>CM066049.1:118182558-119511532 GCA_033557465.1 Ichthyophis bannanicus
GTTGGATAATCTTGTCTGCACCTTCCATTTCTGGTGGTGAGCAACTTGGAATGAACTTTCCTATCTGGAATCTGATAGGTTCGTCGAAGTGACGCAGACTGGCTGTTGACAGAGGCAGGATGCTGAGGTAGATGGATCTTTTGGATCCTGCTGGGCACACTGTATATTCTTGCTTCAAGAAGAGCTGATTTTAGGATTCTCTGGGAACAAGCAGGAAATAAGTCCTTATGTACGGGTGACATCACTGATGGAGCCCCGCATGAAATGCTCCCCAGCTTCCAAAGGAAGCTTTTGAGAAGTACACTGCCGATGCACACCTGCCTTCCTTCCTGCCATGGCACCGTACTCTCCAGTCTGTTTTTTTCCGCGGAGCTCCTAGGATGTGTTCTGCAGTTTGAAAAAAAAAGGTTTTCTATCTGCCCCTTGTGGTTGGGTTTTTTTCTCTTACTTTTTCCACCTGTCATCAGTTAGCTGTTTTCCCTTTTTAGTTTGTTTTGGGGGGAGGGGGTGGGGAGTTCCAATGCTTTTGTTTTGTTTCCCATCCATGGCAATTTTTCAGTTTGATTTTTCCAAGGTGATATTTTTCGGCATGCTTAAAAGCCGGCTAGTGGCTTTAAGGAATGTACCAAGTGTGTCAGGACCATGTCTACCACCAACAGTCATAATTGGTGCTTGCAATGCCTTGGGCCCAACCACAAGCCAGCATCCTGCGAGCTCTGCTTGCAGAAGATGCACTGAGGGCTGAAAGGTCGGGAAAACCAAAAGGGGTCCCTCTTCTGCTTATTTAATTCAGCATCCTGAGCCCCGACTCCCTCATCTACGCCTGCAAAAAGTCCTGAGGCAGCCAAGAGGAAGGAGCAGCGTGCTCAGTCGGAGCATAGGGGCCCAAGCAGCGAGGTAGACTCCCTGCAGAGACCCCATCAACTTCGAAGGAGAAGCACTGGGAGAGGTTCCTGGTGCAGCGTCACCGCAGCCCTTCTTGACGCGATGCGGAGAGTGATGGCTGGGAATGGCCATTCAAGCTTTGCTGGCAGGAAGACCCAACCCAAGTGGCGGAGTCCACTCCCAGTGCCCCGGAAGGCAGCCAGATGTCTCCCGATACACCTATCGTCATGGAGCCCCCACCCGAGATGTCGACACCAATTGCTGCGGCATCAGCCCCCTCTCAGGTAGTGGTTCTGGAGGAATGCCTTCAAACTGTAGAAGCTCACGGCAATGGTGGAAGCCTTGCAGAATGCAGGCTTCGTGGCGAGGAATGTGTCGTCACCACACTGCTTTCAGCCTATCCTGAAGACCCTTGCCCTGCCCGCTGAGGTTGGGACATTGGGTGGGAGATCGGTATCGACTCCATTAGCTGGAGCCATCTCTCTCTCCAGTATATCGGAGTCTGAGATCCAGGCGCACCACCATCGGCATGCTGGGTGGTGAGAGGGCCAGCGGCGTCCTCCCTTCCCCAAGCCACGGAGCCAGCGGGAGGAGGAAACTCATCACTATTTCGACTTCCTCTCGGAATGGGAAAGCAAGGCGGAATCAACGGCATCAGACCTTCGATCCCTAGACCTCCCATCCGACGAGTCGCCCCTGGAGGATATGTTCTTCCAGGACTTCATTAGGGACATGGCCAAGGCCATCCCCTTTTCTCCGGAGTCGGAGGAGGAACCACGGGTGGAAGAACTGGAACTACTCCAGTATCCTTCGGCCCCCCCATGGTGACGGTTCCCTTCTACCATGTCCTGCTGTGGCTGTGAGAGGCATCAACTACCAGCTTGAATCTCTGTACCGGGTCCAGAAGGCCCTGGGGTTTGAGAAGCCTTAGTTGCCCCACAATTCCATTGTGGTGGAGTCAGCTTTGAACCGCGCAAAAAGCACTAAGATGCACTCCTTGGTCCCGCCGAGTTGCGAGGCTTGGACTCTGGACTCCTTCAGGAGGAAGTGCTTCCAGGGTTCCATGCTGATTGCCAGGATTATGGTTTACTAGACTTACATGAGCATGTTCCTCACAGATGTCATATTGGACCTGGAGGACTTTGCTGCCCTTGTTCCAGAGGACCGTTGCAAGTCCTTTCAGAGCCTCATGGCTCACAGCAAGGATTGCGGGGCACTTATGACGCGTTTGAATCTGCTGGCAGAGTGTTGGCTGTGTGCATCTCTGACCGCTGGATGGCGTGGCTATAGTCTTCGGACCTGGAGCAGTGGGTCTAGGACAAGATCACTAACGTCCTCTGTCGGGGTGAAAAACTCTTCGGCAAGCCCATGAAGGAAAAAGCCAAGGAGCAGATGATTCTCACCAGGTTCTCCAGAAAAACCAAGATGGCCTTCTATCTGTGCCCACATCGGTATTTCCTGGTCCAGCTGCAGATGCAGCCTAAGGCACAGGTTCCCCGCCCGCAGCAAAGGGAGAGGACCCTGAAGGCACAACCTGCCCCCCAGCCCCAGCTGGGTGTGGGGTTTTGACGGGTTCTTCAGGAGCATGGGTAGCTGACTTTGCCTGTCAAGGCACTACCACATGTTGGGGGGCAGCTCATCCTCTTTGCCTACCGGTGGCCCCTCATCACCTCAGACACCTGGGTGCTGCAGATTATCCAAAGCGGATATCGGCTGCACTTCATCCAGCTGCTGTCTCCATACAACCCCAGGGAGTACCCCATGGACCCCTTGCACTGGAGCTTACTACAGATCGAGATTGAGACCCTACTGTCCGATCTTGCCATCGATCTGGTCCGTCCCCCCCCCCCCCCCCCGCCTTGGCTCAGATCTGGCAGGGCTTCTCCTCCAGGTACTTCCTGGTTACGAAAAAGACGCAGGTTTCCATCCAATTCTGGATCTGTGGAACCTCGCCAGTTCCTGGTGCGCAAAATATTCATAATGGTCTTGTTAGGGGCACTGCTCCCATATCTCAGGATTGGTTATGCTCCTTGGATCTGAAAGATGCATATACGCATATTGTGATTCACCCGCATCACAGGCAATACCTCTGATTCATGCTGGGCAGCCAGCATTACCTGTACCGTGTGCTTCCCTTTGGGCTGGCCGCGGCCCCCCGGATCTTCACGAAGTGTCTGGTGGTTGTGGCCATCTTCCTCTGGACCCAGGGATCTTTCATTTCCCATATCTAGATGGCTGGCTGATCAAGGCTACCATGCCGGCCAGCATTCGGCAGTCTGCTGCACTCACAATTCAGGTACTCGAGGGCCCCGGCTTCATGGTCAGCTACCCGAAGTCCCACCTCCATCCGAAGCAGCAGCTGGAGTTCATCGGGGCCCTCCTTGATGCCACTCAGGTGTAGGTCTTTCTGCCGACAGACTGCCTGCAGCACCTCGTCGAGGTGGTGGGCACATTGCAGCACCAGCGCCACACCACGCCTGTGGGCTGTTGAGAGCCCTTGGACACATGGCTGTCACGGTGCATGTCACTCCTCAGGCTCACCTCTCCATGCGGCAGGCACAGTGGACCCTGTCCACGCAATGGAGGCAGGCGTCGGGCCATCTGCGGTACAGGATGGTGGTCACCATACCACTGGCGCAGTCCCAGCATGGTGGCTTGAGCCGGACAACCTGCTGTAGGGCCTCCCATTCCAGCTAGCGGTCCCCCGCAAGACACTTACAACGGGCATGTCCAAGCTCAGCTGGGATGCGCACCTGGTTGGTCTCAGCACCCAGTGGCCATAGCAAACGCCCTCCATGCTCTTCGTGAGCATCTGGCGAATCAGGTGGGCCTGATTCAAAGAGACAGCCAGGTGACAGTGTTCTAGGTGAACAAGCAGGAGGGCATGGGATCATACCTCCTGTGCTAGGAGGCTTGTTCACTTCTGAAGTTCGCCCTGCTCCATGGCAGCTTATCTGCCTGGCGAGCTCAATGGCTTGGTGTATCTCATCAGCTGGGTTCTTCAGTCTCATGAGTGGACCCTCAAGAGAGAGGTGGTGGACCGGGTCTTCCAGGAGTGGGGCACCCCAGTGGTGGATCTTTCTGCCATGAAGCACAATGCCCAGGTGGCCTGGTTCTGCTCTTGGAGGCCGGCCAGTGGTCGCCTAGCCTCAGATGCCTTCCTTCTCTATTGGGGAGAGAGCCTGTTTATACCTACTCCCAATACCACTTGTGGCGAAAATTCTCCTGAAGCTCCTGGCCGAGAGGGGTTCCATATTAGCCTTGGCAGCTGTGGTTTCCTCTGCTGCTGCAGCTCTCACTGAGGGAGCCTCTTCGTCTGGGCTTCGACCCAGACCTCATCTCGCAGGAGGGCAGCTTCCTGCTGCACCCCAGCATCCTCTCCCTGATGCTGAGAGGGTAGTCCTCACAGAGCTTGATTTCCTCAAGGGCGTGTAAACACACTGCTGGTATCCCGTGAGGATTCAATGCGCAAGGCCTACGCACGCATGTGGTGGCGGTTTGCTGTCTGCACTGGTAGGGCACTTGACCCCTTGGAATGGCTGTTGGAGTAACTCTTGCACCTTTCCAACTCCAGGCTGCAGTCTAACTCGGTGCGAGTTCATCTCAGCACAATTGAGGCTTACTGTCAGGGCTGTGGGAAGCCCGTTTTGGCCCAGTCTCTGGTGGACTGGTTCATGAGGGGTCTGCTCCTCTCAAAGGCGCCACTCAAGCCCCTTAAGGTCACTTGGGGCTTCAATGTGGTCTTTGGCCAACTGATGCAGGTTCTTTTTGAGCCCCTGGGCTCATGCTCGCTGAAATTCTTGACCTGGAAGGTCCTCTTCCTGGTGGCCGTTACATCGATGAGTCAGTGAGCCCCAAACTCTGTTTGCTCACACTCAGTACACCAGATTTCACCAGGACAGGGTGGTGCTGTGCACACACACCATGTTTTTTGCCGAAGGTAGTCTCAGCGTTCCACCTCAATCAGTCCATTGTCCTTCTGACATTTTTTCCCTGACCTCACGTGAACTGCGGTGAGGTGGCCTTCCACATGCTAGACTGTAAGCGTGCGTTGGTCACGTATCTGGAGTGCACAAAGGCACACCGTTGATCCGCCCAGCTGTTCTTCTCATTCAACCTCAATAGGCTGGGGGTCGCTTCTTGAAGCATACGCTATCCCTCTGGCTAGCAGACTGCATCGCTCATGTGTATTCACTGGCAGGGTTCAGCCTTGAGGGTCAGATTGCGTCTCATAATGTCCAGGCGATAGCTACATGGGTGGACAACCTCTGGTCTGTATCTGCAGAGGAAATCTGCAGGGCTGCGACTTGGTCCTCAGTCCATACCTTTGCAGCCCACTACTCTCTGGATGGGCATTCCCGAGGGGACAGCAATTTTGGCCAGGCCACACTCCGGCATCTCTTTGGGTCTTAGAGTCAACTCCTGCCCACCAGCCCTTCTGTTTGTCCAGGCTACCTGCTCAAAATCCCCTCAGGTCGATGTTTGCTGAGGATACTGAATCAGATGAGTCCCTCCGTGGGACTACCTCTCTGGTCTTCCTGATTTCTCCAATTCTCGTTGCCCAGTTGGGCTGTTTTTCTCCTCGGGTTCTGGTAGTCTGTAGCTTGGGAGTCCCATACGTGAGGACTTATTTCCTGCTTGTTCATTGGGAAAGCGTAGTTACTCACCTGTAGCAGGTGTTCTCCATGAACAGCAGGAATAAGTCCTCACAACCCTCCCACCTCCCTGGGGAGTTGCCTTTTTTTTGGCTCCTGCTATGTTATTGTACTGGTGCTGTGGCGGGCAGAAAGGCAGGCGCGGTGTGCCTTCCAAAAGCTTCCTTTGGAAGCTGGGGAGCATTCTGTGCGGGGCTCCGTTGGTGACGCCACCCTTATGTGAGGCCTTATTCCTGCTGTTTTACAGAGTACACCTGCTATAGGTGAGTAACTACATTTTCTGTCTACATATCCATTTTCAGATGAAACTGTTTTTTTGTTTCCTAGTGTTTAGAGAGTGCCAGTGAGGGGGTGAGACTGGCAGCTCGCATTGTAGACACTCCATGCAATGAGATGAACACCGATACCTTTATTGAGGTGAGTAGTTAGCTCAGCTATTCGGTGACATACTGGATTTGTAAAGGAGTAGCAAGTTACTTAAAAACTTGTCATAACAGAGATGCAACTCCATGTGGCCCAGCCAGAGAATCTAACCCCTGACCATAAGGATCCAGCATATGACACCCAGATTCTTCTGCGGTACAGAGAAAAATACAACAACCCCCCCAAACTATCCACACAGCACTGTTCCCAACCTCCCAGCTAAACTCCTCTAAAAGCTTGCTTCCACTACCATGCCTTAACCTGCTTACAGAACTGCGGATAGTTTGGTTCCTGATGCTTAATATTCATTTACCTTGATGTGTCTTTGTTACTAATGGACTGAACTATATGTGCAAATTAGAAGACAATTTGTGGTTCTACAGAACAGCTTGGTTTTGTTGTAAGTAATCATAATTCCTCCACGTCCCTCCAGTCCAGTCCAGACAAACAGATTGTGTCCGTCCAGCAGCAGCTGCCAAGGCCTTCTCCAGGGGACGTTCCTCATCCTCTAGGTCGAGGCCTTCAAGGTCCTCCTCTGAGGGTCCCTCTCCAGGGTCCTCCACGCGCACCGAGGCATCTGAGCCAAGATCCACCTTGTAGCAGCCCTCGGTGAGTCTCAAGTGCTTAGCCAGATTGCACTCCACTGCAGGCAGCAAGGCTCGCTTAGCCACGGCTTTTGCCGATGCCAGAATCTGCTCCAAACCTTGTCCCTTCTCCAATCTATAGGCTCTGTTCAACAACAGTATAAACTCAGGGGAGAACAAAGAACTCTCCTCCGAGGAGCTCTCTGTAGACTCTTGAGAAGTCTGAGTCACTCCTCTAACTGCTAGAGCAGCCTGTTCAAAGTCCAAAATGGCGGCGGAAGAGCAGGCGCTGACCGACAAAATGGCTGCTGGAGAAGGAGCGTGGGAAATTTCCCGCCTATGCGGCGAAGGACCTGCGGCCCATTCCAGACCTGCTGCCGGGTCTCTCAACCCTCTGGGGCGCGAGCTCAGCCCCCCTTGGCGTTCTTCCAGCTCCTGGCTGTCTCTTTCACACGGTTTACAACACCCAGCTTGAGAGAGAGAGTTGCGGCGCAAGTTAACTTAGAGCCTGGTATGCTCCTCGCTGTGCCATGCCCCAGGAGCGTGAGAGACTCTCCTAATCCCAAAATTAAGGTGATCCGAATGCTAACAGCAACCCTTGCAAACCAAAACCAAAAATAGAAAAGTCACAGAACTTAACAGAAGGTAAAGATAGACAGTGGCCAGACTCCCTGGTTCCCCGAAGAACTGTTGCAGCCGTCGGGAGACACACCAATGACGATTGAATGGCTCAGTGTCCCCGCAGAGGTCTCCTCCAACCCAATGAAGAGCTCCAGAGCGGACTGCCAAACCTCAACAAAATTTTCTTTCTTTTCTTTTAAATTTCATGCTTTATCAGTCAGTTATGCAGTCTGAGCCTTTGCAATGTACAGTTCTGTTCTTCCACTAAAAACTAACTACAAGGTGACCCAAGCTACCAGTCAGTCCAGACAGAAGACTGTATGGACATGCACCAGCTGCTGGAGACTGAAATACCTAAGGGGAGAGGATGGATCCTCAGCTGTTATGGGGTGACATCACTAAAGATTTGCATAATCAGTCTCCAGCTGCTGGTGGATGAATACAACCCGTTCGTCTAGACTGGACTGGAGGGAATCCTTGAAAGTAAATTAGCAGGTAAGGTCTAATTTCCCCTTGGTTAAAGTAAGTGCTGAGTACTCTTACTTGGTGCTGTTATGGCATTAGAAATTATTCTGTTTTTCAGCAACGTGGCCTCCGTTGTTTAAAAAAAAAAATCTTGAGTTGTGTGACTTAAATCTTAAGTTATGACACATATGCCCATGACATGTGGACCGGTGATTTAGTCCTCAGGTCTTTGTATTTGTCACACTTTGAGACCTTTTTGCATTTTGTACTTCATTTATCTGTGATGTAACAAGTTAGTCATATTGACCATGTATTTTGCAGGAAATTAAAGCAGTTGGGAAGGATCTGGGCATAGTTCCCACCATTATTCGTGGTGAGGATTTGAGAGAAAAGGGATTTGGAGGTAGGTCATACTTTAAAGAAATTTGGTTTTCGCCCAGGAAAGCTTTCTTAAGAACATGTGTTGATCGCAGCTTTCCTGAGGAAGCACATGATCCTCTGATTGCAAAGAATAGATTCAGTGGCTACTCATCTGTTCCGTGTTGGGTTGTTGGGACTTATACGCACATCCTGGTGACAACTGTCCCCACTCTCTCCAGCATATCCTTTGAAAGGTGACACACTGTGTAGCTTACTCTGCCAAGTTATAACAACTGTTACAATACATTATTTTATTTCTTAACTGATATCCTTCTTTCTCCCTAGGCATTTATGGTGTTGGGAAAGCTGCAGAACACCCACCTGCCCTGGTAATTCTTAGCCACACACCGGAGGAGGCCACACAGACCATTGCATGGGTGGGAAAAGGTATCGTGTATGACACAGGAGGCCTCAGTATTAAGGGAAAGGTATGTAAAAGCGTAAACGGCATTTCTGTGACAACATATTAGTCTACCCCTTCATCTTAGGCTGTAAGTGTGAGGCACTCCGGTAATAAAGCTCTATGCTGAAGGCACTTCTCTTTTTATTTGCTCATACAACTTATTTTGGAATGTTGTGCTATCCAGCTAATGTCCAAGATGGAATAACATAGTAGGGGAAATATTTTAGTAACCTTTCTAAACTCATATGTATGTAGAGACTTCTGATATCATAAAAGTTCCTTCTTCAAGTACTGCGAGGGCAGCCTGCTCAGCTGTAGCTACTACTACTACTACTACTATTTAGCACTTATACAGCGCTGAGCACGCAGCACTGTACAGGTATGATGTGCATATAAAAGATATACATATAATAAACAGTCCCTGCTCATCAGAGTCATGCTCATCCAAGCTTACAATCTAATACTCATCCGAGTTTACAATCCAATACAACAAGTTTACAATCTAATACAACAATACAAAGCGATAGTCAGTTCGGTGCAAAGCATAATATGGTGTGTGTAATTCGGTGATGGGAGATTGATGGGAATCGGGTTAGGATAAGGGTGGGAGTCAGGATCTGAAGGCAACAGTGAAGAGGTGGGTTTTCAAGTTGGATTTGAAGAGGGCCAGTGAGGGTGCCTGGCGTATAGACATAGGTAGGTTGTTCCAGGCGTAGGGTGCAGCGAGGTGAAAGGAGGGAAGGCGTGAGTTAGCTATGCGAGTGAAAGGCCTAAATAGAAGTAGTTTGTTAGCGGAGCGAAGTTCCCGAGATTGATTTACACCACCATCATCGCATTGTCTCAGCAGACTTTCACCGCCCATTTGTGGGTCAGAGGGTGGAAGAACTGGAGAGCAAGAAAAACCACTCTCATCTCCAGCCGATTGATGGACCAGGAGCTCTCCTCCATAGACCAGAGCCCCTGACTTACCTGTGCCTCACAATACATTCCCTATCTGGTGAGACTGGCATGTATGATGGCTCTAGGGACATTCAGTCGCCAAGTGCTCCTCCTGCAACCAACATAGTAACATAGTAAATGACGGCAGATAAAGACCATGTTAAAACCCTTGGCCCAGTGTGCAGCGGCGGCCAAGAGAGCAAATAGAATGCTAGGTATGATAAGGAAAGGAATGGAAAATAAAACAAAAGATATTATAATGCCTCTATATCGTTCCATGGTGAGACCGCACCTTGAATATTGTGTGCAATTCTGGTAGCCGTATCTTAAAAAGGATATAGCGATTTTAGAAAAGGTTCAGAGAAGAGCCACCAAAATGGTAAAGGGGATGGAAGGATACTCCTATGAAGAAAGGCTAAAAAGGTTAGGGCTCTTTAACCTGGAAAAGAGGCGGCTGAGGGGAGATATGATAGAAGTCTATAAATTAATGAACGGAGTGGAACGGGTAAACGTAGATCGATTGTTTACCTTATCAGAATATAGAAAGACTAGGGGACATGAAATGAAGCTACAGGGTAAACTATTTAAGACTAATAAAAGAAAATATTTTTTCACTCAACGTGTAATCAGACTCTGGAATTTGTTACCGGAGGATGTAGTAAAGGCTGTTAGTGTAGCTGGGTTTAAAAAAGGTTTGGACAAGTTCCTGGAGGGAAAGGTCCATAAACCATTATTAAGAAGTGACCAAAGATATCAATGCTTGACCCAGTACAAGCATTGTGGAACTTGTGTCTCTTGGGGAAACTGCTAGGTACATATGACCTAGATTGGCCACTGTTGGAAACAGAATACTGGGCTTGATGGACCTTGGTCTGACCCAGTATGGCATATCTTATGTTCTTATGGTCTATCTAGTCTGCTCAGCAAGGTGGCAAGAGTAGGTGCCACTCTGTGCAGGTCACCCCTCCCCATGCCTTTGTTTAGGGGCGAACCCACCGCTCCATGTAGAACACCCCTGTTTGTTGAGAAATTAGATAGTTAAAGTTTATTTTGATTTTATCCTGTTGCTGTAAAGGGATCCACTGTGTCTGTAGCTAGTGTTCAGAGCCTCACCCAGAATACTTAACACTGCTTTTCTTAAGAATAAGCAACTCGTATGTTCTCTGTTGGACATGGATACTAACATATGACAAAGTGTGCTTTACCCTGGACTTTCATGTCAGGGATATGTCAGATTGCTTTAGTACCCAGCCTGAGTTTCTGCACTCGCAGAATATCTTCAGAGGAAGCAAATTCTACTTTTCTAAGTTGGAGGCAGGGCCGGCCCAAGGGTTTCTGCTGCCCTCTCCTCCTCCCCGCATGCTGAGTGATGCTACTGCCCCCTGCTGCTGCTGATTACCATGGCAGGGTCAGGGTGGCACAGCTCAGCTCGACAGCAGGCCATGTGCTTTGGTACACATGGCTTGGCACTTCTGACCCCCCTCTGACATAACTTTGGGGGGTCCCCCCACTGCAGCTGGACTTAGCGGCAACACCGTACAGGTCAGGGAGGGGGCAGCAGGCCATGTGTGCCAAAAGCATATGACCTGCTGCCCATAGAGATCTGCCGCCCTAGGCAGTCACCTAGCCCACTTAGTGGACTGGCCGGCCCTGATTGAAGGTGACTTCTAATGTATATTCTTTCCAATTAGGTTGACGATTTAATAGAGTTACTGAATTTTGCAACTCCCTAAAGCTATAAGAAAGCTATCTTGTCATTAGTTACTGGCCCATGATGTTCTGACTGTGTATTAAAAGATATTTGTGCATAGTTACATGACTTTCGCATGCTTAATTCACTCCCCCACCTGCCATCTTTAAAATCCATTGAAGTGCACTAATTCTGCTCATTTCTGTTCCCTTAGACAACAATGCCAGGTATGAAACGAGACTGTGGTGGGGCTGCTGCTGTCCTGGGGGCTTTCAAAGCCACTGTGAAACAAGTAGGTGCCATAACAGTAGGAGCTCATGAGATATGCAAAGACTCTTGCACACTAAAATTATTTCTCTACACCATTTGTTATGCTTAATTAAAATACTTTATTATATTGCTAGAGTTTTTCTTTTCAGCTGGAAGTATTTACTGTATAAGCAGCTCAGGTACTGTGAGACATCTTTTCTGTTTGTCGTTTCTCTTGAAATCTTTGGCTTTATGTTGCTTTATGTTGTTTAAGCATGTAACGTCTGTTAGTAATAAGTCATGTATGTTCTGGGTAGTCATGGACTTGTTACACCTGTGTGTGTTAACCATTTAAAGTGTTTATCTGGAGAGATCTTGTTTTTAAACATACCCCTAAACAGGTTTCATAAATAAAAATATACCTCATCGATTTCATCTCTCTAAAGACTGTGTTTAAGAAGACCAAGGCTTTGGTCAAGTAATGCAGGGTCTGAGCAAAGCTAGCCTAGAAAACACTATACTCTAACTGGGGGAGTTACTGTGACAGGTTCTGTGCACAGTTTTTTAATGCAGGGCCATGTTGTTATAGCTTGATGGATAAAGTTATGTTCCATGAGATGGAGCTCCTAAACTTTTGATTTTTTACTACTTATATGATTGAGCCCATATCATTTTAGGGCTCAAGCATATAAGTAATTTGTTAGGTTGAGTGCAAAAGAGAAGGTAATTACAAAACCAGCAAGGCACCCTGCGTTCAGGGTTTTCTACCAGAAATCTTTGGCCAAAAATGAATTGCTGGACCGATTCGCTTTTAAATATTTTTTAAAATGCTTCAATGACATTGAAATAAATTCTGTAGAAAGAAGAGCTGTTTAAGCAGCAGTTTTATCATCTGTGAGTTGTATTTTATGTTGATAACAAGAGTAGAAATTTTGGACAGGTCAGTGCTAAAATACCGATTTTATCTGGCCTTTACCCATGAACAATCCTGGCTTCGTTTAGTTTCATTTACATGTTTCTCAGGTGATGGATGATGCATAAATACGATAAAATACAGGGCCTATGTTTTCTCTTGTAATTCTGTGAAAGGGTTTCTGAAACTTACAGAGCCACTAAGCATCCACGCCCCCTTATTTCTGAAGAGAACCTAGTTCAGAATATGGGCTTTGTGGATTGTATAACACTACTGTTCTGAAACTCGAGTTACACTAACAGATTTTCCTTTGTTGATTCTGGGGGTCTTTTTATGCTCCTGTTGACCACAGTGTTTTGCAGATTCTTTTGTTTTATTGTTCTCTCTGTTTCAGGGTTTTAAAGACAATCTTTATGCCTTGTTTTGCTTGGCTGAGAATTCAGTTGGACCCAATGCCACCAGGCCAGATGACATTCACATGCTGTATTCTGGAAAGTAAGCATGAGCTCACCCAGCAGTTTAGGCCCCATCCATTACTATCCCCCTGACAAATAAAAGAATTCTTTAGATTTCCAGGAATATCTTTTCTTTAGAAGACGGTATGAAGGAATAAGTGCAGGTCCTGTTTAGATGTGCAGTAATCCTGAAAATCAAGAAAATGCTGACATGAAGAATTCAGGTTGTGCTTTTGTTTTCGTTTAAAAGGTGGAAACTCTGCAGTTCCTTTCCATAAATTAGTTTTATAACTTTGAAAATGTTAATTCTGTTATCTTCTGAGCTGTGGGAGAACTTAATTATCCATCACTGTAACAAACTGCAGTTACACAGGCCAGAGTCCTGGGCACCATCATCACTATACAGTATTTTGTTATATTTGGGTTTGAAATTATTAATGTGCTTTTCCAGATCAGAGTTCAAGGTGAATTGCAATTTCAAGTACACATTTTTAGAATTGAAAATCTGCTTCACATAGACTCTTTCATGCTTTGGTTAAATGGTAGTGAGTTTTTCATTGAGTGCAACAATAGCGTTTCAGTGAAGTGTGGCATTAATTCTGTTTTTTGCCATCAGCTACCTTTTTGTAGGTATTTATGGATTTTGTGTATTGCTTCTTTTTAGTGGTAAGTTTAGTCATGACTACATGCCCAGTTGGACTTGGTGCTCATGCAAATCTTTGATTTTATTATGGGTAATTTTCCATAATGGGACTGGAATTGTGGAATGCTGTTTTATGCGAGTTGCAGGAAGTGAATGCTCTCCTGAAGTTTCGGAAACAGCAGGAAACTGTTTTGTTTCCATGGGAAGGTTGAGGAAGATGATCTCCCCACATGGGGGAAGCAGGGTAGGATAGCAATATCCTGGGTTTCCTTACAATTGAGTGTGTGATTTTTATTTATTATTATTATTATTTACTTTATTATGTTTATATTGTTTTATTGATAGCTTACAACAAAATAAATAATATATCTTGAATGATCTATATCACATTGGTGGTGTATTATATTTTATAAATAAATGACATTTACTGTAATCCGCCTTGTGTGGAAGACTAATATGACAGAATATCATATCTGACTGACTAAATAGAAGCAGATTCAGTCTTCTGCAGTCATATTGATTTTGGCCTCTGAACCTCAGGATTCGGACTGCACTCTCCCCAGTTTGTTGTACTTCTAGTTAGAATTGAGATAAAGCTTGTGCGCCTTGAGCCAACTGGGGCTGAGGAGGTTGTCAAGACACAGACGAGGTGGGGGATTACAGCCCTTTCCAACAGCCACATCAACTGGCCGAGCTCCAGGTGCACATAATATCAGGTCCGTGAACCCTCCCCAAGGACTATTGCTACAGTAGCTGAGCTGAACCTGAGAGAGCTAAAAACAGAGGCAAAGTCCACTTCGCTCAATGCGTTCGAGTTCCAGTTTGGCTGGAAGCCCAAAGAAGTAGAAAGAACCTGCTGAGCTAAAACAAAACATTAAAAACCAGGGTCTTATCTGAATGTGAATTATTACTCGAGTCTTTTGTGTTTGTTTCTTGTTGCAGAACAGTTGAAATCAACAATACTGACGCAGAAGGCAGACTGGTGCTAGCAGATGGGGTTACATATGCCTGCAAGGACCTAAGGGCTGATATCATTGTTGATGTGGCCACACTTACCGGAGCTCAGGTAAAGGGAGAGTTTGACTGGCACTCCTGGCTGTATGTCACTGAATGCTGTCCTTTGTAGGATTGCGGATGTGTTATCTCTCTCTCGCTCTCTCTCTTTTATATAGTTCATGTCAGAGTAGCAGAAAACGGGACACATCATATTACTTTAAAAAAAAATTCTACACTGCTCCAGAACAGCTGCCAAATGTAGTTTTGAAGGAAAAGAGTTATAATGATATTGCATGGAAGAGTCCTTCCCTAATTCTTCCTCCTTCCTGACCCCAGCTTCACTTTGCTGTGCCAGAGGGAATTTAGGTTCCTACCAGAGAATTTCACAAAAGGTGTGCCCTCCAGGGCTTTTTTAGTTAAAAAAAAAAAAAAAAAAAAAAAGTTCCGGCACTCACATACTCGGCCAACTTTAGGGGGCGGTGGTTGTTCATAGCTCCCCACACCATAGCCACACCCCCTGCAACCAATCATCAACCCCCCCTTCGTATCCAGCATCTCCCTTCCAGCCATTAATTTCCCCCCCCCCCCCTCCACAGCCAGCATCTCCCTTCCGGCCATTAACCCCCTGCTGCCGCTTCGCGACTCCATGCTTAGAAGGCCTGCAAATGCCTGTCCCCTCTGACACGATGTGATGAGTTAGAAGGGGTGGGCATTTGCAGGCCTTCCAAGCGCTGAGTCGCAAAGGCCCGTGTGGTTTTTTGTTTTTGTTGTTTAAAGTCCGATGCCCACCACTGCTGCAGACACAGGAAAAGCAGCAAAAGAGGGACATGGAATCACTGAGGGTTTTCTTTTTTAAAGTGCTGCCCCCCACCCCACCCCACCCCAAAAAAGGTGCCAGTACGGCATACCATGGCATACCAGCACAAAAAAAGCCCTGTGGCCCTCCATGCACAAACAAACCGTTGCTGTACAAGGTGGTCGTAGAATCTAGCACAAGGGTTTGGACCGCCTCTCGGAGGAAAACTCTATAATCAGTTGTTTGCTACATAAACTTGAAGAAAGCAAGAAGGGAAAGTTCTACTCTTTGGGATCTGCAGGTGCTTGCTAATGACCTAGATCGGCATCTGTTGAAGACAGGATATAGCACTTGATGGACCTTTGCTTTGACTTAGCATAGTGCACCTTAAGTTGGCTAATCAGACTGAAGATCTGCCAGTCTGGTTTTATCATTTGTTGGAAATGTCACTCTTTTGCCTGACATGTCATGTGACAAAATAGCAGTGTGCTTATTCCATCCTGATCAATGCTCATAAGTGACAGGCAAACTACCACCGTGCCCCTCGATTAGTTGCAACAGATTGATTGTGTTTGATATGCCATTGAAATCATAACCTGTGAATCTGCTTGCTCAGCAATTTTTGCACACTTTTCTCATTACAAAGAGACCACATTGCATTGGCATTTATACTTTGAGGCTAATTTTATAATGGGCACCTACAGTGGAGCTGTTTTAGAAAATCAAGTTGACATCATCTTGTCTATGTAAAATGCTAGCCAATTCTTTTTGCCTAGTGATGGTTTACAATTTCTCTAGCTGGGAAAAAGATCCTAAGTGAGAAATTCAGACAATGTATTACTAGGCGTTTAAACTTAAGGATGGGAGTGGCACTTGGAAGCTGATGAGTTCAGGATGTCACCCTCAGCAAAGGCAAGACATTAATGGGGAGGTAAAACAAAATAAACCATCTTAGCAACTCATTTCTCAACCACAACAAAGTAGAAGAGGAGACTTAGGAAAAAGGCTATAAAAAAACATGAAAGAGCCAACAAAAAAGAATTGGAAAGCAGTGAGCACATATTCTCGCAGTCTAGGCAACAAATTTCCATATCTGCAAGCCCTAATTAATGATAGAGGCAGACTTAGATATCATTGCGGTTACGGAGACATGGTTCATTGAGCCCCATGAATGGTGCATGACCATTCCAGGCTGTAATCTTTTTTGAGGGAATTAGTGAGAAGGTGGAGTAGCCCTATATTTTAAAAAACAATATTAAAGCAACTGAAATGCAGGGGATTCGGAGAAATGAGGAAGCAATATGGGTCATCTTGGAAGGAGAAGATGGAACTTGTATCCACAGAGGTGTCATCTACAGATCTCTAACTCAAACATAGAAACTGGAAAGAGATCTGGCCCTGTGAACCAAATGTTGGGAAGGAAAGATGGGGGGATGGTGGTGGTTTTGCTAGGAGACGTGGATTGGGATATCGCATCTGCAGAATCAGAAAGAAGTAGAGAGATTGTGAATGCCATGCAAGGCACTCTGCTCAGATAAATTGTGAAGGAACCCATTCAAGAAGGGGTGACACTGGATCTAATATCCACAAACATAGTGGGCCTGATATTTGAAAGGCATTTACATGTTTTGCAGCCCAGTAAATCGTGTAAATGCCTTAAACGGGGATATTCAACGACACCTACACGGTTAGTGCCGTCGAATGTCCCTGTCTATATCTATCCAGTTAGTATCGGGGCGTTCCAGGGTAGAGCGGAGGCGGGGAGTACCGCTGCCCGGTTAGCAAGAGGTAAACGGGCAGGACTAGACGCCATAGCGGCTCATAGCCTACCTACTTGAATATCGGGCCCAGTGTGTCTAATGTCTGGATGGGTGCCTACTTGGGCAGCAGTCATCACACTATATGGTTTGATATAAGCGCTAAAGTGGTGTCCAGACACAAAAACCCCGTAGTCCAGAATTTCAGCACATTGACTTTAGAAAAATGGGAGTGTACCTGAAGGAGGAGCTGGCAGGATGGAAAGTGGAAAGGCAGTGGGTCAAAGGGAAAGAAGCTATAGAAATGGCAACTGATCATTATGTAAGAAAAGTCAACAAAAGCAGGAGGAGAAGGAAACTGATATAGTTCTCCAAGGAAGTGACTAAAAAAATAAAGGCAAAAAACAAAATATAGAAGATCACAAGCAGAGAACACAGAAAAGATTACCAGGTAAAGCTCAAAGAGGCAGTAAAAGCACAGACAGAAGGGGTAAAAGCTAAAGATGTAAATCAAGGTGACAAGACAATATTTTCAGGTATGTTGGAAATGTAAGACTGAAAGATGCTGAAGGACCGCTATGGAGCGTGATGGGAAAAAGTGGAAATGCTGAACAAATACTACTCTGTTCATTGAAGAAAATCCTGGAGGAGGACTACTGATAACTGACAGATATATAGATATATATATTTATAGAAATGGAGTAGATACCACACCATTCCTAGAAGAAAATATAATGAAGAACTTGAAAAACTACTGTAAACATGGAGGAGGAGTGCTTGAAGTCAGTATGGAAAATGTGACGCCAGAAAGTGCCCCCTTACCCCTCTTCTTCTGATCGAGTTCCCTCGGTTAAGCTTCATCAAGCGCATGCCGTCTCTTCTTCCCCGCCGAGTACCCCCAACTGTGAAATGGTGCTGAGGTTTCGGCCACATCTTGTCTATTTCTTCCTAAGCTGATTTCCTGTATTAATCTTGAAATGAATGTGCTGCAAGTTAAAACTGACTCAGAGGCTGCTGTAGCAGACATACGGCTTGTGGTAACAAGGACTGAACGGTTTCTCACTATTACACTTTCCTAATTGTGTTCTATTTGGGAAATGGTTGCCATAGTTAAAGAACATGATGAACAAATTGGGGTTTGAGATCAAAGGGTTTCTTCATTAGTTTCTCAAGTTGGCTGTCTGCCTGCTGTGAGTGTGTCCGCTATTAAGGCCAGCCAGATGGAGTCTTTGGAGAATAATCTTAGAAACAGAAATTTGAGATATTTGAATTATTTGCTTTTGCCTGAGCTGCTACTTAAGAAGTATTTAAAGATGTTCCTAATGTTGATGCAGACATTTTCCAAATGTTGTTATTGTTCCAGACAAATTGAGATTGAATAATGAATCTGAAGAGGGAATGGATGCTCTGGTGGTTAATTCTAATATTAATCTTACAACCTGACCAGACCATAGGGTTAACTCCCCCAACCAGCAGATGTCAGACAGAGAAAAAACCAGAACAGTACTGTGACATCATCACTGTACTTTACCCAGTACAGCTAGGGGCACTGTTCAGTGTTTTCTTTGTCTCAGCAGATAGTGGTTGGTTTTCTGTGCAGCTCCTGACTGTTACTGCTCCAGGCTCAAGAATGGTAGCAGTCCCGTTGCGCCAGTGGTCCTAGAGGCAAGCAGGAGACTTTACCTACTCTGGACTGTCCTGCATCGGAGGGGCAACTTCTGACCACAAGGGTCAGTTCAGTTGTCTAGCAGCTTTTGCCAGGGCAGTGCCTAGCCTCAGTTATCCTAATTTTCATACTTTGTAATTTACAAAAAAACAAAAAAAACCAGTCCATTGCTTAGTCATCAGATTGAGCTGGCCTAGGCAGGCGCTGCAGCTCCCTCGGCATTCTTCTCCCTCCCCCTCTTCATGCTACGCCCTGAAGGCCCAAGATCGAGGTGGGTGGCAGTATAATAGTCGTAGCCAGCGGAGATGGAACTGTGAGTACAGCCCATTCTGGGCAGCCATTGCTGCTTGCGTCTGGCATTGGAGCCACAAGGGATAACTGTCTTCTTCGCTGTGATTGACAGCCACCACTAATGGAGCCTAGTCCTCCCTTTGCATCGGAGCTGCTGAGGATAGCTTGGCCTACTCCCACCATGGTTTGCCTGCTTCCGTCATCATCACCTGACCCGTCTTGTGCATCGAGCCCTCGAGGGCTGCTTTGGCCTCCTTCCCGCTGTCTACACAGCACTCGAGAGGCACAGGCCGCCTTCCCACCATTTGCGAGCTGTGCGCATGCACACTGGGCGGCAGCACGTCAAATAAAGTGCCGCCACACTGCGTGAATTGTGGAAAGCGGGAGCCCCATTACATTGAAATTCATAACACGCCCGAGTTCTTCACTGGGCCCCCCGTTAACCTCCAAGGCTTAACAGCCAGGGTCTATGCTCTCCTCTGGGAATGGGGAAGATAGGGCACCTCCGGAACATCTCCCATAGAGGGGGGGGGGGGGAATTCCTGATGAGGGCTCACCTTCACCCCTTGGGGCTTCAGATGATGCAACAGAATTTTCCGTGCTTTTCAAGCATGCTTGGGCAATATGGAAGGGGAATAAGTCATCCGTCCCACAAAGTTCCCTGCGCTGACAAGCAACAGGTGCTGGCAGCACCAACATGCAAGGACTTCATGGAAGCGTTGAGAGCGACTGAGCGCCAGTGTAAGATGCTTGCGGAGTGCATGGGGACAGTCTCTCTTGACAAGGAGGAATGGAGTATTGAATACAGTGTTTCCTCCACGGCCGCCTCTAGTCTTGAAGAGGATGAATACTCGCCATCAGAAGATGACGACACTTCATCCCAAGTCATCAAGCTGTTCCGCATAACCTGGCTGATAAGCATAGGCAATTCAGTTATGTCTGAGCTCCAGATACCTGAGGTTCCCAGACCTCTGGACCAGTCTATGCCTGACCCCATCCTATGAGGGGTTAGGGCACCAGTTAAGGCCTTTCCTTTTCCCCTTTAACTGCAACAACCTGTCTTGGACAAATGGGATGTGCCAAACATTTCCTTGAGGATGACCCGCCACCTTGGCAGGACCTCTACCCTTGGTCCCAGAATGGTTATCTGAAGGTAGAATCCCTGGTTACGGCAGTGACCAAGACAACTACGATCCCAGCGAAAGGTGTTAAAGTCCTTTGGGACCCTCAGGATCACAAGGTGGAAAACTTACTGAAGGCGGCCTTCTCAGCGTCTTCCTTGTCAGTACAGACATCGGCAGGTGGAGAGTTGGCAGCCCGGGCCTTGCTCCGATGGATACAGCTCTTGCCGGAGGATTCTGAATCAGTCCGCCTGGAGTCCATAGCTGCCTTCGTGACTGATGGCTTCTATGAACTGCTCCAGTTGTCAGCCCGTGCAGTGGCAGCAGATAATGTGGCCTGGAGATGGCTCTGGCTCCGGCTCCAGAATTCGTCAGCAGATACAGCATTGAAGGCGCACCTGGCCGGCCTGCCCTTTAAGGGCGGTCTCCTCTTTGGGGAGGATTTGGAGAAACTGGTGAAGGACCTGGGGTGAGGTCACGCTGCAGCGGCTGCTGGAGGATCATCCTAAGGCTGCATCCGGCGTCCTCTGGCACTGGCTATTTGTGCTCCGGATACTGCGATTCAGGTCGATATCGGTCAAGCCAGCAATCTTCTATGTATCGCCCCTCTGGGAAGTCACACATAGTCCTTTCATGGTGCCCATTGGTCACAGAATGCCATCGGAGGATCTAAGATATCCGCCAGGCCCTCCTCTTGCTCCTCGTGCTGACGGGTCCGTGGCCTATTCCAGGATGCTGTGGATTGGAGGGCGTCTCCACCTTTTTCACCAGGAAATGGGCTCACATTACTTTGGACGGCTGGGTGTTGGAAGTTGTTCCCTTTGGCCTGACGACTGCCCAAGGACCTTCTCCAAGGTCATGGTTGTGGTAGCGGTGGCTTTCCAACGCAAAGGTATCTGCATCCATACCTATCTGGATGATAGGCATCAGCGTATGGTTTTGCGTGGATGAGCCAAACACTCCGTTTGCCAAGGGATTCAGTTCCTGGAACCTCTTGGCTGGATGGGCAATTACTCCAAGAGCTACCTGATTCCATCCCAGAGCCTGGAATTTCTTGGAGCCCACTTCGACGCATGCAAGGGCATATTTGCCCTCACGGAGGAGCACGGCCTCAGATTTCATTGTCAACTGCACCAGTTTCAGCAGCTCACTGCTCCTCGAGCATGAGAATGCCTGCAACTTCCAGGGGGTGATGGAGGTGATCTTGGAGGTGGTGCCTTGGCCAGGGCACACATGCACCATCTGCAGTACACCCTACTGAATCGCTGGTCCCCCCTCTTGGAGAATTTCGAGATCAAGCTACCCTTCTCCCTGAAAGTACATGCTAGTCTCTACTGGTGGGCATCACACGTCGACATGCTGCGAGGGATTCCACTGGAGCAGCCGGACTTGGTAGTAGTCACCACTGATGCCAGTCTCTTTGGCTAAGGAGCGCACTGTCTCCATCATTCCTTGCAGGGCACATGGTCACCATTGGAGGAGGGCAGCCCCATCAATCGACTGGAAGCGCAAGCCATCCGCCTTGTCCTCTGCCATTTTCAGGGTCTCCTCTGTGGCAGAGGTGCCAATGATATCTGACAATGCTACTGCGATGGCATATGTGCGGGAGTGGCTTAGGAGATGGCATTGTCTCTGCTTTTGTTCAGTGTCTTCCTCACACCCCTCACCTTGTTGATTCAACAGTCTTGGTTGTTGGCATATTATTTATCCTCCATCATACTAGTCCCACTGCTCCTGACTTGTCCCCCTTGGACAACTGTCTCTTCTATGTCTTTCGCTGGTTATCAGCCAATTTTCTTCACCTTAACTCCTCCAAGACTCTAGCTATCTGATTCATCTTCAGTAGTTTATGTCCCTCTTTGGCCTCCTGTCTTCTGGGTTCCCCCTATTCTGCTCTTTCCTTTCGGGACCATCTTTCTTTGCTTATTTTATTTATTTATTTATTTATTTTATTTTATTTAGACAGTTTTTGTATACCGCCTTATCCTTCAATCAAAGCGGTCACAACACAATTGGGGGATACATTTAACATGCGGGGATATGAGACACATACACTAATACTTACAGGGAACATGGGCAATGGAGGGTTAAGTGGCTTGCCCAAGACCACAAGGAGCATCTGTGGGACTAGAAACCCCAGTACTTCCGGCCCAAGGTTGCTGTCCTCTAGTGGGATTTGAACCTCCGACCTTCCGGTCTGAAGTACCTTGCCCCAACCACTAGGCTACTCCTCCCTTTATCGTCCTTTCTATTCTCTAAGGAGGATTCAGGCCATTTGTCCCTTTTTGACTGTCTCCTTCCTGACCTCTCTCCTTCTATTCTTGGTTATGTCCCAGCTCGACTGTTGCAACGTTGCTCTCGCAGGCTTCTCTCAATTTCATCTTCAACGTCTCCAGTTAGTCCAAAATACCGCCATCAGGATCATTTTCCATGCTTCCCATTCAGATCACATCACCTTGTTACTCACTGATCTCCACTGATTGCCCATCAAATACCGAATCCAATTCAAAATTCTACACTGATACACAGGTCTATCTATATGCACACTCCACAGTATTTTTCTGATATCCTTCACTTTCACACTGCCTCCTGTAGTCTCCGTCAATCCACATAAACCGCCTTTAGCTCCCTTCAGTTTCATGTGCCCATCTTGAACTGACCCGCCACTCTGCCTTTTTTTTCCTTGGTCCCTCCCTTTGGAGCTCACTATCCGCAGCCCTACATCTTGAATTTTCCCTCTCGAAATTCAAGACCCTCCTCAAGACATATTTTTTCGAGATTACTTTCGACCCCTCCTCTGCCTATCTGCTGTCCTGTCAAATTATTGAAGTTCTTTTCTTTTTCTGTTTTTCATTTCATTTATTTGCTTTGTAAACTGCCCTGATGTTTGAAGGCGCAGTATATCAAGTGTTCTGATAAAAATGCAGCTGCTTGTACAGGATTATTCTTTATCACCCTGACCATTCGCTGTTGTTAACATCAATGACCTTGTCTTCAAGTACACATACCAAGTTTTTTTGTTTATAGTATTTTATATTTAAAACTGCTCCACCTCACTAGCCTAAGTTCACGCCTGGCGCCTTTGAGCAGTGGTGTGCCCAATAAGTGATATCACCTTGGCGCACATGCATTTTAGCAGTGTTGGCCTTTTTGCAGGATGGGTTTCAGAAGGGCCTAGCGTACAATTCTCTACAGGTTCAGATTGACGCATTGTCTGCGTTTTGAGGGCCTGCTCGGGGTTGGTCTCTAGTATCTCATTGGGATGTAGGTCACTTCCTTAAAGGCGTCCGTGCCCTGCTCCCTCTGGTGCAGCCAGTGGTTCCACCTTGGCACCTTTCCATTGTTTTACGGGTGCTGGCGGGTGCTCCCTTGCGATGAACTACCCTCAGGAATGTCACCTTAACGACTATATTCCTCATTGCTATCACTTCAGCTTGCTGAATCTCTGAGCTTTAGGCTTTTTTTGTCCTTGGATCCTTTTTTGTCCTTTTCTGCAGAGGGCATCTCCTTACATCTGATGCCTGCCTTCCTTGCCAAAGGTCCTGACACCGTTCCATGTCATTCAAATGTTTGTTTTACTGATATCTTCCCCTGAACTTTGCTCAGAGCAATGTAAGGAGCTGCGGAAATTAGATGCGCACAGGGTCCTCATGCATTATTTGGAGGTCACGAACGCCTTTCAGATGTCGGACCATCTGTTTGTCCTTTTTGTGGGGTCCCGCAAGGGACATGCGGCGACCAAGGCCACCTTGGGACCCTGGCTAAACGAGGTGGTACCCCATGGATTGAAGGCTGCATTCAACCTGCGCACAAGCAGCTTCGTTGGTGGAGCTCTCTCTCTCTCTCTCTGCAGTGGCCCTTATCAACATTTGTAGGGCAGCCACCTGTGCCTCCTTGTCTACCTTTATGCAGCACTATTGCTTGGATGTGCAAGCAATTACGGTGCCTGTTTTGGCGCACAGGTGCTATCGGCTGCACATTCCCACCCACCCTAGGGGGATGTAGTTTTGGTTCTGCTCTATGGTCTGAACTGGTCTTTCAGAGGCATTCTGGAGGGGGAAATTTTACTTACCAATAATTTCCTATCTCCAGGAACGAGCAGGAATGTAGTCTTCACATATGGGTAACATCAGAAACGCTCCCCAGCATCCAATAGGAAAGCTTTTGGGAGCATCCCACTGCACCTGCGTAACTGCCTTCCCGCCTTTCCAGCTTTCCGTCCTCAGTTCTTCGTTTTCCACAGAGCCGGCAAGAAGCAATTCCTATCACCGCAAAAAATTTGTGTTTTTCTTTTTTTTCTGTGGTCACATCTGCCTTCCCATCGACACTGGTACTGATCCCCGTTGGTACTTTCTTTTCTTGTGTCTTTCTTAAAAAAAAAAAAAAAAAAAAAATCTGTGAGGGAAGGAATTTTTTTCTTCCTTCAGGCACATCGATGCCATCTTAGACCTAGACCTCCCCTTTTGTCATAGAAAAAAATGGAAAAACCATGAAGTGGTTTTAAAAAGTGTTCAAAATGCAGCAGTACCTTTTTGGCCACAGACACCCACGACTGGTGCCTAAAATGTTTAGGTCCGGCTCATCTACTGTCAGAGTGTCTTCTTTGCAGTAAGACGACAAAGAGAGGCCTACAAAACCGAGCTGCAAAACTAGGCACCCTCTTTGCCTCCAATGCAGTATCTTTAGCTTCGACATCATCAAGAGCTTCATCTTCCTCCCAAGGATCTCATGTATCAAAACCTATGTCTTCTTCGAAGACTGGCTGGCCCTCCAAAGGTAGATATCCTTCTAAGCATCGAGATATCTCGGGCATTGCCCTGGAGTGGGACACTCCGGCCAAACAACCCCAGCGGGAGGACTTTGCCTCCAAAGCCTTAGTGGGGTCTCAGGATACTCCCAAGGCCTCCACCTTCGGAGAGCTCCTGGTGCCATGCTCCGGGATTGTGGCCTGCAATTCCGGTACCAATACCCAAGCATTGGCAAGTTCCATGGATCAAGGTATCCTGGCTATTGAGCGTAGCTTAGTGGCCTTACTGGCGGCCTCCATACCAGTAAAGCTTTTACAACCAATACCTCGGGTACCAGTACCGGCTCCGGTACCGACACAGCCTGCATCGACTTTTTTGCCGCTTACCACGCTACCGCCCATGCCGGCCCTCAAATCTGTTTCCAGTACCGAGGTTCCGGCATCGCCAGCCTCAACTACGGATTTTGATCGGTATTGGGTGCGGGTACAGCGCAAACATCCTGCCTGTTGGTACTTTGAGTCTTTGGACTCTGATTCGTCCGACGATGAATCGGCCAATAAGTCGGACATGAGAAGTCTCATGGAAGACCCATCTCCATCTCCACAATATCGCATGTCCCCTCCGGATGACATGTCTTTCTGAGACTTTATTTGCGATGTTGCTCGGGGTCTGTCCATAACAGTGACATCGGAGAAAGAGCCTAGGGCTGAAGAACTTGAAATTCTTCAGTACCCTGTAGCCCCGAAGGAAGCTGCAACTCTCTCCATTCATTGCATTCTTCACAACCTTATGCTTCGTGTGTGGGAAATGCCCCTTACCATTTCTCCACATTTCCAACGTCTCGATACCATGTATCGGGTACCTGGGTGTCCCGGTTTGCAAAAGACGCAATTACCACACCATTTCATGGTGATGGAATTGGCATTGCATCGAATAAAGAGTGCTAAGACACATTCCTCAAAGCCTCCAGGTAGGGAATTGAGAACCCTCAACGCCTTCGGTTGATATTGCTTTCAGGCCTCCATGTTATCGGCTAGAATCAGTTCCTACATGCTCTATATGGGTATGTTCCTCAGAGAGGTGGTTAGGGATTTGGAGTTAATGGCTCCTCTTCACCCCAATGACAAGAGAGCAGATTATCTCACCTTTGTAAAACATACTCAAAATGTTTCAAAGTTTGTTAAGAGGGCAACGTTTGATTGTTTTGAGTGCATCAGCAGAGCTTCATCTATCTGCATCGGGGCAGGTAGAATTGCTTGGCTTCAAGCATCGGATCTTGAACAATGGATTAAGGACAAACTGGGTAACATCCCTTGCACTGGTGAAAACCTTTTTGGCAAGGATTAGCAAGACAAGGCCTCTCAGTTAGAATCTGAGAACACTACTCTTAATAGACTATCTAGGTCTATGGCCAACCCAGCTAAGAAAAAAGCAGCAAAGAAAGCTTTTTTCAATAATAAGAAGTACTCTCCTTCTTACACCCCTGGTGTACAGTGTCAACACCATGCTCCTCAGAAGGGACAGCAGCCACCAAAACAGCAAAGGAAGGCTCAGACTCTTAGGTCACAGCCATCTCAACAGACCCAGCCTCCTCAGGGTCTCTGACTCCTTTCTAGAGAACATAGCCACTCTGTCTCTGGAGATTCCAAATCCTACCTTCATCGCCTGCAGGCTTTGTCACTTTGTCCACAGGAGGCATCTTATCACATCAGAGCAGTGGACACTGTCCATAGTACGGGAGGGGTACAAGCTTCATCTACAAAGTCTGCCCCCCCCCCCCCAAACTCCTCCAAGAGAGTTGTGCTCTCAGGCCCCTCTTTCTGCTCTGTTGTTACAAGCGATCACCTCCCTTTTTCTTCAGGGAGCAATAGAGAAGGTTCCACCATTCCAGCAGGGAATGTGCTTTTATTCTCCCTACTTCCTCATTCCAAAAAAACAGGGGGATACAGGCCCATTCTAGACCTCCGAGAACTGAACAAGCACCTGATATGGGAGAAATTCAAAATGATCTTCCTAGGTACCCTTCTTCCCTATCTCCAGAGTCAGGACTGGCTCTATTCTCTGGACCTCAAAGAGGTATATACTCATTCTGATTCACTCACAGCACAGAAGGTGCCTGTGCTTCATGTTTCAGGGGAGACATTATCAATCGAGTCCTGCCTTTCGGCCTCACCTCTGCCCCAAGCGTTTTCACAAAGTGCATGGCGGTAGTAGCCGCTTTCTTAAGAACTCTCGGGATATTTGTCTTCCCTTACTTAGACGACTGGCTCATTCGAGCAAACACCTCTCTAGAGGCTAGTCTTTCCCTCTTGCACACCATGCAGGTGCTGCAACACTTGGGATTTGTAATAAATCTTCCAAAGTCCCAACTCGTTCCCTCTCAAACTCTAGAATTCATAGGGGCTCTTTTAGACACTCAGCAATCAAAGGCATTTCTGCCTCAACTCCGCTGCGCTTGACTCAACCAGTTAGCTTCTCAAGCAAGCCTCAAGAGGTTTCTCACTGCACGAGATCTGCTACAACTGCTGGGTCATATGGCATCAACAGTGCATGTTGTCCCATATGCTTGTCTACATATTTATTCATTTTTCCGGTTTTCTATACCACCTTATCCTTCAATCAAAGCGGTTTACATTATGTAATCACTACAAACAGGTACTGGATACATTCCCTTTTCCCAAAGGGCTCTCAATCTATGTGTGCCTGAGGCAACGGCTGGTTAAGTGGCTTGCCCAAGGCCACAAGGAGTGCCTATAGGACTAGAAACCCCAGTCCCTCTGGCCTGAGATTGTTGTCCCCAGGTGGGAATTGAAACCCCGGCCTGAGGTACCGTGTCCTAACCACTAGGCCACTCGATGGGCCCTGGCTTCCCAGTGGTCTCAGGCATCCGGTCACCTGGGAGATAAGATAATGGTCTCTACCTGCCAAATCTCGTCTCTCCAGTGGTGGCAATCCCCAGAAAACCACCTGGTAGGGTCACCTTTTCAGATGCCAGCACATCAATGTACCCTGACGATGGATACATTCAAATTGGGCTGGGGAGCTCATCTGGACAATATCTCCACTCAGGGGCTTTGGTCTCCTCAGGAGTCACAACTTCACATAAATCTGCTGGAGCTCAGAGCCATTCACAATACTCTCAAAGTCTTCCAGGACCATCTTCGATTCCGCTCAGTTCTAGTCCAGACCGACAATCAAATAGCCATGTTATACTTGAATAAGCAGGGCGGAACAGGCTCTTAGACCCTCTGCAGCGAGGCCCTGCATCTGTGGTCTTTTGCCATACAGCATCACATTCACCTACTCGCAGTGTATCTGCTGGGAAAACACAATGTCTTGGCAGACAAACTCAGTTGAGTCCTTCTCCCCTACGAGTGGTCTCTCCATGCAGACAAGGTTGCTCACATGTTTCAGATCTGGGGAACCCCAGAGATAGACCTGTTTGCAAGTCCTCAGAATGCCAAGCTTCCTCGCTTCTGCTCCCCTAGGAGTTGTAGGTCTTCTTCTCTTCTCCTTCTCTGCTTTTATCTCAGCTACAAACTCAACTGAGAAGGGAGAGCTGGGAAGGCAGCTATGCAGGCACAGTAGGATGTTCCCAAAAGCTTTCCTATTGGATGCTGGGAAGCGTTCCCGCGTGGGCCCTGTTGGTACCAACGTTACCCATATGTGAAGACTAAATTCCTGCTGTTCCCAGAGATCACCTGTTATAAGTGAGTAACTATGCCTTCCTGGAGCACTGCTAGACCAGTCCAGGACCCGCCCTGGTGGAGATTCGCCTACCATCACCAATCTGGATACTCCAGGGATCCTGAGTTGGACGAAATCAGTTTGTCTTGTATATAGTTCTCCTATTCAGATTTGATACTGGAGCTACTGGGGATAGGGCCCCTTGGTGGATGTGGTTGGAGGTCCATTGCTTTGCTACATAATACTGAACAGTGCCCCTAGCTGTACTAGGTAAGGTGCAGTGACGATATCACAGCACTGTTCTGTTTTTTTTCTCTGTCACACATCTGCGGTTGGGGGAGTTAACCCTATGGTTTGGACTGGTCAAGCAGTGCTCCAGGAAAGGAAATTACCGGTAATGGAAATTTTCCCTTACTGCCTTTTTGAAAGATTCACAAGATATAATTTCCACCAGAGCTACCCTCTTGGCTTCATTCATCTCAGAAGCTGAGAAAATGATGATCTGAAGTTTTCCTTTAGAAAAAAAGACTCGCTTCTCTCTTGTGGGCATAAAACATAATGAATTTACTGATGTATCTAGTTCTACGCAGATGCTCAGGAAAGCAGTTTGTCCTTTAAAATCATGTGTACTCGTTTTGGGTGTATCTTTCTTTCTACGTTTTCCCTCTTAAGTGGTGCTTAATTTCATATCAGAGTAATAGATTTGTTTTTGTGGAACCTGCACAGCTTGAGAAGGTTCTTGTTGATGATCTGGAGGGCATTAAAAGGGGTAGAGTTACATATTTGCTTGTTAAGCATTAATTGGAGTTTACCCTTTGGAGCTTTCTTTATTTTTATTGTATAACTTTTCAAGCTGGCTCCCCTTGAAGTGGACTGAAATTGCTTATCGTGTTACTGGTAATTGTTATTTTACTTATGGAGATTTCCTTTTTACGATGGACTATTGTACTTTGGGATTCTTATCTCGAAAGTTCCGTTTAAAAAAGAAAACTAAAAGTAGATAAAACCATGGCTCAGGTGAGAGACATCCCAGGATACTGAGGGCCTCTGGTGGGTTTTCTGAAGCATGTGTTTAATTGATTATTAGAGATGGGAGAGAGTAATCAGGACTTGAGAAGGGTTGATTGGTCTCACTTCACTTAAGTGGCACAGAGAAGAGGTGGGAAACTATAGGCCAGTAAGCCATACCTTGTTGATTGGAAAAATAATGCAGATGCTACTAAAGGAAAGGCTAGTGAATTTAGAAATTGGTTGAGTGGGAGGTGACAATGGGTACAGGTAAATGGAGTTCACTCTGAGGAGAAAGAGGTTACCAGTGGAGTGCCGTAGAGATCTGTCCTTGGTCTGATTCTTTTTAACATCTTTGTTAGTGATTCTGTGGAAGGGCTGTCTGGTTAGATTTGCCTCTTTGCAGATGATCCCAAAATCTGCAATAGAGTAGACACCCAGGAAGGAGTAGATAATATGAGGAGGGATCTAGCTAAGTCTGAAGAAATGTCTAGGATTTGGCAGCTGAAATGTAATGCTAAAAAATGCAGGGTCATGTATTTGGGCTGCAAAAATCCAAAGGAGCGCCACAGTGTAGGGTGTGAAGTACTTCTGTCCACAAAAGAAGAGCGGGACCTGGACGTGATTGTGTCTGACGATCTTAAAGTAGCTAAACAGGTAGAAAAGGCGACGGTGAAAGCATAGGGAGAAGAATGGCCAGCAGAAGAAAGGTAGTGATAGTGCCTCTGTATTTGGTGCGACCTAATTTGGAGTATTGTGTGCAATTCTGGAGATTGCACCTTGAAAAGGATATAAACAGGTTGGAGTCGGTTCAGAGGGTGGCTACTAAAATTGTTAGTAGTCTTTGTTATAAAGCATATGAGGACCGACTTAAGGATCTTAATATGTATACTTTAGAGGAAAGGCGGGATAGATGAGCTACAGTTGAGACGTTTAAATATTTCTGTAGCATAAATGCACAGGAGGAGAGCCTCTTTTGATTGAAAGCAAACTCTGCTATGAGGGGACATAGGATGAGGGTGAAAGGGGATAGACTCAAGAGTAATATACAAAAATATTTCTTTACGGAAAGAGTGGGGGATGAATAGAATAGATTCCCAGTGGAAGTGGTAGAGATGTGGACAGTATCTGAATTCAAAAAAGCATGGGACAAACACAGAGGATCTCTAAAGGAAAAGAGGGGACTGTTGTAGTGGATGATATGGAAGGGCAGACTAGATAGGCCATATGGTCTTTTTCTGCAGTCATGTTTCTGTGTTTTCTACAAACCAATGGGTTGCAAGACTTTAGGCAATATGGTTTTACCAAAGGCAGATCATGCCAGATGAATCTGTTTGATTTCTTTGGCTGGGTGACCAGCGAACCTTGATCAAGGGCATGCACAGGACATAGTCTACTTGAATTTCAGCAAAACCTTTTATACTATTCCTCAAAAGAAGTTCATAAATAAACTGAGAAGCCTGAAAGTATGACCCAGCGTCTTAACCGGATTAGAAATTGGTTGACTCAAAGATGACAGAGTGGTGGAAAATGGAATTTGCTCAGAAGAAAGAAAGGTGAGTAACAGAGTCCCTTAAAGATCTGCACTTGGACCAATTCTGTTCAACATCTTTGTGATGTTGCTGAAGGATTAGAGGGAAAGGTTTTGCCTTTTTTTGTGGAATACACAAAGATTTGCAACAGTGGATATCCCCGTAGGAGTTGACAGCATGAGAAGTAATCTACAAAAATTTGTCTACGAGGATTGCCTATCAACACAACTATAATTCAAGTATATGCCCCAACAACAGCTGCAGAAGAGAATGAAATTGAAGAGTTCTCTGAACAAGTACAAGCTGAAATTGACAGAACATGCAAACAGGATATCCTGATAGTCATGGGTGACTGGAACGCAAAAGTTGGCAACAAAGAAGAAGACAAAGTAGTTGGAAAATATGGACTTGGCAACAGAAATGAAGCTGGAGAAAGACTGATAGAATTCTGCAAGACCAATGATCTATTCATCTCAAACACCACCTTCCAGCAACACAAGCGGCGACTGTACACATGGACTTCACCGAATGGATTATATAAAAATCAAATTGACTACATATGTGGAAGTCAACGATGGAAAAGCTCTGTAACATCAACAAAGACAAAACCTGGAGCTGACTGTGGTACAGATCATCAACTACTAGTATGCAAACTCAAGCTAAAGTTGAAAAAGAGCAAACCACTCATGAATGCAGCAAAATATGACCTTGAGAATATACCACTGGAATTTAAAGACTGCCTGCAAAATCGATTTGCTGCTTTAGATACAAACGACAGAGCTCCGGAAGAGTTATGGAATGACATCAAGAAGGTTGTGTTGGAAGAAAGCGAGAAGTCTCTACAAAAGGTGAAAAAGCAAAAACGGCCAAAATGGATGACGGAAGAAACTCTGAAAATTGCCCAGAAACGCAGAGAAGCTAAAGCCAGAGGAGAAAGAAAGACAATCGCAGAACTCAACAGAGATTTCCAACGTGCAGCAAGACAGGACAAGGAAAAGTACTACAATGACACTTGCAAGGAAATAGAAGCAGAAACTATTAGAGGAAGAACAAGATCGGCTTTCCTAAAGCTACGAGAGTTAAAGAAAAAGTTCCAGCCTCGAATTGGAATGTTACAAGATGCTCAAGGTTCTATGTTGAATGATGCTGAGAAGATCAAGAAAAGGTGGAAGGAATATACAGAGTTTTTATATGATAAAGATCAAGTGGACCAACAGCCGTTTCAACCTGTACCTTATGATCGGGAACCATTGGTGATGAAAGAAGAAGTTGAAGCAGCATTGAAAGCCTTATCAAAGAACAAAGCACCAGGCATTGATAGCATTCCCATAGAAGTATTGCAGCAATCTGATGCAGCTGTTACCATACTCACAAGGCTCTGCCAAGAAATATGGAAGACAACATCATGGCCAACTGACTGGAAAAGATCTGTGTTTATACCAATACTAAAGAAAGGTGATCCAACTGACTGTGAAAATTAGCACACAATCGCTCTGATCCCACATACCAGCAAGATTCTACTGAAGATTATTCAAAAGAGACTACAACCATACCTGGAACAAGAACTACCTGAAGTGCAAGCAGGGTTCAGGAAAGGGCGAGGAACGAGAGACATCATTGCGGATGTGAGATGGATCCTTGAAAAGACTAAAGAATACCAAAAGGATATCTATTTGTGCTTTATCGACTATAGCAAGGCTTTTGACTGTGTAAACCATGAGAAACTCTGGGCCACATTAAGAAGCATGGGTATACCAGAACACCTGATTGTTCTCTTGCGCAATCTGTACATTGATCAAGAAGCAACAGTTCGAACGGAACAAGGAGAAACAGAATGGTTTAAAATAAGCAAAGGTGTAAGACAAGGCTGCATACTTTCCCCCTATCTGTTTAATTTATATGCAGAACAAATCATCAGAGAAGCAGGATTGTATGAAGACAACAGAGGTGTGAAGATTGGTGGAAGACTCATCAACAACCTCGCTATTATTTATTTATTTATTACAATTTCTTATATACCGCACTATTCGGCATCAGCGCGGTTTACATTATAACATAACGACCACAACAACATGCTGTTTGGTTTTACATCGAACAGGAGTGCAAACTTGGATAACAGGGGTGAACTATATACATGAGATATTTACATTGAGCAAAATTAGGTATCAATCACATAATGAACGAAAGGGTCATATCTTAAGTGATGATACCACATTACTGGCTGAAAGTGAAGATGATCTGAAACATTTGCTTCTCACAATCAAAGAACATAGTCTCAAAATGGACCTGCACCTTAATGTAAAGAAGACAAAGATCATGACAACTGGCATAATCAACAGGTTCATCGTTGAAGGAGAAGAAATTGAAATTGTGAACAACTTTAACCTACTTGGATCAACTATCAATAAAGAAGCAACAAGCAGTCAAGAAATCAGACGACGCATTGCTCTTGGCAGAATGGCTATGAAAGACCTAGATAAGATTCTCAAGAGCAGAGATGTCTCTCTCCATACAAAGATTTGACTTGTTCAAACCATGGTATTTTCAATAACATCATATGGATGTGAAAGCTGGACAGTGAAAAAGATAGGAAGAAAATTGATGCCTTTGAATTATGGTGCTGGCGGCGAATACTGTGTATACCATGGACTGCCCGAAGAACAAACCAGTCGATACTAGAGGAGATCAAACCTAAGCTTTCTTTAGAAGCTCAGATGACAAGACTTTGACTTTCATACTTTGGACACATCATGCGAAGAGAGAGATCATTAGAGAAAGACATTATGCTTGGCAAGATAGAAGGTCAATGCAAAAGAGGAAGGCCAGCAATGAGATGGATCGATACAATAACAGCAGCTACGGGTACCAGTCTGTCAACAATGAGCCGCCTGACTGAAGACCGAACACAATTTAGGATAGCTATCCAGAGGGTCGCCATGAGTCGACTCCGACTCGACGGCACTTAACAACAACAACAACAATGCTTGGCAGTTAAATTTTAATGTGAAGAAGTGCAGAGTGATGCACTTAGAGTGCAGAAATTCTAAAGAGCAGTATGCAACAGGGAGTGAGAGGATGTGCATGGACCAGGAAAGAGAGCTATCTGAAAACCTGAAGGTTGCAAGCAGTATGACATGATGGTGGCCAAAGCCTGAAGAATGCTAGGTTGCATAGAGAGGGGTATAACCAGCCAAAAAAAGGAGCTGATGATGCTCCTGTACAGGTCACTGGTGAGGCCTTAGTTGGAGTACTGTGTTCTGTTTTGGAGGCTGTATCTCACTAAGGATATAAAGACTTAAAGCAGTGGTATGGAGTTTGTGTTAGAAGCCATTTGAGAAGAGACTTGATTTGCATATGTATATATTTAGAGGAAAGAAGGGACAGGGGAGATATGGTGGAGAGGTTTAAATACTTGAAAGATATTAATGAGCAAACAAACTTTTTCCAAAGACTTGGAAGCTGTAAAACTAAAGGACATGAAATGAAGCTGAAAAGAGAGGAAATTGAGAGAAAAGATCAGTAAAGAGTACTACAGAAGATGAAAATCATTATTGAAAAGTGCTTTAACATTATGGAATAAAATATAAGCCATCAATCAGATGACAATCCCTTTATTCTCATACAGTTTTGGGATTGTAGACTAGTCTCTTAAAGATCTTGAAAAGAAAACTCCTCCATGCCCATGAGGTAAGTTACAAGAATCGGCGTATGCCAAGACTGTACATTCCTAGAGCTGAAGGAGGGCTAGGCCTCATAGAGATTGATTACACATAAAGGCCTACCTAACATCATTGGATCCAAATACGCAAAAAGTGCTGAAATATGAAAGTAAACATCCAGAATCTGTCTCCATTGTCAATCCCGGACAAGCGTTCCGATGGCTAGAAAGGAGTGAGAATCCAGAAGCACACACAGGAAAGGGAGCAACAGAATTTTCAAAACAAGAGAAAAAAAACGTTTCAAGGAATTAGATCAGCAAACAAGGAAAAACAAGTGGCAAATGTACTCCAGAAGGAAGCTCTCTTTGGCACAATGCAAGCACTATGCTGAGCATTAGTAGCAAATCTGAGAGACTAAGATCATACGCCACATACCCTGGCTTAGAAGTGAAGTGAAGTTAATGACTGTCATGGTATGTGCAAAACCATCCCATTTGCAGAAACTGCCCTGAGAAAAAGTTAAAAGAAACATCAACAAATACTTTTTCACAGAAAGGGTGGTGGATGTCTGGAATATCCCCCCACTGGAGATGGTGGAACAAAATGGTGATGGCATTCGAAAAGGCATGGGATAAGCACAGGGGATCCCTATATAGGAAGAGGAGCATTCTTGCTTAAATGACTTTCATACTTAAAAGCTTAACAGGAGTAACTATCACAGAGCAATAGTTGCAATCCAAAGTAAAAAAGCATACTGCGGGGGTAACCTGCATGGAGCGGAACTTACAGCCCTAAATACCTTGCTGGGCAGACTAAATGGACCATGCTGGTCTTTATCTGTCATCCTTTACAATGTTATATTTGTGGCAGTACAACTTCACTGCTCTGAATGAGCCTGATCTTGGCTGATCTCAGAGGCTGAGCAGGGTCGAGCCTGGCTAGTACTTCAATGGATGATCACCTTGGAATACAAATGCTATAGACTTACAGCACAGAAGAAAGGCTTGGCAATCTATTTTCAGTCGCAGCTTGCCAAGAAAGCCCAGGGGCTAGGTTGCCAGGAGTCAGTATTGACTTAACAGCACAAACACACACACATTTGTGTTAGAGAAAACACCCTGAATGTATGCACAACCACCACCTGATGGCGAGCAGTTATCAATGATCAAGCATACTTTAAGCATGTAGGGCCCGATATTCACTTGGGCAGGCTATGCACCACTACGGCTCATAGCCATGCTCATAAGAACATAAGATATGCCATACTGGGTCAGACCAAGGTCCATCAAGCCCAGTATACTGTTTTCAACAGTGGCTAATCTAGGTCATAAGTACCTAGCAGTCTCCCCAAAAGACACAGGTTCCTCAATGCTTGTATTGGGTCAGGCAGTGATATCCTGGTTTATGGACCTTTCCTCCAGGAACTTGTCCAAACCTTTTTTAAACCCAGCTACACTAGCAGCTTTTACTACATTCTCCGATAACAAATTCCAGAGTTTGATTATAAATATTTTCTTTTATTAGTCTTAAATAGGTTATCCTGTAGCTTCATTGCATGTCCCCTAGTCTTTTTATATTCTGACGACGTAAACAATCGATCTACGTTTACCCGTTCCACTGCATTCATTAATTTATAGACCTCTATCATATCTTCCCTCAGCCGTCTTTTTTCTAGATTGAAGAGCCCCAACCTTCTTAGCCTCTCTTCATAGGAGTATCCTTCCATCCCCTTTACCATTTTGGTGGCTCTACTCTGCACCTTTTCTAATAACACTATATCCTTTTTAAAATACAGCGACCATAATTGTGCACAATATTCAAGGTGCGGTCGTGCAATGGAACGAGACAGAGGCATTATAATATCCTTTGTTTTATTTTCCATTCCTTTCCTTATGATACCTAGCATTTTATTTGCTCTCTTTGCTGCTGCTGCTGCACACTGGGTGGAGGGTTTCAACATGTTATCCACGATAACCCCTAAATCTTTTTCCTGGGTGGTGGTTCCTAATGTGGAACCTTGCATCGTGTAACCATAGTTTGGGTTGTTCTTTCCTAGGTGTGTAACTTTGCACTTGTCCATATTAAATTTCATCTGTCATTTGGATGCCCAGTCTTCCAATTTATCAAGATCCTCTTGCAATTTTCCACAATCCTCTTGGGTTTTAACAACTTTAAATAGTTTTGTGTCATTTGCAAATTTGATAACCTCACTTGGTATTTCCTTTTCCAGGTCATTTATGAATATGTCAAAAAGCAGTGGACCCAGCACAGATCCCTGGGGTACACCACTATTCACCTTTTTCCATTGGGAAAATTGGCCATTTAGCCCTACCCTCTGCTTTCTATCTTTTAACCAGTTCCTGATCCACAATAGTACACTGCCTCCTATCCCATGACTTTTTAGTTTTGCCAAAAGGTTATTTGCTACTCTTCAGTTTATCAGATAGTTGTAATACATCTTCCCGGTGTATCGATATTTCTTTCAATTCCTCTGCAGTATCACCTTTAAATACCACTTTGGTCATGGGTAACATCCCTACATCTTCCTCAATAAAGACCGAAGCAAAGAATTCATTCAGTCTCTCCGCTATAAACTTGTCCCCTCTTACTGCCCTTTTTACCCCTCTATCTTCTAATGGTCCAACTGACTCTTTCACAGGTTTTTTGCTACGAATGTACTTGAAAAAGTCTTTATTACAAGTTTTTGCTTCCGTAGCAAGTTTCTTCTCAAATTCTTTCTTTGCCTGCCTTATCAATGCCTTGCATTTAATTTGCCAGTGCTTGTGCTGTTTCCAGTTTTTGTCATTTGGCTCTTTTTTTCCATTTCCTGAAAGATGCTTTTTTGGCAACAGCCTCTCTGACCTCACCTTTAAACTATGCTGGCAGTTTTTTGGACTTCCATCCACTTTTCTTAAAGCATGGAATACAGCTGGTCTGGGCTTCCAAGATAGTATTTTTAAACAACACCCAAGCTTGATGTAAGTCTTTGACCTTTGCAACTGATCCTTTTAGTTTTTTCTTAACTATTTTCCTCATTTTATCATAGTCTTCCTTTTGAAAGTTAAAAGGTAGTACTGTGGATTTCCTTACCATCCCTCCTTCATTAATTAAATCAAACGCAATCATGCTATGATCACTATTGCCAAGTGGCCCGAACACTCTTATCTCTTGCACCAGATCTGGTGTTCCACTAAGGACTAAGTCCAAAATGGCTTCCCCTCTGGTCGGTTCATGAACCAGCTGCTCCAAGAAGCAGTCATTTATTTCATCTAGAAACTTTATCTCCCTAGCATGTCCTGCCATGACACTGACCCAGTCAATACCGGGGTAATTGAAATCACCCATTATTATTACCATTCTGTAACTGTTGTTAGCTTCCTTGATTTCTTTGAGCATTTCATCATCTATTTGTTCATTCTGGCCAGGCAGTCGATAGTACACCCCCACTGCCATCGCCTTCCCCTTTTTACATGGAATTTCAATCCATAGAGATTCTACAGCAAATTTTGTTTTCTGCAAAACTTTAATCCTTTCCGACTCAATGCCCTCTCTAACAGAGTGCAACCCCTCCACAAATTTGATCAGCTCTATCATCACGATATAGTTTGTACCCAGGTATCACAGTGTCCCACTGGTTGTCCTCCTTCCACCATGTCTCTGATATTCCAATCATATCTAACCTCTCATTTAGTGCTATATATTTTAACTCTCCCATCTTATTTTTTAGACTTCTAGCATTTGCATACAAGCATTTTAGAGACTATTTTATTCATATTAATCTGGTTATCGGTAGGTAGGTTAAGGGGCTCGACGACCCTTAACACCAGATATTCAGTGCTGGGGTCATATGCAGCCCTGGTATTGAATATCCAGGGATCACCACACATGCCAGAAGCCGCAGTAGCATTATTGCATGCTGCCCGGTTAGTTCCTGTACCTAAAAGATAGGCAGGGGTTTTCCTCGCCTAACCTTTAGACTCAGGTCGCTAAGTGGGCAACATGCAATATCACTGCTGCCCAGTTATTGATCATCTCTGCCTCCGCTCCTCCCCGCAATGTCCCCGACATGCCCCAATGCTAACCACTTAGCGGTCGGGGTGCTTAAGGGCCATAATCAGGAATATTCAGCGGCACTAACCATGTTAATGCAGTTGAATGTCCCTCTCAGTGGCAGTTCCACAGTCTACAGGGCTGTAAACCGTGTATCTGCCCTTCGAATATGGGGCGCATACATTTTTGATATGTATGTAAAAACTCTGCCCGGACCGTGGCCTCTGTCTGCCAGCAACATACATGTCTTCATACCAAAGTGTGTATTTTATAATAGCTCATTTACATGTGTATGTGGCTATATAGATTTGGGAAGGACTCGATAAAATTATCTCCAAAATGGCACAACCCTATCCTGAAAGGCAGTCTTCAATGTTCTTGTAATTTCTCTTGCCATAAGAGAGAAAATTCTCAGTGTTACACTTTAAAATGTGGAGTCTAAATATGCATATTGTGTGCACATAAGTGTTTTTCTGCTTCTTTCCCTAACCAGGGAATAGCCACTGGGAAGTACCACGCTGCAGTCCTCACAAACAGTGAAGAGTGGGAGGTGGCGTGTGTGAAGGCTGGAAGGAACTGTGGGGACTTGGCCCATCCTCTCGTGTATTGCCCGGAGCTTCACTTCAGTGAATTCACCTCCGCAGTAGCAGATATGAAGAACTCTGTGGCCGTATGTATTTTTCATGCCAAATATTCTATTGCTGTTTTCAGGGTAATCTTGCATGCCTAAAGTTCTTCATTTCCAGGAGGGAAGTGGCAGGGATGGGGGTTGCTACTCGCTTTCAGTTTTATTTAAAGGAGGTCATTCTGGATCTTATCACTAGTGCTCACTCAGAGTTCTCACTAAGCATGTAGAAAATGTTTCTGAATTAAAGAAAAATATTTGTAGTTCTTGAAATGCAGAAAACAGGCTGCAGGTTTCTCATGTAATCCTAAACTGTCAGATAAAGTACACGTGTGCTGATGCGGTCCAGGGATCATGGTATTTTGTGTGTTCAACATGCACATAGTTTAAAAATAATTGTAATCTGGCAGGAAGAAGTGAATAAGAAACAGAAGAATGTGATTTCATTAAACCGTGACAAGTTATCCCCTTAAAAAAGGAAACATAATTATCTCTCTCACATTTCCTAAATTAAGCAAAAAAGCCATTCCTCTTCGTCTCTCCGGGCCAGTCCAGGAACCATAGGGTTGTCTATCAGTCCTCAGCAGCTGGATCGGACGTGGGGCTGACAGGCTCCTGGAGGGACGAAGAGGAACGGTGTCTTTAAGAAAAGAATCCCCCATGCAAAGTCTGGTGGGTGCCCTCGCTGGGTGCTATTCTTCCAGACAGGATCTGTCATGTTAAGATTGTTTGTTTGGAGAGAAAAAAAAAAACACAGACGGACTACAGGGCTTGGCTGCACAGTGCGGTGAGAGGCAGAGCCTGCCTCATAGAGCTGTACCGTTTTCCACGGACAAGGGAAAGCTAGACACTGGGAGCCCCAGAGTTCAGCATCTTCTCTGCCTTCGGGCCACGTCTGACTCACCTGCTAGCAGCGGCATTGGTAGTCGGTTTTGGCATTCTTATGGTGTGCAGGTAAGGGGGCCCAATCTCAAGCGTTTTGGCGGGAGGCTCGTAGCAGAGCGGTGTCGTCTTGGGGCTCTATTCACGTGCGGCCGGTCTTACCAGCATGCGCTCAGTGTGGCAGTCATTGGGGTCTCTACGAAGCGGGATTTTGCCGCTTTTGTGTCCAGCGGGGCAGTTGGCATCATAGTTTCTTCGGATTCAGCATGGAGAACAGAGCTCTTGCTTCTGAGCCGTTAGCCATTTCGTGGCAGGGGAGAAGGCGGGAATGGTGGCCATTTTGGAACAGAAGGCCGTTCCTGCCGCGGCTCAGGAGAAACAAGGAAAGAGAAAAGCAAAATCTAAAAAGTCTCCGCCCGCAGAAACTAGATCTCAGCCCCCTGTCCATGTGGGGCAGGGAGCCTTAGACACTATTTTTTTCTGCGGAGTTCATTTTGTCTCTGCATAAGGCTTATTGCCTGAAGTTAGAGCAAGTGCAGGGCAAAGGTTCTGCTCCCTTGGCTGCGGGGAGGCAGAGAGGAGAGGGCTCTCTGATGGATCCCGGAGTTTGGCAGTTGACATGGGCTCCTGAGTACTGAGGAGGGGGAAATTCTCTCAGACTCAGGTCTCGAACAGTGGACAAAGGATCTTGAGGAAGGTGAGATTGCCCCAGGGGACGACCCTAATGTTTTTAGAGTCTTCAGGAAGGAGGAGCTCGGAGCGCTTATTGTCCATTCACTAGCAGCCCTGAATATAACCATGCCAGCGGTTCAGGAGGAACCGCTTGAAGACCCTCTACTTCAAGGTTTTAAGGCGGAGCAGAGGTGTTTTCCGGTTCACAAGGTGATCAAGCAGATGGTGGAATTGGAGTGGGAATGCCCAGAGGCTACCCTGCGCGGAGCTCGTGCCATTCGATGCCTTTACCCGGTTCCACATGATGAGCGGGAGTTGCTTCGCATGCCAAAGGTAGATGCCTTGGTGGCAGCGGTAACTAAGAAGACTACGATTCCGGTGGAAGGCAAAGCGGCTCTTAAGGATCTGCAGGACAGAAAGTTGGAAGCGCTGCTCAAGCAGACTTTTGATTCCAGGGCTCTTGCTCTGCAAGCTTCAATTTGTAGGGCTTATGTGGCCAGAGCAGCCATTCGTTGGCTCCAGGGGGAGTCTCGCCCGGAGGGAGAGGACAGCTCTTCTCCGGAGGGGGCATAAGAACATAAGATATGCCATACTGGGTCAGACCAAGGTCCATCAAGCCCAGTATTCTGTTTCCAACAGTGGCCAATCTAGGTCATACGTACTTAGCGAAGTTAGAGTCGGCAGCGGCCTCTCTCGCAGATGCCTTTTATGATCTGGTACGGATTTTGGCGAAGGCCATGGCATCGACAATTGCCGCCAGAAGGTTCCTCTGGCTGAGGAATTGGCAAGTGAACACTTCATCGAAGGCTCATTTTAGTAAGCTTCCTTATAAGGTCAAGCTCCTTTTTGGGGAAGCGCTGGAGAAGATTGTGAAGGATTTGGGGGATTCCAAAAGCGGTCGCCTCCCGGAGGATTGTCCGAAGGGTTCCAAGCCTGGAGCTCCGGTAAAAGGGCAAAGTAGGGAGTTCCGCAGGTTTAGAGGCTCTAGGTTCTCGCCGTATCCGAGAGGACGATTCTTGGCCAGAGGACAGTCCTTTCGAGGAGCGCAGGGGTTCGGACATGGTTATTTCGGACCTCAGCAGGCCTCCACTAAAAAGCCTCAATGAAAGGAGGTTCGTCCATGCGGAGGTGCCGGTGGGAGGTCGGTTAAGAGACTTCCACTCTGTCTGGACCACGATCACGATGGACCAGTGGGTCCTGGAGATTGTCCTTGAGCACAGTAGGTTGCTGAACTCTAGTAACCTTCTCAGGTTTGGAAACTGCTAACACCTAATCAGTTGTTAGTTCCCTCCCTACCCACCCCGACTCCCACCCACCCCTAGTGAGCAGTCTTGCTTTATAGGGCACCTCCCCCTTTAACAAATCACAGAGAATTGGACCAGCACCTTTTGAATATAATTAAAGAGATTTAACTGCTTTTTCTCTGAAAGGCACATTTTTGAGGCTTGGTGCGCAGGCCGTGGCATTCGTCCATTCAGCGCCTTGGTGCCAGTTGTCTTGGCTTTCCTGCAAAGAGGTCTGGATAAGGGTCTGGCTCTCAGAACCCTGAAGGTACAATTGGCGGCCTTAGCATGTTTTCGAGGAAAGGTGCAAGGGAGCACATTGTCGTGTCATCCAGATGTTATCCTAAGGGTGGTTCAGAACCTGAGACCTCCATTGAGGCTAGTGGTGCCGCCTTGGGATTTGAACTTGGTTTTGGAGGTGCTGATGCGGCCTCTGTTTGACCCTGGAAGGGCGGTGCCTTTGTGGGAGTATTCTTGGAAAACCGCCTTCTTGGTAGCGTTGTGTTCTGCCAGAAGGATTTCGGATTTGCAAGCACTTTCTTGCAGAGAGCTGTATATTCATTTTTCTGCGGAGAAGGTGATCTTGTGCCCACTTCCGTCTTTTCTCCCGAAGGTGGTGTCTGGTTTTCACGTCAATCGGCCGATTTCATTGCCGACTTTTCAGAGTCGTGGGACGGCTGTAGTGGATAGGTCGTTGCAGAAATTAGATCTTGGTAGGGTACTGCATAAGTACCTTAAGAGGACGGAATCTTTTCGCTAAACAGACCGGTTGTTTGTACTGTTTGGGGGTCCTCGGAAGGGAGAGGCAGCTTCCAAGGCCGCGATTGCGGTGGCATATCAAGCGAGCAGAAGGACTCCTCCAGAAGACCTCCGAACTCATTCGACTCGGAGCCAAGCGGCGTCCTGGGCCGAGTTCGCCTTGGTCCCGCTGGTGGATATCTGCTGGGCGGCTACTTGGTCCTCGCTGCACATGTTCGCGAAACACTATCGGTTAGATGTTCAGGCAAAAAGTGATGCAAATGTAGGGGCCTCGGCCATAGTAGCGGGCCTTGCTGGTCCCACCTGAGGTTAGGTACTGCTCTGGTACTTCCCTATGGTTCCTGGACTGGCCCGGAGAGTCGAAGAGGAAGAAGAAATTAGACCTTACCTGCTAATTGTCTTAACTTGCGATCTCTCCGGGCCAGTCCAGGACCCACCCAAGTCTTTTGCGAAGTTCGATAGAAGAATGTTTTGGTGGTTCGTCAGAGGTTGAAGACGGCTTCAGGAGCGCGGTGGAATGGAGTATAATAACGCAGGATTATAGGAGTAGGTCTGGGCGTTCCACCCGTAAGGTGTGGAGCGGCGCGGACTGTGGGGCTCCCTGAGGGTTTGGGGGGTACAAGTTTCGGGCCGTTCTAGAAACATAGAAATATGACGACAGAAAAAGACTGCATGGCCTATCTAGTCTGTCCTTCCATATCAACAACTACAACAGTCCACTTTTTACCTTTAGAGATCCTCTGTGTTGGTCCCATGCTTTTTTGAATTCAGTTACTGTCCTCATCTCTACCACCTCCACTAGGAGACTATTCCATGGATCCACTACTCTTTCCATAAAGAAATATTTCTGCATATCACTCCTGAATCTATCTCCCTTCACCCTCATCCCATGTCCCCTCGTAGCAGAACTTGCTTTCAATTGAAAGAGGCTCTCTCCCTGAACATTTATGCCATGGAGGTATTTGAACATCTCAATCATATCACCTCTATCCCGCCTTTCCTCTAAGGTGTACATATTAAGATCCTTAAGTCTGTCCTCATATGCTTTATAATGAAGCCCATTAATCATTTTAGTAGCCACCCTCTGCACCGACTCCATCCTGTTCACATCCTTTTGAAGGTGCGGTCTCCAGAATTGCACACTATACTCCAAATGAGGTCGCACCAAAGACTTATACAGAGGCATTATCACCACCTTTTTTCTGCTAGCCATTCCTCTCCGTATGCACCCAAGCGTCCTTCTAGCTTTTGCCGTCGCCTTTTCTACCTATTTAGCTACTTTAAGGTTCTATATTTTAAAAGAAAAATTAAAATAATGAAGTAATGAGAGAAACAAAAATAAGGAAGTTTAGCACCTCAGTTATAGTATTTAAGTAACCTTGGTGATGGTTAGTAGACAGACTGCTTTGACAACGGGTGACTGAGTCTCTGACACTAGAGGGTGCTGGAGTAGCTGTCAGCAAGACTTTGAAATTCAGTCCTCAGCAGCTGGAGAAGGTTGACAACAATACTAATAATTTTTCACTGGTCTTTTGTATATATTGATTGGAGTTTCTTTTTTTTATGTTATGTGTAAATTGCTTTGGTATTTGTTTTAAAAGTCGTATATCAACAGAAAATAAACCATAAGCCATTAGTGCCCATCCATCTGCTGTTTACCTGCTTTAAACGTGAGCAACTCTTAAGATCCAATTCATTAAGCATTTTCCCCATAGACAACAGAATGGCAGAAAAGCTTCAGAAGATCAGGCCCTTAAATAGAAAATTGACCCTTAAAGAACCTGCAAATGCATCTGTTTTCTTTACTTTCTAGCAAGAAGGCAGCTGCTAGAAAATGAATTTTAACAATTTGAAAATGACTATTAATTTTGATGTGGCTGGCTGTCACAGGAGTTGTCCAGATCATAGTGCTGAACAGCAGTCAAAACATCTTAAATAAACTTCTAACATTTATTGGTCATTCTTGTTCTTTTTATTAATTGCATTTGGATGTAGTTAGTCACCTTTCCAAACCCATGATCAGAGTGAGTTACAATTCAGATACAACGTATAGTCTCCTGCTCTATAGTGAGTTTATAATCTAAGGGCTAGATTTACTAAAAGATGTTACCGCGTCATTTACTGCAGGTTCCCATTTTATGTACTGGGACCTATTTACTAATGAGAAATTAGCACACTTTAGAGAGAATCCCCATGGCAACATGCCTTGCATGGGGTTAGGTCATCAGGAGAGGCAGGATTTGAAGTCTAGTGGTAGCAGGAGAGGCAGGATTTGAAGTCTAGTGGTAGCAGGAGAGGCAGGATTTGAAGTCTAGCTTCTCTGCCTTTCAGCCTCCTGGACACTTCACTGTATTGAAGTTACTCCTGCAGGGTAGCTGTGAATGAATGTTCTTCTCTTGTACTTTCAGGACCGGGATAACGCCCAAAGTTCCTGTGCTGGACTTTTTATTGCTTCTCACATTGGTTTTGATTGGCCGGGCATTTGGGTCCACATAGATATAGCTTCACCAGTACACGCTGTGAGTATCAGCTCTTTATGTCTTTGCTCTTAAAGAACACAAGGAAATGGGTCTGACAGACTAGGGCTTCTGTCCAGTTCCTACACCTTTTGTCCTGATGCCTGGGAGCATAGCGCCTCCAAAAAGATACCTGCTGGGTCTTTGACCTCTTAGTCCTGAAGGTCAATCTCCAGTGAGGACTGTTCATTTCCTAGTTTGTATATCCCCTGACATGCACCGTGGTAGGTAGCACAGAAACTGTTCCCGATTCTTTCAGTAGTCTCCATGGAGTTTGGTACTATTCAGACTTTGTGTAGAGACCCGACATCACTTTCATTGTGAAATCAAAAATAACACAGGTGTCGGTGTAACAGTGATGCACATTTTATGTTTTAAGTTGGCTAGGTCACGAGTGTATGTGCAGGGTTATTTTTTGGATTTGCTTTCTTGCCTGCTTAAGGCAGTAAGAGGGATATATTGACTTCTCTGTCCCCAGGGTGAACGAGCCACCGGTTTTGGTGTGGCGCTGCTGCTTTCTCTCTTTGGACGTGCATCAGAGGATCCACTGCTGAACATGGTTTCCCCATTGGGAAATTATGTTGACTTCCAGGGAGCGGATGTGGAGAGTGATTGTAAAAGACGTCGCCTCGTCTGACTTTACATGCAGCTGAGCATCTGTACTTACCTCACTTTGCACTGATCGCACAGGATTTAGGTGTAAAACCTTAGAAACCAGATTCCTTGGCTGTTGTTATGGTTGAGTATACTGGTCTGCATGGTCCCTCGATGATACCGAACTTACTATGTGGTATATTTGTAGCTTTGTCATAAGCCAGAATTGAAAGGGTTAAGATTTCCTGCAGAATTTTTTTTTTTAATTATCAAAGCTATACAAATTATTTATCCTTTTGAAGTTCCGAAAGGACAGGGGCTGTAGACTAGTGTTGTAACACCAGTATGCCTTTTGATTGTAGCTGCATAGAAGAATCTGTTATATGCAGTCTGTAAGCACTCTTTTCCTTTAACGGATAGGGTGGTTTCATGCTGCAGATGTATACTACATTGTTAAGATTAAAATGATGTATTTGTCTATTAAAATCATCCTGAGGAAAGAACAGCTCCATTGAGCAGAAGAGAGCATGGTGATTTAAATGCCGGTGTTAATGAATTTGATTTCTTTTTACCAGTCCCTGATACAGAAGGGCGAGCCTGTGCATAATGTAGACTGAAACTTTCCAAGAGAATATTAACTTGGGCCAGTGACCCCACCAAATCACTCTACAAAGCTGGAAAACTGTCTCTTTCTACTGAACAAGTGTATAATTTGTATTAAATCTTTTGCAAAAGCAGCTCTGCTTACTGTGATTGTTTTATCTATGTGATTCCATCTACTTTTTAAATTTTAATGCATGTGCAGAAATCATCCAGAGACTTCGCACTTGCCCCTTCTGTTACTCAGTTGGTGACTCTGTAAAACAAGTGGCTGAACTCAGTTTTATGTCTTCAACGTTTGCGTCATCAATACCACTAGCACAGCTGCAACCTTTTTCAAAAATCTAGCAACCCGCCAACATGTGAATGGACATAAGCTACAGTCATCTGAGATGGTATCTTGGAAAATGCAGTGACAAGCCCTTACACACATTTTTCAAAAAGTTGTTGCCATGCCAGTTCCTGATCGTGTAACCAGTCTAGTCCTGGACCTCTGGGTTCCCAATCCAATCCAGCAGCTGGAGACTGAGAATACTCCTCCTTTTTTCTGATGTCACCGGTATATCCACTTGGAATCCGCCCCTTGCCATCAGTAACCTCAGTCTCCAAGCAGCTGGATAGATTGGAGCCCGGAGGTCCGGGCTCACTGGAGAATCAATTAAGATTCTGTATCTCCTTTTCCTTAGTTTTTCATTAGGGTTCTGTTACTTTATTTTACTTTAATTTTTCTGGCATTGCACGATTAGAGGGGCTTTGGAGGACTGTGCCTTTAAGTGGGGCCCACGTCTACTTCCTTGCTATATCTTGCCCTCGATCTTCTCCCCTCCCCCCCCTCCTGCTTCAGTCAGGTTGTCAGACAGAGCCTGTGAGGGAGTTCCGTAGCGGTTTGCTTACGAGCAACAAGCTACAGGGGCAGGGAGGTGCTCCGGAGTCCGGTCTCGCCAGCGCCACACAGAAGCCTGCCTGTCAGTGCGCTGGCAGACTGTGAGAGTGTGTGAGACCGCCCGCTGATTTTATCGGTGCGTGGTTGCCTCCGGCAGTTCCCGCAGTCCCCTCTTATCCTGGAGGGGCCAGCCAGGTGAGTGCTCCGTTTCGCGCAGGCTCTTGCTCGCGGATTTGAGGAGGGCAGTCTTTCTCTGCAGCGGCATTTCGCAGTGAGGTTTTAGGCATGAAATCGCGGCAGCGGGCCTAGCCATGTGGTGACGCTGCCGGGGAACGCGCTTTTCCCATGCGGTTTCAGCGTCACTTCGGGCCTCTTTCGGGGCTCTCCCTGTCTCTCTCTTCTGTTGTCTGTCGTCTCTCCCTCATTTTCTTCGCGTGTATGGGGGTGTTCAGTTTTTTCTTTTTCTTCCGCGCTGTTTTTTCACTGCTCTTCTCACTATGCCCTCTAAGCCGGTTTGCTTAGTCTGTGGTTTAAAGAAAGGCACTATCTCCGGGCTCTGTAAATCCTGTGTGAGAGATCAGTTGCCTTCAGATTCTGCTACAATGGACTCGGGGAGCACGCAGGAGCCTGAGCCGGGGTGTTCAGAGTCTCTGCTACCAGAGAGGTCCTTGGAGGAACCGGTGGCGGGTCCGTCTTCGGCTCCAGCCGCTTCTCTCCCTCAGGCTCCCTTGCCACTAGACCTTTCGGCCATTTTCTCACAGGATTTTGTTGCCCTGCTTCAGAAAGCTGTTGGGGCCAATTTTCAACAAGTCCCCGAGCCGGGTCTTCGGAGCGGAGTCAAGAGAGCTCCAACGCCTCTTCCCACCGCAGGTCCTCCGTGCGAGGCCAAAAGGCCGCGCTCTGAGGGGCTACCGGTGGAGTCTTCTTTGGCCTCGGAGGGGCATCTATCGGATGAGGATGCGGGGGCTCTTGCGGTAGAGGAGGAGCTCGAAGAGGGTGAGCTCTCTGAACGGGAAGATCAAGCCCGAGTGGTTCGGGTCTTCCGGAAGGAAGAGCTCCCAGCTTTAATTAGCGAGGCCCTGTCAATTTTGAATATGCCTGTGCCAGGGTCCGTGGAGGAGGAGACCCTGGAGGACCCGCTCTTGCAGGTTTTTCGTAAGACTCAGCGTGCTTTCCCGGTACACCGTGTCTTTCGGGAGATGATTCAGGAAGAATGGAATCTGCCCGAAGCCCCTCTGAAGGGGACTAGGATCTTGGGGCGCCTTTACCCGCTCTTGGAGCAGGACAGGGAGGTGTTCAGGTCACCCAAGGTGGATGCCGCGGTGTCGGCGGTTACCAAGAAGACTACCATTCCGGTTGAGGGTAGTGCGGCCCTTAAGGACCCCCAAGATAGGAAGCTGGATGTCTTATTGCGCCAGATCTTTGAAGTGAATGCGCTGTCGCTTCAAGCCGCTATCTGCGGAGCTTGGGTTGCGAGGGCATGTCTCCGCTGGGCCCAGAGAGTACAGGTCTCTCCAGGGGGTGACGAGGCTGGAGAGGTAACTAGGCTGGAATCGGGAGCGGCCTATTTGGCCGACAGTCAATACGATCTTATGCGTGGTTTGTCAAACAGCATGGCCTCAGCAGTGGCGGCACGGCGATACTTGTGGCTGCGCAATTGGGCGGCGGACAGTTCCTCCAAGGCTAAGCTGAGCAAACTTCCCTTTAAGGGGCGTCTTTTGTTTGGGGAGGATTTAGAGAAATTGGTAAAAGACTTAGGGGACTCAAAAGGCGGCAAGCTCCCTGAGGACCGGCCTAAGTCTGTTCGGCCGGGCTCGACTGGTAGAGGTCAACAACGGGATTTTCGACGGTTTCAGGCCCAACGATTTGCCCCTGCGCAAAGGGGTCGGTTCTCTAGCAGATGGTTTGGTTCTCGGGGGTTTCGAGGTGCTGGACGGGGATTTGGGCCGTCCTCCTCCTCCTCGTCCTTCGCGGCCAAGAAGCAGCAATGAAATACCGGGGGCCCAGGCTCTCTCGCAGCCGGTCGGGGGACGGCTTCGACCTGGAAGTGATCCGGGAGGGCTACGCTCTGGTACTTCTGCGGCCTGTGGGGGACGCCTTTGTTCAGTCTCCTGGGAAGTCTCCCGCCAAATTGGCAGCGCTGCAGGAAACGGTTCAACGGCTTCTGGATCTCCGAGTGTATTGCCAAGTTTTACGCTTTTCCTTTAACCCTATCACTCACTAGTTCACTGACTAGGCAAAAATATTCTGGCAAATACAGTATGAGTTAACTCTGTCACTCATTAGCCCAAATACAATATGAGTTAACCCTGTCATTCATTTAGCTCACAGACTATGCATAGACACTTTAGTAAATGCAATATGAGTTTATTAAATTAAGTCCTTTTGAAATAATGAAAAAGCACAAAGGTAAGCATTAATACTTTTACCGGATATTATAGCTCATCACTCCAGGTGGGGGACTGTTTATCAATCACTCTCAGGAGGAAAATCCGGAACGCTTGTCTCGTATATCAGTTGCAGTCCCATCTTTCCTTCTGAGAGTCCCCCTAAAGTACCTTAACTAAGATCGTGCTTGCTGCATGATATTACAATTCATTGGATAACAGGCTACATGCTCAAATCAGGATTGGCCGGAGTCAATCCTGTGCACGTGACCAGCATGAGAAAAAAAATGTTAGCTGCTGAGTCACTCATCCAGCTTTTTCCAGCCAAGGGAGACACCCCCCATGGTTTTAGAATCAGCTCAAAGCTTTTACATTATCTAGGCAAATGTTTCTATATTGGCCAAGAGAATTGTTCAAAGGCCAAGGGAAGAATTCTGTCTCCCTTTCTGGCCTTTCAACACTCCCCAGGATAGATGTGTTAAGATAAATACAGCCTTGGTCTCTGAGCTAGTAAATTGGCTCAGCATGAGTCCTCACAGGCAGAATGTCAATTTCTTATAATAAAGTACAATATCTTTGTTGATCCAAAAAAAAAAATCCAAATTAATCTTTAATTAGTAATACACCGAGCCATCGTGCCTGTACCCCCAGAGCAGCGCGGCGAAGGTCGTTACTCCATCTACTTCGTCGTTCCCAAAAAAAGGGGTGGCATTCGGCCGATTCTGGATCTGAAAGGCGTGAATCGTCGTCTACGGGTGTCTCACTTCCGTATGGAAACGCTGAGATCGGTTATTGTAACGGTGCAGAAGGGAGAGTTTCTGACCTCCCTAGATCTGTCGGAGGCTTACCTCCACATTCCCATACATCCAGACCATCACAGATTTTGCGGTCCCTTTTGGCCACTTCCAATTCCGGGCGCTGCCGTTCAGCCTGGCGACGGCTCCACGCACGTTTACCAAACTCATGGTGGTCGTGGCGGCGGCTCTCCGGAAGGAAGGCTTCTTGGTGCACCCTTATCTGGACGACTGGCTGATTCGAGCGAGGAGGCCACTGCGCGTGTGGTGATGTTTCTGGAGGAGCTCGGTTGGATTGTCAACAGGGCCAAGAGTCACCTGGTGCCTTCTCAAACCCTGGAGTATCTGGGAGCTCGCTTCGACACCGCGGTCGGAAAGGTGTTTCTCACGACGGAGAGAGCGCAAAGTCTTCGGAAGCTGGTGCATCGTTTTCTCCGCTGCCCGGCACCCTCAGCGTGGCAGTATCTGCAGTTGTTAGGGACGATGGCGGCAGCCATAGAAACGGTCCCGTGGGCCCGGGCACATATGCGGCCCTTGCAAAGGGCGTTACTTCATTGTTGGTCGCACCAGCGGGATTCTCTGGCGCAGAAGCTGCTCTGCCCGGGAGAAGTTCGTCGCTCCCTGCGTTGATGGTTGCTCCCTGCGATGTTGGAAAAAGGGCGGCCTCTGGACACGCCGGCCTGGATAGCGGTGATGATGGACGCCAGCCTTTCCGGTTGGGGAGCTCATTGCCAAGGCTGGTTCGCGCAGGGTCAGTGGTTGGTGCAAGAGCAGGCTTGGCAAATAAACCGCTTGGAGCTACGAGCGGTGACTCTCGCATTGCAGGCGTTCCTTCCCTTTCTCGGCGGCAGGGCGGTACGAGTGCTCTCGGACAATGCTACGGCGGTCTCCTATGTCAACAAGCAGGGCGGCACCAGCAGCGTGGGGCTGGAGACCGAAGCAGGAGTCCTGTGCAGATGGGCGGAAGAGCACCTGCTGGATCTGTCAGCAGCACATGTCGCGGGCATAGACAATGTCCAGGCAGATTTCCTCAGTCGGGTGAGAGTGGATCCGGGGGAATGGGTTCTTCATCCCGGAGTCTTCGAGTTGATCGTGCACAGGTGGGGCGCACCAGTCATGGATCTCATGGCCACCTTCTCCTCGGCGAAGGTCGGCCGTTTCTTCAGCAGGAGAAGGGAGAGGATGTCTGAGGGGTTGGACGCTCTCATTCAAGAGTGGCCGGCGGGTCAACTTCTATACGTGTTCCCACCGTGGGTGCTGATCGGCAGAGTCCTGCAGCGGATAGCAGAGTTCGACGGACGAGTGATCCTGATTGCTCCAGACTGGCCTTGCCGGCCCTGGTACAGCGATCTCGTTCGCCTGTCGGTGTCTCAGCCGTGGCGGCTCCCCCCTCGGGCGGATCTTCTGTCGCAGGGTCCTCTGCTCATGCCGCACGTAGCTCGATTCTCACTTACGGCCTGGCTCTTGAAAGGGCGCGCTTGATGGCACGAGGGTACTCGGCGGCCGTCATTTCTACCCTCCTGAAGGCGAGGAAACACTCCACCTCTCTTTCGTATGTCCGCGTATGGCGGTTCTTCGAAGCCTGGTGCGAGGCCTGCAGCTGCATACCCTTGAAAGCCTCCATCTCTCATATTCTGGAGTTCTTGCAGGATGGTCTTGACAAAGGTCTTGCAGTGGCGACGTTGCGGGTGCATGTGGCAGCGTTGTCGTGCTACAGAGGCAAGATTCGGGGGCGTTCTATCGGTTGTCATTGGGACATTAAGCGTTTCTTGCATGCAGGGTTGCTACTGCGGCCGCCGGTTAGACAGGTCATCCCGAAGTGGCATTTGCCGTCTGTCTTAGCCGCGCTCGAGAGTCCTCCCTTCGAACCGCTCTCCCGAGCTACTCTCAAAGATCTCACCTTGAAAGTCGTGTTCCTAGTGGCCATAAGTTCGGCTAGAAGAATCTCGGAGTTGCAAGCACTCTCATGCAGGGAGCCCTACCTCTCGTTCTTCCCTTCAAAGGTGGTTCTGCGGATGGTGCCGGCTTTTCTTCCAAAGGTGGTGTCCCCTTTCCATGTCAACCAGGAAATTTCTTTGCCCGTTTTCACCTCTGAGGGGGGCGCATCGAATTCAAAGGGTTTACATCTCTTGGATGTCCGCTGGGCCTTAAAACGGTATCTTTGTAGGACCACTGCTTTTCGCAAGTCGAACAAGCTTTTTGTGCTGTTTGCGGGCCCTCGGAAGGGGGAAGCGGCGTCAAGGGCGTCCATTGCTCATTGGCTCAAGGAGACCATCGCGTCCACGTATTTGTTGAAAGGGAAGGCTGTGCCCGACGGTCTTCGGGCTCATTCTACCAGGGCGCAAGCTACCTCCTGGGCGGAGTTCCGCTTGGTGCCTCCGGTGGAAATTTGTAAAGCGGCGACTTGGTCCTCCTTAAATTCGTTTGCACAACATTACCGCCTCGATGTGCTCGCGAGGGAGGACACGTCCTTTGCTTCGGCGGTATTACAGGCAGGTCATCCAGGGCCCTCCCAAGTCTGATTTGCGTTTACTGCTCTGGTACTTACCCAGAGGTCCAGGACTAGACTGGTTACATGATCAGGAAGATGAAATTAGACTTACCTGCTAATTGTAGTTCCTGGAGTGTAGCCAGTCTAGTCCTGTATCCCTCCCGGGGCGTTCTGCGCACTTATTGCCTGGACGAGGAGCCACTTACAGGTAAGAGTCTTATTTCCGCCCTACGGGGTGGGTGCAGTAAGTGGGTATGGTCCTGTATTTCTACCAGTATTACCGAAAAACAAAACAAAACAAAAAAACAAAAAAAAACAAACCCAATCATAATCAGTGGGCCAAGTAATGTGGTCTATCGGTTCTTACCATATGGAGGCTGAAGCGGGTGACTTCTCTCCCTCTCCTTTTTCTTCTTGGGGGTGGGAGGACTCTGCTTCAGTTAAAGTCACAGTTTCGAGTGGGGTGGGTTTCCTTGCAGCACGGTGCTGTTCTGTAGTCCCCCAAGGATTGCTTAGTTTTTACATAGTTTTTTACATAGTTTTTGGCCTTCTTGGCATTCTTAATTGTGTCTCCGGTGAGTCTGTTTTGTCAGTAGGTTACTGATGGCAAGGGGCGGATTCCAAGTGGATATACCGGTGACATCAGAAAAAAGGAGGAGTTTTCTCAGTCTCCAGCTGCTGGATTGGATTGGGAACCCAGAGGTCTAGACTGGCTACACTCCAGGAACTACAATTAGCAGGTAAGTCTAATTTCATCTTTCTTCCATGGAGGGAGTTTGGTGTAGTGAAAGAGAGCCTGATGGTTTGATAGCTTACCTGAAAAGTCTTCAGCTAGCTCTGGTGAGGCAGGTAACCATTTACAAGAATAGCCTTTAACCTGTTCTTTTACCTGGTATCCTAAATAGGAAAGCAGATGCCTGACATGATCTGTGAAATTCACTTCTGTCCTTTCAGGCAGTATTAAAATACAGAAGGATGAGACAGGGTAAAGTTGTCAGAGCCTCAGCAGTGATACACTGAAAGTTTTTAATTGCCACGCTAGTCATGCTCTTGCTTGACACCTGTACAGTTTTACAGGTTCCCACACAGCTCAGGCATGCACATCATCTTCTAATTGAGAACAGGAACTTTCAAAATTTGAAAACTACAGTGGAAAACCAATTTTTATTTCACTTAAAACTCTTCCTTCCCTTCCTATTAGAATTTAACATTGTACAATGAGAGAGTGTTAACATGGATACATTTTTGTGCAAATGTTGGAGGGGAAACCAATTCTGTGTAGCACAGACGCATTCTTAAATCTAAGCATACATGTTACACCATAATGCACATTCAATTCATTCACCTTCCAATTTAATGTTTATTGAATTTGACCTGTGTTATTCCAAAAAGGGAAGGACACAACAGCATTTCCTTAACATCCTTCTATATTCAAGCACAAAATTTTAAAAAAATGGCCTTCATGCTCCTTACCATTTTAGCAACGTATATGGTGGTAGGGGTTGGTATCACCTAGAGACATAGCATCTGCTAGGTTTTTGGAGGTTTTCTTAGTCACTTATGAGTAGAAATTACCTGGAAGGGTTGTAATTAGGCTTAGAAATACAATGCATAAATAATTTCTGATGATAGAAAACTAAACAAAAGAAAACTCAAACTGTGCATACACAGACCTCACGGTGCAATTTACAATAGTTAGTTTTCTTCCATGATTTTATGACAGCTACTGTCAGCTTTTGCTGCATTTTACCGATACTGAAATGTCATTATTGGAGCACATGCTGCTTGCTGAGGAATCTGATCTCATATAGTCCTGACTGAGACCTCTCACAGAGGTACTTGGGCATACCCTTGAAGTACATGGAATGGCAGGATGTACCTTGTCTATGGTTGCCCTATATTAGATTCCTGGCTGCCCTTGGAAACTTGTATTGCTTACAAAGCACGAGCGTTTAAGTGATTTTGCAAGGAGAACATGAAGGCTTTCTAGAGCCAAGAGAGGTTCACTACAATAGTCTTTAAAAAATGTAACCCTGTTTCTCTTATGTTTCATGTTCTTCTCTGGTCCACTTGATCATAGTCTCGGGAGATCTGTATAAGAAGATAAGTTTAGCAAATAGCTGTTCTTCAAGGTCCAGATCACCAGTCTCTCGCACCAGGAAAATGTCTGTACAGAGTTTCAGTATGCGATCCACATTGGGTAACTCTTCAAACATTATGGAGCGAGCAATGCCATTGAAGAACTCCCGAATGAATTTCCCAATAACCAGTACCACTGACATGTACAGACCTACAACACTGCAGACAAGAAGAGAGAAAGGAAACTGTGATTTCCAAGGAGAGAGACACCATCCTTCAGAGCAGGAATCTCCAATTCTGGTCCTGGAGGGCCGCAAACCAGTCAGGTTTTCAGGATGTCCCTAACGAATATGCATGAGATATATTTGCATGCACTGCCCCATTGTATTCAAATTTCTCTCATGCATATTCATTACCACCAAACAAGCTACCAAACCCACTGGTCTGGAAAAAACTAAAAATCCTACTCCCCACACTCACAGACCAAAAACCTTTCCATCATATAATTCAAAAAACGATTTTTAATATATATAAATCACTTACCATGAACTAAATCCCAACTACAAACAATCAGCAGAGACTCGGCAGTGAGTATACTACTGAGTCGCTGCTGATTGTAGTTGGGATTAAGTTCATGGTAAGTGATTTATATATATTTAAAATCTTTTTTTTTTTTTAAATTATACGTTGGGAGAAGGTTTTTTGGTCTGTGAGTGTGGGGAGTATGCATTAGGGACATCCTGAAACGTGACTGGTTTGCTGCCCTCCAGGACCACAATTGGAGGCCCCTGCTCCAGAGCACCAACAACCCTTTAAACATTTACTTTTCAATGTGTTTACATCCATCCCCGTTACTCTTTAGTTATCCCTTGTGTTTGTTTCTTTTCTGTTCACAGCTAGTTTAAAAATACCACAAAGACTTTATTTACATTATAACTAGTCAATTTCATGTGGATTCATGCAGCAAGAATTTGTAAATCCAAAGTAAGATGGTCCAAACAATATAATAAGCCAAATCGTTAGTATAGGAGACACCAGTGCTTCAGAACGGAATGCCTACCCATATCCTGCGAGAAATCCCAGGCTCTGAGGGCTGGCTTTATCATTGAATATAACAAGTTCTATATTTTTTCTGCAGCCTTTACTGGAACAGCCGGGACTCCACTCTTGAATAATCCACCAATCAGTTACTAGGTTGGAAGATGAATTCACAGCCAGTTTCTGTAACTTTATGGTTATGTTTCGGTAAAAGGCATATTTTTCCAAGTCCTCCAGCTTCTGAGTGTGGGCTTTCACATTTTAACAAAAGACAGAAAAAATTAAATTAGATTCAAATAGAGTCTTAAACTTTTTCATTCATTTTTTTCTTTCCTCAGTGGCAGCCACTCCTTTTAACATTATAGTCCCCATGTAAAGAAGTTTTTGTGTTGGGCAATAGTTTTGTACCAAAAAAAGTCATCCTGTTCTGCAGGTTATTGCCACTTCTGTAATACATAATCCCAATCATGTAACACTTAGGTGCATGTTTACTAAAGTGCTGCAACTATTATGGGGCAAATGCACATTCCTTATCGTCCCTCCAGTCCAGATGCATGGGAAATGCATGCCTACCAGCAGATGGAGACTCAGAACCCTGAGCTCGATTGATGTTATGCTAAAAAGGGGTCTGTGCAGCCTCGATTCGACCAGTATGTCTCGGTCTCCAGCAGATGGTGGTTGTGCAGTCTGCATTGAATTGAAAGAATGATAAGGAAAGAGCTTTGTTAATGGTGTCTGACAGCTCTCTTTGGGGTGTAGAACCTGGTGGTTCCAGGTCCCTCCCCCTTCAATGATTTTTTTTTTCTCCTGAGGCTGAGAAACTTTGGCAAAATGGCCAGTTTCCCAGTGGCTCCTCTCCTCGTTCACTTGAGAAGTTTGAGGTAAGGAAGTGTAGACAACTGCTTTTGGTTGGTTCGTCTTGATCTGGGGGACCTAACCAGCGAAAGCTAATGGGAATTTCCAGTGCTCAGCTCCTGTTTTAGCCAGTGGTGGTATATGCCGATGTCTTCTTAAGTAGGAAGAAGGGGGGTATAGTAAGCACTGCCGACATGAAAAGCAAGACCAATGATTCTCTTTTACTGGCTCCTCAGTTTCACTACTGCACTTGCATGTTTCTTTTTTACTTAGTTTTTTTTGGGGGGATGGGGGTTCCCCTTATGGTAACGAGGTTTCCAATAATGTCCTGTTAGACCAGTCCAGGCTAGAGGGTTATGTCCCCCTGCCAGCAGATGTTGAGACAGAGAGTGAACAGAAGCTTTGTGACACCATCATGGGTACATAACCCAGAGCCCCTAAGGGCAGCTTCAGTATTCTTTCTGTCTGAGCAGATGTGGACATCAACTGTGCTCCTGACAGTCTGTTAGTGTAGCTTCTCGTTTGGGTCCTGTCTAGAGCACACCAGGAGTGTGTGTCTCTGTTGTTCAGGTTTCCCTTTTTTCTTTCCAGAGATATTTGTGGTCAGGAGGACCACTGGAGCACCTCTGAAGGGATGGGCTCCTGCTCAGAAGGAGCAGTGCAGCCCTCCCGTCATCCAGAGGATATCTAGCCTATTAAGAACAGCCTCTCCAGCCTTCCCTTTCTACCATAGCAACAGACTCTTCAATCTCAAGCTCTCCTGCGTTAGTCTCTGGAGGTGGATGCACAGTCTGTAGCTGCTGTTACAGTGGCTCCGGCTTCGCCACTGGAATGCTGATGTGGCCTCCAAGACTCGGCTGGCTAAGCTCCCTTTCAGGGGTAGATTACTGTTTGGGGTGGATCTTGACAAACTTGTAAAGGATTTGGGAGAAGTCAGGCCTCAGAGGCTGCCAGAAGATAAGCCTAAGTCCGGATCTTGCCTTTCTTCAACGCAGACATCCTTGTCTTCTTCTAGGGGCTGCTTCAGGGATTCTCGAAGATACCGTCCCGGGAAGTCTGGTCGTCTTCTAAATAAAGTGGCAAATCCTAATCCTTTCGAGCTCCCGTCATCCAAAAGACAACTTCACCTCCTTGAAAAAGTTTTCTGGGACCAGTTGGACTTCCTTTTGACAGGTTGGGGGTCCATTTTGAGGTGCTGCAGATCGGTGGGCAATTGTGCTTTTTCTACCGAGAATGGACCCCCATAACCTCCAACTGATGGGTGCTGGACATTATTTCACAGGGTTATGTTCTCGATCTTGCCAGGCCTCTCAGAGATGCCTTTCTCATCTCTCCTTGCGGGTCGTTTGCCAAGAGAGCAGTAGTTCAGATCACTCTTTAACGCCTCCTCCAACTTCAGACAATTTGCCCAGTTCTTCTTTCAGAGAGGAGATTGGCCATTATTCCATCTATTTTGTGATTCCCAAAAAGGATGGCTCCTTCCGGCCCATTCTGGAGCTTCAGGGCGTGAACCATTTTCTTCTGGTTCCTCGCTTCTGCATGGAGACCTTAAGATCAGTCATTCAGGCGGTTCAGCCGGGCGAATTCCTGGCATCTCTGGATCTAGCAGAAGCATACTTCCACATTGACCATCAGTGTTACCTGCGCTTTGCTATTCTTAGCTAGCACTGAAAGTTCCACGCTCTGCCATTTGGTCTTGCCACAGCTCCTTATATCTTTTCCAAAGTCATGGTGATAGTGGCCACATTCTTGCCTTGCCAGGGCATTTGAGTGCATCCCTATCTAGACAACTGCATCCCTATCAGAGCCAAGTTTTACGAAGAAGCAGTCACGGCAGTTTCTCGTGTCCTTCACTTTCTGGAATGCCTCGGTTGGGTGATCAAACATGCCAAGAGTCGTCTGCACCCTACTCAGTCTTTGGAATTCCTGGGGGCACGCTTCGACCAAAATCAGTTCATGTTTTTCTTACTCAGCATTACAAGCTGTGTATACAACTCCAGCAGTTTCAATGCCATTCAGCTCCCAAGGCGCAGGACTATCTGCAGAGTCTAGGTTCCATGGTGGCTATTTTGATTGTTGTTCGCCTGGGCCTGGGCCTACATGCATCTGCTGCAGTGCTCCCTCCTTTCATGCTGGTCTCCTTCCTCTCAGAATTACCAAATCTATCTGCCGCTTCAACCACAGGGGGCGCTGGGACTACTTTCAAGAGGTTTTAGCATGCTAAGGACCTTGTTTGTGGTTTCAGGGACCTATTTGGGGGTCTGCTCCTTTTTTAACGGGGTAATTTATGTTTTGTCCTATAGTTCTGCCTGGGAGATCAGGGATCCGATTTTCTTCAGATCTCTCTTATTTATTATCTTGAGAGTGGATGTGGACAGGAAGCTAGTATCTTCCAGCCATTAGTACTGGGCCGTATTTAGATTCAGCCAAGCTAGGTGGAGCACATCTTGGTTGAATAGACTGAGTATGGAGCCCGTTATGGTAACAGTGATAGACTCAATTTGATAGTCTCCCCATGCAGGACATTTCTGAGACTCCCAGCATCTTAGCACTTGGGCTTGGTAAGATGGGGATTCTCTCTCCAAGCTTTGGTTTAGCTATGGGGTGTTTTGTCCTTCTGTTCTCTGGGTCCATCGACTCTTGTGGGACAGGATGTTATGCCTTGTGGGCTTGGTGGATCTGGTTTCCGTATGGCCTTCTAGTCCTCTGCCACTGGTAATAGCTTGGGGTAGCCTACCTCTCAAGGTTGTGATAAGCTTTTTCTGATCCGGTGCAAGAGTCAGGTTTTTCATCTTCAGCAGGCTGTTCATGCGGGTGCTTCCCTTTTTGGGGAAGTGTTCTCCAGCATGGGGGCCTAACATTGCAGTGGTCTTCAGTCTCACTGGGTGCCGTTCAGATTCTTATGGCTCAGGCTACTGGCAGCTCATTTGATAAAGTTGGCATTTTCTTTCTGCGTAAATAAGTTTTAAGGCTTCGACCCTTTTGTTTCTGTTTTGAGCGAGGGGCTGAAGTCGTGTGATCTTTCTTGTTCATTATTTGCCCACTGAGTCTCTATCGATGCCCCATGCTCTCTTGGGCTGCTGCTCACAAGGATATATATCTATGTTCATATATGTATTTAAGTACAGGTGAGGATGGGAAGCTCCACAGGGCTGTTGCTTTCATTAAGGATGACCATCGTGATCTGAGGACAAGTGCTTGCTAGACGGTTCGGCCAACTGAGTTTTTATAAGGAGGGGTGTTTGGAGGTCTCTATTTCTCTCTCTTCCTTGCCCTTTCTCCGGTGGCCGGAGTAGGTGTGAGCACTTAGATATTCTTAGTTCCCAGAAGCAGAACGGTGAGGGTACCTTGTTTTCTCAGTAAGGCTCCTCTACTTTGGAGTACACTAATGCGCTCTGGGTTCCAAAGCATTTCCTCTGAGCCATTGGGGGACCAAATTGCACTGGGGGGATGAGGTCTGGTCCCAATGAGGCATGCTTGACGGGGCGTTTAAGGGTGGTACATGCCTATGTACAATTCATAGGCTTGGATCCTGCAACCCAGCATGGAGCCTTGGTAACACTTTTGCCCGAGAGCATCAAGGGCTCTAGCATCCCTTCCAGGAGTGACTGAAGAGTAGGTCTTCTGGCTCTTAAGTTTTTGCATGGTCGACTCGACAACCATGGAGTTATGTGGGAGTTGGGGCTTGTGGAACTTGGGGCCCTTCCAGATGTGATAGATGTCGTTGAGGCGCTGGCTCATCACCGGCTCTGAGGCTCCTGTCTCCCAATTCTGAATAGCAGCCACTTGAGGATCAGCTGCACAGGCACCATGAGAGTCTCCTTGGGTGGAGACTCATACTAGAGAATCTCCAGTTCTTCGGTGCGCGGATCTTCCTCCGCCTCGATTTGCACCAAGAGGGCTCTGGCCAGATCCTTGACAAAGTTGTGGAAGGTCACATCATCTGGAGGAGAATGGCAGCGGGGATGACTGATCTGAGGGAATATCTCTGTGCTGCTTGCTTTCTGGGGACGCCTCATCGTCGGTCTCCCATTTGGAGTCAAGCGGTAACAATGAGTCTGAGGCCCTGCAACTCAAAATGTCGTGGCCAGGGCCGAGTGGCCGGCAGCCTCCGGAGGACCTGGGGGTCCAAGTCACAGAAACTGGCCAGGGAGGATCGGATGCCCAAGGAATGGGACCGGGACCAAGACCTCGACCGGCGCTGAGGGCTTACCCGAGACGGGAGGGTCTAGGAACTCAGCTCAACGACCTGGGACTCCCCTGCAGTTGTCGGGCAGATGATGTGGATGAACGAGCAGATGAAGATTGAGAACCACTAACTCGATTTTGACATCATGGTACAAAGGGGTATGTACAGCCTCGATTCATAGTAACATAGTAAATGATGGCAGATAAAGACCAGTATGGTCCATCTAGTCTGCCCAGTAAGATGGCAAGAGTAGGTGCACCTGCTGCTCTGTGCAGGCTACCCCTCCCCATGTCTTTGTTTAGGGGTGAACCCACCGCTCCATGTAGGACACCCCTATTTGTTGAGAAATTAGATAGTTCAGTTTATTTTGATTTTATCCTGTTGCTGTAAGGGGATCCACTGTGTCTGTCCCATGCTATTTTGAATTCCGTCACTGTATTTGTTTGCCCCCACCACTTCCATTGGGAGGGCATTCCAATCATCCACCACCCTTTCAGTGAAAAAGTATTTCCTGATGTTGCCTTTCAATTTATCCCCTTGCAGCTTCATGTGATTCCACCAGTATTTCTGTAACAAAGCAGATTTCACAGCATAAGAACAGTACGTGGACACAAACCACTTACAAGATACTCCCTACATGCTCAGAGATTGGAACCGCTGGAGGAGTTTCCCGGTAAGCCCAGCTGAAAACCCAGACAACTCCTGGCTGCCATATGGTCTTCAATTCATACTTTTGCAGCTCACTACTGCCTGGAGAGCACGGTAAGCCCAGCTGAAAACCCAGACAACTCCTGGCTGCCATATGGTCTTCAATTCATACTTTTGCAGCTCACTACTGCCTGGAGAGCAAGTCCCACAGGGACAGTCCTTTGGCCAAGCAGTACTCCATAATATTCTCGGGGTGTAGGCAACTCCTGCCCTCCAACCCTTCTGTGTTCACGCTACTGGATTGATAGTGTCGCTGGATGCTAGGGTCTTGCAGAGTCTCTCAGTGGGGACTCACTTTCTGCAACTCACGGCTACCTGATCGGTCGCCATTGGTGCTGACGTGGTTCAGTTCTCAGCAGCCTGGAGCTAGGGAGTCCTGTATGTGAGGACTGACTTCCTGCTTGTTCCTGGAGAAAGCATAGTTACTCACCTATAACAGATGTTTTCCAGGAACAGCAGGAACCAGGTAAGGTGTCAGCAATGCCCACCATGTGGAATGGCACATGAACCCCTCTCACCCTGAGGAACCCAGCTGCAGTTGAAGGTTACCAGGCAGGAGGCTGAGGCTCCTTCCCCCATCACTCTCCTTAGATATATAGCACAGTACTCTTACAAAGGGCTGCTACTCCCATGGGGGAGAAGGGGCAAGGAGTGTGCTAGAGCCTGCAGATCTGTAAGCTTAACACTGTGACCACATAGATGGCTAGTGCACACTGCAGCCAACCTTTCCACAACATGGTGTCCATGCTAGCCAGGCCCCCTTGGCCCACCTACTGAGGAGGGCGAGAGGCAGACCCACCAAGAGACAATACCACAGGGCACCCCACATAACCCCATGCAGACAAGAAACTACAGACAGAGCATACCAGCTTTAGGGGAATTGAAGGCCCACATGTGTTCCCCAGGTCTGTACACTGCCTTATCCTCTAAGCAATGGGCCAGAAAGAGGGAACACTGATTAAGGAGCTACTACCAAGCAAGCCCATGGTTAGTGATAGAAATGTAGATACCTGCTCATGAGCCCATAGGCCTCAGACATCCTCTTATGAACAGGATGAGGGGCCATGGCCCTCCAGGAACAGACATCACTGTGGCATAGCTCCCCAGTTGCAAACATGTACTGCTACATAAAGCCCCCATACAGAAGTTGTACTGTGCTGTGATGTGCCAGTCCTTCCATTTACCATTATTTGAATCACCTTGTTTGCATACACCACCCCCAACTGTCTTCAGCCATCTCCAGCCCTGGCTGTATGGACCAACTGAGTGCAAGGTTTAATTTCTGACCCCCTCACCAGTGCATGCTGGCTGTCCTGTCGTACCCCCCTCCACTCCCAGTGGAGTGGTGGAAGGGGGCTAGATACCACACTGGCTGTTGCTACTGGTGTAGCAGGGGCAAGTCCCGTGCTATCTGTTTGCCACTCCGGCTTCTGCAGTCATCACCACTGGAACAGATGATGGCATGGGAGCCGGCTCCATAGGTGCAGTTCACCTCTTGTGTGCAGGCCAGTGCAAGGGTCTTGAACTCCTTAGGGGCTCTAAGTCTTATGCTCTCCCTAGATCAGTAGTAAAGCAATGGTTATAGTGTACATGGAATCATACTTGAGGCTTGTAGGTACATTTGTGCCCATTCTCCCTACAGGGCTGTATGGGCTGCAGGCTCTTTGGGTTGATGTGGCTGGCTAGATCTATTGTGTGCTCCTTAAGAGGCAGACTCCCTTGGTGCTTGCCTTGTTGTCCCAAAATTATTCCTGACCCATGTTGAGGAGGTGCCAGGGCATTATTAATGTGGGAAATGTGCCAGCACAGTGGGTGCAACTACTATGGTAGGAGCCCCTATGCTAGCAGCATTTTTCCAGAAATGGAGCACCACTAGCGCAGCTGCCCACTCTCTGCCCAAATCTTGCCTATTCACATGGTCCTTGGTTAGCATGGCCATTGTAGTGCAGTTGTATTTTGGTGGCATGCTCCTGGCTACCGTGCAGCCAAAATGCATGTTAGCCCTGTGCTAAACCCCATGCTATTGGTTACTGTGCTTTAAGTAAACGCATCTCATAAGTTATTAGTTATATGGAAGTGGAGTTTTGTGTAGTCGGGAAAGCAGAAACTGAATTATTGGCGGAATCCTCACCAAACCAGGAGCTTACATCACCATATCATGAGTTCCATTGCTACCTTCTACTGTCTCTATTAAAGTTTGACATGAAGATGAAAATTCACTCCTGCCAAAAATATGGATAACTCTGGGTCTTATAAGATTTGCCTTCTATTTTGCAGGCTGGACAGAAAAGAACTGAAAATCTCAAAGTGAGGGTTCAGAATATGCCTACCAGCATTGCCATTAATATTGTTACTTACGAACATTTAGGCGATGTGCAGTTTTAGACTCTAGCCCATTAGATGATCTGAGATATTTTGGTAATATATGCGGCAGCATGCTGGAAGAAAAACAGAAGCTAAATCAGTTTGGTTTTTAACATGAAGATTTGTTAAACCCTTAGGGACCTTTTTACTAAGCTGCAGTAAATTCTAGGATGCACCAAACCTATGGTAACTTAGCACATGCCCGTGTTCTCCAGAAACAAAAAGGAAGTCAGTCCTCAAAAAGGGGCGGCTCCTGCAGGGCCATTACCACTGTTCTTTTGGGAGTACTTGTTTGCCTCCTTACTTCATCTCCCGCTCTTTCGCGGTTTGTACTGGATAGCTCTTCTTGGCTCCCCTCTACCTCGGTAAGCCTGCCTCTATTCTCCTGTTTTTCGCTCCCACTCACTGCAGTTTGTGCTTTCCCTCTCGCTGCGGTTTGTGACTTCTCTCTTTCTTCCCCAATGAATGCGATTCCTGTGTTCTGGGGCAACCGCCCTTCCTCTCAACCATTTACCACGTATCCATAGCTCCTCCCATCGTTCTTCTGCAAATCTTATTCCCTGCCTGCCCCTCCGGTCCCCTGTTCATTCCCACTTCTTGTCCCCCCCCCCCCCCTCCCCTTCCAGCCCTGCCTCTTTTCGTTTTGGTCTTCTGAACTGCTGCTCTCTTCGATCCAAAACTCTACTGATTTCCGACCTCATCACCCAGCAGTCCCTCGATGTCCTTTTGCTCACTGAAACTTGGTTAAAACAAGGAGAAGACGCACTCTTAGCCCGCTGTCTACCCCCCCCCCCCCCGCCTTCTCCGGTATCTCCATCCCTCGTGTCGGCCGTTCTGGTGGCGGCGTGGCTGCCCTCATTCGTTCTTACATCCCCTTCTCTTCCATCTCCTCTCCCCTGCTTCGATACCCTGAAGCCTTGCTTCTTTGCCTTCATTTACCCTCCCCTATGCACCTCCTTGTCCTCTACTCCCCCCCAGCTTTACATCCTGAACTCTGGGACTCCTTGCTTTCTTCCATCACTGATCTGTCCCTAACTTTCCCTCGTCTGCTTATTGCTGGCGACTTCAACCTGCACCTTGAATCCCGCTACTTCTGTTAGAGCTCATTCCTTCAATACCCTCCTCCATGACCTGTCTCTCCTCCAGCTTGTCCCTTTCCCAACCCACTCTGCCGGGTACACTCTCGACCTGCTTCTCTCTCCCTCGGCTCCCACTTACCATCTACAGTCTCTTCAGGCTCTTCCGTTACCCTGGACTGATCATTATTGCATCACCTTTCATTGCTTCCCCCTCTCCACCTCTATTCCCTGTTCTCGCCTTCTAACTTCTCAGACCCCTCAACAGTTCCCTCCCGCTTCTGATCTTCTTCCTTCCAATTTTTCCCTACTTTCTCCCTCCCCTCAGGCCTCCACTTGGTTTTCCGCTCTTTCTTCTGCCCTTGATCACATAGCTCCTCTTCGCCCTCGCCCCCCCGCCCGCCGTCCCTCTCAACCTTGGTACCACTCCGGTCTTTACCTTCTGCGCACTCAGCTCCGCCGAGCCGAACACTTATGACGCAAGTCCCCCCGATCCTGAAACCCTTTCACGTTTCAAGTCTACTCACGTGTACTACTGAACCCAGGTTCACAAAGCCAAACAGAATTACTTCTCCACTGCTATCTCTTCTGCACCCAATCAGACGCGCCACCTCTATACAGTTCTTCTGTCTCTCACTTCTCTTCAGTCTGGCACTACATCTCTCCCCTCACCTCTCTCACTCACTCCCTCTCAGTTGGCAACCTATTTCAGTTCAAAGATAATTGATCTTCGTCAATCTCTGCCCCACTGTCCTCCTCCTATCTCCAGTCCCCCTCCCTGTTCCCCTCCTCCCTCCTCTCAGCTCTCTCATGTCTGGCATTCATTCCATGACCTCACTTCTCCCGAGTTGATTGCATTACTCTCCAAAAAATCCTCCTGCCCACTTGACCCCATTCCCTCCACTTGGCTGCTCTTTCCCTCTCTAGCTCTCATTCCACCAGCTCTCACCATTATCAATACCAGCCTTTCCCTCTGTGTTTTTCCCCAACCCTGGAAACACGCCTTGGTCTGTCCTATCCTTAAAAAGCCCTCACTGGACCCCACAATTCCTGCTCACTACCGTCCTGTCTCCAACCTTTCCTTCCTTTCTAAGATCCTCAAGAAAGCTGCTTTCGCTCAGCTATCCTCTTTCCTTGACTCCACTCACTTTCTTCACCCCCGCCAATCTGGTTTACGGTTCTTCTGGGTTTCCTGAACAAACTTCACACAGCTCACGATCGCGGTGACCTGTCGGTGGCGGTGTCTCTTGACCTTTCTGCCGCCTTTGATCTCGATCACTCCCTTCTGTTGGCTCGACTTCGGGAAGCGGGTCTTTGTAGCACTGTCCTCCACTGGTTCCATTCCTTCCTTTCTTCCAGATCCTACTCCTTCCTTCCCTCATCCTCCTCCTCTTCCGTCTCCGAGCCCATTCCTCTCCCCTGCGGTGTCCCCCAGGGCTCAGTTCTGGCCCCCCTCCTCTTTAACATCTTTCTCACCCCTCTAGCGTTATAAATTCAGCAACATGGGATTTCCGCGTTTTATTATGCCGATGACTTGGTTCTTCTCCATCACACCTCTCCTCACTCTCCTGATCTCTCCCCTCTAAACACTTAACATAAGAACATAAGATATGCCATACTGGGTCAGACCAAGGTCCATCAAGCCCAGTATCCTGTTTCCAACAGTGGCCAATCTAGGTCATATGTACCTAGCAGTTTCCCCAAGAGACACAGGTTCCACCATGCTTGTACTGGGTCAAGCATTGATATCCTGGGTCCCTTCTTAATCATGGTTTATGGACCTTTCCTCCAGGAACTTGTCCAAACCTTTTTTAAACCCAGCTATACTAACAGCCTTTACTACATCCTCCGGTAACAAATTCCAGAGTTTGATTACACGTTGAGTGAAAAAATATTTTCTTTTATTAGTCTTAAATAGTTTACCCTGTAGCTTCATTGCATGTCCCCTAGTCTTTCTATATTCTGATAAGGTAAACAATCGATCTACGTTTACCTGTTCCACTCCATTCATTAATTTATAGACTTCTATCATATCTCCCCTCCGCCGTCTCTTTTCCAGGTTAAAGAGCCCTAACCTTTTTAGCCTTTCTTCATAGGAGTATCCTTCCATCCCCTTTACCATTTTGGTGGCTCTTCTCTGAATCTTTTCTAAAATCGCTATATCTTTTTTAAGATACGGCGACCAGAATTGCACACAATATTCAAGGTGCGGTCTCACCATGGAACGATATAGAGGCATTATAATATCTTTTGTTTTATTTTCCATTCCTTTCCTTATCATACCTAGCATTCTATTTGCTCTCTTGGCCGCCGCTGCACACTGGGCCGAGGGTTTTAACATGGTATCCACAATGACGCCTAAATCTTTTTCCTGGGTGGTGGCTCCTAATGTGGAACCTTGCATCGTGTAACCATAGTTTGGGTTGTTCTTCCCTAGGTGCATAACCTTGCACTTCTCCACATTAAATTTCATCTGCCATTTTGATACCGTCTTCCAATTTATCAAGATCCTCTTGCAATTTTCCACAATCCTCTTGGGTTTTAACAACTTTAAATAGTTTTGTGTCATCTGCAAATTTGATAACCTCACTCGTTATTCCACTTTCCAGGTCATTTATGAATATGTCAAAAAGCAGCAGACCCAGCACCGATCCCTGGGGTACACCACTATTCACCTTTCTCCATTGGGAAAATTGGCCATTTAGCCCTACCCTCTGCTTTCTATCTTTTAACCAGTTTCTGATCCACAGTAGTACACTGCCTCCTATCCCATGACTCTTTAGTTTTGCCAAAAGTCTCTGATGAGGGACCTTGTCAAAGGCTTTCTGAAAGTCCAGATACACAATATCAACCGACTCACCTTTGTCCACCTGTTTATTCACACCTTCAAAAAAACATAACAGATTAGTAAGACAAGATCTTCCTTGTCTAAAGCCATGTTGGCTGTCTCCCATTAGGCTATGACTATCTACATGCTGAGTAATTTTATTCTTTATGATGGTTTCTACCATTTTTCCCGGTACAGACGTCCGGATCACCCCTGGAACCCTTTTTAAAAATTGGTGTTACATTGGCGATCCTCCAATCTTCAGGTATTAGAGATGATTTTAATGATAGTAATCTGTGAACTAATAGCAGGTCTGCAATCTCATATTTCAGTTCTTTCAACACCCTTGGATGTATACCATCCGGCCCAGGTGATTTGCTACTCTTCAGTTTATCTAATAGTTGTAATACATCTTCCCGATGTATCGATATTTCCTTCAATTCTTCTGCACCTTTAAATACCACTTCAGCCATGGGTAACATCCCTACATCTTCCTCAGTAAAGACCGAAGCAAAGAATTCATTCAGTCTTTCTGCTATCGCCTTGTCGCCTCTTAGTGCTCCTTTAACCCCTCTATCATCTAATGGACCAACTGACTCTCTCACAGGTTTTTTGTTATGAATGTACTTGAAAAAGTCTTTATTTCGCGTTTTTGCTTCCGCAGCAAGCTTCTTCTCAGATTCTCCCTTTGCCTGCCTTATCAATGCCTTGCATTTGACTTGCCAGTGCTTGTGCTGTTTCCAGGTTTCGTTGTTTGGCTCTTTTTTTCCATTTCCTGAAAGATGCTTTTTTGGCAACAGCAGCCTCCCTGACCTTTAAACCATGCTGGCATTTTTTTGGACTTCCACTTTTCTTAAAGCGTGGAATACAGCTGGTCTGGGCTTCCAAGATAGTATTTTTCAACAACACCCAAGCTTGATGTACGTCTTTAACTTTTGCAGCTGCTCCTTTTAGTTTTTTCTTAACTATTTTCCTCATTTTATCATAGTCTCCCTTTTGAAAGTTAAAAGGTAGTACTGTGGATTTCCTTACTATCCCTCCTCCACTAATTAAATCAAAGGCGATCATGCTATGATCACTATTGCCCAGTGGCCCCAACAACCTTCTCTTGCACTAAATGTGGTGTTCCACTAAGGACTAGGTCTAATATGGCTTCCCCTCTGGTCGGTTCATGAACCAGCTGCTCCAAGAAGCAGTCATTTATTTCATCTAGGAACTTTATCTCCCTAGCATGTCCTGACGTGACACCGACCCAGTCGATACTGGGGTAATTGAAATCACCCATTATTATTACTGCGCTGTAACTTTTGTTAGCTTCCTTGATTTCTTTGAGCATTTCATCATCCATTTGGTCATTCTGGCCAGGCGCTCGATAGTACACCCCCACTGCCATTACTTTCCCCCTTTTACATGGAATTTCAATCCATAGAGATTCTACAGCAGATTTTGTTTCCTGCAAAACTTTAATCCTTTCTGATTCAATGCCCTCTCTAACATAGAGAGCAACCCCTCCACCAATTTGATCAGCTCTATCAGCTCTTGCCTTCAAGCTGTTGCCAACTGGCTCACTACCCCTTGTCTTCACCTCAACCTCACAAAAACTCTTGCCATCTGGTTTTCCCGTGATGATACCTCTCCCCAGATTGCCCCCTCCTTTTCTGGCTCATCTGTCCCTCTGTTCTCTTCCTTCCGCTATCTGGGGGTTCTTTTTGATTCTTACCTTTCCTTCCGCGACCACCTTGCTTACGTTTCAAGAACTTCGTTCTTTTTCCTCCGACAGATCCGTGCCATCAGGCCTTTTCTCACTGCACAAGCACTTACCACCCTTCTGCTTTCCCTGGTTATGTCCCGTGTTGACTTCTGTAATTCAATTCTAGCAGGTCTCCCTACCACTCAACTTCACCGTCTTCAGCGCATTCATAACACCGCTGCTCATCTCATTTTACACTCCTCTCCACGCGACCACGCTACACCTTTACTCATCCACCTCCATTGGCTTCCCGTTAAATCTCGTATTCACTTCAAAGTCCTGACACTCCTTCACCACATCCTTTACCTCCACTCCCCTCAGTACCTCGCTGATCTTGTTCATTTCCACACCCCAGCCCGTTCCTTACGGTCTCTTCACCTCAACCGCCTTCATCTCCCTCCACCTGCTTACGCTCGCCTCCAATCCACTCGCTCCTCTGCTTTCTTTTTCCTCGGCCCCGCTCTATGGAATTCTCTACCCCCCTCTATCCGGCTCGAACAGACACACGCTACTTTCAGAAATAAACTCAAAACCCATCTCTTTGCCCTTGCCTTCGATCTCTCCGACCCCTCCGTGTAGCCCACATCCCCTTTCTTTCCTCTCCCTTTCCCTTCTTGTCAGGTCGAATGAATCTGCCTGGTTTGCTGTCCTATTAATATTGTAATTTCCTTTTCCTTTCTCTACCGTATGGTTTCCTTTTTGTACTATGTGAACCGCTCTGATATGTATTTGTTGAGCGGTATATTAAGTCAATAAACATAAACATATGGGTGACGTCGGCGCCAACTGAGCCCACGCGGAACATTTCTCCAGCTTTCAAAGAAAGCCTTTGGGAAAGCCACCACGCATGCATGCTCCCCTTCCTGCCCAAGGGTGCCATCTTGCTCAGTCTCCTTTTTTCCATAGAACCCAACGGACGCTTGTCCTGGGTCCTGGGAAGAATCCTTTAAAAATTCTCTCAAAACTTGTGTTTTCCTGGTTTGTGTACCAGTTCCTCTTCCCGCCTCCACCTGGCGCCGTTCCTGGCTCTTGTTTTCGTTGAGACGTGACTCGACCGGCCTTCATGCCCTTTTTCGCCTGGGGGTCATCGACCCCTTCCAGGTGTATCCTACCATGTCGTCCGATGGCTTAAAAAAATGTGATTGCTGCAGTCAAATTATGTCTGTTATGGACACCCATGATTGCGGCTTGCAATACCTCGGTCCAGACCATGACAGTACCACCTGTGATCTGTGTCAGGCCATGACTCAGAGAACCAGCAACAAAAGGTCGGAGCTGCAGGAGAAGATGTTCCCATGGTTCGGCTCCCCCAACGCCAAGCCCCAAGCTGAGCACCTCTCGTGAGGCCTGGGCATCTTCAGAGTCCCACAGCAGTGGCTCCTCCATAAAGATGCTGGACCCTGGAAAGAAAAAGAAAAAATCCTTAAAGCCAGTCGAGGTTCCACTGGGGAAACCCATTAAGGTCCTTCAGTGGGACTCGGGTGACACTGAGCAGCGCCTCCCCTAAGGTCTCTCGGAAGGAGTCCTCGGCCGGTGGTGACCGTGCAAGCCTCCCCAAGGCCATGGTCCCTGTCGAGGATGCAGTTGCCAGAGTGCAGGCATTGGGCTCAAGATCCTCTGCGCCCATGCCGAAGGCTATGGAGAAACCAGGCCCCGACTGCGGTGGTGTCCCTAGGTGTCGAGCTGGGCCTCGAGCGAGCCCTCTGCCCTGATCAAGGTCCCAGGTCCAATCCTCGGGTATCTGGTCCTCCCTTGCTAGTTTCCAGGAGTCTTACCCGAGACCAGCCGGGGGACCTTGCTTCCTCAGAGCAGGCCTTGAGGCGCAGGAGCTCCGAGCCTCTGACTACAACACCCTCTGGCTCCTACTGGGAGACAGATGTTGAGGCCTCGTCCGAGACCTCTCGACACAGAGACATCCCCTTAGAGCCATCTGCCCTGGAGCCCATCCGAGGACATGACCTTCCACGACTTCATCCGAGACATGGCCAGGGGCCTTTTCTGTCCTGACTGAGTCAGAGGAGGACCCGTACACTGAAGATCCTCCAGTATGAGTCTCCGCCGGTGCAACCTATCTTCAAGCAGCTTCTCCTATGGATGTAGTAATTCGCGGCCTTGGTGATGGTGGTCAGCCGGCACCTCGACACAATCTACTGCGTCAAGAGGAGCCCAGGCTTCCAAAAATCCCAACTCCCACACAATTCTATGATGTTGGAGTCCTCGATGTAGAAGCTGAAGAGCCTGAAGAATTATTCTTCTGTCCCCCCACATAGGAAGGCCAGGGCTCTCGACGCCATAGGGCACAAGTACTTCCAGGGATCCATGCTGAGCTGCCAGGTACAGGTGTATGAGCTCTACATTGGCATGTACCTAAAGCGCCTCCTTCAAGAGCTTACCGGGTTCTCAGTGGGGCTCGACAGTGAACCCCTTCAGCAGTTTCAGATTCTGGTCATTGCAATCCGGGACTTCTCTAAGTTCTTGTCCCAGGCTGCCTACGATGGTTTTGAGTCTGCAGCCCAGACTGTGGCAGCAGGCATCGCTGCCCAATGCCAGACCTGGCTACAGACCTCGAACCGTGGGTCCAGGAAAAGCTGCTGGATGCCCCCATGCACCAGGAAGAATCTGTTTGGAAAGCCTATGGCTGACAAGGCGGCCACGATAGAGGCCGAGGTGGTGACCTGGCAGAGGCTCTCAAAGACGACCTCTTTCCCTTCCCCAAAAGAAATCATCAGGGAAATGGCCACTTTTCTCGAAGAAGAAAGGGCCTTTTCACCAAAGCCATCACTACCAAGCCTTCTTGGGCCAACAACAGCAAGGTTTCCAGCCTAAGGGCCAGGGACATGGACCCAGGAAGCCGAAAGCCCACAAGCCCCAGCTCCAGCACAGCCTGGAGGGAGCTTTTGAATCCCAGGGCAGAGCCTTCCTCCCACCCCAGGGGACCCTTTCCAGCCCACAGGGGGCTGTCTGGCACTCTTCACCCACAAGTGGGCCAAGGTCACCACAGACCAGTGGGCACTTCAGGTGGTGAGGGAGGGTTACCACCTCCGCTTCCAGAAGACACCACCGGCATATTTTCCAGGAGAGCCAGTACAGCCTCTTCTCCATTAGACCCTCTTGCTCTCAGAGCTTGTAGGCCTACTCAGGGACAAGGAGGTGGAGCCTGTACCCCAGCACTTGTAGGGAAAGGTCTTCTACTCCAGATATTTCCTTGTTCCCAAAAGAACTGTTGGTCTCAGGCTTATCCTAGACCTATAAAACAAACATGTTTCTGGTGAGGGAGAAGTTCCAAATGCTCTCCCTTGGAACTTTGCTACCCTTCCTTCACCAGAGAGACTGGCTGTGCTCCTTGGATCTAAAGTATGCCTACACTCACATCCTGATCCACCCCTCTCACAGGCAATTCTTAAGATTCGCGGTCTGAGGGGACCACTACCAGTACAGGGTACTCCCCCTTGGTTTGGCTTCCTCACCAAGAGTCTTCACAAAATGCCTATCAGGAGTTGCTGCACACCTGCATCTACAAGGGGTGTTTGTCTTCCCCTATCTGGACGACTGGCTCATCAGAGGCACCAATGCCACAGAGGCCAGCCAAGCCACAGAGCGTACCATCCTCCTCCTGCAGCACCTAGGGTTCGTTATCAACTACCCCAAATCACATCTATCTCCAGCCCAAAACCTGGAGTTCATAGATGCTCAGCTGGACACGGTGCAGGCCAGAGCCCTCCTTTCTCAGGACAGGGCTGAATACCTCAGACAGCTGGCAGGAGAGATCCAATATTGCAGAACGGTACCAGCTTACCGCCTCCTCCGTCTTCTGGGCCATATGGCCTCTACCATCCATGTCACACCCCTTGCCCGCCTGCACATGCTTACAGTCCAGTGGTGCCTGTGCTCACAGTGGATCCAGGCAGTGGGCAGGCTTTGAGGCAGGATCAGGATCACCTGCCAGCTGGTGAGATCCCTCTACTTGTGGCAAGACCCTCCAGGCGCTCCTGCCACAGAGGACCCTGTACACGAATGCTTCCCTCTGGAGACGAGTAGTTCACTGCGGAGCTCCGAGCAGTCTTCCTTGGCCTGCGAGCCTTTCGCAGCCAACTGCAGCACCAAACATTGTAAACAGACAACCAGGTTGCAAAGTTCTATATCAGCAAGCAGGGAGGCATGGACTCGTACTCCTGTCAAGAGATGGTGGTCCTCCTCTCTTCTTCAGCGAGCAATGGTATGCTCCTGCGTGCGGTCTGCCTCCCGGCCCAGGACAACTGCCTGGCAGACAGACTCAGATTCCTGTGGCCACATGAGTGGCACCTTGATTAGAGAGACACTTCTGCCTCTGGGGCTGGCCCAAGATAGATCTGTTCGCCTCTCCAGACAACACTCAGTTGACTTTGCTTCTGCTCCTGTCAACCACATCCGGAGAGGGTAGCAGCAGATGCCTTCCTGATCTTATGATCCAAGGGTATGCGTTCCCACCAACCCCTCTGGTTGCCAAGAATCTGTTCAAAGTCCAGAGCGAGAGGGCATCGGTGATACTGATCGCCCACAGGTGGCCCAGTCAGCCCTAGTTACCCCTGCGACTCTCACTGGCAGCACTCTCAGTCCCACTGGGGAGAGCCCCAGACCTCCTGACTGAGGAGAAGGGCTCCCTCCTGCACCCCAATGTGGGTCGCTGACACCGACAGCATTGCCGCTGAGAGGGTAGCCTTGGTCCCCCTCAACCTGCCAAAGGAAGTTGAAGAGATCCTGCTGGCCTCTAGAAAGCCCTCCACCAGGGGGGCCTACACCTTTAAGTAGCGGAGGTTCGCTGTCTGGTGCATGGAAAGGAAGGAGAATCCTTTCTCCTGCCACATACAGCTGGTGCTTCAGTACTTGGTGCATCTATCACACATGGGACTGAAGTCTTATTCCTTTATTTTTATGTTTGGTTCATGTTATATATAAATTGCTCTGAATCTCATGATAGAGAAGTGTAGAAAAACAGTTAAATAAATAAATAATTCTGTCAGGGTGCACTTGAGCATGATAGCCACTCACCACTACCCAATTGAGGGCAAGCCCTTCTCCAGCCAGCCCCTGGTCTCATGCTTCCTGCGGGGTCTCCTGCTATCCAAGCCCCCTCTCTGCCCCCGGTGGTGGAGTGGGATCTCACCGTGGTGCTCTCCCAGCTTACCAGATAGCCATTTGAGCCCCAGTCTACATGCCACATACTGTACTTTTCCTGGAAGGTGGCCCTCACTTTAGCTTGCAGAGATAGCGAGCTTAAAGCCCTGGTGGCGGACTCTCCATACACCAGGTTCTTCAAAAACAGGGTAGTGCTCTGCACTCACCTGAAATTCCTCCTGAAGTTGGTATCCCCGTTCCACCTCAGTCAAGTAGTGGTACTCCCCACCTTCTACCCTTGGCCTCACGCCAGCAAAGAGAAGCTCATACTCCACCCACTGGACTGCAGACGGGCCCTGTTCTATTTTTAGTGGACCCAGGGCCACCGCAAAGCACCTCAGCTTTTCGTGTCTTATGACCCCAACAGACTGGGGCTCCCTGTGACCAAGCGCAACTTGTCCTCTTGGTTGGTGGACTGTATTGCCCTCGCCTACCAGTGAATGGGCCTCTCCCTTGAGCACTGGATCACAGCGCATCGCGTGAGGGCAATGGCCACGTCTGCCGATGACAGAGATCTGCAGAGTCACCACTTGGTCTTCAATTCACATGGTCGCAGCTCACTACTGCCTGGAGAGTGAGTCACGCAGGGTAGTGCCTTTGGCCAGGCAGTACTCCACAACATTCTCAGGGTGTAGGTAACTTCTGCCGTATGATCCTCTGTGTTTAGGCTACTGGAGTGTTAGTATCACTGCACGCTAAAGTCTCTCAGTGGGGACTCGCCTCCTGCAATTCACGGCTACCTAACTCATCACCACTGGTACGGTATGGTATGATTTGGTCCTGGAGCTAGGGTGTCCCATATGTGAGAACTGACTTCCTGCTTGTTCCTGGAGAAAGCATAGCTACTCACCTATAACAGGTGTTCTCCGGGAACAGCAGGAATCAGTCTTCACAACCCTCCCTCCTCCCCTGGAATTTGTCTCTATACATTACCTTATTTTCACTGCTGTCTTAGCCATATCATCAACTGAGCAAGTTGGCACCCTTGAGCAGAAAGGGGACCACACATGTGTGGTGGCATTCCCAGAGGTTTTCTTTGAAAACTGGGGAAATGCTCCTTGTGGGCTCTGTTGGCGCCAACATCATCCATACACGAGGACTGATTCCTGCTCTTCCTGGAGAACACCTGTTACAGGTGAGTAACCAAGCTTAACTGCATGCTTTGGAATGGGGTGGAGAATGGACATGCCAGCTTGTGACAATGCATGGGATGTTGCAGTATGCCAGCAGCTGCATTACCAGCAGTCAAGTTGCACAGTTGTTGCCTCAACCGACAAAAATACCCCACTTACAGTGACTGGCAATGGCAGCTTTGCCTTTCCACCTTCTTGATCCTATCACGGATTGTCATTTAGAGATCCCCAGCCCCCCCCCCTCAAGTGCTGTTCCAACAGTATCGCGAGATGACTGATAGAAGTGAGATTTTTGAAACCAGGTAGCAAGGAACAGGAGTAAAGGGAGATCTCTCGTCCTGTCCACTAGTGGTACCTTTTTGGTAAGGGCAAGGGAGGAGAGTTGAGGAAGGGTAATAATTTCAGCTAGGGGTGTCATGGGGGATGGGATGTGTTCAGGGAGATTGCAGTACAGTTTTGGCACGGGGAAGGCAGATCTGCCATTGCCAATTGCCACAAGGGTTTTTTTTGTGGAGGTGGGTTGTGACAGCATCAAGCCCCTCCTTAGTGTGGCTGCATGTACACTATCTGCCGATACATGCAAGGTGAGGCTGTGCGGTAGGTGTCTGCTCATATGTGGTAAATGCAGGGCAGATGCTGGGCACATCCTCTATAGTTGCTACACTGGAGGTGCAGTACCATACCTCAGTAAAAGGGCCCCATAGATACCCTACTCATTAAAGATCATTAGCATTTACAAAAAATGGTGACCTAGTAAGTTAGAGCTTACTCTCTTTTCAGATGCTCTCTACTAGTACTAATTTGTATAGCGCTACAAGACATATGCAGTGCTGTGCATAAAGATGTGAGACACAGTCCCTGCTCATCAAAGCTTACAATCTAATCAAGATGAAAAAACATCAAAACTGGGGACTACAGCAGTGGTTCTCAACCCAGTCCTCTAGGACTCCCAGGCCAGTCAGGTTTTCAGAATATCCACAATGAATATGTATGAGCTAGATCTGCAGATCTATCATATAGAAACACGATATCAGTAAAAGACCACATGACCTATCTAGTCTGCCCTTCCATATCAACTACAATAGTCCCCCTTTTTACCTTTAAAGATCCTCTGTTTCTCTCTCATGCTTTTTTGAATTCAGATACTGTCCTCGTATCCACCACCTCCACTGGGAGACTATTCCACACATCTACCACTCTTTCCATAAAGAAATGTTTCCACATCATATTACTGAGATGACTGCTAGAAGTGAGATCCGCCTCACAGTAGAGCTTGCCTTCAATTGAAAGAGACCCTTCCTGTGCATTTATGCCACGGAGGTATTTAAATATCTCATATTGTTCCTATCCCGCCTTTCCTCCAACGTATGCATATTGAGCTCTTTAAGTCTGTCCCCCATATGCTACATAACGAAGACCACTAATCATTTTAGTAGCCATCCTCTGCACCGACTCCAACCTGCTTATATCCTTTTGAAGGTGTGGTCTCCAGAATTGTACACAATACTGTAAATGAGGTCTCAACAGAGACTTATACAGAGGCACTATCACCTCCTTTTTTCTGTTTGCCATTTCTTTCCCTATACACTCAAGCATCCTTCTGGCTTTCACAGTCGCCTTATCTACCTGTTTAACTACTTTAACATTGTCAGACACAATGATGCCCAGGTTCCGCTCTTCTTTTGTGAACATAAGTACCTCACTCCCTACATTATACCACTCCTTTGGATTTTTTTGCAGTCCAAATACATGACCCTGCTTTTTTTAGCATGAAATTTCAGCCGCCAAATTTTAGACCATTCTTCAAGCTTAGCTAGATACCTCCTCATGTTATCTACTCCTTCCTGGGTGTCTACTCTATTGCAGATTTTGGTATAATCAGCAAACAAGCAAACCTTAGCCAACAGCCCTTCTGCAATATCACTAAGATGTTAAAAAGAATTGGTCCAAGGACTGATATCTGTGGCACACAACTGGTAACCTCCTCCTCAGAGTGAGCTCCATTTACCTACCCTTTGTCACTTCCCACTCAACCATTTTCTAACACAGTCAGTAGCTTTAGGGTCCATCTCTTGGGTGCTCTGTTTGTTTATAAGTTGCCTGTGCAGAACGGTGTCAACGGCTTTACTGAAATCTCAGTACACCACATCTAGGGCTCTCCCTCAGTCCAACTCCCTGGTCACCCAGTCAAAGAAATCAATCAGATTTGTCTGACAAGACCTACCTATGGAGAATCCATGCTGCCTCGGACCTTGCAATCCATTGGACTCCAGAGACCTCATACATATTCTTTGTGGATATCCTGAAAACCTGACTGCCTGGGGGATCCTAGAGGATTGGCTTGAGAAGCATTAGACTAGAGAAAGGTAAGATACACATAGGTAGTGAGCAAGAGAATGAGGATTCAAAAGCAGCAGGTCTTTACCCTGGACTTGAATAGAGCCAGAGAAGGAGCCCAATGCACCGATTCAGGGAGTTTGGTCCAGGCATATAGAACAGCAAGGTGGAGTAGACAAAGTCTGGAGTCGGCAAAAGCAGAGAAGGGCACAGATAAAAGGGGTCTGGCAGAGGAGTGGAGAGTGAGATGAGAGGAAAGGTAGTGAGGAGCCACAGAATGAATGCTCCAGTAGGTAAGTAGGAGAAGTCTGAACTGGATGCGGAAATGAATTGGGAGCCAGTGAAGTGACTTGAAGAGGGGTTGCATGAGCATAGCGACACTGGCGGAAGATAAGTTGTGCAGCTGAGTTTTGAACAGATTGAAGGGGAGAAACATGATTCAGAGACATACCAGTAAGGAGCAGGATACAATAGTCAAGACGGGAGCTGACGAGTGGATGGATGAGGGTCTTTGTAGTGTGTTTATACAGGAAAGGATGAATTTTGCCTGTTATAGAGAAAGAAGCAACAGGTTTTAGCTATCTGTTGAATGTGTGCAGAGAAAGAGTAGAGTCAAAGACGATCCCAAGGTTGCGAGCCGAGGAAACAGGGAGAAGTCTAGTGTTATTTACAGAAATAGAGACAGGAGAAAGATAAGGAGCTCAGTTTTGGCCATATTTGGTTTGACAGCGGTGAGACATTCAGGCAGTAATGTCAAATAAGCGACAGAGATCCAGGTCTGGATACTGAAGAGATTTCAGGCACAGAAAGGTAGATCTGAGAGCATAAAGATGGTATTGAAAACCATGGGATGAAATAAGTGCACCAAGGGACTGAGTGTAGAGAGAAAAAGAGAGGTCCCAAGACAACCCTGAGGTCCACCAACTGAAAGCAGAATGGCAGTAGAGGAGGATCCACCAGAACATATACTAAATGTGCGATGGGAAAGATAAGAAGAAAATCAGGACAGAACAGAGCCCCTAAATCCAAGCAAGGACAGGGTATCGAGGAGAAACTGGTGATCAATAGTGTCAAAGGAAGCAGAAAGATCAAGGAGGATGAGAATTGAGTAGAAACCTTTGGATTTGGCAAGAGCTGTTGCTGTGGAATGTAGAGAATAAAAGCCAGATTGGAGTGGGTCCAGGTGATCTTGAGAGGAAAGAAAGTCAAGGCAGCGGCGGTGAACCCGCTCGTTCAAGTAGTTTTGAAGCAAAGGGGAGGAGAGAGGTAGGCCGATAACTGGAAGCACAGGTAGGTTTTAGTGAAGGCTTTTTGAGGAGAGGTGTAACAACAACATGTTTGAAGGCCACAGGAACAGTTGCAGTGGAAAGCAATAGGATGAGGATATGACAGATGAAAGGGATGATGGCGGAAGAGATAGAGCTTAAAAGATGGGTGGGAGTAAGATCAGAGGAGCAGGCAGTCAGTTTGGAGGAGAACAGTTTTTCTTTTTCCTCCTCAGTGATTTCAGAAAAGGAAGAAAGATGAGGGAAGGATTTGGGATTGACGAGGGGGAAGATGAGATGGAGGTGACCCTGCAGAGAATTCAAGGCTAATCTTCTGGACATTGTCATGGAAGTAGCCAAGGTGTGGGCAGACAGTGAAGGAGGGATTGGGGGAGGAGGGACATTGAGGAGAGAGTTGAGCATAGCAAAGAGACGGCAAGGGTCAGAGGCAAGAGAGTTAGATGACATAGTACTCTTGCTTGGTGAGTGCTATAGCTGACTGGAAAGAGGTTAGTATGAATTTGAAATGTAGGTAGTCAGCCAGGGTACATGATTTAAGCCAAAGGCGCTCAGCTGAGCGAGCACAGACACATAGGTAGCGGGTTGTCGAGGACAGCCAAAGTTGAAATATGATATGCCTCACAGGGTGTGGAATGGGAGGAGCAAGGGCATCCAGAGTAGTGTTATAGGAGAATACTGCCCTATTAATGGACTCATGACATAGTAGAGAAAAGAGGTAATAAGACAGCATTGGAGAGAGCTGAAGGGTTGATAGTGTGAAGATTCCTAAGCATGTTGGTGGAGAGAGGGTCAGACAAAGATAGGGGTTGTTAAGAGTGAAGGTCAGCAGAGAATGGTCAGATAAGGGCAAAACTGAGGTGGAGAAGTTTGAGCATGAGCACTTGGAGGAGATGAGGTCAAGGCAGTGGCCATGCTTGTGAGTAGGAGTGGTGGAGCACAACTGGAGGTTGAATGAGTTGGTTAAGGAAAAGAGCATTAAGGAATAAGAGTCATCAATGTGAATGTTAAAATCCCAAGAATAAATGAAGAGGAAGATGCATCCAGAATGGAGGAGAGCCAGGAGTCAAAGTCAGCAAGAAAGGTAGAGGTGGACTTGTTTGGGGTGGCGCAATAAATGACAGTTACCTGTAGAGCAGGGCCGGCCCATCCATTGAGCAAGAATGTTTTTTGCACAGGGCCCCGCGCAAAAAAACATCTTGCATCAGCGATCAGCCCAGCTAGATTAAAAAAAAAAAAAAAAAACACAAACCAGCTGCTGCTGCCGCTGTGGCAGCGGCAGATTCGAGCACCCCACGGGGTCCCCACTGCCCTGCCGAATCCTCCTTTCAGCATCAACTCCCTCAGCGTCAGCTGCCAGAGCCGCGAAGGGACAGCTTCTCCTCTCGCGGCTCTGTTAATCCCGCCGAGGGGCTGATGGGAATCCCATCAGCTCCGCGGCGGGATTAACAGAGCTGCGAGAGGAGAAACTCTCTCCCTTCGCGGCTCTGAAAAGCCCGCGCTTTGGGAGCTGATGCTGAAAGGAAGACTTGGCAGGGCAGGGGGGGGGGGCCCCGCGGGGTGCTCGATGCTGCCACGATGGCAGCAGCAGCCGGTTTGTGTTTTTTCATTATCTAGCTGGGCTGATGGGGGGGGGGGAGGAGGGGTAGGACTGGTAATAGGCTATGGGGGGGCTAAGACGGGAAGTGGGCTGATGGGGGGGGGTTAGGACTGGTAATGGGCTATGGGGGCGGGGGCTAAGACTGGAAATGGGTTAGGACTGGAAGTGGGCTGATGGGTTAGGATTGGTAATGGGCTATGGGGGGGGGCTAAGACTGAAAATGGTGTGATGGGGGTTAGGACTGGAAGTGGGCTGATGGGATTTGGACTGGAAATGGGCTGATGGGGGGGCTAGGACTGGAAATGGGCTGATGGGGGGCATTAGGACTGGTAATGGGCTATGGGAGGGCTAAGACTGGAAGTGTGCTGATGGGGGGTAGGACTGGTAATGGGCTGTTGGGGGGGGTAAGACTGAAAATGGGGTGATGGGTTAGGACTGGAAGTGGGCTGATGGGGGGCGTTAGGACTGGTAATGGGCTATGGGGGGGCCAAGACTGGAAGTGTGCTGATGGGGGGCTTAGGACTGGTAATGGATTGTGGGGGGGGGGGGCTTAGGACTGGTAATGGACTATGGGGGGCTAGGACTGGAAATGGGCTGAGTGGAAGGGGGGCTTGAACTGCAAATAGCTGATGGGGACGGGGGCTTGGAATGGAAATGGACTGTGAGGAGAGGGAGCTAGGACTGGAAATGGGCTGAGTGGAGGGGGGGGGGCTAGGACAGGAAATGGGCTGATGGAGGGGCTAGGATAGGTTTGGAAATGGGCTGTTGGGGGGGTGCTAAGATTGGAAATGGGCTGTAGTGGGGACCTGAATTGAAATGGACTTATGAAGGGGCTAGAACTGGAAGTAGGCTCATGGGGGGCTTGGATTGGAAATGGGAGCTAGGATTTGACATGGGCTGATGGTGGGGCTAGGAAAGGACTAGAAATGGGCTGATGGGGGGCAGGGATTGGAAATGAGCTGATTGAGGGACTCGGATAGGACTGGAAATGGATGGGGGAGCAAGGACTGGAAATGGGCTGATGGTGGGGCTAGGATAGGATTGGAAATGGGCTGATGCAGGGACTAGAAGGGAGCGGATGCTGGGTGGGGCTGGAACTAGAAGGGAGCTGATGTTGGGGAGGATTACAATGGGATGGAGCTGGGAGAGTGAAATGGAGAGGGGAAAAATATTTTGTGTGGGAGGGAAGACAAATCTACAATTGGCTGGATATTGGGAGAGTAAGTGGGGATTGAGGATGGAGGAGTAAAATTTGAGTGGATGAAATAGGAATGAGGAAAGAGCAAAAGGAGAAAGATTAGTATGTTAAAGCAGATGTAGAGAGAGGATGGAAAAAAACTAGAAGAGAGAAGAAAGGACAAATGAACAGCAGACGATGGAGAGTTATTCTGAATTTATTAACTGGAATATGTCAGCTCTAGGAAATGTGCATCATTAATGTCTGTGCTTTGTTTAGTACAAGAGGAAATTAATTTATAGTTTTATTTCTACAGTGTTGTACATTCCAAGTTTGGCTTTTGGGGTTCCCAGTTTAAATTATTGTCCTCCTGTTTCGAAATTGTGATTTCTTGTGTGGTGATGGTCTATGTTCTGCATGTGTAACTGAGCTGAGGTATTTTGTTTATGTAATTCCTATTTGACATTGCCACTTGTTCTCTTTCCCCAGTAGGTCATGTATTGTTATTCTCTGAAATGTATTGGTTTAATATTTGCAGTGTTGCCTTTTGATAGGTAGGGTATGGTGCTTTGTGAGTCCTGGTAGTGCTGTTAGGATACGGCGGGTTTGCTATGGGTTCTAAATGAAAATAACAAAATCACCAAACAAACCCCAGAATTTATCTTAAACAAAACCTCAAAATGTTTTGTCGGATATCACCGCAGCAAAGTATAGATTTTTGGACAATACTTCCAGGCGGCTCAATCCATTTTATTAACAAGAAAAAGATTATTTTTTTAAAAAGACTTAGCTCAGTCCAATCATGCTTTCAAAATCCTTGCACGACGTGCACGTTTCGGGAGTGCTTCCCTGTTTCAAGTGCTCTTCTTCACATAATTTAACAACCATCATGAAGAAGAGCACCGTTTATGTGAAGATGAGCACTTGATACAGGGAAGCACTCCCGAAATGTGCACGTCGTGCAAGGATTTCGAAAGCATGATTGGACTGAGCTAAGTCTCTTTTTAAAAAAAATAATCTTGTTAATAAAATGGATTGAGCCGCCTGGAATTATTGTCCAAAAATCTATACTTTGCTGCAGTGATATCCGACAAAAAAGTTTGAGGTTTTGTTTAAAATAGATTCTGGGGTTTGTTTGGTGATTTTGTTATTTTGATTTGTACATGTATCACTGAATTGGGGATATTTTGGCTGATGGATTCTAAATGGGCAGTGTTTGTAGTAATTCCTAATGTGCCTGGCGATTGGCACTGGATTATAGGAATGTAGAAATCTTTTAGTCTTTCTTTATCCATACACTCATTAAGAGGTATGTTTACTAAAATTAGTGTATGGTAACATTATGCAAATATTTATGCCAATGAGGCACCTTATGCAAATGAGGCCCACACTGAGTCTCCGCACATGGCCCGGCCGCCCCTGCTGCAGAGGTAGTGGAAAGATTAGGCAGATGCCATGAACTTCAAAAGGAAGCAAAGGAATTAGATGGAGGCAGAAGAGGGGCTGGAATGAGAGAGTAGGAACCCAACACCGCCACTACGGCCAGTGGGCAGAGGTGTATGGGAAAATAGGTAGCCTCTGTGGCAGAGGGCAGCAACTGAAGCAGAGTCTTCAGGGAGAAGCCAAGTTTCAGTAAGAGCCAGGAGATGTAGAGATCATGAGCGAAGGCAAGTTTATTGGAGACAGAATGCGCATGAAAAAGGGAGAGACAAGGGATATGAACAAGATTAGAAAGGTTACGCATTGATCTGCTCTGGGAGTGTGAAAGAAGTCTAGGGGGACCAGGGATGAGGTTGACATCTCCAGATGAGAGAAGGAGAAGGAGTAGAACAGCACGGGGAAGGGAGGAGGGGGCACGATGGAAGTGAGGGCGAGGTCCCCTCAGTGAGAATGGATATGGCTGAATGAAAGGAAGAAAATGGTGAAGCTCAAGAGCAGATGATAAAGGTTGAAAACAAAATGGTAGGGGAGATGGGGACAGTATGGAGTGGGGTAATGCTTTCAAAGTAGACAGTTTAAACTTTATCATAACATGCACTACTATTCCAATGCTCAGAAGATAGCTGCAAGGAAAATTATATTTAAAAGCCAGAAGGGTAGCAGGCCTTAAGCAAGATCAGGCCATATGGTTTTTACCTGCTGATATGTTTTTATGATAAGAAGCAATATCATGCAGATGGTCAAGCTTGTGTGGCTACAGAGGGGAGATATTTTACATAAAATAGGAGAGCAGCGGACAACCAGGCATACTATATGCCAATTAATTCCTATTCACTGTATTCTACTAAGCTGTATCATTAATCACTTTAAATATAGCATTGTACGTAGTTCTTTTAAGAACCCTCTTGAACCCAAATCTAAATGGTTTCATTGCAGATCAACTTCTGCCACGGTGAACACAAATCCCTGAACTTCTAAATAAGCTGAACGCAGTGAATCTACGTCTGAACATTTTCACCTAGTCATAACTGACTCGGCAGCAGGATTAAATTAATCACCTACATTGGTGTATTTCTTTCTCCTTTAAGCATCTGGACAATCTGGTCTCTTAATGCTTTATCTTCATAGCACACCGTATATTTCCCAGAGGCCTCCACAGTCTTTATGATAGAAGCATTTCTGAAATAGCAAGCAGAATAAGAGTAAGAAACTGTCATATCGTCTTCTCGTTAACGGACAGAGCAATGCTAGGTCAACTCCGTACCAGGGCTGCATGGCTACTGAATTCAGAGGAAGGAAATCAGAGTCACTTATTTATTTATCAGCTTTTCCAATTAAAAGCACCCAAGGTGGCGTGCACGCACTCACTCACTCACAGTCAGTAAATACAAAGGGCAGAACAATATCATCAATGAGTAAATACAATCTAAGTTGTGATTTTTCTGTAATTCTTACAAATTAAAATAATCAAGTCTGTGTTTTCCAAGACATCACATCTTCCTTTTGGGGAGAGGGTTGGAGAGAATAAAACATTGAGGGGGTTCAAATGATTTGGCCCAAAAATGTCAGGAGTTACCAGATCACATCTATCAATTTGAAAATTCCTCCCCCCTGCTTGGATACATTTTGCTCATCCAGATCATTAGTCAGAGAAAATGTATCCAGTTAAGTCTGGATGGAGTTGGAGACACCGTTAGACTGACTGGATAGCTCTGCTATTCAGCACTATCCAGTTAGTTATTTGGTTAAGTCGGACCACACAAATAACTTTAGCCCATTGCCTAAATTTTAGTTAAGTCAGTCGCCTGGCAAATCCTGACTGAATATGCAGTTAGCAGCCGCTGAATATCAGCCTTTGGTCCTTTTCCCCTGAGCTTATCCAGTCTTGCTTATGCTGCACCACAGCCTGGACTTGTACTTTCAATTTTCAGAAACAAATGGAGCCAGCTGGTGACCCCGCATGTCAAGGAAATCTATAAAATGTAGAAAAAGCTCTGTTGCTATTGTAACTAGCGGTCTTGTTTCTCAAACAAAGTTGGTTGAACCATGGTAGTTGGGGAGGGGAGGTTATTACCTCAGAATATTCCAGTAAATGTCAAAATATATTTGGCTGGCATTGGAAAGCTCTTCTATCATAGCCTCACGACTGGCTGGACTGATGCTCCAAAGTAAACTGGCGTTACTCTTTATTTTTGCAGTGATGATGTCCTCTGGCATGTAATTTACTATAAACTGCATGGCTGACTGGAGAGAGAAGGAAAGCTTTTGTTTTTCACTTTCTAAAAGATATAGCAATCAACCACCTACTAAAAGAAAGAGGTTGCTACAGTTTCCTCTTTTATGATCACCTTCTGTGCATGTTGCAGTTAAGCCCCAGCTTTCCAAACCCAGAGACCCTACAACCAGTTGAGCTTTTAGGAGGTCCACAATGAATATGCAGGAGATGACCGTATACAGAGTTATCTTATGCATGCTCATCATGGGTGGGGTCAGCAGGACAGATCTGGAAAGCACTATATCAGGGTGGCATGTGTTTGACTTTAAAACCACGATCATCAACAAACGTTTTCCATGTTCATTTGCTTACAAAGTATGAGAAGTGCTCCAGATGGCAAACTTTGAAATAATAATACATTCATCCCACTGTCATTTGTGCACTGCTGATACAGTGGTCCCATCCTGATTCTTAGAAATGTATATTGTTTATGGAGACCAGAAAAAAAAGCTACCACCAGTAGTATTTTTCTTTTTTTAATATCAAATGAAAATATTTGCATTTCTAGATAGCCTTTGATTTGGTCCTCCAGAGTTAACATCTATTGGTAGCTTATTGCCTTTGCCCTGCCATCTCAGACCCTGTTCCCTCAAAACCATGCAAACTGGGTGCAGAGGAAGCCTTAAGATGTTAAAAGCCAATTGTCTGTTCCTCTTATTTTAACATTTATGCTAATTTATCTTAAAAGGTTATGGGTGGCACACTTATTCTTTTTGTGCTTATTGGGTCATTCTGAATTTTGCAGTTGTGCCTCAGATTTCACATCAGCTATGCTCCAAAGTTATTATTAGGAGTGCACAGGCCAAAAGAAAAGCTCACATCACACATTTTTCCAAGTTTTCAGTCATTTCCTCATGAGAGTTTCACATATTTGTTGTTTTGGTATGGATTGTATGCACACGAGAACTAAGTGCGCAAATCAATTGTACATGCATCAGTTCTTAGGTGTACATGCATACAAGTGGTTTGCATGCACTAGATTTATAGGTGTCCAGACAAACAGAATGCACACTTTCAGTTTGTCTGTGCACCTAAATTAACATAAAGCCAATGCTTCAGCTGAACTTACTGGGTGAAGGGCATATTGAAAATTCATCTCATTATAGTCTTCTTGAGAAAACGGGATAAGATTCTGCTGCTGCGCACTCATGGTGAATAACGGCTGTGAGGGGAAATGAAGCAGAGAGAGAGAAGCACTGAGGGTCTGGAGAACTGCAAGAAGCTCTAAAATACCATTCCTAATCCTTCCTTCCTTCCTTCACAAGCACCGGGCATTTAGCTTTATCCAATAACTCTCCTATTACCACTAGAGAAACCGAGTAGAGTAAAACTGGGTCAGAAGATAAAGTAGTTACCTCATAGCCACTGATGCTAATTTTAATGGAGACATCTAAAGGCTGATTGGTTACGCCTGCCACTGATTTAACCAAGGACATAAAGAGAAGTGGAAACCATACAATGCAGATGAGTGCAAAGATGATAACACCACCTCGTCCGTATTTCACAATCTTCTTTTTCTTCTGTCCTGCAGGTTCTGGATATTTCTACAATGGTAATAATGATTGACACTAATTAGGGTTGAATTAGCACAAACCTGAAGCTTTTTAGAAGCACCAATTGGCAAGGCTTCAACCCTGGTGCTGTCCATTAACTAAATTATGACTGTATATGAAAGATGTGTAATCTATCTAAAATGGAAGTATATCTTACATTCCAACTGCTCATGCTTGGATCAGAAGGGGATAAACATTCAGGCTGCCTCTCTTAAGGAGTTGCCTTAGGAAATGTACAGTAAATATTGATGAGGAAGCAGGGTTATGGCAGGGGGTGTGACTGTGTAGGGAGGAGGTAAGGCGGGAGCGGAGCTAGTGAAGAGGCATATATAGAACATAGCAATAAACATATGTTGGAACGATTGTTGGCTGTATACTCAAAGCTTTGGAACCTTAGTTTGAATCATGAAGTTGGATCCTCCAGAGTGCTGAAAAACCGAACAGCATGACAAGATACCAGAAGCTCAATGAGTTTTTCAGATAAATGCACTGCAAGTCAGTTTGCTTGTATCCAAGAAAAGCTGCTTTATTTGCCTCCTGGTAGCTGAAGCGGATGTTTGCCTCCTACATTGTCCCAATTTTAGATCTCAGAAGAGAAATGGTATATCAAGAAAAGACTTCCTTTATATAAATCCTTGTATGAAAACCTTCACAACTTCACTCATTTTCATCCTACATGTACAGTACATTCTGAGGTCCTAAATGTCTGTATCAAAGCTGTACTGTGAACCTAAGATCTCTCACCTTTTCAGATTCTCTTAAGCACTTCATGATGAAGATATTAGCATAAATGTCCTCCACACAGATCCAGCTGGAGAGACTCAGAGTAGTGTCCGTCCATACCCAATCCATCACTGCTCTTAGCTCAGTTAAGAATGGGACAAATCTAAACCTGTAAGTGTGAGCAGAGAAAACCATGTTTACACCTTCCAGATAGAAACATGATGGCACATAAAGATCCTATGACCTGTCCAGTCTGCCCTTCCATACCAACTACTGAGCTCTACAGTCCCTTTTTTTCCTTGGAGACCTTTTAGGACATTAATTTGTTCATGTATCTAATGTACTGTAAAACATTTTCAAGAGGCTCTGGGTATTTTGCATATCATTAGGCTATTTCTAACTTTCCAAGGCACTTCATTCCGGCAAAGAACATCACCCCCAGATTTCTCTTGCCCACACACTGGGAGAAAAAGGGTTTATAGAAATGTTTATTGAGAATAATTTGAGGACTATTTGAAAGAACAGCTGAGCTCAGAGTCATTTGGTATCTTTTCACTGTCCCTTTTGCTTGATTAAAATCATAAAACATTTCTCTATAGATAATCCTTCTCATATAAAGACACTGTGATAGAATCTATCCAGGAAACACTATTCAGCTGAAGCTACAAAATATTCACACAGAAAACATCACTGTTTTTTCAGTAAGGGGGAATCGTTTTCAAGTCAGACTTTTCTAAAATCTTTCACTAGGTTTATTGTAAGAAAACATAATACATAGCAGAGAAAAGCACACATGGTTTTCTAAAACCCACATTGCTTGATCAAAGAAAGTGCTGGTGGATTTACCCTTGAAACAAGAAGAGGTTTATGCAGTTATAACTCTTTGTCAGGAAGTTGCCCAGTACACGGTTTGGGTAGCCACACTTGATCTGGTATGCTGAGAGCCCAAAGTAAAGACATTTCACAAAGTACCAGAGTTGAGCAACGTGGTTTGTGTTAAACCTCCTGAAAGGAAACAGAGATGTCACTTTCTCAGCATAATCTATTGCTTAGACTGTTGAAGAAGGATGATGCAAGAGCAGATGGCCAGGGCTGACACTGGGCAAGGGAAAAATGATGGAAGTGTTTATTGTACAACTTAGGGGTAGGAATGTGCCGTTGATTAAAAAATATCATTTAAGATATTTATGTCATTTCAGCAGATGAATTGCCAACTGTAGTGAACTGGAGCATTACAACCAATGGGAGAAGACTGGGTGGAGGCAAGATTGCAAACCCCATGAGAGGATGTATGCAAAGACAGCACCAAAGTATGCACAATGTAAAACAAATCATATACAAATGACATAGAACAGAAATGGAATAACATAACACAAAACATTTCTTCAATGCATAGTCCTATGAAAGGGGCAAGGCTCTAAAACACTCTGCTATCCAGTCGAACCAAGACAGTTTGCAAAAGAAGATTTTAAGTATATGCTAGACTTCTTTGAACTGCTAAGAACTATCAGCACCAAACGTTTTACTGAAGCATCACCAGGAGCTGAAATCCACATTACCTTTCAGTGACACCAGGCAAGATGAAGAACATCCAAAAATGAATGCCAAAGACAAGCACAACTTGAAAGACGCACTTCCCAAACATCGTTTTCCTCAGGTAGATAGCTCGATCCACTATCATGGTTGCAAACTGGAGCAAAAGCATCACCAAAAATGCTTCGGGCACCTGGTCCTCAGATAGGGATTCAGTGATATCGGCAGCAGCAGAGTGTTTCTGGAAATGTTAACAACACTACAGAGAATAAATCTCTCATTTTTCTCCCTAAACCCACCTCCTCTCTCTATTTTTATGGATAACACTTTACTCCTTCCTCTGTCTTCAGCTCACAACCTTGGGGGTCATCCGACTTCTCCCTCTCCTTTGCCACACACATCCAACAGATAGCTAAAACCTGTGTGTCTCTCTGTGACTTCAGAAAATGTGTACCTTCCTTTCTGGTACACTGCTGATTTAAAGGAATCCCTGCGGCAACTTGGGAAGCTAGAACATAAATGGCGAAACTCTAAGCTCCAAATTGACAAGACCGTTTATGTGAAGACCTTACAAGAGCATCGCAACGCAATTAAATCGAGAACACCATACCAACCTCCTGATGCACTCTATGAACAAGCCCCATGAGCTTTTCAGCATCACTCAGTCACTAATCAAAGACAACACAAGGCAATACACTGAAAATACACCACACCTGCAGGTCTTCGCTAATTACTTTAAGAGCAAAGCCAATATGCTTAACCCTTACAATACTTCTGTTACTTCACCAGCCGCCCCTCCTTCAGCAGCCATACATCGATAGCATATTACCCTCATCCAGTACCACCGTGCCTACTAACAATGGTATCAACCACCAGATAATGATGACTTCTGCTACACAAAACAATGATTCCACCATTCCTGTACTAAGTGCTTTCCACCCTTATTCAACAGAAGCATAATAAGAGAACACTACGACCTCTCCAACAGATCCAAGGCCCATCAGAGTGGAGGCGTGGCCTAGTGGTGGGGCAAGGTACTTCAGGCCGGAAGGTCGGGGGTTCAAATCCCACTAGAGGACAGCAACCTTGGGCCAAAAGGACTGGGGTTTCTAATCCCACAGGTGCTCCTTGTGGTCTTGGGCAAGCCACTTAACTCTCCATAGCCCATGTTCCCTGTAAAATAGTTATCTCCAAGTTATAATGCCCTGTTCAATGTAATTTCAGTTTGTTCAATGTAAACCGCACTGATGCAGAATAGCGCGGTATATAAGAGAATGTAAATAAATAAAATAAATAAATAAATAAATCTTTTTGGATCAAATCAGCATGCTCTGAGCCAAGTGCATACCTACACCACCTTATAAAGATCTCCTTCTCCAAAGGCCTATTTCCAGCCCCTCTAAAAGCTGCATCCATCAGACCCCTTCTCAAGAGTCCTAAACTTGATCCTACAGACGTAAAATCCTACAGACTCATTTCAAGCCTGCCCTTCCTGGCCAAGGTAACAGAGAAGATTGTACAGCAACAAATTCAGGATCGATGCCCATTATCCACTGGATGACAACCAACATGGATTTCGCCTACAGCATGGGGTAGAGACACTGCTTGTCACATTAATGAACAATCTAATTTTAGGCATGAACAAATCCAAACAAGGATTTATTCTACTCTTTCTTGACATTGCGTCTGCCTTTGACACTTTGTCCCACAATCTACTCCTAACCCTGCTGCAGCTGATTGGCATTCAGAACCTAGCCTTAGACTGGTGCAGATCTTACCTATCAGACCGACAGCAAACGGTACGCATAGGTATGCAAACGTCATCCAGCTATTTACAAATGCAAGGAGTAACACAAGGCTCCTCCTTATCAGCCCTACTGTTTAATATTTACATTCAGCCTATTTGCTCCATAATTAAATCATTCAATATTCTCTATCACATTTATGCGGCTGATGTGCTGCTTTATGCTCCCTTCTCTACAGTCAATGTGAACTACTCTAAAATCATTGCTTCAATGCAGTATCTAACTGGCTGAATCTACATAACTTAAAAGTAAACTGTAAGAAATCCGAGGTTCTCTTCATCACTAAGGACCCTTCATTCATACCCTCTCCCACCTTACCAGTGAGGGATACCGAGATAAGCACCAAGCAAGAAGTACAATACCTGGGGATGACCCTACACCAACATTTGATAATGGAGCCACACATAAACAACACTACCAGAGCAATATACTTAAAATTACAGACCCTTCGCCAACTCCGTCTCATGCTTGAAGCTGTTGACTTCTGGACAATATTCCAAGCATTTATTACCCCGCATTTTGAACATCGTTCTCAATGGTATTCCAGATTATGCAATTCACCCCTTCAAATGGCTGTGAATACGGCAGCATGAACCCTGGTTGAAGCCTCAAGATACGAACATGTTATCCCAATCCTGAAACAGCTCCATTGGCTCCCCGTTGTTATTTGTCTCAAGTTTAAGGCTCTCATCATAACACTCAAAATTCTACACAACCTTTCAGCAACTGCCCTTAATGAGATTCTACAATGGACAGCTGACAAGAGTAAGAAAATCTAACATGTCAAACACTGATAAGGAGAAGCCTTGTGAGACTTCTTGCGTTTGTACAAACACTCTTTTAGTCCCTTCTATAGTAAGAAAAAGTTCCCAGTTTGTTAATGGCTGAGCATTCAAATTATATGTGAGAGTAGTCTGGGGGGAAATTACAGCTATGAAAACAGAATCGTCTAACAAAAGTTCTCAAAATTATTTTGACTATTTTATCATGCAAACTAAGGGAAAGAAACTGCACTTACCCCAAATGCCCAATAACCAAAAATGACAATTATAAAATTGATGACATCAACAAGAAACATCAGTGCATAGACATCACACACGGGGCTGTATTCAGGGTGGATAAGGTCGTAGAAGAACTGTCTGATGGGCAGATAGATCTGCAGAGCACTAACGGAAGGAAACATAGAAAGATTGCATGAAAACCTAATGGTGTGTGCATCAGGGAATTTCTCTTTAAATTGATTTTTTGAGTGTTGTAAGCTGCACTGACATTTATTTGAAAATCAATTAGTATGTTGAACAAAGATATTTGTATTGTAAAATAGGACAAACTGAAATGTGCTTTGTACTGGAGAGGAGAGTAACAGAGACGGGGTTGGTTACAGGGCTGGTGCAAGCCTTAAGCACCCCCTCCACCCAACAAGATTTTGATAATTAAACTCAACCATGATCTGACCACCACCACCCTTCCAACAACAATTCTGCAAACATGCATAATGGAGCAGCATACTGTTAAATATTAAGCTTTGTTTTGTACACATGTGTGTGCCTGCACTTCCTCAGGTAAAAGAATGTGCTGACGGCTCTTTCAGGCTGATGCAGAAAGATTAATGCACCCTTTGCATGCAGATAACACAACTTATACGTACAAGTTCTGAAATGCCAAATGCAGAAAAGAGATTGGCGCACATGTAAAATAGCAAAGCAAAAGCAAGCACACATAGTAATGCAATGCATATTTAAGTTGCATGCAAATTCTGTTCTGTTCTGTTGGTCAGGCACAATCTAAGATGTGCCTGACCAACAGAACCATTACAACAACCAACACCTCAGTGCAGGACGCCTCAAGAGCCTTTTCTTCATTCTCTCTCCCCTCTAAGAAAGGAATTGAAGACATCATCACAGCCCTCAACATCATTACATCCCAGTCTGATCCATGCCCTGCCTTCTGGATCAAGGAGCTTCACAGCCACTTCAGCCCAGTTATTTCCAATATAATGAACCTCTCCTTTTCAACAGGATCATTCCCCTCAGCCCTTAAGCATACTTCAATTAGACCTCTGTTGAAAAACTGCAAGCTTGACCCCCTAAGGGTAGATTCCTACAGACCCATTTCTAGCATACCTCTACTCGCTAAGATTATCGAAAAGGAGGTGCAACGACAGTTACAAGACCATATTGACACCGCTGCACCGCTAGACCCCTGCCAACACGGCTTCAGGGAACACCATGGAGTCGAAACCCTTCTCACCATCCTCTTCAGCAAGATTATCACTGGCATTGATAACATCCACCAAGGATTTGCCCTCATCTTTCTGGATATCGCCGCAGCGTTCGATTCAGTGAATCACGAACTCCTTTTAGCGAGACTAATTGAGAAGGGCATCACTGGAACAGCGCTTGAATGGTGCAGGTCCTACCTATCTGGAAGATGGCAGCATGTCCGCTCAGGAGGCAGAACCTCAGAACCCTTCCACCTGGATCAGGGAGTCCCACAGGGCTCCTCACTTTCTGCCCTTCTATTTAACATCTACATGCAGCCAATCTGTAAGATCATCCGGTCATTTAATGTCGACTGCATGCTTTATGCCGATGATGTTCTACTATACACCCCCTTCTCCACCGATCTTTTAGATCTCTCCCCTCTAATAAACTGTTTCAACGCAGTATCTGACTGGCTTCTCTCCCAAAACCTCCGTATACAACATAAGAAAACGGAAGTCCTCTTCATCACGAGGAACCCCAACTTCACCCCACCACAAGGCCTCAAAACAAATGAAGCTGAATTGCAATCCAAGCCTTCAATACGTTACCTGGGAGTTACGCTGGATCACCGACTGGATATGAAATCTCACATAGGAAACACAGTCAGAACTATATACTATAAGATCCGTACACTGAGACACCTACGCTCCATTCTCGAACCAAATGATTTCAGGACAATCTACCAAGCACTTATCATACCCCACTTCGATTATGCCAATGTCATCCTTCAAGGTCTTCCTCAATCCACCCTGAACCCGTTACAGCTGGCAATGAACGCCGCAGCAAGGGTCCTTCATGGAGCCGCCAGGACCGATCATATTACACCTCTGCTGATTCAATTACATTGGCTACCCATCCAGGCTAGAATTGTCTTCAAAACTCTACTCCTCACCTTCAAAGCTCTTAATAAACTCTCCGCCACATCCTTATCTGCCCTCATTAACACTACTATACCAAATAGAGCAAGAAGATCCACGGCCATCAACTCCCTGAAGCTCCCAAAGGCCTTAACAAGCTGCACTTCTTCTACAGCCAACAGAGCCTTTACCCTCTGTGCTCCAAGATACTGGAATGCACTACCTCCTGACATTCGGGCTATCAACAGCTTAACACAATTTAAGAAAGCTCTCAAATTCCACCTCTTCAACAAGTACCTTAAAGAGCCAACGGCACCCATAGACCTCAGCGATTCCACCCACTAAATACAGTTCCTTGGTGTCTCAATTAACATGCCAAGTCTGAGTCTCTATAAGAAAGGATTATGTTCATAGTAACTGCTCCTTGTAACTGGTATCTATGCAGTAATGTTTTCCTTGTAAATAGTTTGTAGATAGTTACTCTTGTTATCCAAGTTCCTTCCCTTGTTATCTGTAAACTCATGCATGTTGACTGTACTGAGATGTTATGTTCTATGTGAACCGCGCTGATGCTGAATAGTGCGGTATATAAGAGAATTTAAATAAATAAATAAATGAATAAAATGGCATGCTATCTTTTTCGGCATGCTTAATATACCGCACCATGAGTATCAGGGCAGTTTACAATAACAAAAATAGTTGCATGAAGGAGTTAGAAAAGAACTCCACTAACTGACAGGAAAGATGATGCAGAGAAATTACGAACCAGCCAAAGCGCCAATATCTCTACGCCTGGTCTGAGGTGGCTTAAACGTCTTGCATGTGCCCCCAACAGTATTTTGATGGCATCAGGGACTTTCCCCGATGCTTGGATCATCTGAGTGAAGTGCCAAACTTCCCCTCAGATGACCCTGCTTCTCTGGGAGAGCATGCCAAACTTGCGCCGACTTCTGTGTGCATATATTTGGCTTGCTCTCCCTGTTTAACGCTGACATTTGAACCACAGTTTAACATGTGGCTAATTTGCATATGTGCTCCTTTCTACATGTGGTGCTAAAGTCCCATGCTTTCAGTACGCTATATAGAGGCATATAGAGCTAATAGTGCACGACCTCTGCACTGGCCCGTCTGAGTTTGTCTGGCTGTCAGGATCTATTGTTCTGCTGCCCCTTGCAAACTGCTGCCTAGTTTTGCCTAATGGTTGGGCCGGTCCTGAATCAATCTGTGGTTTTGCCTCTGTTATATCCAACTACACAAAGAAAATCAGCAACTAGAAGTCCATAGATGCAGTGGGTTAAAACAGAGCTGGCTCAATCTGCAGGAAAAGATTAAAACTTCAGACAGCAATTATCATGAGGTATTTTTTAATCTGTTGTATGGATATTTTTATCAATGATACGACATGTAGTATATGTTGTGTTATGAAATTTTGGTTATTCATTCTAGTGTATCATGTGTCTTGTCTAGCTTGACTAGATTATAAGCTCTAAGGAGCAGAGACTGTCAGTTCTGTGTCTGTAAAGCGCTGCATACAGCTAGTAGCGCTATATACATGATAATATTCCTGCTTTTAGTCCCCTTCCCCACTCGTCACTTCATGCATGGAGTCATAGTCTTACAATTTTTTTTTTAAACAGGAAATCTTGACTGTGGTAAGAACGAGGACTGGACCACTATGCTGGAGAAAAGCCGGAGCTAACCAGCAATACTAAGCCAAGTTGCATCTTTAGTAAATCACAATATGTATTAAATATTTTAGTCACTGGTGAATCAAAGTTTTAAGCAACTATTACAAAACAATTACATTTTAATGGCCAACTTCTTTGCCTTTAGGCTCTGTTGCTTTATCCTTTCCTTGACAGATAACCTCTTCCGCTTTGGATTTCTCTTAAATAAATTCCATTTCTTCTTAGATTCCTTTTTCTGAACTTTGCCTATTGAAGGGGAGAAACAATTTTTACAGCGTTAGCAATTTCTTTCCCAGTCTATCCCGTTGGTCCAGTAATTTAACTAGCTCAGCTAGTGGGGACAGTGAGTGATTGTGAATGCTCATCTCAAGGCTTTTAAAGTTTAAGGAAAGGAAGAGAAGCAAGAATGAGGGGACAGAGGTAAGTGACTGCAATGTAGAGGAAGGGGACTGTAGCGTGAAGAAAGAAGTTTTTTTTTGCAGCATCATGGCGCAATGCTGCAGCATAAATCTCACTCCAGCAGCTCCTGCAATGCGGGGGAGGAGGGGCCCAGGCCTGAGGAGGGCCCAGCAATCCCAAAATAGCAATAGCAATGGCAACGGCAGCGGCAAACGTCTTCCTACTTACTTTAGGTTTGCCATGATGCACCACTCCCGACCCCTTCTCTTTCTGTAAAGTGCTGTCCTGCGGCAGCCGGAGGCTGGGAAAACACTTCCCACTGGCAGGCTGAAGTCTCGTGATAGCCAAGATTTCAGCTCCTCAATGGGAGCTGCTTTTCCGGGCCTCCGGCTGCTGCGGGGCAGCACTTTAGAGAAAGAGAGGGGGGGGGGCGTGGAGCAGCGTGGGAAACTTCTTTAAAAGTAAGTATGATGTTTGCCAACTACCACTTTTTTCTGGGGTGGGGGAGGATCGGGGGGGAGGAACAGGAGGGGATGGTGTCCCCCTCCCCTTTCTCGTGGCCACTGCCCTTATGAGGGGCCCTCAGCCAATTTCGCTTGGGGGGCTCCTCATTTATACTTCTGCCACTGACATATTGGGAGGCAAAAATTTGAATAAATATAATAAACAAATAAAATAGGATTGGCCGGTCTCTTTTTTCCTAAAATATGCATGGAAGTAAGCCTCTGAAAAAGGATGACAGTATGGGGGTTCTTATATTGCACCTAACCCACCAATAGCGCCAAACTATGGCGTATTAGATGCAATACTACCATGTTAACTGTCAGGGGTGGGGAAATCATGTTCCTGATGGTTAACAGAAGCAGCACAATATCGCAGCACTTCACAAGCAACAGGGACATTCACTTTGAAAACTGTTGCAGGCAAAGTCCATTTATGGTCCATTTGAAAATTTCCTTTTAAATCATGCACGTGTGGAATATGTAGCTCTTTTGCATCCATGGAAAGGCAAAAAAAATACCTTCGTTAGTGGCAGGCCGAGGAATGCGCCGCTTCAGGAAAATGCTTCTTGAAGTGTTGCGATGCTTGAATAGGCTCCAGGGTGCCAGCCCAGTGGTTCTCTCGTCCTCTCCCTTACCGTCTCTTTTCTTCTGTTTCTTGGTTTTCTTCTTTTTCTTGCAATCGGGCAAACTGGTGGTTTTGTCATCCCACAGTCCATGGCACTGAGACGAAGATGTAAGATTGCAGTGATCTAGGGAAGGAGAGCTGGCCTGCACATTGCACACCTACATGCTTTGCCAAACCATCATGCACAACCATAGCAACCTTATGGCCTTCGGTATCACAGCTGGTGGGATACTGCATCAGGTCTCTTCCTCTGGACCCGACACCCAGCATCAAGCACATGCATCCTTCTTTGCTAACTCGCTAAGAAGTTACATACTGAACGGGCCCCAGAGTCTTGCAGGGCTCCATAAAAGCCAAGGATTTTATTTATCAGGTTTTTTATATCGCTTTATCATTTCAATCAAAGTGGTTTACATTGTAACTTAAACTTGGTAATGTACATTAAACAGGGACATTGATAACTTGGATTTTTCTGAGGCAATGGAGGGTTAAGTGACTTGTCCAAGGCCACGAGCCCTGGTCTCTTGGTTCCCAAGCCAGTGCTCTAACCATTAGGTTACTTCTGCACACCAAAGTTCTGTCAAACTTCTTAGTGAGCGGCCACTGGAGGGTAGATAAGCTTTGTGGAGGGGGGGGGGTGGTGGGTGTGGAGAGGATTGGTAGAGGGTCTGGGGAAGGGTGTGAGCAAACGTGGATGGGGTATGCAGGGAAGAAAATCGAGGCTGGGAGCACAAATGATTTGAGGGGGAAGGGAGGGAATAAGCAGGAGTGATGAAGGGGTGAGGGCAAAAGGAAGAGGGGTAGAAAGTGAGCAAGTGAGGTTGGAAGGGTAAGAGCAAGGAAGGAAAGAGGGGGAGGGGGAGATGAAGTAAACCAGTGGGGCTGGAGCAATGAGGGTGAACATTGAAGTTAGGTGAATGAGAAAGTGAGTCGGGGCAGAGAGAATGAGCACATAAAAGGAGTCAGAAGAAGAAAATGACAGAAGGAAATATTCGATATGTGGTCACATTTCATCTTTTGATCCATATTGGAAGGTCAACAACAGGCCCACCCTTATCATATTCAATGTCATATTTTATTTGTATCAAGTTTCCAAATAATTTGGAAGGTGACTCATGGAGTCTTTTTTAAATTCATGCACAATAAGTGCCTGGGAGAGTGCTTGGTCTAGTCTTCGGTGGTGAGAAGGGGGAAGAGGGCTGCGATCTGTCTGACTGAGGGGGGAGTGGGACGGGTGCATTATGGTTAAGTTACATCAAGTACACTGGTCAGTCAAGTAGGGTGACAGTGCTGCAGTCTGTCCAATGGAGAGGAGGAGGAGGAGGAGGAGAGCGTTGGCATCTATCCAGGGGAGGGGAAAGTGCAGGAGTCCAACACAGGGGTAGTGGTGGGAAGGGGAGACTGCTGGAACCTTTTCCTCCACTAATCCACAGCAAATGTTTTCTGTAATGCTTCTTTGGATTTCCAGCTCTTTATTTGTCTGCAAGTTTCTGTGGTGAGGATCTATCCATATTCTCTATGTGCAACTGAGGTGAAACATTTTGCTAATGCCAAGTTTCTAGGTAAGGGATCTGTAGCAGTCCAACTTGTTTTGGCTTCCCAATAGGAAGCATATTTATGGTCTAGGATGAAATGTTTCTGGGCAAGTCCTGGCTGTTATGCAGGGGCGGCCCAAGGGGGGTGCGGGGCCATGTGCGGAGACTCGATGTGGGGCCTCATTTGCATAAGGGGCCTCATTTGCATAAATATTTGCATAATGTTACCATATACTAACTTTTAGTAAACATGCCTCTTAATGAGTGTATGGATAAAGAAAGACTAAAAGATTTCTACATTTCTATAATCCAGTGCCAACCGCCAGACACATTAGGAACTACTACAAACACTGCCCATTTAGAACCCATAGCAAACCCGCCGTATCCTAACAGCACTACCGGGACTCACAAAGCACCATACTCTACCTATCAAAAGGCAACACTGCAAATATTAAACCAATACATTTCAGAGAATAACAATACATGACATACTGGGGAAAGAGAACAAGTGGCAATGTCAAATAGGAATTATATAAACAGAACACCTCAGTTCAGTTACACATGCAGAACATAGACCATCACCAAACAAGTAATCACAATTTAGAAACAGGAAGACAATAATTAAACTGGGAATCCCAAAAGCCAAACTTGGAATGTACAACACTGTAGAAATAAAACTATACATTAATTTGCTCTTGTACTAAACAAAGCGCAGACGTTAATGATGCACATTTACCAGAGCTGACATATTGAGTGGAGGAGTGGCCTAGTGGTTGGGGCAAGGTACTTCAGGCCGGAAGGTCGGGGGTTCAAATCCCACTAGAGGACAGCAACCTTGGGCTGGAAGGACTGGGGTTTCTAGTCCCACAGGTGCTCCTTGTGGTCTTGGGCAAGCCACTTAACCCTCCATAGCCCATGTTCCCTGTAAAATAGTTATCTCCAAGTTATAATGCCCTGTTCAATGTAATTTCAGTTTGTTCAATGTAAACCGCACTGATGCAGAATAGCGCGGTATATAAGAGAATGTAAATAAATAAATAAAATAAATAAATAAATATTCCAATTAATAAATTCAAAATAAAGAGATATTTTTCTACCTTTTGTGCATTTTTTTCAGCTGCAATTGCTCCAGCCACTTTCTTCTGGTTTCTTTGTGTCTTCTGCTAACTCTCCATCGTCTGCTGTCCATTTGTCCTTTCTTCTCTCTTCTAGTTTTTTTCCATTCTCTCTCTACATCTGCTTTAACATACTAATCTTTCTCCTTTTGCTCTTTCCTCATTCCTATTTCATCCACTCAAATTTTACCCCTCCATCCTCAATCCCCACTTACTCTCCCAATACCCGGCCAATTGTAGATTTTTTATTCCTCCCACACAAAATATTTTTCCCCTCTCCATTTTACTCTCCCAGCCCCATCCTATTCTAATCCTCCCCCAACATCAGCTCCCTTCTAGTTCCAGCCTCACCCAGCATCCATTCCCTTCTAGTCCCTGCATCAGCCCATTTCCAGTCCCAGCCCCACATCAGCCCATTTCCAGTCCTAGCAACCCCCCAAACCCAATACCAGTCCTAGCCCCCCCATCAACCCACTTCCAGTCCTAACCCCCCATCACCCTATTTTCAGTTTAAGCCCCCCCTATAACCCATTACCAGTCCTAACCCCCCATCAGCCCACTTCCAGTCCTAACCCCATCAACCCATTTCCAGTCAGCCCCCCATAGCCCATTGCCAGTCCTAACCCCCCCCATCAGCCCACAGCCCATTACCAGTCCTAACCCCATCAGCCCACCTCAAGTCCTAACCCCTCCCCATCAGCCCATTTCCTGTCCTAGCCCCCCATAGCCCATTATCAGTCCTAACCCCCCCATAGCCCATTACCAGACAGCCCCCATCAGCCCACAGCCCATTACCAGTCTTAACACCCCCATAGCCCATTACCAGTTCTAACCCCCCCGAACAGACCACAGCCCATTACCAGTACTAACCCCATCAGCCCACCTCCAGTCCTAACCCCTCCCCATCAGCCCATTTCCTGTCCTAGCCCCCCCATAGCCCATTATCAGTCCTAACCCCCATAGCCCATTACCAGTCCTAACCCCCCCATCAGCCCACAGCCCATTACCAGTCCTAACCCCCCATCAGCCCACTTCCAGTCCTAACCCCATCAACCCATTTCCAGTCAGCCCCCCATAGCCCATTGCCAGTCCTAACCCCCTCCAACAGCCCACAGCCCATTACCAGTCCTAACCCCATCAGCCCACCTCAAGTCCTAACCCCTCCCCATCAGCCCATTTCCTGTCCTAGCCCCCCATAGCCCATTACCAGTCCTAACCTCCCATCAGTCCACAGCCCATTACCAGTCCTAACCCCATCAGCCCACCTCCAGTGTTAACCCCCCATCAGCCCATTTCCAGTCCTAGCCCCCCCATCAGCCCACAGCCCACCTCCAGTGTTAACCCCTCCATCAGCCCATTTCCAGTCCTATCCCCCCCCATCAGCCCACAGCCCATTACCAGTCCTAACCCCATCAGCCCACCTCCAGTGTTAACCCCCCATCAGCCCATTTCCAGTCCTAGCCCCCCATAGCCCATTACCAGTCCTAGCCCCCCCCATAGCCCATTACCAGTCCTAACCCCCCCAACAGCCCACAGCCCATTACCAGTCCTAACCCCATCAGCCCACCTCAAGTCCTAACCCCTCCCCATTAGCCCATTTCCTGTCCTTGCCCCCCCATAGCCCATTACCAGTGCTAACCCCCCCAACAGCCCTTTTCCAGTCCTAGCCCCCATAGCCCATTACCAGTCCTAACCCCCCCAACAGCCCACCTCAAGTCCTAACCCCTCCCCATCAACCCATTTCCTGTCCTAGCCCCCCATAGCCCATTACCAGTCCTAACGCCCCCCAAACAGCCCACAGCCCATTACCCGTCCTAACCCCATCAGCCCACCTCCCGTCTTAACCCCCCCCCCCCATTTCCCCTCCTACCCCCCCCCAACCCCATTAACACTCCTAACCCCCCCCCCATCGGCTCAAGTAAAATTTAAAAAAAAAAAAAAAAAGCTGGCTGCTACCGCTGCCGCTGCCGCCGCAGCAGCAGCAGAATGGAGTGTCCCGCGGGGCCCCCTCTGCCCGGCTGAGTCCCTTCCTCCCTCCCTCTGCGATGGCTGAGCCCCTCTGTGCCGGCTTTCAGATTCGTGAAGGGAGAGTGCCTCCCTCGCGTCTCTGTTAAGCCTGCAGGGGCAGATGGGAAATTTCCCATCAGCCCCTTTTTTTAAATTTAATTTTGAAAAAAAGCAGAATGTTCTTTGCGCGGGGCCCCCTGAAACGCGGGGCCCTGTGCAAAAAACATTCTTGCTCAATGGACGGGCCGGCCCTGCTGTTATGGGATGGCAGGTTTGCTGCAGAAGTTCCGAGTGTATTTTTGGCAGGATTTTGTTCTACATCACAGTGTGCTTGATAGTGAAGCAGTTTGCTCTGCTCATAATCAGATGTGGAACATATTTATTTTAATAATCAAAAATCATGCACACTTTTTCAGTCCTTATTGCTTAATAAGATAGAGTTTATTCATCATTTGCACAGAGTTTAAACTTTCACATCTGTACAGACACTAAGCAGGGAACAAGAAACCAAAAGATGCCAACTGCTAAAGTCTTAACAATCACCATGGAGTAGAGGGGTAACCTAATGGTTAGAGCACTGGCTTGGGAACTCAGAGACCAGGGTTCAGTTCCCACTAGCACTCCTTGTGGCCTTGGGCAAGTCACTTAACCCTCCATTGCCTCAGAAAAATCAATGTCCCTGTTTAATGTATATTACCAAGTTTAAGTTTCAATGTAAACCGCTTTGACTGAAATGATAAAGCAGTAAATAAATTTTAAATTATAACAAACAAGAACAAAAGAAGTCTCTAAGTGATAAAAATAATACACCATAACCTAGTTATTAAGAAAGACCCGTGTGCATGACCTATAAAATTGCCTGGTTCTAGGTCTGCCATCTCCTGCTAGGGGGAATATTGTAGAAGCAAAAAGGTTAGCTGACAGTAGTGTAGTGCGTCCCCATTCCACTACTACTAATCATTTACATAGCACTACAAGACGTACGCAGCGCTGCACACCTTAATCTTTTGGTTTTACATTTTTAAAAAAATCTTTGCTAGTTTGGCATATGCATATGCTCCTATAGCATAGCGGGATGGGGAGGCTCCTATAGGCAGGTGCCGCTCTCACGCCTTTTCCTTCCACCTGATGGTACCAGTATTGCTGTTCCAGTCTTCCCACAGCTGCCAGAAAACAGCTGCATCGCCCCCATCAGGCAAGAGGGGAGAGGTTGAGCGCTGGGGCCCACTGCAAGTGCTTTGCATCTATTTGCTGGTGTCTACATATTTATTTTTAGGCATTATTAGTATTCTTATTGTATAACGTTATTTTATACTTTGGACGTGCCCGGAAAGACAGAATACAAAAGTAAATAAAGTACCTGTTTTTTTTATTAGTATAAGAGCCAATGCTGGTATTACGCCTAGAAATGATTCAAAATGTCTCTATTTTCTGCAAATTAAATGCTAGCAATATGCAGCTCCACCTCACCAGGGAGTAGGAGTTACCTTCAAGATAGACCTATGGAAGAACAGAGCAAGGAGCTGTACGAGGTCAAAGAGCACATAACCATTCTTCTTTTCGATACCAATTATATTCGGCAGATGAAACGGCTTGTCTGAAGTCAACCCACGATACACTGTGGAAGTCCAGGGAAAGAACCCAAACTGGAAAGAATACTTGATGACCACAGCTATCTGAAAAGGAAGGAAACAAAGATAAAAGGTGACTCTGAGGACTATTCCTACTGCCTAGGGGTCATGTTCCAGAAAGATCTTTTCATATAGTAAATGATTCCATTTATGTCTTACAGCATGCACCAACGCCGTTACTATCTACTCAAAAAAATATTAAGAAGAGCAATAGTATTTATTCTGGCTATGCTGAAATTTCCTGTGTGCGCTAGAAGAGCTAATCGAGGGGACCCTAATAATTTCTGTGTTATGAAAATGGGAATGTTGATGTAAGAATTGTATGTATGTGAGTGAGTCTGGAAAAGAATCTTGTTTGAGTGAGAAAAGAAAATCATATTTGTAGTCCTGAACTTTACACTATTATGATATAACAGCTTTTATTTATAGGTTCTGATCATCTTTTTGGCAGAATTATGTCTTTTGTGACTGTGTGTCTGTGTGTGACTGTGTGTGTGCGTGGTTTGAGGGTTGCATGGGAGGATCTGGTATGCTGATCTGCAATTCAGGGAGGACATCAATGCCTGGCCAGTACCTGGACCGTATGGATGACTGCAGTGTCACCAAGTGCCAGTGTGATAGGGCAGCCATATATCAGCTGTGCCAGGCCCTGGGAGACATGACTGATGTGCCAACAATCCCTAGATTGTGCTAGGAGGCCTACATCCTTACCTAGTCCTGGATCTATGCAAGTAGTGAGAGTGGTGATATATTTGGAGGCTGGCTACTTGGTATAATGTCACAGGGATCCCCCTTCCCATGCTCACACAGGCCTGACCAGAAGAGCATTTGCGCAACGCAGGCTGTGGGAAGGCAGGCAGAGTTGCCCATAGATAGCAGATGTATACAGACCGACATAAGACAAGACAGAGAGTGGACATTGTATGGAACAGGTGTAGCCACATGTAGGGAGCTGCTGTGGGAAATAGATGCCATAGCCAGAAAGCCATAGTCATTAGAAGAGCATAGTTTTGTTGCTCATCAATATAATGTATCCTTTGGGGAACTGCAAAGTTAGTTTAGGTTGTTGTGAGATTGGTAAGGGTACATACTTAGCATTTTAAGGAGTGTTTTTAGAGATGACCAGTGCAGTGTTATACTGCCAAGTAATGTGCGATGCAAGGTATGTCATGACAAACATGTTAATATTCACTTGATCTTATACTACATTAGAGTGCACTGAGATTACTTTGCAGTGTTGTGGACATGACACAGACTAGTATATGTGGTCTAGTTTTCATCAACATTTATGTATCATTACTATTTATGTCCAGTTTGCATTAGCAAAACACCATCAGCAAGAAAAGGAGCTTAAGAGATACATGTTTTAATCAAGGAAGCATGGCGTCCACAGGTATATCACAGAGAATGGCATGATTGGAAATATGTATCTTTTTATGTTTAAAAAAGGTTTGGACAAGTTCCTGGAGGAAAGGTCCATAAACCATTATTAAGAAGAGACCGAAGATATCAATGCTTGACCCAGTACAAGCATTGTGGAACCTGTGTCCCTTGGGGAAACTGCTAGGTACTGTCAGACGGCTGCCTGGGTGAGAATGTTCACAGTCTTGGCAAGTGCATATATCAATATGATTTGCAAGGGATTGTGGGAAATGCAGTCCATTCACACCAGACACAGCTGCTCACAATAATTAGTTGTGCTTGAGTGTAAAGCCAATAAGATATTTATTTATGGGGTTATTTCTCCCAACACAGATATGCTTGGTAGCACATAAAACAGGATACTTGCTTTCAGTGTTAAACTTGGAAAAACAAAATCAGGAAAACAGTTGAACTTGTCAGGCAATCAAAGCAAAAGAATAAAGACCTGGTTGGTAACAAACTGGTCTTTTCTGTAGGCTTTAGCTAATATTTTCTTAGCAGTGTTTCAAACAACAAGCAAAACCCACAAAGAAGGGAAAAACTGTTCTTTTCAGGTTAACTTCTTATATCTTCACACATAGATTCAGAAGTGATTCCCTCAGAGCTCATAAGCAATTAGGTAAGGCTCAATTGCTAGCAGTTACCCAGCTGAAACCTCTTAGCTGGCTTGCTTTCTACTGCGTGGCTCAAATCCTACTTCAGGAGCTTTTCTGAGTAGATTAAAGAACAAGTTTGTATTTCTTTGTGATAGTTGCTGTACTTTGTAACAGAAAATTACCAAAGGAGTTTAGACAGAGAGCAATCCATATATTCACAGCCTGTATCTAAGACCGCTCCTTCCCCTTCTTCAACAATCATGGGTTCAATATCAGGGATTGGCACAGAGGAATTTCTCAATGGAGCACTTTCAGGAGAATACTTGTTTCCCTGCTGTCTTTCAAGGTTATAGCTAGGGCATAGATCAGTGTTCATACCTGAGCTTCCATTGCTGTTAGAGTTCCTCTCTAAATAGCCTGGCCAGTATGTAGTCCAGTTCTTATGTCCAGCCTTCCAATCCAGATCCCTGGACACTGGATCTCTCTTCACATACCTTCTGGCACGGGTCTTAGGGTCCCTTCCACGTGCAGCCGTCTCCCTCACAGGTACCGTCTGGAGATTCCTAGCCCTGCAGCACCATTCCTCTGGCTTTCCCCAGTCCAATGGTGTATGCTGGCCCTTGGAATGCCTTCCAGTATACGTACTGCTCTGGACTCCTTTAGACCTCCCAAAGGCTTTTCTCTTCTTTCTTCCAAAGGGTTTCTTGCCCTCTCTGTCCGTCCGGTTTGGCTTCTGCTTCTGATGATCCTCCCGATGATGAAGGTGTCCAAGATGAGGATCTCCAAGCTGATCCTGAGGATGAGGATAATTCTCTGTAGAATAAACTCTACCTTTATTCTGCCTTGATGAGTGCTCCACCCTAGCACAGCGCAGCTGTGCTGAATCAGGCCCTGCCCTTTGAGATGAGAGCTTGGGGATTACCTCATAGCCCTCTTGATTGAACACACGTTGCCCCACTTCAGCTCCTCTAATGGCTGTTGGAAACCTGGTGCATTCTGGGACTGGTAGTCTTTTATGGAAAATTTCTGTTTTCTTATTTCTACCAGAACTGACAGGTTGCTTGTTCAGAGACACTTCACCTTTTCTATAGCTCCTTCCTGAGCTATGATCAGCTTCCTTATCACAGTACATATGACCTAGATTGGCCACTGTTGGAAACAGAATACTGGGCTTGATGGACCTTGGTCTGACCCAGTATGGCATATCTTATGTTCTTATGTTCAGAATATGGTGAGTGCAGAGATTTCAAAAACAATTTCAGCATTTACCCATGCCCCATAATATTAGCAGGGGACATGTTTTATGCTTCACTTTATGGCCCATGCCTGCACATGTATGCGGGACTCATGCTGGATACATGTATGGGCCAGCTGAACAGCATGTTAGACGGGCCACGGCGGCCATGTCTACAAGGCAATTCCAGACCCACGGACGTGTCTATACCTGCGACTGTGGATGCACTCCAGATCATGCCCATTCCCTATTTAAATGTTTCTCCTGGAGCTACCCAGCATATATGAAATCTGCCTTTATGGGGGTTATTTTAGAATCCCTAGTCGTGATTCGCATGTGAAAATCTCCGCTACATCCAAAAAGCTATTTTAGAAATGTCTGCATTTATACATCAGCCCCATCACATCCAAGTTGCAAGGTGGGGGGTATCAGAGGCGTAGCGGAGGCATGTCCAGGGCAGCATAAAAATATCCATTGCAGGGTCTGAAATACTGGCACTGACACATCTATATTGTTGGGTTCTCCCATGTCGGCATCGTTCTGAAATCCACCATCATTCTGCAGGTGTCTTGGACATCGAAGGCCTTCCTCCCAAATCAGAGGGCAGACACCATCATTGCCCTAGCGCGATCCACCTCAGTGGCCAAGCAAGTCTCAGTGCGATCACTTCTACGCTTACTGGGTCACATAGCAGTCATAACCCCACACCAGTCTCCACATGCGATACATTCAGTGGCATCTGAGGCAGCACTGGAGACAGCGCTCCCAGCCCCTGTACCATAAAATACCTATCAACCAAGAGACCTGGGCAGCCCTCAACTGCTGGATGAAGAAAGAACACCGTACTCAAGGGAAGTCTTTCCAGGCATGATGGCACGATCTAAGTCCTCACCTCCGATGCCTCCAACCTAGGCTGGGGCGCACACTTTCTACACCTCCGCATGCAGGGCACGTAATCGGAACCCGAGAAATGCCTCCACATCAACCACCTGGAGCTCAGGGCGATCAAGTATGCCCTGCATGCCTTCTCAGAGGGGGATCTTCAACAAGACAGTCCCGATACAAACTGACAACCAAGTCACCATGTTCTATAATCAACAAGCAGGGAGGCACGGGATCCCTAACCCTCTGCAGGGAGGACCAACGGACATGGGGCTTGGCACTCAGCAAGAATTGCCACCTCCAGACAGCCTACCTAAAGGGCAAGGACAACATCCTAGCCAACAGGCTCAGCCGTCAGCTCCAACCACACGAGTGATCCCTAAACACAGAAGTGGTGGAAATCCTCTTCCATCGATGGGGCTGGCCAGATCTGGACCTTTTCGCCCATCCATCCAATGCCAAGTAACCTTCCTTCTGCACCAGATTCCCCACAGTGGGTGAAGAGACAGATGCCCACCCACACCGCTCATAACCAAGGTGATACAAAAAACAATCAGTGACAAGGTGACGATTATTCTCATTGCCCCTTAATGGCCAAGGCAGATGTGGTTCCCCTTCCTCCATTGCCTAGCCGTGAAGCCCCTGCCCCTCCAGCTGGACCTGATCACCCAGGACCAAGGGAGAATACAGCACCCCAACCTAGCTACCCTCACTCTGACTGCCTAGAAATTGAGCAGTCAAAACTGACTGCCATGAACCTGTCAACTGAGGTGCAACACTTCATCCTCGCAGCTCGGAGGGACTTCACACGGTGCACTTACAGCCTGAAGTGGAAATGTTTCAATTCCTGGTGTGAGGGCACAGGCCTGGATCTGCTATCCTGCCTCCTCCCAAATGTCCTATGCTACTTATCGGAACTTGCCAAGACAGGGTTACAAATCTCCTCCATCAAGGTGCACCTCTCAGCGATCGCGGCCTTCCACAACCACATTGAAAACGCCCCCCCTGTCAGCACACCCGATCACCACATAGTTCATAAAAGGCCTAGCCAACACCCAGCCAGTGGTACAAAAGCCTGTTCCTGCATGGGACCTCTCCACCGTCCTCCACCAACTTACGAAGGAACCTTTTGAACCATTGGAGGAATCTCCCCTCAAGTTCCTCTCATGGAAAACCATATTCCTCATCACCAACACTTTGGCCAGATGGATCAGTGAACTCCAGGCCCTGGTGGCACATCCGCCCTACACAGTTCTCCACCCGGATCATGCCCTACTACGCACAAACCCCAAATTATTGCCCAAAGTAGCGTCACCCTTCCATATCAACCAAGTCATTGAGCTCACTACCTTTTACCCAGAACCGCACTCCTCGGAGGAAGAGCACCACCTACACACCCTGGACTGTGTACGGGCTTTGTGCACCTACCTGGCAAGGACAGAGGAGGCGTGCAAAGGATCTCAGCTGTTCGTCTCCTTCAACCCCACCAGACTGGGGTGACCACTTATGAAGAGAACACTTTCCCAATGGATATCCACCTGCATCGCCTTTTGCTACATTCAGGTGGGCGCAGACCCCCCCATCGTTGGCTCACGCACACCAATTGCAAGCCATGGCGGCTACCTTGGCCAACCTACGTGCAGTGTCAATCCAGAGCATTTGCCAGGCAGCGATGTGGGTTTCTGCACACACCTTCTGCAAGCACTACTGCCTGAACCGGCTCACCCCAGGACACAACTCCTTTGGGCATGCGATCTTAGACAAAGGCACCGGCACAATGGGCATGGCCCCAACCATTCCCGTCACAACACAATAACCGAAAGGTTATGAATGGTAATGTTGACACTTGAAAGAACTCTAAGGACTGTTAGATATGTCGAAGTTGGCCACTGTTCTCAGGTCCTGCCCCAAGCTTTGTTGGTGTTGTTGTTACTTGCACTCCCCATTGTTAACAGGTGAGTTGTTGTTGTTGCTACTCACGCTTCCCCATGGTTAACGGGCAAGCAGGTTTGGAAGTCATACTGTTACTGCTGTTAAGTTATACGCTGTTACATTATCTAAGGGCATGTTGTCCGCAATAAAGTCGCTGCAACTCATGTCAACCTTGTCTCACCCCATCTGTCCACAGCAACGAAGGCTAGTGGCCGGCTAGGGAGTCACCAGGTGTAGCTGAAGCATCCTGCAAGTCCATGGAGAAAGTAGGGTTACTTACCTGTAATGGAGGTTCTCCATGGACAGCAGGATAAGTCAGCCACACAATCCCCCCCTCCTCCCCTACAGATGGGGCCGAAGGCCCGAGCAGGCCCCTACCTGTGGGGGAGGTGTTTCTAGTGACTGACTGAGCCAGATAGGGGCGGGCCAGGAGATAGGGCCTCCAGGATACATGCTCAGAAAGGTTTACATTTCTGAGCTATAGGAAAGCAGTCTGTCCACGTCGCCGTCGGATGATGCCACCAGATGTGGCCAACTTATCCTGCTGTCCACAGAGAACCTTCGTTACAGGTAAGTAATCCTAGTTTCTTCTGCATGGTCTCATTTTCTGGTATGTTGATGGAGACTTATCTTTTGGGGTGGGGTCAGGTCGATTGTAGAAAGTATTTACATGTGTCCACCTTCTCTATTGTCCCTCCTATAGGATTTTAGACTTTTTGACTTGGATGTTGCAGGGGGCACCTGAACAGCCTTTGTAAGATGCACCTTCAAATGAATTTGATGTGCACAAAAACAATTTAAGCATATGCTTAACACAGCAAAAACAAAGTAAAACTAAATGTTGGTTCTCTCTGTCAATTCAGATCAGACTCCATATGTGCTTTTGAATATTACATAGAAACATAGAAATATGACGACAGAAAAAGACCACATGGCCTATCTAGTCTGTCCTTCCATAACAACTACAACAGTCCCCTTTTTACCTTTAGAGATCCTCTGTGTTTGTCCCATGCTTTTTTGAATTCAGTTACTGTCCTCATCTCTACCACCTCCACTGTGAGACTATTCCACGGATCCACTACTCTTTCCGTAAAGAAATATTTCCGCATATCACTCCTGAATCTATCTCCCTTCACCCTCATCCCATGTCCCCTCGTAGCAGAACTTGCTTTCAATCGAAAGAGGCTCTCTCCCTGAACATTTATGCCACAGAGGTATTTAAACATCTCAATCATATCACCTCTAAGGTGTACATATTAAGATCCTTAAGTCTGTCCTCATATGCTTTATAATGAAGCCCATTAATCATTTTAGTAGCCACCCTCTGCACAGACTCCATCCTGTTCACATCCTTTTGAAGGTGCGGTCTCCAGAATTGCACCAAAGACTTATACAGAGGCATTATCACCTCCTTTTTTTCTGCTAGCCATTCCTCTCCGTATGCACCCAAGCATCCTTCTAGCTTTTGCCGTCGCCTTTTCTACCTGTTTAGCTACTTTAAGATCATCAGACACAACCACGCCTAGGTCCCGCTCTTCTTTAGTGGACAAAAGTACTTCACCCCCTATACAATATTGCTCCCTTGGATTGCTGCAGCCCAAATGCATGACCTTACATTTTTTAACATTAAATCTCAGCTGCCAAATTCTAGACCATTCTTCAAGCTTAGCTAGATCCCTCCTCATGTTATCTACCCCTTCCTGGGTGTCTACTCTATTGCAGATTTTGGTATCATCCGCAAAGAGGCAAATCTTACCCGACAGCCCTACCGCTATATCACTAACAAAGATGTTAAAAAGAATCGGACCAAGGACAGATCCCTGGGGCACACCACTGATAACATCCTTCTCCTCAGAGTGAGCTCCATTTACTTGTACCCCCTATGAACAGTTGCATGACACTAACAGATCAGAAGCCTTTATTGTATATCCCCTCCCAGCTTACTTGAGTTCAATCATGATAGAGACAGTCCTCGGCCAGCGGTCATGCACCAGGGCTCCTTCTAGAACCCTGCAATCATGGACCCTCAACCTAGACACTAGGTGTCACCATAATGCAAAATCTGGTCTCCCTCCCCCACCAAGGGCTCTGAATGCAGCCTCTATGGCATCCCTAGGGGAGCAGAAGACCTGAGCCAGGAATTGAACCCAAGTCCTTGCTATTTTTCTTCAGCAGTGGGATAAAAAGGCATCAGAAGGCATATGAGAAAAGACTAGAAGATCTAAAAATATATATCCCTAGAGGAGAGGAGAGACAGAGGGGACATGAAACAGACTTTTAAGCACTTACAGAGTATTAATAAACAAAACAAACCTTTCTCAAAGATGGGGAAGCTGTAAAACTAGAGGACATAAAATGAAGCTGCCAGGAGGTAAACTTAAAAGCAACATCAGGAAATAGGTTTTCATGGAAAGGGTGGTGGATGCCTGAAGGAGGAGGTGGGACCAAAACAGTGACAAAATTTAAAAAGGCATGAGACAGACAAAGAATCACTACATAGCAAGTGGATGGAAGCAAAGCAAATGTAAATAACTTCATAAATAGAGAGGGTGAACCTGCCTGGAGTGACAGGGACAACCTTAAGCAAAGGCATAGAGGAGGGTAACCTGCACAGAGCGGCAACTGCACAACTCTAACCCCCTTACTGGGCAGACTAGATGGACCATGTTAGTCATTACCTGCCATCATTCACTGTTACATGATACTAACCTCTGTGTAAATGATAGCGGTCATCCAGAAGCGTTTGGTGGGCCTTGGCACAGACAGCATAGCCCATAGGAAAATTAGGATGGGCAGCACCAATGTGATGATGGAGGCTGAGACCATGTGGTTTAGAATTATAGCAAAATACGAAAGCATTTCCGACTTTGACACCATGGTATTGTACAAGGCAAAAGCCAGTCGGATGGGGCGGGGAAGACCGTCGTAGAACTTGTCTGATTGCTCCAGCTCATCATCCTGAAACCATCTGAGATAGATACAGAATAAAAAGAGAGAAAAGAACAAGAAGCAGCAATTTGCAAGGTAAAACCGCACATATACACGTGATGTATGTAATATGTTCCATTTAAAATCACTTCTTACCCTGCATTTGGTCCAAAGCAAGTTACATTTACATCTATACATAAAACATCATCAAAATGTTAAACACAGAAAACAAAAAACACAATCTGCGCAACAAACACAATCTTATAAAGAATGTCAGAAGGGACGTCCTGACTACAGCCTGGAAATGTGCAGTTTTGCAGGGATAGACATCCAAAATGGGCAACTGGAACCAAGGGTGGTAATATGTGTTCCAGGTTTTAACTCATCTCCAGTGGAGAGCCTCAGTAACTTGCTCTGGAACCTTCCGGCACTATTAGACATGGCCTATAAATACAGTTCAGCTGCACATTTAGGAAAATATGTCTCTATTTATCTACAAATAAATAAATAAATACCATTCAGTACTTATCAGCCATCATCTAGCAAGCTATTAACTGCTTTTAGCATAAATAGCAACAGATAGCAGAGAGCTATGATGAACATGTAGAGAATGCATAAGCCATACTATATAGGTAACACACCAGAACAGTATGAGACAATAACCCAGAAGCCGTTTCCTCAAGCCCATGTAAAGTCCTTTGACAGCCTCAGTGATTGAGTCACGACATATTAAGCACAAGCTCAGCTCCTTGCAGTAATAGTAAGAGATCCTTGCCTGTTCAGAAGCAGCTCGCTAGCAGTCATGATCACTGGAATATCACTCAAAGGCCGGCTTGCCGCTGATCTCAGTCTCTGAGGTCCAGAGCCTCCATCTTCCTCAGATGAGAAAGGTTCCTGATCAATATTGAGAAGCACTGTGCTGTAAGACGGAGGGAAGTCGGTTCTTGTGCTGTCCATTACCTTCTCTGCATCTTCCTCACCCTCTGTTGCGCCCTCTGAAGCATCACTGAACACACCAACCATTAGGGAATTAAAAAAGCACCATATAGTAACTAATTAAAAGGCATAGACTAATTATTCAGGGTAAGCCACTCAAGGGCCTTGATTAGCCACGAGCAGGCTTATCAAACATGAATGAATAAATACCCAATGTGTGGTGCTAGTTGAAAGTGACTCAGGGCTTAAAGTGAAGCCGATTCTTCTAATTGACCCTTCCCCCCATTATATTTAATTAAATCAATACAGAAACCAATTTCAAAGAGTGTGACAAGTATCCCTCTGTAATACTAGAGTCTTCTGGTATCTAACACTTTTTGTTAACAATTTGCATGGAAACCAGTGCTTCCCTTACTATTGTTTTTCAGCAGAAGCATTTTACAATCTGGAGTCAACCTGACTCTGTTTTGGGGCACATTTTTAAAAAGTGCACACTATACCCCTTTTGGTGTAAGCATTCAGAATACTGTACCCTGAAGCCATGCTGTCCAGCGAAGCCACATCAAATGATTGCATTCGAATAGGTTGTCTAACATAGGGCTCACTGGGTCCCAAGGTCACTGAAGCAGCTTCTTCCACGTCCTCTTGGGTTAATTCTCTAGAGAGTATAAGGTTCTCTGTAGCACAGCTGTTGAAACAGAGCATGGTAGAGAATAAGACTTCATGTTTAATGTGGGGGAAAGAGACACTACCTTCAAAACCTAGAACCTAGTAAGATTCCCCATTAAGGAACCAGAGCCATGTTTTCGGAGGTCTGACAGAAGTACTGCTTGGAAGCCCTAGTTTGAAAAGAGGCCTGTGTAGCAGCTAAAGAACAAAATGTAACTCCGGGGTGATGAGGAAAGGAGGCAAAACAAGATTTTGCAGTGAAGGGCAGATTCGCTACTGCCTTCCAGTTGGCTCCTCAGCCATTAATGACACATTTTTTTATCTCGCACTTTAATTGAAAAAACAAAACCTCACCCATCAACAACAAAGAGGCATTAGGGTTTGTTGTTCACCTGGACAATATGCTGTCCTGAGACAGCCTGGACTCCACACTGAAGGCTTCCTGGGATGCTAAGAGCATGTCTCTCTTCTCTACTCCTGTAGCGTCTGACTCATTGCCATCATAGGATATTGTTCCCTGATCCCGCTTTCTCTGCTGCGATCTATAGAACTGAAGTATGCTTTCCTGGGATGCGTCTTTTCCCTAAAGAAGACGAGGGCATCTGATCATCACCAAGGACATTTAGTGCAGCCACTGTTCTCCATGTGACCCTTTATAGAGGCGTTTTCTTTATTGTCTCAGTTTATTTTACTATGACACTTCGGATCGACTTGCAGGCCAAGATACAAGTGCCCAACTAGAATGGCAGCCATCATCGTTTTTAGTGTCCAGCCACTGTTTTGGCACCATGCTGACCATCATACTATGAATTTGCTATGTTGAAAATGACACTTTAGTATGTTATATTGAGCACTAGCTGGTGGCCAGGATGCAACTGATCACCATCTACCATAGTAGTGACCGACACCATGGCACCGCCGCTCCATTTAAAAGCCTGGCTGAGTTAGTCAGGCATTGCCTGTACATGCAGCCCAGGTCTGAATCGCTATCTCCTTTGTACGTCTGGGTCAGCCCGGATGTACAAAGGAGATGTACATCAGAATCGGAATCGGGCCCTAAGGGAGGATGTGATTGCTTCTCTCTGTGCTCGTCCCATCTTCCTATACAAATCCCAAAGTATTCTAGTGACAGAGGATAGATTCTACGGATCCAGCCCCAATCTCACCTTGTTCAGTTCTCTCCATAACATGCATCTCTCGATTCGCAAAACCCTCGCGATGTCCAGGTTCGCTTTGCAGAGTGAATTCAGCGTCTCGATGATGTCATCCAGCAAGGCCTGAATGAACACCCAGGAAAACTTGGCAATGTTCACAACTCTCTGGATAATAGTTTCTGTTCCCAAGGAAAAACAAAAGAGTAAGAAATGGTTACAAAAGTGAGGGGGAAAATAATCAGGTGTACACTGATTCAGTTTCTATGTGCTTACCTTAAAAACAAAACCACACAATCTCAATTGCAAACAAAACAACAAAACATCTCCTGTGCATTCTGATAGTAGCTCCAGGCAGACTCCATCCTGCACTGGGAGATGCAGAGAGTGACAGTCATACAGATGGACAGAGAAGACTAAATCCCACAGAGCACTATAGGGCCATGTCCGAGAGCTTCATTTTAACTAAATAGAGAAATATGCCCCGGCGTTCATCATAAAATTAGAAGAAACATTTGCAGTGAAAAGAATGAAAGTTCCTGAATTATCTTTCCGATTATCTGGACCTTGTTGGGTAATTTCCAGGAAGATCTGGATAAAATGAAGTTTGCATGGGACAGACACAAAGGGACCTTACTGGTGGGGGGAGTGCAGAGAACATCACAGGCTTATTTATTTTATTTTATTTATTTACAGGTGCTTGATAGACTGCCGTTCGTAAATTAAACACCAAGGCAGTTACAATTAAAAGAAACTTACAACAATAAAAACTCATTTCCAGCTCTTGCATCTAACTCTTACATCTACAGCCTGAAACACCTTCACTTCCCTACCTTTAATCAGCATGGAAATCTTGGAAATAATTTTTAAATAACCAAGCTCTGACCATTTTACAGAGATGCAAATGATGACCAGTAAGACCCACTGCTCAGCAGACTGGGTGGGTTAAGCAGCTTTTTCCTACAAAACTCTTTGCGGCTAAAACAACAGCATATTCCTTTGGTCTGTGTCTTGATTTTTCCATCTTCAAGAAAGTAATGAGGTTGCTCTGTTAGTCCACTTTAACAGTTAATAAATGGAAAAAAAGACAATATTTTTTAATGGACTAATTTAGCACATTTTTGACGAGCTTTTGAAGCTCAGAGCAGTAGGAGGTCAGCACCAGAGAACTGCATCGATGACTTAAAGACCAGAATCCTAAGAGGAAATCTAAAAACACTCAGGGGCATGTTTACTAAACATTCCTAACGTGCGGGGCCGCGGTAGTGTGCCTGTGCCATATAAGGAGTGGGCGGATCAGGCTGAAAAAAGGAAAAAACCGACCGTACGTGTGTGCGCCACGCAAATGTGCGGGGCCCACATTAGCGCGTGGGAAGGCTAAGCGGGGCGCCGCTGGGCACATAGAGGAACACAGCCGTAGCACAACGGTGAAGACACGAACCAATGGTGCAGGGGCCACAGGTTCGACTCCCCATTGTGCTCCACAAAAAAGGCCAGCTGAGGCATCAACTTTAATGGTTAAAAGTGGTTGAGGAGGCAAAATAATTGTGGGCGGCAGAAGGCGGCGCACTGTCATTTTGGGCGGCAGAAGGCGGCGCACTGTCATTTTGGGTGGCAGAAGGCGGCGCACTGTTAATTGTGAGCGTCAGAAGGCGGCGCACTGTTAATTGTGGGCGGCAGAAGGCAGCGCACTGTTAATTGTGGGCGGCAGAAGTGGCGCGCTGATGCTCATGCACAGGAACAGAGCCACAGCACAATGGTTTGGACACTGACCAATGGTGCAGGGAGCAGGGGTTCAAATCCGTACAGTGCCCAGTAAACAAGGCTGGCTGAGGCATTATATATTATGGGGATGAGTGCTGTAGGGGGCAAGTTACGTTTATTTTAGTACTCACGACTAGCAGATGCACACGCAAAGCGTGTTAACATAAGGCGGCCCATACGGCACATGTTACAGTTCACTGTCCGCCAAGGCACCCTAGAATGTCCCCTATAGGGCACCATATATGTTGCGGCACAGGGTAAGGTATAGTGCACCTTATATGGACGGCAACCATAAGGTGGCCAATAGGGCGCTCAATAAAGCACCCGCAGAGGCACCCTATGGGTACAGTACGCTGAGGGTGTTATTGCTGGCAGCAACATATGTACAAGAAATAAAACAATGCTGTGGAAAACCCTATCAGATAACCCCACTGTGGGTTTGAACCCATGACCTCTGGCGTCATAGGCAGTGATGTAACCATTGGGCTACAGCTCTATAGCTGACAGCAAGCCCCTGGCTGGCTGCAGAGAGCCTGCACGTCACCCCACAGACAGTCTGCTGTTGTAGACAGGATAGTGTTAGGCCACCCGTACCCATGATGCACTGCACATGCAAATCAGCTGTCCACAGATGCACACAAGATGGGGAATGCACCTCAACAGCTCCCCGGCCTGGCAGGAGGAAGTGTCCATGTGCACCCACACAGCACCCCAGCCTGGTAGGGTGTACCGAGCGGGTGTTCCACTGGCACAGAGTAGCTACACCCCGTCGCATTGTGCGGGTACTGTGCTCACCCTGAGGGTGCGATGAGGAACCCAGGACCAGGTCCACAACACCCTCCATGGCTGAGAGAGGCCATGTCAGAGCTCCAAAGCAGTGTTAAGCTGTGAGATAGGTTGTTTCTGCAGAAACATCCTGGATATATCTGTCTGTCTCAGTCAGGGGAACCCCCCATGGACCCCTAGGTGGGCCATGCACCACCAACCCCCCCCCCCCCCCCCTCGGCTGAGGGTGGCAAACAGGGTCACCTATCAACGGATCCACATTCTACCCCCCTGCAATGATGGCAGTAGAGAGGACCATCAACCCCGGCCCTACTGGGGAACAGACACCCCACAGGGCAGTCACATCAGCTCTATACACCCCCAGAACACAATATCAGACAGACATTAGGCCTGGATATGCTAAGCTGCACCCCACCGCTGTCAGATATTCTCCTGCAGCAAGCCATCAGCCGCTGCACCCTGCATGGCACCCCTTCAAGACACAGACCAGCTGAATAGTCTGCTAGTTAGTCCTGGTGGAAATGCATGCACCCAGAACTGGGATGGCAGCAGACACAAGCAGTTACATCAGTGACTGGGCCCCAAAAGGACACCCATATATATCACATGAGAGGAATACTATATAGCACTATGGGGGTGCCTAGCCATGCTGTGGTCACTGCACAGTCAGGATGGAGTGATCCCCCAGCAGCACATACAGAGGTCACCCTGTCTGAGCTATACCCATGGTACCTTGCTGCTCATTATGCACATTGGCAGGCCAATACTGGCAACAGTGCTGGCAGTGTGGGCTGTGAAAGGTGTTTGCAGCCACCACACACTGTATAGACAGACACACACCCCCACACCTATGCCAGCAATGTGCTACTATAGAGGAGGTTCGTAGCCCTGCCCACCACACCGGTCCTGGGCACGGTACAGCCATGGATATCGTACACAGTACTGCTGGGGGTCACTCCCCAGGGTGGTAAACACTGTCAGGGGCCAGACCTGGAGCACGCACCGCAGACATCAGACAGCTTGTTCTGATGGAGCTCAAGAAGCAAACAGTGCTGAACGTAGGACTGTCTATCTGCCGGTACCCACATCAAATGTTTGAGGGCTGTGTACCGTGTACCCAGGTATAGGGTGGCATTGCTAAGGTATGCAGGTGCTAGATCTGGGAGATGCATGCAGGGCCCAATGTCCTGCCTCTCCAGGAGACATTGGCCAATGGGGCCTGTAGGTGTGGGTGTGGGTGTGTCTGGCCCTGTTGTCTGCTGCTTTACGGCAGAGTTTCCCTACTCCAGTCCTGGTGTTCCAGACACTGTTCGGGTCTTCATGCTGTCCCCTATGAATATGCATGAGCTACATCTGCATACCATGGGGATGGTGCAGACATATGCAGCACAGGCATCTTTCTTAGGGGAAGCATGGAACCTGAATGGTGTTTGGCCCTCCAGGACTGCATTTGGGAGACTCTGCTCTAGATAATGTGCCTGTTTATGGTGTCTGTGTTTGGTGTGGTAAAATATAGGCGTATTAACCATGCCTATGTGCTCAGCAATAAAGGTTTGTCCTTACTATCACGGTGTAGTTGTGGGAAAAATATGTGGACAGGGTTGGCAGTAGCTGCAGCTGGGATTTGAACCTGTGACCCTCTGGTCTTAGAGGTACTGGCTCTGTCCGCTGCACCACACTGTGGCCACAGAGACAGTGCAGTCCCTGGAGATGGTAAACCTGGCAGGATGGGGTCGCAAACCCTGCTCTGCACATGTTTACTGTGGGTTCATTCAACTTGTCTGGTCACATACGTGCAGATAAACCCCGGAAATGACCACGAAAAACAGGGGCTATACTTTTAGCCAAGCTGGGCAACAGTGCTATTAATGGGCAACCATAGGGAACACTCCCAGGAAAGCTCCAAAGATGGCAATTAGTTTTGGTGGAGTCTCCGCTCCGTAGACCCTTCCAAAATTCATTTCTTTTTTCTGGAGCTTTCCTGGGTGTGGTTTTTATATTTGCCCCTTACTATAACTGTTCCCCAGCTGAATTACTATTTTTAATATTTTTGTTGTGGTCATTTTCTATTTTTATTTTCACTTTTGTGCTGTGCACATGTATCACACTGCTTACGTTTTGCAGGTTTCCCCGGTTTTCCTGTACATTGCTGACGGAAATGGTTTCTCTTCCCTTTAACTGCCCTCTACCGCGAGTGTTTCACTCGCGCTATTTTTTCCTTGTAAATTCGGCCCCGATAATGTGTGGGGTGCCTCTCCCCTCCCCTTCCCCGCCCATTAACCCCGTCTCTCCGCCCCTCCGGGGCCTTTCTCCGCCCTCCGTTAGCCTTTCCACGCCTCTCTCGGACATTTGCGGGCCCGTTCTTGTGCGGCGCCCGTTAATGTGATGCTCACGGGTACGTGGCTTCATCGCACGTGTGCAGGGCACTTAAGCACTCTTAAGTACTGCTTTTAGTGCGCTATTGTGCGGCGCGCACATTGGCGGTTTTTAGTAAACATGCCCCTCAGAGTTAAAATAAGAGACTTCCAGACTGACAAGAAAGGACTTAAGATCTGGGTTTCCTATAACATTAAAAACCATAAAATCCTACTGTTTTCTCCCCTTCTGATCACCCATCCATCTTTCCACTCTTTCCAGCTCGCAGCCTTTTTCTCCCCCTATAGTCTGTCATCTTTTGCTCATACTGTGATGACCTTTGAAAGAGACTCCAGAAATGTACTAAGTTAATGCAATACAAAGATATAATCTTTTATTCTTTTTCCGTTTGATTATGCGGATATGACAACAGGTAATACCGACCCTGAGCTCCTCATTCCACACAGTCATGGTGTTCCCTGGCTATGTGCTTCTCATAGTCTTCTCAGTTCTAAAGTACATTAGGGTTCTTTTTTGAGGGGGAATGGGGTTATGTAAACCCCCATTGTAATTAAAATAAATCAGCTTCCTTACCTGGTTCTTCCACATTTTCTTCCTCGGTGCTTTCCACATCCACCATAGCTTCACTGGGTTCCTCATCCACTATCCCTGGGGTCCAGTGAATGTAGAGAGGGAGAAATTAAAGGAAACTCGATTATAGCACTACTCACTAATTCTTGTCTCCCCTTGAGAAACCCCTTAGTACCAGAGATAAGTAAGCAGTTCTGTAGTTCTAGGGACCACGTCTATGCAATCTGACTGTCTGATTTCATCATCTTATAGAGATGTGGATAGAGAGGTAGGGAAGGTTTCTTGGGTTCCAAAATTCAGACTGGCACATCTCATGATCAGCTCAAATTCAACTGTTTGGTCAGTCCTCTTGATCAGGATGAGCCCAGCTGTTTGGGCAGAGATCCTGTTCTTCACATCCAGTGCTTTGATATTTGCTTCCTGTAGATCAGTTGCTGGTATATAAAGTGTAAATAAAGGAAACGATGATGGGGAGGAAGTGATATATAGGAAAGTAGGGTATGGGTTCAAATCCTGCATCTACTACTGACCCTGCTTATGACCTTCTGCAAGTCACTTTATTTTCCATTGCCTAGGCAACCACTTGGACTGTACGCTCCATGGGGAAGGGGCCTGTGGCTCCTGCGTAACCTTTGTCCTAAAGCCCCTTGCTTTAAGGCACTATGTAAATGCTAATGACAGAACGCTACTAGAGTTGGTGAAAATGGACTTAAGAAGCTTTCCAGCACATCAAGGTCCAAAGGGAGGAGTGGCTCAGTGGTTGGGACAGGTTACCTCAGGCCGGAAGGCCGGGGGTTCAATTTCCACATGGGGACCAGCAACCTCAGGCCGGAGGGACTGGGGTCTCTAGTCCCTTGGCCACTCCTTGTGGCCTTGGGCAAGCCACTTAACCCTCCATTGCCTCAGGTACACTTAGATTGTGAGCCCTTCGAGGACAAGGGAATAAAAAGTACCTGTTAGTATATACATGTAAACCGCACTGATTCTAAAGAGTGTGGTATAAAAATAAATAAATAAATAAATAAAATAAAAAAAAAATCAACTTGTTAAATTATTTTATGAAAGCAAAGAACACATCACCCAACTGTTGAGCGTCTCTGATAGGAGTGAGACATAACTCTGATGTTCAGACCTATAGGTTTTTAGATTTGATATATTGCTTTTAGAATGTCATCAAAGCGGTTTACAGAATAAAATAATTAATAAAATAGGAAAAGAAAGGAAGTACGAGAGTGTTAACAGGAAAGCAGTGCAAAGAAAGAGGGGTAGAAAGGAGGACAAAGGCACAAGGGGTCAACTCCCCATATCTAGTGGTTAGGATAAGGTACTTCAAGCCGGAGGGCCGGGGGTTCAAGTCCCACCTGGGGACAGCAAGCTCAGGCCGGAGGGACTGGGATTTCTAGTCCTATAGGCACTCCTTGTGGTCTTGGGCAAGCCACTTAACCCTCCATTGCCCATGTTCCCTGTAAGTATTAGCGTATGTGTCTCATATCCCCTCGTGTTAAATGTATCCCCCAATTGACCGCTTTGACCTGGTGAAAAGCGGGATATAAATACAGCTAAATAAATAAATAAATCTCCTCCCCCACTGAAGGCTTCGTTAAAAAGCGTCGTCTTCAGCAGAACTTTGAATTTCTTGAAACTGTCCTCCAACCAGACTGAGGAAGGCAGGCAATTCCAGAACAAGGGGGCTATGAAGTAAAAAGCTGAGTGTCTAGTTAGTACGTTCATATCGGGCCTTAGAAAGGGGGGGGGGGATAACTAATCTGTTGTTACCATGTAATGAGCGAGGAGGAGTGTATGAAATTACTAAATCAGACAGGTACGCTGGAGAATTGCCATGGAGAGACTTATGCGTTAAGGTTAGGATTTTATGTCGGATTCGAGCAGAAATTGGGAGCCAGTAGTGTTGCATCATAAGCACTATACAGAGCTATCAGCAGCTGAGGGACAGCTGCAACCAGGGCCAGCGCTATCCATTAGGTAAACTAGGCAGTCACCTAGAGAGCGACCCTTCGAGGGTGATCCATTGCTGCCCCTCTCTGGGCTGTGAAGCAGAGGCAATGATATTAAAATTGCGCTTCCCCAAAGCCTCCGACGCAGCGTGTTGCTGGGACTGCGCTTTGACCAGTCACTTCCACCTCCATGTATACAGGAAGTCTGCATTGGAAGGGGTTGGGCAAAGCACAGCAAAGTGTCAGAGGCTTTGGGTATGCACTGCATTGCTATTGCACCTCCCGGAGCAATTACCCATGCCTACCAATAGCCAGATTAATATTAATAAAATACAGTCTCTAAAATGCTTGTATGCCAATGCTAGAAGTCTAAACAATAAGATGGGAGAATTAGAATATATAGCACTAAATGAGAGGTTAGATATGATTGCACTCTCAGAGACATGGTGGAAGGAGGATAACCAGTGGGACACTGTGATACCTGGATACAAACTATATCGTAATGATAGAGCTGAACAAATTGGTGGAGGGGTTGCGCTCTATGTTAGAGAGGGCATTGAGTCAGAAAGGATTAAAGTTTTGCAGGGAACAAAATTTGCTGTAGAATCTCTATGGATTGAAATTCCATTTATGAAGGGGAAGGTGATGGCAGTGGGAGTATACTATCGACCACCTGGCCAGAATGAACAAATGGATGATGAAATGCTCAAAGAAATCAAGGAAGCTAACAAAAGCCACAACAGAGTAGTAATAATGGGTGATTTCAATTACCCCGGTATCGACTGGGACAGTGTCACAGCAGGACAAGCTAAAGAGATAAAGTTTCTAGATGAAATAAATGACTGCTTCTTGGAGCAGCTGATTCATGAACCGACCAGAGGGGAAGCCATACTGGACCTAGTCCTTAGTGGAACGCCAGATCTGGTGCAAGAAATAAGGGTGTTGGGACCACTTGGCAATAGTGATCATAGTATGATCATGTTTGATTTAATCAGTGGAGGACAGATAGTAAAGGAATCCACAGTACTACCTTTTAACTTTCAAAAGGGAGACTATGATAGAATGAGGAATATAGTTCGGAAAAAACTAAAAGGAGCGGTTCCAAAGGTTAAAGACTTACAGCAAGCTTGGGTGTTATTTAAAAATACTATCCTCGAAGCCCAGACCAGCTGTATTCCACGCATTAAGAAAAGTGGAAGAAAGTCCAAAAAACTGCCAGCATGGTTTAAAGGTGAGGTCAGAGAGGCTGTTGCTGCCAAAAGAGCAACCTTCAGGAAATGGAAAAAAGAGCCAAATGATGAAAACTGGAAACAGCACAAGCACTGGCAAGTTAAATGCAAAGCATTGATAAGGCAGGCAAAGCGGGAATTTGAGAAGAAACTTGCTACGGAAGCAAAAACACGAAATAAAGACTTTTTCAAGTACATTCGTAGCAAAAGGCCTGTGAGAGAGTCAATTGGACCATTAGATGATAGAGGGGTAAAAGGGGCAGTAAGAGGAGACAAGGCTATAGCAGAGAGACTGAATGAATTCTTTGCTTCGGTCTTTACTGAGGAAGATGTAGGGATGTTACCCAAGACTGAAGTGGTATTTAAAGGTGATACTGCAGAGGAATTGAGAGAAATATCGCTACACCGAGAAGATATATTACAACTATTTGATAAACTGAATAGTAGCAAATCACCTGGACCGGATGGTATACATCCCAGAGTGTTGAAAGAACTGAAATATGAGATTGCAGACCTGTTATTGGTAATCTGTGAACTTTCATTTAAATCATCTGTAATACCTGAAGATTGGAGGGTCGCCAACGTAACACCAATTTTTAAAAAGGGTTCCAGGGGTGACCCGGGAAATTACAGACCGGTGAGCCTGACGTCAGTACCAGGGAAAATGGTAGAAACCATCATAAAGAACAAAATTACACAGCATGTAGATAGTCATGGCCTAATGGGAGACAGCCAACATGGCTTTAGACAAGGAAGATGTTGTCTTACTAATCTGATCTGTTTTTTTGAAGGTGTGCATAAACAGGTAGACAAAGGTGAGTCGGTTGATATAGTGTATCTGGACTTTCAGAAAGCTTTTGACAAGGTCCCCCATCAGAGACTTTTGGCGAAGCTAAAAAGTCATGGGATAGGAGGCAGTGTACTATTGTGGATCGGGAACTGGTTAAAAGATAGAAAGCAGAGGGTAGGGCTAAATGGCCAATATTCCCAATGGAAAAAGGTGAATAGTGGAGTACCCCAGGGATCTGTACTGGGTCCGCTACTTTTTGACATATTCATAAATGACCTGGAAAAGGGAATAACTAGTGAGGTTATCAAATTTGCAGATGACACAAAACTGTTTAAAGTTGCTAAAACCCAAGAGGATTGTGGAAAACTGCAGGAGGATCTGGATAAATTGGAAGACTGGGCATCCAAATGGCAGATGAAATTTAATGTGGACAAGTGCAAAGTTATGCACCTAGGAAAGAACAACCCACACTATAGTTACACGATGCAAGGCTCCACATTAGAAACCACCACCCAGGAAAAAGATTTAGGAGTCATCGTGGATAACATGTTAAAACCCTCCGCCCAGTGTGCAGCGGCGGCCAAGAAAGCAAATAGAATGCTAGGTATCATAAGGAAAGGGATGGAGAATAATGCCTCTGTATCGCTCCATGGTACGACCGCACCTTGAATATTGTGTGCAATTCTGGTCACCTTATCTTAAAAAGGACAGAGTTATTAGAAAAAGTACAGAGAAGAGCCACCAAATTGGTGAAGGGGATGGAAGGCTACTCCTATGAAGAGAGGCTAAAAAGGTTAGGGCTCTTTAACCTAGAAAAGAGACGGCTGAGGGGAGATATGATAGAGGTGTATAAATTAATGAATGGAGTGGAACGGATAAACGTGGATCAATTGTTTACGCTATCAGAATATAGAAGGACTAGGGGACATGTAATGAAGCTACAGGGTAAACTATTTAAGACAAATAGGAGAAAATATTTCTTCACTCAACGTGTAATCAAACTCTGGAATCTGTTACCGGAGGATGTAGTAAGGGTTGTTAGTATAGCTGGGTTTAAAAAAGGTTTGGACAAGTTCCTGGAGGAAAGGTCCATAAACCACTATTAAAAAGGGACCCAGGATATCAATGCTTGACCTAGTACAAGCACTGCAGAACCTGTGTCTTTTGGGGAAACTGCTAGGTACGTATGACCTAGATTGGCCACTGTTGGAAACAGGATACTGGGCTTGATGGACCTCGGTCTGACCCAGTATGGCATTTCTTATGTTCTTATGTGGCAGAGGGGCAGGAGTGGGGCAGGGGGAGGATAGTAGGAATGATGGTTTGCCTAAGCTGCCGCACATCCTTGCACTGACCTTGGCTGCAACATCTATCACTTTTCCAGGTCACACAGACCCCAGGCAGAACAGGGCAATTTCTTTCTGCACAAAATATACAGCCCACTCCACCTAAAGAGATTTCCTCTCACTTGAAAATATACAGCAAAGGGGTACGTCTTCTTAATATGCTGCTAAGAAAATGATAGCGATTGTCTTTTCTGGCTGCCTTTAAAAAAGCTTGACTTGAAAAGCAAGGTCACCTTCCAGCTGCCGCTTCTCCTTTTCCTCTTTCTTCATCTGCTCCCTCTTGATAGTGCTCTCATCATTTTTTCGGATTCTTAAGGCAGACTTGGAGCTAGTCATCCAAGCTTCATAAGCCAACTGCAAGAGAAAAGAGTCAATGCATCCTGCAAGCCATCACTGAGCTCAGACACGACACAGTGGTAAGTGATCAGGTCACAGTAACGCTAGATGACAGCAGATAAAAGGGCAAAAGGGTTCATCCAGTCTGCCCAGCAGCGATTCGCCTACTTTGGGAAGATGCACAGAACAGACTAATTCCTATATGCAAGCTAACACCCAGACCCCTTCTCCCAGATCCCTCTTCTATTCTAGAAAAATGCTACCATTGACTTTTAAGGTTGCAACTACCATCCTGTGCATGCTATTCCCAGTGCTTTCTTGCAGGGCTACTGGTTTCAGACTTGTAGCTGCCTCTTATGCTCTATGTTATATAGCCCTAATGTAGGCTCCCTTCCAATGAACTGGAGCAGAGTGGCCAGTTCTTTATCTCTGGGTCAGCGACATGGCTGCAGATTCATAGTCCCTCCACTATCTTGGTGTCATTTTGGGCTCCTCCCTAACATTCCATGACCTTCTGTCTTCCCTGGTTCAGTGGTCTCTCTTCTTTCTACATCGGATCCGTGTCCTTTGCTCTTCCCTTGACCCACACTCCCTCACAACTCTCCTTCTGTCACTGGTTATTTCTAGACTTGACTATTGTAATGGTGCACTTGCTGGTCTTCCTCACTATCAACTTCGCCACCTTCAACTCCTCCAAGACACGGCGGCACGGATCCTCACATACTCCTCTCACTGTGACCACATCACGTCCACTCTCGTCCACCTTCATTGGCTCCCCATAAAATTCCGAATAGACTATAAAATTCTTATCTCAGCACACCAGGTAATCCACACAGGTAACTCCACAATACCTAACCGACCTTCTCCAATTACACTCCCCCCATCATCGTCTCAGGTCCCTGCACATCCATCACCCAGCACTTCCCTCAGTCTCACAAGCACGCCTAGGACAGACATGACCCTCTGCTTTTTTTTTTCTTGTGCCTGCCCTATGGAACTCTTTACCTACCACCTTATGTGCAGAGCCCTCACTCCTGGTTCAAATCCCTGCTCAAAACCCATCTGTTCCAGCTTGCCTATGATCTTCCTCCCTCCCCTTCCATCTTATCTGTCCTATAAAAATTGGCATGCCTTTCCTTTTGCTCTGTTTTTTGTTTTTTGGAACTTGTAAACCGCTTTGATGCTTTGACGCCTAGGGCGGTATATCAAATGCTAATAAAGATAAAGAGGAATCTGACAGGAGCAAGAATGTAAATGCTTCTGCTCTAGCCCCTGGACCAGTACTGAGACCAGCGGCTATTTTCACAGAGGCCACAAGAGCTGGGATTTCAACCTGGGGCCTATAGGTGAAAGACTCCCAGGAGTCTGGTTGCAAGGGCCCTGACCTCCCTGACCTAAGGCTTGGTTCCTGAGGCACCCTCTTCCCTCACATTTAAGTCATGTCTTCATTTATTTTTCTCCTCCCTTCTGACCCACCCAATAGTCCTGACCTGGGTCTTCATTCCTCCCTCCCTAGCTGACAGAAGTTCACTTTCACCACTTGCAGCTCCAACAGTCTCCTAGGGGTTCAGCCCTGTAAAGAGGCTGCTGGAATCACTGAGTAGGAGCGGGCAGGGCTCAGGTTCTGATTATCACCATTCTTCAGGTTTTCCCTTCAATAGTTATATCCCTGCCATGCTAGACTAGCAGAGTATTGGATAGAAAACCATTGCGCATTTATTAGATCAGAAAAATGACAATTCCTCCAGTACCACCATTAAATGGTAAAAACTGTTTTAGACTTTGATAACTTAAATTAACTATGCTGATTTGAGCCCATAGCAGTGACATGTTACATCTTGTCACAAATAAATACAAAAACATTCACTAACTTACTACATTAATAATAATTTTATCAAAAAAGGACAACCAGATGATAGAACACACAACTTGACAAATTCCTCTAAAAATTGCTCTCTGTGTTTGCTGGGTAAACGTATGCACAGAAATTCACAATACACATATCCTCCCTTTGAGAACTGGGGCAGAGTGGGTGGATACAATACCCAGGAGAAACCGGGAAGAGAACCTGGATCTGCAAAAGGTACCTGGAAAGCTGTTTTCTTTTTGGGAGGCTGCTCTTCTCTCTTTTCCTCATGTTCTTCCTCTTCCTCTTCCTCACTATCCGTGTCAAAAAGAGAATAGCTCCCGCTCCGGATCACTGAAAAGAGTTTCCAAGAGAGAGGATCCTATTACATTAGCCGCATACATCAGCCTGTATTCCCCAAAACCGTTCTTCAGAGGCCAGTCACCAAAACGTCTATAGCATCTCAGAAGCCCACTTTCCCGGTGGATCCAGAGGCAGAACCTTTAGTTCCATGCACTACATATGCACATCTTAGGATCAGATCAAACTATGTATCCATTATATAGTACCAGCAACTTAGGGGTAATACCCCCCCCCCCTTTACCCTCGCCTTTCAGAAAAGCCTCTTTTGGTAGCAAAAGATTTTGAAAAAAAAAAAAGACATCAGAAAACAAGATGAGCCCCACATCCCAAAGCTGCACTGTAACATCTTTTTTTTGTGTTCTGTTGGACTTATTAGGTTAATGCATGACAAAGAGCTAAGATAATTACGTGAATGATTCCTGGTTACCCTCTGCCATCATAGAAGCTAACTTTTCAAAATAATTAGACATGCAGCACTCAATACAAATTACTCTCTCCCCCTCCCTCCAAGTGAAGGAGTTTGCTTAATATGGGAGTACTCAGGCACACACAGCTGCTATAACTGTGTACACACTACGTACTCACCGTGTAAGAGCTCCTTAGCTGCTTTATGTATTTGCAATACATATGAGGGTGGTGTGGTCTTAGAGGCAATCCAAAGATGCTGCCTGGCTGGAGCATGCAAGTAAATGTTTGCATGCTGCACCTTGTAAAAGTCTATGAAAAAGTGAGGAGGTCATCAAAGGAACCCCACTAGCTGTTATTTTGAACTTAGTGCAAGAACCCTCACACATCAATCATTGTTGGTTCCATGTGACAGTAGACAGTCCCAACATAAAAATTCAATGTGTAACATCAAACTATAAACACAGCACCATCCCACTACTTCTGTGTATCTTATCATACTCTAGTCCCCAGTTTTGTGATGTTTTTCATCTTGATCAGACTGTAAGCTCTAAAGAGCAGGGACTGTGTCTTACACATCTCTGTTTAGTGATGCATATGCCTTTTAGCACTATACAAATGATCAGTCATAGTAGTAATAGCAGTTCTTATCTGAACAAGCTTCAATTCAGTGAAGCACTCCAGATTCATCCAACCTGATGCAAAGTTTTTCAAAGCTGTGCCAGGGATCGGTGTCATTTCATTCCAAAATACTCTTGCTCCCAGCATGGAATTTATAAACCTCTGCCACACTGGGGGCAAGAGTATTTGAGTGAAGTGATGCTAACCCCTGATGCAACTTGCAAAACCTGGCACTGGGCCAGATGAATCAGATGTGCTTCATTGAATCGCAGCTTGTTCAGATAAGTACCATTATTGTTTATGTGGGATTGTGCTGTTTTTATAGTTTGATGTCACACATTGAATTTATATATTGGGACTATCCACTGTCACATGGGACCAATGATAGACATGTAAGGGCTCTTGAACTAAGTTCAAAGTAACAGTTTGGTGTGCTCCTATTTGAAGGTCCCTTTCATTTTTTCATAGAATTTTAACACCTGTCTTTGTAGTACTGTTGTTTATTCCCTTTGGTGACTCTTGAGTAAAGCAGCCACTGACCAGTACCATCAATTACTCTGATTAAAGTGTTTCTCTCTATTATACCTTATTATCCTCGAGCCTGGTTTCTAGTTCAGCTGAATCTTACTGAAACATCAGAGGATTGCTTGCAATAAATATAACAAATTAGCCTTGCAAATAACTTCTCCTTAGTTTTTGTTCTCTTTGCAGATGTTTAACCAGATGCCAGCATTACAAGTCAGCACTGAATTGTTCTATTCAGGATGTGTAAATGACACAGCTCCGTTTCCTTTCCCTTGTGGTTTAGTTTTCAGTAACTCATCTCCATATTCATCACATTCAAGGAGCTTACTGGTTGTGTGATTCATCCAAGGCTGCCACCATTTCTTCTTGCCATCACATTCCTGTTTGTCAGTGTCAACCTCTGCAATACAAAGATAAAGTTGCTTCCATGGGTGGAAGAAAAACATTTAGACAGAAATCAAAGCACCTGTAAAAGGCCCTGACAGAAAATCATCACACAGACCCATTTTATGAATTTTTACTCTAAGGAAGGGAAAGCAAAGGGTATGCAGTTCTCAAAGGCAACCACAAGATGGCACTATTGTTCCACCAATGAAACATAACAAGCAAAAAATAAGAATATGTTCTTAGCTAATTCATTGGGCAATTAAAACATCACAATAGATTTAGATTGTTTTTCTGTTCTATGGGTTAGTTTATTCTAAGGTAAATACATATTTCAAAGTTCTTGCAAGTTCCCCCTACTTGTCCATTTTCATTTATTATAAAGACATCATGCTTGGCAAGATAGAAGGTAAATGCAAAAGAGGAAGGCCAGCAATGAGATGGATCGATACAATAACTGCAGCTACGGGTACCAGTCTGTCAACAATGAGCCGCCTGACTCAAGACTGAACACAATTTAGGACAACTATCCAGAGGGTCGCCATGAGTCAACACTGAGTCGACGGCACTTCACAACAACAACAAAGCCACGCAAAGGGACATTTTTACTAAGCCCCATGCTGCTAGCAGGCATCTGGGACCATGTTACTAACAAGGGGCTATGCACTAGCTGCAGGGAGCATTTACAGCCATGCCTCTGCAGTTACTGTGTACCACTGCAATAAAGCAGCCGGGGTGCAACTCATGCCACCTATTGAGGTGGCATTTTTATTTAACAACAATTTATATACTGCAAATCTCCCAAGATCAATTGCGGTTTACAGAGAACAACATGTTTGAGAGGTACAACAGGTACTTGCTCAATTACATAGAACAAATAACTATTTACACTGAAGTAATACTATGAACTGTATCCGTGCTACGCTGTGCCAAGCTAGATGTGATGTGGCAGGAATACTCCCAACCTGCCCAATCATCGCCCAAACTCATGCTACCAGCACAGCATGGGGTTTTAGCAGAGAGCCCCATGCTACTTGCCAGCACAATGCCAATACTGCATGCCAATTCCATGCTACCCTGGTAGCGTACATTAGTAAACATGCCCCGAAGTGGCTAGGTTGTATCGAGTCTCTGGCAGACATACAGATAGAACAGAAACAGCTGCTGAAAGGAAGGACTAGGAAAATAGTTTTTCCAAACATAGGGCATATTCCTTTTATCCCCAGAAATGTACAAACATTAGAAATAAACTATATACGGTCAAAAAAAGAAAAATGACAGTATCAAAGCAGGGCAAGTAGGGCTGTTAAAAGAGGTGGACAAGCAGGTAAACTGCTTTGGGTGACAAGCCTGGGGTTGGGGGAAGTGGGTATTATGTTGCCCTGAGTTGGCATCGCATGCTAGCAGAAAGGAATATGAGGTGCTTCTGTTTCCTCAGCCCACAGACCAGCTAAGAGCTTCAGAACGCACAGAGATAGTGATTCCCAAACTTGTTCTGGGGGACTCCTATCTCATGCATATTCATTGACTGGCTAGATTTGCATACACTTTCTCCATTGCATCAAATCACTCTCATGCACATTCGCTGTGGGTATCCTTAAAACCAGACTGGCTGGGTGTCCCCAGGACAGGTTTGGGAACTAGTGCACTAGGGCAGTGATGGCTAACCTTTTTGAGCCCGAGTGCCCAAACTGCCGCACAAAACCAAAGAATTTCCTCAAAGTGCCAGCACGTCATTTGCATAAGTGGTCTTATTTACATAAATATTTGCATAATGTTACCATACACTAACTTTTAGTAAACATGTCTCTTAATGAGTGTATGGATAAAGAAAGACTAAAAGATTTCTACATTACTATAATCCAGTGCCAACCGCCAGGCACATTAGGAACTACTACAAACGCTGCCCATTTAGAACCCATAGCAAACCCGCCGTATCCTGACAGCATTACCAGGACTCACAAAGCACCATACCCTACCTATCAAAAGGCAACACTGCAAATATTAAACCAATACATTTCAGTGAATACTGGGGAAAGAGAACAAGTGGCAACGTCAAATAGGAATTTCCTCTTGTACCAAACAAAGCGCAGATGTTAATGATGCACATTTCCCAGAGCTGACATATTCCAGTTAATAAATTCAAAATAAAGAGATATCTTTCTACCTTTTGTGCATTTTTTTTCAGTTGCAATTGGTCCAGCCATTTTCTTCTGGTTTCTTCATGTTTTCTGCTAACTCTCCATCGTCTGCTGTCCATTTGTCCTTTCTTCTCTCTTCTAGTTTTTTTTCCATTCTCTCTCTCTCTACATCTGCTTTAACATACTAATCTTTCTCCTTTTGCTCTTTCCTCATTCCTATTTCATCCACACAAATTTTACCCCTCCATCCTCAATCCCCAATTACTCTCCCAATACCTGGCCAATTGTAGATTTTTCATCCCTCCTACACAAAATATTTTTCCCCTCTCCATTTTACTCTCCCAGCCCCATCCCATTCTAATCCTCCCCCAACATCAGCTCCCTTCTAGTTCCAGTCTCACCCAGCATCCATTCCCTTCTTCAAGCCCCCCACTTCCCCTCAGCCCATTTCCATTCCAAGCCCCGTCCCCATCAGCTATTTGCAGTTCAAGCCCCCCACTTCCCCTCAGCCCATTTCCATTCCAAGCCCCATCCCCAACAGCTATTTGCAGTTCAAGCCCCCTTCCACTCAGCCCATTTCCAGTCCTAGCAACCCCCCAACCCATTACCAGTCCTAGCCCCCCATAGCCCACTCCCAGTCCTAATCCCACCAGCCCATTTCCAGTCCTAACCTCCCCATCAGCCCACTCCCAGTCCTAATCCCCCATCACTCAATTTTTAGTTTAAGCCCCCCCAGCGCCTATCACCACTCCTAACCCCCCCAGCGCCCATCACCACTCCTAACCCCCCCCAGCCCAGCGCCCATCACCACTCCTAACCCCCCCAGCCAGCCCAGTGCCCATCACCACTCCTAACCCCCCCCAGCCAGCCCAGTGTCCATCACCACTCCTAACCCCCCCAGCCCAGTGCCCATCACCACTCCTAAACCCCCCCCACCCCAGCGGCAGAATCGAGCGTGCCGCGGGGCCCCCCTGTACCCACCCGGCAGAGCCTGCCCTCCCCGTAGCAGCTCTCTCTTTGGAGCTGCAGTCAGACGCGCCGGCTTGCAGAGCGCGAGGGAAGAGTTCCCTCGCTGCTCTGTTAAGCCCGCGGGGGCTGATGGGAAGTTCCCATCAGCCCCTGCGGGCTTAACGGAGTCGCGAAAGGGAAACTCTTCCCTTCGCGCTCTGCAAGCCGGCGCGTCTGACTGTAGCTCCAAAGAGAGAGCTGCTACGGGGAGGGCAGGATCTGCCGGGTACAGGGGGGCCCCGTGGCACGCTCGATTCTGCCGCGGCGGCCCCGACAGCGGCAGCAGACAGGGTTTTTTTTTTTTTTCGATTGCGGACCTTCCCGCGTGCCAGCTGCAAGGCCTTCGCGTGCCACAGCTGGCACGCGTGCCATAGGTTCGCCATCGCTGCACTAGGGCTTCTGTTTGCTAAATGAAACATAAAAACGTGATGACAGAAAAAGACCCCATGGCCTATCTAGTCTGTCCTTCCATATCAACAACTCAACAGTCCCCTTTTTACCTTTAGAGATCCTCTGTGTTTGTCCCATGCTTTTTTGAATTCAGTTACTGTCCTCATCTCTACCACCTCTACTGGGAGACTATTCCACAGACCTACCACTCTTTCCGTAAAGAAATATTTCTGCATATCACTCCTGAATCTATCCCCTTTCACCCTCATCCCATGTCCCCTCGTAGCAGAACTTGCATTCAATTGAAAGAGGCTCTCTCCCTGAACATTTATACCACAGAGGTATTTAAACATCTCAATCATATCACCTCTATCCCGCCTTTCCTCTAAGGTGTAAATATTAAGATCCTTACGTCTGTCCTCATATGCTTTATAATGAAGACAACTAACCATTTTAGTAGCCACCCTCTGCACCGACTCCATCCTGTTCACATCCTTTTGAAGGTGTGGTCTCCAGAATTGCACACTATACTCCAAATGAGGCCGCACCAAAGACTTATACAAAGCCACTATCACCTCCTTTTTTCTGCTAGCCATTCCTCTCTGTATGCACCCAAGCAGCCTTCTAGCTTTTGCCGTCACCTTTTCTACCTGTTTAGCTACTTTAAGATCATCAGACAAAACCACGCCTAGGTCTCGCTCTTCTTTAATGGACAAAAGTACTTCACCCCCTATACTATATTGCTCCCTTGGATTGCTGCAGCCCAAATGCATGACCTTACATTTTTTAACATTAAATCCCAGCTTCCAAAATCTAGACCATTCATCAAGCTTAGCTAAATCCCTCCTCATGTTATCTACACCTTCCTGGGTGTCTACTCTATTGCAGATTTTGGTATCATCCGCAGAGAGGCAAACCTTACCTGAAAGCCCTTCCGCTATATCACTAACAAAGGTGTTAAAAAGAATTGGACCAAGGACAGATACCTGGGGCACATCACTGGTAACATCCTTCTCCTCAGAGTGAGCTCTATTTACCTGTACTCTTTGTCACTTCCCAGCCAATCAATTTCTAACCCAAGCAAATGGTTTTCCTACTTTAACTATGGTATATTTCTTTCAATAGTAGAGCCCTGCCTTTGGCCCACAGTATGCTCAGTACACCCTTGATATCACTAGTGGGCATCCAGTTCATAGTTGCTAGTGTCCTCATTTTCCTTGTGGACCTGCTCCTGATGCTTCTTTGTGAATTGTGTGACGTCAGCTGGGAGAGACAAGCAGCCAGCATTGGAGCATGAGGCACCTTCGCAAGCCAGCTTAATAGTAAGTTTGCTGTGCTGCCTCTGTTAGCCCGCTGGGGTGAGGGATGCATTGCGGTGAGCCGCTTGAGGGGTGGGCACCTGCCCTGTGTGCAGAGGGGCTGGGAACATCACTGCTAAGCTGCGTTAAAGCTTTTGCAGCTAATGCCATGCGGTAGCTTCAAAAAACTGGCATTAACTGTAAGAATCCCACAGTATCTGCAAGGGGTATTCCCAGCATGTTCCCTGCAGAAAATGTATTTATTGTATTCAGCTCATTCCTTTCCAGGGGGAGATCAAGGTGAGTTACATTCAGGTACAGTAGGCATTTCCCGGTCTCCGAAGGGCTCTCAATCTAAGTTTGTACCTCAGGCAATGGAGGGTTAGGTGGCTTGCCCAAGGCCACAAGGAACGCCAGTGGGATTTGCACCCTGGTCCTTCTGGCACTAGGCCACTCATCCACTCCAAACACAGGGATCCTGGGGTGGCAGCTTTGCGGCTTCAGCTAACACCACTCACTGAGATTGCATTAGGTGCACCCGCGATGTCTGCAGCTTTGGCGATTACTGCATGATGTTTACACCCACAGGAACTGCATATTGCAGGCACGCCTTAATCCCACCCATGCCTGTCGCTACCTCGTGAAATGCAAACATCGCAGAAAATCACTGCCATATCTGCATTTGGCCTGCGTTAGCTGCTACTGTTGTGTGATCATCCCATGTTAAATTGCCACAGAAGCTGCCAACATGCTCTAGTAAACATAATATAATCTGTGTACAGTCCAAGCTTTCTCCATTACTACCTCTTCAGCAACTCAGGTTTCCATCACAATTCTTTTCCCCTCTCACAGGCTTTATCCCTCTCTCCTTGTGTCTCTTTGCTCCATCAGTGCTACTCTTATTGCAACCTGTTAAAATTTAATACAGGGTTGCCAACACATTATAACTGTTCTTGCAGACAGACACTTTACCAAATGTTTTCCGACAGGCTAGCTTTTCCAGACACACAGTTTGCCATCACCATGTCACCTTTTGCTTGTTGTGGGGGTTTGCTGTCTTTCAGGAAACTTGCCAAGATTTGGCAGCCTTGCTTTGATGATACTTAGTATCTTATGCAGAAGCCAAAAGCCGTCTTAAAAATATTTTAGAGATACATTTGTGTGAAGGATGCCAAATTGCCTAGGAAATGTCCTGGGATGGTTTAACAGGATGCCAATTTCACCTGTATCTGGCAGCTCCAGGCCTTTCTCAGGTCTCTGTGGGCTTCTACTTTCTCCTTCTGGACTCACTTTCTTCTGCTTTTGAAGCTCAGTTGCTTTCTGTTTGGATTTAATTAGTTCCATTCTGAGGGTGAAAAACAAAAGTCAGAAGTATCCTTTCTTGCACTATCTAGCTCAGCTGTGTCCTGCATGCTACCAATAGCTAGTTCTGTATAATGATCCAAAACGGGAGGTAAATTCATCCCTGCTCAAGTAGACTGAAATGTCTTTTTCTTGGCAGTGTTACCAAACATAACCCTGCACCTCTATGCACAGAGGTTAAGAGAGTGATGAGCATTTTAGGGAGAGTCCCTTTGCTGCCTTAGAGTCTGATTCTGGATCTGGACTAACTTGTTAGTGAAATGAACCAGACCTAAAGTAGGTGGTTCTAGATGGGAACCCCGGGGCAGCACGGTTTATGAATACCATCTTATTACATTCATGCAGGGGTTCTCCACCCAGTCCTCAGGACACACCTAGCCAGTCAGGTTTTCACGATAACCACAATGAATATGCATGAGAGAGATTTGCATGCACTGCTTCTGTTGTATGCAAATCTCATGCATATTCATTCTGGTTATCTTGAAAACCTGGCTGGCTAGGTGTATCCTGAGGACTGGATTGAGAACCCCTGCATTCATGTGATTGGTAGCACCAATAGCAAAGACCAAGAGGGTAAGTTAATTATCTCATGTGCAAAGCACTGGAGCACTGAGAGGCTTTGAGCATCTGTTCACAGCGGCCCGATTAGTGCACTCACTGCTTCTTCATAGCCAACGAGGACTTCTTCTCCTCTTCCAATCTAACAGCGACAAGTTTCTTCACTTTCTCTTCCAGCAACTCAGCTCCTCTGCATTTCAGACACAGAACAATGTAAGAAGCTGGCTTGATCAGTCTCACAAAGCAAGATTGCATTTATTTCCCAGGGAGACTGGGGCTTGCTGGATGAGTCACCAAGATGTAGCCACAGCCACTCCTAAGAAACCCCAAAGGCAGGCAAGAAATACTATTACACTTCTTGTGCAAAGTTACTAAATCCCCCCAAGTTCACACAAGGAACATCACCACACCTCCCCCATGAAATTTTAAACTTTAGGTTCAGGAGAACAACAATATCACATTTCCCCCTCCTCAGGCTCAGAAGCAGCTCCCCAAGAAAGTCACAAGAAGCCCCATGTTCACGCAAACAGTGCTGGACCTGCCCTGCCTGCATGCCAAGGAGCATGGTCCTTGTCTGTAACCTCTATAGCATGATATGATCTTGTAGATGGATCTGAATATTATTCCCACAGAGACTGTCCTTGTCCTACCCAAGCAGCAGTGCGTGAGTTTTGCCTCTGGCACAAAAAGGGAAGCTCCTTATATGAACAAGGCTCTAATTGTTTTCTCTGAGACTGTACCTGGAAGCCAGGATCGTAGAGGCCTTCAGATCTGCCACTACATACAGAAAATAGTAGCTTGTGAAGATCCTTCTCTGGACCAGCAGAAAAGTGAAACAGATAGCATCCCAGACAATTCCTGCTTCATTCTCCGGTAACTCACATGTATTTTCAGAAGGAGTAGCTGAACAGGAGAAGCAGAGCAAGTTTAACATTCATTTATCCTCACTTTTATCCCATATGCATAGAAATTGTATAATCTGCAATCACCGTTAGGAGGTCAGAAAGAGTTTGGTCTTGATTAGGGATGAGCACGGGGAAAACGTTTCGGTGCATTTTTGATGATTTTTGGAAATGTTTGCAAATTTTGAAATTTTTTTTCTTTCAACATTTTGCATGCAAGATTTGATTTATGCGAATAAAAATTAACAGTGTGTATGTTAATCAACATTATGCACAATAATTCAGAGATTTTAGACATGCAAAGTTGATGTGATGCATGTGGAAGCCAAATGATGCACAAACCTAATGCATGTCAATGAAGGCACATCTATAGTCTTGATAAGCCTGTGGTCTGCTTTCAACTGAACCAAAACATCATCAGATGAATTCTAATTTAAATATGCTAATGAAACGCTGCCTTCTGTGCTTTACACAAGAATTGGGCTGAACCTGATGCTACCCAGGGAATTGTACAATCAATACGCAATTAAATCTTTCTGCATTTCTGTTTACGGATTATGATTCAAAACCCTCTCTAGATCTGGAGATTTTTTTCTGTAGGTGGGATTTAGAACCCCTAATGGCAATCATCCAAATCCACCATAATGGGGAGCAGGTTAGCAATGGCAAAGAGACATCAAATCACATTAGAGAGATGCGTCTGCTCCTCCCGACACTAGGGGGTGCTGCAATAACATTTGAGGTCTCTCTCTGCTACAGTTATGCAGCTTTCTCAATGATGTGTTTTCTCTAAGCGGTAAAACAGACGTGGCAAACTAACCATCGGGACATGAATAGATAATTCAGTAAACCATGTTTTTATTACGTCTTGTTAAAATAATAAAATGAAGCTGGAGGTGATAAGAATAGGAAGGATGAATGATATAAAAGCTTTCACTAGTCTTTAAACATCAAAGAACATTTAATGTGGTTTAAATCAGAAGGGAGACGGAGGAGAGTGAAATAGCAGGAGAGAGGTTGTCAGTGGTTGTGTTTGTATGATGAATGTTTCATTTAGCAGAAGCAAGATACAAACTCAAGATCCTGGCTTGAGTAATACTAGGGTCCTTTTACTAAAGTGCGCTATGCAGTTTGTGTGCAAATTAACTGAACTGTTAGCAAAGGCATGTGGTAACCATTACTGTCTCAGTATGACAGTGCACATGAATTCACATGTTAAGCACATGCCCTGTCGGGGGGCAGGAGTGGACAAAGATGGGTGAGTAGCACACAGACCACTTAGCGCACAGGATTTTAGCATGTGTTGACGCTCTTGCAAGTAGCACAGTTGCAATATATCTACTGTGGGGTAGGTGCAGCCCTGTCACCCCCAAACCCCCAACATTCACCCATCCCCAGTTCCCCCCTCCTGACACCTAGACCATATAATGCTCCCCTCCCAACACCTCCCAACACCCCTCAACCTCTGATATCTCTCTGGAGCAGGAGTGATCCCTAGTTGTTCCTGTCCTGACAGGGTCCCGGTTCACAATGGTGGGCTTTGAACCTTAGTGGTAGTAGCACTACAGACACATGTAAGACTTGCTTGTGGAACTCTGATGTCTATAGCTCCACTTACAAGTACAAAGCAGTGGAGTTTGCAAACCAGCATGTCCTAGAGGAGCTAATCAAAGAGCCGTCACCCAACAGTCAAACTCCAGTCCAGGGGAAGTGGTTTTAAACATCAAAAAAGTGAACAAAATTCCCCATTAAACCCCAAGCCCAGGGGGAATTATGAATGAGCGGAAGAAGTGTCAACGAGAGTAAAATTTCAGATGTAGTGACCCCCGACCCCATTTCTTCTAAATCTCTCCCCACTGCCACATGTGCCTATACCTAAAGTCTTTTCTAAAATCCCTTTCAGATAGGTGCCCAGTAACATATATAAAACCATTTTTTATATGTGCAAATAGCAACTAAGGTTTCTAAAATTAACTCCATAATGTTTGGCAAATTCAACTTTTATGTGACCCCGTTGCACAGAATGACCCTGTTTTAGGAACATAAATTTATGCATGAAACAGAGGAACACAGAAAGGATTACAGGATCAAACTCAAAGAGACAAAGAGAGAAATAAGGAAAGCAAAATCAAAGGCAGAGGAAAAGATGGCTAAAGATGTGAAGTGTGGCGACAAAACTTTCGTCAGGTATATTGGGGAAAGGAGGAGGATCAGAGGTGGAATTGCAGAACTCAGAAGTGCTGGGAACGCACTCGTGGAAAGTGACATTGAAAAAGCAAAGTTGCTAAATGAATACTTCTGTTCTGTTTTTACTAAGGAAAGTCCTGAAGAAGGACCACCTGTGACTCCCAAATATAAAACTGGGAATGAAGTAGATATTACACCATTCAAAGAAGATGATGTGTTAGAACAACTTGCAAAACTGAAAGTGGACAAGGCCATGGAACCGGATGAGATACATCCCAGGATACTGAAAGAGCTCAGAGAGGTTCTTGCAGGGCCGTTAAAGGATATTTTCAACAGATCCTTGGAAACAGGAGAGGTTCCTCAGGACTGGAGAATGGCTGATGTCGTACCTCTACACAAAAGTGGTGACAGGGAAGAAATGTTAAACTACAGGCCTGTGAGCCTTACCTCAGTGGCGGGAAAAGTAATGGAGGCGCTCCTGAAAGAGCGAATTGTGAACTTTCTCAAAGCCAGCGGGTTGCAGGATCCAAGGCAACATGGTTTTACCGAAGGATGATCTTGCCAAACAAATCTGATTGAGTTCTTTGACTAGGTGACCAGGGAACTAGATCAGGGGCATGTGATGGATGTCATCTACCTGGATTTCAGCAAAGCCTTTGATGCTGTTCCTCATAGTAGGCTTATCAACAAACTCAGTAGCTTAGGGATAGATCCCAAGATGGTAAATTGGATCAGAAATTGGTTGACTGACAGACAACAGAAGGTGATGGTACAAGGAGCTCACTCGGATGAAAGGAAGGTGATTAGCGGGGTGCCCCAGGGGTCGGTCCTGGGCCCGGCACTGTTCAATGTATTTGTGAGTGATATTGTTGAAGGACTGCATGGAAAAGTCTGTCTTTTTGCAGATGACACGAAAATTTGCAACAGAGTGGACTCCCCCGAGGGAGTGGTTAACATGAGGAATGATCTACAAAAGCTGGAAGAATGGTCTAATGCTTGACAATTAAGATTTAATGCGAAGACGTGCAGAGTCATGCACTTGGGAAGCAGAAATCCAAGGGAAATGTACGCAATAGGGGGCGAGAGATTGGTGTGTACGGATCAGGAGAAAGTCCTTGGAGTGATTATTTCTGAAGATCTCAAGGTGGCAAAACAGTGCGACAAGACGGTGGCAAAAGGCAGGAGTATGCTGGGCTGCATACGAAGAGGAATTACCAGCAGAAAGGAAGAGGTACTTATGCCACTGTACAAGTCACTGGTGAGGCCTCAATTGGAATACTGTGTTCAGTTTTGGAGCCCATATCTTGCAAAAGATGTAAAAAGACTGGAAACTGTTCAGAGGAAGGTGGCCAAAATGATTTGGAGCCTGCGTCAGAAGCCTTATGAGAAGAGACTTGAAGACCTAAACATGTACACTATGGAGGAGAGGAGGGACAGGGGAGATATGATTCAGACCTTTAAATACTTAAAGAGAAATAATGAACAAACAAACCTCTTCCAAAGATGGAGAAGCTGCAAAACTAGAGGGCATAACATGAAGCTACAAGGTGGTAAATTGAAAGGCAATGTCAGGAAATACTTTTCCACTGAAAGGGTGGTGGATGCTTGGAATGCCCTCCCGATGGAAGTGGTGGGGGCAAATACAGTGACGGAGTTCAAAAGGGCATGGTACAGACACAGTGGATCCCTTTACAGCAACAAGAAAATATCAAAATAATCTGAACCATCTAATTCCTTAACATATAGGGGTATCCTACATGGAGTGGTGGGATCTCCCCTGGACAAAGACATGGGGGGGGGGGGCTGCACGGAGCGGCAGGTGTACCTACTCTTGGCATCGTACTGGGCAGACTAGATGGATCATGCTGGTCTTTATCTGCCGTCATTTACTAAATGAAATTACACAGGTATTTTCAGGCAGTGTGTAGGGCAATGTCTGTGTAGCTCCTTTTTTCATGTTCCCAAGGGCTGACTGAGCTTTTTGGAAAAGCATTCCTTTATCTTTTTGATGCATTATTAATTAAAGGTTTTCTTACTGAACTCTTCCAATCCTTTGTTGTGTTCTTGGGCTTTTTCTCCTATTACCTAAGATGGCTTTCTGTGGAAGGGAAAGGGTTCACCACTGTCGTTTTGGTGCCTGCTACAGGTTGTCATACGTCATGCTACTTACTCAGCTTGTAGCCTTTGATGGTACAGAACATGCTGAAGGTCTGTATGAGCCAGCAGTTGTTCTTCATTAGCCGGTCAAGATAAGCGCACGCCCCAATCTGCAACAAGAGCAGCAGAGAAAGGTTCAGGTCTCAGGGACGGGCCTTACACTCTGAAAAGAGTCATTGGTGCTACTGTAAGGTAAACAAATGCGTTCAAAGAATCACATCTGAAGGTGATCTCAAAAACTCAGCTACTACAGCATCTTGCTTGGTGACCCCAAAGGCGGTATCGGAATCTACACAATCTCCAGTTTTCTATAGAACCAAAACACTTCCTAGCAGGGCTGGTGCAAGAGTATTGGGCAGCCAGGGCAAACCTTCAGCCAAGTTATGCCCCAACTCCCTCCCCACTCCCGATATCACCGTAATACGTGTGTGTGTGTGTGTGTGTATACAGGGTGACCCAAAAAAAGTAAGAACATCTTGTAGCATTAAAAATTCAAAAAGACAGATGTAAATGATTGACAAATTAAAAAAACAAAGATAGGGACCGGAAATTGTTGAAATAAAGATGTGTTATAGCTAAAAAAAGGTAAATAAGTAAACTATTTAAGCTTTTAATTTACGAGATGTTGTCACTGTTTTTGGGCCACCCTGTGTGTGTGTGTGTGTGTCTGTCTGTGCCTACTCTTCTTGCAGGTAAGGGAACATGCTGATAATTCTTTGAGTTACTGGGGTTGTCAGGATCTATTGTTTTGCTTTGACTGCTACTGCTCTTTGCTACTCCTCAGAAGCTGCTGCTTCCGGTTACTGCCTAATGGTTGAACCAGCCCTGCCTCCTGGAACTCTGCCCTACAAACATTCAGAACCAACCCAGAAAACAAAATTCTGCCATAAGCAGACTGAGATTCAGATCCAGCTCTGGATCCTTGTACACAATTAAAGATTCAGTTATTCTCCATTCAAATAGTAATTTTGCATCTGAAAAACAAGGCAGCATAAAAAACTACCAAAAATGGCCGATTACCACTAGGATGCCAATAACAATCTTGATATTAGTTATCAAAGCGGGACAACAGTCCCAAATTTGGAGGCCCAAGCACTGAACTTCTGGACATACATACAGAAAGGAGGTTCTTCATGGCTATCACAAATGCGGTGTAAACGATGAGAAAGTTCCAGAGCTGCAGGATGTGCTTGACTGTCTTTAAGAGGAGGTTCCCCCCAAAGAGCATGAAGTAAAAGCAGGCCATGAGGTAGCCCATGCACAGGATGTTAATACGAGTTGTTCCGGTGATAAAAATCAGGCAGAGGACGAACCAGAAGTGGAAGCTGAACACAACCACTTTAGCCATGTCCAAGTACGAACTGTAGGAAAGAGAGAGAGAGAGACACACACACACACACTCAGAAGAGGAACCACATCAAAGCAAATAGCAAGCAACACACACAAGATCCCTGTGGCTCCTTACCGGCAGTGGATGAAGTTTGGAACGGGGCTGTACTGGTTGAGGTGCTCAGGGTTCAGATCTCTGCTTATCTCAATATTATCTCCTGCCAGCATTCTGATACAAGGTCTATTCTCTTCTTCGAAGACCTGCCATTGCAGAGAGGAAACCAGCAGGAGCATGAAATCATCTGTAAGGAGAGAGGACAGATGAGCAAGACTTAGCACCATGCCCAGGCTTACCAAAGAGAACCACTGAACAGTGAAACTAAGCCTTGTTTCAGATGTTACACCAGACTTAGCTTCACAGGAGAACTGGAATGTGGTGGGGAGATCATCTCGCATCCAGTGATCACCACATGGTGTGGTTCAGTATTAGGACTAGGGCTGAGAAAATCCATTCAAAAGTGAGGGTCTCTGATTTTAGGAAAACTAATTTTACCAAGATGGGCCAATACCTCAAGAAGTCATTAGTGGGATGGGATGGGAGGATGTAGAAAAACAGTGGGCAAAACTGAAAGGGGATATTTTCAGGGCAGCAAACCTTTTTGTTAGACAGGTAAATAAGCAGCTAAAAAGGTGAAGAAAAAGAGGGAGGCCTTCATAAAATACAAGAGATCACAGAGAGAGGAAGACAGGCGTCTATGGTTTAGGCACTTGATATACCGCCCTTTACTGTGTATCAGAGTGGTTTACAGATATATTCTAACAGACAAGTAGTCAGGAAAGCAAAGATACAAAAAGAAGAAGAAATGGCCAATGCAATAAAATGGGGGGATAAGACATTTTTCAGATATGTTAGTGAGAGGAGGAAGGGCAAATTGGTATTGTCAGACTCAAGGGTAAAGGGGAGGTATATATAGAAGCTGAGGATGATAAAGCAGATTTGCTTAACAAATATTTCTATTCTGTGGTCACAGATGAAGGGCCGGGAGCAGCACCTCAGAAAACACCTACAGATACGAACAGAAGTGACAGGGAGCTCGAATGATATTCAGATGACTGCGTTCATGAGGAACTAGTTAAACTAAAAGTAGACAAAGCAATGGGACCAGATGAGATACATCTGAGAATACTGAAGGAATCCGAGGACAATTCTAGCAGCTCCACTGACTGACATTTTCAATGCTTCTTTGGAGTCAAGAGTGGTCCCAGAGGACTGGAGAAGGGCACATGTGGCTCCCCCTTTATACAAAAGGAGAAGTAAGGATGAGGTTGAAAACTACAGTCCGGTTAGTCTAATCTCTGTGGTGACTAAATTATTGGAACGCTGCTGAAAGAGGAAATACTGACGTTTCTGGAGCCCAATGGATTGTAGGGACTAAAGAAGCATGGATTCACCAGAGGCAGGTCTTGTCAGACAAATCTGATTGATTTCTTTGACTGGGTGACAAGGGAGTTGGACCGAAGGAGATCCCTAGATGTGCTATTCCTAGATTTCAATAAATCCCATTCTTTCCATGTAACCTCTGCTATCCCAACAACTCTTCACACCTCTCTCCCTTACCAATACTGCTCCTTTATATACAATGTTTCTTCCGAATGTAAATAGTTACACTGATTACTATTTGTTCTAAATAATTACTATTTGTTTTAATTAATTACCCCGGTTTACCCAAGTTATTGTTCCTGTTATATGTAAAATACTCAGATATTGTATTCTGTCTGATGTTTTCTTGTTCTATGTAAACCGCACTGATTATAAATAGTGCGGTATATAAAAGATGTTAAATAAATAAATAAATAAATAAAGCCTTTGACAGCATTCCATACAGGCAACTTATAAACAAACTGAGCATCCTAGGGATGGACCTTAAAGTGACTAATTGGATTAGAAATTGGGGAGAAGAAAAGTTACCAGTGATGTGCCCCAGGGATCTGTCTTTGGTCTGATTCTGTTTAACATCTTTGTTAGTGATATTGCAAAAGGGCCGTCGGATAAGCTTTTCCTAATTGCGGATGATACCAAAATCTGCAATAGAGTAGACACCCAGGAAGGGGTAGATAATATGAGGAGGGATCTTGCTAAGCTTGAAAAATGGTCTAGAATTTGGCAGCTGAGATTTAATGCTAAAAAATGCAGGGTCATGCATTTGGGCTGCAAAAATCCAAGGGAGCGATATATTGTAGGGGGTGACAGCCATCTGTCCACGAAAGAACGACGGGACCTGGATGTGATTGTTTCTGATGATCTTAAAGCAGCTAAACAGGTAGAAAAGGCAACGGTGAAAGCCAGAAGGATGCTTGGGTGCATAGGGAGAGGAATGGCCAGCAGAAAAAAAGGAGGTGATAGTGCCTCTGTATAAGTCTCTGGTGCAACCTCATTTGGAGTATAGTGTGCAATTCTCGAGACCGCACCTTCAAAAGGATATAAACAGGATGGAATCAGTACAGAGGGTGGCTACTAAAATGGTTAGTGGTCTTCATTATAAAGCATTTGAGGACAAACTTAAGGATCTTAATATGTATACTTTAGAGAAAATGCGGGATAGAGGGAATATGATAGAGATGTTTAAATACCTCCGTGTCATAAATGCACAAGAGGAGAGCCTCTTTCGATTGAAAGCAAGCTCTGCTACAAGGGGACATAGAATGAAGGTGAAATGGAATAGACTCCAGAGTAATAAGCAGAAATATTTCTTTACAGAAAGAGTTGTAGATGTGTGCAATAGTCTCCCAGTGGAGGTGGTAGAGACGAGGACAGTATGGAGGACATTCCAAACAGCGAATAGCGCCTGTGTACATAAGGGACAGATGTGTAGGCTATGATCATCTCCCCAGGCATATTCTGCAGCCTATACACCCTGCACATACATAGGGTTTGTGTGAGGAGTGCTGTATGTGGGCAGGAGGGGGTAGAATGAGGAATGGCCAAGTGCAGGAACCTACACAAGGTATGCAGAACCGCCCTGTGTACATTCACTGCCACCCCCACGGATGTGGAATAAGTGCGGGTAGCCGGCTGCTGCCCTCCACACCCCATGGCAATGGATAACTATGGCACCTGCCACCACGTCCTGGCCACAGGGGACCCCACTGGCAATCGGACGGTGGTATGCAGGGACCACTGTTGGGCACAGCATTCTGCACCACTGGGTAGCTGTGTTGGTGCTATGGCGATGGAACGTCAATGCTCCCGTGCTCCAGTCATAGTGTTGTGTGCTGGGGACGGGCAAGCTTGGAAACATCTTTCCCCTCGGGATATGGTGAACGCCTGGCTGTCTATCTCCCCAATTCTGCCATTGTGGATGCATCTGGACCCCACAGTTGCAGAATCAGGTCTAACTCGGCCCCATCCAAATTTTATGTGTGCCCACAACCCAGGAATATAGGGCCTCTATCAAAATTTTAAAAAAGCATGGGACAAACACAGAAAATCTCTTAAGGAAAAAAGGGAACTATTGTAGTTGATATGTAAGGGCTGACTAGATAAGCCATGTGATCGTGTCTGCCGTCATGTTTCTATATTTCTTATCAACATGAAGAATTTCAACATTCTATTTGCTCACAAAGATTCAATATTCAGTTAATGCAACTAGAAATATCATATACCCTTAGCCAATATTTGAAAGCTCCCAAGAGAGAATTTTAGGGAGGAAAATGGGAAATCTATTAATATTCTATTTAAAGTATCAGAGTAAATGAAATTTGATGGAGAATGTTCATATTTTAGCAAGATAAGCGAAACTCTCTCACCTAAACTACTAATACTCAGGCCAGGGAAGAACTAGGACATCTCAGTAATTAATACCTCAATGTCCAGTGATTTATTTTGTACCTTTTCAGTAATAGCTCAGAGTGTGTTACACTCAGCTATACTAAATACTTCCTTGCCCCAGAGGTTTTGCAGCCTACGTTTGTACCTGAGGCTTGTTCAAGGTCTCAAGTAGTAGTAGTCGTAGTAGTGGTAGAATTTGAACCCTGGCATCTGTGCCACTCTAACCACCAAGCTACTCCTCCATGCTCATGCAGAGTGAGGGCTACTATACCTTCGGCCAAAAGAGAAGACAGAGTGCTTCCATACTTACACATCAGAAAGATTGGGTCAGGTCTCCTGGCAAAGTCTGGTAGGTAGAGCCATTTAATGAGATTGGAATTTATTGCTCCACTAGCGGTTCTCCACGGATAATCTGTTTAAATGATGAAATGGTTCATTTCAGACAGACAGATTGCAATTTTTCTCATTATTGCTTTACCATTTATGGAAAATTGTTCTATTGTAAACCTCTAATGTTCATCGAGGACAGCATTATTTATTTATTTAAATCTTTTCTATACCACGCTTTTTGGAATCGGTGCGGTTTACAAATAACATAAGTTGTACAATGCCAACAAACGTACATTGAACTTTACAAGGAACGGGTGATACAACTTTGGTTTCAACAGGGGTAACATATATATTATATATATAATCAATAAATAAATGGCAAGTGGAAATGTATTTTATCTACAAAATAAGTTATCTGTTCTGAAGGAAACTGAGTCATAGACACTGCCTTGTATTCTGGTAAAGAGTGGACAACTGAAAGAAATAAATGGCTTGCATATATTTTGTGAACCAGTAGCCACCCAATTGATTCAAGTCCCCCATATATGCTCTTTGACCCAGGTACATGTCATGCAAGAGCCAACAACAATCATGTTTCTCTTGCAAAGCTTATTAAAGGGGAAAAGGCTTCAGAGCCCCACAAAGAGAAAGCGTCCCACAATAATGAAGTCTGCCACCATCAGGTCCCAGTTATTTGCCTTGTTTCTTTATGATTTAAGAAAATACTTTACCAAAAACTGCTACAAGTATTATAGAGCTGGTTAGGTTAAAAAAGACCAGATGTCCTCCAAACTGAACTTTCTTCTGGGATGTCTATAGTGAAATCCCAAGCAGGCAGACATTAACTTTTTATTAGCAGCTCTCCCTCTACAATTCAGGGGTTTGACATGTACCAACTAAATGTTTTCTTCCTCCTTGGTAATCCTGCCAACTCTATTGCGCTTGTGTGGGATTTACACGCTCACCACCCCCTGAGACACCATACAGGAGAACCAAGAGTAGTCAGCAGCATAGTCTCAGCTTTCTGAGAAAATATAATGCAAATTCCATCTCCTTGACCTTTCTCTTGCAAATAGAAACATAGAAACATAGAAATATGACGACAGAAAAAGACCACATGGCCTATCTAGTCTGTCCTTCCATAACAAATAGAGGTGCTATGACACTTCACTTTCTAACCTTCACTTGCCCCAGAGAAAGCTTTATTACTCTATGGAAAAGCAACTGCCCCAAAGGACTGCATGCATTCACGGCAGTGACATTGGCAACCTTTGAGGTCCTGGTGGGTATCCCATAAGTTAATGCAACTTGCAAGCATTGCTGCTTCTTGCGTTAGTGGTATTGCATGTTAGAAGAAACTTGTACAAAATAAGATTCTGATATAATAAGAAATATTTTGGAGTGGAGGAATAGCCTAGTGGTGACCAAGAGACCAGTGCTTTATTCCCACTGGCACTCCTTAAGGCCTTAGGCAAGTCACTATACCCAGGGGCGGCCCAAGGGGGGTGCGGGCCCATGTGCGGAGACTCGGTGTGGGGCCTCATTTGCATAAGGGACCTCATTTGCATAATGTTACCATACACTAACTTTTATTAAACATGCCTCTTAATGAGTGTATGGATAAAGAAAGACTAAAAGATTTCTACATTACTATAATCCAGTGACAACTGCCAGGCACATTAGGAACTACTACAAACGCTGCCCATTTAGAACCCATAGCAAACCCGCCGTATCATAACAGCACTACCAGGACTCACAAAGCACAAGACCCTACCTATCAAAAGGCAACACTACAAATATTAGACCAATACATTTCAGAGAACAACAGTACATGACCTACTGGGGAAAGAGAACAAGTGGCAATGTCAAATAGGAATTACATAAACAGAATACCTCAGCTCAGTTACACATGCAGAACATAGACCGTCACCAATCAAGAAATCACAATGTAGAAAAAGGAAGACAATAATTAAACTGGGAACCCCAAAAGCCCAACAACACTGTAGAAATAAAACTATAAATTAATTTCCTCTTGTACTAAACAAAGCGCAGACGTTAATGATGCACATTTCCCAGAGCTGGAATATTTCAGTTAATAAATTCAATAAAGAGATATTTAGGAGTGGAGGAGTGGCCTAGTGGTTGGGGCAAGGTACTTCAGGCCGGAAGGTCGGGGGTTCAAACCCACTAGAGGACAGCAACCTTGGGCCGGAAGGACTGGGGTTTCTAGTCCCACAGGTGCTCCTTGTGGTCTTGGGCAAGCCACTTAACCCTCCATAGCCCATGTTCCCTGTAAAATAGTTAACTCCAAGTTATAATGCCCTGTTCAATGTAATTTCAGTTTGTTCAATGTAAACCGCACTGATGCAGAATAGCGCGGTATATAAGAGAATGTAAATAAATAAATAAAATAAATAAATTTTTCTACCTTTTGTGAATTCTTTTCCAGTTGCAACTGCTCCAGCCACTTTCTTCTGGTTTCTTCGTGTCTTCTGCTAACTCTCCATCGTCTGCTGTCCATTTGTCCTTTCTTCACTCTTCTAGTTTTTTTTCCATTCTCTCTCTACATCTGCTTTAACATACTAATCTTTCTCCTTTTGCTCTTTCCTCATTCCTATTTCATCCACTCAAATTTTACCCCGCCATCCTCAATCCCCACTTACTCTCCCAATATCCAGCCAATTGTAGATTTGTCTTCCCTCCCACACAAAATATTTTTCCCTCTCCATTTCACTCTCCCAGTTCTATCCCATTCTAATCCTCCCCCAACATCAGCTCCCTTCTAGTTCCAGCCCCACCCAGCATCCACTCCCTTCTAGTCCCCGCATCAGCCCATTTCCAGTCCTAGCTCCCCCATCCGAGTCCCTCCATCAGCTCATTTCCAATCCCAGCCCCCATCAGCCCATTTCTAGTCCTTTCCTAGCCCCACCATCAGCCCATGTCAAATCCTAGCTCCCCTCCACTCAGCCCATTTCCAATCCAAGCCCCCCATGAGCCTACTTCCAGTTCTAGCCCCTCCATGAGTCCATTTCAATCCAAGCCCCCCCAACAGCCCATTTCCAGTCCTATCCTAGCCCTCCATCAGCCCATTTCCTGTCCTAGCCCCCCTCACTCAGCCCATTTCCAGTCCTAGCTCCCTCCCCACAGCCTTTCCATTCCAAGCTCCCCTCCCCATCAGCTATTTGTAGTTCAAGCCTTCCTTCCACTCAGCCCATTTCCATTCCAAGCCCCGTCCCCATCAGCTATGTGCAGTTCAAGCCCTCCTTCCACGCAGCCCATTTCCAGTCCTAGCCTCCCCCACAGCCATTTACCAGTCCTAGCCCCCCCATAGCCCATTACCAGTCCTAAGCCCCCCATCACCCCATTACATCTTAGCCCCCCCATAGCCCATTACCAGTCCTAACCCCCATCAGTCCATTTCAAGTCCTAGCTCCCCCATCCGAGTCCCTCCATCAGCTCATTTCCAATCCCAGCCCCCCATCTTCCCATTTCTAGTCCTTTCCTAGCCCCACCATCATCAGCCCATGTCAAATCCTAGCTCCCCTCCACTCAGCCCATTTCCAATCCAAGCCCCCCATGAGCCTACTTCCAGTTCTAGCCCCTCCATGAGTCCATTTCAATCCAAGCCCCCCCAACAGCCCATTTCCAGTCCTATCCTAGCCCTCCATCAGCCCATTTCCTGTCCTAGCCCCCCCTTACAGCCCATTTCCATTCCAAGCCCCCCTCCCCATCAGCTATTTGCAGTTCAAGCCCTCCTTCCACTCAGCCCATTTCCAGTCCTAGCCACCCCAGCCCATTACCAGTCCTAGCCCCACCATAGCCCATTACCAGTCCTAAGCCCTCCATCAGCCCACTTCCAGTCCTAAGCCCCCCCAACACCCCATTTTCAGTCTTAGCCCCCCCAGAGCCCATTACCAGTCCTAACTCCCATCAGCCCATTTCCAGTCTTAGCCTCCCCACAGCCCATTCCAGTCTTAACCCCCCATTAGCCCATTTCCAGTCCTAGCCCCCCATAGCCCATTTCTAGTCCTAGTCCCCCATAGCCCATTACTAGTCCTAACCACCCCATCAGCCCATTTCCAGGCAGCCCCCCCATAGCCCATTACCAGTCCTAACCCCCCATCAGCCCACTTCCAGTCTTAGCCCCCCCATAGCCCATTAGTAGTCCTAACCCCCCATAGCCCATTACCAGTCCTAACCCCCCTCCCCCATCAACCCACTTACAGTCTTAGCCCCCCCCATAGCCCATTACCAGTCCTAACCCCCCCAAAGCCCATTACCAATCCTAACCCCCCTCCCCCCATCAGCCCTGATAGATTAAAAAAAAAACCGGTTGCCGCTGCCGCTGTGGCAGCGGCAGAATCAAATGTCCCGCCGCGGGGCCCCGCCTGCCCGGCAGAGCCTCCCTGAGCTCCCAAGTCCCTCCCAATGCGCGGGCTTTCAGAGCCGCAAGAGGTTAGAGAAGCTCTCGCGGCTCTGAAAGCCTGCGCATTGGGAGGGACTCGGGAGCCAATGGTGAAGGGAGGCTCTGCCGGGCAGGCGGGGCCCCGCGGCGGGACATTTGATTCTGCCGCTGCCACGGCGGCAGCAGCAGCAGCAGCCGGTTTGTTTTTTTTACTACTTGTGCTAATTAAGAATGTTTTTTGCGCGGGGCCCCCTGAAACGTGGGGCCCTGTGCAAAAAACATTCTTGCTCAATGGACGGGCCGGCCCTGACTATACCCTTCATTGCCTGGCAATCTACTTCCAGTCATAACTTGCCAAGAAACCCCAGAAGTCTGCATTACTCAATGGCACACATTGCATTTGCAAAACATTTCTCACGCAACTTATGATACGGTGGTGAACACATGATATGTTGCCATTAAATTAACCCAATACATTTCTTGACTAGCTCTTCAGAACACTTGACAGAATGAGATTAAGTGGGATGGTAAGCATCAATTTTAAGCCTTTTTTTATAAAAAAAAAAAAAAAAGCCAAGACAAGTAGATGTCTACTCATCTTTTCTAAATGCCAGTGTAAATCCTGCAAAAATTGAACCTACATTCCAGGCACAGACACGCACACGCCTAGGCTATGAAAGTTTGCCCATACATTAGGGAATTTCATAATCTAAGCGGGTACTTTGCGACTTGGCTCATGTGCTGCTCAGATCATGCCCCTTTCAATGCCTACAGTAGAAGTGCACATGTGCATCCCGTCACACATATTTTTACGCCATGTTATATGTGTATATTTGCCACCTACAGTACATGGCAAAACAATTTCATAAAATGACCCCGATGAACCCAGAGAAAGGGAGTGTTAACGGGTGAAACTAGTCAAGAAATGTAGTAAGTTAAACTCATGAAAAAGTATCATCTTATATCTTGTTGTTTGTTGGCATTTCTGTGCATAATTTATAAGAATCTCACAAACAAGACTAAATACTCCCAGCCCATGAATGTCATCGTCCCTTCAAAGTCTATTTTTTATTTTTCTGATGGAAACTTCCCATTCTGTATTTACCTTTGCAGAAGGCGGGAGGAATACCGATGCAGAGCAAGTACTGAAGCGTCATGATACTGGCAAGGAAACAGCAGTACCTGGGCCAGACCTCAGCTATGGTTTTCCTTCGGCGGCGAAACAAGAGATAGAGCAGCCAGCAAGCATGGATGACAGCATAGAAGTCCATGCGTTGTCCAATCACATTGACTGCAATAACAAAGCACACCTGGAGGGCAGAAGAGGGAGCTGTATTTGAGCAATGACCATCTAGTCCCATACGAAAAGTGACAGTCCTTCATCGAGCTTGGGACTTGTTTTAAAGGCTAATAGAAGGGAATGAAGGAGAAGGAAAACAATAGTTGGCTTCTTGAATTGATGCCATGTTCTCAGGGCCAACCCAATGGTTTCTGTACCTGGCTATACCCCCCTCCCCTCCCCATGCCACAACATCCTGTTGGAGGAGAGTCAAGAGCAGTAGGCCATGTGTGCTGAAGCACATGGCCTGCTGCGGGTGCCGTGCTGCCCACAGAGCTATGCTGCCCTAGGAAGCTGCCTAGTTCACCTAGTCAATGGCTGGTCCTGCATGTTCTTCTTTTAAAGGACCAGGGCCATGTTCATATTGATTTGATCCTAGTGATAGGTTGTCCAGCTGACAGGGGGAAATAATCAACAACACACATGCTGCACTATATTTAGGAGATATGGTACAGTTTTATTTGGAGGGAAACCTTAAGCTGCTAACAAGGTTAAAGCTTTCTGCAACTTAGCAAAAATGTACCAAGGATTAGGCCTGCAAGACACAAGCATGTGGGAACAGGGCAGCCCCCTGGGGGCTCACACAGAAACAGAGCTGCCAAGTGTTCAAGTTAGCCAGTTCCTGAAAGACTTTTTGGCCAGTCCTGGTTATGAACCAGCATCCCATTGCAATGTGGTATTTGTAGTTCTTGATTCTACCCATTGAAATGAGTGATGTCCATCTTTTAATGCATAAGGATAGGGTTGCTAGAAATTCCAGACTGGTATCAAATTTCTCTCTCTGAACTAGATAGCTTGGCGGCTCTGTAGAAAGACGGGCAAACATTCAATGAAAACTGTGGGTCTGCTGATGGTGGCATACAGTTTACCCAAGATGACAGTGTGGAGAGGCACAGGATGGAAGGGGGCCCAGTGACTCACTATCCTTCCCATACCCTGATTAGCCATAGATGCAATAGAAATAAAAGCTAGCGTGGAGTCTGTTAAGGGGGGTGCTCACAGGCCATGTGGTTGTCCTATCCACTCACCCCCCATGGCTTGCTTTTATCCAGAGAACCCACTTCAGGGTACGTGAGCATGTATATTCCCTCTACCACTGCATAGACCCTGCACTGGCATTTCCATCGATTTCAAAAAGTCTCCATTGCAAGCAAGCAAGTCTCCATTGCAAGCAAGATAATATCCCATAACCCCAATACTACGGGAACTACCCTGGCTCCCTATAAACAGCCGAATTAGATACAAAATTGTCCTAACAACCTTTAAACTCATAAATGACATAGACCCCTCATACCTATCTACACTACTGCACTCTCCAACCACAACCAGATCCCACAGACAAAACGCAGCCCACTCCCTCATCACACCAAAAGCTATCTGGAAGACTAAGAGAACCACTAGCTCCAGAGCATTCACATTCGCTGCTCCAACGCTCTGGAACGACCTCCCAATAGACATTCGCACCATAAAAGACCTCTCCCAATTCAGGAAAGAATTAAAAACCTACCTATTCACTGAGCACTTTGAAATCCCCTACTCCCCCAAAACCTGCTCCACAACAAACATGGACACACATACACAAACCCCCTAACCCCCGTTAACTAACTCCCTGTCTGCCCCCCTCCCCACAAACCCCTCATTTACGACATAAAAGGAAATTATGCATAAAAGGAAATAAATTCCAACTCCTACACTTGCCCTACTCACCACACACAGCCACTGTAAATATTTATTGTAAATAGTTTGACGATTGTTTCACTTTAATACCATACAAAGTTAAAGTTTATTGTTCAATGTAAATAGTTGAATTCTACTGTTCAATGTAAATGTATACAGATGTGTACAATACTGTTAAGCTGTTACATGTAAACCGCCCTTGATCTCTGGAAGGGGCGGTATAAAAGAAAATAGTTAAATAAATAAAAATAAAAAAAATAATAATAATATTGTATGGCTCTTGAATACTAGCTCTCTGCCTAAGAGCTCTTAAAGGGTTCTTTTTTTTTTCATTTTTAATAACTAATTCTTTTTCTGCTGCATTGTAGCTGTATTGCAAAAGGGGTATATTTTGTGTTCTTGGGAAAAGCTATTTTTCTGCTGCTAGAGTTCTTTTGTTTCCTCCTCAGGCCTTCAGATTCAAAGAGATAATCAAGCCCTTTGAAATCACTAACTTCATCAGGTGTTTGTTCCCCTACTTCCAACCCCAACTCCCAACCATCCCATGTAAGAATTCTTGCTAATTAGAGCAATTCCCTCATTAGCAAGTTGACAAAAGATAACAGATTTGTATTGCTTGTTAGGGAAAATCTAGGAAGTAAACAGTTCCACATTTGGATATCTACTAAATGTTACCAATATGCAATTCTTCAAGGAGCTTTGATTAGGTAATTTTACAAAGGGAACACATTGATCTATATACTTCAGACACATCTCATCAAAATGTTCTAGTGTAAAGTAATAACTGTTTGGCAAGGAGGCAAGGCTACACACAGGTACATAGAATAGAGCTCTTAGAACACACAAACGATTTTAGCTGCTTTTCTCTTAAATGACAGCTGAGGAAAAGTTAGAGACTTTGGTAGGTCTCTCTAGCTTACTTCACAAGGTACCAAAGCTCCACCAACTGAAAGATGGCTGGAAAAAATTGTATTGCCAAAGCTGTTGCCCCCATTACAGCTTCTGCCTCTGTCCAGAGAGCCCAATGTCAGTGGAGGGACTGGTTCCATGTGCAAGATGCCTGCAAGCTGAAGCCCTCATTAAACAAGTAGATGATGAGCTCAGAGAAGAAGTGTTGAGGCTGAGAAGCATTCGAGACAGCGACAAGTACATTGATGACATGCTTCTTGAATCATCCAAGCTCTCCGACATAGGTGAAGATGGTATGTTATAGAATGAAGAGAGTTGGACACGAGTTACCAGAGCCTATAAATCAACAATCCAATTCCTCCAGTCTTCAATTTGAAGAACCAGTATGCAGCCCTGGAAGCGGAGGAGGTGAAAGCATCCTAAGAAAAGGAAGAACCAGAGTTCAAGCACCCCAAAGTTGTGGAATCAGTGAGCACAAGGAAGCGAACGGTAGTGGAGTTTGGTGACTCTCTTCTGAGGGGTACTGAGGCATCCATCTGCCAACTAGACTCAAGGTCCAGAGAGGCGTGCTGTCTGCCAGGTGCCAAAATCCAAGATGGTAAGGAGAGTTGGCAGAGACTCATCAAGCTGGCACAAATAATACTACTAGGTATCCCTCTAAGCATATCAAAGGTGACTTCATGGTTCTGAAGCAGATAGGTGCACAGGTGGGGTTTTCTTCAATCCTCCCTGTTGAGGATAAAGGTTGAGGCAGAGAAGCTTGCATTCTGGAGATGAATGCATAGCTGCGTTGATGGTGTCATCAAGACGTTTTGGTTTCCTGGACCATGTGATGTCTTTCCAAAGGCTGCAGCACAGAGATAGTGTCCATCTATCCAAGAAGTGTCAAAATGCTTTCTGCTGCAGAATGGCTAACCTACTGAAGAGGGCATCATTGGGGATGGCTGAAGAAAGCCCCCAGGTAAGTGAAAGATAAAAAAAACTCTGTAGAAATGGGTTAAAGGGGCAACATCTGGAAAGCAGTGTGCATAAATGCCCGTATGGGAAATAAGATCCCAGATGTTGAGGCTTTAATGGAAGAGGCTGACTTGAATATAGTGGCAGTTACGGACAACCATGACTAGGATGTATTTATACTGGGCTATACTTTATTTAGGAAGGATGGGGTAGGAAGAAGGGGAGGAGGAGAGGCACCATATGTAAAAAATATTAAATCTATAGGATTACAGGACTAAAAAGAAAGCAAAGGAGGCACTGTGGGTTAAACTAGAAAGAGAGAAAGGGAAATCCATTCTTGCCAGGTGGATGGTAGTACACCCCCCACTGCTATTCCCTTCCCTTTTGTACATGGAATTTCTATCCATAAAGATTCTAGAGCGTATTTTGTTTCCTGCAAAACCTTTATCCTGTTTGACTCGATGCCCTTTTTAACATATAGTGTCACCCCTCCACCAATGTGATCTACTCTATCATTGCAGTTTGTAGCCTGGTATCAGTGTCCCATTGGTTAACCTCCTTCTACCAGATCTCTAAGATGCCAATTATATCTAACCTTTCATTCATTACTATATAGTCTAACTCTCCCATCTTATTTTTTAGACTTCTAGAATTTGCATATAAGCATTTCAAAGTTTATTTTTTGTTCATATTAACAGTCTAGCTATTGGATGACAAGGGTAATTTGGGATCTTTCAACTCTGTCTGATTTTGACTTAAAGGCACCTGGGTCACTTTTACCTTTTTTGGAACCTCTCTTTCATAATACCCTAAATTTCCCTGTTTTGCTAGTATCCTTCAGACATACATCATTCCAAACCACATGCTCTTGGGGGCTGTCAGCTTTCCCCCATTATCTAGTTTAAAAGCTGCTCTCTCTCCTTTTTAAAAGTTAATGCCAGCATTTATCATTCACAGTCAAGAAGTCAAAACACTCAAGGAAAACTGAGTAATATTTCTTGGGAGCATTTGTAATAGCTTCCACAGATAATGTTATGTGAACCTCACCTCTAAGCCAAACTTGTAAAATGAGTAATTGATGAAGTATTTAGCGCAGCTCAGCAGCCCATCATCTAGATGCTTCCGGGTGATATTATCAAATATGCTGCCAGTTATAGGTTGGGTTAGCTGTTTGTGAATCCTGTAGTACATCTGATGGCGATACACAGTCACCTCAATGGCCATTAATGCCAGGATGGTAAGATGATTCTACAAGGTCATAAGAAAATTGCAGTGAAGTTAGCTGTAGCCAACCCTTCTTGCCAGTGAATGTAGTACAAGCTAAGATATGACTTCATATATTCCACAGATTAACGTATCTTAATCCTTTTATAGCTTAATACTGTGAAAAAATGCATCCTATCTGGAACTAAGACCAAGCACTTTCCCTTCTAAATGGAGCAACTCTATTAGCTATGCAAACGGAAGATCAAGTCCAAGTCCAGCTGTGGTGCCTTAGCTGTAGTTTACTACTTTCACCAGTAAAGGGGGATTCACTACAATCTTTGCTTGACTATCATAATAAATATACAGGCTTATCATGCAAATTTTATGCACATTTATAGTGACCCATGGCATGTACAAATCTTCCTAAAACATGTCATTCACACTGGCCAGCAGATGTGGGAGACCCGTTTTCCAAGGTGCATCGCCTGCTCTGCCAGACAGTAGGGGTTCAGGATGCTGAGGGGGGAGGGGGGAGCACCCTGAGATCTTGGTAAAAGAGAGTGCCGGTTAGTGCTCAGAATGGGAGTGGGGAGAAAAAGTTAATCAGAGGAAAGTAGCTGCAAATGAAGACTCCAGTTGGGGTGTGTTCCACAGGAGCCAAAAGAAGCTGCCAGGCACAAAAAGATGTTCATCGTTTTCTTTTTTTGGGGGGGCAGAGCTGCTGGGCCACCAGGAGGCGCTCTGTGCATTGAATTCAGCTTCTAGTGCTCAGCAGGTTTTTGAACGTCCAGCCACCGCAAGCAAGTTAGGTGACAGTATCTTGAGCAGCAGCTGCCGTTCAATAGCCAGTTTCTGTGGTCAGTGGCAGCTCTACCTTGACAGTGGCAATATTCAGCTGTTATCCAGATAGGTCTTTATGGATAAAGTTAAGAATTCATTTTTGTAGTCCCAACTTTATCTGCAAAACTTACCTGAATAGCAGCTGCATGTCACTGCTATCTGGATGATTCCCAGCTCCTCCCCAGCTCCCTGGCATTCAGGACCGTACCGAGCCTGTGCGAGCGGTGCGGCCACACAGGGCGCAAAGACTTAAAGGGCGCATGTCGTCTCTCTGCCGTTGCCTGCTGCCGACACATTTTTGGTGGCAGGAAGCAGCAGAGAGACAAAATGCACCCCTTAAGTCTTCGCGCCGGCACACTAAGCAGGTCTGGTCTCTCCGGGAGGGACCAGACCTGCTTAGCGTGCCAGCAACTTGCAGATTGGGCACACGCCCCCCCTCCCGCACCCCCATAAAGTGTCTAAATGGAGGTGCAGGAGGGGGGCACGCGCCCGATGTGAAAGTCGTACAGGGCACATTTCAGTCTTGGTACGGCCCTGCTGGCACTATCCGGATATTGCCGTGGAAGTCAGAGAAAAATTTCAGATAGTGCTGCTGAATATTGCTCTAACCAGTTCTGCTAACCAGATAAACCCATTTGGATAGAGGGCCTTTAAATTTGAACTGAAAGTAAACATCCGAACATTCCTGGGACATGCGGCTAAAACGATTGCATTGATGTCTGTTCCTTGTTTACCTTTAAGCAGGGCAAGACATTCTCCGCACATTTCCGCAGTCCGCCACACCAGTCGGCCGGATCCACAGGAGCCACATAGAGGATGGACTTCTGGAGTAGTTCATCGCTGGCGGATCCTTGGATGCTTCCATTCTCATACAGTCTCTAATGACAAATGCCTTAGGTTAGGTGGAGAACTTATGGAAAATTCAGGGGCAGATTTAGAAACTTTGCTTCGGGTTTTTCTCAAGGACAAAATCTGTTTCAAGTTTACCATGGGAACATCTCCAGTAATACTGGGGAGGAGGCAAGAAGGGAAAACTGGAGCAAAACTTTGATGAAATCGACCTCTTTACATATTCTGAAGTCGCTTTTACAAATCTAATTGTGATGAGCCTGACCATGTCACAGGGAGGAGAAGGGTACGAGAAGCAGCTGCTCTTTTGGAATGGAACAGGCTGGTAGAATTTGACTCACACTTCTGGGGCCCCAGAAGACTTCCTGCAATCCCAGTTCTTATTGTAGAATAAAAACACAGAATCTGGTGGCCATTAAGAGCCATAAGGCCCATCTGGTCTGCCAAATTTCCTTTCTGGTGCATTGCCATAAAATCCTGTACCTTCTGCATCAGGCCATGACCCCCCCAATTACTAAAAAACTTTTCTTTGCTTAGAACTAAGACAGGAAGTTCCGGATACAACATTTCCTTGCTTATGTTAGACACCGCACAGCAGGATAAGAATGCTTTTGTGACTTTAAGGGCTCTTTCCATAACAAGTCCTGAGAGAGCTGAGCAGCTTGCTAACATGCAAGGACGTGAAAAGGTTCTCTGTGGACAGTAACATGTCACGCATAAACACGACATTTGCTGTTGTCCAGTGTCCTGCAAGTAGATCTGGAAGCAAAATTAGCAAGCGTGTGAACCCGAATGGGCTGATGAGTCTTACCGCTGTACAGTTCAATGAGTATTCTGGTGGCTTGACAAATTTTAGCTGGTACATCATTTTACAGATGATCATCACGCAGGACCAGACAGTGCAGATGCAGGAGGCGTGAACGCGGAGCTTAGAATATGGCAGGGCAAACACCCAGGGGATGAAGAAAACATAATTCATCAAAGAAACCTGTGAGAAAGAGCAAAGAGGATTACTTCATCCCGTGCAGTGACAAACTGTCAGGGCCAAACCACAAGGGGGAGACAGCAAATAGAGAAAATCAGGGCTGACAAAATCATCTGTGTAAAATAGCATGCATTGCCTGGTTTTTAAATTCTGTACATACAGTATTTAATAACTTTAGGAAATCTATCCACCTTTTGGCATCATCCTTCCAAAAAACAGAAACAGGATACTCATAGTCCAAGTCAATAAGCAATAATAGAATAGAATCTGGCAAATAACTACAAATTGGTCTGCCCTGCCTTCTCCCTTATTTCCATTTACACTGCTCCAGCCAATGGTATCTCCAGCTGTCGGCCATTCAAATGTGACCACTTGCACGGTATCACTTCTTATTCAAACCAATGTTGTTGTTGATCCTCTTTGGTCCTCCACTACTCTCATTGGACGATCTTATAAGGTCCCACTGTAAAATACTCAGTCCCCCAGCCTTGATCTTAAACCTTGTTTAAAGTGAAGTTCATCATCAATTTGTCTTCCTAAAAGCATCAGGAGATAGTTAGAAAGTTGGGGGGGAGGGGGGGCTTACAACAGAAAAGTACTGTAAAAGGATTTCGAAGAAAAGAAACATTTTTATATTCTAGAATCACGTTTGTTTCCTGCGATTCAACAAGTGTGGCAGGCATGCAGTTGCAATTTGAGATCAGGGAACTTCAACTTGCATCATTTCTTTAATGAAAGAAAAAATTACATCCCTGAGGAAGGAAGTCTCTCTTCTAGGGACATGGGAACTCTTTATGGCAACTGAAAGTAAAGGGCTTGAGAATGTGCATGGTAAGCCTGCAGTTACTTACACGAGCAGCGAAGGATCATTGATGAACCTTATTCCTAATACTACGCAGACCCTGAGCAAATAAATATTTTAAGTAAGCAGAATATTGTATTTGGCAAGGGTATAAATAAACTCATATTGCAATGGCAGAGACGTTTTCAGTGAATATAATGGATGTTACATATCCATCAGCATAATCTTCCCACCAGCATCATATGGCATTGATCCTACTCCTAAAAGAAAAGGAGGCAACTGGGGTATTACCTCATGTCTTCTACCCACTGACCTCTTGGAGTGTAAGCCAGATGATAACGGTGGAGACAATTTTAATAATGTGCAGCTCTAGGAGTCTCCAGCATAACACCTGAGTTTCATGGACAGCTCCCAACAGCTTCAGGACAACAGCAGTCACCTGGTCAATCAATATGGTCCACTTGTTTGTCCCTTCCTCTAAGACAAAAATGAGATGGTATGGCTTTAATGCTGTGTCTAGACATTCTCAGTGTTACAGATTCATCTGTCACATTTATGTCCTGTTTGCAGGCAACCTTTATTGGTTATTTGTTAACAGCCTGATTCTGTCTTGCACGTACATCCCCTTTATATGTCCGGTCTGAGCCGGACATACAAAGTGGTTCGCGATACTGATCCCAAGGGGAATGTCTAGCCCCATGGGATCAGAATCGTGATCAGGCCTGTACCTGCAGGCTGGGACTGCGATTCAGTCCCAGCCTGCACGTAAACGCACTGCCCGGATAGCTCAGTCAGGTTTTTAAATGGAGCTGCAGCACCATGGTGTCATGTTGCCATGGCACTGCGGCTCCATTTAAAAGCCGCGATGCCAGCCACCAGAAATTAAGGTTTATTCCCCACAGCCTGACCCCCGATCTGGCTTCCTAAGGCCAGGGTTGGGCTGCAGAGAATAAACCCTGGCCCACCCAGCCCCTTACATGCCCCGGAGTGCACAAAATAAAATGTCCAGGGAAGTTATTCCAACTCCAAGGTGGAATAACTTCTCCAGCCATTTCGCTGGCCCTGGACGTACAGGGCTGGTGACAGCCCATTGCCCGCCCACTCTCTGTCCCCAAGCCACCCCTTCCCCACCCCTGACTAATTTCCCCGCACATCCAGCAGGGAAGTTAATCGAGGGCAGGAGCCGCCATGAATAGCGGCGACGGACATGCCGTTGGAACATCCATCCCCACCATTTGTGGCTCAGAATCAGGTCCTAAATGTTTATTATGTTACTCTAGTTCAACTTGTTTCCTGTACACCGCTATGACTGGTAGATACAGTGGTATAAAAAAAAGGTGCTTAATAAATAAATCAGTTTACTAGTCAGAAAAGTGCATGTATTGAAAACATAACAGAAAAATGTATGCCAATTTAACCATTTCTCTGCATCTGCAATTTCAGAAGTGCAAAACATTACAGAGACTAGAAGAAATAGGTTGTGTTCTGTTGCTTTCTATGTCTGCATTGTGAATAAAATCTAAATGAAATTTTGCATGAGGAAATTAAAATAGCGAAGGACGTTACTGGAAAGGAAGCCATTAAGAACATGAGAATAGTTCATAACCAGGACTGGTGCTACCCGGTAAGCAATGTAAGCCTGACAGGAGGACGCCGATGTCATTGGGGCACCATAGCTAGTGCCCCCTCCCCCCATATGGCCCCGCTTCACCAAGTCCTGCACACGGCCACCACATATCGAGGCCATCTCTGCTCCCTCAGCCACTGCCGCTTTCTGAGGCCTGTCCCCCGTGGCAGCAGCAAATAAAAGAAATCACATACAGGCATGGGGACTCCATCAGCATCACTATGAGCTCTGCCGGTCCCGCCCCTTTAACTTAGGCTTTGATTTCCTGTTGCTGAGGGGGCAGGACCAGAAAAACTCATAGCGACGCTGATGGAAAGTCCCTGCATCTGTTCATAACTCATCTGTCTCTCTCGTGGACAGTAGCATTGGAGAGATGTTACTTACAGGTAGAGTTTCCAATTTTCAGTTTCAATTCAAAAATCCTGATAAAACATACTGTAAATCATCCTGCTCATGGTAATTCCATGACATCACCCAACCGCTGCCCTTGCAACTAGATGATGACATCAGAGTGGAATCGGTCTCTCTGTTTCCTTCCTATTGGCAGTGCGATCTATCTAAGCTCAAGAAGGAAGAGAGGCAGGACAAGAGAAGATAATGCCAGTGGTGATGTCAGCACTCGTGCAGGGCTATGTTTAGGGCCTGGGTGTGTGTTATCTGGTGGTAATTTGCTGCAATCTCTGAGTCTAGGAGGTGTCACATGTTTAGTGGCTGACTCCAAACTCACATTCCTGTGCACTCTGCCAACTCTCCCCCCAAACTCGGCCCCTGTGCATGGCTACCAGGCGAGTACACACTCATGTCAAAACGTATTTTTACAATTGGTGGAATTTTATAAAAGAGGCCATTTACATGCATAGAGGCCCACACATATTGGGGAATGACCTTATAAAATTACATCCAAAGAGTCCTAGCATAGTTGTCAGACTGCTAGTGGAAACATTATCACAGAAAGAAAATGTTGATTATAATGAACAAGCTTAAATCTGACACTTAGTAGGGATTCATTATAAAGCTCTGTGGCCAGGCATTGCCTAGCTTACAGTCCCTCTAAAGGCAGGCACGGAGAGTCCTAAGCAGTTGATGTTATGGCTACGTCAGAGAGCTCACCTGAGGCCTTGTGTTCCAGCTGATTCACATCTTCATCCAGCGTTAGACTGTTTACCTTGTGTAAGGTATTTTGACTTGCATCTTGCGACCTCTTTTCTGCTAACCTGTTCAGAAGTAGAAGAGAAATAGCTAAACTTTTTACAAGCAGGAAAATGTCTTCTTCTTATAACAAGTAGCCTGTATATTCACAAATTATCTTTATAGTAATGAAACAGTAAATACAGAACCAACCCACTAACCTCCCCCTCCCCCTACCTAAACAGCCCCAGAGCCAAGATAGATAAGAATAAGCTGACTCCTGTATATATGTAAATAGAAAGTTGACACACAAGTTTCTTTGTTCAATATGTTCCTTGTAAATAGTTAATACGACTGTTCCATGTAAAAGTTGATCAATTGTTAATTGTAAACCGCCCTTGATCTCTGGAAGGGGCGGTATAGAAGAAATGTATAAATAAATAAAATAAACAAATTGTCCATTGGATAATGGTTTTAAGCACAGTAGTTATAAGTGAAACAAGGGGCTTGTATAACTCAGAGCTGTTAGAGACTAGGGGCCCAATATTGAGTTGGGCAGGCTATGCACCTATCTTTAAGGTGCAGAGGTCTACGTGGGTAGCATTGAAAATTGCTGCTACTCACGTAGCCCCTTCCTCCACCCCCACTCTGCCCCAGTGGATAGCATCTGGACGAGTTAGGTACTTAGCCAGGATTTTCAAAGGGAACTACCCATGTAGGTGTAGGGAAGTTACCCGTGTAAAAGCCTTCAAAAATCGGGCCCTAGGTTTCTTTCCCTCCCTCTGTGAGCTCTGGTTTTCCTTATGAAATTAGTGTTAGGAATAATTTTACGTTCCTGCAAGACATTGCCCCTTTAAGAGAGCAACCAAGCGTGAAACCTTCAGTTAACTGATAGAGAAGCTTCTTGCTTTCAAAGTCATGAAGCTCCCAGGACCGATGGTTTGACTGCTTTGGAGAACTTGTCCATATCTAACTTGTGAACCTACTGTGAACTACATGTGTAAGAGAGAGTGATGGAGATCATATCTATGTGTTGTCTTCAGCAAATCTATTTTGCCAAGTCAGGATCCAAAACCTTGGAGATGCCAGCAAAGAGACCAAAGGAATATGACCAAGATCAACCATGTTGCCCCTGAAATAGCCAAATAATTCTCCTAACACAGTGGCGTTGACGGAGGCCTTGGAAGATCCTCATTAAAATACATCGAGAAATCTACACCTTCTTCATCTTTGGATGACTTACCTGGTCTGCATTTTCTCAATATTTTCTTTCAGTCTATAGAAGAAAGGAAAAGTAGAATGCAGTTATTCATTTGTTGGTGCATTGTATATATTTTCCTTATTGACAGGGAACATTCTTCAATAAAATTCAATAGCAAAGGACAGAATCAAATTATCCTCGAGGTGTTCTGACAATTGAAGATATTATAGGTATAATTTGTTACTAACCCTTTTGAGAGGAACTTACTCAAGACAGTGCACAATATTTTAATGCCAATAAGCTAGCAGAAATCAACAGGAAAGATACACCTAGCAGAGAGTAGTATTTACGAGTATACAGTTATCCAAAGAGCAGACAGGTATGAAGGAAACAAGGAACCGACCAAGAAGAAACCAACAAACATTTTCCCTTGTCACTTTTTAACTTTAAGGAGCTTTTATCTAGGTGGAACTGCAGCAGTATAGAATAGTCCAAGCAGAGAGCTTTCCTCCTTCTCAGGATTACGCATGTTTGGGACCTGCTTCCTATCCACTGTGCAAACCCATCTATGGGTAACCTCAGCCCCTGACAGGCTCCAATGGGGCACGAAGCACCTTAGGGGCAAGGGGAAAATGTTCTATCAATGTATGCTAAGCTCTAATCTTTGGGGGTGGGGTGGGGGAGCATTTTAAATTAAATAACTGTCTTCTCTTTTTGAGGATGCAAGAGCAGTAAATGCACCCAGCCTGCCCTGTTGCCACAGAATCTATGTGAACCCTCCCTTCCCATTCTCTTCACCTATCCTGGGCATCCTAGGTATACTATTCTGGGCCTCTGCTGTCCTCTCATGAAAGATGTTCCTCACATTTCCATCTGGCAGATAAAATCTGAATCTACCCAACTGTTTCAGTCAACTAATAAAAATGTTCTTTGCGAGTTCAAAGAATAGAATAGAGTGATATTTTTTTCTTCATTAGATAAAAAAAGACTTACATGTTGGCTACAATGAAAACTCGATATTCAGTCTTCTTTTTACTAGAAATAAAATATTTTATGGTTAAAATCAGACTTATGATTTGCAAATGATGGTAAATGTTTTTTCTGTCACTCTGTAACACCGCATGGCGGACGGGTAATCGGGAAGGGGTGTTGATATTAATAAACCATTCCTCTCACATCTCACTTTAAATTACCAGAAGCAGAAATTTGCAGAACCCCCCCCCCCCCACACACACACACACACACATGAAACCAGTGCTGGAGCCATGACCGGAACCCAGAGGTTCAGGAGCTCCATGTTCTCAGCCCTGTGCTTTCAATGCTAGCTACCTAGGGCCTGATTTTCTTCTGGGTGGGCTATATGCCACTACGGTGCATAGCCCTGCCCACTCACCTTTAACCCCGGATATTCAATGCTGTGGCAACGGCAGAAGAATATCTGGGTTGTGCGCCAAGGGGGTCAACGCTGCAGAGCATAACCGTGAATCAGCGATATTGGACCACTACATGGTTAGTGATCCGCGGTTAGAACTAGGCGAGCCAAAAGCTGTCCTAGTTTTAGCCACAGACTATTAACCATGTAAGGTCCAAAATCGCCACTACATGATTCGTGGCAGTCACTACCTCTGCTCAACATACCCCGATGCCCACCAGCTACATCAGAGCGCGTAGGGGAAATAGTCGGGAATATTCAACAGCACTAACCGTGTAGGTGCTGTTGAATAGCCCCATTTAAGGATTACACGGCTGGGTTCATACAGTGGATGCAAATCTCTATCATGCATATTCATTGCAGTTAACCCGAAAACCTGACTGGTTAGGTGTGTCCTGAGGACTGGGTTAAGAATCCCTGCTGTATAGTAATAGATTGGAAGATGCTGAACCAGAAATTAATTTTCTGTCTGAAATATACTGGAGTTTTTTATTGGAACACTTTTAGACTTAGGATAAAAAGGAGCGGATCCAAAGACTAGGAGGATCTGGTCTGTGGCCAGACCCGGATTTAGAAATAGGCAACAGACAATTGATTAGGGTGCCAAATTCTGAAGACACCAAATACTTGGGCTAAACTGGAGCCTTATTCTGCTGGTTTTAGGAGCGTTTTCTATGATGTCCTCATTCTCTGATCCTGCATCTTAAATCCATCCCTGCCTGACGAGGTTTCCAGTAGACCTTTAGTAGGCCAGGCCCCACCTATCTCCACACGTGACCTCATCTCTGCAAGCCACACTGTAACTTCTGTTCCTGTATCATTCACATATCTGCAAGGTAATCTTATCAACCTATTTCAAAAAGGCACATTGTTGCCTATGTGTCTTTATAAAACAGTAAGATAAAAGTGGCAGGAATCGTGCCGAAATTGGAGCCATGGGCATTTACGCCTGCGCAGGAGAAGATGTAAAAGTTCACATGTAAATTACACATGTATTTCATGAATAACAATCACACCTCCATTTGTGCTGTGCCCAAATTCCTTCCCAGAACATGTCTGCACAAGGTCGTGTAAAACGTCTGCAACTTCTCAGCACTGCACGCAGGTTTAGGCATGCAAGCCCTGGGGTAATTTAGAAGAGACCTTTTATGCATGAAAAATCCTTTATAAAAACTCACCCCCTTATTGTATTTCTCTCTCTACCTTCAGGACCTTTATCCCTTAGTTAACAAATAGATTTCTTTTGCCTGGGCACCATAGCATAGAAAACGGCTAGTTTATACCTGTCAGAAATACTGTCTACCCCGATGGGAATGTTATTCAGGTCAGTGAGCTTCAGAAAGTCTTCATTGAAGTAATAAAGTTGAAGGATACACGCGAGCAAGAAAGAAGAAGGTAGGAGAATTCCAGCAAACAGCTCCACAGTGTCGAACTGCTCGAGGCCCACATCTTTCAAGCTAGCCGTGAAAACGGAGAAAGAGCAAAATCAGACACTGTGCCCAGCAATGGTCGACACTAACCAGCAAACTAAAGGGGTGTGTGTATTTGGTTTGTTAGCACACCTGAAAAAATTTAGGGCAGACTAAATTGGTTTAACTGCTTTTAGATCCTGATGGCTCCTCACTCTCTTGTCCACTATTTATCTTGCCGCGCTCTAGTCCCCAGTTTCACCATGTGTTTTGTCTTTATTAGATTGTAAGCTCCGATGAGCAGGGACCGTTTCTTACATTTAGATGTACAGTGCTGCGTACGCCTTGAAGCATTATGCAAATGATTAGTAGTAGTAGCAGCTCTAATCGATGTGCCTTAATTTGTTGATTAGGGACATTTAAAGGCCCTTTTACCAACGTGCATAGTGATTTTGCACCCAACACACCAATGGCATGCAAAAATCGAGATGCAATAAGCCACCACATTAACTGTCAGGCGCATGAGCAGCATTTGCCCAGAAGATACCGCATGGTGCTGAATGGTAATTTGGGGCCAGTACTACTAAGACCTCTATTATCTTCAAATGATTTTAGAACAGTAATTCAAACAATGACTTTTCCTCATTTTGATTTTTGTAATGTTTTATTTGTGGGTCTTCCTAAACAAATGATTAAAAAAACTCCAATTGGCCCAAAGCACAGCAGCAAGAATAATTTTACAATTACCAATTAAAGATCCTATCACTCCAATCCTAAAATCTCTACATTGGCTCCCTATAGAGAGTAGAATTAAATTTAAAGCCATACATTCAATATTTAGTTAATTCATTCAGAATCCTCCTCTTATTTAAAAGAAATTATTCAAACTGTCCCTGATAATAGATCACAGAGAAGTATTTCTAAAAACATGTTGGTCTCTCCTTCTGATCTAAAAACTTTCAGCATATCTACATCAAAAAGGGCATTTTCTCTTTTCACTCCCTCCCTATGGAATTCACTTCCTCCTGCAATCAGATCCACAGATGATCCAAAATCTTTTAGAAGGATTTTAAAACCTTTTTATTTAAGGAACATTATGATGATTCAATTTCTTAAATATACCTTTAGTAATTTAATTAATTTATTTTCCCAGTTTTCTATTAATTTTAAGATCTCTATATATTATAATATTTGTATTTAAAGCTCTTGGTTTTTATTTATACTTTAATATTTTAATTGTTAACTGTATTTCACTTTATTTTCGAGTTTCACTGTAAATCGCTTTGATTTCCGAAAGGCGGTATATAAGTTCAATTAAATAAATAAAATAAATAAATACTACAGTGGTTGCTCTTAACTTGACCTACTGAGGTGGAGGTAATTGTAGCTGCAATACTTACAAGAGCTGCAGTCAGCATGCAGTATTTACCCCCACGCTGACTGCACAGCACTCCCCACGCCACTCTCTATCCCTAACCTGTCCATTTACCAGTTCACCTCGTGAGCCGCAGCATGGAAATTGGCCCCTGCTAACTGTCATGACCCTGCATTAACAGTTATCATGGGCTATCATGCACAGCTATTGCATGCCAAAGCCCACACTAACTGCATAGTGCACTTTATATTGATTTACGGTTCCTTTTACTAATGTGCACTAAAAATTCCCCAATGAGACAAACAAATGTATGAAAGTAAGCAAAACACACCCAAAAACCTGGAAAATGTGAAAAAAATAAGCAAAACGTTTCTTGCCTGTTCAGATCCCTACAACAAACTCATCATGGGGAAGGGGGATGGGGGGCAGAGGCAGAGAGGAGGAGAAATCATCTGCTCCTAAGCAGTCGCCACAGGACTGCATCATAAAGATCATTTTTCCTACGTTGGCTGTAGAAATGCTGCATCCTAATGCTCATTTTTGCCACAAATGGCTGTGAAGTCATATTCTGTGTGAATTTCTGGGTGCCGGCTAACTTCTCAAAGGTGTGTACTGCACTTGGATTACAGACAGGCCCAGGAAGCAGCGAGACATCTCGGATGTTTTGGGGCACAAACAGAATATACATAGCTGAGCGCCTGAAAGAAGACTGAAAAGTCCATCCAGGCCAATCGTCTTCTGACTGCCTCCATACGGTTCGGTTAAAAAACGGACATCCAGAGGAGTGAGTGGGAAGGGGGACCTCAGTGAGCCAACTTTCAATATATTAGGCTTCCAAATCTAGCATTTATGACTGAACCAGGCATCTTGTTGCCTAACTAGACACCACATTTAGGCTTTCAATATGATAGTTCAAAGGTGTTTAAGACATCCATTACTGAGTGCAAATTTGCCCTGTTTCCTACTTTTATAAACTCATTTGCCTAAAGTCCCACTGAGATGCACAATGGCTTGCCTTTAAATATTTAACCCTTGTATGACCCTACTGCTTTCTCCTGTGCTTTTACCCTTCCTCGGACATGCCCAGGATCTGAAGAAAAAAGCCAGAGATGGTTTTAAACTGGTAGACGTAGACAGCGATAAGAACCACCATGGAGTACGAGACGACAGTGATCCAAAAATACTTCAGAATTCTTCTCCAATAGTCATAGTGAATCTGGAAAAAAAAATGGAACGTTTGCAAAGTCTAAATCCATTTAAATGTACTGAGAAAAAAAAGTGAAGGAGACAGGATTATGGCTTTATTAGGATTTTCCATACTTTCCACTTGTTTGTGATTTTCTTTGTGCTTTCCTACCAATGGAAAATCAGGTGAGGAAAAGCATGAGGTGGGGAGGATGTACAGAGGGCGGGTGGCATGGGGAAGGGGGTGGGGGGGAGAAAGGCAGAGAATGCAAGACTTTAAAGCCGTCTAAAGCAGCAAAACTCCATGTAACCAGCCCTGCCTAGAAAACAAGATCAGATATAAAGAGAGAGAGAGACACACACACACACACACACACACACACACGCGAAGAACCCGATAACAGACAAAGGGTGTGAGAATGATGGTAAACTGAGCATGGAATTACATAGCGGCAATTCCATTACTAAATCCCAAGATACTATTGCGGGAGCTTTTTAAGAGCTTCACTGAGGGCATGAGCGGAACTAGAACAGCACAAAAGGGAATATGGAAAAAATGAACTGAAAGATATTGTGCTAGAATCGTATGTATAACAAGAACGATGATATACCGACTACATGTGGGAATTAAAAAGGTGGTGTTATATTGCATGCATATGTCACATATGAATCAAGGAGTTAAGTTGCTGAATCCCTGCCGTCTCGCAGGGTTAATAAACAAGTTGTAGGTGTGACAAAAGTCTCTGCACCACAACTTGAAAGTATACAACGTAACTTTCCAAAGACTTGATGGAGTTGCAAAAATCAAGTGATATCCATTCCAAAAGTGTTTGGTATTTGTAAGTGTGGATATCACTTGATTTTTGCAACTCCATCAAGTCTTTGGAAAGTTACGTTGTATACTTTCAAGTTGTGGTGCAGAGGTTTTTTTGTATATTGTTATATCCCTCTGGCAAAAGAGACCATTTATTGAGGTGTGACAAAAGTGACAAAGAGGAGCCTTAGAATACTGTTGCTGATTGGGCAGGAGGAATTTTGGCATCACTTTTTCCCCTTGGAGTCCCCTCCTGCCCCATGAACTTGAAAAAGCCCTCGAGTACGAGGGGTGTCTGGGCGGCCTCTTTTTTCGCTAGTTGGATGGGGGAAAGAGTTTTGGCTTCTTGCTCTCTCGGTTGGGGGTTGGAAGATTATGAGCTGGTGGTGTTCTTTTCATTGGGGAAGATTTAGTGTAAGGGCAGAAAAACAGAGCTACTCCCCCTTTAAGTATTGTGGTCCAAGGGGGTCACAAGTACGCATTTTCCTCTAAAATTGCCACCATGGTAACATCGCTGCATTCCCAACCATGGCTATGAGGAATTTACTAAACCATGGTACTCAACAACTGCAGTTTAGTAAATCACACAGGGAACAGCAGGCCAGATATTCTTCTGGGAAGGCTGCTGACCCTTAAACCTGGATATTCAATGTTGAGGTCATATGCAGCCCCGGCATTGAATATGCAGGTATCACTGCACAATCCGGAAGCTGCCAGAGTTAGCTGGGTCCCAATTCCAGAGAGGTATATAATTAAAACCCACAAATATTTGTCGGAACTAATGCCTTGAAGATATGCCATCTTCTCGTAACATGAACGTTCCTATTTTCATTTTTTATAAACTGGGGACACAACCCCTACACACCATACCCACAGGATATTCAAACACTAGGGTATCCACGATTTAGTATAGGAAATGAATCCAGCCAAAGTAATAGGCAACAGCAGCAATATTGCCTGGTTAGCACCTGTGCTGTAAAGCTAGGCGAGGGAAACGCTTGCCTGTCTTTTCGGTGCAGAGCACTAACCCGGCAGCAATATCACTGCTGCCCATATATCTCATGCCCCTGTCTCCGCTCTGCCGCAGAATGTCTCGACATGCTCCAAAGCTAGTAGCATAGCATCGGGGCGCACAGGGGACATAGATGGGGATATTCAATGGCACATACATGGGTAGTGCCATATCTAACTCATTTACACAGTTTATATAAGAACATAAGATATGCCACACTGGGTCAGACCAAGGTCCATCAAGCCCAGTATCCTGTTTCCAACAGTGGCCACAGGGCCGGTCCGTCCATTGAGCGAGAATGTTTTTTGCACAGGGCCCCGCGTTTCAGGGGGCCCCGCGCAAAAAACATTCTGATCCTAAAGTAAAATTTAAAAAAAAAAAAAAAAAAGCTGTCTTCTCCCGCTGCCGGGGCCGCCGCGGCAGAATCGAGTGTACCGCGGGGCCCCCCCTACCCAGCAGAGCCTGCCCTCTCCTGTATCCGCTCTCTCGTTGTAGCTGCAGTCACACGTGCCGGCTTTCAGAGCGCGAGGGGAGAGTTTCTCCCTCGCTGCTCTGTTAAGCCCGCGGGGGCTGATGGGAAGTTCCCATCAGCCCCCGCGGGCTTAACAGAGCCGCGAAAGGGAAACTAGTCCCTTCGCGCTCTGAAAGCCGGCGCGTGAGACTGCAGCTACAACGAGAGAGCGGATACAGGGGAGGGCAGGCTCTGCTGGGCAGGGGGGGCCCCGCGGCACACTCGATTCTGCCGCGGCAGCCCCAGCAGCGGCAGAAGACAGCTTTTTTTAAAAAACATTTTCCCTAGGCTAGGCTGGGCTGGGCTAGGCTGGGGGGGGGGGGGTTAGGAGTGGTGATGGGCTGGGGGGGGGTAGGAGTGGTGATGGGCTGGGGGGGGTAGGAGTGGTGATGGGCTATGGGGGGGCTGGGGGGGTTAGGAGTGGTGATGGGCTATGGGGGAGCTAAGTGTGTATATGGGCTGATGGGATTAGGACTGGAAGTGGGTTGATGGGGGGTTAGGACAGGTAATGGGCTATGGGGGGGCTTAAACTAAAAATTGGGTGAGGGGGGACTAGGACTGGAAATGGGCTGGTGGGATTAGGACTGGGAGTGGGCTGATGGGGAAGTTAGGACTGGTAATGGGGTATGGGGGGGGCTTAAACTGAAAATTGGGTGATGGGGATTAGGACTGGAAATGGGCTGATGGGGGGTTAACACTGGAGGTGGGCTGATGGGGTTAGGACTGGTAATGGGCTGTGGGCTGATGGGGGGTTAGGACTGGTAATGGGCTATGGGGGGGTTAGGACTGGTAATGGGCTATGGGGGGGCTAGGACAGGAAATGGGCTGATGGGGAGGGGTTAGGACTTGAGGTGGGCTGATGGGGTTAGGACTGGTAAGGGGCTGTGGGATGATGGGGGGTTTAGGATTGGCAATGGGCTATGGGGGGCTGACTGGAAATGGGTGGATGGGGTTAGGACTGGAAGTGGGCTGATGGGGGTTAGGACTGGAAATGGGTTGGGGGGTTGCTAGGACTGGAAATGGGCTGATGGAGGGCTAGGACTGGAAATGGGCTGATGCAGGGACTAGAAGGGAATGGATGCTGGGTGAGGCTGGAACTAGAAGGGAGCTGATGTTGGGGGAGGATTAGAATGGGATGGGGCTGGGAGAGTAAAATGGAGAGGGGAAATATATTTTGTGTGGGAGGGATAAAAAATCTACAATTGGCCGGGTATTGGGAGAGTAAGTAGGGATTGAGGATGGAGGGGTAAAATTTGAGTGGATGAAAGAGGAATGAGGAAAGAGCAAAAGGAGAAAGATTAGTATGTTAAAGCAGATGTAGAGAGAGAGAATGGAAAAAAAACTAGAAGAAAGGACAAATGGACAGCAGATGATGGAGAGTTAGCAGAAAACATGAAGAAACCAGAAGAAAGTGGTTGGAGCAATTGCAACTGAAAAAAAATGCACAAAAGGTAGAAAGCTATCTCTTTATTTTGAATTTATTAACTGGAATATGAAAGCTCTGGGAAATGTGCATCATTAACGTCTGCGCTTTGTTTGGTACAAGAGGAAATTAATTTATAGTTTTATTTCTACAGTGTTGTTGTACATTCCAAGTTTGGCTTTTGGGGTTCCCAGTTTAATTATTGCCTTCCTGTTTCTAAATTGTGATTCCTTGTTTGGTGATGGTCTATGTTCTGCATGTGTAACTGAGCTGAGGTATTCTATTTATGCAATTCCTATTTGACATTGCCACTTGTTCTCTTTCCCCAGTAGGTCATGTATTGTTGTTCTCTGAAATGTATTGGTTTAATATTTGCAGTGTTGCCTTTTGATAGGTAGGGAAAGGTGCTTTGTGAGTCCTGGTAGTGCTGTTAAGATACGGCGGGTTTGCTATGGGTTCTAAATGGGCAGTGTTTGTAGTAGTTCCTAATGTGCCTGGCGGTTGGCACTGGATTATAGTAATGTAGAAATCTTTTAGTCTGTCTTTATCCATACACTCATTAAGAGACATGTTTACTAAAAGTTAGTATATGTTAGCATTATGCAAATATTTATGCAAATACGACCACTTATGCACATGGCCCCGCACCCCCCTTGGGCCGCCCCTGAGTGGCCAATCTAGGTCATACGTACCTAGCAGTTTCCCCAAAAGACACAGGTTCCACAATGCTTGTACGGGGTCAAGCATTGATATCCTGGGTCACTTCTTAATAATGGTTTATGGACCTTTCCTCCAGGAACTTGTCCAAACCTTTTTTAAACCCAGCTACACTAACAGCCTTTACTACATCCTCCGGTAACAAATTCCAGAGTTTGATTACACGTTGAGTGAAAAAATATTTTCTTTTATTTATCTTAAATAGTTTACCCTGTAGCTTCATTGCATGTCCCCCTAGTCTTTCTATATTCTGATAAGGTAAACAATCGATCTACTTTTACCCGTTCCACTCCATTCATTAATTTATAGACTTCTATCATATCTCCCCTCAGCCGTCTCTTTTCCAGGTTGAAGAGCCCTAAACTTTATAGCCTCTTTTCATAGGTGTAGCCTTCCATCCCCTTTACCAATTTGGTGGCTCTTCTCTGAACCTTTTCTAATAACACTATATCCTTTTTAAGATACGGCAACCAGAATTGCACACAATATTCAAGGTGTGGTCTCACCATGGAACGATATAGAGGCATTATAATATCCTTTGTTTTATTTTCAATTCCTTTCCTTATGATACCTAGCATTCTATTTGCTCTCTTGGCCGCTGCTGCACACTGGGCCGAAGATTTTAACATGTTATCCACAATGACGCCTAAATCTTTTTCCTGGGTGGTGGTTCCTAATGTGGAACCTTGCATTTTGTAACCATAGTTTGGGTTGTTCTTCCCTAGGTGCATAACTTTGCACTTGTCCACATTACATTTCATCTGCCATTTTGATGCCCAGTCTTCCAAATTATCAAGATCCTCTTGCAATTTTCCACAATCCTCTTGGGTTTTAACAACTTTAAATAGTTTTGTGTCATCTGCAAATTTGATAACCTCACTCGTTATTCCCTTTTCCAGGTCATTTATGAATATGTCAAAAAGCAGCGGACCCAGCACAGATCCCTGGAGTATACCACTATTTACCTTTCTCCATTGGGAAAATTGGCCATTTAGCCCTACCCTCTGCTTTCTATCTTTTAACCAGTTCCTGATCCACAATACTACACTATCCCATGACTCTTTAGTTTTGCCAAAGGTCTCTGATGAGGGACCTTGTCAAAGGCTTTCTGAAAGTCCAAATGCACTATATCAACCAACTCACCTTTGTCTACCTGTTTATTCACAACTTCAAAAAAACATTACAGATTAGTAAGATAAGATCTTCCTTGTCTAAAGCCATGTTGGCTGTCTCCCATTAGGTCATGACTATCTACATGCTGAGTAATTTTGTTCTTTATGATGGTTTCTACCATTTTTCCCGGTACTGGCGTTAGGTTCTCCGGTCTGTAGTTTCCTGGATCACCCCTGCAACCCTTTTTAAAAATTTGCATTACGTTTGCCATCCTCCATTCTTCAGGTATTACAGATGATTTTAATGATAGTTCACAGATTACTAATAGCAGGTCTGCAATCTCATATTTCAGTTCTTTCAACACCCTTGGATGTATATCATCCGGCCCAGGTGATTTGCTACTCTTCAGTTTATCTAATAGTTGTAATACATCTTCCCGATGTATTGATATTTCCTTCAATTCTTCCGCACCTTTAAATACCACTTCAGTCATGGGTAACATCCCTACATCTTCCTCAGTAAAGACCGAAGGAAAGAATTCATTAAGTCTCTCCGCTATCGCCTTGTCCCCTCTTAGTGCCCCTTTAACCCCTCTATCATCTAATGGACCAACTGATACTCTCTCAGGTTTTTTGCTACGAATGTACTTGAAAAAGTCTTTATTACGCATTTTTGCTTCTGCAGCAAGCTTCTTACTAGGCTGTAAACCATGTAAATGCCCTTCAAATATCTGGCCCAGCATGTTTACTGCAAGTTAGTAAATAAAGTCCTTAGAGAGATATATAGCCATTAGTTAGCAAGTTTTCTAGCTAAAGGGTTAGGTGCAAGTCAAAGATTAAGAGGGCCAGTTCCTAAGCCGTGGTAACATTTTGGGGTCCGATGTTCAATGGTAGTAGCTAGCCATTGTAAGGCGGCTAGTCATTACCACTGAACCTAAGACCCAGATATTCAAGATCAGATCCACATCCAGAGGCCCGGTTAGCTTCTACGGCAAACGTTAGGCCTCTCTTTCAGGTAGCTAACTTTTGCTGTTTAGTGATAATTGGGCAATGGCTGAATATTACTGGGTACCACCTCCACGCTGTCCCTGGAACACCCTAACACTCGAAGATGGCACCTGGGGATACAACTACTGAATATCCCAGTGACCATGATTAATGTGGATAGTAGATCTACTAACCATGTTAATCATGTTGAATAGCAGGACCTTGGATTTCACTGCAGTTTAGTTTTTCGCAGGCGTTGCCTACCTGTAGTAACTCAGTATTGCATGTTAGTGACTCCCAGGGTAAAGGAATACTGCAGCTTGTGTAAAACAGTGCATTGAATAATAATGAGATGCAAGACTACCGCTAGGGGATCAGGAGCGCCATTTTGAACCTGGCGCCCAGATGGGAGCAAGTTAGAGTCACTTCTATCCGAGCCCAACTAGATCACCAGGCCTTTGCTAAGGAAAGTCCATGGGGCTAGAGTATTCTAGGGGGGGGGGGTGCAGCACTGAATGTGGCTTTGGGGGGAAGGTAGTGGGGGGCAAGGCATGTGTAAGGAGGGGGTTTATTTGGGGGACTGATCCTGGGTGGTGCTAGTAGGTGTGGACTCCCAGACCTACCACTCCACTTATGACACAAGACTCCTTGAAAACTCTGGCTGATAGCGTTGGGACAGGTGTTAGAGGCCCAATGTTCTCGGTCGGAAAAACCACCAGCTGGTGTTAATTTTCCATGAATAAAACAGCTTGCAGCGATTTCTTGCATGTTGTGGTATTCATTTGAATAGTAATGAATTTAATCAATGCATGGCATGGTGGCAAAATGTGTGTTACGGTACAATAGCGCACATTATTGCCCTTTAACATGCGTTAAAGGGCCAGATACCATGCATTATTGCCATAACACACTTTATTAACTACCCCCCTCCACCCCCTAAATATAGGGCACCTTGATTCATATGTGAAGGAAACGAACTAAGAGGCTGGAAAGATTTCAGCTTACCTTGTACAAAGCCACACAGAACAGGAACAACATGATGTAGAGAATCTTGTAGACTACCACTTTGCCACTAAAACTGACCACAAAAAACATGATACCACAGAAGTAGATCCAGTATTTAACTAGTGTCCCTTTAACCAAAGTGCCCAGGATTTCCATGAGGGCATTCGGGGGCTGCTCGTTTTCTGTGGAAAGAAGGACACAGGATATTGAGTAAGACTGCTGACCCTTTGGCAGCATGTTTCAACTGAATCATTCTTTGCACCCCAACCTTACACCTTCAACCACTGGGAGATGGGACAAGAGAGCCCCAACTGGGAGATGTCACCAGGATTAGGCATGAAAAGCAACGTACCGGTAGCTTGAAGGACTCAATGAGCGGCTTGCTGGTGATTACCTGACTTGTCCACTGTCACTTCTCTAAGATCCTCAGCCTTCTCCTTCAGCTGCGCCTCTCTTTCTGTTAAATGCTGTCGTAGTAGTAGCCAGAATGTGAACGCATAGAAAATCTGCAACCCAACCACTTCCTTAGTTTAATTCGTGAAAACATTTCACTATTGCAACTTAAACCAAAAGAATTTGCAACTTTGACCAAAATATTTTCACATCTTACAAATACAGCAAACACGAATAGTGAGAAAGAGGAGCAAGGGCTTTATTTCTGCAGAATGGATGCTTTATATTTTAACATCCAAATCCACTTGTACTGCTCAGATACCACACTAGACTTTCTAGCACTGCGATTTGGATAAACCAGATCCTGTCAGTTAATGACAAGATGAACACTTGGTATTTAGGCTGTCCTTTTCCACCCAGGTCCACTAATAGGAAAACACAATATTCCTTGTGATCATTGTAAGCTTTGTTCACACCCCCAGTTTTGCTGTTGGAAAAGGATCCTTACCTTGACACCGAGATGTACACATGGCATCTGATAAGGTTTTAGGTCAAAGTCTATGAGCACTGAGGTAGGAATTCCAGGAAACAGTTCTTCCTGTGAAATATTTAATCCTACAAAGAAATTCTCAATCACCAAGATATTCCCATAGCCAGCAAGGAATGGAGCGCTAAGCATGGCATAGTGCCGCCGGTCCCGCATCATCCATATAATACAAGACCATATCAAGAGGACAAAGGTCAGCCAGCTATTATGAGTAATACTCCAAATCTGAAAGAGAAAAGGGAGGTCAAGGGTGGATGGTGATCTGATTGCTCAAAGGATGGCAATAGGACCTAGGGATGTGCGCAGAAAAAAAAGTTGTTGTTCTTGTGTCATTTTGGACTTTCTCCCAGTTTTCAGACAGACAGACAGACATTGTGTTTGTTTCAGCCCTCAAGGACCATTAGTGGATACCACCGCTTTATGCAGTTACTGGACCCCTGAATATCACTCCCTTGAAATATTTTCTCCAACCCCTTGAAACAGGCTCCTCGCTTAATGAAAACAGGACATTTTCATATATTTATGTACCATTTTTTGTTTTTTCAGGGAAAATCAGTTTGTCAAAAATGTTGCACAACAATCAATAAGATACAATAATCCAATCAAATAGTATGATAAAAATACATATAATAATTATTATTTCCAAAATATTGTATGCAATAAAATTAAGCCACTCTGGAAATGAAGCAGGTAGACACCCCTCACCCAATTCATAACTTTCCCCCTTTCACAAAGGCTCACCACCACTAGAAAGCTCACCTTATGCAGGAGAAAAAAGTTTGTTTTTTACCTTCTTCCTAAATACAAATAACTTTCCTCCTGCCTCATTTCCACAGGGAGCAAATTTCACAATATACAGCCCGCTACCTAGCAGCAATGAAAGCACCAGTGAGGGAAACAGTTCTCTTCCTTACCATCATGACAATCAAGGCAGAGACGTAGCTCTGTCTCATAATGAACTGACCCAGCAAAGTGAGGCCACTTGGCCCATCTTCATCTCCGTCTTCAGTTCTTCCGTGAAAATCGCTCTTTCCTATGAGAGAAGCAGAGTTACTGTTGAGATGAGACAGGACAATGCCCTCTTGCCCCTGCAGGAAATCCTGGCATGTTTTGGTCATATAGTAGAATGACACTGATCAATCTATGAGACAGACATAATACTCTCTGTCCTACAGGAAGGTCTTCCCTTAAGAGACTCTCAGATAGACATGAATAATATGTTGAGACAAGGCCTGAAGGCGGGACTCAAGAGTGAGCAGTACCTCATGGGTTGTTAGCCCCTGAACCTATCATGCAGCAGGGCTTTGGTTCCAGCAAAATGGTTACTAGCAAAAAAAGGGGCAAGCATAGATAGGATATGAGGGTTATCATTGGAGAGGTTACTGGGAATCCTCAGAACCTAGATATAAGCTGTTTCTCCTCTGTCTCCGAGTCATATTCTGACTGGCTCCACCAACTGCTCCCAGGAGTCAACCTCTACCTTCTCTTTGGCAGCCAGTGGGATGAGCTCCACTGCCCACCAGTGTCCCATGTCTCGCCTCTAAGGAGGGCTGATTTCTACACTCTTGCTACCTCAGATCAGCAAAGCTAGTCTGGAAATATTAGAAATACTTTTGCATTGACATATGGTGACCAGCACTGAGATCGTACACGATGATATCCAACTACCTCTACCATCTATCTCTCTGGTACTCTGCCTCTCTTTTGTAATTGAACCCTAGTAGGATGGACTTGATCATAGTAACATGCATAGTAACATAGTATATGATGGCAGATAAAGACCAATATGGTCCATCTAGTGTGCCAAGCAAGGCGGCAAGAGTAGGCGCACTTGCCACTCTGTGCAGGTCACCCCTCCCCAAGCCTTTGTTTAGGGGTGTACTGACCGCTGCATGTAGGTCACCCCTATTTGTTCAGATATAAGAGATAGTTATGCTTATTTTGGTTTTATCCTGTTGCTATAAAAAGAGACCTACTGTGTCTGTCCCATGCCATTTTGAATTCTGTCACTGTATTTGCCCCCAACACTTCCATCAGGAGGGCATTCCAAGTATCCACCACCCCTTCAGTGAAAAAGTATTTCCTGACATTGCCTTTCAGTTTACCCCCTTGCAACTTCATGTTATGCCCTCTAGTTTTACAGCGTTCCCGTCTTTGGAATAGCTTTGTTTGTCCATTAATACTCTAAGTATTTAAAGGTCTGAATCATATCTCCCCTGTTCCTCCTCTCCTCCAGTATATGTATTTAGGTCTTCTAGTCTCTTCTCATAAGCCTTCTGACACAGGCTCCAAATCATTTTGGTCGCCTTCCTCTGAACTGCTTCCAGTTTTTTTATATCCTTTGTGAGATATGGTCTCCAAAACTGAACACAATATTCCAAGTGAGGCCTTACCAACAACTTGTACAGTGGCATTAGTACCTCTTCCTTTCTGCTAGTAATTCCTCTCTGTATGTAACCCAGCATCATTCTGGCTTTTGCCACCACCTTGTCATGCTGTTTCGCCACCTTGAGATCCTCAGAAACAATCACTCCGAGATCCTTCTCCTGGTCCGTGAACATCAATCTCTCGCCCCCTATTGCATACAAGTCCCTTGGATTTCTGCTTCCCAAGTGCATGACACTGCACTTCTTCACATTAAATCTTAACTGCCAAGCATTAGACCATTCTTCCAGCTTTTATAGATCTTTCCTCGTATTCTCCACTCCCTCAGGGAGTCCACTCTGTTGCAACTTTTGGTGTCATCTGCAAAAAGACAGACTTTTTCCATTCAGCCCTTTGGCAATATCACTCACGAATATATTGAACAGTACCAGTCCCAGGACCAAACCCTGGGGCACACAGCTAATCACCTTTCTTTCATCCAAGTGAGTTCCGTTTACCGCCACCTTCTGTTGTCTGTCAGTTCACCAATTTCTGATCCAGTTCACCATCTTGGGACGCATCCCCAAACTGTTGAGTTTATTGATAAGCCTCGTATGAGGAACAGTATCAAAGGCTTTGCTGAAATGCAGGTAGATCACATCCATCACTTGCCCTTGATCCGGTTCTCTTCTATGATCCTGCCTGTCTACACATTGTCTAAGACACTGATCCTCTTTTGGCCAAGTGAGTCTTCTTTTTAGGCAATTGTCAGGGAAGCCTCTTATGCATTTCAATAAGGTTAATCCCAATTTTTAGGGATTAACCTTGAATTTGCATGTCTCCAGTACAAATGGGTACTCAACAGGGAAAAATACCTTGCCCATGCTTCTTAATGGCAGGTACTAAATCTGTCACTTCCTTGTACTAACAAAGACAAAGGAGGGTTACAGAGCAGCAGGAGAGGAGCTTCTGAGCAACAGGCTCGTTCCATCACCAGAAAGGGAACCCAGGCCCAATCTGTGGTGCATGTGCAGCAGGACCATAGTGGCCCAAGAGGCGCCCTCAATTCACCCCTGGAGCAGGAAGGAGTGAAGCTGATCTGGCCTTAAAAAGGGGATAGAGGAGCAGCAGCATAGTAGGAGCAATGCCTAAAGAAGTTATGGTGCAGGACTTCAGTGGGAAGAGATTGACTATGACATGCCAGCCATTTCTGAAAGCAGGTGCACACATCTAATGTCTTCAGAAGCCCATCCTAGACGGACGTGCCCATGATGGAGTTGTTTCTATAACCATTTTGTAAAATGACTGTGTACCCATTTTCAGACATCCAAAGCATGCAGAGAGCTTCTAAAATGACCTCCATAGGCACCAATATTCAGCCCCTATATGTATAGCTTATACATTTGGCTCAGACATGCCAAAACTAGGTATAAAACTTGATCTTCCAAGCCAAACATATATGCTATATATATATATATAGCACTGATATTTCGGGCCTTATACATTTATCGTATAGGTAGAAACCCAACATTCTGTGCTTTTATATCTCAGTATACAGCTATGCCAACATTATTGGCACCCTTGCAGTTCAACCCCTTAATGTCCAATATATCCTAAAAAAAAAAAAAAAAAAAAAGAGGGGCGGAGAAATTGCTTTGGACAATATATGCACACATATTTGACACACAAAAGAATTAAATAAAACAAGACTAATTAAAGGAAATAGTAGGACAGTCTAAAAACTGGGACACTGCCAGGACATGATTCTTCTAACTTATAAAGCCCAAATGTCACCACAATAATATTCCAACATCATCATATTTTAGTTACGATGGATGTGGCAGCACTGAATACTAATATTCATCAGCAGGAAGCATACACTATTTTGGCTGCTTTACCAATTGTCCTGCCAGCACGAATACCATGCTGCTTTGTATTGCAATTACTTACCTGGGTATTGGAAAGGAATTTCTTTATGTATGATTGTAAATATTATCATCAGTGTTTTGGAGTGGCTATGGGTGCCACTGTAGCACCCTCAGTGGTTGCCCTTTACATGTTGTATTTTGAAGAGCATTACCTTTATGGATCTGAATGGTTCAGTACCATCTCGTTCTGGAAACGGTTTCTAGATGACATTTTTTTCATCTGGACCGGAACTATGGTCAGCCTAAAGGAATTTTTGCTATGGATAAACACATTGCATGTGCATATACAGTTTGAAGCGAAGTATCATACAGCCCAAATTGAGTTTTTGGACATGTTGCTTTACAAAGATGGGTATCAATTATCATCAACTTTGTACTGGAAACCAGTGCAACGTAACACCTTGCTCCAATATAACAGCTATCATCCTGGTCCTTTACATAGGGGTTTGCCTCTGGACCAGTTTTTACGGGTTTGACGACTTTGTTCCACAGTATCAGAATACCAGAAGCATGCGCATAATTTAAAAACATTCCTTTTGGAGAGCTGGTACCCTTTGCGATTGATTGATCGGGCATATAAACGTGCCTTGTACAATCATCTTGAGTGGTGGAACTCCTCTGAAAACCGTCAGGGACGGACTGGTGATCGCTTTGTCGGGCTTCTCCCCTACATGCCTAATACCATGGCAATTACAAGAATCTTGAAATCTCATTGGCATATATTGACACTACATAAGTGTTTTCAGTTACCACTCATGATAGCTTATCGTAGGAGCTCTAATATAGCAGATCGTGTTATCCGTACAATTTCTGACCCTGCCCATGTTCAACAGAGTGATAGGGGTCATTATGCTTGTGGCTCCTGTGATTTTTGCCTGACAACGATCGAGGGCACCAGTTGGCAAGACCCGCAGTCAGAACGAGTAGACACATTGCAAAATCGCACCAATTGCAATTCCGCCTTTGTAGTTTATTTGATTATCTGTCCTTGTGATAAAGCTTATGTGGGCATGACAATGCGAGTTATGACGAAACGCTTGCGAGAACATCATTCTCGCATTAACACTAATGCTTTGGCAGCACCACTGGAACATCATTGCCTACAACAGGAGCATTCTTTTTAATAACTTCATTGGTTGATATTAGATATGGTTCCTCCACTTTTGCGAGGGGGTGACCGATCATGTCAACTATGTTATAGAGAACAGCATTGGATTTATATGCTTCATTCAACTAACCCGTTTGGTCTGAACACTGAGGTGGCGTGGTGGTCCCTATACTAGATTGTTTTGAATATTGTGTGATTTGACGTTTATTGTGTCTTTAGGATCCGATTGCTGAATACAGCTCCATGTGATATAATCATACAAATACCGGAACAGGAAGTTTGGGTAACATTGCTTGAGGAAGAGCCGGGAATCAAACAGGTTTGAAACACGACGTTTGTGTTGCAGTACCCAACGCACTGATTGTTTCACAGCCACATTTGACATCAGATGAGTATATTGGTGGCGCTTTACCTTTCTGAGCTGGAAAGCCTTTTGGAAAATGTATAATCGCTGTGTGCCATTTTTAAGAGTAATGGGCTTTTGGGTGCGGTTTTGTTTTGGACATAAAGTGATGCGTTCCCATTGAGGAAGAAGTACTAATTGGGATCAGCAGTAATTTTTGAATTTTGAGGAGACTTGCTCTTGTGAGTGGTTTGTCTCCTGTATGTTGGCCGGTTGGCTGTTTTCATTAAATGATTAAAATGGAGGACCTACTTCAAGAGAGGCTTTTCCACTCTCATGGTAGGTGATTGGACAAAAAATAATCATTAACACTGTTCATTGGAATAGGGGAATAGGAAGTTTCGACATTGTAGTGTGGGAGATCAGGGAATGTCTACCTTTTTGTAGGACATGATTATTGGCACCCTTATAAACAATTGAAATCAGTTTGAACAGAAGAACCACATTCTCATTGTAGTAAAATTAGACCCACCTGTGATCAATTGTCAGTACTCACATAACTTGAATCAACCAATGAATGATGGTTCTAATGTTTAAAATGGCCACATTCACTCCCTGTTCCATTTTCACAAAGGTGAAGAAAAGAGAGCTGCCCGAGACTATCAGAAAAACCATTATCACCAAACATCAAACTTCAAAGGGGTACAAGGTCTTCTCCAAAGACCATGGGATTCCTGTGTCTACAGTTCGCAACGTTATTAAGTAATTTCTGCTCATGGAACTGTGAAGAACCTCCCAGGATGTGGAGAGAAGAGGAAAATTAATCCAGGAAGTCTTCAAAGGTTATTACTAACTGTTGAATAAAACACCATGTACAACATCCAAAGAGCTTAAGGATGACCTGGAGCAACCTGGAATGGTGGTTTCAACCCACACTATACACCGCACACTAAACAAAGAAGGACTTCATGGGCAAAGGCTAAGGAGGGCCCCACTGCTCAAAGACAGACATAAAAAGACACACCTGATCTTTGCCCAAACCACCCTTGAGAAACCACAATCCTGGGAAAATGTTCTGTGGACAGATGAAACCAAACGAGCTCTTTGGCAATGCAGACCAGTGATACATTTACAGGCAAAGAAATGAAGTGTATAAGGAAAAACAAAACACCTTTCCTACAATTAAATATGATGGAGATCCTATAATGTTGTGGGACTGTTTTGCTGCCTCAGGAACTGGAGGCCTGGAATGTATTAAAGGAATCATGAAGTCAGAGGACTACCAAGGTATTTTGGAAGGAAATGTGCTACCTAGTGTCAGAAAGCTAGGTCTGGGTCAAAGGACAATAACCCGGAACATACATCCCAAAGAAACAAATGGACAGTTTTAAAAACTTGCCAGCAATGAGTCCTGATCTCAATCCAATTGAGAACCTTTGGAAAGAGCTGAAATCTGCCATTGGTAAAAGGAATCCTGGAAACATTCATGAGCTGGAACAAATCACAATTGAAGTGGGAGAAACTACCAGCAGACAGATGTATGAAACTTACAGATGGCTACAGGAAACGTTTGGAGGCTGTCATCACTGCCAAGGGTTGAGCAACCAAATATTAGGGAAGGGTGCTATTAATCCTGTCCAGGACATATTTTGTTTTTTTCTCAGAAATTACTACATCTAAAGTTGCACAGATGTCTTTTTTTTTGTATACCTTTGAAATACTATTAAAATATTATGAGGACATACAGTTGGAATATTTCCAATTATTTCTCAAGATATTGTACACAACATACCTAAAATGCAAGGGTGCCAATAATGTTATCCAAGTTATTTGCCTTGTTACCTGTGAACTCATACGTGTTAATCTGTACTGAGCATTTCTGTTCCATGTAAACCGCGCTGATGCCGAATAGTGCGGTATATAAGAGACTTTAAATAAATAAATAAATAATAAAATATAGGGCCCAATATTCAGCCCATGGTGATCAGCAGTTTTAAAATGCCTGGCCACCCAAGCAAAACTGAAACCGATATTCAGCACTGGAATCCAGATATCCTCTAGCATGGAGTACCTGGTTTCAGTGCTGACCGGCACGGATATTTTTAAATATTTAGCTTACGCCTTTTCAGTAGCATTTTGCATTACAAATTAGGTTCTATAGGTCTTTCCCTATCCCCGGAGGGCTTATCATCTAAGTTTGTACCTGAGGCAATGGAGGTTAAGTGACTTGCCCAAGGGCACAAGGAGAGTCAGTGGGATTTGAATGCTGGTCTGCTGCCCTAACCACTAGGCTACTCCTCCACTCTAGACACACTGACATTCAACTGGTCTTTGGATAGCTGAACCGCATAAAGTTTTCTCAACCCAACTTTATGCAGACTTTTATCCGGTTAGCAAACTGACAATCATTTCCAACCAGATAAATGCTGGGACTGCCCTGACATTGTCCAGTGAGCACTGTGGCAGTTCGAGGGTTTATTCAGCAGCTTTGTGGTTAGTTCCCCAAATATCCCTCTCAGCGAGGTTTATCTGGTAATCAGGTTCTGCTAACCAAATAAACCCTTTCAAATACTGTGCCTATAATTTATTCTGATATCTTCAGCAGTACTAGAATAAATATTTCAAATTATTCCACAGACATTTTATTCTGTGCTGACCCAAATGTCTATACATAGCATGGCTTGACTTTGATTTATCTAGTGCTTAAAACCTACCTGATTCAGGTGAGCCCATGGGACTGTCTTCCATATCAGGATATGCTGGCACTGAAAAGTCATTACTGTGTTCGCACTGTAAGAGGGGAAGTTCCTGTAGTCTGTTGTTAGAGAAATACATGGGCTAGAACAGAGGAAGGACATTCTTAGCAGGTGGATCAAATTCTTGCTGAGTGAAAGTTAGACCTTTGGGCTAACGGCTAACCCAAAGAAAAAAAGAATGGAATACGGAGCTCAGAATCTTTCTATTAGAAGTCAAAGGTTCTATTTATCAAACAATATGTATTGTTTGCTACAATTGTTAGGTTCCAAAAAGCACATTCCAATCTATACATTCTAATTTCTCTCTGCAGTAAACAAGAGAAGACAAACCAAACATGTCTGGGTTTGTTTATTTAAAATATGATACATCGCCTTTCATCAAAATAGAAGGCAGCTCAACTTTAACCATACCAAAAATGACATCCTTATTGGATCAAGGCCACTTTCAGTAGGGTAGATCCCAATCCTATGGCCTACCTTACCCCAGATTGCAGCCCATTAGTCCAGTGGCAGGTACCTCATGATGCCTCCAGTCAGGCAGATTAAACCAATCAATTAATATTTGAAAAACACAAAAAGATTTTAGCAAATCACTGTACATGTAGAAACGTAACTGCATATAGGAAACTGGAAGCATTCATTTTACTGAATATTACATAGTCTGTAATACTGCAGACTAACCATTTTCCCTTTACAAAAAAAACCAGCACATGTTTTAATGGAATCAAAGGGATTTCAATTAAAACTGTATAGCAAATCTATGCCAGTGCAAGACCCAGTGCCATGTCATTAAGGGCATTAGCTGATGCCATGGCACCATGTGGGATAGTAGCATCATGTTGACAATTAACACAAGAGAAATGTGGATATTGCAGGCAATTTTCCATGATAGCTGCATTTTGTGAGATAGCAGCAACCGTGGGCGAGGTGTGGGCGTGGGTGTGTCTGTACCATGTGGTTACCACAGGCTTTGACAACGTGCGTGGTAGGGACATGTTTTGCAGACACCTCAAATGCAGCTAATGCTGCCTCAATGGGTGGTGTTAGCTGCATCTGTGATGCTGTCTTGCCATGATTCCTGCATTTTCACTATCTTATTGCTGGGTAAATAATATGCAACTTCAGCAGCTACCGCAGAGCTTTTGCAACTAACGCCCAGCGATAGCTACAAAAACCTACCACACTTTAGTAAACATACCCCTTAGTGGTGGAATAAATTCTGCCCAAGCAAATCCCGCAATGCGGGGGGGGGGGGATTAGGTAGAAGGGGGGCTCACACAGCAGCAAGCTTACTTTAACATGTTTGCTGCACTGCTCTGATCCTGTAAGTACCCAGTGGTGAACTTACAAGAGCGAGGCATCATGGCAAACATGATAAAGTATGTTTGCTGCGCTGCTGTCACCATGCGACAATTGGGGGGGGGGGGCCCTCAGCAAAATTTTGCTTAGGGGTCCATCATTGTAACTTATGCCAGTGCCCCTTAGATTCAATGATCACGCTTTGTAGCACAGACCCATGGACGGACACTCAGCTTCTTGCCATTACTGCCAGACTGCCACTGGTTAATACTGAGCTCAGATAACACCTCAGTATTGAGCCAAAAGCAAGAACTCTTACATCAGCATATCAATACAAAATAAGCAAATCCAAAATTGTAATTTGGGTATGCCCTTTAGTCTTCATTTTAAAGAAAAAAGAAGAAGAAATTAGATAATCACATTCTCTGGTACCTGCATCAGGTCAGTGTTGGAGACCCAGAGGGTCCCATTCAACTGCTTGTGTTCTGCTGCTGTGACCTGCATCTTCGCCCCACATTCCTGCCAGTAAAGAAACATTGGATAGATGATCTCATGGGATCCTGACAAACGCTCATGTCATCTGCTGGAAGTCAGTCAGAGTAGCTTCTGGTATTGGCAGCGATAGTGCATGGACTTCAGAGGCCACACCTAGCTTCAGTCAAATGGGTTGGAGCAGAGCTCTAGTCGTTAGAGTAGCCGGGATTCAAAACCTGCTCCTGTCACTACCACTTGTGATCTCAGGCACTACACCTTCTATTGCTTCAGGTACAAGTTTAGGACCCTACCTACTAAGCATGTTTCCTCAGACATAATATGGGAGAAAACTTTAGTATAGGGGTATCAAACTGCAATATTGGAGGGCAACAAGCCAATCTGGTTTTCAGGAAATACCTAATGATTATACATAAGATGTATTTACATGCAATGCAGACTGTGCATGCACATAAACCTCAAGAACATTCATTAGGGATATCCTGAAAACCTGAGTGGCTGGGGGTCCCCCAGAACAGCTTTGGAAGCCACTGAAGTATAAGCCTTTTTGATGCAAAGAAGCACCTACTGTATCTGAACTGGTAACTTACACTGAGATGGGATTTGGAAAGGTGAGGCATTCCATTCCAAATCACAAATCAATCATATTAGCCAATTTGAAGTTTTCATGTATGCAAACCGGTCTACATCAGACAAAAAGGAGCAAGGAATGGAATAAGTCCTTTATTGAAAATACACCCCAACAAGGCTGTGTTTCGGCACAGCTGTCTTCCTCAGAGGGAACTTCAAAAAATAAAAACATACATCAATAAGACATCAATATCAATATAATTAAAAATCATAAATAAAAACAAAGTAAATGAACCAAATACAGAAATTAAGATATACAAAGAAAATGCTTGTTGGACCATACAAGGAAACATACAACAGCCTAAAAAATACACAAAAAGAGTACTCTACAGAAGAGACTTGTTGTTAAAGTGGGCAGTATGCCTATATAATCACCTGGGAAACCACAGTACCAATTTAGGAAAAGCAAAAATCAATGAGAAATTAATGGGGGAGGCATATGTAAATGAGTTGAAAGACTATTTTATGGAGTTTCCATTTCAAAAATGCAGTAAAAACAGACTAGATCTACAGGCACCTGTACAGTAATAAATCTGCTCATATCAAAGAAATTTAAAAAGTCACTTAGAAAATCAGACTTGGAAAGGGGAGACCTCATTTGAAATAAGATAAAATTCAGCCATAAAAAAAAATGTGACCATAAGAGGGGTAAAATGACAGTAGGGTAAAATGAACTAAAAATCCACATAAAAAATCCACAGTCTATAGTACAAGTAGACTTCAAAAATGCTAAACCCAAACGGGGTGACAAGGTTGTAAGAGTTCCCATAAAGCCAATCAGCACAACCACTCAATGCAATGAGGCTCCAAAATTAAGGAATAGAAATTAAACAGTATAAAAAAAAAACAAAGGAGTTAACACAATGGAATTAGTCTTCCTTCCCCTTCCCACTAAAGTTTCATTGATTTTGCTTTTCCTAAACTGATACTGCAGGTTCCCAGGTGACTATACATACATACTGCCCACTGGTTGGATTTTATCTTTGATTTAAGGGTTGATTAATGGGTTTTAGTCCTTTTATGTTGTTATTTAATAGATTTTCACCTCCTGTTCTTTGTTTTATTTTAGATATGCATTTTGATCATGTATGTTTTTGATTCTCTTTGTTTGTATTTTTTAGGCTGTTATTATATGTTTCCATGTAAGGTCCAATGAGCATTTGTATATCTTAATTTCTGTATTTGGTTTATTTATATTGTTTTTACTTATGAATTTTATTTACATTAACATTGATGTCTAATTAATGTATGATTTTATTTTTTGAGGTTCCCCCTGAGGAAGGCAGCCATGCCGAAACACAACCATGTTGGGGGAGTGTTTTCAATAAAGGGCTTTTGTTTCCATCCCTTGCTCTTTTTTTTTTTTTTTGTGGTTTTTGCTCCTCTGAGGGGTTGTGCTCGCTTGTGGGCCTGTAAACTGGTCTACATACATGACTGGGTTAGACTCGGGGAATACGTTGGCTTTGATGAAACAAAAGCCATTGCACTTCAGTGCCAAGGAAATCAGAAATATTCAAATCAAGTTGGCCCAGTTTCAATGGTAATACTGCACACTGTCAGTTATCATCATGAGGAGATAAAGAAGATTACAATAATCACATTAAGATGCAACGAATGTCTGAATGAATAGTTTCAACTTATTCTCATTCATGAGAAGACACATTTTACAATGGGATGTTAGAGCCAGAAGATCTGAAGAAAGCAGGCACTTGTAAGTTCAGATACGATTTCAGAAACGTGAGCGTGCCTGATATGAATGTCTACATAGGCAGGGCTGGCACTAGGAGATGAGGTGCCCTAGGTGAACCTCACCCCTTGTGCTTCCTCTTCCCCCGCGGCACCCATTGCCACAGCTACTGTCCCTCTCCAGGACCAACAGCAGCAGCAATAGCCACAAACAGCCCCATGGAGCTTCCCTTCAAGCTCTGGCACCACGAGGATGTTTGCTTCCACAGCTCTCCTACACCCGATGCATACTTCCCATGCAAACAGGAAGTTGGCATAGAGAATATGAGAAGGGCAGAAGCAAACAGCCCCGTGGCACCAAAGCTTGAAGGCAAGCTCCAAAGGCTCTTTGTAGCTATTGCCGTCACTGTTGGTCCCGGAGAGGGGTAGCAGCAGCGGCAATGGGTGCCCCCAGAGGGACAGCGCTCTAGGCAACCACCTAGTTCACCTAATGGTAGCTCCGGCCCTGTACATACGCATCACCAGAATAGGATCTCAGAACATGAATGTCTAATAGCATAATGGTTAATGTAGTGGGTTAGGAGCAGAGTGGCCTGGGTTCAAATCCCAATGTTGGCCTTTGCGATCTTAGGTTAGTCACTTAATTCCCCATCTTCTCTACATCCCTTGGATGTTTTAAGGCCACAACAAGCACTTTCCCGATGCTTGTTCATGCCTGGAGCAGGTCTAAATGTGAACGCACCTGCAGATGTCCCTGACATTTTTTAAATTGACCGGGGACATCTACGTTCATTGCACCACCCCAGACACACATCCACCATGCCCAATTGGACTTCTCTGCACCGAAGACATCTCTAAACAGCATTTGGTAAAATGACTCCAAAGACATCTCCATGATTTTGACGTCCACGTGCATATATCCAGACATCCAAAATCATGATTAAGACTTTTAAAATGACCCCCATAGGGTCTAATTTGTCATAATAATTGTAGTTTGTATTAACATCTTTTAACAACATTATTCGCCTGACAATCCAAGGACAGAGTTGAATCAATAATAATTCCTAACAATTTTAAAGAAGAGAAATGGAGTTAATATCCTTTTATAATCTATTTTATCACAAAAAAATACATTTCATGGACTAATCTTCTAGATTGGATTGTCTATGTATTTTACATAAGAACATAAGATATGCCATACTGTATCAGACCAAGGTCCATCAAGCCCAGTATCCTGTTCCAACAGTGGCCAATCTAAGTCATAAGTATCTAGCAGTTTCCCCAAAAGACACAGGCTCCACAATGCTTGTATTGGGTCAAGCAATGATATCCTGGGTCCCTTTTAATAATGGTTTATGAACCTTTCCTCCAGGAACTTGTCCAAACAAAGCCATTGACATGAAATGGTGATGCCCTTCCCCTGATCTCTCCCTCTTTATGCCATTGCTTATATTTCATATTGGATGCTGAAGCCTTACCATGGGTATCAGAGTCCACTGGTGCAGTAAAGATAGGAGACTATAGTAGAGTATAAGCAGTATTAAGGGGTTCAGGAGAGCCGGCCATGTCAATCCAGAATGCAGTTGTAGCTTCCACGATTCCGTGGCATTGGTCTTAATGAAAGCAGTCATACCAAAGAGCCTGAAAAAACAGGAGAACTGAGGGATCAGGCCGAGTCCCAAATCCTAGAGCTTCCAAGTGACCTAGTTCAAGAAGAGAACTTTCTGGCCATCCTGGTTTTAGACTATCCCAACGCACTATGCTATTTCAAGTCCCTGCTCCTACCATTTGAAATGAGCTCCTCGGGTATCTTAATACATCAGATTGGAGTTGTCAGAACCTAGACTCCCTCCTTGAACTGGGTCACTTGGTATTTCACTGCCACCCCTACTGATGTTATTGTCTCTTTAATGACTGCAGAATTTGAGGCTTGGTTTCAGTCATTCTAAAGTCATCATATGTGCTATAATTAATTCCTAAAAATATGAAATTTAGTATTTCTGCTCCGTCTTCTTTCCATATTATATCAAACCTGCTACTCTGAAATAAATACCAACAAGAAACAATGCATGAAACTAATGGACTCTTGCTTGCAAGTGGTATATACACATATTAAAGGATAAAAGTTTAAAACTATGTCTAATCATAGTTTCTTCATACATATTGCAAAGAATAATCAATAACATTAGGTTACAGTTTCAAAGACTGTCAGGATTATATTTTCTGGAGGAAAAACTGTTTGCAATTTGCTCTCTATTTATTAAAAAAGAACTCTAGAGGTAATTCAAGAGAAAACTGTCTCTCTCTCTCCTTCCCATTTACTCTCCCTCCCCTGCATCTCAGCCCCTTTCTGTCTCTCTGCAGAACTATCTTAAGGTTTCTAGTTCTCTCATGTTAACACGCACATAGGTGGTGGCTAAATTTGCCCCTTGCTAATATTCAGTGTATTAGAGCTTCAAAGAATAACTCAACATCTGTTGGTTGACAGTGCTTCAGAGAATCCCTGATCCTGGTAGCAATGTGTGGCTTCAGGGACATCTGTATTCAAGGAGTGCTTATGGCAAACGTGTACTTTATGGGACTATACAAGATGAGGTATGGGTATGCTGGTTTATACACTTGGTCGTGTGGACAAGAATAACTTGGCAGAAATGATGGACAAGTTGATCTTTTCTTGCCACCATCTATTACATATTTATGATCTGCTGAGTCATGATGAATCCAGTGACATGAGAAGGGGACAATACTAAAATGAGCTCTGAAGCAACACCTGGTTGGTCTACACTGGGAACATGGTAACATCATAACTTGTTCTTACCTGACATAAATGTCATCAGGAGGGACCAGGTCTTGAAAATAAGGCAACTGATAGAGGTAAATGCCAGTCAAGTGGCCTGCACTGAAGATTGCCGTCATCACACACAAGCTGCTGAAGACAAGTAGGCTGACACTGCGTCGACAGGCCCACCAGGAGCACAGTCCCAGGAACGTAAAAAAGTAGATGGATGAAGTCACTGATGGGAAGGTTATACCTGGAGGGTTGAGAGGGGAGAAATGGGCCAAGAAAGCTTAAACTTCATGCTCCCTCCAGGACTGTGCATTGCTCAAGAAGGAAAATGGCTGCAGAAGTGGTTATGCAATACCTGACAAGCCCATGAGAAGCGTTGCCACCACCTTCCCCGCAGTTGTGAAGAGGGCTTCAAATATGACCTTCAAGCCTGATATGAAGTTTGCAATTTTTAGAATCAGCTTTGGTTTTTTGTCGCTTGTCTCTTTCCCCAAGACATCATCAGAAGAACACTCTGTTTCTTCTTCACTCTCTTCTGATTCCGATTCCTGCTCAAATATTATTGAAAGTAAGTGACAGATTCTCAGACCCATTTATACATTCACTTCAAGCCTTCCATTCATTTGGCTTTTGGGAAGGAGTAGGTCTGACTGCTTTCGTCCTGACCAACTCTCTCTCTTTCATTAGCTATCTTTTTGTGTGACCTGTGCCCTCCAATGGCTTTGACTTGTCCTCCATGCCAAATCTGACCATTACAGCAACAAAAACACGCTCCTGATATACTAAAACCCTGTGAACAATGCATCAGAAGCTCAAAGTGCTGAGATAATGTCGTCCATTAGGCTCAAAGACACTCTCATCTTAGGGTACAATAAAATAAATGTGAACCTCATAAGCTCTGACTGTGGAAGCTGTAGCATGGTAACATCAGCAGTTATCAATAATCCTCAAAGACGGAAAGTGCTGGAAGAAATTAAGGTTTTATCCCGTCTCCCTATAAACAGAGCTCATGACATTAAGAGGTAGATTAGCATATAAGATAAGCAATGCTGAGTCAGACCAAGTTCCATCAAGTCCAGCATCCTTTCTCTGACAGGGGCCAGTGCAGATCACAAGTACCCAGCAAATCCCCAAAAGTAGGTCACATTTTTTACAGCTCATTTCAAGCGATAAGCCCAAACCTTTTACCGTAAACCCTGCTAAATTAGTTGCCTTGACCACATGCTCTGGTAACAGAGGATTTGATGGCTTGATTATATTCTACATGAAAAATATACTTTCTTTCTACGATTTGTTTCCAATCTGCTGGTTGTTATTTGGATAGAGTATCCACTTGTTTTTGTGTTGTTTAAAGGCTCATTCCCTATTTAAGTATTCCACTGCCCTCATGGCTTTACAAGCTTCTCTCATGTCCCCTTTCATTTGCCTCTTTTCCAAGCTGAAGAGCCCTCCTTTATTGTTTTGGTTGCTCTTCTCTGAATCTTTTCTAGTTCTGCTAAAACTTTTTTTTCAGACAGGTCAACCATCTCAGCTATACACAAGCAGAATTATTTACTGGTATAATATATTCAGCTGAAAGAAGAATCAAGGTTTCCCTCTCGACCTGCTCTGCCAACATTCACATTGTTGTTCTTAATACTTTTTCAGAACCATCATGAGTTGTTTGTGTGATGCTTCCTCAAATAGCCCTATGAAAAAGACATTCATTATTAACCTTCTCCAAACTGAGGCAACTTAGGTCAAACCTCCCAAATAGGTTGCCAACAGATTCCATGTGATACACCATAGGCTAAGCTGGTCCTAAGGACAGTTCCCTGAGGAGATGCAAGAAGTTTACAAACTGATGCTGGGGAGTAGGAGGAAGTCAAACCCACTAAGCTACTTAGACTAGACATCTTGTTAAGCCAAAGGATAACAAATTTGCAAGGTTGCAATCGAGGATTTTCCAGAAAAAAATATATTACCAGAGATCTGTGAAACTGTCTTGAAACAAAGGTGGTCTTATGAAGTCTTTTAGGGTCAAAAAGACTCAGTTTTGCTTTGAAGCTCCTACATCAAACAGCTCAATCTACTTTTCTGATAACGGATGCCCTCCCCTCCTTACCTCATGCATGCTCCCTGCCCAACTGCACCTACCTCTCCATCCTCTTCCTCATGGTCCTTAGCGTGGAGCACCATTTGCGAATCGCTCAACTTAACCAGCTTTTTACAAAGTCGACGAACAAAGATACCTGCGAAAAATATTCCGACGTCTGGAACCAAGAGACGGATAATGTTTCCAGCATCAACCTGACTCAGTCTGTGGAGAGGAAATGCAAGTGACAGCAGACAGTTTCTTAGTAAGCAAAGAGATGAAGGTCAACAAAAGACTGCTGTCACTAGCTCAGTGACAGTCACTTCTGGGTCACATGGGCCGCAAACAGGTCAGGTTTTCAGGCTCTCCCTAATGAATATACATGACAGAGACTTGCATACAATAGAGGCAACGTGCATGCAGATCCCTCTCATGCATATTCATTAGTGATATCCTGAAAATATGACCTGTTCATAGCTAGAGGACCATTAGTGAATACCACTGTTAAGAGCAAGTCTTTCTTTATCAGGTCAATTTAAAAAAAAAAAAGTAAAAAAAAGTTTCCAAGTTTCTTCCTGATTTGCTCTACTGTCTTTCATAGACATATAGAGCAATTGAAAGGGAGACAAAAAGATCATCCCTTTGGGAATCACCAGTTTAAAGATGTCAGAGTCTGCAGAAGGCATCGTTTACTTACTGGCTGGATTTTCACAAGCACAAAACAATAAAAACAAACCTACTTCTCAATTTCCACTTCTTACTTTCAAAGTGGGCTTGGAGAAGGAAGTAATTTTATAAGAGGCATCTATGTGAGAAGTCCAAAGAGATGCTTACTTTAAGCCTTTTTTATAAAGGCAATGTAGACGTCTATAAGCAATAGCCAGCTCCCATAGTGAGCACATGCAGAAGCGCAGACTTACACCTGCTCTGAAGTTTGTATAAACATGTGCATACTTTATATGTGCACACACATATTTTATAAAATATATATATTCATCACAACGCAGTCCCTGCTGTACCCAGACTATGCCCCTGGGAATGACTACGTGCAGATCACACTAAGGTAGGGGCACGCCTTCCAATATCCTACTTTTCATGCATGCAGGCCGGGCATCCACAATTCTGGTGGGGGACATAGAGAGGCATGACCTGAATTTCCTCTGTACATTCAGCCATCTGAGCACGCCCCACCCCGCCCATGCTCTGCCACAGCCCCACCCCCTCCCACTGCTCCCTGTACTTTCTGTGTAAATGTAGGGTACGCAGGATCTGGATTCGCAATCAGGGGCTGTATATGGGTTGGACGTCCAACCCCGCTATTCCTGGACTGGAATGACCACCTAACTGTATAACTTTGCACTCGTCCACATAAATTTCATCTGACTTATTTATATCTGTTTTTTAAGGCAATCTCTTAATTTCCTTGGGTGATTCATGCTGCTCTTGATTTTGCAGAGTGTCTTTCAAGTTGCCCCTTTGATCTGTCACTTGGCTTTAATACCTATTTAAAATAATTTCACAGTTCTCTTGCCTCCTAACTGGAAGGCCTCTTTGTAAAAGGTCTCTATAAAACAAGTTCTCTCTGTATACTCAAAGAATATTTACTCCATTCTACTTTCTCTTAGCTCACTTTAAGCATCTTTTAAATATTATTTTGTTAGTTCTAGATAATAAAAGCATTAGGGGAGAAGACTAAATCAAGACTATTCCTTTTTTATTTAGGTTTATCTCACGCCTTTTCATTGGTATCTCAAGTTTAAGATAGCTGCTGTACCAAACTGTATTTCCCTATTTCCAGAGGGCTTCCAATCTGAAGGCATGAATTTACTGTGTTATGGGAATAATGTACTTGTATTTACCAGTAACAGCTTAATGCAGAATTTTTCACCTTAAACATGCATTAAATAATAATTAGCTGTGAAGCATGCAAAGCAGCTCATTATGCAAAATGGACATCCTGAAAAGTAGGCCAACTGAAGAGTACTGGAAGACAGAGTTGAAAGTCATTGCATGAGACAGGCCCATCCGTAGGGAGGATATAGGGTGATGGTCTTATGCCCCATGTGCTATGGTGCAAGCTTCATCATTTTGATGTCACTTCCTCAGTTGGTAGGGCCCTTCTGGATGCACCACAATCTAGCTTTCGTCCTTTACATTCTACTGAAACAGCTCTTGCCAAAGTCTTCAGTGACCTGTTCCTGGCCAAATCCAGGGCCTTTTTTCAATCCTCATCCTTCTTGACCTTCCTGCTGCTTTTGACACTGTTGACCACTACCTTCTCCTCAATACTTTGTCCTTGTTTGGTTTTAAGGACTCTGTGCTATCAAGGCACACATTTCATTGGATTGTGCTATCCTGGTTCTCTTCTTATCTCTCCCATCACAATTTGTGTCTGTTCTGGTGGATCCTCCGCTACTGCTATCCTGTTCTCAGTTGATGTACCCCAAGGGTCTGTCTTGGATTCATTCTGTTTCTCTCTCTATGCCCAGTCCCTTGGTACATTAATCTCTTCCCATGTTTTCAGTACCATCTTTATGCTGATGACTCTCATATCTTCCTCTCTACACCAATGTTCCTGATAAGCTGCACCAAGTACTCCACCAGCATTTCTGCTAGGTGGGGTAAGGTGCAAAGCGATGCCACTTGGGACCTGCTCATGCTGTGTGATCCTAAACATGATTGCTTTTGCGATCACTTTTCACCTCTTCCTGCTGGCAGGAATGCTAGCGAGGACTCTGTGCAGCTTAACGGGAACATTGCTGTACACATAAAATTTCTCCAGCGATCCAGGCCTGGATCTCTGTCTACATATCTGACATTGTTGCTTGGATCTCGCCACCATTTGAAATTGAGCATAGCTAAAAACTGAGCTTCTCATCTTTCCCCCTAAACAGCAGATTCTCCAAAAACACCTGCAGCATGGCCCTTGAATGAAGTGCTGAAGGTGGGACACACTTCTCCATGGAAATGTTTGGGTCTGAAAACAAATAGAAAAATTGCTTCATTTTTCAGCATCACCATCCAATCTGCATCTTACCTTAGGATTCCAAGCTGGCAGAGGACCTTCTCCCAGAGGTAGTCTGGTGGGAAAGAGTCAAAATACTCCTGCTGTGTGACAGTAGACATCAACATACCATAGAATTATCCATAAAGATGGCTTATGTCTCTACATCTGCATGCTGGGCGGCCAAGGCAAGTTAAATGAGGAAGATAAGAATGAACTGGCCACAAGGTGGTCTGTTTAAAATGTGACGGCCAAATGATTGTTAAAAGAATTGTGGTTGTTGCATTAGTCCACATGGATATGTGGAAGCTTTAAGGGTCAAAAACATGTTTAAGCTGGGCGCACTAGAAATGAGTTAATTGAATGGAAAAATTTGTAGGCAAGACCATTTTATTGGACTAATTTTGACTGGCTTATGAGAGTTTCCTCTCCTCGTCAGCTCAGTGATGAGGAGTGGCTAAGTTACACCAATTTAACTAGTAAGACCCAGATGATGCTCTATGATTTGAACGTAGTGTAACTACACGGTTTCTTCACTGACCTGGTGGACAGGATAATGCTCAAAAGCTTGGCACGAATATCTGAAGTTGGTCTAATAAAAAGGTCTCGCCTACAATTAATTTGTTGACCCTTGTTTCCACATTGTTTCAACAAAGTATTTAACACTTTCAAGATGTGAATGAATCAGCTTCATGCAAGTTGGGTCAAACTGAACTCTGCAGACATCTGTGCAAGGAAGAAACATTTTTCAGCTTTTCCCACAGACAGAGCCCTTCCCCCTTCCCCCTCCCCCATGATGTGTTTTTGGTTAAAAAGCTTAGAAGTTGATATTGAAAGCATTGATCCAGCTAAATGTTGGAGTTAGCTAGACAAACTGTGGTTTAAATACCTCTCCTTCCTTTCTCCTCCCACCCCCAACCATCCCTCCCACTAACACTTGGCTTCATTTTGTGTAGGCAAATTGTTGCCAACACAGAATTTACCCAGATTAAGAGAGGCTGCGCTCAGGGTCCTCCCAGGGCACAGTTAAAAACTTCAGCCAGTCTGCACTGATATTCACCATAGACCAGCTACAGTTACTGGGATAGATCTGGTCAGAAGAATATCCTGAAAACCAGACTGACAGCAGAACCAAGAACCTCAGAAAAATACAGGGAACCACATTTGCTATAAGAGTCTGCAGACAGCATTTGCTTATAATGTATTTTTACCATTAGGCTCTACATAGTGAAAGGCAATTTGAAACGATGACTGGATCAGCAGGAAAAGGAAACTGGTATAATATATCCACTGCAAAAAACGACCCGTCAGTCCTAGAAAAATAACAGAATATTTCAGTGACTAGAGAGTAGTAGATACACCACACCTGGGTCATGCACAAGACCCTATTCACGTAGGGGCCCTTGTACTAAACTGCGGTAACGGCTAGTGGGGATTCGTTCATTCCTGCCCTGTCCACTAGTCGCCAGGGGGTTACATTGTGCTAAACTGCAGAGGGGATGGAGTGTGGAGAGGGTGGGTGTTTCTTCATGGAGGGGGGAGGGGGTGTCCTGGTAATCAGGTGGGGGTTCTCAACCTGCCCTTTAGTAAAAGGACCCCATGGCAACATAGCAAATAAATGATAGCAGGCAAAGCACCAACTAGCCCAGTTAATCTGCTCACACTGCTAAGGACACATCCCAGTTCTTAGCTCTCCTTATCCAAGATAGTTTCCTTTTATTCCAACATCTTGGGTAGGGGCATATAAGATCCCGCACCATGTTCTCTCCTACATTAACTCCGTCTAGCCTTAATCTCTCTAATCAGCCAGGATATTGCACGGTCATCACCCAAACATCAGAACTTCCGGGTCCTCGGAGAATCCGCACTTTCTGCGTGCAGCTCGGATTTTCCAGTCTTTATTTATCTGAAATATGTATTTACTTTCTCCCCAATCTTACCCAACTCCCCATGTTCAGCGGGACCACTGCCTAATTCTTGAACGGAACAACTTTTAGATACCACTGTCCACGCAAAGACGTCAGCAAAGTGTCTGGGGGTGTCTCCCTAAATTTGTAGGAACTGAGAGATTGTTTCAAAAACTTACCCGAAACATTTTGTATACTTGGTATTTACTTTTTGCTAGAAATGTAAATCTGGTTTGAATATCTTTCAACAGTTAACTGACATTATAAAGCATGACTGCACCTCCCGTGAGTAAGAGGATGGGGGGGGGGGGGTCTCATCTGGGACTCTATAAAGCGCTGGGTAGCCTGGCAGAGTCTCCTCTCCACGCGGATAATTTGGATTTTTTCACTCCATTCAATTGATTCCTGCTACAAGAACAGGAAGCGTGTTGATGGGGAAGTGGGGTGTTAATAATGCTTCAGCCACAAATAATTACATGTTAAAAAAAAATAAAGGCATATTGCAAGATCAGAATTGCTGGTGAACATCCCAGAAAATTTATGAGCTCGATATTTAAAATCCCTTATCTGATAACCACGGACATTATCCAGATAAAGAACCACCAGCTCATTTATCCGGTGGAAAAGACGTCGATTGCTATCTGGATAAAATATCCTGATAAAGTCGGGTAAATTATGTACATGATCGCCAACGTTATCCGGATAATGCCGGCGGCCGCTGTCTTTATATCTGGTTATATTTAAATGCTGTGGCTGACCGCTACGATATTTAATATTAGCCAGTTTGAATATCAGCCGCCTATGTTTAAAAGTTAAGAAGATAAATAAACGGTTAAGATGGGGAGGGACTTGGAGGGTAATATTCAGTGAGCTCATAGCTGGCTAAAGATGACCGGATATGGATCGGATTAAAAAGCTATCCGGATGTGTCCGGCTGACTATAACCGTTAGCTATACCGGGATAATGTTATCCTGGTATTTATGTGTGGTCAGAAGTTGCTATTCAGAAAGTTAACCAGGTATATATCTGGACTTTTAGGGAGTTAGCCTTGATGCCATCCGGTTAACTTGAAGGAGATCTAAGGTAACCAGATAACTTTAACGTTATTCAATCTCAGAAATTCACCCGGTTAAATGTTTGAATATCGGTAAAGTCAGCCGGATAGCTCCTCGAACTATTGCCCTCTTCCATTTCCAAAAACATCCTCCCCAAACGCTTGCAACAAGCATGAACAATTTATCTTAGCCACCAGATGCTACGAAAATCAAAATAAAAAGGGAACAGCTTGTGGAAAAATTGCCGCGCCGAGTTATTAAAGGTTTGGGAACAGTCTTGTTCCTGCGCAAAGTTGCGCCAGTTCATCAACGAAAGAATCCCATTTATTTTCAGTGGGGGGAAACGTTGTGGCCATCCTTAAACAAATCTGCGGCACAGCTCTTGACAACATCCCAAGCAAATCAATATAAAAAGAGTTAGACGCCTACCTTTCATGGTGACATGTGTCGGCTTGGGGAGGAGAGGGACCAGCAGGAGATAGATAAGATAGGCCACAGAAAGCCCGTTGTGACGGATCGATATAGCTGGAAGCAAAATAAATTGACAATTAGAGCGGAAGTATCTATTGGTGGTGATCTAGACGAAAGAAACGAGTGAAGTCAAACGACACCTTCTGAACCGTTTCATTGAAAGCTGTTTGATTTTAGTAAGAACGAAGAAAGGATTTTATTCCAGTTATAGTATTGCATTTATAGGTTTACACTTGCAAAGAGGAGAGGTGAATTTCTTTGCATTGGAAAAGTTCCAGGCGGTTTCAGAGGTAGAGGACCGAAAGTTTCGGCGCAGTAACTTACGCGGGTCACCAAAAAGGCAAGTGGCAGGCTTTGTAGCAATTCCATTCGGTTATGTCCCAAACTGAGGATCTATGAATCTGGGGTCTAGAAGCAGGTAACAAAGCCATAAAACCACCACCCAAAAAGCCATATAGAATGCAACAAATTTAGTTACTTCGATTTTATAGATCGCCACTATCCAAAGCTTCATGGCGATTTACAATAAAAAAGCAGACCAAGAAAGAATTTACAGTCGACTAACTTTAACCATCCCGCATTAATACTGTACTACAATAAAACTTGTAACTCGGTGAATTAATTGCACTTCCTGCAAGAGTCCAGAAGACTGGAAACTGGCTTCTTACCGACCAACAGGAATGATAAGTAAAAGCGAATCCCTCAGCCCAAAGGAATATATCCTGAAAGTTAGGAGCAGACGTGGGACATCCCTTGCATTTCATCCAGTTGTTGGTTATGCGGCTATTTGAATGCGCTCACCAGTAAGCAAGCGTGGCTAGGTCCGCTCTCTACCTCCCCGGCGCAATGCACAGACGCGGCCAGTGTAGCACATTGGACTTTGCAAAGGTTTCTTACCTGCCAGCAGGGAGCAAGGCAGGGCACCTCGGAAGATCAGCCCGCAGGCGACATCATTGGCCATGGTCTTCTCATCACCAAGTCCCGACGACGAGAGCCGGTAGCCAGTCGGGGGAACGGACGAGGACCGCTGGGGAAATCGCCGTCAGACGCCGCGATGTGCCTCGGGCTCTAATCACTGCCGTCCTCGGTGATGGAAAATATCGATCTGCTCTGGAGCTATCCCGCTCTTCACAAGACTCGTTTAGTGCTGAATAAGTGTTATCAAACCTCATTATCAGCCTTCATCGATCTAGCTTTTCTTTCCTCCTCCTCCTCCTCTCTTGCTGCCGTCTCACCTCCGTTTTGGAAAAAGTGTTAGAGGGGAAAAAACAGGTAAACGGGGGAAACCGAGAAAAACCGTCTTCTGAAGCCACTTCCACCAGAGCATCGCTGCAGAGCTTCCAAATCCTATCTCCTTTCTCTCATGCAAAGGACGTCCCCGTCCCTGGCCCACACATTCCTGCTTGTGCCCCCTTCTTCATAGTCCCCACTTCAAAACACACGTTCTTGAACTCCCCCTAAATCAGAACAGCTTCTGCAAACCAGGCTTCAAATCCCACTAACCCTCCTTGTGCTCTTGGGCAAGTCACTGAACCCTCCATTACTTCACATGCAGCCATGGATTATAAATCCTCCAGGCTCAGAAAAATACCTGAAACTGCTCTCCATTCAGATATATATTCTCAATGATTTGTAAAAACAAACAGGGTCATCTAAGCTATAGACGAGGTGGTCAAAGCAAAGCAATAGGTCCTGACAGCCCCACCAAAGCAAGCCCCTAGCCCCCAACGAGGAGGGGCAGTTTTCATATAGTCCATTTGCCAGCTAAATGACTTTTCAACATTGCCCTCATTCCAGGAGGTATCCACATATAAAACAGCAATTTATAAAGTTGCATGGCGTTTATATATTTAAACTTATGCATAAACACACACACAGTACCCTGCAGGTGCAGTAATGGGCAGCGTTTACACTTGCAAACTTATTTTATAAACAGATGCATACACATTTCAAATAAACTGGGAAATTGTGCTTCAGAGCAGGTGTAACTGTGCAGGAAACACATCTATTTACCTTTTAAAATGCCCCAGTACCAGCTTGAAGCAGAGAACAGCTGAAAGAGTAAAGGAAGATGCCCCCACATCTGAGTAACAAAAAAAGGTGGCTGCAGTTGGCCAGGCAGAAGAGGAGAGAAGGTAATAGACAGACTACGGTGGAGGGGTTCAGACTGCAAGACAGTTGATGCTGGGGAGCTAATGTTAGGTTGGGAAGGGGTTGGGACTGGAACTGGGCTGATAATGGATCGGGGGGGAGGGGGGGTGCTGGGACTGGAGATGGGTCTATGCTGGGTCTCAAAATGGAAAGGAGATGATGTTGGCTGCCTAGGACTGGAAAGGGGGTGGGATTCTGGACTCTAAGAAGGCAGATACTGGGGGAAGTAGGAGTGGAAATGAGTTGATGCTGGAAAGGGGACTGAAAGGCGGCAGATGCTGGTATCAGAGTGGGAAGAGAGGCAGAAGCTTGAGAGCGGAAAGGAGATCAGGAAGTGGGGGGGGGGGGGGAAGGAAGAAAGTCAGTCATAAGCAGGGAAAGGTTCAGTGGGAGGGGTGCGAGTATAGATTCCAGGGTAAGGAGGAGAAAGGATTTGAGTGGATGATGGGGAAAGGAGTAGGGGGGGATCAGATACTGGGGATGTAGGAGAACAGAGACTTGAACTTAGGTGGAAAGTTTAAAATTGGGTGGGGGACTAAAGGAGAAGACTCCAAGATTAGCTGGGTATTGGGAGTATAAGTGGGGGCTCAGGGATGGAAGAGTGAGGACTTGGGCGATTAGCTGGGGGGGGGGAGGGGAAGTGGAAATAGGGAGAAAATTGGAGGACAGTAGAGACTAGAAGGGGTATGAGCAGGGTTGTGAGACCAATGCAGACATGGAGAGGAGAAAGGGTTTGAAGAACCTGAAGGTTTTCGGGTGGGACTGAGAGGCAGTTAAAAAGGACAGAGGATTATGGAGAAGGAGAGAGACAAAGGAAGGAGACAAGTCTGAAGTAGGTGAGAGAAAAGGGGGATGTAAAAGAGGAAATGGAAACCAAGATAAGCAATAAGATTAAGAAAGGAGCTGAGTCTGAGTGGTAAGGAAGGAGCTGGGGGATGAGAGACAATAAAAGGTAGATGAGGATGGGGAAGGGCTGAGCACAGAGGGAGGAAACTGGAAACTAGAAAGTAGGTGAAAGGACAGGGGAGTAGGAGGCTGGAGAAGGAATGAGACAGATGTGAAAATAAGAGTACTAAGGAGATAAGAGTAGGAAATGGAAAGCTGGTGAAGCAGGAGAGAGAGAGAGAGACTGAAGTCTAAAAGGAGGAGACAAGGATAAATGAAATCTAGCTATAGTTAATTAAAAAGGCAAACGAGAAAGAAAAAAAAGATGAATTGGAAGGAAGGAAGGATCAACTTCAGAGAGAGGGGAAAAAAGGCAGGAAAAAAAAGAAGTCCAGAAACATAAAATGAAAATGAGATCCTGGAAAAGAGGAGAAAATCAACAAGAGGATGTAGTAAAGAGACCATGGAGGCACTATTGTAATACAGGATATAGAATCCTATCATGGTAATTTAATATCTCAGTTATCAGATATTAATTATTACCAACTTTTGGCTTTGGATCCAACTCCTGATTTGAAAAGTAGCATTTTGGAACTGATATCTGGGGTATTGTTAGCAGAATGGATTGCCAAGAATGGATTCTACCAAAAAAGAAAATTCTATCACAGCAAGCTCAAAGTCCTAGACTTTAAAAACACTGACCAGTAAAATCGCCAAGTGCCTGAAGGAGGAGTTAGTAGGGTGGGAGGAAGGGAAGTGGAATTGCAATGGGCTAAACTAAAAGAGGCAAGAAAAGGTGCAACAGATACATACGTAATAAAAACAAGAGGAAAAGGAAACCTATTTGGTTCTCCAAAGAAGTGGCTGAAAAACATAGGCACAGGCATAAAACACAGCTTTCAAAAATTCAGAAGTTTGCAAACAGAGCAACACAGAAAAGAATACAGAATCAAACTAAAAGACAGAAAAAGAGAAGAGAAATAAGGATAGCAAAATCAAAGGCAGAATAAAAGATGGCTAAAGATGTGAAGTATAGCAAAAAAACTTTTTTCAGGTAGATTTGGGTGAGGAGGAATTGTAGGACTCAAAAAGTTTTGGGAACGGATTTGTGGAAAGTGACATTGAAAAAGCAAAAATGCTAAACAAATATTTCTGCTCTGTTTTTACTAGAGAAAATCCTGGAGAAGGACCAGCTGTGGTTGACAAATATACAGATGGGGATGGAATAGATACCACACCATTCACAGAAGATGGTGTGTTTGAACAGCTTGCAAAACTGAAAGTGGGCAAGGCCATGCAGCCAGATGGGATACATGCCAGGATACTGAAAGAGCTCAGAGAGGTTCTTGCAGGGCCATTAAAGGATGTTTTTAATAGATCCTTGGAGACAGGAGAAGTTCCACAGGACTGCAGAAGGGTGGATGTGATACCTCGTCACAAAAGTGGCAGTAGGGCAGAAATGACAAACTACAGGCCAATAAGCCTTACCTTGGTGGCAGCAAAAGTAATGGAGGCACTCCTGAAAGAGAGAATAGTAGACTTCCTCAAAACCAACAGATTGCATGATCCGAGGCAACATGGTTTTACCAAAGGACAATCTTGCCAAACAAATCTGAGTTCTTTGACTGGGTGACCAGAGAACTAGATCAAGGGCATACAATGGATGGTGTTATGTACCTAGATTTCAGCAAAGCCTTTGATACTGTTCCTTATAGGAGGCTTATCAATAAGCTCAACAGCTTGGGGATGGGTCCCAAGGTGGTGAACTGGATCAGAAACTGGTTGACTGGCAGACGACAGAAGGTGATGGTAAACAGAACTCACTTGGATTAAAGGAAGGCAATTAGCGGTGTGCCCCAGGGGTCAGTCCTGGGCCCGGCCCTGTTCGATGTATTTGTGAGAGATATTGATGAAGGACGGAATGGAAGTGCAAATTTTTGTTTCATCTGCAAAAAGAAAGATAAGATAAGATAAAAGAGTGGACTCCCTGAGGGAGTGAAGAACATGAGGAAAGAGCTACAAAAGCTGGAAGAATGGTCTAATGCTTGGCAGTTAAGAGTTCATGTGAAGAAGTTCAGTGTCATACACGTGGGAAGCAGAAATCCAAGGGAAATGCATGTGATAGGGAGCGAGAGACTGGTGTGCACGGATCAGGAGAAGGCCCTCGGAGTGATTGTTTCGGAGGATCTCAAGGTGGCGAAACAGGTGACAAGGCGGTGACCAAAACCAGAAGGATGCTGGGTGGAATACAGAGAGGAATTACCAGCAGAAAGGAAGATATACAAATGCCATTGTAAAAGTTGCTGGTGAGGCCTCACTTGGAATATTCTGTTCAGTTTTGGAGACCATATCTTGCAAAGGATATAAAAAGGCTGGAAGCAGTTCAGAGGAAGGTGACCAAAATGATTTGGAGTCTGTGTCAGAAGGCTTATGAGAAGAGACTAGAAGACCTAAATATGTACACTTTGGAGGAGAGGAGGAACAGGGGAGATATGATTCAGACCTTGAAATACTTAAAGAGAAATGATGAACAAACAAACAAACCTCTTCCAAAGATGGGGAAGCTGTAAAACTAGAGGACATAACATGAAGCTACAAGGAGTAAACTGAAAGGCAACATCAGGAAATACGTTTTCACTGAAAGGGTGGTGGATGCTTGGAATGCCTTCCCGATGGAAGTGGTGGGGGAAATACAGTGACAGAATTCAAAATGGCATGGGACAGACACAGTGGATCCCTTTATAGCAATAGGATAAAATAAAAACAAACATAACTATCTCTTATATCTCAGCAAATAGGGGTGACCTACATGGATGTATAAATATGTAAATATGTATGTATAAATGTGAAATGTAAATATGTGTAGTCCAATCCTCAAGACACTAACCCAGTGTGCTGTGACCTACCCTCAGATCTATGTATATATTTTTCCCCCTCTTCCCTGTCTTGATTTGACAACCCCCAAAGATGAAATCAAACCGCTGCTGATCGCTGGAAGTAGCGGTATATAAGTGTGTATTAAATAAATAAAATAAAATAAATAAATGGAGCGGTGGGTACATCCCTAAACAAAGGCATGGGGAGGGGTGACCTACACAGAGCAGCAGGTGCACCTGCTCTTGCTGCCTTGCTGGGCAGACTAGATGGACCATGCTGGTCTTTATCTGCAGTCATATACTATGTTACTATGTTGATGGCCAAAAATCCAATTATTTACACAGTTCCTAAAATCCATAAATCACTTACTTCACCACCTGGGCGTCCAATTATATCATGCAGGCACTCCATTTTAGAACCCCTATCACAATTTTGTGATCATTTTCTTCAACAGCCTGCCCAAAGTCTATCTTCTTTTCTCTGGGATATTGCACATTTCATCACTAAGACTACAATCTTTTTCAGGTGAAGTGGATCGGCTCATACTTGTGACTTTGGATGTAAATGCATTGTATACTAAACATCAATCAAGCTGAGACAGCTACCACAGCTAATAACACCTCTATCAACTTGCTTCCCAGAATACCGCCAAGTTTTTTCCTACAATTATTGGAGATGGTTCTTATTAAGAACTATTTCATGTATGATGCTAAATTCTACTCGCAGATTTGTGAAATAGCCACGGGGGCCTTCAGTGGCTACATTATATATGGCACATTTTGAATCCACTTTTATATATCCATCTGAATGGCTCACATACATCCCTTTACGGGTACATTTTTTGGACAATATTTTCTTTTTGTGGAAGGGGTCTGTGAACAATTTGCAGACATTTTTAAAATGGATTAATGATATTAAACCTAACATTCAATTTACTGCACATTTTTGTTTTCAAAGCATTGAATTCTTGGATGTGCTGGTATACAAAACAAGATCAATAACTCTTAACCACATTATACCGCAAGGCGGTTCAGTGTAACAACTTATTTCAATATCAGAGTTTTCACTCGGACCCATTGAAAAGGGGATTACCATTGGGCCAATTTTTTCACCTTCGCAGACTATTCTCTACCATGGAAAAAATTATACATCATGCTGGAGATTTAAGCGATTGATTATCAGCACAAGGATACTCAAAGAAAAGTTATTTCACATGCATACAAATGGGCTAGATTTTCACACCAGGAGTGGCTATTTAAAAATTCTTTGCCATCAACACCACCAACCAGTGGCATAATTACTGATAGTGCTGGTGGTTCTCTTGCTTTAGAGGACTCCATTCAGGAAGAAACTAAATTTGTTGGGATTTTATCATACATGTCTTCGTCTCAGCAAGTTACCATGTTATTAAAAAAAGCATTGGACAGCGTTGTCTTTGCACAACTATTTCCGATGTGATTTACGGATAGGTTTAAATCTATGAGTTCAGGTTGTGCATATGACATCTTCTGTGGACCAATCTATGTTTTTGGATCAATTTGATACTTCTCTTGGTCACTATAGTTGTAGATTGTGGACATTTTGTGCAACTGGTGCTAGTTGGATTGACCAGACAATGGGTAAAACACATTATTCATGCTGGAATACTTCGTGTTTCTTCTTATGTGGTATATATGATACTTTGCCTTTGTTCTCTAAAATATATAGGACATACTATTCAGCCCATCAAATCTAGATTACTAGAACATCTTTCTTGGCTTAATATGAAAGTTATGAGGCCCTAATAGTTAGTCATTGTATGCTGTTACATCATACCTTCACTGATTTGAGGTGGAGGGCAATTGATTGGGTCCCTCTCGATCCCCGTGGAGGGAATCACGAGCCAAAATGTCAAAATTTTGGAACAATCATGGATCTTTAAAATGGCTACTCTGTAACCCCTAATGGACTAAAATCAGGAACTAGACTGATGGAGTCTACCGAGATTGTCAGAATCACTTTCACAACTGGTTTATAATGTTATCTATTTGACAGAGTTGCTATAGGCTTTTGTGAACCACATGATCAATGTCTTCCTTCTGATGTCACACGACACAAGTTTCAAATGTGGGGCTTTTATTTATTTATTTATTTATTTAGACAGTTTTGTATACCGCCTTATCCTTCAATCAAAGCGGTCACAACACAATTGGGGGATACATTTAACACGCAGGGGTATGAGACACACACACTAATACTTACAGGGAACATGGGCAATGGAGGGTTAAGTGGCTTGCCCAAGACCACAAGGAGCATCTGTGGGACTAGAAACCCCAGTCCTTCCGGCCCAAGGTTGCTGTCCTCTAGTGGGATTTGAACCCCCGACCTTCCGGCCTGAAGTACCTTGCCCCAACCACTAGGCTACTCCTCCCTCATTGGGCTTTGTTTTCCTGCGAGTCATTACAATTTGGACATTAAATGCAAATGAGAGACATCTTTCTTTTGAGCATTGAGCGCGCTTTGAAGATGGTTTAGTAAGCTCTAAATGCAGTGCTGTGTTCGTCGTGGGACGTCACAATACTTTATACTTAACGCTTCATTTTCTTCTCAACAGATGAAGTTACATGTTCCTCATCTTTGTCAGGATTGGGACATCAGCAGAATTAAACTGTGAGCTTATACTGTGCAAAACACATTTTTTAGGTGTTTTAAAGGTGTTTCATACAGAAAGGTTTGTGTTTGAATACACTTAGTGGTGTGAGGTACATTATTCTAAACTGATTAAAAGGAAAGTATGTTATGAGAGGTTGTTGTCCTCAAGACAAACATTCCAACAAAAGAAATACTTGATCAGGAGCTCCGTTTTTTGAAAAAAAAGTCTTACTTTTTATTGTGGACCTCTATGGTAGTGGCACTGAACAGAAGGATTAAGTTAAATGGCAACACTAGATTTTAACTTAAGCCAGTGACTGTGCCAGCTGAAAATTTACCCCTATTTGCACAACTCATACCACAAAATTGGCCCCGAGGGGGGGGGGGGGGGGAAGCAGAAGTTGGTTCAGGGTACCATAATCCCTTTAGTTGGCCCTGGGGTGTGTCAGCAATGTACCATGGTTTGGTACTCTGCTCTGACTGCCAGTGCTAAGCTCCAGACTTACTGGAAGTTCCTAAAATTGGATGTGTGAATAGCAACCCTAAATTTAGCATCCTAACATTAAAATTAGATCCTATTTTCAGACCAAAACTTAGGATGCAAAACGTTCTACTGAAAATCAGTGACTAACCTAGATAGCTGTTTCAAGCTCCTAAAATGTTGACCTATAGGCTTCTGTGCACATTTTTTGTTTTAATAAAGCAATCTTCCCGTTTGCTCTCTACCCACATAGATCCCTATAGTGTCTCAGTTCTTAACTGATACTTTTGCTTTTCTGACCAGGGGTGTTGAAGCACAGGGTGCATTAAAGCCGAGGGCCTGGTCTAGGGAATGACTTTCTCTGAAAGGATCCCTGATGTAAACCTCTCGCTATGCTCTTCACAATTTCCCTAGCTCCCATCTTACACTGCATGCTCAGCTGCCTGAGCAATTGCTGATAAAATTACTTACGGCTGACCCTCTAAGATAGCTTAGTGCAGCACTGAAAAACAGAAAAGGGTTTGCAGGGCATAAACAGTGCTCTGCATATATGAAATAGATATTTACAAAGACTTTGTAGCTTCAACTTCATATAACATATCCCAGGAGGAAAAAAAACCTCTCTCTCTACATCTATCTTTCTATTACATATACACACACACACACACATATATACATGTGCACAAACACCCCAAACATGTTAAAAGAGTTCTTTTATGGAAATATTAGTTTGCCATGTAGTGAAGCATCCTTCTTTACTATAGATGCATTAATGCCGACAGGGCAAGGATGGGCCAATTCATCTTCAAGAGCTTTAATCAGTCTTGCTATTTTCATAGTGCTAGTAGATACCAAGTGCAATACGGTGGTGATAAGTAAATATGCAGAACATACCCCTTCCCCTGAGAGCTTACGATCCATGTGCTGCTCTTTACGCCTGGAACAAACTACCTGAGTCCGTACATCAGGTGCCTTCTCTGGCCCTTCTGAAATCCAGGCTGAAACTCACCTCTTTGCTGCCGCTTTCAGATCTTGACTCATGCTGATCTCTTTTTTGTGTTTCCTTACCATTCCCCTTAGCTGTATCCCATGTCTACAGCTAGTGTGTTGTCTTTCTTGACTAAATTGTAAGCTCTGATGAGTAGAGACCATCTCTTACATGCGTCTGTGCAGCACTGCATACTTCTTGTAGCGCTATACAAATGCTCAGTAGTAGTAATTTTAATCGTTGTTATGTTACTATCGTTTGTTATATTGTTACAATTCCTTGTAAAACAGCACACCTTTCAGGTCCTGTTAAATTGTTGGTTGCTTTGAATTGTAGAAAGGCAGTATAAAAATACATTTAAATAAATAAATAGTTGTAGTGGTGGTATTAAAGGCAGTGCGTGATCAAATGACTTCTTCAGGATCATCTGTGGCAAAAGTGGGAGATGAACCTTCGCGTTCCTGCTTTTTACTCTATTGTACACTAAGCCACTTCCTTTCCTGTGTATTGATCCCATTGGCCTCTTGGACAGCAGTTGGAGGCTCCAATGAATTTTGGCAGAGTTGGGGGATGGGAGGGTATGCAGGAGGGGGGGGTGTCTTGGAGGCAATTTGAACACTCTAAAGCACCAGTGATCAAGGTTAGTCCCAATGGGAGGTACTGTAATCCAGGAATATGGTGTCAAAGATGGTGTGTGGTAGCAGAACACCTTGAAAACAGCAACAAGCCAACCAATCCAAACCTTGTGATCCCAAAATCACCAGCCCATAGACCTGACTCATGATCAGGGAGTCACTTGGGCTTTTCCATTCCCACTCCTGTGACTGGCAAATCATGGTCTACTATATCTGTCTTGGCATGTGCATTGATTTTGAGGCTATGAATCTGTTACTTATTAGAACAGATACCTGTTGTGCAGAATAAAATGGGTTGAAATAGACAATATCTGAAGTTCCTATGAAGTCTAATATAGCAAATGATGGCAGATAAAGACCAGCATGGTCCATCTAGTCTGCCTAGTGAGATGGATAGAGTTGTACCCAGGGCCAGTCCAAGAGTTTCTGCCACCCTAGGCAGAAACCCCATCCTCACTGCTGCACCCCCCACTGACACCCCCCCCAGGTGCCACCTCCCCTCCCACCACCACAGATTCATCTCAGAACGGAGAGGTGGGTAGCGGCAGCATTTCTGAAAGTGGCAGCTTTTTGCCACCACATTTGGAAATACTGCCGCTGCCCACCTCCCCCTCAAACTGAATCATCAGCAGCTGGGGGGGGGGGTGGCTTGGCTGCCCATAGTGCCATTGCCCCTCCCAAGCTGGCCACCTAGTGGATGAGCCAGCCCTTGTTGTATGCACTGCTTTATGAGGGTTACTCACCTCTCTATGTCTTTGTTTAGATTGTACCCACCACACCATGTAGGTTTCCCTTCTAGGTTTTTGAGCCGTAAAAGTTATTTAAGTTTGCTTTGAGTCCATCCTCTTGCTATTTAGTGATCCTCTTTTTTCCCCCCTGCCTTTTTGAATTCCATCACTGTTTTTGCCCTTAGAAGGACACTCCAAGCATCCACTACCCTTTCTGTGAAAAAGTAGAGTATTTCCTGAGGTTGCTTTTGAGTTTACCTCCTTGCAGCTTCATTTCCCATCCTCTAGTTCTACAGCTTTCCTGTAGTTGAAAAGGTTTTGTTTCTTCGTTAATACCTTTTAGATAGTTGAAGATTTCTATCATATCCCTTCTCTCCTCTAGGTATACAATATTTAGGTCTGCAAACCTCTTCTCCTATGTCTTCTGGCCCAGGTCTTCCTCTGAACTCTTTCAAGCCTTTTTATATCCTTTGCAAGGGGTAGTCTCCAAAACTGGCCACAATACTCCAGGTGAGGCCTCACCGACAACTTGTACAGGGGCATTAACACCTCCCTCCTTCTGCTGGTTATGCCTCTATTTGCAGCACAGCATCCTTCTGGTTTTGGCCACACCTTATCACACAGTGTCTGCTGATCTCAAGATGGCGAAACAATCACCCGATGTCCCTGGTCCATGCCGCTCACCCACTATGGTATACAGCTCCTTTATATTTCTGCATCCCAACTGCATCACTCTGTGCTTCTTTGTCTTACATTTTAGCTGCCAAAGTATAGACCACTATCTATACTTTAGCAGTTTACAATTAAACTGTATAGTCTTATAATGTGCAAGACTAGGATAACATGAACAAAATACATATTTAAGAAATTCTAACTGTAGTTTAATATGCTTAAACTGCAATTCACTTATTTTTGAAAGAAAGAAGCTCACCTTATTTTCGTGATGGGCTGGGGGAGAGGGGGGAGAGTTGCTATTTACTCCTTGATTTTTGGGTCCTGTTTGAAGTGTTGAGGGTGCGGATCTCCTTAATGCTGAATAATCTAATCTTTTTTCTATTAGCAAAATAAGCACGGAATGCATTATGCTATGAAACCCTCTCCTACATGCCGTGAACACAGACTGATTTTAAGCACTGCAAAAAAACAGTTAACAATTTTCCAAATCTTATTGGAAAATCATTTAAGTGGTGATATAGTCTCTGGCACCAGCTGTCTGTATAATTTTCATAATGGAGCAGCAAGGGGGAAGAGTCAGTCAGCAGAATACAAAGATTTATAAAATCCTCCGCAGCACAGAAAATCAGGCTTTTAAGATCTAATTGACAAACCAAAGAGCCAAGCACATTTTTAAAATGGAATGGAAAATAAGAGCTATCAAGTTATACAGAGTGAAACAAATAGACAGACAAATCAGTGCACTACATATTTCAAAGCATCGCTGCCTTTCCTTATGCATAATGCAATGCTGTGCAGAGAACAATGTTTTAAGGGCTCGCGGAATTGTGTGACAACAGATTAATCCAAAACTTTTTAGCATTGTCTTGCCATGTTGTTTCACAGCAACAGCTCCTTCCATGGAAAAGCCTGGTAAATTAATTCATAGCCTTTAACATCTTGAAATAAAAACAAACATGCAGGAGATCTCGAATCCAAAATAGCCTTTTTGTAGTAAAAAGAGCCCAGGCTGATTTGATGGTAGGGGGATGGGCAATGCTGTGGCAACATTTCCATTCTAACTTGCGCTTCCAGCTCAAGTTGAACTAAGGCTGGGAATGGCACTGTGAGCCTTCAGTGGAGCGGCATAGCCGGGATTGATTTTTTGGTGGGGTCTGGGATTCACATGGGTGGGCACAAGAGGTGTGCAAAATATTCACACTTCCTCCAGTTCTCCTCTCATTTGACTGCTCTGCTTGCACTGACTGGGTGGGCCTGATGCCAAACTGGAGGGGCTATGGCCCACCCTTAGCTACGCACCGCTTTATTAGGGAAAAAAAATCACCAATAGTTCCTATTTCATATTCCCTCCCAACAATTCAGTGTTGTCATAATCGTCAGCTAGGGCCATGCACCAGAGCTCCATCTGGACCCTGTAATCATGGGCCCTAAATCCAACCACAAGGTGACCCCCCCCCCCCAAGCAATAAAAAGAACTCCTTCCACAACATTCATTGCTGACCTGAAGAGCAGAAGACCTGTCTGGAGCTGAACCCAGGTCCCTGTCCATGGTGTTGAGCTACCAGACCAGTCATCAGTTATATTTTAATAAATAAAAGCTTGGTTCTTTTTACAGTCAAAGAGACACATGCAGACACCTCCAGGCAGGAAAGCCATGTGTACTGCAGAAATGCTTTTAAAATGAGAAATGAGGCTGGGGCTGATTTGTCTCTGGTGGTTTTGGCCTCCTGGAAGCAAACAGCAGGCAAATATAGGTTTTATCAAATATCTATTGTCCTAAAAGGGGATATTCACCACCGATCACTATGTTTTTAAAAGCAAAAAGGTTATTTATAAATACCCAAATACATATATTTGAAATGAATGGGAGGCTGTGAACCTCTTCGCTCAGACATACACACCACTAAGAAACTAGGAGGACATGAAAAAAGTCCATCCAAAAGAGCAAGTAAGTATTATTTTATCCCTTTCCAAGGGGGTTTTGAGAAGCCAAGGTGATAGATTTCCAATTGCCTGGGTAGAGACAAGTGTACCTCCCTCTCGCATGCGGAGCTGAGAAAACCCAAAATTTAGAAGCACCTGCCTCCTCTGCCTATACCTATCCGCACCTGCCACCAGGCTGCCCTCTGTAGCCTAGGCCTACAGTAGCAAATCCACAAGAAGTTAGTGTGGGGTCTGGAAGTCCGCCTGCACTCACAAGGCCTGCAATGGTACCCTCCACGTGCAGGTTTCCATGGTAACTGGAAGCCCACCCAGGAGAAGAGGGGGGGTGGGACACTGCCAGGATTGGCTGCAGAGGAGAGACGCAGAGGGAAGGCTTCAGGAAACATCCCCGCACCTTCTGACAATCTCTAGAGGGGATGTACCCTTACCTCACCCAATATCTATAGATCCTCAAATTTAAGTCTGGCACTGCTTCCGTCCTTGGAGACGGACCACAAGCATGTCGAGTCAGAGTTGAAAAAGAAAGAAAAAATGGACAGTCACTCAAGACTCCGACAACATCAGGTGTTAAAAGAAGGGAAGCACCTAGAATTTGGCTTGTAATGGGGTGATAAGTGCCAGCTTGCTGGGTGTGGTGGGTGCTTGTATTGAGCAGACGTCTTCACTGTGCTCCTGTTCATAGCCCGGGGAGTTCATGCAGCACACCATGAAGACCCGACCCTCTCACACAAAGCCAGGAGGCATGACATGCCAGATGAGCTAAAGTTGGAAAAAGACCCTCTGAGATCAGTTTTTCTTGTCCCAACAGCTGCAGGTGGTGATTTACATAGATGACAGGTGTCAACTGCCATGCTTGACACACTGGTTGTGAACACACAATGGTTGCATCTTTATTTTTTTTTCCAGTTGAAATTTTAGTGGAACAAATCACACATGGCACTGTATAGCAAAGTACCCATAAAATACCATAATCATATGAGAACACCCCACCAATCATTTTTTCCCCAGACCAACCCCCCTCCTTCCCACCCCACATTCCTCTCACCCTCCTGCACCCTTCACCAACAGGAGTTGGAACCTACTAGTTGGTACAGTTCAAAAGGCTTGAAATTTAAACAATCACAAAAAAACCCGCAGTCTGCTAATGTCCAATTGCCTCCCCCATCACCACACTAGGAACGTTTCCCCATTAGATCCTCCCTACTCTCTTCCCACTCCCCCCAATCTCGCCCTTCTACCTTCCACTATTTCTCAAAAGACGCCCAGAGATCTCGGAACTTAGGTAGCCTCTGCTGACGCATGGCCATGAGCTTCACCATCCCAAAAATGTGTGCGAGCTTCCTAATGACTGAACCCAAGTGGGGAAGTTCAGCCCATTTCCAATGCTGCGCCAGTGCCAACCATGCAGCAATAAATCAAACAATGAGGCCAACTCAGCTCCCACATCCGCAACTCCCCCTCCCCTTGTTCAACAGCACAAAGGCCATCACGGGGACAACCCTTTGTCCCAACACCCAAGAGAGATCAAAATCCTGCTCCCAAAAGAGTATAATCCTGGGACAGTCCCACCATATGCCTAAAAGTCTCCACAACTCCACATTCACACCAGCATTACCCATGACCCCAGCCCAATTTCTACAGTCTCTGGGGGGTATATCATCATGTATGATACAGCTTATAATTATTTTTAAGTAAGAAGTTGCCTGAAGGCCTTTAAAAAGTTGCTCCGACATAAGCCCATTCTTGTTCCACCCCATACCTCACCAAGGTCTTAATCCCAGCTCACCTGATGCAGATTTCCCAGCCCCCTGCTCCTCTAAAACCAGATACAAAACAGGATAAACACACTCTCATGGACCCCACAATAAAGGTAGACGCCAGTGGGCTGACCTCAGTCACTCCCCGGACTCCTCCCCCTCCCTCACATAGATTTCACTATTATCAGGTGTGCCATTTTCTATCACACTCTTCCAAGCCATATTCCTGCTTAAGCACTGCAAATGGGGCCAGGCCCCCCTCTACCCAAAACGTCCATCATCCGCAGTCCCACCATCTCCAATGCCAATAAATCTGGTCTAAAAGACCCTGGGGGAAATGAGAATTATAATGAATAGGTGTCAATGTAAAGACCTTCTGCTTGTTAAAATCTCTCTTCCGCTGCCCTGCCCACACTCTCAATGCAAGGCCAACCCCTGGGTTCAACTCTCGGACCCTTCCCAGCACACTACCCCCTCCCCATAATGTATATCATAGGGGGGCAAGCACCAATCGCCGCTTGCTCTAAGCCCACCCATTCCTTCCAGGGGTTCACATGCCACTCAACAGTTGTTCCGAGTTGGGCCCCCACAAAGTATCTAAATAAGTCTGGAACTGCCAAACCCTCATTAGCACGAGCCCTGTAAAAGCACCCCTCTCGCAACACTTGAGTATTGATAATCCCAGATAAAATCCAAAAGCGCCCTTTGACATTTCCTTAAACAAACTCTCCAGAAACCTCATTGGAAGTGCAGTAAAGAGATAACCATATAAAAATCAGGGCAGAACCATCATCTTAATACTGTTAATTTTCCCAAACCATGACAATTCCAACTTCTTCCGCTGCTGGATCTCAGAAACAATAGTTTGCTACAAGGGATCATAATTTAATGAAATCAGCCTGGACCAGTCCACTGTTATATTGACCCCCAAATAGCTTATGCAAGAACACACCCACTGAAAGGGAAAGGACTCCTTAATGCTCTGCTGCTCTGACGGTTGCAACTTAATCTCCAACAACTCAGATTAGAGGTATTCATTTTGAATCCCAAAACGTCCCCAAAATCCTTAAGCGCCTCCCCCACTCCAACAAAAGACTTCATCGGATCCGCCAAGGTAAACAAAAGATCACCAACAAACATGGACAGTTTGTAGAAATGCTTGCCATCTCCACAACTTCCGCTCGTGCTCAGATGTGCTGGGCTAAGAGTTCCATGGCTAAAGCAAAGAACAGAGGGGAGAGAGAGAACATCCCTGCCTCATTCCCCTCTGAAGCTCACATACACCCCATTCACCTTTACCAAATACAATGAATACACCCCATTCCTAGCCATAGGTTGTATGCACAATTCCTGGATCCATTGACCCCCCAAGCCCCATTTTCTCAAGAACCAAAAATAAATAGGGTCAGTAGACCCTATCAAATGCTTTTTTGGCGTCCACTGTTAACAATAAAGCAGATCCACCCTCCACCCCTGCACTTCCCCCAATTAAACTGGGGATTTTGCATACTTTATCTGCACACTGCCTCCCAGGGATGAAGCCAGACTGACTGGTATGCAGCAGTTTAGGTAAGAGGGATTGTAGACTATTCACTAGAACCCTTGTGAGGATCTTCTGATCTATCCCTAACAGAGAGGTGGGGCAGTAAGACCCACACAAAGTGGGATCCTTGCCCTCCTTTGGCAGTATTGTAATTCCAGCCACCCACATAGATGGGGGGCATAATCAACTCTTGGAGAAAGCTATTGTACACCCTAACTAACAGATTCACCTGCTGGGCCTGGAATATTTTATAGAAGAGGTTAGTATAACCATCTAAACCCAGTGCTTTTGACCAAGGCAGTAGCTTGATGACTAACTGGATCTCTCCCACGGAGATAGGATATCCCAACAATCGCCTTTCCTCCTCCAACACACAAAGGCAGTTCACAATCTCCTAGGTACTCCTGAATCCTCTCCTCCCTGGCTCTCCACTTAGGGGTGTACAACTCCCAATATAACTCTCTGAAACACTTTTGAATCCCTTCCCAATCACTCAGCTCCGTCTCCTTCTTATCCTTGATCTTCTAGATCCAATTCCGGGTTTGAGCCTTCTTAAGCCGGAAGGCCAAAACCCTCCCAGCCTTATTGCGGTACTCAAAGTTTTCTTGTCCCACCAGATCGAAGGTCCGACGAACATCATCCAACTGTAATGCCTGAAAAATGCCTCCACAGCTCCACTGAGCGCTTACCCAAACAGTGGGCTATGGCTGCCCTGCTTGAATTGATGGTCAATCCCCCTCGAACGCCAGACGTAACTCCACTAATTCTTTCTCCTGCTCCCTTTTCTGGTATGAGCCCAAACTGATCTATTGACCCCTCACCACCACTTTAAGATAATGATTCCTAGTCCCCTGGGTAATTTGAGATTATCATTAAAATTCCAAATACTCCCATATCGCCTCCCTAATTGAGTCACAATCCTCAACATTCTCCAATAGAGAGAGTCATTTAAGTGCCACACACCTCTGCCCCCTCTGAAAATTGCATCTCCAACTCCCCCCATATCTGTGCATGATCCACTATATGACAATGCTGAATCGTCCCAATGGAGAAAGGTGAATAGTGGTGTACCCCAGGGATCTGTGCTGGGTCCGCTGCTTTTTGACATATTCATAAATGACCTGGAAAGTGGAATAACAAGTGAGGTTATCAAATTTGCAGATGACACAAAACTATTTAAAGTTGTTAAAACCCAGGAGGATTGTGGAAAATTGCAAGAGGATCTTGATAAATTGGAAGACTGGGCATCAAAATGGCAGATGAAATTTAATGTGGAGAAGTGCAAGGTTATGCACCTAGGGAAGAACAACCCAAACTATGGTTACACGATGCAAGGTTCCACATTAGGAACCACCACCCAGGAAAAAGATTTAGGCGTCATTGTGGATACCTTGTTAAAACCCTTGGCCCAGTGTGCAGCGGCGGCCAAGAGAGCAAATAGAATGCTAGGTATGATAAGGAAAGGAATGGAAAATAAAACAAAAGATATTATAATGCCTCTATATCGTTCCATGGTGAGACCGCACCTTGAATATTGTGTGCAATTCTGGTCGCCGTATCTTAAAAAGGATATAGCGATTTTAGAAAAGGTTCAGAGAAGAGCCACCAAAATGGTAAAGGGGATGGAAGGCTACTCCTATGAAGAAAGGCTAAAAAGGTTGGGGCTCTTTAGCCTGGAGAAGAGACGGCTGAGGGGAGATATGATAGAAGTCTATAAATTAATGAACGGAGTGGAACGGGTAAACGTAGATCGATTGTTTACCTTATCAGAAAATGGAAAGACTAGGGGACATGCAATGAAGCTACAGGGTAAACTATTTAAGACTAATAAAAGAAAATATTTTTTCACTCAACGTGTAATCAAACTCTGGAATTTGTTACCGGAGGATGTAGTAAAGGCTGTTAGTGTAGCTGGGTTTAAAAAAGGTTTGGACAAGTTCCTGGAGGAAAGGTCCATAAACCATTATTAAGAAGGGACCCAGGATATCAATGCTTGAACCAGTACAAGCATTGTGGAACCTGTGTCCCTTGGGGAAACTGCTAGGTACGTATGACCTAGATTGGCCACTGTTGGAAACAGAATGCTGGGCTTGATGGACCTTGGTCTGACCCAGTATGGCATATCTTATGTTCTTATGTTCTTATGTCCCCATTAATTCCTTGCCCACCCAGATATAATCAAATCTGTGAATAGAAGGCATGAATTCCTGAGAAGAACGTATAATCACATTCCGCATGGTGCTTTTCCCTCCATACATCTAGCAAATCAAAACATCCGTGCCCAGACTCACAGCCCCTGGTAGTTTGGGGAACACCCTGACCTCACCCCCCCCCCCCCCCCCCAGAAGTGTCTACCACAGGACAGATCCAAATTAAAATCATCACCCACCACAAGCTTGCCTTCCACAAACTTTCCCCATCTCCTGAGATAACCAATCAAATTATACCCCCTGGTCTTTATTGGGAGCATAAACACTTCCAAACATGAATAACTAACTCCCCACCTCAACTTTCATCAGCAGGAAGCAGCCTTCCCTATCCCACACCTTAAGCTGTAGGTCAGTGGATACCAAAATTGCAACCCCACCCTACTGATTCCTGACCTGATTAGCACACCAAGTATTTAACAGGTTTTCTATGCTGCCTTATCATTAAATTCAAAGCAGTTTACATAGAACAATTATGGCAACAAGCTTTTATATAGAACAGGGTATTGAAACGGAGGATCAGATGGGGTGTAAATGTAATAGTATATTTCTTGTGGCAAACCTGAAACTCATCTTGGACCATGAGATGGGTCTCCTGTATGCAGGTCACCTGAATGCGCAGGCACTGTAGTTCCTTAAATAAGGACTGTCATGTGATTGGAGAATTTAGCCGTCACACATTAAAAGGTACCAACCTGTAAACTCCCCATACCAAACAAAGACCTACCCCTTTCCAATTCTGTATGGTGGAGCCCCCTCCCCCCTTGCCCTCCACTGCTGCGTCCTACACGCCAGGTTCGCTGTAACCTCAAAACCAACCCCCCCGACTCATCCATGCTCCAACCCACATCCCAAACATACATCTACCACCAGCACCCACACTCCCTCAATCACACTCCTACCCCATTCCCCTACACACGCACCCCATCAACAGCAGGAAAGAGGAAAAACATGACAGTCCATCACCACTGTCCTCTCCAATCATGGCAGCGTACTCTGTCCACTCTCCTGGTGGTCTCCCTGCCTCCAAAACTGTTTTTCTCCTTGCTGCAACCGCTCCCATTGGTGTTTCACTACCCCCAATTTCCTGGGTGCCTCCATATGTCCCTGCTCTACTAGCAACATTGGGAAATTATTCCATCCAGCATCTTTTAGGGCATTAAGAGCTTCCTCATGAGTCCACGCCTTTGTGGTCCGCCCATCCACTACAAATTGCAAACCAAATGGAAAGGTCCACCTGTAGTGCACCTCCTCCCTCACGGAGTAGCTGAGTCACCACCTGAAATTCTCTCTGCGTGTGCATGGTTATAGCAGACAAATCAGCATAGATTTCAATACTGACATTGTGCCACTTCACTTTCCCCACTTTCCAAGCTGCTTGTACAATGATATCCTTTGTAGCAAACTCATGAAGGCACACAAGCACATCTCTCAGCCTACCATGAAGGCTCTACTTTAGCTTTAGAGAACAAATATTTTTACTCTTTAAATAGTTTTATTCTTTATCTTTCCACAATAGCTATTGCCCATAACATTCTTTATGGCTTCTAAATGGGAAGATCAGTGTTAATGATGTTACAACACAGTTGCAACCCAATTGATGTAAGGTGTAGTTAGTAAGCGAGAGTACAAGAAAGATCTCCTTCCACTTCACCTTATTTAGTTGTAACTTAGCAACCGAGGGAATGCAACTGAGATTATAAACTTTGAGGCAGAGGCCAAATTGTGTGATTTCCTTTTGCAATGCACAGAACATTGCTATTATAAATAATAAATAGAAATCTTAAATATTATTACAAAGTGCTGACACACTCTGCTAAGGAGTCCCAAAAGCTTTTATGTCCTATGTTTTATGTTTATCTTGCAGCCTATGACAGATGCTACGGCCAGTCCTTAGCCTCCTCCAGCACTAGGACCCTGTGGCAGCAAACTACAAATTGCAACACGTAAGCAAATCATTTCAAGCTCTATAGGATTTGAAAGACTTAACACAAATAGTGTAAAAGCCCCCAAACATTTTGCATCTTTCCTGTAGCTGGATAAGATCTAACTTGACATCACTGGGAAATAAATGAGCCATCCATGGTGGGCAAGAGAGCAATGGGGACAGATGTACCAAGTGGTCTTCCCATTGCATACCAGTGATGGGATGAATAGATTCCATACACTGAATAGGCAGGCCAGTGGGAAACTAGGCCTCAGTGGAAAGAGAGGCCTGCACAGAAGTGCTGACCAAACATGGTGCACAACTCTCTGTACCAACCTTGATAAATTAGCACCCCTTGAATCTTCCTGCTCTTTGTACCTGCCTTATCGTCATCCATGGTTCAACACTAATCTCTCTCCTCCATGTTTATCTCCGCAGAGCTGAACGTCTCTGGCATCATCATCATCCTTCACCTGATACCCTTCCACCATTACCGTCACTGCTACAAGCAATCAAGTCACACAACCAAGAAATCATACTACTCTGCTTTAAATCTCAACTTCCATTAATTCCACTAGGCAGCTTTACTCCACATTTCGTTTGCTCTCCTTCTCCCACACCCCCCTGACCACATCTACTTGTGCTCCCCTCCCTTAGCTGCCTATTTCTCAGAGACAGTCTCTAGGCTTCATTCCAGCCTCCAGGGTAGTTCACAGTCTTTATCAGAGCCTTTTTCCACCTCCACCAATGCCTCTCGTTCCAGTCCATCACTTCGGCTGCTCTGACCAAGGCACTACAATCTTCCCGTAGAACTACATGTCCGTCTGACTCCATCCCTTCGCAATGGATTACTGAACCCTCACTGGCCTTACTTCCCTTTGTACTTGCCATTTTCATCTCCAGTACATTTCCCTCTTTGGACACACGCCACCATCTGCCCTAACCTCAAGACACCCTCCCTGCCCCCCAACATTCTGGCAAATTGGCACCCTCTCTCGAATCCGTTTCCTCTCCAAAATTCTAGAGAAATTTGTTTTTGCACAACTCTACACCCACCTTGACTCTACTCACGCCTTGCATTCCTGCCAGTCAGATTTTCATTCGGGTCACAGCACAAAAAACATTTTTCTCTCATTACTCAATGAAGTTCACATTGCACATGATAGGGGCGATATTTCACTTGCAGTTTCTCTAGACCTCTCATCGGCTTTTGACTTGGTGGATCCCTCTATTCTGCTTTCTCACCTTCATGACTATGGTCTCTGGGACACTGTTCTTCTTTGGTTTCAGTCTTTTCGCTCTCTCATCACTCCTTTGCCGTGAATTGCAGAGCGAATATAACCCTGACTGTTGCTCTCACTTGTGGTGTTCCCCAGGGATCTGTACTGGCCCCCTCCTCTAACTTCTTTCTGGCCCCACTTGCCCTAATAATACAGCAGTCTGGAATCTCTGTATATCTTTATGTGGACAATATTATTCTTTTACACCACACCAACTCTCACTCCTCTGATTTGTCCCTCTTGAATTCTTGTCTATCAGATGTTGCCTCCTGGCTTTCCATGAATCGCCTATACCTCAACCCTTCTAAGAGTGCCACCATTTGGCTCACCTTACGCACTTCATGTCCTACCATTGCTCCCTCATTAGCCCACTCCCCTGTCGCTGTAGTGCAGTCACTCCATTATCTTGGAGTCATCTTGACTCTTCCTTATCATTCCACAACCACCTGTCTTCCCTAGTTCAGTGTTCTTGCTTCTCCCTCCATTAGATTCATGCAATGTGCCCTTTCCTTGATACATACTCCCTCACAACTCTTCTTCTGTCACTGGTGATCTCTAGGCTCAACTATTGCAACTCTGCACTTGCTGGTCTTCCTCTTTATCACCACCTCCAAGTCCTGCAAAAAACAGCCACATGGTTGGTTACTTCTTCCCGCTGCGACCATATCACTCCCCTTTTCATCAACCTTCACTGGCTGCCACTCAAGTACTGTATCTATTATAAAGTTCTTACTCTGGTTCACCAAGCAATTCACACTGACACACTGCAATACCTGGCTGATCTCCAGTTTCGTACCCCCCCCCACCTCCCCCATCTCCTTAGGTCACTTCATGTTCACCGCCTGGCACTTCCCTCAATCTATCGGGCACATCTGGAACAAACATGACACACTGCTTTTTTTCTTTCTAGGTCTCACTTTATGGAATTCCCTACCGTACACCTTGCACGCAGAGCTTTCATTTCCCCGGTTCAAATCCATGCTCAAGACTCATCTTTCCCAACTTGCCTTTGACCTCCCTCCCTCCAGTTCCTAACTGCCTGTCCTGCATCCTGCCTGTACCCCTCTGCATCCATCTACTTCAGCTGTCCTATCCAACGTATGCTGTTCCTTTCCATTTTCTATACAGCCTTTTGTAATTGTAAAGTGCTCTGATGCCCTGGAGCCTAGGGCGGTATATCAAGTGTTAAGATAAAGAGATTCATTGGTTTAACATACAGGATTTATCCCATTGTGGGTTCTCTAGGAAAAGAACATTCCAGAGATGCAGCTGCAGATATGGAAAAAAGGGAGGATAAGCAAATTTACCTCTGGGAAGAGTAGCATCTATCGGCAAAGGATCTGTCTGTAGGGAGAAAGCAAGTTATCAAAATACCAAAGACTATGGGGCTTGTTTACAAAGCTGCGGTAGCAGTTTCCGATCGTTATGGAGCCGCAGCCCCACTGAAATCAATGATAACGATCGGAAACCGCTACCGCAGCTTTGTAAACAAGCCCCTATCTGTTGTGCTTTTGTGTTGTATTTTTACATTAATTTTATGAACATAAAGGTCAATAAATAAGATAAGATATGGTGATACCATTCCATTGGAGTAGCTCAATACTGTTTTTGATTAGCTTGTGAGCTAAAATCTCCTTCCTCTGGTCAGGCCAGAGTGGAGCAAAAGATGACAATACTAGAATATTTAAGCGAATCAAAAATGATGATAATCTGCTACCAGCTGACAGCAACCAATCAATTACCAGCAACCAACCAACCTTATATTCTTTTGTTTTAATTTATTAACTTCTATGCCTATAGAGTCAAGTGTACTGACATGGCAACCATACATGAAGGCAAATTTTGGATAGTACAAAGAGATCCTAATTAAAACGTCAAGGTCAGGACATACACAATCCCAACAGTATTTTAGAAAAGACTCTGCTAAACATGGAGCCTTTTCTAGAATACATAGAAGAACGTGCAGGCATGAGCATGTATTTGCTGATGCACAGAGCCAGAAGAGCTATTTTTACAAAATTTACACATGGGGGGGGGGGGGGAATCAATGGAAGCCAGTGGCACGTTACCTATGCATGTGCCGGCATTTATATGTATAGGTCTGAAAAATGCCAATGAACTACAGAGGCTGCCATCTTTATTTTCAATTTAGAGGGACAAACAATGAGGGATTAAAGAACAGAACACTTTAATCCCTCCTATAGAGGGCTGGCCAAAATGAACACATTTTACGAATGCATACATGCCAGGGAACAGCTGTAAACTCCACTGCAGACAGACAATTTTGATTCTACATGTGCATTCTCTACATGAAATTGGGAGTACATGTCTAGATTTTTGACTCACCCAGGCCACAGCCTAATCACACCCCCAATGCACCCCCTTATAATTTCTATATATTATGGACGTCTTCTTATAAATTTGTTGTTTCTAAGTGCTGTCGAGTCGGTGTCGACTCCTGGAGACCCTCTGGATAGTTGACCTAAACTTTGTTGGTCTTCGGCCAAGCAGCTCATAGTTGATAGAGTATCCATAGATTCTGTTATTGTATCAATACATCTCATTGCCGGCCTTCCTCTTTTATGGTGACCTTCTACCTTGACAAGCATTATGTCTTTCTCCAATGATCTTTCTCTTTGCATGAAATGTCTAAAGTATGAAAGTCTTATCATCTGAGCTTCTAAGGAAAGCTTAGGTTTGATCTCCTCTAGTACTGACTGGTTTGTTCTTTGGGCAGTCCGTGGTATAAACAGTATTCATCGCCAGCACCATAATTCAAAGGCATCAATTTTCTTCCTATCTTTTTCACTGTCCAACCTTCGCATCCATATGACGTTATTAAAAATACCATATCAAATTTAGCCCTTTCTAAAAGTCTCGCTTCCATATGGACATTATGAATAAGGCTTCTAAAATAATCTCCAAAGTGCTAAGAAACCAAAAACAAATCTATGTGAAAGATAGGACAGAGCATTACATACTGAAGAGGTATTTATGATCTTTACAGGGAAATTAGTGAGAGGGTCCAATGGGCAAAATGTTTCAAAAATCTGCCCAAGGAACCTGTGCGGCCAGACCAGAGGGATGGAATGAATCACCAGGAAGGGACCTTTAGGTTTAGAAACTCTTGGGCTCCCATGAAAGGGTTATGGTGAGGAAACAAAAGATGTGATTAGCATGTCTCAGAGATGTGCTTGCTCTATATTCTTCCTTTATTACCTCCTCTTTTCCCTTTTGTATTTTACTGACATTATAAACCATTTTGAATGAAATTTCACTACGATGGTATATAAAACTTTTATAAATAAATAAATGTTCCTGACAATGCCTTTCAGACCTCTTTTAATTTATTCAAAATGATTATGTGATATGCCGCCCTCCACAATTCACTGGGTCACTCAATGAGCAAGACACCAGAGAGGAATCGTTATATTGGTGTTTGATTCCTGTCTACCTGCTAGCAATCTAATTATCGCAATGCCCATGGCATGGATAAGATCCGTTTGATACATAGCTGTGGCCCATCGTCTCAAGGGCTCCTACCAATAGCAAGATGAGCTTCTTTTGTATACCATGGGGACAATGATGTGCTGGAGGAGGACTCCCAGGGGCTCTTTGGAACCCCTTGATAAACTATTTTATGAAACCAGAGAGTTGCACACCAAGTGGGAAAGAACTGGCGAGAGCTTCTGGGAAGAAAGATTGGCAGCTCATCACTGCACAGGACAAAATGAGAGCATTGCACAGCTCCTTTTAATCCCTAGGGGAAACTGAAAGGTTTGAGGGAAGGTATATAATCATTGCAGCTGCAGAAAAATGACTAATGAATCCCTTGGGCACATCCATAAGCTCTTTGGTGTTGGTAGTAAGTCATGACTGAAAGGCAGAGCAAGCTTTGAAAGAAACTTTTCATGCAAATGTCAAGAGTGCACACAAAAATGCCAATGAAAGTCAGTCTGCAAGGGTGGTTACCCGTTTTACCTCCGACTATGCATCTTAGCAAACAGAATAAATGAACTAGGATGGTGAAGTGCATTCATTCACAGGATCAGGTCTTAAACTGTGTAATAAAGTCCTCACCTCATTAAATAGCTCATTCATGAGATGTGTCATACTGTGTTAGACCAAGGGTCCATCAAGCCAGTGTCCTGTTTGCAGCAGTGGCCAATACAGGTCACAAGTAATTGGCAGGTTCCAAAAAGGTATCCAGATTCCATGCTGCTTATCCCAGGGGTACACAATGGTTTATGGACTTTTCCTCCAGGAACTCATACAAATCTCTTAAACCCAGCTACACTAACAGCTTTTATTACATCCTCTGGCAACAAACTCCAGATTTCGATTACACATTGAGTGAAAAAAAAATAATTTTCTCCAATCTATCTTAAATGTGCTACATTGTAGCTTCATCGCAGGCTCCCCTAGTTTTTCTACTTTTCTTCAGAACTTGCAGTTTACCCAGGCCAGTCTGGGATTTCTGAAACCCCTAATTCCACTGAATTATGGAACCAGTAGCACTGATTCCAATAGGCTAAAAGGTCACATTTTCGAAGCTGCTCTTGGATCCTGATCTCCTTGTTCCCCTGTTTAACACCCGTATATTGTAATCATCTCCCTTAAGAATTACCCGTGTCCCTCGTTTCTTCTGCCCATCTTGAACCGATTATAAATTCTGTGGGGAAGGGATTGTCTTACGTGTATAGTGCTATGTATGCTTAGTAGCACTATATAGCGATAAGCAGTACTAGGTAGAAACAGGGACTAAGAATATCACACTGCTTTGAGGATAAAGTTGAACACAAACTGGGTAAGTTACCAGCTGTACTATTTCAGGAGGTCTAAGCAGATTTTGGAGGGACCGTGATGATTTGTTTGTGGCAAGGTCCAGCCTAAAATATAAATAAATAGTGTTTCTGAGGGGCTGATAGTGATTACAGTGGTAAATAGTGATCATGGCACTAGTGACTATGGCAATGGTGATAGGGAGGGTAATCAGGGGGCGAGGGTAATAAGGATGACGGCACTGCTCTTTGGAATGATGAAAATGTTATTTGTTAGGAAGAACCTAGTGAAAACCATGAGAAGCCCAGGCATCTTACAAAAACCAGTAAAGGTGAACAAGATGGGATGAGCAAACAACCTTATTGTACATAGTTAAGTATGTTTTAATGTTATGATGTTTAATGTAAAATGATTGAATGTTTAATGGGATAGGAGGCAGTGTACTATTGTGGATCAGGAACTGGTTAAAAGATAGAAAGCAGAGGGTAGGGCTGAATGGCCAATTTTCCCAATGGAGAAAGGTGAATAGTGGTGTACCCCAGGGATCTGTGCTGCGTCCGCTGCTTTTTGACATATTCATAAATGACCTGGAAAGTGGAATAACGAGTGAGGTTATCAAATTTGCAGATGACACAAAACTATTTAAAGTTGTTAAAACCCAAGAGGATTGTGGAAAATTGCAAGAGGATCTTGATAAATTGGAAGACTGGGCATCAAAATGGCAGATGAAATTTAATGTGGACAAGTGCAAGGTTATGCACCTAGGGAAGAACAACCCAAACTATGGTTACACGATGCAAGGTTCCACATTAGGAACTACCACCCAGGAAAAAGATTTAGGCGTCATTGTGGATACCATGTTAAAACCCTCAGCCCAGTGTGCAGCAGCAGCCAAGAGAGCAAATAGAATGCTAGGTATCATAAGGAAAGGAATGGAAAATATAACAAAAGATATTATAATGCCTCTATATCGTTCCATGGTGAGACCGCACCTTGAATATTGTGTGCATTTCTGGTCGCCGTATCTTAAAAAGGATATAGCGATTTTAGAAAAAGTTCAGAGAAGAGCCACCAAAATGGTAAAGGGGATGGAAGGATACTCCTATGAAAGGCTAAAAAGGTTAGGGCTCTTTAACCTGGAAAAGAGACAGCTGAGGGGAGATATGATAGAAGTCTATAAATTAATGAACGGAGTGGAACGGGTAAACGTAGATCAATTGTTTACCTTATCAGAATATAGAAAGACTAGGGGACATGCAATGAAGCTACAGGGTAAACTATTTAAGACTAATAAAAGAAAATATTTTTTCACTCAACGTGTAATCAAACTCTGGAATTTGTTACCGGAGGATGTAGTAAAGGCTGTTAGTGTAGCTGGGTTTAAAAAAGGTTTGGACAAGTTCCTGGAGGAAAGGTCCATAAACCATTATTAAGAAGGGACCCAGGATATCAATGCTTGAACCAATACAAGCATTGTGGAACCTGTGTCCCTTGGGGAAACTGCTAGGTACGTATGACCTAGATTGGCCACTGTTGGAAACAGAATACTGGGCTTGATGGACCTTGGTCTGACCCAGTATGGCATATCTTATGTTCTTATGTAATGTACCTGGTTTTGGTAATTGTAAACCGCCTTGATTACAAGATAAGGCTGTATATAAGAATGTGAAATAAATAAATAACCTTCAGATACTCTGCAGAAAAGCATCTTTTCAGTGGCCGAGAAAGTACACTGCTAATGTTTCTTGTACATTTTCACAATAAATACTGCTGACAAGTCAGCACTTGTTAACAGAACTACAAGAATGTGCTAGAGCACAAAACCCTTCGTAGGACCAATGTCCCTTGTATTTGTTTTAAAAGAGTGCACCGAGGGTTGCTCTGGTATTTATGTAGGCATGTCAGGCAGTGTTGCATAGCACAGATCCCGTATCTAGAAGGGGAGAGGGGAGAGGGGCAAGGGGCAAGCATTGCTGTCAGCATGCGCAGCAGTCCTCAGCTCACTGTATCCAGCTAACATAAAATTGCTCTGGTCCAATACATGTATCTGGGGCACACACAGCCAGTATGGTTCATGCAGGACTGGTTGTACCCATTGAGTAGCTCCCCCCCCCCCCCCACCCACCCACCCACCCACTTGGCCTCGCTTTTCAGTCCTTACTGAATATGCAAATGAGGCACCTCAATAAGACTCTGCATATAACCCCACATCTCCCACAGGCTACCCCTAGGTTCATGACATCGCAGAGCCCACCATTAAGTAAAGCCAGTGGTAGGAATAAACAGTGGATTCAGTGACTGAGGTGCAAAGATGGAGCGGGGGGGGGGGGGGAAGGGGGCAAGACAGAGAGAGTAAAATAGGGAGAGAGAAAAGAGTGAGCTTCACAGGTAGGGGAAAGAGAGAGCTCTTAATGAACTAGGGTCATTTCAGCAACATTCCTCCCTCTTGCCATGCCAGAGGATGACGTTTGGGTCAGCTTTAGCTTAGGAAATCATAAATGAGATCCAGTTGCTCAGCTGGGGCACTGGAGCGTCATAAGATGACCTGGCTTAATGCTCCAGACAGAGGGGAATTTACAGAATGATATTATGGGCGAAAAGCATTTTACCCATGGAAAAATCGATGGACTTTTCACCCTATTGAGAGGAGGCATTCCTGAGGGTGTTTAGGTGGAAGTGCCCGCCACATGAGGTAGGCGTGTGGTTTTCCAGCACAGTTCTACCTATGCAGAAAGCAGATGTACATATCAGCCTGCAGAGTTCACATCAAGGTGGGCAGTTTCAAAGTAGCACTCAGAACGAACGAAATCCCTCGTTAAGTAATTAAATAAAATATGACTACCATTAAGGTGGATTAACATGCTATGATGATACTACTTTATTCTTAATAAGACAGACACTTGGTTTTGAGCAACACATATCAAGATGGTCCACAAAGCGAGCAGCAACTTATTTCCTCAGAAGAGTATCGGATGCTCTAGGCAGCCTCAGCTTTGAATCCCTTTCCATTAACTTTCAGGCCTCCCCTACCCCAAGATTTTGAAATTACACTCAACATTAGATCACCCCAACCCTACCCCTCCAAGAATAATCTTGTAAAAACATAGTTGAACATTGTATTTTTTTATGTGTATAGCTACATAAAGAGGGCAATGTCCAAAATGATTTTTACCTGGGTAAATGGGCTATTTGAATGCTGCTCCCTGGCTATGGGTAAAAGCGCACACGGATGGTTCATAAGTTTGTGTGGTTTTTGGGACCTGCTGCTTTGCTTTAGCTGCCGCAATGTCCCCAAGAAACTGCTCCCCCTAGTCTGATGATTAAGCTAACCCATTGCTTAAGAAAGCTCCACTTTTCACCATTTCTTATAAACCATTGCCACACAGTGTTTCATGTTGAATCTACTTTGCCAGCCAACTAAATTCCGACCAGTACAACTGTGTTTCCTTTAACGGCAAGGAATTAGCCGGATCTGTAGTTTTTGCTACTACAGGTAGTCGTCGACTTACGACATATGCGACTTATGACAGATCGACTTTACGACCGAGGAAATTGTCTTAAGTCGCATAGGTCGTAAGTCTTGCCAGCAGCAGGTTCTCAGTTTCAAAGCTGCCTCCATTTGCATAGCTCCCCCATTTGTCGCCGATTCACTGTTTGGGGCAGCAGCAATGTTGCCGCGATCGTGTGGTGTGATCGTCTTTAGTTTTGTTTTCCTAATATAAGATTGATCCCGACGGAGCAGGGGAGAGCTGCAGCTGCCCTTGGCTGTGGTCAGAAAGAACTGAAGCAGCACTGAGCAGGACAAGGCGGGAAGCTGCACGCATGCTCAGAAGCCAAAAAGACTTCTCTGAGCTAGTGGAACGTCCGGCGCTGTGGCTCCAGTGGAGTGGGCCTGCATCCAGTCTAGGCAAACGTTCAGCCTCACACCCCTCAGAAGCTGCCACCGTAGGAAACTGCTTTGTTTGGCTAAGTACAGTAATTTATGCGACTATGCGACTTACGACCGGCCTGTCGGAACCAGACGCGGTCGTAAGTCGACGACTACCTGTATTTAATTATTTGGAGATGCGCTCTGGTGAGTGTTTGTCTCATATATTCAGGCTGGTTTCAGCCGTTTCATTATATGATTAAAAAGGAGGACCCACTTCAGGAGAGGTTTTCCACTTTCATGGTAGGTGATCCAACAAAAAAATATTAAGACTGTTCATTGTAATTTGGGGCATTAGTGTGGGAGATCAGTGGATGTTCACCTTGTTTTTGGAATACTTTTGCAGTGACATTGCTTGAGCTTTATAATTAGTATTAGCCAACTAAATTCGGCAAACGCTTTCCTGCAACAAAGAGGCTAGGTCTTGCAGAGGCACGGAAGAGAGAAAACTCGGTTATAATAACTGGTCTGAAATTCTCAAGGTGACCGTGCCAATTCCACGTGATGTGGACCTAGGGAATTTGCTTCTATTCCAAGGAAGGGGGCATGGGGAAAAGAAGAAGTGCTCTGGATTGTGTTGGAAAGAGGAGATGGCACCGTCATCCATATTGCTGTAGTCTACAGACTTCCGACTCAAATTGAAGAAATAGATAACGAATTGATTATAGATATTGCCAAGATAGCCACAAAGGGGGAAGTGATGATATTGGGTGACTTTAATCTACCCGATGTGGATTGGATTACTCCTTCTGTGAATTTGGAAAGAAGCAAAAAAAATTGTGGATGCTTTCCAAGATGTGTTACTTAGACGGTGATGGAACCAACCAGGGAAAGCTCGATGCTGGATTTAGTGCTCACCAACAGTGATAGCATGTCGAATGTCCAGGTGGGTGCTCCTGTGAGCAGCAGTGAACATCACACGGTGTGGTTTGAGATAAAAGCCAAGGTGCAGTCCAATCATAGCAAGCTCAAAGTCCTAAACTTCAAAAACACTGACTTCAGCAAAATGGCCAAGTACCTGAAGAAGGAGTTGGCAGGGTGGGAGGGGATAAGGGAAGTGGAATTGCAATGGGCTAAACTAAAGGTGGCAATAAAAGGGGCACCAGATAAATATGTAAGGAAAGTAAATAAAAACAAGAGGAGAAGGAAACCTATTTGGTTCTCCAAAGAAGTGGTTGCTCTAATAAAGGCAAAAAACACAGCTTTCAGAAAATTCAAAAGCTTGCAAACAGAGGAACACAGAAAGGAATACAGGATCAAACTAAAAAAGAGACAAAAAGAGAAATAAGAAAAGAAAAATCAAAGGCAGAGAAAAAGATGGCTAAAGATGTCAAGTGTGGCAACAAAAAACTTTCTTCAGATATATTCGGGAGAGGAGGAAAATCAGAGGTGGAATTGCAGGACTCAGAAATGCTGGGAACAAACTCGTGGAAAGCGACATTGAAAAAGCGAAATTGCTAAACAAATACTTCTGCTTTGTTTTTACTAAAGAAAATCCTGGATAAGGATCACCTGTGACTCCCAAATATAAAAATGGGAATGAAGTAGATACCACACCATTCACAGAAGATGTGTTAGAAGAACTTGCAAAACTGAAAGTGGACAAGGCCATGGGACTGGATGGGATACATCCCAGGATACTGAAAGAGTTTAGAGAGGTTCTTGCAGGGCTGTTAAAGAATGTTTTCAACAGATCCTTGGAAACAGGAGACGTTCCTCAGGACTGGAGAAGGGCCGATGTGGTACCTCTTCACAAAAGTGATGACAGGGAAGAAGTGTCAGACTACAGGCCCGTGAGCCTTACCTCGGTGGCAGGAAAAGTAATAGAGGCACTCCTGAAAGAGCGAATAATGGACTTTCTCAAAACCAACAGATTGGTAAAACCATGTTGCCTCGGATCATGCAAAGGACAATCTTGCCAAACAAATCTGATTGAGTTCTTTGACTGGGTGACCAGAGAACTAGATCAGAGGCATGCAATGGATGTCATCTACCTGGATTCCAGCAAAGCCTTTGATACTGTTCCTCATAGCAGACTTATCAATAAACTCAGTGGTTTGGGGATGGGTCCCAAGATGGTGAACTGGATCAGAAATTGGTTGACTGACAGACGACAGAAGGTGATGGTAAATGGAGCTCACTCAGATGAAAGGAGGGTGATTAGCGGGGTGCCCCAGGGTTATGTCCTGGGTCCGGCCCTGTTCAATGTATTTGTGAGTGATATTGCTGAAGGACTGAATGGAAAAGTCTGTCTTTTTGCAGATGACACGGAAATTAGCAACAGAGTGAACTCCCCTGAGGGAGTGGATAACATGAGGAAAGATCTACAAAAGCTGGAAGAATGCATTAAATCTTAACTGCCAAGCATTAGACCAAAGAAGTGCAGTGTCATGCACTTGGGAAGCAGAAATCCAAGGGAAATGCAGGGAATAGGGGGCAAGAGGTTGGTGTGCACTGACCAGGAGAAGAACCTTGGTGTGATTATTTCTGAGGATCTTAAGGTGGCAAAACAGTGCGACAAGGCGGTAGGAAAAGCCAGGAGGATGTTTCCATACAAAGAGGAATTACCAGCAGAAAGGAAGAGGTACTAATGCCACTGTATAAGACATTGGTGAGGCCTCACTTAGAATACTGTGTTCAGTTTTGGAGACCATATCTTTCAAAGGATGTAAAATGACTGGAAACTGTTCAAAGAAAGGCAACCAAAATGATTTGGAGCCTGCGTCAGAAGCCTTATGAGAAGAGATTTGAAGACCTAAATACGTACACTCTGGAGGAGAGGAGGGACAGGGGAGATATAATTCAGACCTTTAAATACTTAAAGAGGAACGATGAACAAACAAACCTCTTCCAGAGACAGGAAAGCTGTAAAACTAGAGGGCATGACATGAAGCTGCAAGGGGGTAAATTGAAAGGCAATGTCAGGAAATACTTTTTCACTGAAAGGGTGGTGGATGCTTGGAATGCCCTCCCGATGGAAGTGGTGGGGGCAAATACAGTGACAGAATTCAAAATGGCATGGGACAGACACAGTGGATCCCTTTACAGCAACAGGATAAAATCAAAATAAACTTAACTATCTAATTTCTCAACAGAGGTGTCCTACACGGAGCGGGTGGGTTCACCCCTAAACAAAAGGCATGGGGAGGGGTGGCCTGCATGGAGCGGCAGGTGCACCTACTTTTGCCATCTTACTGGGCACACTAGATGGACCATACTGGTCTTTATCTGCCGTCATTTACTATGTTAGTATGTAAGGACTTTTGTCTTGTCGAAGTCCCAGGAAACAGGTATTGAAAACCCAAGACTGTTCCTTTTGACCTCTAGCCAAGTGCTCTAAAATTAATCCAGCTGTTCTGATGACGATTCTTCATTATATCCTTTCCCTTTTCCCTGGCAGAAAGCATGGATAATAAATACTTTCCGTTGCCTTTCAACTCACAATTTACATTTTTTCAAAAATCTATGGTAACAGCGCCATCTTCTGGGAAGCAGTTACTAGAGCAAAATGGAAGATTTCCAATCCATCTACCCACTGCTTTACTAAAATGTATGGGTTGCAGATATGGGTGCATGTTCCCCTGCAATTAAACAACTTTGATAGGATACATTAGTATCTAAAAGGACATTATCTAGTGAACAAAAGAGGTGGGTCTTATGCTAGTTAAATTCTATATAATAGCAAGGGTAGGTGCACACACCATTTGCAATCTGTATGCTTGACTGTGACTAATTAGCTATGCACGTTTCTGGTTGTTTAAATAGGTGGTGATATTTGCATTAGATGATTAATATTATTGATTAGTGCTACACTAGGCATGAGTATTGTATTAGGTTTATTTTTTTTTTTTTACTATAATTTTGTGTATTTGTGGATTGTGATTTTATGCTATTATGTGCCTTGAGTGCATGGGGAAGTGTGGAAAAAGTCATTAAGGAACTTGCTGATAACAGCTGGTAATACTGTTTGAAAGAAATACAAAAGTATGAAGTAGGTTGTAGTTAACAATCTGCTTTTTGTGCCGTCGTGATCCATAGCCCATAAAATAAAAACACGCAAACTTGCTTTTCAAGTTACAGGGCTGGAATTTATTGCCAGTAGAAATCTGTTCTGACAGAAATTAAATTAGCTTTCAGAAAAAAACTGAATGAGCACCTTTTCAGATTAGCATACTGATGATCATTGTTAATGCCTGAGCATTTTTTTTATTCTATTTGTATTTATGTCTGCGTGTATTGTGATTTAATTAGTGGAGGAGGGATAGTAAGGAAATCTACAGTACTACCCTTTAACTTTCAAAAGGGAGACTATGATAAAATGAGGAAAACAGTTAAGAAAAAACTAAAAGGAGCAGTTGCAAAGGTTAAAGACGTACATCAAGCTTGGGTGTTGTTGAAAAATACTATCTTGGAAGCCCAGACCAGCTGTATTCCACGCTTTAAGAAAAGTGGAAGGAAGTCCAAAAAACTGCCAGCATGGTTTAAAGGTGAGGTCAGAGAGGCTGTTGTTGCCAAAAAAGCATCTTTCAGGAAATGGAAAAAAGAGCCAAACAATGAAACCTGGAAACAGCACAAGCACTGGCAAGTCAAATGCAAGGCATTGATAAGGCAGGCAAAGAGAGAATTTGAGAAGAAGCTTGCTGCGGAAGCAAAAACGCGAAATAAAGACCTTTTCAAGTACATTCGTAGCAAAAAACCTGTGAGAGAGTCAGTTGGTCCATTAGATGATAAAGGGGTTAAAGGAGCACTAAGAGGCGACAAGGCGATAGCGGAGAGACTGAATGAATTCTTTGCTTCGGTCTTTACTGAGGAAGATGTAGGGATGTTACCCATGACTGAAGTGGTATTTAAAGGTGTGGAAGAATTGAAGGAAATATCGATACATCGGGAAGATGTCTTACAACTATTAGATAAACTGAAGAGTAGCAAATCACCTGGGCCGGATGGTATACATCCAAGGGTGTTGAAAGAACTGAAATTTGAGATTGCAGACCTGCTATCAGTAATCTGTGAACTATCATTAAAATCATCTCTAATACCTGAGGATTGGAGGATCGCCAATGTAACACCACTTTTTAAAAAGGGTTCGAGGGGTGATCCGGGAAACTACATACCAGTGAGCCTGACATCAGTACTGGGAAAAATGGTAGAAACCATCATAAAGAATAAAATTACTCAGCATGTAGATAGTCACGACCTAATGGGAGACAGCCAACATGGCTTTAGACAAGGAAGATCTTGTCTTACTAATCTGTTATGTTTTTTTGAAGGAGTGAATAAACAGGTGGACAAAGGTGAGTCGGTTGATATTGTGTATCTGGACTTTCAGAAAGCCTTTGACAAGGTCCCTCATCAGAGACTTTTGGCAAAACTAAAGAGTCATGGGATAGGAGGCAGTGTACTACTGTGGATCAGAAACTGGTTAAAAGATAGAAAGCAGAGGGTAGGGCTAAATGGCCAATTTTCCCAATGGAGAAAGGTGAATAGTGGTGTACCCCAGGGATCTGTGCTGGGTCCGCTGCTTTTTGACATATTCATAAATGACCTGGAAAGTGGAACAACAAGTGAGGTTATCAAATTTGCAGATGACACAAAACTGTTTAAAGTTGTTAAAACCCAGGAGGATTGTGGAAAATTGCAAGAGGATCTTGATAAATTGGAAGACTGGGCATCAAAATGGCAGATGAAATTTAATGTGGAGAAGTGCAAGGTTATGCACCTAGGGAAGAACAACCCAAACTATGGTTACACGATGCAAGGTTCCACATTAGGAACCACCACCCAGGAAAAAGATTTAGGCGTCATTGTGGATACCTTGTTAAAACCCTCGGCCCAGTGTGCAGCGGCAGCCAAGAGAGCAAATAGAATGCTAGGTATGATAAGGAAAGGAATGGAAAATAAAACAAAAGATATTATAATGCCTCTATATCGTTCCATGGTGAGACCGCACCTTGAATATTGTGTGCAATTCTGGTCGCTGTATCTTAAAAAGGATATAGCGATTTTAGAAAAGGTTCAGAGAAGAGCCACCAAAATGGTAAAGGGGATGGAAGGCTACTCCTATGAAGAAAGGCTAAAAAGGTTGGGGCTCTTTAGCCTGGAGAAGAGACGGCTGAGGGGAGATATGATAGAAGTCTATAAATTAATGAACGGAGTGGAATGGGTAAACGTAGATCGATTGTTTACCTTATCAGAATATGGAAAGACTAGGGGACATGCAATGAAGCTACAGGGTAAACTATTTAAGACTAATAAAAGAAAATATTTTTTCACTCAACGTGTAATCAAACTCTGGAATTTGTTACCGGAGGATGTAGTAAAGGCTGTTAGTGTAGCTGGGTTTAAAAAAGGTTTGGACAAGTTCCTGGAGGAAAGGTCCATAAACCATTATTAAGAAGGGACCCAGGATATCAATGCTTGAACCAGTACAAGCATTGTGGAACCTGTGTCCCTTGGGGAAACTGCTAGGTACGTATGACCTAGATTGGCCACTGTTGGAAACAGAATGCTGGGCTTGATGGACCTTGGTCTGACCCAGTATGGCATATCTTATGTTCTTATGATTTTTTTAAAACAAATTTAAGAGACACGTGATGTGGTGAGCTTGAGCAGACGTGTGGCTTGAGCTCCGGGCCCCTCTCTCCTTTTACCGTTGAGTCGGTGCCGTGAAGTGGCTTACCCGGGGACCAAAAGTCATCTAACTGATCCGGCGAAGTGGGGAGAGAGCCGGGATCCTTGCTGAGCGGCGATGGCGTCTGCGGTGAAGTCCGGGAGACGCGAAAAAGACCGGGCTGGGGGACCGTCGAAAATGGCGGACTCCCCCCCGAAACAGGGAACGGCGCCTTCCCCAACTATGATCGAGGAGATCTCAGCGGCGGTCACCAGTGCACTGACTCTGCAATTCGATGCCCTGCATCTAAAAATGGATTCCATCCAGAGTTCCCTGGGTACGTTGGGGACCCGCGTGCAGGAGGCAGAGACTCGTCTCTCACAAGCCGAGGACGACATGGCGAGCCTAAAGACAGAGCTCCGAGCAGTGCAGAAGATTGCCCAAGAACATATGCTTAAATTGGATGACCTGGAAAACAGGTCCAGGCGCAATAACTTGCGCTTCCTGGGCATTGCAGACACGGTTTCAGATAAGGACCTCAGGCACTTTGTGGAGGCTCTGGCGGGGTCCTTGTGTGCGGGAGACGGTGCGAGTGGCCCAGCTGTGGTGGAGAGAGCCCATCGTATAGGGCCCAAGCAGTCTGCCAACGACCGCCGACCACGTGTAGTGCTAGCGCGGTTCCTATGCTACACGCAGAAGGAAGCGTTGCTGAAAGCAGCGCGGCAGCAAGGAACTGTTGAGCATGCCAATATGAGAATCCGAGTCACCCAGGACTATTCGGCTGCCCTGAGTCACCGCCGTAAAAGTTATGCTTCATTATGCCAAAAACTGATCGGGGCGAACATCCGGTTCAGTGTACAGTATCCAGCTCAGCTGGTGGTGTGGCATCAGGGCACGCGCCGGATTTTTGAGTCGGTGGGGGAAGTGGCCTCCTACGTGGAGCAACTTACGGCGCAGGAGGTGCAGAGCACGGATGGATGCTGAAGGCGGGTAGCTGGGGACCGCTGCTGTGAAGTGCCTGTTGCAGATTGTGGGCCTCTTCTGGACTGTTTGCGGTGGCGCCCTTGCCCTTTCGGGATGTGGCGGAGCGGAAGCCTGGTGGTGGCAAGGTGTGACAAAGCCGCCCTATGTTAGCCCGAAGCTCTCCAGGGACTATGACCCTATGTGGCTGTTGTATTATACTGGTTATGTGTGGCTATTATCGGGAGGGAGGTTGGTGTGGCGCACTCCATGACACCCCCTTGTTTAGTACACTGCCGCCCGGAATATTGGGAGAGGGAGGGTCTCCCAGTAGAGCACCTAGGGGCTGCCGCTGTGGTCTCTGGGTTGTAAGGTATGGTGTGGCAGTTGTTGGGTCAGCGTGTTGCTGCGGCTCCTCGCTGACTCACCGCCGGTCATGGAGTGCTGCGTGCAGGTTTACTGTTTGTTAATCCACATGTTGTTGGGTTTGGACTGTGCATCCTTCCTCCCCTTCCCCCTTGGGTTGTTTAAGTCTGGTGAAGGTGCGCTGCAGCCTGGGGGGGGGAGGGGGGGGATGAGTGCGGCTGGGCGGGAGTTTTGCCGCTGGGGCCTTTTTGGGGTGCAGTTAGCTCTGACAGAGGCTGCGGCCCCTAGCCGCGGCTTGGCCTTGGCCGGTTCGTGGGCCGGACTAGTGCCTTTAATGCATAAGGGGGGGGGCCTGCTCACATCCTGAGTGTCTCAGTGGGGGAGGAGTGGAGACCACGCGGAGGGGTGTGGATGGAAGGGTGGAGGAGGGAGGGGGGGCTAGTGATTGGGAGGGGAGGTGGGGGTGGGGTAGGAATGGGAGTGGGCGATAAGGACTTAGTGGAGGGTGGGGGTTGGGTGGGCAGGGCAATTGGGTGGGTTGGGGATAGGGGGAGGGGAAGGGGAAGGGGGGAGGATTCGCAGGGAGCGCAGTGCCACAGCTGCCCGGGTGTAGCCGGCCCAGATGAGGATACTATATTGATACGGGGGAGGTCCCAGGCTGGGAGGGTCATGCCCCTTTGTTTTGGTGGTAGTGTTACAGCATATTTGTTTCGCTACGACCCGCCCTGAGGGTCATCTCTTGGAATATCTGTGGGATAGGTAACCCTATCAAGCGTTATAAAGTGTTGCAGGCCCTGGCCCGGCAGAAATGCGACATAGCTATGTTGCAAGAAACCCACCAGACAGCCGAGGAACATCTTAAATTGCAGAAACTGTGGGTGGGGCAAGGCTGGGGTTCTCCAGCTAAGGGGAAGAAGGATGGAGTGGTCATTCTGATCAATAAGCAGACTCGCTTTGAGCTATTAACGGAACACTCTGATCCCGATGGCCGGTATCTTTTACTCTATGGCAATCTTGATGGTCGGCCGGTCGTGTTGGGCTGTCTGTATAGCCCTAATGTATTGGACCACTCCTTTTATGACCGGTTAGCTTCTAGCATTGAGCAAATGCCAGATGTCCCCCTGATACTGGCTGGTGACTTGAATGGCGTGTTGGACGTGGGATTAGATGTGTCCGCTGGGGGGGGGGGCTCACCTGCGCGTCCCGACTACCAGGGCATTGAAGGGCCTTTGTACACGTTTGGGCCTGGTTGACCCTTGGAGACTGTTACATCCGGCTGAGACCGATTTTACTCATCAGTCGAGAGCCCATGGCACTAGCGCTAGATTAGACTATGTTCTGGTCTCGGACAGGTTGTTCGGGCGGGTGGAGGACGCGCAGATTGGCCCTTCCGCGATATCCGATCATGCTCCAGTTTGGATTGACCTTGCCTGGGGGGGCCCGGCGGTAACGATGAGGTTCTGGCGCTTTCCCCTGGGATTGTACCACGATGCGGAGTTTCGTGTAGTCTTGGCGAATCATTGGAAGGAGTTCATGAGCCATCATGAACAACACCAGGATGACCCGGAGCTACTTTGGGAGACAGCGAAGGTCGTGTTGCGGGGGGAGATAATTGCCTATGTGGCAAGGAAGCGGAGGCTTCTGGCCGGACAAATTGTTCAGATGGAAAGGCAAGTGGTGCGTGCTAGGCGGCGGTGCGCAGGGGGATCCTAGTGTGAATAATAAGCGACGACTTTGGGAGCTCCAAACGTCCCTTAACGAACTGTTACATCAGCGGGCAAAGAAGTCGTATATGTATTATCGCTACCAACTTTTTCGTTTTGGTGATAAGCCCGGGAAACTGCTGGCGCGGTGTCTACGGGGACGTCGGGGCCCTCGGATGGTGGCAGCGCCGCGAGACGATCACGGCGCCTTGCATAAGGACAATGTCAGTATAGTCCGCGTATTCCGTTCTTTTTTCCAGAAATTATATGCCCGGAGGGAAGGAGCACCGCTTGCAATGCGGCAATACTTGCAGGGGTTGTCTCTGCCACAGGTGTCGGTAGAACAGAGGGCCTGCCTTGATGCTCTGGTGACGGTGGAGGAAGTTCAGAGGGTGATACAGAAAGCTGATTGCTGTAAGACGCCCGGCCCTGACGGGTTTGGGGCCGAGTTTTATAAATTGCTGGATGTGCTAGTACCCCCAACCTTAGTGGCGGTGTATCAGCGTCGGGTAGCTCAGGGGAACTTTGGCTGGGGTGTCAACCATGCACACATCACCTTAATTTCCAAGCCGGGAAAGGACCCTACCCAGGCAGCCTCCTATAGACCGATTTCATTGTTAAATTTCGATCTGAAAATACTGGCGAAGGTGTTAGCTGATCGATTGGCTTTGGTATTGGGGAGCCTGATCCATGAATCGCAGGTCGGATTTGTTAAAGGGCGTTATGCCGTGCGAAACCTAAGACGACTGTTGGCATCTTTGGAGTGGGTCCGGGACCGTGACCTCCAATCCTTGGTTATCAGCTTCGACGCGGAAAAGGCGTTTGATCAGGTTCAATGGGAATACTTGCAGTCTCTGTTGCCGTATTACATGCTGGGGGCCCCCTTTTGTCAGATGGTAGCTTTGCTCTATTCGGACCCTACGGCGGGGGTTCTATGTAATGGGATGCAATCGGATACGTTTCGCCTGGAGTGTGGCACGCGTCAGGGCTGCCCGCTTTCCCCTTTACTTTTTGTGCTGTCCTTGGATCCGCTGATACGGAGGATTGAGGCCTCCCCTGAAATAGTGGGTGTGCGTCTTGGTTCCTCTGGCTTCAAGGTGGCAGCCTTTGCAGATGATATACTTGTACACATTTCTTCCCCTCAGCAATCCCTTCCGCGGTTGCTGGAGGAATTGTCCTCTTATGGCCGGTTCACGGGGCTGCGCATTAATATGACTAAATCGGAGGCCCTAGATGTAGGGGGCACGCTGCGGGGAAACTGGCTTGGGAGTTTCCCCCTCCACTGGGCGGATGATTCTATTGTCTACCTAGGTATTTTGTTAACCAGGAAGCCAACAATGCTGTATAAAACCAACTTTGAACGGATTTTTTCCAAGGTCCGCGGGCAGCTGCGGGCGTGGGCCCCTCTCCCGCTGTCTTTGCTAGGTAGAGTAGCTGCCTTGGGGATGGTGATTTTTCCACGCGTGCTATATTGGTTGCAAACGCTCCCTGTGTGGCTTTTGAAGCGTGATTTGGTGCGCTTGGAAAAGGAGATTCGGGGGTTTCTCTGGAGGGGTCGCAAGGCCCGTATCCCTTTGGTGCGGCTGCGTGGGGGATGGCGCTTAGGCGGAATCGGGCTGCCCGATCTTTGGAAATATGCGCTGGCGTGTCAAGCACGGCATTTGAGTGATTGGTTGGGGGACACTGAGACTTATACCCCGCGAGGGCTGGAAGCAGCCTTTGTGGCGCCCCACTCGTTGGAAGCGGTGTTACATCTCCCGCGGACCGTCTTGCCGCCGCGCTTGACGAGCAGTGTTTTATTACAGGCAACACGGCGTACGTGGCAGCAATTAAACAAACGCTGGGGCAGTGATGCTACGGTGTCATGTTGGTTGCCCCTGTGTGGCAATGCCTGTTTTTTGCCCGGCTCCGATTCAGCCCCCTTCCGTCAGTGGTGGCGGGTAGGTATACGGCGATTGGGCCATGTGGTGGACCGAGATGGTAGCTGCAAGGCTTTGGGGGTGATTTGTAGGGAGTATGAGTTGCCCATAGGCGCCTCTTTTTTCACGCATATTCAGGTTTCCCACTATGTCGGCTCTCTGCCGAGCCATGAGCTTACAGTGGCGCATTCCGAGCATATCTTGGAGTTTCTTGCGATAGGGGCGGAATCCCCACCGACGATAGCTGATTTGAAGAAACGTTTGGATCGGTTGGATACGCCCCTGGATTACTCGGCGCTGGAAAGCCTTTGGGCGCGAGAGTTGGATCAGGACATCGCCCCGGGTTCTGTTCGAGCGGCCTTGGGTCGGATTCCGCAACTCGTGGGTGGAGCTCATTGGCGGGAGCTGCAGTACAAATGTGTTCTTCGTGCTCATTTCTCCCCGCGGCGGGCATTTCATAGTCATATTGCCCTACACGGACGGTGCCCTAAATGTCCGTGTGCCTTGGCAGATTTGGGTCATATGTGGTGGGGTTGCCCTTCGGTGCGTAGGTACTGGCAGCGCATTGAGACCTATCTGAGCGGTCTACTGAGTCAGAGGCTTTGTTGGTCAGGGACCTTGGTAGTGCTGGATCAGTTGGGACCACTCCACCCGAAGGGTAGATGGGAGAGGGTATTGGTTCGTAAGGCCTGTCTGGTGGGTAAAGGTCCCCTTCTCAGTCGTTGGAGAGAACCTACGGCCCCTACCTTTTGTGAGTGGCGCAATAGCCTACATCAACTTATGCTCCTGGAGAGGAGAGCGGCGCTAAGACATCCTCGGGCATGGGCCGTCTTCCTGTTGATATGGATGCCTTATATCCAGCGCTTGGGCCCTAAGGCTCGTAGCGAAGTGCTTAAAGTCGGTTGATGATGTTCTGAGGGTTGGCTGTATCTGGTTGGTCGGGCTGGTGCTGCGCTCCCTGCGAGGGGAGGGGTAGGGGGGGCGGGGAGGGATGGGGGGGGGGTTCTAGGTTTTGCTGGTTGTTAGGATTGTTTTCTGTTTGCTCTTGCTGTATTCCCAGGGCGGTGGACAAGACACAGCCCCGCCTGGGATCTGTTTAGGTTTCTTTGGAAAAATTGTAACAGTTGCTCTGATGTGTGCTGTTTGTACCCTGTAATCTTTAATAAACAGATATGGGAGAAAAAAAAATTTAATTTGTAAACCATTTCGTCTCCTGTTCACCACCTATCTTCATCTTTACCATTCCCCTAGATTTACCCCAGTCATTGTGTTGTCTGTCTTGATTAGACTGTAAGCTCTGATGAGCAGAGATCATCTGTATAGCACTATGGACAGCAACGTTGGGCCGGAAGGACTGGGGTTTCAAGTCCCACAAGGTGCTCCTTGTGGTCTTGGGCAAGCCACTTAACCCTCCATTGCCCATGCTCCCTGTAAAATAGTTATCTCCAAGTTATAATGCCCTGTTCAATGTAATTTCAGTTTGTTCAATGTAAACCGTCTTATCATGAAAGGCGGTATATAAGAAATGTTAAATAAATGTATGCCTTATAGTGCTTCACAAATGATGTCATAATAGCAGTAGGGGTAATAAGTGGCAATGTCAAGATACAGTGTATAAATTTAATGCATTAAATAATATAAATGAAATTAGGCGAGTTATAAAACCTATGACCACTGTTTATTAAAGTGCATTAAGATTTTGCAGTTATGGTGCAGTAACTAAAAACCTCTGCATTTAATGTTGGCCACTGCCAGCAGTTGCTCATCAAAAAGTTTGCATTGCATGTTAATGTGATGCAATTAGCTGCACCTAATCTGCAATGCAATTAGCTGCACCCATTTGGGCAGTGTTAACTGTCCATATGGATAATACCATGGCAGTTAACATGCAAGTTAAGTCTAAGGTGCAATTCCTGCCCATTCTCCACCAATTCAACTCCCATTCCACCTTAGCCATTAAGGCAAAATTACTGTGCATTATCTGCTAAGGCACCACATTCATTGTCCTGATATTTTATTTATTTAACTGTATTTATATCCCACTTTTCACCGGGTCAAAGCGGTTTAACATTAAAGGGTGGGGGACAATAATCAATTCTAGGGTTGGGGCTATCACCGGGGGGGGGGGGGCGCAACATTAATGATCTGAACAGATATTCAGGACATAGACAATGTACATCAGTCTCTTAGAAAATAGATCTGAGCGTATGATTAGGGGGCCTGGGGGGTAGTCAGTCAGTGATAATGGCTAAATGCAGCTTAGTAAATAGGCTCCTTTGTGGAAAGAGAGCCATGGACTGAATGCTACTTTAAAACATACATCATATTCTATAAAAGCAAAAGAAAGCATTCAGACTGTATCTTAAATAAATACTCCTCCCAATAACACTTCAACACAAAGAATGCAAACCCCCCTTTTGAGCTGTGAAAACTTCACTTGGCTTCTTTAGGAAAGAACAGGGCTGTATGCAGCAAAGTGAGAACTCTAAAATAAAATCTTTGGCAAACAACTCAGTGAATCTACAAGTCTGAGGGTTTGTCACATGAATTTGCAAATTTTATTATCAAATAAAAACTTCTGCAGATTCCTCAAGATCTGTGAATGTGTATTGGCGTTAGAGCAGATTTGCCCTGTTTGTAGGGTACATTCCGGAAATCTGAGGCAGATTCCTCAGAGTCTATTGCCAATCTGATCAAACTTTCCCCAGATTTATGATGACTTTCCTTATGCCAGAAAAAAAAAATCTGTAAAACAAAGGAATTTAAGAGAGGCTGGAAATGTACCTGGTTTGATTTAATCTTTGAACATGTCAGCAAATCTCCAGGTGTATGTGTTTCCTTTCTACAATGCAATGTGCATTTTTTTGCATACATTTCCTTTCTACTCTTATGAAATCTGTGGGTGTTTTATGTTTTCCACCTTTAGAAAGAAAAATATGAATTAGTGTCATGTAAGTGACATACTCCCATCCTATAGAAACAAAGTAAACTTTAAAAGGCATTGCCGTTGGTAAGACACAGATTTGCATAAATGGCCTTATATTTTATGTACTTATTGCATTTAAATTACACCATAAAGGGAGGGGGTGGAGCTAGCCACGGAACAAGATGGACGCTTAGGCTCTTAGCTCTGGAGGAATCCTGAGGAAATCAGTTACCCAGCAAAAGAATATTGAATATTTGACGCTTCCCTTCTGAGAGAATGAAGAAGGATCATGTCTGTATCTAAACCGGTGCATTTAAACTTTCAAAATACCACCACGGGGGAACTAAGCGTTTGAAACAAGAGCCCCCCTCTCCGCAGAAAATGGCGACACCACGGGAGCAGCCTGAAGGCCTAGTAGAGGTACTTGCTGAAATCAGAGCAGCGAAAGAACTGGTGCAACAAAATGAAAATGCCCTAGGAACAATGCAAGCGGATCTTAAGGATATGAAAGAGCAACTGGCCTCCCTTACATTGAGATCTGATAAAGCAGAGGCCCAAATTGCAGCCCACGAAGAACGCTTTCAACTGGCAATTCAAAATGACAAGCGAATTAAGCAGTTGGAGCATAACTTGGAGGACATGAATAATAGGGCAAGAAGAAATAAATATCTGCATCTTGGGATTACCTGAAGGCATTGAAGGCAATGATCCAGTTAAGCTTTTGGAGATACTCTTGCCGAAATTGCTTCACCTGCAGTTGACCTACCCACTAGAGATTGACCGGGCCCATTGCATGCCATCACACTTAAAAACTCCGGGGAAGTATCCGTGGCTGGTTGTGATGCGTGCCCTAAGATACCAGCATGTGGCGGCGATCATGAGCACGGCTAAAGCACACCCTTCAATACTACATGAAGGGCACAAGATTATGTTTTTCCCCCGATTTCTCAAAAGCCACAGTGGATAAGAGAAAGCAGCTACTGGCAATGCGACCATGTCTTCAGCAATTAAAGGTGAGATATGGAATGTATTACCCTGCACGGATGCGGATAACACTCCACAATCAAACGCGTTCATTTGAGGATCCTGTGGCCCTGCGAGCATATGTGGAAGAGCAAAAGGCTTCGCTGATGCGTTGACTTGAATGGGACTGTAGGGCAGTTGTTCCCTACTAAGTGACTCATTAGGTGCTGTATTGCTGAGTGGTGAACATTTGTTGCTAGATAAAGATGCTCCCTCTCCTATCTTCCCCTCCCCCCATTGGGTGTTAAAGTGTATTTTATTTACTTGATTGTGCTGTCTATTATTAGCTATTTTTCAGCTAACTATCAATTGGAAAGGTGGAGTAAAAACAACAGCCTGTTACTTTACTGTTAGTGTTTAACGCTGTTAGTATTGGTATAGTCAATGTAACGAAAATGCCTTGGTTGAATAATATTCAAATTGTGCAGGGTCAGTATGATGTAAGGATCATAATGATAGACACGGGGGGATGGGATTTATCTTGGGGTGGCATACCCGTTGAGTCTTAGGGAGCATCAGTGCATAGTAAAAGAAAGGAGAAATAAAATTAACGTTTAAAATGAAGAAATGGAAAAGGGTGACGTAGAAGGAAGTTAAAAGGGAGCGGCAAGGGAAACAGGAACGAGAGAAGAATAAAAGGATAAGAAAGGATGAGGAAGGAAACGAGGGTAGAAAGGAGGGGAGAGACGGAGGGAAAAAAAAGCAAAAAAATGGGGAAAGGAAATGTAAAAGGGCTGGGTAGTTAAAGAAATCATAGGTGGGAGCCTCTGGTTCATTTTGTTTAGCTGCTTGTCTCGTCTATATGGATAGGGCAAAATTACTCACTCGCCCAAGGCTAGGCGTGGCTGCACGTATTAGAGGGGAGATCGTCTGTCATGTACGGGGGAAGGTGTGTTTTAAAATTCTGCTGCAATTTAAGGCAAGCTCTTTTGGAGCAGATCAGAGGATAGGGAAACTCAAGCAAATTCAGAATAAGTGGTACAATGAACAAGCTTAGATTTAAAGCGCTGAATGTAAAGGGAATTAACAACCCTATTAAGCGGAAGAAAATATTGTCATATTGTCAAAAAGAGAAAGCGGATATCATATACCTGCAAAAGACACACTTAAAAACCGGCAAATCCCTGAAGCTGGCAAACGGTGTGTTCTTGGTAGCGGCCTTTTCGCCTGCCCAGAAAAAAAAATGGGGTAGCTATTTTGATACGAAAGTGGTTTGCGCCGATACTAAATCACATGAGATCGAATGTAGAAGGGAGATGGGCCAAAGTAGTGCTACAAATAGCTCAAATAACCCTTCTGCTAGTAAATATATATGCTCCTAACTCAGATGACCCTGAATTTTGAAGTTGGGGAACTTGGTTCACACCCGATAATACTGGGGGGAGACTTTAATTTAGTTATGGATCAGCTGATTGATCATCAGCCTTTTCGCCCCCGTAAAATTTCCCGAGCACAAAATATGCTGCAGGCATACTGTAAGGAAAATGGTTTAGTAGATATTTAGAGGCTTCAACATCCTACTGAACGAGATTATACCTTTTTCTCTATGCCTCACTCCTTGCACTCACGGATAGATTTTTTCTTGGTTGCCAAATTATTGGTCCCCGCTGTGGCTTGTTCCAATATTCATACCACTCATGTCTCAGACCACGCGGCAGTGTCATTTGAAGTTGAGATTAGTCCAAGTGAAAAGGACTCAGGAATATGGAAATTCAATAGGGCTTTATTAACCGATTTGCAATTCCGCACTATGATAAGTGGTAAGATTAATGAGTACTTCCAATATAATGATCCCAAGGTCACCTCTGGATGGGTATGGTGGGAGGCTTTTAAAGCGTCAATCCGTGCAAATATAGCCAGTTATGAAATAGGAATTGCGTGTCAGCGTAAAACTAATATGAATAAGTTGGATGAACAAATTAAGGCGGGCGAGCGCTTACTGCTACAGTGAAGTGATCCTTGCATTTTGATCCTCTTGCAATGGTTGAGATTTCAATATAATTCTATGTTAACTGCAGAAGCAGTGCAAACTTTGCAAGCGTAAAAGGGAAGATACTATACTGAGGCAAATCAAGTAGGGAAATTGCTGGCACAAACTTTAAGAGCCCGGAAGGGGGTGACCAATGTTGTAGGAATACTGGAGGAGGATAGCCAACGCATAGTGACCCTTGATGAGGAGATAGCCAAGTGTTTTCAAGCTTATTACTCCAATTTGTATTCTTCTGAAGTACAAATGGAAAAAGGAGCATTTGCTGAGCTACTTTGAAATGTTCAGCATCCCAGTCTTTCATCAGATGAGGCATTTCAATTGGACAGCTTAATAACTAACAAGGAGATATTGCAAGCTATTAAGTCTTTAGCACCGGGTAAAGCTGCAGGACCAGATGGCCTCCCTCAATAATTTTACAAAACCTTTGGGGATATTCTTCTTCCTTTTTTATCCCAATATTATACATTGTTGGGGCAATAGGCTCTGCAGATTGGAGATTTTGCAGCAGCAACAGTGGTAGTCCTGGAAAAACCAGGGAGGGACCCACAGAGAGTAGGAAATTATTGTCCCATATCGCTATTGAACGTGGACTACAAGATATATGTGTCAGTATTGGCTACCAGATTGGCAAGGGTGGTTCCCAAGTTGATACATCTAGACCAATGTGGGTTTATTACTGGGCGATCCACAGTGGATAATGCAAGATTATTGTGTCATGTAATAGAGGAGGCGGGGAAGGGGGACGGCCCTCTAGTAGGAATATCATTGGACATGGAAAAAGCATTTGATAGGCTGAAGTGGCCGTTCCTTTTTGCCGTACTTCGATGGTTTGGCTTTGGGGAAAGGTTTATTAGCATGATCCAGTTAATGTATGCAGAACCAAGGGCTGCTATAGCAGTAAATTGTATCTTGTCTAAAGTATTCACACTCAATCGTGGTATTCGACAAGCTTGCCCTTTATCCCCTCTGCTCTTTAACCTCGCGCTGGAGCCCCTGGCACTCCTCATCCATCAAAATTCAGGAATCCACGGGCTACAGGTGGAAGATTTGGAAATAAAAGTTATCAGCTTATGCTGAGGACCTTTTATTGTTTGTTACGCCTGCCTCTATCCCATAAATATTCGAACATATTAAGTTATATTCGCAAATTTCTGGTTACAAGATAAACTGGACCAAGTCTGTTGCCTTCCCACTTAATTCATATACACATAAGGCGGAAGTGGATTTTCACCCACTCTGCTGGGAACCTGGTGGAATTAAATATCTGGGAGTGCATTATGCGATGTCGCTTAAGGAAACCATGCAATATGAGGATAAGTTGTTATCGACAATACGCAGCTTGACTGAACAGTTGTCGCCCTTGAGATTGACCTGGTGGGGTAGATTGGAGACTATAAAGATGACTATAGTCCCCAAAATTATTTATGTACTAGCCATGTTACCCTTCTCCCTCCCGGATGCCTTGTATATAAAGATGGAGCGCACCCTGGTTCAGTATCTATGGAAGGGGAAGCCGCCCAGGATAGCAATATGGAAACTGAAAAGAAGTAGGGATGCGGGGGGAGTACAATTTCCGGACCTCCGATGGTACCATTATGCCTTTCTTTTGCGGCAGGGCACGCAGTGGCTGAATGGTAGTGATGTGGAGCAGCAACCAAGATGGTGTCAACTAGAAGAATGATTAATTGCTCCCATACCAATGGAGTTATGCCTGGAAATGTTGTTCCAAGATAGCGGGGAAACGTCCCTTATAATTCGTGATACGCAGAGAGCTTACCACTTTCTACTAAGCAAAGTATAAAAAGATAACTGAGCATCAGAAAAACTCCCTATATGGTTTAATCCGTATTTTAAAATTCAAACTAAAACTATCAAATGGCAGCCATGGTACTCTCAGGAAATTTGGACGTTAGGACTGCTTTTTCCAAGATGCTAAGTGAAAAGACTTCTCAGTTTTGCAAGAGGAATTTGCTGTCCCTGCTTCTTGCTTTTTTCAACGGATACAGCTGAACACTATATTAATAAATCCAAGATAGGTATATCCCCTCTCACAAAGGATTCAGCGTTGCTGAGGTAAATGTCACAATTGATAGGGGAGTCGGGTGTTCCTTCAAAGTTTTATAAATTAATTCGTGAGTATAGTCAATTGTGGGACAGAGGAATTGAAAAGGTTTGGGAGCGCGAGATTGGTAAATTAACTGCCCCGCGGCACTGGACCAAATTCTGGGATTCGCTGGTAAGAGTGTCTCAATCGGCTTTCATTACGCAGTCACTTTATTTTCTTGAGCATAAAGCGTTCATTACGCTTGTCAAGCTGGCTAAATGGGACGCTGATGCTGGTAATGTATGCTGGTCTTGCAAAGGACCTCTGTCACATGCTGCTGGAATGTCCTAACATTCAGTTATTTTGGGGTCCAGTGTGGGAGCGTATTCAACTGATTCTGAAGTTCCATTCTCCAATGACTTGGCGAATGCTTATTTTTCTGTCGTTAACGGATATTCCCTCTCTTAGAAAAGAGAGCCACTTTCAATTAGATTTTATGCTAGGGGTAGCATTAAATTTGATTTTTTTCATATTGGAAAGACCCCCTTCAACTTAGCTGGTGTTTATGGTGGAATCAGCTATGCTTATATAGCAAATACGAGTGTATTTGGCTGGTTGTATGTTGCCCCTCTCCTCTAGAGAAATGGGACCCCCTAGATAAAATATATTGAATGTAGGGAACTTTTGATTTTTCTTATATTTTGCTTGCCTGTGGACCTTATCCCTAATTGTTCCTTGATTAGTTTGGGAGCAGAGGAAGCGACAGACGACTTACCCTCGGGGGCACCAACATGGATATAAGGTTGTTTGTTTTTTAATGCAACAAAAAGAGGAGAATGATTAGTGGACTGAAGCATCCCCCTCTTACATGATACTTAACGGAATAATGGGGCACGGTGGATGGGTTAGTTTAGGTTGTGTATTGGGTTGTTAAGGTTTGTATGTATGTACTCTGGTTCTGTTTTTTGTTCTTCTGTATTGTTTTATTGGTTGTTGAAAAGTGAATAATATAAAATAAATAAATAAAATTACACCATAAAATCATTGCCTGGAATATATTCCTGTAAACCTATGCACATACGTCTTGTATACAGGTGAGTTTATGTGACCTGAGTCGAGGTACTCCAGGGACTGGAGTTTGGACAGTGTTTGGGCCTATGTGCATAGTTCATAAAATGTACTCGTATGAGTGTAAAGTAAACCCAAAAGCTGTATGTATTAACTAGCAAACTATGTGGCTGCTTTCCATGGGGTAATTTTCAAGGGGACAGGGTACACATAGTTCACCTTAGAAATTGGGTGTAACTTACCTGCATACCAACTACACTAGTCAGGTAGGCTGGTTATTGAACAAGTTTTTCTATACCGGTTTTCTACAAGTCAAAATGGTTTACATGGAACTGAATTGATACAGTGAATGAGTTACAAGAAATATCAAAAACCAAAAAACATTTACAATGAACTTGAAAACTATTTAAATGTGAATAGAGAACAAAAAACAATAAAAAATTATCCTTTTTATGTTGTTATTCAAAATGAGATGCCCAATTTTATCATCCTTTCTGCTGGTTCATAAAATACAAACATGCATGTAACAGAATCACATATCCTGTGAACATAAATACATCTCTCTCTTTACGTATCTATGTATGAGTAATTACTTCTATAAATTAGCACCCAAAACATTCTTCATACTTACTGTAATCTTTTCATTATGGTGGGACACTTTCTTTATTGTTACTGGCTTCCTGTGTTTTCCCCTAAATGTTTGGGTTTCCTGGCAACGGGACCAGAGAGACACCTGTAACATCCCCAGGCAGAAAGAGGAGAAGCCGGCTATACAGCATTTTGCAGATACCATGTGGTGTTTCCAGTCCTGAGTCAGAGGCCCCGCTGGAAGAAGGTTTGAGAGCAAGCGAGACGGAGCAGCTCACTTCAGGGCTGGGCGAGTGAATTCTGGGTCCAGCTCGTTAGCAGTATCCTACCAGAGCAGAAAAATCACAATTGGTCTCGAGGGGCAAATCATGCCACAGACTATAACATCAGGACCCATGCATCATTGTGTCTGGTCACCCCATACTGCTCAAGATCCTAAATGAATAACTATTTTAAGGTTTATTTGTGGAATTAAATGTATATTGACAAGCAGTTACGGAGCGGAACTACCAGAGCCTTGCTGCTGGACTATGGTCATCTAATCTATACAGCAACAGCGTGAAAGGTTACTTTCCCAGAGGGTGGCAGTAACATCATCACTAGGGTACTAGAGATATGCTTTTCCTGTAATCTACTACCCCTGATTTTTTTTAAACACCCCACAGATTTGTCCATCCCCCCCCCCCCCTGCAACTTTCCACAGCCATATAGTTGAAATGGGGCATGATGCCCATTAATCAGGGTTCTTTAGTTTTTCTCCTCTCCTTCCTGGCTGAAGAATTTCCTACAGTGACATAGCCTGGAGGGTAGTTTTGAAGGACTACCAAAAGGGGACCACTACTGCTGGAAAGAAATCTGTATTATAAGTTATTTATCTGCTGAGAAATTCTCTAAATCTTGGGGGAAAAAAATACAGATTTAACACACAGTATTTTCATTTATCAGCTTTAACTATGTTTATATACTGCTGTTCTACCAGTCAAAGTAGTGTACATTCAGGTACTGTATATCTATGTTTTTGTACCTGACGCAATGGAGGATTAAGTATCTTGCCTAAGGCCACACCTGTAGGACTAGAAACCCCAGTCCTTCAAGTCCAAGGTTGCTGCCCTCTAGCGGAATTCAAACCACTGGCCCTCTGGCCAGAGGTAACTTGCCCCAACCACTAGGCCACTCCGTGTTTTTGTTAAGTTGGTCAGAGCTTAGTACCACCAGAGTATAGCTGAGCATAAAAGGTAGAACAGGATAAATATTCTTTTAGTAAAAAGAAATTGTTTCTAGAAACCTTTATAAAGAAGCCTTCCAGTTAGGAGGCAAGAAATCTGTGAAACTGTTTTAAATAATAGGTGTTAACGTCAAGTGACAAATCAAAGAGGAAATTTGAAAGGCTCCCTCTATCAAAACAAGGGTTGTGTGAATCACCCAGGACATTACCTTAGAAGCACAGATTAGAGCACTGTGTAGCAAGCCAGATTTTATTTAGAGATTCTCTCTCCCCTACCCACCCCAATCATAATCTTAGATTTATAGGCTCTTAAACCTATTAAAGGGAAAGAGGTGGTCAAATTCACTTTCAGATTCAGCTGGTTATCCTCATCAGGAATAGATTAATTAAGGCCCTGAAATTAATTAATCTTGAGGTGAACAAAGTCCCTTAAACTTATTAGGTATAGTTCTATTTGGAACAAGTATCCTTAGCAACTTTAAGTAAATAAACAATATCTAAACAAATCCTTAAAACTAAGATGCAGACAGCAGTCCAGCACGAGATGGGGACTATCCAGTCTTTTGAAATGGAGTGTCATATGTACGATTTTCTACCAGTTAGTGAGGAATCTTACCTGTACACTAGATGCAAGGAGCTCTTTGCTCTCAAGGAACAAGTCTGATCTCTAGAAGAAAGAGTAGCAGACTTGGAGGAGCTAAGGAAGACAGAGAGGTATATAGACAAGATCTACATAGTACTGAAGTCCCACCTCTAGTCTGGCAGCCTCTCTGTTGCCATGGAGGAGAGAGGTCATGTGAAAGAAGAGCGTCACCTTGGTGTGGCAGGAAGTGATCCTGTAGCTAGGACCTGTCCTCTAGGTAATGTAAAACCCTCTCATACTAAGGTGGTTTCTCCAGGGTCATATGCCCTTGAGGGAAGGGTTAGGATGGCCATTATAGTTGGTGATTCCATCATTAGGCATGTAGATTGCTGGGTGCCTTGTGGATGTGAGGATTGCCTGGTAATATGCCTGACTAGTGCAAAGGTAGAGGACCTCATGGGCCACCTAGACAGGGTTTTAGATAGTACTGAAGAGGAGCCTGTTGGTACCAATGACAAAAAAATGTGGCAGGGAGGTGCTGGAAGCCAAATTTAGGCTTTTAGATAGGAAGTTGAAATCCAGAACGTCTAAGGTAGCTTTTTCAGAAATGCTTCCTGTTCTGCCCGACATGCTAGGGAGATAAAGTTTCTAGATGAAATAAATAACTGCTTCTTGGAGCAGCTGATTCATGAACCAACAAGAGAGAAAGCTATTCTGGACCTAATCTGTAGTGGAACACAGGATCTGGTGCAAGAGATAAGAGTGTTGGGGGCCACTTGACAATAGTGATCATAGCATGATCACATTTATTTAATAAATGGAGGAAATGGAAGAAGGATGGCAAGAAAATCCACAGTACTATCTTTTAACTTTCAAAAAGGAAAACTATGATAAAATGAGGAAGATAGTTAAGAAATAAACTAAAAAAAAAGAGTAGCTGCAAAAGGTTAAAAGGTTTACATCAAGCATGGGCATTGTTTTAAAATACTATCTTGGAAGCCCAGACCACATGTATTCCACACTAAGAAAGGTGAAAGGAAGGCAAAAAAACTGCCAGCATGGTTTAAAGGTGAGGTTAGAGAGGCTGTTGTAGCAAAAAAAACCCCAAAAAATGCATCTTTCAGGAAATGATAAAAAGGAGCCAAATGACAAAAAACAAGAAACATCATAAGCCCTGGCTAGTTAGATGCAAAGTATTGGTAAGGCAGGCAAAGAGAAAGTTTTAAACAAAAAAAAGCTTGCCGTGGAAGCAATAATACACAATAAAAAATTTTTCAAGCATATTCATAAAAAAAATCCTGTGAGAGTCATTTGGACCATTAGATTATAGAGGGGTAAAGGGGGCATTGAGGGAGGACAATACTATAGTGGAGAGATTGAATGAATTCTTTGCTTTGGTCTTTACTGAAGAAGACGTAAGGAAGTTACATCACCTTTTAAATACCATTTCAGGCATGGGTATCAGAAGAACTGAAACAAATCTCAATAAACTGGAAAGATGTATTACAACTATTTGATATACTAAAGAGTAGCAAATCACCTGGACCAGATGATATACATCCGAGGGGGGGGGCATTAAAGAACTGAAATATGAGATTGCAGAACTACTATTAGTAATCTATGAATTATCATTAAATTCATCTATACTACCTGAAGATTGCAGAATGGACATTGGGCAATGTAACACTACTTTTTAAAAGGGTTCTAGGGGTGAACCAGGAAACTACAGACTAGTAAGCCCAACGTCAGTACCGGGCAAAATGGTAGAAATCATTATAAAGAATAAAATTACTGAACATAGAACAGTCATGGTTTAATTGCAGAAAGCCAACATGGATTTAGCTAAGAAAAGTCTTGTCTTGCAAATCTCTTATATGTTTTTGAAGGTGAGCTGATTGACACAGTGTATCTGGATTTTCAGAAAGCCTTTGACAAGGTCTCTCATTAGAGGCTTTTGGTGAAATTAAAAGTCATGGGATAGGAGGCAGTGTACTATTGTGGATCAGGAACTGATTAAAAGATAGAAAGCAGAGAGTAGGGCTAAATGGCCAATTTTCTCAATGGAGAAAGGTGAATAGTGGGAGTACCCCAGGGATCTGTACTGGGTCCCTGCTTTTTAACATACTCATAAATGACCTGGAAATGGGAATAATGAGTGAGGTTAACAAATTTGCAGATGACATAAAACTATTCAAAGTTGCTGGAACACAAGTGGATTGTGAAAAATTGCAAGAGGACCTTGATAAATTGGGAGACTGGGCATCCAAATGTCAGATGAAATTTAACGTGGACAAGTGCAAAGTTGGAGTGGAGGAGCAGCCTAGTGGTTAGAGCAACTGCCTCATACCCAGAAGATCAAGGGTTCAATTCCCAGTGGCACTCCTTGTGACGTTGGGCAAGTCACTTTACCCTCCATTGCCTTGGAAGAAAAGGCTGGCAATCTACTTCCAGTGATACATTGCCAAGAAAACCAAGAAGTAGCTGGGTCGCTATGAGTCAACACTGACTTGATGGCACTTAAAAAAAAAGTGAAAAGTTATGCACCTAGGAAAGAACAACCCAAACTATGGTTACATGATGCCAGGTTCCACGTTAGGAACCACCACCAAGGAAAAGGATTTAGGCGTCATTAAGGATAATAGGTTCAAACCCTCTTCCCAGTGTGCAGCAGCGGCCAAGAAAGCAAATAGAATGCTAGGAATCATAAGGAAAGGAATGGAGAATAAAACAAAAGGATATTATAATGCCTCTGTATCATTCCATGGTGCGACCGCACTTTGAATATTGTGTGCAATTCTGGTCGCCATATCATTTTAAAAGTGAATTGATAGGACCAAGAGACTCCCCCCCCCCCCCCCCAGCATTTTCTGCTAGCAATCCCGTTCTTCATACCAATGGGACCAGGGACCAGTGACCCCCCACCATTTTCTGCCTGCTACCCTGCTTTTCATGCCAGTGGGACCCAGAATAATGTCCACAGAAAATATACCCCCTCACAAGCTAAAACCAGGAAATACACAAGGGCAAGGAGGTCAAAGGTCACCAGGAGTCAGCATTGACTCAAAGGCACACATTGCACTGCAGAAATAGGGACGCATATAAAATCCCTTAAATCTGCAATTATTTTCTTATGTTAGTTTTGGAATGACCCACAAAAGAACTACAATTAGTTTGTTACTGAAGTTGGAGTCTCTTGTTTATATAAATCTGTAATTGACTCGGATGAAAAAATTTCCTTCATAATTTCTTATTTGGAGTAGCAGCAAGAGATAGGAACCAGGGCGGGAATAATCAAACAGAACTGATCATTACCTTATAGAAACAGCTTTCTCATAGCAAAGGGTTTTTTTTAATTGTTTTTCTTCAAACACTATTTCACCAAACAAATATTTTAAATTTACCTTACAGATTTTCCAAATGGACTGGAACCCAAAAGTCACAGTCGAAACAAAAGGTGGTCCCTAGGAGCCAGTGCCTGCTGTGAACAGCTCATTAGAGTCCCAGAGCTGGGAGCAGTCAGATCTGAGCAAAAGCTTTCCTCTGGGATATGTGGGGCCGACTGTATTATTTGTACTCCTGAGGGATTAATGCAAAGGCCTGTGTATCCCAACAGATATTAGCATCTAGTCTAGATTTTCTAGCAATGGCAACTTCTTAATGACAGAAAAATAGGATATAAAGCCAAGTTCGGATGCACCTTCACCTTTAAAGAGTAAAGTCAACATTGATCATACCCAATGTTTTAAAGATAAATAAACCAGAAGATATTTATCCCATTTGCTTTCTCTTGGAAGCTGGTATTGTTTGTTCAGCAAAACATCTAAAATAAGTCAAATCAATATGTTCCCTATTGAAATACTGTCAATCTACCACAGGTTTTGCACAATACAACATTAGAGCACATCTACTTCTGCCTTGGGGATGTGCTTTGGTGCACTTGAATCCAGGTAAGCTACAAGCATCCCTGACATATCACAATGTAACAGTTAGAATCTGAAATCACATCTGCTTTGCCCACTGCAAAAATTTACATTGCAACACGATGGTTGCCAGATGGCTTCAGGATTTACCAGACAAAGGTGACCCAGTCCTGGCTTCATTCCAAGGCAGGCAGGGATTTAATCTTTTCCTGAAAAATGTGATTGGGAAATCAGAACTATAAAGCCCCTGCCTGCTATAGGGTAAGCTAAGTGGATCCAATACTCAAAAAATTTCACTGGCTCTCCTTAGCTAGCTGGATTAAATATAAATCAATAATGAACACCTTCAAGGCCATACAGGAGTGGAGGAATAGTCTAATAGTTAGAGCACTGACTCGAGCAAGAGACTAGGGTTTGATTCCCACTAGCACTCCTCACTTTTCAGAGGCAGTGGAGGGTTATCAATATCCCTATTTAATGTACATTACCAAGTTTAAGTTACAATGTAAACCACTTAGACTGAAATGATAAAGTGGTATAAAAAAAAAACTACTAAATAAATAAAATAAACATGACCAAACAACAACATACCTAAAGTCCCTCATCCAAATACCAACAGACACAAAAAGCAAAAACACAAATGCAGGCAAAATTTGCCGACCCTGCAAGAGCAAATCACGCGACATGCAGCATAGCCTTTTCCAGGTATGCACCGGACCTCTGGAACGCCCTCCCTAGCAACCTCAGAGAGATACATGATACAGCATCATTCCGGAAGGAACTCAAAACACACACTCATTCAAAGAGCACTTCAAAGACTAACTATGTGACACCAAAGACACCAGAACCTACATCCCTCCAGAAAACTCCCCCCTCAAAGAAACCCCTACACTTCACATCCACCTCCCACACTACAGGTTGGATGACTCCCACCCAATCCATAACTCTAAACAACCAAGATAGAACTGATAACGTAAGCATTCTTGTTAAACCTAAACCCCAAACAAATCAAATTGTTGGCAATGTTCCTCTTGACCTGTTAACTTAGATAGAACAATGAAGAGAGAAAACAGAGTAGCTATGTAACACACTTAATTGTTTTTGTTGTATGTAAACCACTTTGATTCCCTAGATAAAATGGGATAGAATAACAGAAAAATAAATAAATGAACTCAAGCTGCAAAAAAAAAAAAAAAACCAGATGTGAAGTGTGGCATTAGCAAGCAAAAACAGCCGGACTCTTATGCTGAAGTACAGTCATCTTCTGGCCGGCTGAACCCGTCTTGGTTTCACCCCATTGCCTTTCTACATTTGTAGTTCTGACAGTGGCTGATGGGTAAAAAAGTAGGTAGTGAGATAAGCGCTATTGTCACTGACCTTCCCCCATCCTCTCCCTCTATTTGCCTGTTCTTCCCCTTTCCCTCTTTCTCCCTACCTTCCATCACTTTTAGGCATTTCTGGTCTCTTAATTTACCTTTCAGTAGCATCATTGCACCTACATAGGAACTACCACCACGGATTTCCCTAAGAACAGGACTCCAGGCCCATGCATGGAACAGGGCTAAATTAAGAGAAAAATGGAGCAAGTCAGTAATTGTAGGTATTGTTTGGGCTACCATCGGACTCGTATCTAACCCGAGAGACTCACGAGGATCTCGCTTTGCCCTGTTCTATCTATGGGCTTATAGTCCCATGGGACATAACCAGAAATAAATTAGCTTCTCATTGACCTGGGTAAATCAGGTTCTGCATGAAAAGGGTGCACAATGCGCTCACTGAGATTTCCCTGGTCCAATGTCTTTGTCCTTGCAAGATACTGGTTTAACTGCATAAGTCCATTCAGTCCCATTCTACTGGGACCAAGTTCATTAGGTAATGCTGTACTGATGCTCCTCAGTATAGATAACTAAAAGCATGAAGACAGCATGGACAGCTGAAGACTGAACCTTCAAAACCCTGGCAGGCATCACACTGGACACAGACTCAACAGGGTGTAGAGCTAAATTTAAAAAATACATGTAATTTAGTTTTGTTTGCGAGCATCTTTCTTCAGGAAAATCCTGAACTCTGTGCATTTTATCCTAACAAAAAAGTGTGAAAATATAAAAGACATCTCAAACAGACAGAAAACCTAGAAAGCGGGCTCAAAAAGAACCAGGTAGTGTTGCTCCTAAAGTATTTTGGGCCACTATGTTCCTTTCTAGCTGACTGATAATTATTTTCATCCAGCTCCAATGAAGCATGATTTGCAGTCCAGACATATAAAGGCAGTTTGTATTTCTGTAATATGGGATTTCCATCTGTTCGCTTTTCTGAGTAATTACCTAGATAAGACTTTCAGCTTCGTGATACAATCCAAAAATCACAGCATTACAAAAAACAACTCACACAAATGGGAACAATTTTGTCTTCCTTCTACAGCAGTGATGTAGCGTGACATGACAATTTGCTTTAGTGTCCCAATTTTAGGCTATTAAAGTGATTTGAAATATTTTCTACCTACAGCTGAAATCAGGCAAGTGGAGATCAGGCAGAGTGCTTTGATCAGGCAGCAGGCTGCAGGTTTCCTGAACGAGGCTCTTGCTAACAAGCCAAGTGTTCAGTGACATCCCCTCCAGAGAGACAGGTGAATACAGATTAAAATAAATAATTGCAAAGTTATGGAACTTTGTCTTTTTTTGGCCTAGCAGGTTCCTCCTAGCTCGATTCATATTGCTTTCTATTGGATTAGAGCACCAAGAGCTTTCATTTACAACTACCAGAGCTTTTAGCCCCCACCACCACACATCTAAAAATTGCCTTCTGACACCCTGTTACAAGGGATGGGCAGGCCTGATGAGAAGGGGGTAACCGCAGGACCTTGGGACCATGAAGGGTCCTGGTTTTGGCTTGTCTTGTAGCACTCACACACACGCTAGGGCTGGCTGCATCCTGCCTTCTCTGACACTGTTCCTCCTTTTAATGCCTAGTCCTGGTGTGAGATTTACAGACCGTTTACCATCAAGGTCATCTGCCCTGGTGCCTAGTTTCACCCTGAGTTTGTAAGTCTGATTGTCCTATTGATTTAACCAATAAGACTGAAAGTACAAAGCTACAGATGCAGTTGAGTAAAACCAGGACTGCCCCCCTCCCCCCACTCCAAGATACTGAACACTGCCATCACAGCACACCATCCCTAGACAGCAGAAACCGGACCCAGGAATCAAATCCAGGTTTTCTGCATGGCAATACGCAGCCTGCCACCAACTCATGCTTTTTCATCTTCAGGCTATGAGAAATCAAAAGGATGCTAATGCATATTCATCTGAACTGTGTATCATCAAAATCGTGTGATTCTGTTTGCTGTTGGACTTGGCTCTAGATTAGCGAGCCCAGTACATCCAAAACCACAGACATAGAAAATTATGGTAAATAAAGACCGAGACTTATCTAGTCTGCACATCATAGCAACTGCTCAGCTCTACAATTCCTTCCTCTCCCTCAGAAATCCTCTGTATTTATCTCACACTTTCCTGAATTCAGATACCATTCTTGTTTCTATCACCTTTGTTCGGAGGCTATTCCAAGCAGTCACCATCCTTTCCTTAAGAAATATTTCTTCAGATGACTCTTGAGCCTATCCCCTTTCACCTTCATCCTAGGACTCCTCGTTCCAGAGCTTCCTTACAGATGAAAGAGAACGAAGTCCTGCGCATTTATGAATTTCAGGAAGAGGAAGATCAGAGGTGAAATTGCAAGACTCAGAAGTGCTGAGGACGGATTTGTGTAAAGCGACATTGAAAAAGCGAAAATGCTAAACAAATACTTCTGTTCTGTTTTTACTAAAGAAAATCCTGGAGAAGGACCACCTGCGATTGACAAATATACAAATGAAAATGGAGAAGATATTACACCATTCACAGAAGATGATGTGTTTGAACAGCTTGCAAAACTTAAAGTGGACAAAGACATGGGACTGGATGGACTACATCCCAGGATACTGAAAGAGCTCAGAGAGGTTCTTGCAAGGCCTTTAAAAGGATGTTCTTAGTAGATCCTTGGAGACAGGAGAAGTTCCACAAGACTGGAAAAGGGCCAATGTGGTACCTCTTCACAAAAGTGGTAATAGGGAAGAAGTGGCAAACTACAGGCCAGTAAGCCTTACCTCGGTGGTGGGAAAAGTAATGGAGGCTCTCCTGAAAGAAAGAATAGTGGACTTTCTAAAACCAATAGGTTGCATGATCTGAGGCAACATGGTTTGACCAAAGGACAATTATGCCAAACAAATCTGATTGAGTTCTTTGACTGGGTGACCAGAGAACTAGATCAAGGGCATGCAATGGATGTGATCTACCTAGATTTCAGCAAAGCCTTTGATACTCTTACTCATAGGATAAACCTCATAGAAGGTTTATCAATAAACTGACCACCTGGGGATGGGTCCCAAGGAGGTGAACTGGATCAGAAACTGGTCGACTGACAGTCGACAGAAGGTGATGGTAAATGGAACCCACTCAGATAAGAGGAAGGCAATTAATGACGTACCCCAGGGATCGGTCCCAGGACCAGTACTGTTCAATGTATTTGTGAGTGATATTGCTGAAGGGGAGTGGAGGAGTAGCCTAGTGGTTAGAACACTGGCTTGGTAACCAAGCAACCAGGGTTTGATTCCCACTAGCACTCCTTGTGGCCTTGGGCAAGTCACTTAACCCTCCGTTGCCTTGGAAGAAAGGCCTGGCAATCTACTTCCGGTGACACTGCCAAGAAAACCCAGGAGCTTTTGGGTCGCCAGGAGTCAGGACTGACTCGAAGGCACACATTTTGCATTGCTGAAGGACTGAACGGAAAAGTTTGTCTTTTTGCAGATGACACGAAATTTTGCAATAGTGGACTCCCCTGAGGGAGTGGAAAACATGAGGAAAGATCTGCAAAAGCTGGAAGAAAAATCTTAACTGCCAAGCATTAGACCAAATATGAAAAAGTGCAGAGTCATGCACTTGGGCTGCAGAAATCCAAGGGAATTGTATGAGATAGGGGACAATAGGTTGGTGTGCATGGACCAGGAGAAGGACCTCAGAGTGATTGTTTGTGAGTATCTCAAAGTGGCAAAACAGTGTGACGAGGTGGTGGCCAAAGCTTGAAAGATGCTGGGTTGCATACAGAGGGAATTACCAGCAGAAAGGAAGTACTAATGCCACTGTACAAGTAGCTGGAGAGGCCTCACTTGGAATATTGTGTTCAGTTTTGGAGATCATATCTCAAAAAGGATATAAAAAGACTGGAGATGGTTCAGAGGAAAGTGACCAAAATGATTTGGAGCCTGAGCCAGGAGACGTATGAAAAGAGACTCCAAGACCTAAATATGTATACTCTAGAGCAGAAGAGGGACAGGGGAGATATGATACAGATCTTTAAATACTTAAGGAGTATTAATGAACAAAGAAACCTTTTTCAAAGGCGGGGAAGCTGTAATACTAGAAGGCATAACATGAAGCTGCAAGGGGGTAAACTGAAAGGCAACATCAGGAAATCCTTTTTCACTGAAAGGGTGGTGGATGCTTGGCATGCTCTCTCAATGGAAATGGTGGGGGCAAATACAGTGACAGAATTCAAAATGGCATGGGACAGACACAGTGGATCCCTTTATAGAAACAGTTAAGTTTATTTTGATTTTATCCTTCTCTGATATCTCAACAAGTCGAGATGATCTGCACGGAGTGGTGGGTACACCCCTAAACAAAGGCATGGGGAGAGGCGACCTGTACGGAGCAGCGGGTACACCTACTCTTGCCACCTTACAGGGCAGACTAGATAGATCATGCTGGTCTTTACCTGCCGTCATATACTATGTTACTATCAAACCTTTCTAAATATGTTCTGAATCCGTACATTTGGGTTGGCAATAGGTTTAATCTTTTCAGCCTAGTTTTAGGAGAGAACAGGATTCACCCTAAACACACTCCAAAGTGACGTTCATGGCAGGCTTTCTGAAGACACAGGACGTGATCTGCTCTAGGAAGGCATGAGCTTCAGGCAGATACGGGACAAACATGTGGCCGATGACCTATTGCATAAAAGTTTGCATTCTTTGCTGGGTGATGATTGGGCCTCGAAATGTGGAGATAAAGCACGTGCATGTCAAAGCTACTTGGAACCAGCACTATATTAAAATCCTCTTCATGAGCTCCAAGGCTAACAAAGACTTTCCTACTGTGGGACGAGAAACCAAAAAGAGGAAGGAATTGGCTGTACTTGAGAACTGTTAAAGCCTTCCAGCATGTTCATAGCCATTGTTTAGATGATATCCACATTGTACTGGATAATCGAAGAGGACTTCTCTTGGTGGTTTCCCCTATTTCCTTTGGGACACAGCTATAAAGCAGCTGAGGGTCTACACATGTACTAAGCAAAGCAGCTTTAAAGAGATTGGTTGATACTTTCAGAACTTAAAAATATACTCATGGCACATCTATGGAAGATCTTGGCCGGGGGGGGGGGGGGGGGAGACATGTAAGCAGGTAAAAAGACATTCAAACTGAGCCGTGACACACTGCCCTTGAGGCAATAATTTCTCCTTCTTTTCGATGGAAAAGGTCTTGGTATCTCGATGCACTTGGTGAGATGGTGAAAGTGGTAAAGGCCACAGATCAGAGTCTGTGTGTAATGCTGTATTACTCTTTCCTTGTTTAAGGCAGCATCAGCATTGACATTTAAGTAACTTCCTCCAACTCCTGTCTTGGCAACACAACAGCTAGTTGAATTTTCAAGATCTCTTAATATAGTAGATGATAGCAGATAAATCATGAACAGGTTTATCCAGTCTGTCCAGTAAGGTGGTTAAAACTCTAACTGCCTCTCTAGTTAATCCCCACCCCACCCCACCCCACCTGTGCCTTGTGATACACCTTCTACATTGGAGACCCAGTACATGCAAATTTATATCATGTGTGTTCATTGCTGATATCCTGAAAACCCAACTGGCTGCAAGATCAACAAAACAGATCTGGTTACTATGGCCCTAGGCCATTATTTTAAATCCTTTAACAAAGTGGCTTCCAACCTGGACTGCAGAATCACTAATCTGGCTTTCAGAACTGACAATAAAGATGTGTTCAGTGCAGTCAGTGCGTGGAGCACTGTCAGATATCCAGGGTTGAGGAGGCCAAGGAAACTAGCTACCCTGGTGGTGCCAATGTTTTGTTTTGTTGTTGTTGTTGGTTTTTTTTAACTTTATGAATTGTTTTTTTGTACACCAGTGAGACAAGGTTTATCCTGGGTGAGAAGTTTATTAAATGTTTTCACATAAATAAGGGGAAAGGGGTGATAAAAGGAAGAGACAGAAGCACACAGTGTGAAAGTAGTAAGGAAGATAAGTGAGGATAGATTGAGGGAGACAGGCGAGAAAGGTAAGGAGGTGGTGAGTACGGGGAAGAGCAAAGGGAGGGGGGTGACATTCATTCTTTTATTTAATGAAGAATGTAGCTTCATGGGAGTTTCATTATACCATAACTATAAAAGCGGAATGATGTTAGGTTTAGTCTGGACCAGCCTGGATTTAAAGATTACATAAGAACATAAAATATGCCATACTGGGTCAGACCAAGGTCCATCAAGCCCCGTATTCTGTTTCCAACAGTGGCCAATCTAGGTCATATGTACCTAGCAGTTTCCCCAAGAGACACAAGTTCCACAATGCTTGTACTGGGTCAAGCATTGATATCTTCGGTCACTTCTTAATAATGGGTTATGGACCTTTCCTCCAGGAACTTGTCCAAACCTTTTTTAAACCCAGCTACACTAACAGCCTTTACTACATCCTCCGGTAACAAATTCCAGAGTTTGATTACACATTGAGTGAAAAAATATTTTCTTTTATTAGTCTTAAATAGTTTACCCTGTAGCTTCATTGCATGTCCCCTAGTCTTTCTATATTCTGATAACGTAAACAATCGATCTACGTTTACCCGTTCCACTCCGTTCATTAATTTATAGACTTCTATCATATCTCCCCTCAGCCGTCTCTTTTCCAGGTTAAAGAGCCCTAACCTTTTTAGCCTTTCTTCATAGGAGTATCCTTCCATCCCCTTTACCATTTTGGTGGCTCTTCTCTGAACCTTTTCTAAAATCGCTATATCCTTTTTAAGATACGGCGACCAGAATTGCACACAATATTCAAGGTGCGGTCTCACCATGGAATGATATAGAGGCATTATAATATCTTTTGTTTTATTTTCCATTCCTTTCCTTATCATACCTAGCATTCTATTTGCTCTCTTGGCCGCCGCTGCACACTGGGCCGAGGGATTTAACATGGTATCCACAATGACGCCTAAATCTTTTTCCTGGGTGGTGGTTCCTAATGTGGAACCTTGCATCGTGTAACCATAGTTTGGGTTGTTCTTCCCTAGGTGCATAACCTTGCACCTGTCCACATTAAATTTCATCTGCCATTTTGATGCCCAGTCTTCCAATCTATCAAGATCTTCTTGCAATTTTTCACAATCCTCTTGGGTTTTAACAACTTTAAATAGTTTTGTGTCATCTGCAAATTTGATAACCTCACTCGTTATTCCACTTTCCAGGTCATTTATGAATATGTCAAAAAGCAGCGGACCCAGCACAGATCCCTGGGGTACACCACTAGTCACCTTTCTCCATTGGGAAAATTGGCCATTTAGCCCTACCCTCTACTTTCTATCTTTTAACCAGTTCCTGATTCACAATAGTACACTGCCTCCTATCCCATGACTCTTTAGTTTTGCCAAACGTCTCTGATGAGGGACCTTGTCAAAGGCTTTCTGAAAGTCCAGATACACAATATCAACCGACTCACCTTTGTCCACCTGTTTATTCACTCCTTCAAAAAAACATAACAGATTAGTAAGACAAGATCTTCCTTGTCTAAAGCCATGTTGGCTGTCTCCCATTAGGTTGTGACTATCTACATGCTGAGTAATTTTATTCTTTATGATGGTTTCTACCATTTTTCCTGGTACTGACGTCAGGCTCACCGGTCTGTAATTTCCCGGATCACCCCTGGAACCCTTTTTAAAAATTGGTGTTACATTGGCGATCCTCCAATCTTCTGTTATTAGAGATGATTTTAATGATAGTTCACAGATTACTGATAGCAGGTCTGCAATCTCATATTTCAGTTCTTTCAACACCCTTGGATGTATACCATCCGGCCCAGGTGATTTGCTACTCTTCAGTTTATCTAATAGTTGTAAGACATCTTCCCGATGTATCAATATTTCCTTCAATTCTTCCGCACCTTTAAATACCACTTCAGTCATGGGTAACATCCCTACATCTTCCTCAGTAAAGACCGAAGCAAAGAATTCATTCAGTCTCTCCACTATCGCCTTGTCGCCTCTTAGTGCTCCTTTAACCCCTTTATCATCTAATGGACCAACTGACTCTCTCACAGGTTTTTTGCTACGAATGTACTTGAAAAGGTCTTTATTTCATGTTTTTGCTTCCGCAGCAAGCTTCTTCTCAAATTCTCTCTTTGCCTGCCTTATCAATGCCTTGCATTTGACTTGCCAGTGCTTGTGCTGTTTCCAGGTTTCATCATTTGGCTCTTTTTTCCATTTCCTGAAAGATGCTTTTTTGGCAACAACAGCCTCTCTGACCTCACCTTTAAACCATGCTGGCAGTTTTTTGGACTTCCTTCCACTTTTCTTAAAGCATGGAATACAGCTGGTCTGGGCTTCCAAGATAGTATTTTTCAACAACACCCAAGCTTGATGTATGTCTTTAACCTTTGCAACTGCTCCTTTTAGTTTTTTCTTAACTGTTTTCCTCATTTTATCATAGTCTCCATTTCGAAAGTTAAAAGGTAGTACTGTGGATTTCCTTACTATCCCTCCTCCACTAATTAAATCAAAGGCGATCATGCTATGATCACTATTGCCAAGTGGCCCCAACACCCTTATCTCTTGCACTAGATCTGGTGTTCCACTAAGGACTAGGTCTAATATGGCTTCCCCTCTGGTCGGTTCGTGAACCAGCTGCTCCAAGAAGCAGTCATTTATTTCATCTAGGAACTTTATCTCCCTAGCATGTCCTGACATGACACTGACCCAGTCAATACCGGGGTAATTGAAATCACCCATTATTATTACTGCGCTGTAACTTTTGTTAGCTTCCTTGATTTCTTTGAGCATTTCATCATCCATTTGGTCATTCTGGCCAGGTGCTCGATAGTACACCCCCACTGCCATTGCCTTCCCCCTTTTATATGGAATTTCAATCCATATAGATTCTACAGCAGATTTTGTTTCCTGCAAAACTTTAATCCTTTCTGAGTCAATGCCCTCTCTAACATAAGAGCGCAACCCCTCCACCAATTTGATCAGCTCTATCATTACGATATAGTTTGTACCCAGGTATCACAGTGTCCCACTGGTTGTCCTCCTTCCACCATGTCTCTGATATTCCAATCATATCTAACCTTTCATTTAGTGCTATATATTCTAACTCTCCCATCTTATTCTTTAGACTTCTAGCATTTGCATACAAGCATTTTAGAGAATGTATTTTATTCATGTTAATTTGGCTATTGTTAGACATGGATAAATTGGGATCTTTAAGCTCTGTCTGCTCCATACTTGAGGGCATTTGGGCTACTTTACTCTTTTGTGGAACCTCTCTGCTTTTGGTAGTATCCTTCAAGGATACATTCTTCCGAACCATCCGCTCTTGGGCGACTGTCGGCTTTCCCCTAATATCTAGTTTATACCATTCATAGGCAGGAGACAGGAGAGGGGAAGAGTTCCCATCATTTGGGTGGCTTCAGAATCTGATGTCCTGTGGGTACCATTTTTCTCTCTGTCTCCAAATTAGTTTTATGGTAATTTATCGGATAAGAGTAACTGGGGCTGACAGTTAAACTCTGTTCATACTCTAGACCCAACTTCCTGAAAGAGATCCGTCTTCTAAAGTAGGTTATACTTGAAAGCACAGTTTATGTTCAACGTCCAATAATCTACTTATTAACCTTCCTGCAGGGTGACACAGGTTGTTGTTGTGTGCTGTCAAGTTGGTGCTGACCTATAGTGACGCTCTGGATAGTTGTCCCAAACTGTGTTCAATCTTTGCAAGACTCCGGTCAGGAGAGAACAAATGCTGGGCCTGGCACAGAAACGGTATGGCAAGGCACCCACTGTTTTATGTTTCCCGCCCTGGCTCTGCCATGTTTGTCGGGGGGGGGGGGTGCACCCCCTCACGGCCAGCACTCTGCCCTAGGTACATCACTGGTTGTCCCAAATAAACCAATACCCCTCCTAACTCCGATGAAGGCACCAAGAGATCAAAGATTTTAAAATGTAACCCTTGCCTGCAGGGCTGGTACAAGGGTATTGGGTGTCCTAGGTGAACCTTCAGCCTTACCTCTCTCATCCCCAAGATTTTGATAACGAAACTCAGTAATCATGATCATCCCAAACACCATCCCTCCCACAACAATCCAGTAAAAATGCATAACTGCACATCATACTTTTAAATATTACACTTTGCTTTGTATAGGTGAGTGTGTGGGGGCCGCTCTCCCTCCAACTGATGGCTCCGAGTTAATGTGGCCCTCAGGATCCTACTGTTTTGTTTGACTGTTGCTGCTGCTTTTTACCACCCATCAGAAGCTGCAGTCCTGGGTGTCTGCTAGTTTTGCCTACTGGTTGGCCCAGCCCTGTGGCTTACGTCGGGAGCCAGTATTGATAAACGAGACGTTGAAAATGTGATTGTATTTCTCTAATCGCAGCAGAAGCCATGTTGCTCTAATCTAGGCTAACTGCAATCTGTACAGAGCAGCCTTTAGCAAGCCAAAGTGGATAGGACACCGCAATTCAAAGCGAGCATAGCATCCTGAACTATCAAGCGAAAAGAGGTTTTAGAAAAAGAGAGAGCGCTTCTTTCACACAGTGGGTCGGGCTGTACATCCCATTAGGAGAGGTTTGCAACTTGCAAGTTTTGTATTTTATACGTCATTCTAAATGTAATTCATGTTTTATGTTCCTGCCTTGGGTTGTCAGGGAAGAGGTAAAGATGAATATGAACAAATATGTACATAAGGGAGTTATTTTAAAAACCTTATTCACAATTTACATATGTAAATCGCATCCACACGTAAAGGCCATTTCACATGTGGATGTAGATATCGCATCTATGTTGCATGGGAGCATGTTGGGGATGTATCAGGGGTGTGATCCAGGTAGCACCAAAATCTATATGTGCATCACTGATTTCATATAGGGGATACATGTGTAATAAGACTAACTGTCCACATTTGAATTTGCACCCATCCTCAGACACAAATAGGGGGAAGTGCTCCTTTTGCCCTTCTCTTTTACAATATGAGGGAGTAAGGGTGATATCCCCCTTCACCCCATGTTTACTTCCCCCTCTCAGTCGTAATGAGAGAAAGATAGAGGCCATTGCAGTGAATTAGCGGCATCTACACATCCGGATTTGCAAACTGGGAAAGATGCATGTGCAGGCTGCAAAGTTTCCTACACGTTTATCTTTGTGAAACGACGCCTAACGCTGCGCAAGAACACCCATCGCCACATGTTCCAGCGCTTCCTTCAATATAAAATGCATGTCCATCAGACTTGCATGTTCTCACCCTCCCTTCTAAAATGGACACAGATTTGCAGACATTTTTGCTTGGATGTGACTACATTCACATAAGCGCCCGGTGGAGGCACCAAGAGATCAAAGATCTTAAAATGTAACCCTTGCCAGCCTAGGTGAACCTTCAGCCTTACTGGAGATTTTGATAATGAAACTCAGTAATCATGTATCTCTCACACGCACACTGGTCTGCTCCGAGCTGTGTAGTTTGTCATCTCTGGACACTGCAGTGGCCTCTTCTAGGTTCTCGCCACTACCCTTGGAATTGGATTATTTATTCCCCTCTGTCAGTTTCAAAAGCCTTAGAACCACTAGATGTGTCCCAGTTCCATAGCTTTCAAGCAGGCACCAGTATAAATCAAGCCAATGAAAAAATAAAACAAACAATCAATCAAAAACCCACCTGCAGTAAGTGCAATCTCTGGATAAAGCTCACAAAGCTGCAAATTGATCCAGTCCGGGTTTTCCAAACAGCTCCTTTGCTTACGTCATGCACCTGCTCTCTCCTGGAAGCCAGAGGTCTTCTTGGCCCCCTTTAATTGATTCCTATTTCACACATCTTTTCACCAGAATTAGTGTTCAATTCCACTCTTCACTTCTGGACAAACCCTTTTCCTCCCTTATACACTGGAGTAGAGTGGAGGAAGCCTTCCACCCACACCTCCCCTAGATATTCACTACAGCCCAGTCCACCTTAATCAACAAGGCACACACGTTCACTCACATACTTGACAGTCCATGCTCTAGGTATCAATCAGAGGGTTCTGGTTCTCCCAGCTCCACAGGCCCAGATACTTCCTGGATTGTGAGTTCACACAGGACTGAATCCAAGCAGGAGTCCTCCTGGTGTTTGGGAGCAGCCTCATTCTTCCAAGCAGGTATGTCAGCCCCACCCTCTTACTTTGGCCCCTGGAACCCACCCAGGCACCAGCTCCACCCCTTTGATCTAGATCCCAGTTTCTCTCAGCAGGGGGTTTCTAAATCCCAGCCAGGATCCTGCAAAGCTCTTCTTCCTAGGGCTTCCCTGGTTCTTCTTTCTCCAGGAGTATGTGTCCCCAGAGCTGCCAAGTTGCCCAATTTCAGGAGTGAGAGTTTTGCCAGTTCTAATTTTAAATGTGCATTGCAATGCAGAATGGTATTTGTAGTCTCTGATTTTACCCACTGGAATCAGTGCTGCAGGTCCCATAATGCATCAGGATGAGCCTATCAGAAATCCAGGACTGGCTTAAAATCTCACTCATGGAACTGGTTAACTTGGCAACTCTCTGTCCCTGACTAGGGTTGCTAACTGGCTCCAGATGCATCCGACAGGCTTGATCCAGTCCTGGGCTTACCCCATTGAATGTAGGGACGTGTAGTTTTGCTTTTCTTATAGAGTGCAATAGAGAAATCGGAATACACATCCCTGCATGCGATGGGATAAACCCAGGACTGGATCAAGCCTGTGGGGTGCATCTGGAGCCAGTTAGTAACCCTATCCCTGAACCTCATAGGCTCTTGGAACTGGGAATCGTGGAGTTTCCCCCTCCCCAGAGACTGAGACAGGCCCTCCCCTGCCACATCAATCATGTAAATATGCACAATTGGACATCATACTTTTAAATATGAAACCTTGCTCCTTAAGGTGTGCGGGCCTCCACCGGGCCTTTATTGCTGTGTTAATGTTTGATAGCCATTGCTGCTCTTGACTGAGTCTGTGCCACTCACAGCTCTGGCTTCTTTTTCCTCCAGCCCTAATAATAGCTAGGGCCATACCTAGGGTTGCCAACTGGTTCCAGATGTGCCCGACAGTCTTGATCCAGTCCTGGGTTTATTCCATTGCATGCAGGGACACGTAGTTCTTATTTCTCCATTGCACTCCATAAGGAAAGCAAGACTACAAGTCCCTGCATGCAATGGGGTAAACACAGGACTGGATCAAGCCTGTTGGGTGCATCTGGAGCCAGTTGGCAACTCTAGGTATACCAAGCTGTAAATGTGCCCTGTGCGACTTGCACATTTGGTGTCCCTCACCCCCCCTCCCCGATTTGTCTTTTGCCCCATACCCAGCATCACATCTTACCTCCATGTCTCCAGCCGGCTCCCCACCTGGCCTATCCTTGCCTCACTACCACTTTTAGGGTTCACTTGGCGGCAGTGGGACTTCCAATTGAAAAAAAAAACCACGAGGGGCTCTCTGACTCCACTCTTGCATGCTGGCCTGATCCCTCTCCTCTGATGTATAATCGTGTCAGAGGAGGAAGGGTAAAGACCAGCCATTCAAGTGCGGAGTTGCAAAGACTCCTGTTTGAATGGCTGGTCTGGTCCCTCCCTCCTCTGACAGAGGTTGTATTTTCCATTAAAAAAAACAAGAACCACACAATGTTTATATTAAATTTCATATGAAACATGGTGCCAAAGAAATTACAGTTAACAGTAAATGTATTATTCTAGCTAAACTTTTGTAAACAATGATCATATAATGGTATAATAGATCAAGTAAGAAGACATTTGATTTAATAACCCATTTTCCTGCATTGCTATGCCTATGAGGCCACTCAGATTCCTTGTATCATTTTTATAATCCAACTGAAGGAATGATCAGCTCTCAGAATCTTTTTGGTACAGCTGAGGGGCAGCCCTGAAAGCTCAGTCATTGCACTGGGACGCTCTCAAACACAAGTCTTTTAAAAGGTCCTGCAGATATTACTGTGTGGCTAGGTGCTGCCCAGTAGCAACTTCTTTAAAGACTGACAGACAGCGGCTAGTTGTTTGAAAAGGGACACTGCTAGAAAAAAATGTGTCTTTAGCACAGGGTGGACAAATTCAGTCTTCCAGGGCCACAGCTCAGTCAGGTTTTCAGGATTTCCACAATGAATATACATATGGTCTATTTGCATACAATAAAGGCAGTGCATTCAAATGGCTCTTATGCATATTCGTTGTGGAAATCCTGAAAACCTGACTAGACTGCAGCCCTCAAGGATCGAGTTTGCCCAATCTTGCTTTAACAGGAGGAAATTGTTCTCTCTGTTCAGCTTTCGTTAAAGGAATCCATGCACCGTACCCTGCCTCTGACCTGTGCAATATTCAGATATCCGTGTGATGATGTGTAGGCCCACCCAAGTAAACAATTTTAATTACTGATAATCTCCAATGAATCTGACCTGTGGGAGCATCTACATGCTCAAATAAATGACATCACCTAGAACAGTTTCTAACGGGTCCATTAGTGCGTGTGCATACATGATGTCATAGACAGGGTCTGCCTGCCATTTCTGGTCCTGGTCCCACTAGGGAGCAGTTGAAAGAATTTCAAAAACCACAGCTTAAATCTGTCCTGGGGGCTCCCCAGTCAGTTGAGTTTTCAGGATATCCATTATGAATATTCATGAGAGAGATTTACATATACTGCCTCCACTGCATATAAATCTACTTCCTGCATATTCATTGCGGATATTCTGAAAACCCGACTTGCTGGGAGCCCCCAGGACAACTGTGGGAAGCACTGGCTAAAAGATGCCATTTTTAAACAGCATATTCTGGTCATCGCTGCTCAGCCTGTGCGCTCTTAAGATAATGCATGACTCTACAAAAAGGTTTTCTTCAAATCCTGAAAGCCTTCCTCTGCCTGGGTCCTAACAGGATGCTCCAGTCCACAGCAATATCTGGCTTTTAAAGCATCAGTTAGGAATACACAGTCCTTAAACTACCAAAGATATTTTTTCAAAATATACTATAAACAATATTTATTTTACCTACTGACAAGTTCCTAAAATTCTTTACAAAACCTCTCTGTATTCCACCTGCAATGACATGGGAAGAGTTTATGCAGATTTTCTGTTGTAGCAAATTCCTAAACTACAGAAGTGACTGAATATTTGCAGATATTTGACTTCCATCATTTGGTCCTCATGCTGCCAAAAATAAATTCAAGTGACACAAGAATATCTGTCTCTGTCCCTTTTTTATACATTTTCTCCTCTGCTCTATGTTTTCATACTTCAGAAATATGACTGTACAAACCAAGACACAAGGAGAATGAAAGAAGTAACCTACCCATGACTGGAGAAATGGGAAGAAGACCCCGGAGTCCTAGGCACTCTCTGTCCAAAGTACTCAGCACAAGCTCTCTTCCCATTGGTTATAGCTTTTTTCCGTCCCCTGTTCCATGGCCAACTTTCACAGCAACGAACTACTTCTACTACTCATCATTTGTATAGTGTCACAAGGCGTATGCAGCGCTGTACAGACACATGTAAAAGACGGTCCCTGCTCATCAGAGCTTACAATCTAGTCAAGATAGACAACACAACAGCTGAGGACAAGGATATATCTAGGGGAATGGTAAGGAAACACAAAGGGAACTAAGTGGATCAGGATCCAAAAGCAGCCTCAAAGAGATGAGTTTTCAGCCTGGATTTGAAAAGGGCCAGAGATGAAGTTTGATGCATAGATCAGGTAGTTTGTTCCAGGCATAAGGAGCAGCAAGGCAGGATTGAAGTCTGGAGTTAGCAGTAGAAGAGAAGGGCACAGATAGAAGGGATCTGCCAGGAGAGCCGAGTTCCCCAGGAGGGGTGTAGGGAGAGAAGTGAGGATCTCCAGGAACAAGCAGGAATGAGTCTTCACATAAGGGTATGTCGGTACCGACGGAGCCTGCGCGGGAACGCTCCCCAGCGTCCAATCAGAAAGCTTTTGGGAGCATCCCACAGCGCCTGCGTGCTGCCTTCCCACCTTTCCAACTGTCTCTTCTCAGTTGTTCTTTTTCCGCGGAGCCAGTAGGTCGTGTTCCTGTCACCGCAGAAGAATTTCCTTATTTTTTCTTTATTTCTTTTCTGTCGCATCTGCCTTCTTCGACGCTATACCGGTACCGCCAGTCCTTGTTCTTTTCTTCTTGTAAAAAAAGAAAAAACAACCTTTTTTCCATTTATTTTCTTCAGGTGCACTTGAGTTTTGGGCCTTAGGCCCAGAACTTTTTTTTCTTAACTATGGAAAAGCCTGCCTCAGGATTTAAAAAGTGCACAAAATGTGGCGGTACTATCTCCGTCACCGACACCCATGACTGGTGTCTAAAATGTTTAGGTCCTGACCATTCCATAACAGATTGTGTGTCCTGTTCCATGTTGTCTAAAAGGGGTCGACAGAACCGAGCTGCCAAGCTCAGTGCCCTGTTTCTCTCTGATGCGGCTTCGGTGGCATCGACGTCTTCCAGGGCTGCTTCTTCCTCACGTGGATCTCAGGTAACTAAACATAAATCCAGCCGGTCCTCGAAGGGTGGATCTCCTTCTAAGCATCGAGATGCCTCTGGCCTTGCCCTCGAGGATTCTGCACCGGCAAAATTACCCCGGCGGGAGGCTTCGACCTCTTCTAAAGCATCATCATCGGGGTTCCAGGATGATCTCGATGGCGTGGCCTCGACAGATCTCTTGGTGCCATGCTCTGAGGTATCGGTGGCTTCCACTGGTACCGACTTCCAGGCATTGGCGTCGTCGATGGATCAGAGGATTCTGTCCATGGAATGCAGTCTGGCGGCTTTCCTTGTGGCATCGACGCCCATGGTACCGCAACAGACTACTCCACCGGTACCGGCACTAGCATCGCCATCGGTACCGATCCCAGTACCGGTGGCATCGACATCGGCGTTGGTGTCCGCTATGCCGGTACTCTGTCCTCTGAAGCCCTCCGGTACCGATACCCTGGTACCGGTTATTCCCGATACCGATCCCGAGCAAGAGCATCCAGACAGACGATACTTCGATTCCTCTGACGACTCTGAGGATTCTGAAGAGTCTGTCGATGCAGTGATGCTTCTTCCACAGGAGGAGTCCTCTCCTAAACGAAGGATGTCTCCTCCAGAGGACTTGTCTTTTCAAGACTTTATCAGAGAGGTGGCTCGGGGCCTCTCTGTTACAGTGGCCCCAGAGTCAGAGCCCAGAGCCAAGGAGTTAGATATTTTGCAATATCCTAAAACTCCTAAGGAGGCAGCTACCCTACCTATTCATGAGATTCTGTATGATCTCATGTTAAGGATGTGGGAAGCACCTCTAACCACCTCTCCTCATTCTCGCAGGTTGGACACCATGTATCGTGTCCCTCCTTGTCCTGGTTTCCATAAAACTCAACTTCCTCACCACTCTATTGTGGTTGAGTCTGCAATGAGAAAGATTAAGAGTGCCAAAAGACATGCCTCTAATCCTCCAGGATGTGAATATAGAACCTTGGATACTTTTGGAAGAAGAGTCTTCCAAGCTTCCATGCTTGCTGAGAGAATTAATTCTTATAGTCTCTACATGGGAATGTTCTTAAAAGAAGTCACTGACCATTTGCAGACTTTAAGTCCTTTTATATCTGATGATAAAAGGCAAGAATTTCTCACTGGGCTCAAACATGCCCAGGATATCTCCAAATTCTCCAACCGTGCAGCTTTCGACTCCTTTGAATGCGTAAGCAGAGCCTCATCTATAGCTATAGGTGCACGTAGGGTTGCTTGGCTTCAAGCATCTGATTTGGAGATCTGGGTCCAAGACGGATTGGGAAACATCCCTTGTACAGGTGAAAATCTGTTTGGTAAGGATTGGCAAGCAAAGGCCAATCAGATGGATGCTGAAAATTCTGTGTTGGACAGACTATCCAAATCCACAGCTGCTCCTGCTAAGACAAGGTTGTTCAAGAAAACACCTTTTTCTAAAGAGGGAAGATTCTATCCTGCTTATAGTCAGCGGGCATCTTCTGCAGCTCAGTTCCCTTCCAAACGTCAGCAATCCTCCAAACAGAGCAAGGCAAAGGCTGCGAAGCCTGCTCCAGCCCAGCAATCTCAGCCCCCTCAGGGCCTTTGACTTTCTGCTAGAGAACTTAGCCTTCCTGGCTCTGGAAGGACCAGAGCCCTCCACCATTCCAGGAAGGTTATGTCATTTTGCTCCCAGGTGGGGGCAAATTACAGCAGAGCATTGGACACTCTCCATCATAAGAGAGGGGTACAAACTTCATTTTTCCAGCTTGCCCCCTCTCACAAGAGTCCACCAGTTCAATTCTCCAGCCTCCCTCCTCAACCTGTTGGAGCAGGAGGTTGCCACTCTTCTAGCCCAGGGGGCAATAGAGGAAGTGTCTTCTCAACAACAGGGCACAGGGTTCTACTCCCCCTATTTTCTTATTCCAAAGAAAACAGGGGGCTTCAGACCCATCTTAGATCTCAGAGAGTTGAACAGATTCCTAGTCAAAGAAAAATTCAAGATGGTTTCTCTAGGAACTCTGCTGCCATACCTTCAGAGTCAGGACTGGCTTTGTTCTCTAGATTTCAAGGATGCATACACTCATGTTCTCATCCATCCAACTCACAGAAGGTTCCTTCGGTTCCTTTTTCAGGAGAAGCACTATCAATACAGAGTGCTCCCTTTTGGTCTGGCCTCTGCACCAAGGGTGTTCATGAAATGCATGGCAGTGGTTGCTGCTTTTCTGCGCACCCTGGGAATATTTGTCTTCCCTTACCTGGACGACTGGCTCATTCGAGCTCCCACTCAATCAGAGGCCAAGACTTCTCTAACCTGCACAATGCGTCTCCTTCAATATTTAGGGCTGGTAATAAACATACCAAAATCCAATTTGATCCCTACTCAGTCACTGGAGTTTATAGGGGCGTTGCTGGATACCACAAGGACAAGGGCCTATCTTCCCCAGGCCTGTTGCCTTTGTTTGATGCAGTTAGCTTCTCAAGCAGAGTTCAAACCCCTACTAACTGCTCGAGAGAAGTTACAGCTGCTAGGCCACATGGCATCCACCGTTCATGTGGTACCATATGCTCGCCTTCACATGAGAGCAGCTCAGTGGACTTTATCCACCCAATGGACTCAGGCATTAGGCTGCCTATTAGACAAAATAGCAAACACAAGTCGCCTCATTTTGTCCCTCCAATGGTGGAAGTCCCCTCAAAACCCATTGCTGGGGTCCCCCTTTCAACAGCCTCTACCCCAAGCAACTCTAACAACAGATGCTTCTCCAATGGGCTGGGGAACTCATCTTCAGGACCTCTCCACCCAGGGCATCTGGTCCCCACAGGAGACTTGTCTACATATCAATCTCTTGGAACTCAGAGCAATCTTCCTTGCTCTGCGAGTTTTCCACACCCTGCTCAGCCACAAGACAGTCCTTATCCACATGGACAATCAGGTAGCCATGTTCTATATAAAAAAGCAGGGAGGAACTGGCTCTCTGTCGCTTTGCAACGAAGCTCTGCAACTGTGGGCCCTCGCCAGAGAGCATCACATTCATCTTCTGGCAGTTAATCTTCCAGGTATTCAAAACTCTTGGGCAGACAGACTCAGTCGAGTTCTGCTTCCACAAGAGTGGTCCCTACATATGGACCAGGTGTCAAAGATTTTTCAGATTTGGGGAACCCCGGACATAGACCTCTTTGCAAGTCCGTGGAATGCCAAACTTCCCCGGTTCTGTTCCAGAACTCCGGCTCAGGGGGCTCAGGCAAGGGATGCTTTCCTCCTTCATTGGGGTCAAGACTTCCTGTATGCCTTTCCACCCATCCCCCTAATTCCCAAAACCCTGTTCAAGCTTCAGAGAGACAGAGGCCACATGATTCTCATAGCTCCACATTGGCCACGGCAAGTGTGGTACCCTCTGCTTCTACATCTCTCTCAAGCTCCCTCCCTAGAATTAGGGTCTGCTCCAGACCTCCTCTCTCAGGAGGACGGAAAGTTGTGGCATCCCAATCCCCAGTCTCTGCATCTCAGGGCTTGGTTGCTGAAGGCCTAGATCTTCAGGATCTTCATCTTTCTCAACAAGTTTGGACAAGTTCCTGGAGGAAAGGTCCATAAACCATTATTAAGAAGTGACCGAAGATATCAATGCTTATTTATTTATTTATTTAACATTTTTTATATACCGCACTATTCATCATCAGTGCGGTTTACATTGAACATCAACATACCTGTCAATCTATGACTGATCTAGGTTTACAGATAACAGGGAAGATAAACTGGGTGTTAACTGGGGAATAACTATCTACATAATTATACATAATTATATATACATTGAATAGGTTACATCAAGTTTTGATATTTGATAAGAATATAGTGTTTTCACATTTTGATCCTTTGTTCTGGATTGTTGTTATGTGTAGTAGTTATCTGAGTGATGCGGGAGACGGATTCTATTGTGTGTATGGTAGCTTGAAGTGTAAAGTGAATAGATAGTGCTTGATGGACTTTCTAAATTGGGTGATATCCCTGATTGATCTGATGTTTGGAGGTAGTTTATTCCAGCACTTGGGAGCATAGGACACAAAAGCTCTGTTAATAGTTTGTTGTGTCCATTTTGTGGAGATACTGGGAGTAACTAGTGTGTTTTCTGCTACTAGTCTCCTGGGTCTGTTGTTTGGTGTGTGGGTGATGAGATTTGAGATCGATGCAGGAGATAATTTATTAATAGCCTTGAATGTGATGAGGAGGGTTTTGTATGTTATTCTGCAGTTTATCGGAAGCTAGTGCAGATCGATCAGTATTGGTGTTATATGATCTCTTATAGAAGCTCCAGATAGGATGCGGGCTGCCGCGTTCATCGCCAGTTGAAGTGGGTTTAGTGTATTCTTGGGGAGACCATGAAGGATGATATTCGCATAGTCGAAATGCGGTGTGACTATTGCTTGGAAAACTGTACGGAAGTCATTGGTCTCCATCATTGGTTTCAGGTGGCGCAGTGTTTTTAGTTTGTAGTAAATTGACCTTACTGTGTTCTTTATGTGCTCTTTAAGATTGAGTTGTTGATCGAGTATCACACCGAGGTACTTTATGGAGGCTTTGATAGGGAGTTCTGCATCTCTTACTGTGAGGGTGGTTGGCGGAGCAAATTGCTTGTTTCTCATTGCTATGAGTACTTCGGTTTTCTTGAAGTTTATTCTCATGTTTTGATTGAGGAGCCAGTCGGTTATTGCATTGAAACAATTGATTAGTGGAGAGTAGTCAGGATTTGATATATTGATTGGTGTGAATATTAGCACGTCATCTGCGTATAATAAGCAAGATATAACGAAATCTCTGTTGATTTGGCAGATTGGCTGCATGTATATATTAAAAAGCAATGCAGATAGAGATGAGCCTTGAGGTATTCCCTGTTTCTGTTTGAAGGGTTCAGATGTAATGTTGCCTGTACGGACCTGTTGCCAGCGCTCATCTAAGTAAGATTTGCACCAGTTCCAGGCTTGGTTGCGGATGCCTTTTTCGTGGAGTCTAGCTAGCATGATCTTATGGTCGACTGAGTCGAATGCCGCTGATATGTCCAGAAAAATCATTGCAATGGCCACGTGAATGTTGTCAATCCCACAGATGAGTTTGTTAAGTAGTGAAGTCATGAGTGTTTCTGTTCCGTGAGCTTCTCGGAATCCGTGTTGGCATGGGTCCAACGGGGCTGCTGTGTCAATGTGGTGTTGGATCTGCCTCTGAGTTTCCTTTTCAAGTATCTTGGCTAGGTAGGGAATGCTGGAGATTGGGCGGTAGGATTCTTCCTTCGTTGGGTCCATCTGGTTGTTTTTTAGCAGAGGGCGAATTGATGTTTGTTTAAGGGCGGTAGGGAAGATGCCAGTTAGATAGGAGATATTTGCGATCTTAGCTATGTAAGGGCTAAGCTCGGCACGTAAGGTTTTGATCCAGTGTGCTGGACATGGGTCATTTGGTGCTGTGGTGGTATTTATAGTAGCGATAATTTCTTCGATGGTTTTTCTTGATGGTGGTGAGAGTTTATCGAGTGATGCTTGGGCCTGTGGGAGTTGGATTAGTATTTGTGATGACGTTGTGTTCGCCTTGACCATTTTGGCTTGGATGAAATTAGCATATAGTTGTGGTTGTATGGATTCTTGATGCGGTGGCGATGGATCTTTGGTTAATGTTTTTACTAAATTGAAGAGATCGCGTGGTCTGTTTAGTGTTTTGCTGAGAAGATTAGAGTGGAATTCTTTCCTTGTAGACCAAGTTAGTTTGCGATGCTTTTTGAGTTGGGTGAGATACTCTTCTTGAATCTGGTTGTTGTGGGTATGTCTCCATTTTCTTTCTAACTTCCTCAGTTGGAGTAGAGATGTACGTAGATCTGAAGAGAACCAAGGGGCATCCTGCTTTTTGTTGGAGCGATTCATGGGTGGGAGCTTCTTGTACATGCTTGGTTGATGTGCATATTGATAGAGAGTGTCATTCCAGTTAGAGATCAGCTCATTTAGATTGTCCGTTGGCTTGGATAGTTTTGGCAACGCTTGTTTAGTGAGGGTCTCTACGTCTAATGGCTTAAATCGCCCTGCGTTTGTTGTTGAGGTGACTGGCTGGGTGAGCGTGTTTGAATTTGTTGGAATCAGGAATAAGATCAAGCTATGGTCTGACCAAGGGACTGGGATAATAGATGGTTTGGTGCAATTTTTTAAGCTTGAGACTGCTGATGGAACGAATATCAAATCAAGGATGTTCCCTTGTTTGTGTGTGGGGTTGTGCACGATTTGTTTGTATCCAAGGTCTGTCATGGCATCGAGGAATGTACTGGATAAGTCGTGATGTAGAGAAGCGAGGTTAAAATCACCTAACAGCCAGTTTGGTTTGTTGGGGTTGTCAGGATTGCAGGCTAAGTTTATTATATCTGAAAGATCTTCTGATACTGCAGTTGGTGCTGAGTAGATGAGACACAAGTTCCACAATGCTTGACCCAGTACAAGCATTGTGGAACTTGTGTCTCTTGGGGAAACTGCTAGGTACATATGACCTAGATTGGCCACTGTTGGAAACAGAATACTGGGCTTGATGGACCTTGGTCTGACCCAGTATGGCATATCTTATGTTCTTATGTTCTTTATGCTTCCAGAAAACCTTCCACTAGACGTTCTTACGATTTCAAGTGGAAGAGGTTTACTATCTGGTGTTCTGAGAAGGGTGTTAACCCCCGTGCTATACCTCTGGAATCGTTGCTGGAGTATCTCCTTCATCTGTCTAATGCAGGCCTTAAGACAAATTCAGTAAGAGTCCATTTGAGTGCTATTGCAGCTTCCCTCAAGCCTCTAAATGGACAACCTGTTTCCTCTCATCCCCTTGTAGCAAGGTTCACGAGAGGCCTTCTTTTAACAAAAACTCCCATTAGACCACCACCGGTGGCATGGGACTTAAATTTGGTTCTTGGTCAGCTTATGAAGCCGCCTTTTGAACCTTTAGCTACCACCTCCTTGAAATACCTTTCTTGGAAGGTTATCTTTCTCCTTGCAATCACATCAGCACGCCGCATTAGTGAATTGCAAGCACTAGTAGCTAATCCACCTTATACAAGGTTCCATCATGACAAGGTGGTCCTTAGGACTAATCCACACTTTATGCCTAAGGTGGTCTCGCCTTTTCACCTCAACCAAGAGGTCTACCTACCTGTCTTTTTTCCAGGACCTCATGCATCAAGTGCAGAGAGGAATCTTCATACCCTGGACTGTAAAAGAGCTCTGGCTTTTTACTTACAGAGGACACAGCAACATAGAAAGTCTTCCGAACTCTTTGTTACCTTTGATCCTTCTCATTTGGGACAACCAGTCTCCAAGAGAACACTTTCTAACTAGATTGCTCAATGTATTTCTTTCGCCTATCAGAGCAAGAACATTTCTCTGGAGGGCCATGTCACAGCTCACAATGTGAGAGCCATGGCAGCCTCAATGGCTCATCTGAACTCTGTGTCTATCGACGACATCTGTCGAGCAGCCACTTGGGTCTCGGTTCATACCTTCACAGCCCATTACTGCTTGGACAAGGACTCCCGCCGGGATGCCTTGTTTGGTCAGGCTGTCCTCAAACACCTGTTCCATACTTAATCAACTCCTACCCACCATCCCTCATGGGATGCCAGAGATCCAGGTGGGGAAGTGCAGCCCTGTCCCAGGGACACACAACTTATGGGCTCTCTCCCTGGCATCTAAAGCTAGGGAGTCCCCATATGTGAAGACTCATTCCTGCTTGTTCCTGGAGATAGCACAGTTACTTACCTGTAACAGGTGATCTGTGGGAACAGCAGGAATAAGTCTTCACAACCCACCCACCTCCCCTAGGAGTTGTCTCTCTCTCTCTATCTCTCTTCCTTTCCCTCTCTCTCCCTCTTTGTCTCAGCTATAAAACTCAACTGAGGAGAGACAGTTGGAAAGGCGGGAAGGCAGCACGCAGGCGCTGTGGGATGCTCCCAAAAGCTTTCTGATTGGACGCTGGGGAGCGTTCCCGCGCAGGCTCCGTCGGTACCAACGTACCCATATGTGAAGACTTATTCCTGCTGTTCCCAGAGATCACCTGTTACAGGTAAGTAACTGTGCTAAAGGTAGTGAGGAACTGCAGAGTGAGGGCACTTATACGTCAGTAGGAGAAGTTTGAACTGGATATGCAAATGAATAGGGAGCCAGTGAAGTGACTTGAGAATAGGGGTTATGTGAGCATATCGAGGCTGGTGGAAGATTAGCCACATAGCTGAGTTTTGAACAGATTAAAGGGGAGAGAGATGATTCCAAGGGAGACCAGCAAGGAGGAGGTTGCAATAGTCTAGATGGAAGGTGACTAAAGAGTGGATAAGTGTCTTAGTAATGTATGTAGAAAGGAAGGGATGAAATTTGCCAATGTTATAAAGAAATAACAGGTTTTAGATGTCTTTGGATGTGTGCAGAGAGAAAAAAGTAGAGTCAAAGATGACCCCAAGGTTGCAAGCTGAGGAAACAGAGAAGAGTGTACTGTTATCCACAGAAATAGAGAAGGGAGGAAGGGGGGAGATGAGTTTAGGGGTAAAGATAAGGAGCTCAGTTTTGGCCATGTTCAGTTTCCAACAGCAGTGAGACATCCAGGCAGCAATGTTGGATAAACAGGCAGAGATCTGGGCCTGGATTCCTAGAGAGATTTCAGCACAGAAAGGTAGATCTGAGAGTTGTCTGCATAAAGATGGTATTGAAAACCATGGGAGGAAATAAGTGCCCCAAGGGACCAAGTGTAGAGAGAGAAAAGGAGAGGTCCCAAGACAGAGCCCTGAGGTACACCAACTGAAAGTGGGAAGGCGGTAGAGGAGGATCCACCAGAACATATACTAAAAATGCGATGGGAGAGAGAATAAGAAAACCAGGACAGAACAGAGTCTTTAAATCCAAGCAAGGACAGGATATCGAGAAAAAGGTGCTGATCAACAGTGTCAAAGCAACAGAAAGGACAAGAAGGATGAGAATCGAGTAGAGGCCTTTAGATTTGGCGAGGGACAAGTTGCTGGAGACTTTGGTAAGAGCTATTTCTGTGGAATGTGGAGGATGAAAGCCAGATTGCAGGGAGTCCAGAAGGGCTTGAGAGGAAAGAAAGTCAAGACAGCAGTGGTAAACCGCTCATTCAAGTAGTGTTGAAGCAAAGGGGAGGAGAGAGATAGGCCAATAAGGATAGGTAGGATCTAGTGAAGGCTTTTTGAGGAGAGGTGTAACCACAGCATGTTTTGGCCAAAGGAACAGTTGCCGTGGAAAGTGATAGGTTAAGGATATGACAGATGGAAAGGACAGAGCTTAGTAGACAGGTAGGAGGATGGGATCAGAAGAGCTAAAGAACTAATGCAATTATGCTAATATTTGAACGTGAAAACAAAGCATTGAGTTTTCCAGCAGACTGAAACGGTTTCATAAAAAGACAATTTCTTATTTGAAAGACAAGAGACTGCATGTGGAGCACATATGGGACCTGTCTCAGATCTCTTAGAAAAGTCCTTACCGGAGACATTTTCCTAAGCATAACATAATATTGTCATTCCCGAGGCCTTTATACAGAGTGTTAGTGTGGGACATCTTGAAAAATGCTGCAGTGTCCGTTTTTACCAAGCACTAATCAGTGCACACAGGACTAAGCTCTCTGCAAACAGTTGGCCATGCAAAGAAGAATGACCGGATAGATGGAGAGGTGGAGTGCCTAAAACAACACACCTTACAACCCAGACACAGAGGAAGGAGGAGCTGAAAACCTGGCTATGCTGGCTTAGGACAGGAAATCATTAAGTTACTCTTTCATCAGTTTCCAGACCCACATGCAACAAGACATAATCACAGATGTGTACCATAGTGGAGAGACTGAATGAATTCCTAGCATTGGTCTTTACAGAAGAAGAAGTAGGGAAGTTACTCGTGCCTGAAATGGTATATAAAGGGGATGTGTTGGAAGAATTGAAAGAAATATTGATAAACCGGGAAGATCAATTACAACTATTTGATAAACTGAAGAGCAGCAAATCACCTGGACTGGATGGAATACATCTGAGGGTGTTGAAAGAACTGAAATATAAGATTGCAGACCTACAGTACTATTAGTAACCTGTGAACTATCATTAAAATCATCTGTAGTACCAGATGATTGGAGAATGGCCAGTGTAACGCCAATTTTTAAAAACAGTTCCAAGGATGATCCAGAAAACTACAGACTGCTGAGCCTGACCTGAGTACCTGACAAAATGGTAGAAACCATTATAAAGAACAAGATTACTGAACATGTAGATAGTCATGGCTTAATGGAAGAAAGCCAACATGGATTTAGCCAAGGAAAGTCTTGTTTTACTAATCTGTTATATTTTTTTGAAGGTAATAAATAGGTAGATAAAAATGAGCCGGTTGATATAATGTATCTGGACTTTCAGAAAGCCTTTGATAAGATCCCTCATGAGAGACTCTCAGTAAAATTAAAAAGTCATGGGATAGGAGGCAGTGTACTATTGTGGATCAGGAGCTGGTTAAACGATAGAAAGCAGAAGGTAGGGCTAAATGGCCAATTTTCTCAATGGAGAAAAGTGAAAAGTGGAGTACCCCAGAGATCTGTGCTGCGTCTGCTGCTTTTTAACATATTCAGAAATGGCCTGGAAATGGGAATAATGAGTGAGGTGATCAAATCTGCAGATGACACAAAATTATTCAAAGTTGTTAAAACACAAGAGGATTGTAAAAAAATTGCAAGAGGACCTTGATAAACTGGAAGACTAGACGTCCAAATGGCAGATGAAATTTGCTGTGGACAAGTGCAAAGTTATACAGCTATGAAAGGACAACCCAAAGTTTGGTTACATGATGCAAGATACCAACTTAGAAACCTCAACCAAGGAAAAAGATGTAGGCGTCATTGTGGATAATGCATTGATAGCCTCCACCCAGTGTGCAGTGGCAGCCAAGAAAGCAAATAGAATGCTAGGAATCATAAGGAAAGGAATGGAGAATAAAACCAAGGATATTATAATATATAATGGAGGAGTAGCCTAGTGGTTAGAGCAACTGCCTAGTACCCAGAAGATCAAGGGTTCAATTCCCATTGGCATTCCTTGTGACCTTGGGCAAGTCACTTTACCCTCCATTGCCTCAGAAGAAAAGACTGGCAATCTACTTCTGGTGATACATTGCCAAGAAAACCCAGAGGTAGCTGGGTCACTGAGTCAACACTGACTTGATGGCACAAAAAAAAATGTATAATGTCTCTGTATTGTTCCATGGTGTGACTGCACCTTGAATATTGTGTGCAATTCTGGTCACCATATCTTAAAAAGGATATAGCAGAAATAGAAAAGGTACAGAGAAGACCAACAAAAATGGTGAAGGGGATGGAAGGATACCCCTATGAGGGTAGGCTTAAAAGGTTAGGGCTCTTTAACTTGGAAAAGAGATGGCTGAGGGGGAATATGATAGAGGTCTATAAATTAATGAATGCAATGGAATAGGTAAACATAAGTCAGTTGTTTACGCCATCAGTAAATAAAAAGACTAGAGGACATGCAATGAAGCTAAAATAAAGCCCATTTAAGACTAATAAGAGAAAATATTTTTTACTCGACGCATAATCAAACTCTGGAATTTGTTACCAGAGGATGTAGTAAAAGCTGTTAGTGTAGCTGAGTTTAAAAAAGGTTTGAACAAGTTCCTGGAGGAAAGCTCCATAAACCATTATTAAAGAGGACCCAAGAAATCCACTGTTTACCGCAATACAAGCACTGTGAAACCTGTGTGTCTATTTTAGGAACCTGCCAGGTACTTGTGACCTGGATTGGCCACTGCTGGAAAGAGGATACTGGGCCTGATGGACCTTGGTCTAGCCCAGTATAGCATATCTTATGATCTTATGTACCCGCACAATAAGACACATTGGGGCTTGTTTACAAAGCCGCGGTAGTGGTTCGCGATCGCGATCGCAGCCGCGGCCCCATTGAAATCAATGGGGCCGCGGCTCCGATTACGATCGCAAACCGCTACCGCGGCTTTGTAAACAAGCCCCATTGTGTCTTGAAAGGGTATAAATGGGCTGGCAGAGACCCTGAGAAAGGCCACCAAATGATACAGGGCTGCAGCAAAAGCCCTGGAAAAGGAGCCTGAAGGAGAGAACCATGAAAGAAAGGGGAGCTCACATAAATCATACCAAAGAAGTAAAGCTTTTCCAGGGGAAAGTAGTTTCAAATACAAAAGGTTATGGGTATGAGGTGTTACATCAACAATTATTTCTTCACAGAAAGCTTGGTGGATGTACGGCCTCCTTGTGGAGGTGGTAGAAACAAAAACAAAAAAAGAAGTTGAACTCCAGCAACCAACTGGGATCTCTGCTCTTATAGCAGGAACTAAACTGGGCAGACTGGACGAACCTTACACTCCTTATTTGCAGAGAGACACATTCTAATGTGTGTGTCCAGGCCCCTGTGTGCCCGATCAGAATCGGGATGCACAGAGGTAGACCTGATCCTGCAGGGCTAGATCTGCCCCATGGGATCAGAATCAGATCTAGGGTCTATATGTGCAGGCTGGGACCCAACTCCGATCGGCCTGCACATACATACTCCTGCCCGGCTAACTCAGCCAGGGTCCTGAATAGAGCCGCGGTGGTATGGCGTCCCATTGCCATGGCACATGACTTCATTCAAGAGTCGCGATCCCCAGCCACTGACCACAATTTCCTTTCCCGCAGCCTGACCCACGATCTGGCCTTCCATAGCCAGGGTCGAGCTGCGGGGAACCCCCTATACCCCCTCACCCCCCTGGCGCTGCCCAGGCCTGCCATCCCCCAACATCCAGGGAGACTTATTCCACCTCCAAAGTGTAATAAGTCCCCTGTCTGGTCTGCCGACCCCGGACGTACAGGGCCAACTTCAGAATCGGCCCTGTACATCCAGGGTCATGGACTGCCCACTGCCTGCCCTAACTCCACAGTGCCCCCTCCCACCCCCTCTAAGCCTCCCCATACAAAGTCCTTGTTCAAACAGGGAGGCTTTTGCCAGGGACAGAAGGGGGGGGGGTGAATATTCCCGGGACAGAATAGACCCCTATGTATTCAGTGTTTTTGTTACATGAATACACATATTTCTGCACTTCCTTTTTGTTAGATTGTCCCCAGTTCCCTAAATAACAACATCATTGGAGAAGACTGTTATATGGTAATGGATGATGCTGACTGAAGAGCGGATTGGCACTCAGCTGCAAGTTTCCAGTATGAATCCTGTCCTGACCCACTGATAAGCCTGCAGCCTCTGTTGTAACCACTGTTCCCTCTAAGCTGTGCGCGTGTGCGCGCGCACACACCTCGCCGAGCGAGCGCACATACTTTACAACAGAGCGCACAAAAATTACGATTCTGATAGAAAACAACACAGACTTCTTAAAATTTAAGTTGTTGTGTATTTATGGTTTTCGCAAGTTCCACACTATTTTCTACTGCAATCAATGTGGTGTACATACTGTATTCTGACGTTTAGTCAAATTTTAAAGTATATAACTCCAAGTGTCGTTATGTGGCGCACAAAAATTTAACCTTCCTTCAAAAGCTGCACAACTGATATTTTATGCGCACACAGCCTACAGAAAATTAGAGGGAACATTGGTTGTAACCTCAGGTTGCCAAGTTACCCAGTTCCAGTGGTGAGATTTGTTGTTAGTTCTGGTTTTAAATTTGTATTACAGTGCAGTATAGTATTTGCAGTCCCAGATTTTACCCTTTGGAATAAGTACTACAAATCCCATAATACATCAGAATGAGTTTGTGAGAAATCCAGGAATGGCAGGAAATCCAGGAGTAGCAAATCACCTGGGCCGGATGGTATACATCCAAGGGTGTTGAAAGAACTGAAATATGAGATTGCAGACCTGCTATTAGTAATCTGTGAACTATCATTAAAATCATCTCTAATACCTGAAGATTGGTGGATCGCCAATGTAACACCAATTTTAAAAAGGGTTCGAGGGGTGATCCGGGAAACTACAGACCAGTGAGCCTCACGTCAGTACCGGGGAAAAATGGTAGAAACCATCATAAAGAATAAAATTACTCAGCATGTAGATAGTCATGGCCTAATGGGAGACAGCCAACATGGCTTTAGACAAGGAAGATCTTGTCTTACTAATCTGTTATGTTTTTTTGAAAGTGTGAATAAACAGGTGGACAAAGGTGAGTCAGTTGATATTTGTATCTGGACTTTCAGAAAGCCTTTGACAAGGTCCCTCATCAGAGACTTTTGGCAAAACTAAAGAGTCATGGGATAGGAAGCAATGTACTACTGTGGATCAGGAACTGGTTAAAAGATAAAAAGCAGAGGGTTGGGCTAAATGGCCAATTTTCCCAATGGAGAAAGGTGAATAGTGGTGTACCCCAGGGATCTGTGCTGGGTCCGCTGCTTTTTGACATATTCATAAATGACCTGGAAAGTGGAATAACGAGTGAGGTTATCAGATTTGCAGATGACACAAAACTATTTAAAGTTGTTAAAACCCAAGAGGATTGTGGAAAATTGCAAGAGGATCTTGATAAATTGGAAGACTGGGCATCAAAATGGCAGATGAAATTTAATGTGGACAAGTGCAAAGTTATGCACCTAGGGAAGAACAACCCAAACTATGGTTACACGATGCAAGGTTCCACATTAGGAACCACCACCCAGGAAAAAGATTTAGGCGTCATTGTGGATAACATGTTAAAACCCTCGGCCCAGTGTGCAGCGGCGGCCAAGAGAGCAAATAGAATGCTAGGTATGATAAGGAAAGGAATGGAAAATAAAACAAAAGATATTATAATGCCTCTATACCGTTCCATGGTGAGACCGCACCTTGAATATTGTGTGCAATTCTGGTCACCGTATCTTAAAAAGGATATAGCGATTTTAGAAAAGGTTCAGAGAAGAGCCACCAAAATGGTAAAGGGGATGGAAGGATACTCCTATGAAGAAAGGCTAAAAAGGTTAGGGCTCTTTAACCTGGAAAAGAGACGGCTGAGGGGAGATATGATAGAAGTCTATAAATTAATGAACGGAGTGGAATGGGTAAACGTAGATCGCCTGTTTACGTTATCAGAATATAGGAAGACTAGGGGACATGCAATGAAGCTACAGGGTAAACTATTTAAGACTAATAAAAGAAAATATTTTTTCACTCAATGTGTAATCAAACTCTGGAATTTGTTAGTGGAGGATGTAGTAAAGGCTGTTAGTGTAGCTGGGTTTAAAAAAGGTTTTGACAAGTTTTTGGAGGAAAGGGCCATTAACCATTATTAAAAGGGACCTGGGATATCACTGCTTGACCCAATACAAGCATTGTGGAACCTGTGTCTTTTGGGGAAACTGCTAGGTACGTATGACCTAGATTGGCCACAGTTGGAAACAGGATACTGGGTTTGATGGACCTTGGTCTGACCCAGTATGGCATATCTTATGTTCTTATGGCTTAAAATCTCACTCCTGGAATCAGGTAACTTGGAAGTCTGGGTTGCAGAGCTATGGATGAGGGATATGGGTTTGGACCTGGGTGGCCCAAGTGTAGAAGGAGGGTTCCAGCTTTAGAGTATATCAGAGGAGGCTGACCCCTACCCAAGAGCTGAGAGGAGTTCCCAGAATCTGGGGAAGAGCACTGCTGGTGGAGGAAGAAAGGAAAGTAAACATTAAAAATAACAATCAGTAATTAATATAAATTCACTTTTTTTTTAACTTTTGACCATAAACAGGACTTTTTCCTTGCTCAGACAGACAAAAGCTGCAGATTTACAGTATCTTTCCTATATTGCCTTATTAGTTTCAATTTTGCAAAAGCTTAATATTTAACATATAGCCAGTCAGTCCTTCATCCTAAAACCTATTGTTTGCTCTTGCACGCCACTTCACAGCAAGACTCCCACACCTTTATTTGAACTGGATGTCATCTTCTCCCAAACACACCAAACCAAATACGATTTACTGACATCCTGCCAGACACTGAATAAAACTTAAGGAAAGACTGAAAGAACAGAACATGGCTGCAGAGAGTGTTCAGGTGATAACGTCACAATTTAATCTGGGCTAAAAGCTAATTAAGCCATGCCAGGCTCCAGCCCTTCTCATTAAACCAAGCAGGAACTAAGAGTTGGCATCAGTGAAAGGGGAGAAAATCTTTGAATGGGGCAAGTACGATTTATTATATGATCTGTGCTGGATATCTCGCTGGGTGTAAAAAGTAACTCAGTATACTGAGAAGCCGGAGTCCTGAAAGAAAGCCTAGGATAGGTGAAAGCCAATCCCACATAGGCAATGGTGATGTTCGGCCAGGTCATTCCAGTTCACGGACATGGAACCTCTTTGCACTGACCACCTTTACCCCACTGGACCAAGAGTTGGATAGTGGAGACCATCCCTGACTCTGACTAGAGACTTTTTTTTTTTTTTAAGAAAATTACCACTTATGCAACTACTCCAAGGAAAATTCTCTAGCACACAAAATAGCTAATGTATTCTGCTGGTTCAAGATGTGCACAAAATTATGCACAGGAATTAATATGCATGGGCCAGTCACCCAGTAAGGTACAGATTACAGATTACATTGTAGAAGTGATTCTGCCCAGAAAGTCTTCTCCAGCAAGCTTGAACTAGCTAAACTTCTGCATACTTTTAAACTATGGATTATTACTGGTAATGGGAGTCAGAGACTACATGAAGAACACAGCTTAGTTTTCACCAGTTAGGTTAGCTCCACAATATTTAAGGGTGGCAAACATATAAATTAAAAATATTACATGAGAAGCATAAAGGAAAATGTTTTAATAAAATCATACTTTTTTTACAGTAACTTATTCTAGTAGTTGCACTCTATGAAAAGTAAAAGGTGAAAGGCCTTTATTCTCCCACTTCCTCACTCTCATCTTAGCCAGAAAGCAGCTGAGAATGCACATCCTCGCTTGGTTTATGCCTATGAATGAGGGGCTCTTATTTGTGCAGTTCAAGACACAGGAGATAGGGCCCAGGGCAGAAACTAAGGAGTGGGCCCGGTCAGCCCTGTATCAGTGACCTCACTCAGCAGTGACATTTGTTAGATGGTGTGTCTAAGGTTTAAATCTAAAAAAAAAAAAGAGTAATGAACTGCTTTACAATTGAAGAAAAAAGCTGCATAACTAATATTTACTGTATCTTTGGTGCTTCTGAAAGGATAAAGATAAATTGAAGGTGATAGGAGACAACTTGCAATTGTCAGGTAACTAAGCAATAGCATAGATAAATTTTCTGTGCCTAAAGAGAGATGCCAAGCTACCCAGTTTCAGGAGAGAGAATTTTGCCAGTTCTGGTTTTAAATCTGCCTTGCAGTGAAGTTTGGGATTTGTTGTCCCTGATTTTACCCGTTGGCATTAGTGCTGCAAGTCCCATAATGCACCAGGACGAGAGGGCTTAAAATCTCACACGTGGAACTGGGTAACTTGGCAGATCTGCCGCTATTTGCCCTCCGCTGGTGCAAGTACTGAAAGCAGTGATCGGACTCCGCGCAGTGGCATGCCCCCGACGAGTGTGACTTGGCATCTCTGGTTTTGCCAAGGGAATCCTCGTAGGTCTGGGGTATCAGGCCAGTACTCCCTGCTTACCACCCCTTAAAACCAGCTCTGGGGCACCTACAGTAATCCCAGAGAGCTCGCTCCTGTGTCTGGCCGCTTCATCCTAAGCTATTAAGTGTTTCTGAATCAGCTCAGCTTTTCCCTCTCCCACCGCTGCCCATCTTCACTAATGCCAGCACCTGCAGCGCTCCGGCAAACGTGAGTGGCTGGTTTGGCCGTACAAGCTCCGAGCAGCCCTCGTTGGCAGAGGTGCACAGCTGCCCGCCAGCCTCTTCTGCACAGTATTTAGGAGCCGCTTCGCTGGAAGCGATTTCGCCTCCCCTCCCTCGTTTTTGGGCGGTGCAGGTTTTGCACGCATTACGGTAAATATGGTTATCCGGCCAGGAATCACGTGGCCAAGAAGTGTTTCTGTCTCTCTCTCTCTCTAGCTCCTAAAACAAATGAAGCAAAGAGGGAGGGAAAGTCCCGGGTTGGAGCTTGCACGGTCGGAGCGGCCACAGAGCGGAGGGGGGAGCCTGGGCGGGCGGGCGGCGGCGGCGGAGCCCCGCCGATGGTGACTTTCTGGAAGAAGCCTTGTGAATCAGATCTCCGTGCATGTGTCTGTATATTTCTCCTGGTCTGATCCATCATGGGGATGTGCCACAGCCTAAGATCCAATCTGATCGGAGCACAGGGCTGTATCGCCTACACGGGGGGCACTAGGTGCACGGTCGGAGGAGGGGAGGGGGAGATTGGAAAGCAGGAGCGCGCAGACCGTCAGCTCCGCGCCCAGCTCAAGCAGATCCAGAAAGCCGAGCTTGAAGCCCAGACCAAACGGAGCAGAATCATTGACAAGACCCTGAAAGCCGAGAAGAAGCAAATCAAGCCAGCCCACCGGCTGCTTCTGGTAGGTAAGTCTTTCTGATCGCCCGGGCGGAGAGGGCAGCCCGGGGGCTCACACTTGCCACTTGCACAGTGATGTATCTTTCGGATATGCTGGGAGGGGAGGGGAGGGGGGGGTACCAATGCCGCCCGTGCCCTAATTCTTCGCGTGCTCCGAGTTCAAGTGCGGACACCGGAGGCTACTGGATTCCTTGCAGACATCCCCGAGAAAAGCGGCTGCTCTTTTACCCCTAGTCAAACCTGGATCCCAAGTCCCACTACAGCCGTGTGCTGGAGACTAACTTCATAGATTCGTGACAGCAGCTGGTGCTTTGAAGATCCAGCCGTTGTAAAAGCTTTAAATCGGTGCCAGTGCAAGGATATTAGGCACCCTAGGTGGACCTTCAGCCCTCCCCCGCCCCCTCCACATTTTGATACTTAAATTCAACAGTCAGCAATCCAGTAAAAATACACCATTGGGCATATGCTTTAAAATATTACACTTTGCTTTGTATGTATAAGGACCTTTTACTAAAGCGCACTTGCACGCCCCATTAGTTTTAGCGCTAAGTCCTTGTTAAGTGCAAAGCCCCGCGGTAGCAGTTTGGGAGTGCCCGGCACATTCCTGCCGTTGACACACACCCTAAGGTGTAGCAGAGTTAATGCAGGTGCTGCTCTGACACCGATAGACATGTCACTATATGGAGACGCAGTCATTGCTGTATTGACAGCACACAATTGCCCCTACCACCCCTCACCTGCCAAGTCCGTCCCACAAGAATCAGCGTGGGTCACTGTGATGCCCGCATGGTAACCATTATCGCAGGCAGTCACTGCGCACCAAAACGCACGTAAACCGCTGAAAGGGCCCTCGTGTGCCCCCCACACTCTCTCTGCAGATAGCAGAACATGCGGGTGGCTCCTCTTGGGTTTGTCTGGCTGTCAGGATCCAGTGTTCTGCTTTCACTGCTGCTCTTGCTCTAGGTAACCACCTAGTCTGCTTGATGGTTCTGCCAGCCCTGCTGTAAATGTTTCATGGAAAGCATGTGACTTAAGAGTTTCACATGCAGTATGAAAGGATCCTTACAGTACACGCATTTTAATAGCCATTTTGGCTCACCATTTCCTTCTGTAGACATATATTTCTGTTCTATGACATCACAGGCTCTGGTCATGCGTGATCAACTGTGACATCATGGGCTGTAATTATGGCAAGTGTTTTGGTGTCAGTAATGTACCTTTATGATATTGGTTAAGGAATACATGAAGTGTCAACCATTCGTCTTCTGAAAAGTTGCAGTATGAACTGAAGGAGGAGCCTCTTTAAGTGTTTAATAGCTTAAATGAAAACAAGGTGACAAATTGAATAGATGTTTCAAAATCAATTGCCCACATATGGTTCAGAAACTGCCAGATAGGGGATGGCCCCTAGCTCAGCTGCAATGCAGGATCCTAGTGTGTGCAGGGCTGCTACAAAGCTTTTGGGTGCCCTAGGCAAACCTTTAGCTTTCTACCTCCCCCCCCCCCCCCAACAGTCCTGTAAAAATCCATAATAGGACATCATACTTTTTAAATGTTATTTAATACCCTCATGTTAAATGTTACCTTCCAATTGTGATGTGATGCCTACCACAATGTAACCACTGATTGAAGGATAAGGTGGTATACAAATATGTCTAAATAAATAAATAAATATTACATTTTGCTTTGCATGTGTGTGTGCCCACTCTCACTTCAAGGAAAGGAATGTGCTGATGGTTCTTTGAGTTCCCAGCCCGGAACCTGCTGCTTACATGACTACCTAATTTTGCCTAATGATTTGCCCAGCCCTGGCCATGTGCTAGATCCACATTTGATTCTCGACCTCAGGTTCTGGTTCTACTTCTACTACTATGAATCATTTATATAGCACTACAAAAGGGGCAGAGATGAAACCTGATGTACAGACTCAGGTAGTTTGTTCCAGGCTTATATAAGAAGCAGCAAGGTGATGGACCAGTTGAAACTGAGGATAGTGGGAAGGTGGTATTTGCAGCCCACGGTAGAGGGACACCTACTGAGCAGACTCTGGCACCTGTGCCTGGATGAGAACTGCAGTTCGTGGCTTCTGGCCCAGCCAGGACAGTCGCTGCATCAATTGGGGCTACCTTTGTGAGTGGTTGCTAAAATTATTGGGGGGCGGAGGCGGAGGCAGAGAGTAGAGGGCAAATTTGGAGATTGTGAATAAAGGTTCATGGTGCTGTAGGCCCAGCAAGGTTCTGTTCCAATTCAACTGGAAGCCCAAAGAAATAGGAGAATCTTCTGGACCAGACTAAACCCCCCCCCCCCCCCAAAAAAAAAGAAGTACTGATCTAATCAGGTATCCAGCGCTTGTGATGAGGGATGCATTTGCTTGCCTCCTTGCACAGACAGGACTGTTATGCATGTGGGTGTGATAGTACCTGCTGCTAATAGGTTGAATATCTGGTCCTAAACCAGAGAGGATTAAGACATAGGCAAAGTAGACAGGTGCCTAGGAGGGCCCCCCAAGGCAGAATATTGCCCTAGTAAATCAGCTGGGGGGGGGGGTTGGCAGAGTGGAGCAAGGACTGGAGCCAGGACTAGAGAGGGACAGCAGCGGTGGCAGTGTGGGTGGGTGGGGTGAGGGGAGGGAGGGGTCGGCAGGATGGATGGCCCGCCTATGGTGCCTCTAATCCTTGCACTGAACCTAATTGTTCCCCATAAGGCAGGAGGGGCTGCTTCCTCTAATTAGAGTTATATGGGGAGGTTAAAAACATATCCATACAGCTGGGGGAGGGGGGGGAGCAATGTGTTTGTTTGCCTACAGCACACCAAAGGGTTAATCCTAAATTCCTGCTGAGATTTTTGCTAGCTCAGAGATCATCAGGTGGGTACAAAGAGTATTTTGTTTTTAAGCACAACCATTTTATGCATATTGTTAGGGTATCTTTGGAGCAATGACACAAGATGTCTTCGCATGTTATATCAGCTGTGTGTGATCAGTAATTTATTGCATGATAGCCCGCGGACACCAGGTGACACTGTGTGTGTGTGTGTGTGTGTGAAGTAGCAAGTGACACTCGCCCAACTCCCAAGGACTCAGCTGGGATCTTTTTCAAGATTTTCAGGAAAAAGAAGTTGAATGTAGCATGTAAATGTTTAGTAGACACGGGTACATATAAGACGTCCTGTGTAACTTCTGAAATTACTATCAAAAGATCATAGTGGGGGGAAGGGGAAAGTGGAGGGATTCTACTTCCAGTCCATTGTAACATTTCCTTGAAGCCGAGCACAAATCTGTCCCCCCTAACCCCTCTCCCCCCCCCCCTGATTCTTACCTTCAGGAGTGATTAGTAACCCACCTTTCCAAAACATATATTCAAGGTGAGGAACAGTATATCACTATCGTACTGATAAAACTCGGTATAAACTAAAATGAAAAACAATCGCCTTAGAACCCAGGAATGAAACATTAAATAATAATACAATTTCTAAATAGGCAAAGGTAAAGGGCACAGATATAGCTAAAAATGACACTCCTGTAGTAATCAGGGCCAATATTCAAACGTCATGGCGTGGAAATTCTGATTCTTCATTACAATTTGTACCAGATTCGATGAGTTCTGTAGTGTTAATGTCACCTTAGAAGCCGATCGTGATTAGTTTTATTCTTTCTGTCTCCTGATAAGAAGTTTTTGGGGTAGAACTATTTGTGTGTTTCCTGATATGGGTTATATTACCAGAAGCGTCGATGGCAATTTTTGTCATTACAACCTCATGTTCTAGAGATAGGGGCTACATTTTAATTTATATTATCCTTGCAAATGTCTGATTAAACAGGAGTCAAATATGCACGTTTTTTTCTCAACCTGATCAGCTTAATGTTTTTCTTCATGCCAGAATTCTGCAACAGTGCACTAATTCAGATGATTGATGCTTTCTTTCTTGGTTAGCATTATTTTTCTTTTTTGAAGTGTTATGTCTTGGTTTCTATTTTGACCATAACTATGTACATTTTTAAGTGTTACATAATTTTATTTTAATGTTCTGTGTGATATGATTTCTATTTATAGAAATGTAAATTTTGATCTCAATTATGTTACAGACACTTCAGTAGAAACATATGAATCAAATCCAGCGTCATGGCAACTAGTCATGATATTCGGATAGGAGCTGCCGCTGTCGTGGCTAAGTGCCGACACTTATCTGGATTCTGGATTTTATCCAGATTGCAATGTAGGCAAGCTTTTTATGAGATTTTAAGTTGTCCTGAAAGGTGTTGGCTGAAAATCCGCCAACCAGCAAAAGCAGCACATATCTGGATAGCACCAACACTGGCCTCATTCTGCCCCCGGGCCACCCCTGCACTAACCGTATAGAGCTGTGGAGTCTGTGGGGATATTCACTGGCACTATCTGAATAATGACACTGAAAATTATGGTGAACACCTTTATCTGGACAACCTCTCGTTGGCCAACCAGCTAAGGGTTCCGAATAGCAGCCCCATCATAACTAAATAATAGATCACAAAGACGTTATCAGACACGATGGTCAAAATAAAGTCATTAAAGCCTGCTGAAATAACTAGGTCTTTAATGAACCTCTAAAACCAATGAGATCCACTTTTAAATGGATCTTCATGGATAACTTATTCCTTAACTGGAGGATGAGGTAGTACTAGGTGACTCTCCCAGTCTCACTACTGAAGGAGGAGGAACCTGTAGACTGACCTTGGTGATTGAGTTGGGACATAGAGTGAAAGTTGGACTTTAAGAAAAATCAGACCTTCAATTTCCAAGCACACCTTGATAAATTGCCCATACATGTTGTCTTATGAATCCTAGAAGGAAGCTCTCTTTGCCATCATGCAAATACTGAGTTGAGCATTAGCAGTAAGTTTGAAAGACTGAGATCATATTCCACATACCCTAGCTTAGAAGTGAGTTCATGACTGTCATGGTATGTACGAAACTCACCCATTTGGAGACATTTTCCAAGCATTTCTGAAAGTATGCAATAACTGGAATGTAGTGTAACTAGCTTTTCAGAACTGGAGTGAAGTTATCCTTTGACAGGCTATCGTATTATGAGCCAGCTGTAATTCTTTGGATATTGTTCCTGAGTGGATCAATGTGTTCCTTGCAGCATACTCCAACACACAATTTTATTGTCACCTAAATTACTGGCTAAAACATGAATTCTTGGCTCACCCAGCTTGTCTAGTTGTCCCATCTACTTCCCGCCAGGATTTGTTCCATACCTGCTAAGGACAATGGCCCTATAAAAGCCATAACCTGCTTTCTGCTCCATCATGGGAGTTGGACTAATGGACTTGGGCTCAGTGCAGAAACTCCACTAGAGCTCAACACTAAAGTTCTATCACAGGGTTCCTAACGCAAGTTTAGCGCAGAAATTTTGCTCAGCGATGATGTAAGCAAGCAGCATACAAATGAGCTGTGCGCAAAAGATCTGTGCTAAAACAAGGGGAACAAGCCAGGCACATGTGCACAGGGATCCGCATTAGCGGCACCTATATCTTGTGCACAACCCCCCCCCCTTTGGCACTTGTGCTGGAATGCTAGGCAACAGTGTTCAGGACACTAATATTATTCTGCACAGAGTAATATTGTTAAGTGCCACATAGTATTCCATTGCTCCAGCACACGTTCCCCTGCCGGTGGTTTTTTTTTTTTTTTTTTTGAGTACGCTTTTCAGCAAAGCCAGAAAAAAGTTGAAGGTACTGTATGCTCAATGCAATGTGTGCCTTTGTGTCAGTCCTGACTCCTGGTGACCCAGAAGCTCCTGGGTTTTCTTGGCAGTGTCACCGGAAGTAGGTTGCCAGGCCTTTCTTCCGAGGCAGTGGAGGGTTAAGTGACTTGCCCAAGGCCACAAGGAGTGCTAGTGGGAATTGAACCCTGGTTGCTTGGTTACCAAGCCAGTGTTCTAACCACTAGGCTACTCCTCACTCCTGTGTGCTCGATAAAGAGACATAAATTCCTCACCGGCACTGATTGCAGACCTATGAGCTAACCCTTAGCATCTCCTCATCCCTCATGTTAAAATCCCAGCACTGAGCTCAGTCTTCTTGGCCCCTGTTCACTGGTCATCATCAGAGCTCCTCGAGACTCTACACAAAGCTAAGCTTTCAGACTTTAAAATTGCCTGGCTTTTTAATATAAATTGTCCTTGACAATGTATTACCTGTTTTATTCTCTTAGACACTGTGGTGTGTTAGTGTAACTGCACAAGGGACTGGGACAAACACCAAAAATAATAATAAAAAAACCCCCACACAAAAAAGGCATTGCTCTTCCTATCTTTCTATCTCCATCCCATTTCTTGCTGTTCACAGCCACCTTGATCCATAGTCTAGTGGCAAACAGCCTAAATTTTGGCTATACGTTTAGGAATATTTAGATTGCCTACATTCCTTGCATAGCCTTTAAATCAGATATCTGAGTGTGCCCTCAGTTCATATAAGGTCTACTGGCCAGGGACTCTTAACTTCCCACCCACTTTACTCCTCCCGCTCCTGGGGTTGCATTGCCTATATAGTCATCATATACATTGACATATGTCCTTTAATTAGGTGTTATACCCACCTTTTCTCCTTCTAAGACCACTTTATAACAGTCTAAATCAGCATGTCGTGTATTCAATGCAATAATTGTGGTGCTTTCATTCTAAGAAGAATCATTTGGAGCCTAAGAGCTTGCTCTGTATGCCTTAAGTTATCTACTAAGGGAAGAATTAGCTGCAATTAAACACATCTCTTCTAGGGTACAAATTGAACAAAATCCATCACCTCTCCCACAAAAAATCAAACAGTCCAGGAACAAATGGATCACAGTGGGCTCTGGCAGGTTGCAACCTGTAACATGGAGACTCCCTCTACATCAAGAGATATCCCTGCATAATGCCTTCTCTGCCTTGGATAATGAGGATGCCTAATCTGTGAAAACTGAAGTGCCTTTAAATGAGAAAGTCAATGCCCAATCTACTGATAATGCACCAAATATAAAGAAAGAAAAATCACAAAACAGAAAACTACTACTACTTGGAGATTCCATCATCAGAGGCACCAACTTGGGAACACAGTTCAAAGGACAGAAGATGGTCAAATGCCTCCCAGGCTCTTCAGCCAGCAGGAATACAAACCAAATTGTTAGTATGGTTAATGCAGAAAGTGAGCACTTCAAAATTGACGTCATCCACTTGGGTACACATGACTTGGCTAGAAAGAGTGCCTCTACAGTTCAAAGGGACTTCCAGACTCTGGGAGAAAAACTCAAACCCAGTGTTAACACTGTAGCATTCTCAGAAGTTCTGCCTGTTCTTGGTAAGGGGGCAAAAGGCTGCATCGCATAAACAGCTTTAATACATGGCTCCAAACCTGGTGCAAACAAGAAGGATTTAGATATATAGGTGACTGGGAAAATAGATGGAACAACAAGAGGCTATACTGTGTGGATGGACTGCATCTCTCTGTCACAGGAAAAAGGATCCTAAGTGAGAACTCAAGACATTATATAGATAGGCTAAACTAGGGAAATGGGGTGACGGACGGAGAAGAAGTTCAGGGCGTCACTCCTAGCAAAAACATAACAATATTGGAAGCAGACACACTATTAACCCACACACCAATGGCAAGCGGGAAGAGGGGTGTAGAACAAAACCCATGCAAAAGACAGGCAAGCCAGTCAACAAATGCTGGAAAGCAATGAGTACAAATGCTCGCAGCCTAGCCAACAAAGTTCCTGACCTGGAAGCCCTAATGGTGGAAAAGGACTTGGACATTGTGACCATTATAGAAACATGGTTTAACGAGTCACATGAATGGGATATAGCCATAGCTGGCTATAATTTATTTAGGAGAGAGAGAGAGAAGGCAAAAAAGGCAGAGGAGTAGCCCTATATGTCAAAAGCAATATTAAAGCTGCTGAAATACAGGGGGTGTGGGGAAAAGAAGAAGCGCTATGGATTGTGTTGGAAAGAGGAGATGGCATTGTTATCCATGCTGGTGTAGTCTACAGGCCTCCAACTCAAACCGAAGAAATGGACAGCAAATTGATTGATGATATTGCAAAGATAGCCATGAAGGGGGAAGTGATCATATTGGGTGACTTTAATTTACCTGATGTGGATTGGATTACTCCTTCTGCAAATCTGGAAAGAAGTAAAAAAATTGTGGATGCCTTCCAAGATGTATTGCTTAGACAAATGGTGATGGAACTAATGAGGGAATGTTCGATGCTGGATTTAGTACTCACCAACGGAGATAGCATGTTGACTGCCTGGGTGCATGCCCACGTGAGTAGCAGCGATCACCACATGGTGTGGTATGAGATAAAAGCCAAGGCAGAGTCTCCTCACAGCAAGCTTAAAGTCCTACACTTCAAAAACACTGACTTCAGGAAAATGGCCAAGTGCCTGAAGGAGGAGTTGGCAGGGTGGGAGGGGATAAGGGAAGTCGAATTGCAGTGGGCTAAACTAAAGGAGGCAAGAAAAGGGGCAACATATACATATGTAAGGAAAGTAAATAAAAACAAGAGGAAAAGGAAACCTATTTGATTTTCTAAAGGAGTGAATGCACAAATAAAGGCAAAAAAACACAGCTTTCACAAAATTCAGAAGTTCACAAACAGAGGAACACCAAAAAGAATACAGGATAAAGCTTAAAGAGACAAAAAGAGTAATAAGGATTATCAAAATCAAAGGCAGAAGAAAAGATGGCCAAAGATCTAAAGCATGGTGATAAAAATATTTTTCAGGTATATTTGGGAGAAGAGGAACATCAGAGGTGAAATTGCAAGACTCAAAAGTGCTGAGAACGGATTCGTGGAAAGTGACTTTTAAAAAGTGAAAATGCTAAACAAATACTTCTGTTTTTACTAAAGAAAATCCTGGAGAAGGACCACCTGTGATTGACAAATATAGAAATGGAAATGGAGTAGATACTACACCATTCACAGAAGATGATGTGTTAGAGCAGCTTGCAAAACTGATAGTGGACAAAGCCATGGGACCAGATGGGATACATCTCAGGATACTGAAAGAGCTCAGAGAGGTTTAAAGGATGTTTTCCATAGATCCTGGGAGACAGGAGAAGTTACGCAGGACTGGAAAAGGGCCAATGCCTCTTCACGAAAGTGGTAATAGGAAAGAAGCAGCAAACTACAGGCCGGTAAGCCTTAGCTCAGTGGCGGGAAAAGTAATGGAGGCGCTCCTGAAAGAGAGAATAGTGGACTTTCCGAAACCAATAGGTTGCATGCTCTGAGCCAACATGGACAATCAAGCCAAACAAATCTGATTGAGTTCTTTGACTGGGTGACCAGAGAACTAGATAAAGGAGATGCAATGGATGAGATCTACCTAGATTTCAGAAAAACCTTGATACTGTTCCTCATAGGAGGTTTATCAATAAACTGACCAGCCTGGGGATGGATCCCAAGGTGGTGAAGTGGTTCAGAAACTGGTCGACTGACTGTCAACAGAAGGTGATGGTAAACAGAACCCACTCAGATGAGAGGAAAGTGATTAGTGGCGTGCCCCAAGGATTGGTCCTAAGGCTGGAACAGTTCAATTTATTTTATTTTTATTTATTTAAAGTCTCTTCTATACTGCGCTATTCGGCATCAGTGCAGTTTACATACAACAACTTACACATCTCAATAGCTGATACATGTTTACATTGAACAAGGCAATAGAACTTGGATAACAAGGGGTAAAACTATGTACAACTGTATGGCAAGATAGGTATCACCTATCAATGTATTTGTGAGTGATATTGATGAAGGACTGAATGGAAAAGTTTGTCTTTTTGCAGATGACACTAAAATTTGCAACAGAGTGGACGCCCCTGAGGGAGTGGATAACATGAGGAAAGATCTGCAAAAGCTGGAAGAATGGTCTAATGCTTGGCAGTTAAGATTTAATGTGAAGAGGTGAAGTGTCATGCACTTGGGATGCAGAAATCCAAGGGAATTGTATGCGATAGGGGGCGAGAGGTTGGTGTGAACCAACCAGGAAAAGGACCTCGGAGTGATTGTTTCTGAGGATCTCAAGGTGGCGAAACAGTGTGACAAGGCGGTGGCAAAAGCCAGAAGGATGCTGGGTTATATACAGAGAGGAATTACTAGCAGAAAGGAAGAGGTACTAATGCCACTGTACAAGTCGCTGATGAGGCCTCACTTGGAATACTGTGTTCAGTTTTGGAGACCATATCTTGAAAAAGATGTAAAAAGACTGGAAACTGTTCAGAGGAAGGCGACCAAAATGATTTGGAGCCTGTGCCAGAAGACATATGAAAAGAGACTCCAAGACCTAAATATATATGCTCTAGAGGAGAGGAGGGACAGGGGAGATATGAAACGGAACTTTAAATACTTAAGGAATATTAATGAACAAACCAACCTTTTTCAAAGATGGGGAGCTGTAAAACTGGGGGGCATAACACGAAGCTGCAAGGGGATAAACTGAAAGGCAACGTCAGGAAATACTTTTTCCCTGAAAGGGTAGTGGATGCTTGGAATGCCTTCCCGATGGAAGTGTTGGGGGCAAATACAGTGACAGAATTCAGGATAAAATCAAAATAAACATAATCACCTCTACATCAACAAGTAGAGGTGACCTGCATGGAATGGTGGGTACATCCCTAAACAAAGGCATGGGGAGGGGTGACTTGCACGGAGCGGCGGGTGCGCCTACTCTTGCCACCTTGCTATGCAGACTAGATGGACCATGCTGGTCTTTATTTGCCGTCATATGCTATATTACTATGTATCTGCCCTTCATAGTTAATTGCTTCATCATCATCCATTTAAACAGAGTTAAATGTCCTGGGCACTGCTGTTACGTTCGTGTTAGATGCCATTGTGCATTCTATGCCCACACTAGCACAGAAAATTGTACACAAACGCTGCTATTGCTGCATCGACCTCTCAGAAAGACTCTTCTATAGCCTGCGCAGCACTGCAGTAACTTACATGAGCACCAAAGGTTTGATTTTTTTTTTTCATGTGCAGAATTGGCAGTCTAAGGGCTACAGATATGGCGCTAACACTGCACTGTGAGGTCCAGCTGGGCTTGTTTCGTACAGTGCAGTGCCCTGAATCAAAGCTGCTTCGTGCCTTAAGAACTAGCCTCACCCACCAGATTCTACAAAACCTAATCACGGCCTTTTTTTCAGGCCAATTTTCTCCTTAATTAATATATTTAACTCTGGAATGAGGCAGTAGTCTGTAGGGGAAAGAATGCCGAATGCACCTTCATCCATTGGCCACTGCATGTAATTACAGAGCTTCACTTCCTGCATCGCTGTTGGTGGGTGGGAAACGAGGAAGGAAAATAACTGAAGGCCATTGACTGAGTCAGCGCTCAGCACTCATCACACGGGCGCTTGATCATCCTGTATTTTATAAGTATGACAGGTTAAACATTTTCTGACTTCCTCCAAGTTCCCTAAGTGAAGAGAATCTCCCTTCTTCTCAGTCACTTTTACAGCCTGGCTGTCAGAAGCCTTGTGCAGTTTGTGAACAAACACCAGTTAATGCCCTCTCTACTGTGTGTACTGTCTTTGCTTACACATTAGTCCTTCTCATCTGGAGTCCTTGGCACCTCTCCATTGGATCTATTTTGTCTATAGCTGAAGAGCTTCGGACAGTCCCAAAAAAAGTCAACAAGCAGTAGCCTTATGGTTAAAGCAGTGGCCTGAGAACCAGGAAAGCCAAGATTCAAATCCCCTTGTGGTCTTTGGCAAGTCACTTAACTCTCCATTGCTTCAGGGTAAACTTAGATTGTGAGTCCTTTAGAGATAGGGAAATAACTGCTGTACCAGCATGTACCCATGTTGAACTACTCCTGAAAAAGGCATGAGCTAAATCCCGTCCTTTTCCCTGATACACCTCTCGAGTGTTGGTCCAGAAGAAACATGAATTCTGGGCAGATTGGCAAACTGTTTATCAGGCCAGTATAAGAACGAAGTGTGGAGAAGGCCAAGGTGACATCTGCACTGTGTCTTGTCCCCAAGGTTCTGCAATTCGCCGTCTCTTCACGTGCCTTTGGTATAGGAAAGAAGGAAAAGCCTTGGATCCATCCCTCTGACCCCAGGCTGACCCCTTGGGTGATGAACCCTACCCTTGAAGCTTTCAGGACTCACACTGCTGAGGAGAGAGTTGCATCAGCAGATGAGAACGGTGACAGGGTGTCTCTTCCTGTCTATCCCATCGCTCTTTCAGTGTGTGCTTCGATGGCTCCTCCTCCTCTTCAACCCCACTACCTGTAGGAGTTCCTCAGGGTTCCGTCTTAGGTCCACTCCTCTTCTCTCTCTATATCCAATCCCTTGGCACCCTTATCTCTTCCCATGGCTTTCACTATCATCTCTATGCCGACGACTCTCAAATCTATCTTTCTGCACCTGTTATCTCTCCTGATATCCAGTCTAAGATCTCACTGACATTGCTGCCTGGATGTCCCACCGCCGCTTAAAACTGAACATGGCCAAAACTGAGCTTCTTATCTTTCCCCCGAATGCTTCCCCTCCTCTTTCCCCTTTCCCTCTCTCTGTTGATAACTCTGTACTCCTCCCTGTTTCTTCAGCACGTAACCTTGGTGTTAGCTTCGATTCCTCTCTCTCTTTCTCTTCACATATCCAGCTCATTGCTAAAACTTGTCGTTTCTTTCTATGCAATATTTCCAAAATTCTCCCCTTCCTCTCTGACACCACTAAATTGATTGTCCACTCCTTAATCACCTCCCATCTTGATTATTGTAACGTTCTCCTTGCCGGCCTCCCTGCAAGCCACCTCTTTCCTCTTCAGTCAATTCAACACTCCACTGCTCGACTCATTTTCTGCCAGTCTTGTTTTTCCCACATCACTCCTCTCCTCATGTTGCTTCATTGGCTTCCCATCTGTCTCCGTATCCAATTTAAACTTCTCCTCCTGACCTATAAATGTATTCACTCTTCTGCCCCCACAGTACCTTTCATTTCTCATCTCTCTTTACACCCCCTCTCGGTTGCTTCGTTCTTCTAACAGTCTTCGTTTATCTGTGCCCTTTACTCGTACTGCCAATTCCAGACATTGCTCCTTCCAACTGGCAGTACCCTTTGCTTGGAATAGTCTTCCTATCTCTGTGCGCCAGGCGTCCTCCCTGGCAATTTTCACGTCCACACTAAAATCCCACCTCTTCACTATTGCTTTCCATTCCTGTCTTACCCTATCTTGATCTCTTTATCAACATTTGCTTACTTTGTCCTGTAAATTTTTGTTATTTGTATTATGTAACTTATTTTGTTTTCTGTCTTATTAGATTGTGAGCTCTGATGAGCAGGGACTGTCTCTCTTCTATGTTTGTACAGCGCTTCGTATGTTGCGGCGCTTTATAAGTAATAATAATAATAATAATACACAAAACATTGGTGGACCCTCCGGGACATCCAATAATTTCTGTCATTGGTTCTCTGTTTGAACCTGTTTCCAAATTTCCTGATGTGTTTCTCAGACCTTTTGTGTCACATGCACCCTCTTATGTAAGGGATTCATCTGATATGATCAACATATTGAGTGAATTTGATGGTTATCATGACCAATTGGCTCTCGTCACAATGGACATAGGGGTATGTTTACTAAACTGTGGTAACGTTACAGACCGCGTGTTAGGTAACGTTAATGATCGTTAGGTAACGTTAACACGTGGTATGTAACATTAACGCGCGTTAACGTTACCTAATGATCGTTAACATTCCTGGCCATGGTAAACACCACAGAGGGTGGAGAGAAGGGGTCAATGGGTGGGGAGTGGGCGGGGAGAGGCTCCCTGCACACTAATGCGCTGAACTGAAGGGCTGAATCCTACCGCGAATGAAAACCTGCCGTTAGATGCACATTTGCAAGACAGAGAAACCATTTCAGTGTCGGCAATGTACAGCATAGACAGGGAGCCTGAGAAACGTGATAGTAGTGCTCCATTTCCAGCAACAGCATAGTGCCCAAGTATGAAAGGCCACTATGACAGTGGTGCAAGTGGGGCATAGAGGGCTGCAGGCAGGACATGTAGTGGGGGCAGCTGGGGTACAGGGTGGACTAGGCGGGCGCCTAGTGTCAACGGTCTTGCTAACACCATCCCTATTAGGCGGTTGCCTAGGGGCGTGAGGTGCGGGTTGCCTTTATAAAGAATAGTCTGTAGCCATGTGTTAACGGCAAAATATAATGATGAGGTTTTATTCCCCTTCCCTTGTGGATTTCTGTTTCTCTCATACAGCAACAAAGAACTTAAACAAAACTGTTTCTTCACAGCAAAATAAAATGCATCTTTTTCAAACAGGTATAACAAGGCTCTTGCTTCCTCAATTAACAAAGAGACGTAATCTCATCCGAGATACATAGCGTGCAATCCATAGCACTGGAATCAATGTCCTGGACAGTGTTTTCCCATTGCATTTGCTCACCGTCAGAAATTGTAAATGGGTAACATTCACCACAGCTATTATTTACACAACTCTCTCGAGAGGCAGCAGTTCTTAAGGCAGGAAACTGTTCTGCATAAGGAGGGTCCTGGAGACCTGTACTGAAGCCTGTTTCTCCAAGGCTTCCCCTTTCTCTCCACCAAGGATTTTCCTCCCAAGTATTAGCTTTTACTTTCCTAGCCAAGCCCACCTCTTGCCCTCTAGAGAAATGGGTGTACTTAGCTCTGCTTCTAGGGTGGCTGGCTTCCACTCCTTCCTCTGTAAACCAGGCTCCGTTATTTGGGCTGTAGCCTGCTTTTCCCCGAGAGTTCCACTCAGTAGTTGTCTGGTCTGGGCTGTAGTAACTTCCAGGAAAGGTTTCCCTTCTACTGCTACTTGCTGTCGGGACCCAGCTTGTGCTTCCTGGACCCAGCAAGCTCTCCTGCTTGTGACCTCTGCCCTTCAGCTGCTTACTCACTCTCCTCGGGATGATGCCCCTCTGGCTTGGGAGACTTGTGCATGAGCACTTCCAGCTCTCTCTGTGTCAGCTGCTCTTCCCTTTGCTGCACCTCCCTTGGCTGCACCTTCCTCTGTGGCACCTCCATTGGTTGCACCTCCCTTTGCTGCTCCTTCTCCTACTGGGATTTCCCAGCCACTTTTATCCTCCTGGCTCCTGCACGTTGTACGTGCTTCCTTGCCCAGGTGGACGTGATTAGCTTTCTGGCTTTCTACTGCATCACACCCAATGTAGGGAAAGTTTGTTCCACTATTCTCTGGCTCCTTATAACCTGAATATGCTTTCTGCCCAGGTGACTGTAAGGTAAACTCTTCCTTTTCTCCTGTATCCATGGGTTCTGTACTGGCCACTGTATCACATATCCCCCCCCCTTAAGATATTACAGGCTGGGGGACTCATGTCCTTACAGCACGTAATAACAGAACGGGTCTGGAGCTTTACCTTTACCCGGCCAAAAGCCGCTGTCCTCTCCCGCCAGGGTTTCAGGACATTAATGTGGTACACCTGACAGCGTCCCCTGTCGGTCTCTACCACGTAGGAGACCGGTCCCTTGCGATCCTCTATGGTGTAGGGTCCCCTCCACTGGGCTTCAAATTTCGGCCCAGGGTCTGCCACCATTACGACTACCCTCTCACCTATAGCTAATTGACGGGGTTTCTTTCCCCGGTCATAGTACCGCTTCTGATGTTGCTGACTGTCCTGTAAATGATGTTCAGCGGCCTGCGAAGCTCTCTGCAAGCGTGACCTTAATTCCTGTAGAAACTGCGGTACTCCTACCTCTTCCCCTTCTGGCTCTGCCCACTGTTCCCTCAAAATGTCTAGGACTCCCCTTGGGGCCCTGCCAAACAGTAACTCATAGGGAGAGGCTCCTAATGAGGCTTGTGTGCGCTCCCGACTGGCGTATAAAACGAATGGGAGCAGGATGTCCCAGTCAGCCATTTTCCTATCCAGCCCCCGCCTCATCATTTGCTTGAGGGTCTAGTTAAAACGTTCCACCAACCCATTAGATTGTGGATGGTAAGCTGCTAAGCTGCTGTTTTTATATGTTGTATTCCGAAGGCGTCCCATACCTGCGCCAGGTACCGCGACAGGAAATTACTGCCCCTGTCTGTTAACATCTCCTTCGGAAACCCTACTTCGCAAAACAACTTAATTAATTCCCCCGCTATGGTCCTGGCCGAAATGTTTCTCAGTGGCACTGCCCAGGGGAAATGGCTGGCCTGATCCATAATTACTAGAATGTACTGAAATCCCCTAGGGGTTTTCACTAGGGGACCTACTATATCCATCGCCATCCGGCGCACTGGTTCTGATATAGTAGGTGTAGGTATCATAGTGACAACTTTTGGTTTCGCGGCCAAGACCCTCTGACACGAAGGGCAGGCCTCACAAAAGCGTTTGGTCTCTTTAAATACCCCTGGCCAGTAAAAACGGGCCAATATCTGATCTAGGGTACCCAAAACACCCTGATGCCCACCCACCGGGTGATCATGGGCCAGTCTCATAAAGACGGCCTTAAAGGCCGTTGGTACCACTAGTTGTTTTCTAACAGCTCCTGTCTGGGGATCATTACTCTCCCGATATAAGATATCTCCCTCCATCAGGAATCTGGGGAGAATATCTCTATCAGACTGGGCGTACTCGAAGGCACGCTTTAACGCGGGATCCGCCTTTTGTTCTTTTGGGAACGATGGGAATCTTTTGACTAGTTCAGCCGGGACCCATGGAAAACCTAGCCCGTTCCCGGCTCCAGCCCTCAATTGAGCCCTGTGGTGGCGCTCCTGGCGCTTTTCTCCTTTACTTTTCCTACAGCTTTTTGCAGGGGGACTGACCAAATCCTCGTGTTGGGGCAGCTCTCCTAAAATTTCATCTAGGGGCCTATCCTCCCCTTCCAGAGATTCTGTCTCCTCCTCTGCAGAGTGGGCAGTGTCCTCCGGGGGTTCCGTCTGCTCCCCCGAGCCTTGGGCCTGTGACCTCGTAGAGACCATCCCCTTTTTCCCTTGTATGCCCTCTCCTAGGCTCTTACAGAAGGGTGGCAAGTCTCGGCTTAAGACTAGGTCATAAGGCAACCTGGGTATCACTGCCACTAGGACCTTCCTCCGGGTTCCTAAACCTTTTATCGTAGCCCTATAGAGAGGGTAATAGGTGGATGACCCATGCACACATCGTATCCTAGACCTACCCTCAGGTTGAATCGGGGTAGACACATTACTGGCCTGTAGGAGGCGCCAGAATTTCTTTAAAATCATTGTTTGGTCTGCCCCCGAGTCAAGTAGGGCCTTGGCTACCACACCTTGGACTTCCACTTCTATGCGAAAGCCTTCCTGCCTGTATTTCCCATTCTCACTCATCAATGCAGTTCTCCAAACACATTCATCCTTCCTATGCCCCCGCTTCCCACATTTAAAACATTTAATGTGTGCGTCTTTAACCTCATTTCTAGGCATATTGTTCATGACACCTGGTACACAAAACATAGGGTCTTTTATGTCCTTTTCAAAATTGGCTACCCCACAAGTGTTGCCAGCGCCTCTCTGCGGTTTATGGGCTAATCCAGCCTCCATGAACCCTTCAGTGAGGTGAACTGCCTCGCTTGAGGTCTGACAGTTTTGCAGAGTCAGGAATGCTCTTATCTCGGCTGGAACAGCCTCTGAGAATTGCTCTAATACAAGCATATCAAGTACACTTTCCATGGTTCTCCCCTCGGGAGTGAGACACTTCCAGACCAGGTTGCGAATTCTCTGACAAAGTGCCTTCGGGGTTTCACCTGGCTGGAGTTGCGTCGCTCGCAACATACGGCGGTATACTATAGGCGATAAGCCTAGTCTGTCCCATATGGCTGCTTTGACTTCCTCATATTTTGTGGCCTGGGTGGCGGAAATAGCCTTGTACGCCGCTAGGGCTTCCCCCGTATTCTTCTTCAGAAATCCTGCCAACTACGCCATTTGTCAACGGTCCTGCTACCACCGTCCCTATTAGGTGGTTGCCTAGGGGCGTGAGGTGCGGGTTGCCTTTATAAAGAATAGTCTGTAGCCATGTGTTAAAGGCAAAATATAATGATGAGGTTTTATTCCCCTTCCCTTGTGGATTTCTGTTTTTCTCATACAGCAACAAAGAACTTAAACAAAACTGTTTCTTCACAGCAAAATAAAATGCATCTTTTTCAAACAGGTATAACAAGGCTCTTGCTTCCTCAATTAACAAAGAGACGTAATCTCATCCGAGATACATAGCGTGCAATCCATAGCACTGGAATCAATGTCCTTGACAGTGTTTTCCCATTGCATTTTCTCACCGTCAGAAATTGTAAATGGGTAACATTCACCACAGCTATTATTTACACAACTCTCTCTCGAGAGGCAGCAGTTCTTAAGGCAGGAAACTGTTCTGCATAAGGAGGGTCCTGGAGACCTCTACTGAAGCCTGTTTCTCCAAGGCTTCCCCTTTCTCTCCACCAAGGATTTTCCTCCCAAGTATTAGCTTTTACTTTCCTAGCCAAGCCCACCTCTTGCCCTCTAGAGAAATGGGTGTACTTAGCTCTGCTTCTGGGGTGGCTGGCTTCCACTCCTTCCTCTGTAAACCAGGCTCCTTTATTTGGGCTGTAGCCTGCTTTTCCCCGAGAGTTCCACTCAGTAGTTGTCTGGTCTGGGCTGTAGTAACTTCCAGGAAAGGTTTCCCTTCTACTGCTACTTGCTGTCGGGACCCAGCTTGTGCTTCCTGGACCCAGCAAGCTCTCCTGCTTGTGACCTCTGCCCTTCAGCTGCTTACTCACTCTCCTCGGGATGATGCCCCCTCTGGCTTGGGAGACTTGTACACGAGTACTTCCATCTCTCTCTGTGTCAGCTGCTCTTCCCTTTGCTGCACCTCCCTTGGCTGCACCTCCCTTGGTTGCACCTCCCTTTGCTGCTCCTTCTCCTACTGGGATTTCCCAGCCACTTTTATCCTCCTGGCTCCTGCACGTTGTACGTGCTTCCTTGCCCAGGTGGACGTGATTAGCTTTCTGGCTTTCTACTGCATCACACCCAATGTAGGGAAAGTTTGTTCCACTATTCTCTGGCTCCTTATAACCTGAATATGCTTTCTGCCCAGGTGACTGTAAGGTAAGCTCTTCCTTTTCTCCTGTATCCATGGGTTCTGTGCTGGCCACTGTATCACACTAGGTGGCACATAGGAACATAGAAACCGGAAATCAGTATGACAGCAGCTGACAAAGGCCAAACGCAATCCACCTACATCTACCTGGTCCACCCGAGCTAAAAGTCACCAGGGCACTGACCTAACATCCCCCCAGCCAACCCTCCCCCAAGTGGAAGGGACATACTATTGGTAGGCGGTGATGGGGGGGATGTGAGGATGCTCATGTATGCCTCCTGCCCCAGACCCCACTCCCTTGGCGACCACCTACCCATACAATGGATGGCCTGGGACTGCGCACTACCAGCACCGACAGCATATGGTCATGTCAGCATGGCAGGGGGGGTGCCTGTGCTGGAGGGGGCAGTGGCACCTGCCTGCAGTGGACCTAGGCCATGCCCTGTACCAGTACGTGGTGTGCAGTGCAACATAAAAGATCTGTCTGAGGAAAAGTACAGGTAGCCCCAGGGACTACCATGCATCTGTGGCAACAGTGTGGTGCAGTACTCCCAGCCAGTGTGTCCAGAAGCAGAGGGTTACAGGTTCAAGTCCCAGCTATGGTTCCTGCAGAGCATGTCCCTATATTTTACCCTACAATGCAGATACAACAGCAATATGTGCAAAGCCCAAAGCAGCAGCGTACAGGGGTACAAACACCCACTCACACAGGCTCCACAATCCAAAGATGCATGGAGAGTCAGGCTGTTGGCCACAGCATTGAGCTGCAGTTATCACCAGAGCACTACTACTACCTCCTGCACAGTTTAGCAATGTCGGCACTGTGATCAGGACCAGTGTGGCGGGCAGGGTTGCCAACCACCCCTATCTTTGCACAATGCTGCAATAGGAGTGTGTGTGTGTGTGTGTGTGTGTGTGTGTGTGTGTGTCTATCCATTGTTCTGTGGCTGCCCACCCCTCTCTGGGCCCAAGATGTCCCACTGTTACCAGCATTAGCCTGAATATGTGCATAATGAGGAGCAAGGTGTTGTGGGTATGGCCCGGACAGGGCGGATTGGCCAGGATGTATCTTCACAGGGTGTGGGGCAATGGCTGGGACATTGTAGTGCCCAACCACCACCTGCATGGACAGGGTGGCCACAGCATGTCATGCTGGGAGGGCACTCACTCTGACCGAGCAGTGGCCATGGCATGTCTAGATTCCCACATAGCGCTCCACACTATCTGCCTCCAGTGATACTTTTGTGTTCCCAGTGCTGGGCCCCCAATCACTGAGATGCCTGCTTGGTGCACATAGTTCCTCTGTGAGTATGCACCATGGACTGGCTGGTGGACTGTCTGCAGTTAGACTGTGCATGGTTGGAACACCTATAAGGTGCAGTCTGACTGTGCTGTCTGCTGTTGACTGGCAGACAGTGGTGTGAGGCAGTTGGGGTTTTCCAGAACTAACACCAACATTGCTGCTGGTCTGCTACTGCCCCATTCACAGGTATGGCTCTGGCCCACCAACCCTGGAGGGCTGTCTTATACCAGCAGGATGGAGATTGCTTCACAAGGCTGGGGCACCTGTCCCTTACCTACAAAAAGGGTGATGTGGGCCCTTGGGGTATGTAGTATATACCACTGTGACCTATAAAGGCACTGTTACACAAACCTCATGCAAGTCTAGAAACCCCTCTGCCCTGAAAACAGGTGCCCATGTCAGCCAGACCCTAACACGGGGTACACACTAATCTGAGTGGTGTCTGGTCCCAGAGGGCCACATGTGACTGCAGGATACAGATGGACACCAAATTACCTTCAGCTGCACTGTAACGAACACCTGTCACACACTGGCAATGATGGGGATGTACAGCAGGGCCTATCTCTAGCACCACATGTACTGCGGACCTAGTGCTGGGCACCCATCCTATCCCTCAGGGTGAACACAGAACCTGCACAATGGCATGGTCTGTAGCTACTCTGTGCCAGTATCACCCACTATCAGTTCATCTTTCCAAGCTGAGGTACCGGAGAGTTGCAGACCCCATTTGGTGATCAGCTGTAGACAGCTATTCAGCATGTGCATTGCATCATGGGTACTGGTGGGGTTACCCTATCCTGACACTCAGAGCAGACAGTTTGTGCGGTGACCTGCAGTCCTTCTGTACCCAGCCATTGCTGTGACATACACCATGGAGGTATAGCCTACTGGTTAATACAATGCCATTCTCGGCAGTGTTCATGGGTTCAATTCCTCATTGCTCCCTCCTCTCATGCCTGTCTTACTCAAATAGTGTGCATGCCTGTAACAGTCATATTTTTGCAGATCTGTGCTGCCAGCCCATAATACCCTCGCCAAAATTGCCAACATTCCCTCAGTCCGTCTATCTGCGTCTGTCAGCTGTGTAGAGTCCTGTCTGCCTGTGCAGGCTGCCACCCCATGTCCTGCACTGCTACCCTTTCTTGCATTGCGCCTCATCGTGCTTGCCTCGCCTGTGCCTGATCTGCATGGCACCACCACTCCTCTGTCCACCCATCATTGTAACTATCCTGCCACCTCCGCCTCCACTGGGGGACACGTATTCCCATCATCTGCCATCAACTGTCTTTCCAGTACTTTACATTGCCAACACCCTGTGCTGTGGTACAGTTGCCTCCACCATGTTTGTCATCAATACTGGCAGCCACATGGGATGCCCGCAGATATGGTGGGTCCAGCGGCTCCGAGCTCTCCCTCCTTCACTCACCTGTTCATTGCCTTTCCTGAGTGCTCTATCTAGTGTTGGGGCTACATCTGTCTCTGTTCCTCACAGGTCATGCATGTCATCCTGCGGCACCTTGCAGCCCTTAGGGCACACTAACCTAGGGCACCATAACCTTGTTGGGCCACCTTAACCTATGGTTCCATAGCCCAGGGTGCCTTCTACAGTGCCTTGTCCAGGGGTACCTAATACAGCACTTGGCCTAAGGAGCCCTATAGGGCGCCTTATGGGGCACCTTACAAGGCACCTTACAAGGCGCCTTATAAGGCGGCTTGTAACATGCGTTAGCTGATACGGCTTGCTGTAACGATGCACCGCCCATGCCTTTATATGGGCATCTGTACCTTTACTGCGGAACCTAACGCGAGTAACATTACCGCAGTTTAGTAAACATACCCCATAATGTCGCTGTACACTAATGTTCCTCAGAGGGCGGCTATTGACATCCTAACCGATATTCTTTTAGACAGGCCTCATTCTGTCCGTACACCAACTGTCTGGCACAGTTGGCATCTCTGGCACTTATGGAGAACTATTTTTGCTTCAGGGGACTGTTTTATAAACAAATCAAGGGTGTAGCCATGGACTCCTCATGGCCCCGGATATTGCCAACCTCTTTGTGGCTGACTTTGAAAAGAAATTGTTGTCCTGTCACAGGATTTCTGGGAACATCATATTGTAGAAGAGATACATGGATGATATTTTCATGATTTGGGGTGGTGGGGAGGATAATCTTCAATACTTTTTCCAATGGCTAAATGCATGAGATTCCAATTTAAAATTCCAAATGTCACACAGTCAATTTGAAGTCTCCTATTTTGATAATCTTATTTAAAAAAACCATCCAGATGGATTTATAACAGATTTGTATCATAAACCCACTGATTGTAATAATTTGCTTCATTTTGAGAGTTTCCATACAATATCATTGAAAAATTATTTACCTGTTAGCTAGTTCTCGTGGCTGAAAAGGATTTGTTCCTCACCAAATGATTTCATACTACATGCTAAGGAACGTGCGTATGTTTCTGACAAAGAAAATATCCATTGAATTGCATTCAGCGCGCTTATGAGAGAGCTCGCAGCTCTGAACGGTCTACACGTCTGCAAAAATCAACACGATAAACTTATTTGTGCCTTAACATTTTCTAATTTATCCCACGATATTAAAAGAATTTTGGATGAGGAATGGCATACCCTCTCCACCATCCCATCACTTACTAACAGTCAATTCATGGCGTCACTCAAGAGGAACACGAATCTTGCTGCTCTTCTTGTTCCATCTGCCCTCTCTGTTCCCAAATCTAAACCCCAGGTGTTGGGTCATTTTAAATGTGGTCACTGTTCGTTATGTACCCACACCCTGGTTAAAAAGAACATTTTTATAAATCCAGTAACTAAAAAGAATTTTTTTTATTTGACTTTTCAAATTGTGATACCAGTAAAGTTATTTACATAGTGGTTTGTCCATGCAATCTTCTTTATGTGGGTAAAACAGAGCGCAACATGCGTACTCGAATAACAGAACGCTGCAGTTGCCTTTAAAGAAGGGTTGAGGACAAACCACTTGTTGCCCATTGGATGACAGCACAACGTGATAATAGTAATTTAAAGTTCTTAAGGTTGTGAGGCCTCATTTCAGGGGCGGAACTGTTAACAGAATTCTTTTACAGTTGGAGCAAAAAAATATTTTTAACCTGGAAATCTTGGTACCCCTAGGATTGAATCAATCCTCAATTTTCTCTCTTCACTTACCACCTCCTCCTCCTCCTCAATACCTCCCTCCGCTGCTCCCAGTCCATCCACCCTTGCCACTTTCTTCTCAGGCAAGATTCAGACACTCCGCTCTACTTTCGTCTCCTGCCCTCCCCCCCTCCCCTCATTCCCCCCGTCTCCTCTCCCACTTGCTGTGTTTCATTCTCACACGTCCATCCACACACATGGTCTAAGTTCCAGCCTATCACCTCTGATGACCTCACCAAGGCCCTCTCAGTCTCCCACAAAACTACCTATCCGCTTGATCCACTTCCCTCATCCTGGCTTCTGGATCCTTCGCTCACTCTTGCTCCATACATTCTCACCATACTAAATTTTAGTTTGAGCTCTGGCTGCTTCCCTTCCCGCTGGAAGCACGCCTTGGTTCGTCCTCTTCTTAAAAAAGCTAATCTTGACCCCTCTGTTCCTGCATACTGGCGTCCTGTCTCCAACCTTCCTTTTCTGTCAAAGATTCTTGAAAGACTTGTTTTTCACCAACTTACCTCTCACCTCAATTCCACTCTCTCTCTTCACCCTCGCCAATCCGGATTCCGGACCAGCCATAGCACTAAAACTATTCTCTTGGCACTTCTTAACGAGTTGCACCGCTCTCACGACCGTGGTGACATATCTATCGCTGTTTCTTTGGACCTCTCTGCTGCGTTTGACGTGGTAGATCACCGCACACTCTTCACTCGTCTATCAGATCTCGGTATCCACGGCACTGTTCTACAATGGTTTTGTTCCTTCCTTTCGTCTCGCACTTTTGCTGTCTGTTCAAGATCCTTCACCTCCCCCTCCTTCCCTCTTCATTGTGGTGTCCCCTAGGGTTCTATCCTCGCTCCCCTTCTCTTTAATGTCTTCCTTGCTCCCCTGGCCCTGCTTATATAACAGGCTGGCATCTTGGCCTACTTCTTTGCCGATGATATTCTTCTGGTCCACCATACAAGTCCCTCAGCCACGGATCTCTCTGCTCTCAACACCTGCCTTACCTCTGTTTCTGACTGGTTTGCTAGCAACTACCTACATGTTAATCCCTCAAAGTCATTTGCTATTTGGTTCACCCTTGGTGCCCCTTCCCCCCACCTTGGCGCCTCTTATGGCTGCTTCCCCGATTCCTCTGGTCCCTGTTCTTTGCTACCTCGGTGTTACTCTTGATTCCTCCCTCTTCTTTCACCAACACATCTCCACACTTGTACGTAGCTCATTCTTCCATCTTCGTAGAATCCGGGCTGTTCGTCCTTTTCTTCCCCTCTCCTCTCTTACTACTCTTGTCCTCTCTTTGGTGATTTCTTGACTCGATTACTGCAATTCACTTTTCGCAGGTCTCCCCCAATATCAGCTTCGTCGGCTCCAACTAGTTCAGAACACAGCTGCACATCTTCTCACTCACTTCTCCCCTCGGGATCATGTGACTCCCTGTCTTCTTTCCCTTCACTGGCTTCCTATCAAAGTTTGTTTCCTGTACAAGATTCTCACCATTACTCATAAGGTTCTTCACACCAGTACACCCCAGTACCTCGCTGACATCATCTACCTACAGCCAACTCCCCATCTACTTCGTTCAGCCCATGGTAATCGTCTCCTCCTTCCGTCCCCTGCCCAGGCCCACCTCGAATCGACCCATCATGCTGCTTTTTTCTTCTTGAGTCCTGCCCTCTGGAACTCTGTGTCCCACCTTCTCTGTACTGAAGCATCCTTTTCCCGGTTCAAGGCCCTTCTCAAGACCCACCTCTACTGCCAGGCCTACAATCTCCCTATTCCTCCTGATTTCCATTCACAAAGATGCCACTGAACTACTCTCCTCTGCAATATCGCCTTACATTCTCTGGTATTCAGGTTACAGCCCCTCCCATCCCCCCACCAGTCCGGTCTACCACCTCTTGTCTTGGTCTTTATTTGTAGCGTCCTTTGTCTTTATCTATAGCGTCCCCCTGGGTCTACCACTGTCCTTACTATCCTTCTCTCTTCTTTTCTATTGGCTCTTCTATCATACCGATGGTGTTCCTTCTTCCTCCTTTACTTTCACCAGTTGCACTTGGTTATTATTGTACACCGCTTTGACACTCCAGCAATGGGCGGTATATCAAATGTTTTGAATAAAGATATTGTCCAGTGTTCTTCTAAATTTATCTCTTTTTAGCTTGGTTCCTTTCTTTTCAATTATCTCCTCCCCCCTTTTTTAAAAGAATTTATCCCTCTTCTTCCCCCCCTCCCCCACACCCCCCACTTCCCTCTCTCTTCCCCCTCCCCCTCCTTTCCTTTCCCTCCTCCCCTCCCCCCTCCCCCCCTGTGTTTATCATGTATTGTTTTATGGTTTCTTTGTTTTATGATTTTTATCATTGTACTTTTAACCATAATTTGATTTAATTTTTATCCCCCTTTTTATATTATTTTATATTGGTTTTGGTAGTATTTTTATCATTTATATATTTTTTAACTTTTACGTTTTTTAATGCTACTTGTTTTATTTGATTTTATCATAGTGTACAACGTATTGGAAAGCTCCATTTTTAGTTTATATATTTAATTTTTAAGGTTTTATTATGTTTTTACTCACCCCGATGTGGTGTTCAATCTAAATACCCATAGGAGAATTTTTTATATGGGTTCTCCTTATATAGGCTGTTTTAAATTTCTAAATGAAGTGTCACAATGTATCTCTCCAGCAGGTCGAAAAATCTTTGGTCTCACTATTGCTATTATCTGAAGCATATCTTTGAGATGGATAATGAGTTTTTAAATCTTTAGGTGTGTCTTTCCTTTCATTTGAAAAATTCTTGTAACTATTAGTCACTCGACACATGTCAATCGACATGAATTCTTATAGTCCACAGCAAGTTTTTAAGCATGAAAGGTGACACATACACAGCCTGCCTTGTCTAAGAGCCAAAGAGACCATTTTTTAGTAAAATCCCTTTATTCTTTTTAGTTGCATAAGTGTTTTATTTTTCACAACACACAATGGAACATCATATATCTTATGCGGAGGCAGAGCTTTGATTACATTTTTTAGTTGGTTTGGTTCCAGTCCCCGTAGAGCTTACTATAGAACCGCTCAAAGACCTATGACCTTTCTTTTTAAATATATTTAACATTTCCTTTCTTTATATCCTTTTTAATATTTTTAATAGACAAATGGTTTTGCCTAGTTTTTCTTACCAAATACGCAATGGTTTTTATTAATTTACATCTAGTAGGGCGATACTTAAGAAGCTGCGTTTTGGCACCAAAAGTAGGTTCAAAATATGCTCTATGCGACCAGCTTGCATTTGACGTTCTAAGTTCAAGAGTGAGTATCTCCGCTGAGGATTGCATCTTTCATAAAGAGATCTCGCTTGATATATCTTCTTACAAAGTACATCTGTTCCGATTCTTAAAAGTTCATTTTTTAAATAATATATGACCAAACGTAAGACTTTTGATATCAGCATATTGCTTAACATGGATCTATTGTGGGTCAACGCTACATGGATTACATTTCAACATATTGACTTTTGTTTGATTGGTCAAGACATAAAGATTTTCTGATTGTATGTTTCATTTTAATTTTAGACAGGTTCATTTTGTAGTTTTTAATTATATCTTATTTATATATAGGGTGTCTATATTTGATTATATCATCCTTGTAACAACATGACCATTGTACCTCCAGAAAGGTGATGCCCCTTCAAGAACATACAGCCTATATTACGACATTTGAATACTATGGTTAGCATGATGGGTGGTGCTTTTACTATTCTTCATTTTTTATTTTTACTCTCTTTAGATATATGGTTGTATCCTTATGTCACACTTTGACGAAAAACACCTTTTTGATCACTTTTGTCCTATATTTGTAAAGCACCAATATTTGATATGTATTTGATGCAAGTACGTTCCTTGTGCAGGAAGGCCTGACCACTGTTCTTTAATATGTCCCCTTACATGGACTTTCCTGATCAGCAGAATTCACTATATTCTTGTCACAAGATCTCTCTAAATTTCTACTGATCTTGTATTAAGTAAGTATTGTTTTGGTTTCCCCCCTTCCTCCTCCCTCTCCCCGACATTAATGTTTATTATACTCCACAACTATTATAATTGTGACTCTTATTATGTTTCCTCTTGATTACGTTAGTCCATTATAAATCATACCCCCCTTTTTTTATAATTGATTTCTATATCCTGAATATACAACACCCCTCTCCTATTTTGTGGGTATTGTATTGCAAATACATTATTCCTCCCTGTCACTTCTAATTATGTGATGGTATGTGATAACTATTTTAGTTACACAAATAGAAATTAAGGTTGTCTTATTATATCCTTGACACAAAACATAATTTTCTTCTCCATTCCTAATAATTTATTCATATAAATTATACCTCCTTATTATATGGTTTTCATTCTGTTCATTTTATATATTATATGTATTTCATATTAATGTCCATTCTACTAATATTCTATTAATGGTCCAATGAGCTTTTAATCCAATATTTACGTTAACATATTTAGGATCAGAGGAGATTCCAAGATGGCAGTGGCCATGTGTTATGCGGGTTTAGCCTTTTTCCTGCAATGGGCAAGAGGAAAGCCAAGGTGGGGGGGGGGGGGCCTCCATTCCCCGAGCGGCTTCCTCTGCGTTATCTTTTCAAGTGACTTTGGATGATTTTTTTGCGCTTACCGCAGCAGTCCACAGGATCGCCGGTGATTCAAGATCCCATTGGCTGCATATCAAGGGCTGAGAGTGTGTCAAGCAGCATGGGAACAGACAGTGAATCACCGGTGCAGGCGGTGAGTCGGCAGCTTTTGGAGAGGAGATTCTGCAGCAGCAGGGAGGGAGTGTTTTCCCCAACTGGACTATCGTGCCAGTGAATCCATCCAGCGGAGGGAGTGACCCCGGTAAGTGAGCCGGGTGAAGCTCCAGCTACAGGAATGGCGCTGCAAGCCCCAAGTTATGGACTGGCGGTAGAGGGAACATTGGTTTTCTGAGTCGTCTGGCAGTGTTTACACTTGAGGCTATTTGGACTGCTATAGTATAGCTGGGGGAAAAGCTTTTTCCCCAGGTTCAAGTTTTGGTAATGCAAGTTTTGGCAAATTCTTTGCAGCTCCAACAACATGAGGAGACTATTTCAGCACTGCAGTCTTCGTCTGTAGAGCTACAAGAGAAGGTTGGTCATGTAGAAGACACCTCTGAAGAGTTTTATGTAAGGATTTTCTCGGTGTTAAAACTAGAATAGAGTATTTGGAGAACTTTGCTTGATATCAAAATTTGAGACTTACGAACTTTCCAAAGTCTGCTTTTACCAGTGCTAAGATGTTGTTTAAGCAGTATATGGTGGAAGTGTTGGGGGTGGGAGAGGAATCCCATCCCCCGGTTAATAAATTGTTTTATATTCCAACAAGTCATAGGTCTGCTGGGCCTGGGAATATTCCTGGGGTTCAACAGGTTGGTACCTTGAATGTTTCTGAAATTCTTAAAACCTTAGGTTCAGAGATGTACACTCCAGTTACTCTTGTGGTCACATTTACATTGTTGAGTGACTGTGATTGGCTCTTGAAAATGTATTTTTGTAAAAGATCCTTACTATTTAAGAGTTTTAGGGTATGTGTATTTCCTGATTTGTGCCGGGTTACCCTGAGTAGGAGGTGTGAGTTCTCTCTCCTGCAGCCCGGTGTCCTGAATCTGGGAGGTCAATTTTTTTTAAAATTTCCTTGCAAATATGCTATTAAGGTACAGTCTAATTCTTATATTTTCTATGATCCTTCCCAGCTACGGGCTTTCTTGGGTGCTAGTAGACTTCCTATAGCTGGTGGAAACCCCACTGCAGAGGTATAAAAGTGGGCTGTATCATGGCTATGATTTCCTGGGATATTGGTTTGTATTTTTCATGGTTCTTCCCCCTTTAATAGTGGGCTGTAGTGGGAACTGTGGGTTCTATTGACTTAGATTTGTATTTCTTGGAGATTTCCTAATATTTATGGGGAGTTTTTTAGGAGCGGTTCCCTTTTCCTATCAAGTGTAAAATATGCTTGTTTATTTTGTAAAATGTATAAAAAATCTCATTATTTTAGTCATACATTTTATTCATGTATTAATTTTAATTATGTATGTTTAATATTGTGATTATGTTGTTCATTTCCTCTTGAGGTCCACTGAAGAAGACAGCCATGCCGAAACATGGCCGTGTTGGGATGTTTCTGAATAAAGGACTATTCTCTACCCCTTGCTCCCTTTTGGTTTTTACTTAAGCTTTCTATCCATTTAGAAACCGTCCTCCCTCCTTTTCTTATCTAATGGGAGGGGAATACTATTTGCTATCAGCAGTGACTTTTACTGGTTGTGCACGCCACCATCTTCCATCTGTAGTACAGCGATAGTCCTTGATAATGGAGCCAGTGTTGCTGTGCCCATATCACCCCTCTTCTAAAGTCACTTCACTGGCTCCCTATCCATTTCCGCATCCAGTTCAAACTTCTCCTACTGCCCTTTTTTTTTCTAAAGTGCCATCAACCTAGAACTGCATCCAATCTGCTGCTCCTCACTACCTTTCCTCTCTTATCTCTCCCTACACCCCTCCTCGGGAACTTCGTCCTTCGATCCCTTTTAGCCATGCCCTTCTCTGCCACTGCCGTCTCCTGACTTCATTTTTCCACTTTGCTTCTCCTTGTGGCCAGAACAAACGACTTGAGTAAGTAGGTCAGGCGCTATCCCCATCCCTATTCAAATCCAGGCTAGAAACCCGCTTCTTCAAGGCTACTTTTACATCCTGATTCCCTTGGTCTCTTGCACACCACCTACCTGTTTCTGTACCGTTCCCCTAGATTTACCCTGTCTGTCTTAATTAGATTGTAAACTCTGCTGAGCAGGGACTCTCTTGCATACCTGAAGCACTGCATACGGCTTGTAGCGCTTTACAAATAAGTAGTAACAGTACTAGTAGCCACGATTCGTGGATCTTTTTAGGGCCAGTACTGGTGTAGTCCAAATACCAACCATAGGTGTCATTAATGTTAATCTAGAGTTCAAACCCTTTCTGATCCACTGAGCCATCCATCCTTCAGGGTAGGAAAATGAACCCTGGTTGTATTTTATTTATTTATTTATTTCTCTTATATACTGCTCTTTTCAACATCAGTGCGGTTTACATGGAACAATTATATTTTACGGTGGGTTAACCGTAAAAATACAGATAACAGGTAGCTCAACTTGGATGGTCAAAAATTAAATTAACTATTTACACACATTTAAACATAGTATTATTTACATAATATACATCATGTGAGAGAACATTGCATTACATTGGACATAGAGCTCATTTTTGGGAAGGTCGGGATGGTGCATCTTCATTTGGGTAACATTTGCAGAAAAGGTGGTGTTTCAATGCCCTTCTAAAGTTGGTTAGATCTGGGATTGCTCGTATGTTGGGAGGCAGGGCATTCCAGAGTCTGGGAGCATTGATACTAAAGGCCCTGCTTGCTGTAGCCTGAGTGCACTGGGTCAGTGTTTTGGGAATTGCCAAGGTGTTTACTGCTGTAGTTCTTCTGGCTCTATTGGGGGGGGGGGGTTTGTGTGCGAGACCAGCGAGGGACGTGGGGGAGAGCCCATTTATGGCCTTGAATGTTAGTAGTATTGTTTTGAAAACGATCCTACAGTGGATAGGGAGCCAGTGGAGACTCTTGAGGATGGGTGTTATATGGTCTCGCCTCGAGGCCCCGTTGAGAACTCTGGCTGCAGTGTTCATGGCAAGCTGGAGCGGGATCATCGTAGATTTTGGGAGTCCTTGGAGGATCACGTTGGCATAGTCCAGATGTGGGATGGTTAGGGCCTGGAAGATGGTTCTGAAGTCGTCTGGTTGTAAAAGGGGACGTAGATGTTTGAGCATTCTAATTTTGTGATATGTTGATTTGACCATGTTGCCAATGTGTGTCTTCATGTTAAGGCTCTGGTCAAGGGTAACACCCAGGTAGCGGATTGTGGGCTTGGTTTGAAGCTCTACTTCGCCGACTTTTAGGTAGGTTGGTGGAGAGAAGTTCAAGTTTCTGGTGATAAACAGCACTTCAGTCTTTTTATGTTGTATGCGAAGGTTCTGATTCTGGAGCCATCTTTCTACTGCGCTGAAACATTCTGTAAGGGGTGAGAGGTCAATTTGGTCAGTCTTGAACGGCAAGTATAGCAGGACGTCATCTGCATATATCATGCATTCAGTGTTGTATGAGCGAATGATGTCACAGACGGGCTGCATGTAGATATTAAACATAAGAGCTGAAAGGGAGGATCCTTGTGGGACACCTTGTTTCTGATTTAATGGTTTGGATGTAGAGGATTCTGTTTGCACATGCTGCCATCTATCGGCGAGGTATGACTTGCACCAATTTAGTGCTAAGCCACAGATGCCTTTCTCTTCGAGCCGTTTCAGGAGGGTTTGGTGACAAACTGAGTCAAATGCTGCAGCTATGTCTAGGAATATAAGGGCCACTCCACGATGGATGTTATCAATTGTTGTGAGGATGTTGTTGAAGAGTGTGGTAAGTAGAGTCTCCACACCATGAGCCTCTCTAAAGCCATGTTGGCTGTGGTCAAGAGGTGCAGCATTGTTTATGTGCTGCTGGAGCTGAATTTGGACCTCCTTTTCGATTATCTTGGCCAGCAGTGGAATACTGGCAATTGGTCTGTAGGATTCTACTTTCTGGGGGTCTAGTTTGGAGTTTGTATCTCTGCAGAACCCTTTCATCATTTTATCCTTGGAAAGTGCAAAACTGGAAGAGTCATTTCTTACCAGAAATGAACTTGCAGTACAGCAGAAAAGCCCAGATCTGTTGCTACTGGCTGCTGCAGATAGACCTGATACTTGGAGATGAGGGGGGGGGGGGTCCTTTGGCAATTGCGTTTTTATAGGAAAATGGGGAGTGGGGGGCTGGTCACTGGGGCTTGTTTAGCTCCAGCCCCTAGCTCAGAATCACACATGCTAGAACGCTAATATGAAGAAGGCATTTAAAGATATGATTTTGACTGAAGGAGACTAGTCGAGGGTTGCTAGGGGGCTGTAGGGCTGAAGGTTCCCAAGGACACCGAATCCTTATATGGACCCTGACCAGAGCTGTAGTATCAATCAGATGCCCCCACGTCCATATGATGCTCTACTGCTCATAAGAGTATCTCATACACCGGGACAGGCTTGCAATATTTATGATGACTTCGACGGCCTGGCATTTCCTGTTTGTAAATGCCCTGGCCTACGAAGTGTTTGACAATAAAAGTCTCCCACCAGGAACTGTCTTCTTACATAAGTAGAATATAATATGCTAGAAAGCAGGCGCAGGAATAAGGAGAACTCTCGCCGGTCCGTTTGTAAAGAATTATTCCCCCCTCCCTGGTCCCAGAGAGCAGCGGTGCTGCGAACATGCAAAGATCCTTACTCGGGCTGTACTGACAGCGCTTGTCCGCCAGAGGGCGAACGGGAACTCGGCACAGTGCTGTCCTGGGAGACTAGGGGGAAGAGTGAAATTAGAGAACGTTTTCCATCTGAAAACAAAAAAAAACCAAGAAAAGTAATTTCCGCATCTTTATACTTAAAGCGTTTAATGGAGTGAAAAACTACTTTCAGAATGATGCGCTGCGGCAGTGACTGGATGCTTTACCTGTCGCAGAAAGTTGAGGTCTTTTGTAGAGTTCGGTAGATATTTTGGGATTTATTTTGTTTGACCTTCAAACCTTTTTGAAACCTAATTGTAGCTGATGCCAAATGTCGTTTTGGCAATTGTTCCCAATAACACCTGGGAGCACTGTAGGACAAGTGTCATTTTATCCGCACGGTGACATTAATCTAAGCCAAACCAGAAATCGCTTCCAAGAAATGATGTCACCTGAGGTGAAATGTCCCCTGTAAACAAGGGGCGGCTGCAGGTGTTAACCAGAATGCCGGCGAGAGTTGGCCTGATTCTTTCCTTTGTCATTCGGAGCAGCTTTTGCAGGGTGCCTGACTGAGCTTCCGACGATGGGGCGCCTCGCCCTGGGCCGAATAGTGCGATCTCGCAGCACTAGGCTAGGGGCAGATGTCATAGTTATTTAGCAGGCCCTGGCTGCTGCAGTAAATTGCGACATCTAGTGGTAGGAAGGGAGAACTGCAGATCAATCATTACAGGCGCTTCCGAAGTTTGGCAGCGTCGTCTCCTTTTGGCTACTGCCTCTGATACCCCTATCAGATATGTCTATAGGGCTACAACTTGTGTACCCAGTTCTGCACTATAATATAAGCATTGTGGAACCTGTGTCTTTTTAGGAACCTGGACAGGTATTTGTGACCTGGATTGGCCACTGTTGGAAACAGGATACTGGGCTTGATGGACCTTGGTCTGACCCAGTATGGCATATCTTAGGTTCTTAGAAGAAAGGACGCTGCTCTTATCCCAGCTGCTGCATGTTTCCTTTCTCTACAGATTCGTAGTGCTGCTTCCCTTTTGCACTTATAAACCTCTCCATCCCTTGTCTGAGAATAAATTGTAGAGCTGAACCCACAAAGTTTTCACTAATCATCTCTCTCCCCTTCTTTGATATGCATAGCTCACTTACATAGACCTGGCCTCCCTTTATGATTTCTGAGCTACAGTAACTCATGTTGTCTTCCCCTTGGCCATTTGAACTTATCGGGGTTCTCAAAAAGATCCTGAGTTTCTCTGTTACGCTTCCATGCAGGAATATTATTACATCATTAAAAAAACAATATAGGAGACTGTTCTAAGTTGTAGCAGATCAGTTTACTTTGTGAAAGGGAACTATTAACTTCTTTTTCACTTTAATTATTCTTTTTGAGAGCTGGTGTATAAAGTTAGGTTAGATTAGGCTTATTATACCTGATTAAGTGTCTTGCCTTAAATAACAAGTATAGGGAACAGCTATTATTAGATTAACTATCAGTAGCCAAGCTATCGACCTTGCTAGATAGGCAGAAGATGAAAGAGGTCAAGGGTTCCTATGTGATTTCAGGCTGCTGAGTACAGGCAGAGCTGGATTTAGGCCTAGGCAAGTTCAATATTTAAAAGTATGATATCCAAATATGTGTTTTAGGATTGTTCTGAGAAAGATGGTGTTGAGGTGGTAAGACTGAGTTTAGTTACAAAATCTTGGTGGGGTACTAGGGGTCTAAATGTTAACTGCAAGGGGGCTGCAAAGCTGGAGGTTTGCCTATGATATCTAATAGTCTTGCACTGGCCCTGGGGTTCCTCCTTTCCCCGGGCACAGTGTTAGGCTCACCGCATGCCTGGCTTGTCATTGGTTTGCTGTATGAAATATCAACAAAACTTGGGATATAAACAATTCCATGGAGAGAAAGGATCTCAGTCAGTAATCAAGCCAACAGCATTATTAAAATCCACAGATCCAGAAACAGCTCCTTTATATATTCTTATATGTTATCAAAGTGTTATTCCATTTCAAAATTCAATTTGTTTTTCATTTTTAAATTCATTTAATTCAAAGACAAAACAAGTCCATATTAGTGTATGGTGTAATAACCAAAAGTCCGACTGAACATTCTTACTGCTGCCTGACAAAGACCTTTGTTTCACCAAAAACTTGCTGCATCAGGAACTCTTCAAATACAGTCTTTCTTTCCAAAATCTCCCTCACTGCACCTCTGCGTCCATTCTGTTTCCCAGCATTATTACTCTCTATGCTAATAGAGACCTTTTTTGTTTTGAATTAGTTAAAAATGAAAACAATTTGATATAAAAGAATATATAAGATGTTTTTTCTGGATCTGTGATGGTGCTTTTAATAATGGTGTCGGCTTGATTACTGACCGAGATCCCTTTTCTTCTTGTAATCGTTTATATGCAAAGTTTGGTTGATATTTCATAAGTTAAATCTTTGAATGTGACACCAGCAGCTTATCCAGGAAGGTTTCTCTCCTGTGTCTTGAGGAATTCACATTCTTACTAGTTATGCATTTTCAGTCTTAAGATGGCATTGAAAATCTATGATTACTTGGATTAGTTGCCACAAGGGTGTCTAGACTAAACAGTTTGTTTTGTCCTAAATAGATACTTCCAGTTTTCTGCTTACTCTATGCTATTGTTAACAAGTTGATAATACCAACATAAAAGCATGCTGCACAATACAAGCATTGTTCTGGATACTGTAACAGAGCTGATGTCAATAACTCCAAAGTTCAGTGTTTCTATGGCAAAACTATGGCAGCGTCCTGCAAAGGCAGAAGTTAAATACTGGGCTGGCCTTCGAAGCCTGACTTTTGTTTTTTAAGCCACAGTTCACAGTTTGCTTAAAAATCCAGAATGGATGAATATAGAACTTGCAGTCAACCCAAAAGGATTTGCAGTCTGCCCGGGTTCAGCTGTTGCCGTTCCTGCAAAAGTTAGAGGTTTTATGACCCGCTTCACCCACCCTTAGAAATAACCTTTATTTTAAACTCTTCTGATTTAGTTACCAGATCATGAGCCAAAACGGTTTATGCAGCTGAGGTTTTCCTACTGGCCTCTAACAATTGAACGTCAAATGTTTCTTGTTAAAAGCTAATCATATTCATAAGTGATGGTGTGTCCTGAAATGACTGTCTCGTAAACCTGTTCTTGGGAAGAGGAAAGAGCCAAGCTGTCTTCTGATATAGGGCAATGTTTTGGGAGGTGAGAGTGTTTCTCCATGGACCGCAGGATTTCGTCAGCCACACATGGTGACGTCCTCCGGGCGGTACCAGGTTCGGAAGTGCTTCTCAAATTTCTCTGCTAGCCCACCTCCCGTTTCCGTCCCCTAGCCTGGCCAGTTCCTGTTCTTCCACCCTGCCAGCAAGTCGGATCTGCCTCTTCTCTGCAACTTATCAGCTTATCATCATTCGGATACTCACTGAGCGATGCCCAAATCGGGTTCGAAGAGGTGCCCTTGCGGTAAAAAGCTGTGGTCCTCTGACACGGACTTGTGTGCCCTCTGCCAGCTCGGCGAACCTTCAGGCCTGCAACAAACTCCTGCTGCAACCTCTAAGGCCCAGGATGTGCCCCTCCGGGCCTCCATCCCTGGCCCCACGTCAGGATCCGCAGCGCTGCCTGTTCCCGTCCCCAGCTGCATCCTGCAATTCGGAGGATTCCCGGCGGCCCCCGGCCATGCGGTGAATACAAGGAACGATAATGGCGCCTTGGGTGAGTGCACTCCTTCCTTCTTCTCCTCCGAAGTTCCCGCCGTCGCATCCGGCTCCTCCCCCTGTGTGACGTCAGCCTCGTTGCCTATCCCTGCACTGCAACGTCATCCCAGCGCGACTCTGGACCTGGCGATTCGCCAACGTCATCTCAGCGCGACTCTGGAACCGGCGATTCTTCACCCTTTCACTCCTGAGGACCGGAGCAGCTCTGGAATCGCGGGGGGAGAGCCGCAGCACATCCACGCCAGCCGGAGAGGGCAGGACAAGAAACGCTCCTCCGATGCCGGCTCTCGGTCCCGTAAAAGGAATAAACGCGGCAGAGACCGCTCAGGTAGCTCCTCAGACTCCAGTGACTGCTCTCAGCCCCGGAGGAGGCACAAAGCTTCAAGGAGACGCTCCAGACACCGGTCCCGCTCCCACCGAAGCTCATCCTCCTCTTCCTCCAATGCAGCTATTCTCAACCTGCTAACTCAGCTCGTCCAGCAGACAGCCCCCCATCCTTCGGCTGCATCAACTTCTTCATGCCCGGCAGACCCCCCTCCGCTTCCCACGCCTGCTGTGGGTAACCAGCTGCTGTCTGAACCGCCCGCGGCCATCTCCTCCCCGGACAGCTCCGCTGAGGAACAGGAGCCAGAGGCAGGGGTGGTGGGATCTGCCAGCATGGACCGCTCTGCCTCAGAGACGAGACTCTCCCCGGAGAAGGAAGGACCGCCACCCCCCCAGAGGACCTTACTTACCCCAAATTTATCAATAAATTATCTTCCTCCCTGGGTCTAATCCCAAACAACACTACAGAGGAAGCTGAGCCAGAGGTACTTAAGTATCTCTCGGTCCCTAAAACGCCTCTGGCCCTACCTCTACACCGCAAGCTAAAGGAGAGCCACTCCAGACTTTGGCAGACGCCGGCTTCGGGGCGCGCCACCTCAAGGAGACTAGACTCCAAATACCTCCTTCAACCTACACCGGGGTTTGATAAGGCACAACTACCTCACCACTCCATAGTGGTCTCTTCCGCTCTCAAAAAGGCGAAATCCTCACGGATTCACACCAACCACCCCCCCGGGCGGGACAACAAGTTGCTCGATGACATTGGCAAGAAGGTATTTCAAGGAGCCAAGCTCGGGGCACGTATTGCTGCCCATCAGTTTCAACAAATCCTGTTTCAGGACTCTTGTGTCTCCAACATCAAGAATGCAGCTTCCTCCCTCCCTAAGGAGTCTCTCGCCTCTTTTTCTGCCGCGCTGAATGACCTAATCGAGTGTAACAAGCACCTAGCTAGCATGGCATTCGACGCCTTCGACATGGCCACTCGCACAGCGGGTACAGCTATCTCGGCCAGGAGATGGGCATGGCTGCGAGCCTCCAGCCTAAGGAGTGACTCCCACGACAAGATCGCAGACGCCCCCTGCTCAGGCGAATCCCTCTACGGGGACAAGGTGGCTGATACAGTGAACACCATGAAAGAGGACTGTAACACCCTGCAGACCCTAGCGGAGGAAGGATTTGACCGCTACGGAAACCCCCAAAAATCAAACTATCAGCGGAAACCCCTCTACAACTTCGACAGGAGGTACTCATCCAACAAAAAGTGGCAGGGCCCCAGGTACAAGTCCAACTCCTACCAAGGACCCTCACAACAGCGCCACTTTCAGAGGGACTGCAAACAGAAGAAAAACACCAACTCTCAACCCACCAAGAGTGGGCCGTCCTTTTGATGGCCGTGGACCGCCCCCCTCCCAGACCAGGGGGCATCTGTCCTTCTTCCTCCCGGAATGGGAGAAAATCACCTACGACTCCTGGGTACTACGAATCATTCGCAGGGGATACCGCATCAGGTTCTCTACGCCTCCCTTCCAGCGCCACAGCCCAACCAGCAACACGCCTCCCCATCTGCAGCGTACCATGGCCCTGGAGCTGATTCACCTCCTGTCCTCCAAAGCAATCAAACTGGTTCCTCAGTCACAGATCAATTCGGGGGTTTATTCAAAGTACTTCCTCATCCCGAAGAAGTCGGGAGGGGTTCGCCCCATCTTGGACCTGCGCAGGTTGAACAGGTTCATCGTGAAGGAGAAGTTCAGGATGTACTCCCTCAACTCCATCCTTCCCCTGATCCAGGCGGGAGACTAGCTCGCAACCTTGGATCTACAGGAGGCGTACACGCATGTCAGCATTCACATTGCGCACAGAAAATACCTCAGATTTCACGTGCTGGGACAACACTATCAGTACCGGGTACTTCCATTTGGCCTTTCACCGGCCCTCGGGTCTTCACGAAGTGTGTGGCGGTCGCAGTGGTTCACCTACGCAGGCAGAACATTGCTGTGTTTCCGTACCTCGACGACTGGCTAATCTCTGCTCCCTCAGCCCCCGAGTTACTAACGTCCCTGCACATCACCACCTCTCTGATCTCCACCTTGGGCTTTGTCATCAACTACAAGAATTCACAACTCCTCCCGTCTCAGCGTTTGGAGTTTATCGGAGCCCTCATCGACACGCAGTCCCTGAGAGCCTACCTACTGCAGCCCAGACTACTAGCCATCATCTCGCAAAGAGTCTCTCGGCTCGGTCACTTTTACGCCTGCTGGGACACATGGCAGCCACGACGGTGGTCATCTCAGTAGCGCGAATGCGTATGCGTCCTCTCCAATGGCACCTCCGGACCCACTGGAATCAGCACTCCCAGCCGCTGACATCCAAAATCCCGATGACCAACTCTATCAGGGCTCAGCTCCGCTGGTGGACCATACCAGCGAATCTCTCCGCGGGGAAACCCCTACACTCACCACAGCACCAGACTACCCTCACCACGGATGCCTCCTGCGCCGGCTGGGGCGCCCACTTCCAGGAGTTCAGCACTCAAGCAGCGTGGTCTCAGAGCGAACGGCAGCTTCACATCAACCTCCTGGAACTAAGAGCCGTCACATACACTCTCAAAGCGTTCCTGCCACATCTTCGGGCGACTTCAATCCTAATTCAAACAGACAACCAAGTTGCCATGTTCTACCTCAACAAACAAGGGGGTATGGCCTCCTGATCCCTTTGCAAGGAGGCACTGGCAATCTGGTCAATAGCCCTGGAGAACGAGTGCTGGATTCGCGCATCATACATTCCCGGGAACTTGAACAGCCAAGCGGACAAGCTGAGCAGGCAATTGCAACCCCACAAATGGTCTCTCCTCCCAAGGGTTGCCTCAGACCTCTTCCAGAGGTGGGGAGCCCCAGAAGTCAACCTCTTTGCCACCGAGGAGAACTCCAAATGTCCCCAATTCTGCTCCAGGCATCCGTCGAGCAAGAGGCTGGCGGGGGATGCATTCGACACGTGCTGGGGGAGTGGTCTCTGGTGTACGCCTTCCCCCGACCCCCCTCATTCCAGCGGTCTTGCAACGCATCGTTTGGGACAAAGCCCGAGCCATCCTGGTAGCTCCCCACTGGCCACGACAAATGTGGTTCGCTCTCCTGAAATGCCTAGCGCAAGATGCCCCGTGGCACCTGCCCCTGCGCCCAGACCTCCTAACGCAGAACTCAGGGTTAACGAGACACCCCGATCTCCTGTCGCTAGCTGCTTGGATACTGAGCGGGTGAACCTGGCCCCCCTTGAACTTCCCGCAGAGGTGCAAGATGTCCTCGCAGCCAGGAGACCTTCAACCCGAAAATCGTACGGCCTCAAATGGAAGAGATTCGGCATCTGGTGCACCACTAGAGGGCTCGATCCTGTTTCCTGTCCAGTCGCACAAATCTTGCAATACCTCAGCTCCCTCTCGGACCTTGGCCTCAAGACCCAATCCATCCGAGTACATCTCTCTGCTATTGCGGCTCTACACGCCCCTATTGAGGGCGCCGACTCCATAGCAGCGCTACCCCTGACAACTCGATTCATGAAAGGCCTAGCGAACCTACGGCCCCCAGTGAAAGCTCCGGTCCCCCCTGGGACCTAGGGGTGGTTCTACACAGCCTCACCCTTGCCCCATTTGAACCCCTGCTCACTGCGGATATGAAATACGTCTCCTGGAAGACCATATTCCTGGTGGCCATCACTTCGGCCAGGAGAATCAGCGAGCTTCAGGCCCTAGTTGCGCACCTGCCCTACACGCAGCTGCACCAGGACAGAGCTTCCCTACGTACGAACCCCAGATTCGTACCCAAGGTGCCTTCGGCCTTCCATGTCAACCAATCTATTGAGCTCCCCTCCTTCCTCCCGGAACCGCACCACTCGGAGGAGGAGCAACGTCTACACACTCTGGACTGTCTGCGGGCACTCTGGATCTACCTGAACAGGACTCTATCCGCCCGCAAAGGCGATCAACTGTTTGTGTCCTACGACCCTCTCAGACCCGGTTTTCCGGTCACGAAACGGACTCTCTCCCATTGGGTGGCCTCCTGCGTAGCCTTCTGCCTCGACCAGCAAGGGAATCAGCCACAGAGCAGAATAGGTCCTCATCGCCTACGGGCAATGGCCACATCTCTGGCCAACCTGCGGGCCGTTCCCCTGCCCGACATTTGTAAAGCTGCCACGTGGTCATCTCCACACACGTTCCAGAAACACTACTGCCTCGACCTCCGCTCCAAGGAGGACTCGGCATTTGGCAGCGCGGTCCTGGCCACCGCCCTACAGTCCCCGCCGGCTGTCCCGTGATGGCTGACCCAAGGGCGCATCCACGGACTGAGACAGCTTAGGCGCACGCTAACCATGTGACACTGCCCTTCACTGCTTTGCACGTTGTGATGAACTCTTGCTCTGTCCTGATCCCTCACTAATTGCACTTGTTGCACCTATTGCACTGTTCTTGTGTTGATTGCACTGTTGTTGTTGTTGATTTGCACTATTGTGTTGATTGCACAGTTCTTGTTGCCGATTGCACTGTTGTGTTGATACCACTTATGCTGTTCCACGTTGTTGTCATGTAATGTTCTTGACACGGTTTTCAGTAAACAGCTACCTCCCTGTCGCAGTCTCGATTCATGCCTCCCTCCTCCACCTCAGCGCGCTGCGTGCAGCTAGGGAGTCACCATGTGTGGCTGATGAAATCCTGCGGTCCATGGAGAAAGCAAGGTTACTTACCTGTAACGGGGGTTCTCCGTGGACAGCAGGATGAGTCAGCCACACGCTCCCTCCCACCTCCCCTGGAGGAGGTCCGCCTGATCGTCCGCTCCCTGCCTTGTTGTCAAGCTTGGAAAAGGAACTGGCCAGGCTAGGGGGCGGAAACGGGAGGTGGGCTAGCAGAGAAATTTGAGAAGCACTTCCGAACCTGGTACCGCCCGGAGGACGTCACCATGTGTAGCTGACTCATCCTGCTGTCCACGGAGAACCCCCGTTACAGGTAAGTAACCTTGCTTTCTGTGAAGGCCACCTGGAGCAGAGGAGTTGCTCAGTGGTTGAAAGCAGCTGGCTGAAAGGTAGGAAAGTCGAGGCTCAAATTTCACTCCTCTCGCTACCCTTCCATGTGACTGTGGACAGTTCACTTTACTCTCAGGTACAAACTTAGGGGCCCTTTTACTAAAACCTTTTAGGTCTTGCAGTTACCATGCATTCAGCATGAAAATTAACGTGTGTTAAGTGCAAAGCCTCCATAGTAACTGTTGGGGACATAGGCAGCATGTATCTGGAAGTTACTGCATGGACGCGTAGCACAATTAGCGGGGGCACACCTTATGCCAGCCATAGAGATATTGTTAGGCACACAGTGTGCGATATAGACCCCTGCGAATAGCCCACACGCCACCCATTCCCCGCTCCTTTGTGCAATTGTCAATTAACATGCATTTTAGCATGTGGTAGCATTTACCGTAGGCTGTTATATCTGCTAAAACACACGTTAACTGATTGATTTCTTTGACTGGGTGATAGGAGAGTTGGACCGAGGGAGAGCCCTAGATGTGCTGTACTTGGAGTTCAGTAAAGTCTTCCACACCGTTCCGCAAAGGTGACTTATAAACAAATTGAGCACCCTAGGGATGGACTCTAAAGTGACTGACTGGATTAGAAATTGGTTGAGTGGGAGAAGACAAAGTATACAAGTAAATGGAGCCCACTTTGAGGAGAAAGAGGTTAACAGCAGTGTGCCCCAGGGACCTGTCCTTGGTCTGATTCTTTTTAACATCTTTGTTAGTGATACAGTGGAAGGGCTGTTGGGTAAGGTTTGCCTGTTTGCAGATGATACCAAAATCTGCAATAGAGTAGACATCCAGGAAGGTTAGATAACACGAGGAGGCATCTAGCTAAGCTTGAAGAATGGTCTAGAATTTGCCAGCTGAGATTTAATGCTAAAAAATGCAGGGTCATGCATTTTGGCTGCAAAAATCCAAGGGAGCGATACAGTGTAGGGGGTGAGGTACTTCAGGTCCACGGAAGAACGGGATCTAAGCATGATTGTTTCTGATGATCTTAAAGTGGCTAAACAGGTAGAAAAGGTGCCGGCGAAAACCAGAAGGATGTTTGGGTGTATAGGGAGAGGAATGGCCAACAGAAAAAAAGAGGTGATAGTGCCTCTGTATAAGTCTCTGGTGCAACCTCATTTGTAAAATTGTGTGCAATTCTAGAGACTGCACCTTCAAAAGAATATAAGCAGGTTGGAGTTGATGCAGAGGGTGGCTACTAAAATGGTTAGTGGACTTCATTATAAAGCATATGGGGACAGACTTTGGAATAGAGGAGATATGATAGAGATATTTAAATACGTCTGTGGCATTAATGCACAAGAGGAGAGCCTTTCAATTGAAAGCAAGCTCTGCTATGAGGGAACCTAGAATGAGGATGAAAGGGGATGGACTCAGGAGTAATTTGTGGAAATATTTCTTTATATGGAAGAGCAGACTAGATAGTCCATGTGGTCTTTTTCTCCCATCATGTTTCTATGGTTCTCTGTATAGAAACATAGAAAAATGACGACAGAAAAAGACCACATGGCCTATCTAGTCTGTCCTTCCATCAACTACAATAGTCCCCTTTTTTATTTTAGAGATCCTCTGTGTTTGTCCCATGCTTATGCATATCAGTGACTCAAATACCAAGATTTACCTGCATTGTCCCTCACTTGGTTTGCAGTTTGTCATGCTGTGAGGGCTTGTGTGCATCAGTGATGCTGAAAGCTAAACTATCGGTAGTTTAACTACTGGCAGGGTCTCCCAAGATGGACAGGTCTCAGCTGAGGTGCCAGACCAAGACAAACCACACATCTGGGCAGCAGCAGAATGGGATAGTGTTGACGGCAGAGGATCACATTTCTGTGACAACGGCAACAACACCAAACTTAAACTGTGCGGAAGAAAGGCCCAGCAATTTACTTCTGTATCTTGCCATGAAAACCCAATGGATAGTTACAACAAAACAAATTGTGCTATAGTGCTGGAAGATGAGACCCCCAGGTCGGAAGGCACTCAACTAGCTATTGGGGAAGAGCTGAAGACTTTTCAGAGTAAAGCCAGCATTTATGATGTGGTTGGATCAAAGCCCTCGGGACGTCTGACTGCTGATGTAGCTGCACATGAAATGAGAGTCAGAAGCTGTAAAGATGTCTTACGCATTGGAACATGGAACGTACGAAGCATGAACCAAGGGAAGTTGGAGGTGGTCAAGAATGAAATGGAACGTTTACAACTTGATCTGTTGGGTGTCAGCAAACTGAAATGAACTGGCATCAGGCACTTTGCATCAGATGATCACATGGTCTACTATGCTGGAAATGAAAGACAAAGAAGAAATGGTGTTGCATTTATAATAAAGAAGAAACTTGCAAGAACTGTAATGAAATACAATGCAGTCAGTGAACGCTTAATCTCTATTCATCTACGAGGAATGCCTATCAACACAACTATAATTCAAGTATATGCCCCAACAACAGCTGCAGAAGAGAACAAAATTGAAGAGTTCTATGAAGAAGTACAAGCTGAAATTGACAGAACATGCAAACAGGATATCCTGATAGTCATGGGTGACTGCAAAGCAAAAGTTGGCAACAAAGAAGGCAAAGTAGTTGGAAAATATGGACTTGGCAACAGAAATGAAGCTGGAGAAAGACTGATAAAATTCTGCAAGACCAATGATCTATTTATCTCAAACACCTTCTTCCATCAACACAAGCGGTGACTGTACACATGGATTTCACCCAATGGATTGTATAAAAATCAAATTGACTACATCTGTGGAAGTCAACGATGGAAAAGTTCTATAACATCAACAAAGACAAAACCTGGAGCTGACTCTGGTACAGATCATCAACTACTAGTATGCAAACTCAAGCTAAAGTTGAAAAAGAGCAAACCACTTGTGAATGCAGCAAAATATGACCTTGAGAATATACCACTGGAATTTAAAGACTGCCTGCAAAATTTATTTGCTGCTTTATATACAAATGACAGAGCTCCAGAAGAGTTATGGAATGACATCAAGAAGGTTGTGTTGGAAGAAAGCGAGAAGTCTCTACAAAAGATGAAAAAGCAAAAACAGCCAAAATGGATGACGGAAGAAACTCTGAAAATTGCCCAGAAATGCAGAGAAGCTAAAGCCAGAGGAGAAAGAGAGACAATAACAGAACTCAACAGAGATTTCCAACATGCAGCAAGACAGGACAAGGAAAAGTACTACAACAACACATGCAAGGAAATAGAAGCAGAAACTATTAGAGGAAGAACAAGATCGGCTTTCCTAAAGCTACGAGAGTTAAAGAAAAAGTTCCAGCTTCGAATCGGAATGTTACAAGATGCTCAGGGTTCTATGTTGAATGACGCTGAGAAGATCAAGAAAAGGTGGAAGGAATATACAGAGTTTTTTTATATGATAAAGATCAAGTGGACCAACAGCCGTTTCATCCTGTACCTTATGATCGGGAACCATTGGTGATGAAAGAAGAAGTTAAGGCTTTCAATGCTCCTTTATCAAAGAACAAAGCACCAGGCATTGATATCATTCCCATAGAAGTATTACAGCAATCTGATGCAGCTGTTACCGTACTTACAAGGCTCTGCCAAGAAATATGGAAGACAACATCATGGCCAACTGACTGAAAAAGATCTATGTTTATACCAATACTAAAGAAAGGTGATCCAACTGACTGGAAATTATCACACAATCGCTCTGATCCCACATGCCAGCAAGATTCTACTGAAGATTATTCAAAAGAGACTACAACCATACCTGGAACAAGAACTACCTGAAGTGCAAGCAGGGTTCAGGAAAGGGCGAGGAACGAGAGACATCATTGTGGATGTGAGATGGATCCTTGAAAAGACTAAAGAATGCCAAAAGGATATCTATTTGTGCTTTATCGACTATAGCAAGGCTTTTGACTGTGTAAACCATGAGAAACTCTGGGCCACATTAAGAAGCATGGGTATACCAGAACACCTGATCGTACTCTTTCACAATCTGTACATTGATCAAGAAGCAACAGTTCAAACGGAACAAGGAGAAACAGAATGGTTTAAAATAAGCAAAGGTGTAAGACAAGGCTGCATACTTTCCCCCTACCTGTTTAATTTATATGCAGAACAAATCAGCAGAGAAGCAGGATTGTATGAAGACAACAGAGGTGTGAAGATTGATGGAAGACTCCTCAACAACCTTCGCTATGCTGATGATACCACATTACTGGCTGAAAGTGAAGATGATCTGAAACATTTGCTTCTCACAATCAAAGAACATAGTCTCAAAATGGGCCTGCACCTTAATGTAAAGAAGACAAAGATCATGACAACTGGCATGATCAACAGATTCATCATTGAAGGAGAAGAAATTGAAATTGTGAACAACTTTAACCTACTTGGATCAACTATCAATAAAGAAGCAACAAGCAGTCAAGAAATCAGACGACGCATTGCTCTTGGCAGAATGGCTATGAAAGACCTAGATAAGATTCTCAAGAGCAGAGATGTCTCTCTCCATACAAAGATTTGACTTGTTCAAGCCATGGTATTTTCAATAACATCATATGGATGTGAAAGCTGGACAGTGAAAAAGATAGACAGGAAGAAAATTGATGCCTTTGAATTATGGTGCTGGCGGCTAATACTGTGTATACCATGGACTGCCCGAAGAACAAACCAGTCGGTACTAGAGGAGATCAAACCTAAGCTTTCTTTAGAAGCTCAGATGACAAGACTTCGACTTTCATACTTTGGACACATCATGCGAAGAGAGAGATCATTAGAGAAAGAAATCATGCTTGGCAAGATAGAAGGTCAACGCAAAAGAGGAAGGCCAGCAATGAGATGGATCGATACAATAACAGCAGCTACCACTCTGTCAACAATAAGCCACCTGACTCAAGACCAAACACAATTTAGGATAGCTATCCAGAGGGTCGCCATGAGTCGACTCCGACTCGAGGGCACTTAACAACAACCTGCATTGTTAGCACCCAAGCACCTTCTTATAAAATTACCTCTAAAATATAGCAACATAATAATGTAGTAGATGATGGGAAAAAAAATCAGTATGGTCCATCTCATATGCTTAGTGACCTGGTTAGAGTTGAACCTGCCACTCTGTGTGGGTTACCCCCCCCCCCCGACCTTTGTTTAGGGTTGTACATTCTGCCCAGTTATTCATTTCTTTGTTTACAATCTGAAAAATCAGCAGTGCTAATCCAAGAGTGTGCTAGGAATAAAGTGTCACTGGTCTGTCAAGAGGACCTTGATAAATTGGAAGACTGGACATCCAGATGGCAAATGAAATTTAATGTGGACAAGTGCAAAGCAATGCACCTAGGAAAGAACAACCCAAACTGTGGTTACATGATGCAACGTTCCACATTAGGAACCACCACCCCGGAAAAGGATTTAGGTGTCATCATGGATAATACTATCCCTGATAAACTTCGGGCCACAAAGAACATAACATCTTTCAGAAAAGCCCTCAAGACTCACATATTCAAAGACTACTTCTCAGACAACTTCACATAGCTAACCAACAATCAATTCCTCAGTCTCTAATCCCTCCCCCCCCTTTCCCCTCACTCTTCCCAAGTTTACCCCCTCCCCGTTACACCCTCCTATGACTACCTAAATGTCAGCAATGTATCCCTACATATATTAAATTACTGTTGAATGTATTCTCCAAGTTGATTAACCTGTTACAATGTATATTGTTCTATTATAGGGCGGTGTGGTCTAGTGGTTAGGACAAGGTACTTCAGGCCGGAGGGCCGGGGGTTCTAGTCCCACCTGGGGACAGCAATCTCAGGCCGGAGGGACTGGGATTTCTAGTCCTATAGGCACTCCTTGTGGTCTTGGGCAAGCCACTTAACCCTCCATTGCCTATGTTCCCTGTAAGTATTAGCGTATATGTCTCATATCCCCTTGTGTTAAATGTATACCCCAATTGACCGCTTTGGCCCGGTGAAAAGCGGGATATAAATGCAGCTAAATAAATAAATATTATAATGTAAACTGCTTTGACCACAGGATAAAGCGATATAGGAAAACTGTTAAATAAATAAATACATTGAAACCCTTTGCTCAATGTGCAACGGTGGCCAAGAAAGCAAATAGAATGCTAGGAATCATAAGGATAGGAATGGAGAATAAAACCAAGGATATTATAATGCCATGATGTGACCGCACCTTGAATATTGTGTGCAATTCTGGTTGCCATATCTTAAAAAGGATATAGCAGAATTAGAAAAGGTACAAAGAAGAGCCACCAAAATGGTAAAGAGGATGGAAGGATACCCCTATGAGGAAAGGCTTAAAAGGTTAGGGCTCTTCAACTGGGAAAGGAGACGACTGAGAGGGGATATGATAGAGGTCTATAAATTAATAAATGGAATGGAACGGTAAACACAGATCAGTTGTTTATGCTATCAAAAAGTAGAAAGACTAGGGGACATGCAATGAAGCTACAACAAAACCCATTTAAGACTAATAATAGAGCTAAATACAAAACAATCATGATCATCTTCAAAGTCATTCACCATCTCTCAGCAGACGTACTCCAAAACGTTATAACAAGGGACAGCAGCAATAGACCAAGAAGAACCAATAACAACAACATGATCGGCACACCTGCAGGCTATAACAAAACCAAACAATCAACCTCAAAAAGAGCACCATCACTACTGGCATCCACACTATGGAACTCCCTACCAACGAGCCTGAGAGCTTTAGATGACCTCACAGATTTCCGCAAAGACCTCAAAACATGGTTATTTATAGAAACCTATGAGCATTCAGGCAACATCCCCTACCCAAACAGTAACACTACTACCTCCGCCAACTAAACACACACTCATTCTATCCACACACACAAATATATCATACCACGTTACTAAATACCATTATGTTAAATGTTACCTCATTTGTCCTGTCTAAATACTGTTAAGTAACTGTACTGTCTAAATGTTTACATGTACCCTAATGTTAACTGTAACCCTCCAGTTGTGATGTGACGTGACCACCTTGATTGAAGGAAAAGGTGGCATACAAATCTGTCTAAATAAAAAGAAAATATTTTTTCACTCAAAGCGTAATCAAACTCTGGAATTCATTATGTAATAAAGGCTGTTAGTGTAGCTGGTTTAAAAAAGGTTTGGACAAATTCCTGGAGGAAAAGTCCATAAACCATTAAGAAGGACCAGGGAAATGCACTCCTTACCCCAGGATAAGTACCATGGAACTGTATACCTTTTTGGGAAGCTGCCAGGTACTCGTGACTTGGAAACAGGATACTGGCTTGATGGACCTTGGTCTGACCCAGAATGGCATTTCTTATGTTCTTATAGCCACACTGCCAAGCCTACATCCCAGCTATCAACCAGAGAGTATGACTCTTGCAAGGTCTCTCTTGTTATCCAGAATCATCTTTTTTTTTTATCTTCCTTATTTTTTTAAAGAACCAAACAAGGGGGAGACTAGATCTTTGAGACTCTTGCCTTGCTTGGTGGGGTGTTTCTTGTAGTATTCTCAACTTGCAGAGTTGCCAAGTTACCCAGTTCCAGGAGTGAGATTTTTAAGTCCATCTCATCTTGTTAAATTATGGGATCTGTGACACTGATTCCAATGGGCAAAACACCATACTGTCATGCAATGCAAATTTAAAACCATAACTTGCCAAAAATCTCACACCTGGAACTGGGTAACTGAGCAAGTTATGGTTTTAAATTTGCATTGCAAGATAGTATGGTATTTTACCCATTGTAATCAGTGCTGCAGGTCCCATAATGCATCAAGATGGGATTGGTTTAAAATCTAACTCCTGGAATTGGGTACCTTGGCAACTCAGAAGTTGGCACAAGATTTTCTTGGCTCCCTTCTTCTCCCCCCCCCTCCTTTTTCTCCCCAGTGCTCCTCCTACTTCTCTTCCTGGGAGACTCTGGGTAAACCTTGCCAGTCCAAGGTGCACCCTCTGCTCAGCTCCTTGGCCTTGGAAGCTGCCCTCATCACTGTCATCGTCCTCTGGCCCAGCAGGAAGGTAGAGGGTCCTTGGCAGCATGGTGTTGCAGTCTCAGCCACAACATTGGCCTCAATAAAACAGATTCCTATCTTTATTTGATTGCAATAGGTTATTTTATCTTTGGGCTCAACATATTTTATAAGATGCTGATTTTTTTTTAAACCTGTAATTATAGACAGAAAAAGTACTGTAATTTAAAAAGAAAATGTTTTTTTTGTTGTTTTTTGTTTGTTTTTTAGCAAATCTGTGGGGTTTTGTTTATTTCAAAAGTTAGCCTGATTAAGATCCAAATTGTGCAACTGCTTAAAGGGGTCATGTGTAAGAAAGAAAGATGTAATAAGATGCAGGTGGACATACCAGTGAAAAGAGATGAAGGGTAACAACATCTGTACCCAGAATCCATCCCAGATCTTACCTGCTCTAATAAAGAAAGAATGTTATCACCCATAGTACTGGGCCTGGCTTGGAAATAAACCCATTTTATTGTAACCAGCAGTTACAGGAGTGAGGTGGCTTACAAGGCATGCCCGAATATTTTGTCACTAAGGCCCCTATTTTCAAAGGTTCATGTGCATTAATGAAGTTAACACGCTTTGAGTTATATTGCACCAGAGTAAGAAAAGAACTGTGGGAAGCTCATGTTAGTAAAAGGGTCCCTACAACACTTTGAATGCTTCAACGGAGACCAAGAAAGGCGTCCTTTCCATCTTTGCCAAAACAGAAACCAAGGAACTAAAAGCTGGTTTTGTGCTGTTCCTTCTCCTGATTTGAGCTGATAGCTGCATTGAATTTGAAGTCACAGGTTGGCTGATTCTGTACCAAAGAGATGCTGGTGGGGAGGAAGTGTGCTGAAGGGTCCTGATCTGGAATGTTGCATGCTCGGGGTTTCTATTCCCACCTTTCCCACTGAACACACTGTGGCTTCTTAAGCAGATTGCTTGATCCCTTTCCGCCACTTTTACATTCATTCAAGCCAAATTCTAAGGGGCCAGGCGATCGCTGCAAAAGTCCTGTGGTATGTGCAGGAGGTATTCCCCGCATTTGCCCTGCAGATACCCTGGAGGAAATGCAAGCTTCGCCGGTTGCCACTCATGGAGGTGGTGGTAGCATTAACCACAAAGCCTGTAAAGCAGCAGCAGCTACAGCACCAGCAGTAGCTGCTTCAGTTTTCAATGCCCACGCTCTGTCCAAGTCCTGCTGCATTTCTTGCGTGTTAGCTGTCTCTGCAGCATGGCAATCCTGCATTAGTGCTGCGAATACAGCTAACATTAGCAGACATACAACGGGGTTACTTACCTGTAACGGGAGTTCTCCGTGGACAGCAGGATAAGTCAGCCACACATGGTGACGTCCTCCGGGCGGCGCCATAGGTACGGAAGTGCTCTCTAGAGCTCAGAAAGATGAGCCTTTCTGGGCATGCCCAGGTAGCCCACCTTACCGGCCCACCCCCTAGCCCAGCCAGTGTGTTCCTAGCTAGTATAAGCGGCTAGGGGGGGGCGGTCTCTGAGCTGTGCTCCTCCAGGGGAGGTGGGAGGGATTGTGTGGCTGACTTATCCTGCTGTCCACGGAGAACTCCCGTTACAGGTAAGTAACCCCGTTTTCTCCATGGACTAGCAGGATTGCATCAGCCACACATGGTGACTCCCTAGCTGTAGCAGTTGCAGTGGTGGAGGAGACCAGCGTACGCATAGACAAGAAGGAGACCGGTATTGGTAGTAACTTGTTTACTCAGTATTAACGTAGCTTAAGTCCATGCAAACAGTGTGTCAGTGCATACAGTGCAAACAACGTAAAATAGTGCAAAATAGTGCGACCAGGCATACAGTGCAAACAGCGCATACAGTGCAAACAGAGCAAACGGTGCAAACAGTGCAAGAATGCATACAGTGAATACGGTGCAAACAGTGCAGCAAGGCAGTTCAAGGTGCGTGTCACGCATTTGTTTTCTCTGGGGTCCCTGAAGGACGGCTAGCTGCCATAGAGAGGACGGCCGTGGCAAGGGCCCCTTCTTCCTGGGACCTAAGGTCGAGGCAGTAGTGTTTTTGGAACGTATGTGGGGAAGACCAAGTGGCAGCTTTGCAGACTTCGTGCAGTGGGACATTGCGAAGGTTGGCAATAGAGGTAGAGAGTGCCCTGAGATGGTGTGGGCCCACTCTCGCACACACCTGGGTACCGTTTGGGTCCAGGCGGAAAGCTATGCAGGTTGTGACCCAATGGGAGAGTGTTCTCTTGTTGACAGGTCTCCCGGGTCTTCTCGGGTCGAAGGACACGAACAGTTGGTCGCTTTGCCGGACAGGCTGCGTTCTGTGCAGGTATGCCCGGAGGGCTCGAAGGCAGTCCAGAGTGTGTAATTGCCGTTCTTCGTCTGACGCGTGCGGTTCAGGAAAGAAGGCGGGAAGTTCGATGGACTGGTTTACGTGGAAAACGGAAGGTACTTTGGGTACGAACCTGGGGTTGGTCCACAAGGTAGCATGCGTTTGGTGCAGTTGCGTGTAAGGGGGGTGAGCGACTAGCGCTTGAAGCTCACTGATCCTCCTTGCTGAAGCGATGGTTACCAGGAACAGCGTTTTTCACGTGACGAACTTCATCTCGGCTGAGTGGAGTGGCTCGAAGGGCTCTTGTGTCAGACGGTGCAGGACTGTGTTGAGGTCCCAGGCTGGGACCGGGTGTCTTACCGGAGGCTTCAGGTTTGTTAGGCCTTTCATGAAGCGTGCCGTGAGGGGCAGTGCTGCGATGGAGCTGGCACCTTCGGGCGGAGCGTGGTAAGCTGCAATCGCCGAAAGATGCACCCGGATGGACTGGGTTTTAAGTCCGAGGTTGGATAGAGAACTAAGGTACTGCAGGACGTCAGGTAGCGGGCAAGAGACAGGGTCAAGGTTTTTGTCCGCGCACGAGATGCTGAATCTTTTCCATTTGAGCCCGTAGGACTTTCTCGTAGAAGGCCGTCTGGCTGCGAGAACCACGTCTTGCACTTCAGAGGTTAGTTGGAGTGCGGAAAGGTTTCGCCGCTCAACCTCCAGGCAGTGAGAGCTAGGGCTTCGAGGTTGGGGTGCCATGTCGTGTCTCCGTTCTGCGATAGGAGGTCCTGCCGGAGTGGCAAGCGAATCGGGGCCTCGCAGGACAGGCGCAGGAGGAGAGCAAACCACATCTGGCGTGGCCAGTGTGGCAAAATTAGGATGGCGTGGGCTTTGTCGCGGACAATCCTTTGAAGTGTCGCTGGGATTAGGGGGGGTCGGGGGAAAGGCGTAGACGAGAGACCACTCCCCCCAGCACACATCGAATGCATCCGCTGACAACCTCTTGGCTGACGGGTGTCTGGAACAGAACAGAGGGCACTTGGTATTCTGCTCCGTGGCAAACATGTCGATGTTCGGTGTACCCCATAGCTGAAAAAGACTGTTGGAGACCTCTCTGAGAAGGGACCATTCGTGAGGCTGTAGCTGTCTGCTTAGTCTGTCTGCCAAGATGTTCTGATCTCCTGGGAGATAGGAGGCTCTCAGACTGCATCTGTTCCTTAAGGCTAGGAACCATATCCGTAGGGCTTCCCTGCAGAGGGGGCGAGAGGTGGTGCCCCCTTGTTTGTTGATGTAGTACATGGCTACTTGGTTGTCGGTCTGGATGAGAACTGTGTTGCCCTGCAGTTGCTGGAGGAAGGCTGTGAGAGCATATCTGATGGCTCTTAGCTCGAGCAGGTTGATGTGCAGGAGCTTCTCCCTCGGAGTCCACGCTCCCTGTGTGCGGAACTGCCGCAGGTGAGCGCCCCAGCCGGCAGTGGAAGCGTCGGTGGTGAGTATCGCTTGATGCTCGGGTGGGTGGATGTCCTTGCCCCCTGATAGGTTGCTTGTTTGGGTCCACCAGTGAAGCTGAGCCTTGATCTGCGAGGTCATAGGGATGTGTTTGGAGAGGGGTTGGGAGTGCTGATTCCAGTGCGTGCGCAGGTGCCACTGGAGTGGGCGCATCCGAAGTCTCGCCATGGGAAGGACTGAAGTGGTTGCAGACATGTGGCCCAGCAGGCACAGTAGGGATCTCGCTGAAGAGGATCTTTTCGTTGTCGCTCTGCGTGCTAGGGAGGTGATGGCGGCTAGCCTGCGGTCGGGTAGATAGGCTTTTGAGGCTGTCGTGTCTATCACGGCTCCAATGAATTCCAACTTCTGGGAGGGCGTGAGATGCGATTTGTGGAGATTGAGGACAAACCCCAATGAGGTGTTCAGTGATGTGGTTCTCTTCAAGGACTCGAGAAGGTCCGGGACCGATGGGGCCGTGAGGAGCCAGTCGTCGAGGTAAGGAAAAATGGACACATTGTGCTTGCGGAGGTGTGCCGCGGCCACACACTTCGTAAAGACTCGAGGAGCAGGAGACAGCCCGAAGGGAAGGACCTTGTACTGGTAATGCTGTCCCAGCACCTGGAAGTGGAGGTACTTCCTGTGTGATTGGTGGATGCTGATATGCGTGTAGGCATCCTGCAGATCCAGGGATACCATCCAGTCGCCAGATTGAATTAGGGGAAGGATGGAGTTGAGGGAGTACATCCTGAATTTTTCTTTGACTATGAATTTGTTGAGGTTGCGGAGGTCGAGGATCGGGCGGAATCCCCCCTTCTTCTTGGGGATCAGAAAATATCTGGAGTAGAAGCCGGAGTTCCTTTCTCTGGGAGGTACCTCCTCGATAGCACGGGAGGCCAGCAGGTTTAGCAGTTCCACAGTCATTGCCAGGCGCAGGTGTGACGGTGTGTCGCTGACAGGGTGCTTGCGTTGTGTTGGCGGGGCTGCGAAGCGCAGGCGGTGGCCTTCTCGGATGATCCGTAGAACCCAGGAGTCTGAGGAGATACGCTGCCATTCTTTGAAAAATTGCGTCAGGCGTCCCCCAATGTGGGTGATCGCCTGAGATTCGCCGTCAAAAGGAGGGCCCGCCTTCGTTCGCAGGGGCGTTATTGGGCTTTTTCTGTTTCCTGTCCCTCTGGGGGTTGCGCTGATGGGAAGGCCCCTGGTAGGAGGTGTACTTATACCTCGTGTTCTGCCATCTGCGATTGTAAGGGTATTTTTTGCTGGAGCTGTAGTAGGGTTTCTTCTGTGGATTACTTTTCTGAGAGCCACTGTGGCGCTCAAAGCCGTCTTCGACTAGGGTCTGGAGTGTGTTACAGTGCTCCTTCATGTCGTTTACTGTATCTTTTACTTTGTCTCCGAAGAGGGAATCGCCCGTGCAAGGTGCATCTGCAATCCTGTCATGGGTGTCATCACGCAATCCCGATGCCCTTAGCCAAGCCCACCTTCTCGCGGAGATCGCTGTACCAGCCGTCCTCAACGCTGTGTCGAAAGCGTCGAAGGTTGCGCTGGCCATATGCTTGCTGCACTCGGACATATCCGTGAGCGTTCTGGAGGGTGCGGCTTGAGTGTCTTTCGGTAGCGATGCGAGGGAGGCTTTAAACTCCGCCATGCATGCATCCATGAAGAGGACCTGTTGAAACTGGTGTGCTGCGATCTTAGCCCCCAGGAAGACTTTCTTCCCGATGTCATCCAGGAGTTTGTGGTCTCTACCTGGCGGGCTGTTGGCATGGGTGCGAGAGGATTTGATCCGCTTGAGGGCCGAAGATACCACAATGGATTGATGAGGTAGCTGGGGGTCAGCGAAGCCAGGCAGAGGTTGCACCTGATACTTTGTTTCGAGCCTTCTCGGGAAGGCTCTTCCAGAAGCTGGGGTTAGCCATATCCTCGAGTGGTTTTCACGCAGTGTCTGGTGTATAGGCAGCGCGAAGGTAGGCTTGGGGGTGGCAAGGTATTTTAGAACCTCAGGCACCGGTGCCTTGTCATCAGCTGCGCCCATCAGGGACAAGGTGGAGGCTAGCTTGGTAATAGATTTTGGGTATGTAAGGTCCTCTGGGGGGGGAGGGGTTTCCTCCGCCTCCGCCTCCGTGTTGCGTTTGTCTTCAGAGGTTGATGGCTCGTTGGATGCGGCGCCCACAACCGCCTCTTCTATGTCCTGCTCTTCTGCCGTAGTGTCCGGAGAAGGCTGTACTGCGGACATCCTCTCAGGGGTGTAGGACCTGGCAGGTGGTTTTAATGTGGGTGCCTCCTGGGGCTCCAGAGGTTTTTCCCCCGAGGGAGCTGCTGAAGGCGCTGGAGGATGTACTAGCGAGGAAGGTTGTCTTACCAGCTGGGACAACAGGTTCAAGATGCTAGCAATGCTTGATGCTCCACTGGATTCACTCCTGCTGTTATGCCCAGGACTGGAGGAGTTAGAGGATCTTTGCCTTTCACCTCTATGGCTGCGGTGTTTGCTGTGGCGGTGTGGAGAGCGGCGATAGCGCTTAGAGTGCTTGTTCCTGCTTTTTCTGTGTGTGGAAGCGCTACTACTGCTGCTGCTGCTAGAGGAGTGATGGTGTCTTTTTCCCCCCCTCCTGTGACTTTCATGGCTCAATCTGCCTCTGCCTCCGTGATGGCGCGGGGTCTTTTCAGCGCCGGCAGGACTCTCGGCGCCGACGTGCAGGACTTGGGGAGCAGGCAGCGGAGGGCTGCATGGACGGCCGGAGGATCGGCGCCGATGGCTGCACTCGTTTCCGCGCCGTGTCGGGGCTTCCGGGTTTGAATTCCCGCCCACTAGATGGGCGGAGCTGGAGGACTGGCAAGCCGGAGTGGAGGACCGGGGACCACCGCCATCTTCGTTGATCGCATGGACTTGCACAGCGATGCGATGTATCCCCGCGGCGTTGGAGGGTCCTGCGGTTGGCCTCGAACATATCAGAGGGGTGGATATTTCTACCTCTGCTGCACGGCTGTGGATGGAGGCCGCATCGGGTGCATCCGGAGCCGGAGACATTAGTGAGCACACCGCCGGGGCGGGGGCTGCATCAGAGTTCGATGGGCAGATAGCAGGAGCAGGAACAGCAGCGGAAAGAAGAAAATTAGCAGAAGTACTTGCGATTTCGTTCAAGTAATCATTCAGAGCGTGCCATCTGGATCTCTTCGCCCTGGGGGACATTTTCCCGCAATGCTCACAGTTCTCCACATTATGCTCAGTGCCCAGGCAGCGCAAGCAGGCAGTATGGGAATCGGTGTTGCTCATTTTTCTCTTGCATTGGTGGCATTTCTTGAAACCAGGTTTCGGCATGATTAGGAGATTTGGATTGATGGATAGAGAGCAGAGTCCGTCTTGCAGGCAAGGTGGAAGGAAGAATACTGGCTGGGCTAGGGGGCGGGCCGGTAAGGTGGGCTACCTGGGCATGCCCAGAAAGGCTCACCTTTCTGAGCTCTAGAGAGCACTTCCGTACCTATGGCGCTGCCCGGAGGACGTCACCATGTGTGGCTGACGCAATCCTGCTAGTCCATGGAGAACCCTAAGTTTCATTGTGTCCAGCCCCCAGCCCCCTGCTGAGATGTTGTGCAGCTGTGTCACCCAGTGAAAAGCTTTTCTTGATTTAATAGACAGTAGAATCCGGCTAACCTTGAGGGAGTGAGGAGACTTGTTACTGCATTTACAATTTGTCAGCTGGTTTTCTCTTTTATACAACTCTGCTTAATATGTAAAGATCACAAGAAGCTTCGAGAGCAGGACCGAGGAAGGCTGCCACTATTTGAGTGGACAGCTAGAAGGGGTCTCTTGCAGTCAGTTTCATTACCTATTAACTTATAACAGATGAAAATATTTTATCTTTCCTCGTCCGTAGCCATTCAGCTGCTGGTTCCTGACATGGCTGGCTGGTAGGGTTTCCATTGGGTAATCTTACACCGTATTCTCATCTCTGGGGCACCCACGCCCCAGGTTGCACTGTGCTAGATTAACTAATCAAAAATCTCTCTTGAATTTTCACTTTTAAGTAGTGTGATGGATGTGTTAATCCAATTGGATATGTAGAAATAAAGGTGAGGTCTTTTTACCTAGAAATACTGGATTAAGTTAACATGCTGCAGCTAGTTTTCCAGACTCAGCACTGAGCTGATGAAAGGAGCGAAAACTCCGCGCAAAGGTATTAGGCTATTTCTATAAAAAGGTCTCACCCTACAGCCTGTTTATTGATGTATTTGGCATTCTTAAAGGTGACTGTAATAAGGTTGGACTATATGCAGAGGGAAGACGTTTCTTGTTTATTTTGATATAAAACTATATCTACTGCCTCCTGACGGAAATCTTCAAAATGGTTTATAATATTAAACTAAATACATTTCTGAAATATGCGCCTTGGAGTCAGTGCTGACTCCTGGTGACCCAGCAGCTCCTGGGTTTTCGTGGCAGTGTGACCGGAAGGAGATTGCCAGGCAATGGAGGATTGAGTGACTTGCCCAAGGCCACAAGGAGTCCCAGTGGGCATCAAACCTGGTCTCTTGGTTACTACACCAGCGCTCTAACCACTAGGCTGCCCTCCTTTCTATTGCATTTAAATATATCAGCAAAGGAGAACATCACAGGTTTTAGTAACACCCAATGCTGGAAATCTAATGCAATTAAAACGTCAAAATAACATTTCAAAAATATAATCCCAAAATGTCTAGGCGTTTCCTAAGACGGTTTCTTTCTCGGCCTTCTCTTTGAGGACATTATTAAAGTCCATATTTCGGAGTGAAAGTGCTTAGGGCCTACTGACACCAAAATCTAGCCCTGTTTACATCCCCTCCACCCCTACCCCAGACTGTGAATAAGCAATCCAGAGATCCATCTTCAGCCACCAACGGGGAGAGCAGTGCTGAGTCTTAACCCCTCAAAAAACCTGAAAACATTCATGGATAGATCTAGCTCTGGGCCGCACAGCAGAATGGATTTTGTCACCTCGTGCAAGGGCCCTTTTGCCAAAGTGCGTTAAGTTCAGGCCCACCATAAGTTACCATGGGGGCATGGCTTCACCTAGCGTTACCTAAATTGGTGGAGGAAAGTGCACCCGCAGTAACAGTGATGTGCATTAGGGACATATCTGCACGTAAACTGTCGAACATGCTAGCACGCCCCTGACTGTTACCATGGAGGCTTTCTACTTAGTGCACCTAGTTTTGCATTAAATGGGCCCCACAAAATCACTGTACAGGAAGATATTTCAGTACTAGAAGCCACCTTGTGTGTGAATATAGTGTAAGGATAGGAGGTGGAGTGTGTGTGCGAGATCCAAAGGTTTGTGTTTGTTTCGACACGATTTGTGTACATCTATGAATATGTTTGTTGAAGAGATTTACAGATGTGGTAGTTGTGTAGGTGGAAGCCCGAGGAAGGGTAAGTGAAAATGTGATATCTACGCGCATATTAATACTCGTGTGCGCGTATTTGGGAAGCGTTTGTGGCAGAGACATGAGTGTGGGTGGATTATTGTGCAAGGGGGGATGTGTTGAATGTGGCGGAGGTGACCTGGGGCTCTCTCCCTGAAGCCTGGAGTCTGCTGTCTGGGCTCCTTTCATCAGAGAGGCTGGGAGGCCAGTGAGCTCAGGTATAAGGCATGCAAAAAACGCTCATTAGTCCCAGGGCCCCCGACCGGTTCCAGGGCACGTCCAAGCAGTTATAAATGTCTCACGTTGTGCTATTTTTAGCTGGGGATTGTAAATAGTGCAGAGTACAAAGTGCAACACTTAGCAAGGGCCGGCGGCCCCAGTTCCTTCTTTTCCTGCCTTTGCAGGAATTCGCGGGGGGGTTTGGAAAGCTGGAGCCGGGGGCGGGGGCTGCAGAGGGTTTGCTTTGCTGGAAACTAGCAGCAATCGTTTCTGTTTTGCCACATTTTCTTGGGGGAAGCTGTTTGCAACAGGGCTTTTTAAAAATATATATATATTGTAGATAAACTGCCGGAAAAAAATCTGTAGGAAAAGTGTTCCTAAGAGTTTGCCCTAGAGGAGGGAAAGGAAGCTGAATGCGGGGCAGAGTTCAGTAGAGGAAATAAATCTCCACTTTCTAAAAATAGCCCGAGCCTTGTTCAAATAGTTCCCAGGCGGTGAAGCCAGAAAAGCGACTCCTCGGACTTTTCCCGCAGGAACTTGGGCTAACTTAAGCGATGAGCCCTGACGGGGTCCTGAAGTTTGTGATGTTCGCAGCCCGACTGGGCCCGCGGGCTTTCTTGCTGGGCACATACCGGGGGGGGTGGGGGGGGGGGGGGGGGGGGGTGGGGGGGGGTTGCTTGGTTTCCCTCAGATCTAGGCGCGTTTTCTCGACTAAGCGCGGTTTCTGCCGGTGTTTAGATAAGGGAAGTGTTCACTTGCTTCGCCGTAGAAAATGGTTTTAAAAGATGGATAATAACCGATTGCTCGTTTATATTATTTTGTTCTCTTTTGATTTAGTAAATATAATTCAGTATATACCTGTTCACTCCCTTCTTGTATAATTCGCTTTTTAGCAGGGTCGCCAGTGCCCCCTCCTTTTCCTGCAAATTCCGTTTATTTATGGGGGGTGGGGGGCCCTACTTTAGCCTGAAGGACTGGATGCTGCAAAGCTGTAGTTTAGGGAAAACAGTAGAGGTTTTAGTACAGACTAGAGGTAAACTGTTCCCGTTTTCTCTTTGTGACGTGGTGCTAGTAGCAGGGGGGATTTTTATTTTTGGGAGGGGGGAAGGGGGGGCGGCGAGAGAGGGTGTTGATCGCCTGTCCTGGGGGTGCAACCCTGGACTGTACTGGACCGGGATAAAGATGTAATATATATCCCCTGAATCAGAGGTGTGAGAAAAAAGGAAATCCGGACATTTGCACATTGAATAGTTAGAAACTTGCTTTGTTTCAGAACCAGTAGTAGGATATAAGTTATTACATGTTTACAAACGGGTTCGGCTTAGGAGTTAAGTAAAATGGTATCCGGATTTTTTAAAAATATAATCGAGGGAGAAAAAGTGGATCAGAGTCGCTCGGGTTGTCACTTGCTTCTGACCCCGGGACGTTTCACGTCTTGCAGCAAGGCATCCAGGGAGAGCCCCCGCTCCAGGCCACCTTTGCCGAGTTGCCCCTTGGTTTGAGCTCGGGGTCGGGTCTCTTTCCCAGCTCGCAGATACACACAGGAACGTGCAAACCTTCCACCTAGGCGCACGTAATTATTCGGTCTGATTATCTGTAGGAGATGAAATGCAAAACTTCTGAACGCGCAACACCAACCAAGTCTTAGTCGTTTGCTGTTACTATTTGGATGATTAGTTTGTGCCCCCAGGAGTCTGCTTCGCGGTTGAACTATGCGTTTCGTTCTCTTAAGTGGTTTCGTTCTTTGGGGCTGGACGTCAGATACGGCAGTGGAAACTCTCGGCACGGGCTTCGGTAGCGACTTGTTTTATTTTCTTCCTGTTTGGAGAAAAGATGGAGGCTTTTCTCTCCTTTTATTTTGCAGCAAACATTTTTATAATGCAGAATAATACTATATACCTTATATTCTAAAATAATTAAAAAATTGAAGACATTAAAAAAGAAAAGATGAACATTTTTTTTTATTTTCTCACTTGCTCCAAGGCTTCTGAAATCTGGCCTCGCAGCTAATTGCTCTGAAATGTGGAGCTCTGGGGAAGGTCTCAACGTTTGTTCTTCTGTGATTGCAGTCACAAAATCTACATCTGGTTTACTTCGTCATTTTAGGATATTCTTTCGGACGCTCTTCTGTCATTTAAGAACAATGGGAAAAGGTTTAACAGAGGCTGGAAAGTAAATTTGGGATAAGCACATGTGCTATGTTGTTTAAATATCTTACCCGAACCCATGCAGAAATTAGCCAACAACCAAGGATTGGTTTTAAACTTGGTTTTAAACTTTGATCCTAAAGTAGGTGGGAATTGTAGTCCCTGGATTCTGCCCATCGAAATCAACACTGTCGGCCCCATAATGATCTGGGCTGGTCCAAAATCTTCCTGGACCTGGGTAACTTGGCAGCTTTGAATTAAGCATTTAATTCTTTCCTTAAAGAAGCACATGTTATATGCATCTCTGCCGAATTTTAAATCGTTTTCTTTCCCTGGTATCAGTAGACCTAAATCTGCCGTATAGGAAAATATAATTTAATGGCAAAATGAATAATGTGTTTTTAGCAAGTTGTAATATTTTACTTATGAAAAAACATCAGATTAATGCCAACAAACAGATATTCTTTATGAATATAATCAACCGTTTTTCCCAGGGGGAAAAGCTTATTTCCGATTTTTCTTTTACACTGGAAGCTGCCATACCTGACCACTGTATGATTTAAATATATATATATATATATTTTTTTTTATTTTTCATTTAAAAAAATATTTTGTATTGAGAACATAACATAAAAACTGCCCCAATTCATCACTGAAAAAAGGGGAAAGTATATTCCTGCATCATATATATCTTACCAAGTGTCAGAATATTTAAAAAGGATTCTGGAGAATGTTTCCAGGCTTTTATGAAGTTCCCCATGTCAGACCAGCTTTGCTGACAACAGAAATAAAATATATGTTAGATACACAAATAACTCTGGCCTGATATTCTAAGCATTTTCCCCATAGACACAAACTGGGGGCAACCTTAGTGGTACATTTGGTCCTATGATATAGAAAGATGAATGAATATATTTTTAGAAAGGTTTTTTAAAATAAAGCTAGTCTGGAATTACTGTACTACCAGCTTCAGTAACAGATATAAATATAGTTCAATATCTTTTTTTGAACTTATAAATGATATTAGATTTCTATGTTAGTTTATTTATTCTAGCTAGATTTATTTATCCTTTTAAAGACCCAGGGCTGAGTATAGCAATAGCATAACAGAATAAATAGCATGTAAAGAAAGCAGCATCATAAAACCATAAAATTAAATAGAGTATGTTTATGTTTATATTGCCCTATATCAGACAGTACTAGAGTGATTTATAATACTAAGAGTACTGGGATCCACCAAAAGGATGTAAAAATAGCCAGTTTCGGGGAACTTGTTTTACAAAATGATGATTCAAAAAAACTGCATCAAACTGATCTAATTTAAATGAACCTCACTTAGAGATCATTTGCTAACATTTCTCGTGTGTTTCCACCATTGTTATGCGCTATTTGTCATAGGTTCTGTGGCGGATAATATGGGTTAACAGCGCTAGTATATGATATTTTAGGATATGATCCCTTTTTGATTTTTGATGATTACATTTATAACAACGGAGGAGCGGAGATGACAGTACAAACCAGATCAGTAGTAAATAAAACAGTTATTCCAAATAAAGTATTTGAATTTTGTAATTTTCATGGGATTGCTTCTAGTGATTTCAAATATAGTCAACATTCTTTTTTGTTGTGTGAAACTTTTCTGCAGAAAAATCTTATTTCTATCTGTAAATTAATTCATATTTTTAGGGCTATGTCTGATTTTCATTTGCTTTTTAATACATTTTCATTTGGGATTTAATGATTTCTCTAATTTCCTAAGACACAGTAGTAGCAGTTTCAGAGAGTAACATTTTCTACTTTTGTTTGTATGGATATTTCTTTTTAATTAGCCCCAGGAGTTAAGTGAATGATTTACATTGTGCACAGCCTAGTGTTAGGGAAATACTTACGACCTTCAGGGTAAACTGCACAGAGATAGCTTCACTTTAGATCTCTCTTGTGCCATTTAACTCTAACATCAAATCTGGAGCATACAGGCTATATCAGAGGTATTTCCATCTTCTTTCTGACCTAGCATTTTAACCCGTTAAAGCTGGTTTGGATCCCAGGACCTGGATCTGGCGTCTTCATTGATACCTCCCTGGGCCTTTCTTTCTATTTTATATCCCTTACCAATTTGCTCATTCCCGCACACTAGGGCTCTTTCCAAGAACCTTCCAATCAGGAGCTTTAATGTTGAAATTTTACAAGAACATGCAAGATAATGTGCTATTCCCAGAAACCATGCAAGTGATTTTCTAATCAGGAACCTTTAGACAAGTGATGAAACTTACACGTTTATTAAACTTGGAGATACATATGCATAGTAACAAAAATGATTGATACACAAACTAATAATTGACAGTGTTTACATATTGAGTAAAACCATATCTAATATTCAGAAGAATGAATGTCTGATCCTCTCCCAGTTAACTCATGGCCTCTGCCTAACTTACTCTTGTCTTCCTAGCACCTGACTTGCTTCTGTTGTCTTCTTCTCCTTTTCTGCTTTCAGATTGTACACCTTATTTCCCTGTTTTTTCCCATCTTCTCTCTTTCATTTATTTTGTTATTTTTATTATTTTTCTGCTTTGTAAACCATTATAATATATATTTAGATTTCAGTGAAGCCTTTGACACTGTTCCGCACAGGCAACTTATAAAGAAATTGAACACCTAGAGATGGACCCTAAAGTGACTGATTGGATTAGAAATTGGTTGAGTGGGAGGTGACAGAGGGTACAGGTAAATGGAGCTCACTCTGCAGAGAAGGCTACCAGTGGCGTGCTGCAGGGATCTGTCCTTGGTCCGATTCTTTTCAATATATTTGTAAGTGATATTGCAGAAGGGCTTTTGGGTATGATTTACCTCTTTTTGTGAATGATACCAAAATCTGCAATGGAGCAGACACCCAGGAAGGAGTAGATAACATGAGGAGGGATCTAGCTAAGCTCAAAGAATGGTCTAGAATTTGGTAGCTGAGATTTAATGCTAAAAAATGCAGGATCATGCATTTGGGCTGCAAAAATCCAAGGGAGCAGCAGTATAGTGTAGGGGGATGAAGTACTTCTGTCCACAAAAGAAGAGCGGGACCTGGGTGTGATTGTTTCTGATGTTCTTAAAGTGGCTAAGCATGTAGAAAAGGTGTTTATGTTTGTTTATGTTTATTTAAAACTTTATATACCGCCCATCACAGGGTATCAGAGCGGTTTACGATCATAAAATCATAAAAGGCTGCAGAAAGGAAAGAGAACGCCAATTTAGAAGTTTCCAAGAGGGGGAAAGGAAAGAGAACAGAAAAGTAAAAAAAACGACAAGACAACCAATAAAAAAGTTAATTACAATACTCGTTAAGGGGAAAGGTAGTAGGAGGTGAGGGAGGGGGTGGAAGGTTGAAAGCCATACAAAAAAGGTGAATTTTTAAGTGGGTTTTAAAGGATTTGAAAGAAGGTGACTGCGAAAGCCAGAAGGATGCTTGGGCGCATAGGGAGAGGATTGGCCAACAGAAAAAAGGAGGTGATAGGACCTCTATATAAGTCTCTGGTGCAACCTCATTTGCAGTATTGTGGGCAGTTCTGGAGACTGCACCTTCAAAAGAATATAAAGAGGATGGAGACGGTGCAGAGGGTAGCTACTAAAATTGTCAGTGGTCTTCATCATACAGTAAGGCATATGGGGGCAAATTTAAAGATCTGAATATGTCTACTTTGGAAGAAAGGCAGAGGAGGAGAGATATGATACAGATGTTTAAGTACCTTGATGGTATAAATGCATGGGAGGAGAGCCTCTTTCAATTGAAAGAGGGCATAGGAATAAGGTGAAAGGGGATAGACTTAGGAGTAATTTGAGGAAATATTTCTTTATGGAAAGAGTGGTAGATTAATCAAATAGCTTCCCAGTGGAGGTGGTGGAGAAAAGGACTATCCAAATTCAAGAAAGCATGGGAGAAACTCGGAGGATTTCTAAGGGAAATATAGGGACTGTAGAGCTTAGTAATTAGTATGGAAGGGCAGACTGGATAAGCCATATGGTCTCTGCCATCATTTATCTCTGTTCACTGTTTCTCTAGCAAATACTTGCAAATAAATAAATATATTTTAGGAAATATTTCACATTTAGATAAGAAGGGCATCAAGGGCCAAGTGTGTCATAGATCTTACCAACAAACAGAAAGGGGGCTGTTTACTACTAAGCTGCGCTGTTATCACAGCGGAGGACTTACACTATCTGGCTGCCTTAACGGATAACGCATGCAAAAAGCAGATAACTTAGCAATTTTTTTGCGCTGTCTGCATGAGTGGGTGTGTCTGCAACATGGAGTTAACATGGACCTTAACAGCACACAGTAACCATCAGATTTGCAGACAGCACTAACGCCACCTCAATGAGTGGCATTAGCTGCATTCAGGCTGCTATTGGGCCACACACTCCGCGTGTTCAGTGTGGTATGTGCTCAGGAAATTCTGGGCATGTCCCCAACAGATGCCACATGGGTTTTGCAGCTAATGTTGTGCCATTTGCACAAAAAAGGTGCATTAGCTGCAAAAGCCTATTTCGGCTTAGTAAACATAGCTCAAAGTGGAAGAAAGTCCCTAGTACAGGGATGGACAACTCCAATGCCAGAAAGTTCAGGATTTGCATGTTAATCCAAAGGGAGACTTACAGACACGTTGGATCCAAAGAATCAGATGTTTTGGCATGGCTTGGCTATCCTCCACTCTAGGGCCTTGATTCTCTATTACTGCCTTCATGTATCTGACTGTAACCATGATAAACGGTGTTTATTACAGAGGAGGCTAAAACTCCTGGAGGCAGTAGAGCAAAACAGAGTTTGAGCCTTTGATTGTGGATTTGAGGAATCTCCTTCTGTGCGAGTTCACAGTCCGCTCTTTATTAAGAGTGCATTAAAATATCTTGATCAGGGCAGATGCACAATGGCGAAAGAGTGGGTTATTGCGAGAAGGATTTAAGCCAGTGAATTCATTAATTCTATTTTTATTATTTGTACCTTCAACTGGATATTTACAAGTCTTTTGAATACATTGCTCTGTCCTAATGCCTTGTGGCCAAAACATCAGTCTTCTAAGGATACCATACAGTAAGCTTTTGACTCATTTTGTAAATAATGTGTCGGTTATGGCCAAGGGCAAATTTTGCATTTCTTTGATCAGGGTTTGTTATACAAGAACTTTTATATAGCAGAATTAAAATGGCAAACCATTCTTTTTGAATTAGTATTTAAGGAAAGGACATTCAGAGCTATGTTGGAGGCTAGAGGCTTGCGTGTCTGAGTGACAAAGATTTACAGTTGCCAGTGAGTTCTTGGAGGGTACAAATGATAATACCTTGTCTAAAATACTAGTCAGAGCAGATGATATTGTTTGACACTTAAGGTTCTCATTGGCTTATCTGGAATCTGCCTTTTTCAATTTCTGTTTTCATAATATATTTTTGATTTGTTAGTATCTGGCTAATAAACATGCTTTTGAAGTAATTTTCTGTATCCTCTGAGTTTTGATGTATTGTCTATTGCAAAGGCTGTGGGGTAAAGTAATGTCACAGTGCTTTGGCAGAGTTGCCAAGTTACTCAGCTGCGGGCATGAGATTTTTTTTCCCAGTTCTGGTTTTAAATTTGCATTGTAATGTAGTATGGGATTTATAGTCCCTGATTTTTCTCATTGGAAGCAGTCCTGCAGGTCCCATAATGCATCTGGACAAGACTGTTAGAAATCCAGAAATGGCTTAAAATCTCATGCCTGGTACTGGTAACTTCAATAATTATTAGGTCAGTTTTCAGAGCGTTGGTACTGGTAACTTGGCATCTCTGGCTTTGGGGATCAAAGTACGTGACAGAAAACAGTGGAAAGATTTAGAAGCCTCTAAGGAAGGTTGTAAATATTACCGTAACATTGCAGGGTGTTGGGGAAAGAGCCAAGGTGATTAGAGATGGGGAGTGACTCAGGGAGAGACAAGATTAGCGGGGGGCATGCAGCAATGGTTTTGAGGAACTATGTCAGCTGTAGGTTAGGGGAATTCAAGAGACATGGCAGGCAGCAGTGACTTCCTACAGGTCTTTTACACAGCTGAATAGGGTTGACAACTGGCTCTAGATTCGCCCAGTAGTTTTGATCCAGTCCTGGGTTTACCCCACTGCATGCAGGAACTTGTAGTCTTGCTTTTCTTATAACGTGCAATAAAGATATCACAACTACAAGTCCCTGCATGCAATGGGGTAAACCCAGGGCTGGATCAAGCCTGTCGGGCAAATCTGGAGCCAGTTGACTACCCTACAACTGAAGCAAAACTAAAAGCAATTCTATATGAGTTGGAATTTCAGGATAGAAAGAATGGGCAAGGTACTTCAGGCCGGAAGGTCGGGGGTTCAAATCCCACTAGAGGACAGCAACCTTGGGCCGGAAGGACTGGGGTTTCTAGTCCCACAGGTGCTCCTTGTGGTCTTGGGCAAGCCACTTAACCCTCCATAGCCCATGTTCCCTGTAAAATAGTTATCTCCAAGTTCTAATGTCCTGTTCAATGTAATTTCAGTTTGTTCAATGTAAACCGCACTGATGCAGAATAGCGCGGTATATAAGAGAATGTAAATAAATATATAAATTGAGGAGATGTGGTGGATGGAGGTGAAGGTGGGGGAGAGACTTCAAAGAGTTGCAATAGGTTGGACTTGGGGGAGAGGAAGGGGGTGCAGTGGCAGTGGGCAAGTGCAAATGAAGGCTAAAGAACAGTACTGGATATATCCTGGTCCCAATGGAAAGAAGAAAGCAAGGTGGCTGCTGCAAGCATGCTGATTTGGAGGTTAGAAACGAGGGCATTGGAACACCTTTTTGAATGGGGCGGCAATGTAACCATCCTCTCTCCCTATGTCCCCAAGCTGTCTGGGAGAAAGATGTAATCATGAATGTGGATTGTTGCAGAGAAACTATTTCAAGGCTTCTGCCATAGAATCAGATGTTTGGTTTAACATACTTATCTCGGTTTACCCCAGAGGATTTCCACATAAGTAGGAATTCCATTGTGAACACTTTCGTTGATCAAAACAGAATCTCAAGGTGTTTTACAATGTAATACTTGAGAAACATGCACAGGGCCACCTCTGGATATACTGTTTTTCAGCTTATGCTTACACAGTGCACAAAAGGTTCCTGAAGAGCAGGCAGGTGACGCAGCAGGACCCACACTCACATACGCTCAGTCCTGTGCCCAAAGATTTGTTTTCCATCTTTCTCAGGGTTGTTGTTGCTGTTGTATACTTGGACAGAAATATCAACAGTTTCTTCTATCTGCTACTGCTGAGTAACAGGACAGGAATTCCCTAGTTTAAGTTTACACCACTTAACCTGCTCTTATTCTGTTGTATTTATTTTTTTTGCAAGGACCACTGGCCAAAGCCTTGCTGTGCACTTCTCAGCAGTAGCTGGTGATGGGAACAGGTCACGTCTTCACACTGCAAAAGTCTGCCAGCAGCATAGATTATAAGAAAGCTGAAGCTTTCTTTGAGGACACGGGGAAAGCTAGAAGCCTGTCCTTGAGGATCTAGAGTCCCTTGGGGCCTGAAGGTCCTTCATATGTGCAGCATGAGTCACTGCTGAGGAGGGGACGCTGCTCCTTCAGGAAACCCTGTTGTTGTACCAGCCCTCCTCACTCGCCTCTCCTGCTCTGTGCTGGCTAGTGTAAGACAGAAGCAGGCATCATAGTTCAAGGCTTCAGTATGGTGGGAAAAATTAGACTTAAGTTCCCTGTTGTCCTTCCTTGCTGACTACGTTCTTTCCAAATTTTGTACTTGTCATCTGTACCTCCAGCATGCAGAAAACCGCTGTCTGTGTCCCAGACTTGAGGTTTGCGTCTTCCTTCTGTACTCTGCTCACCGCTTTAAGAAAAGGAGATGCAAAGGTTGTATGGGAGTAGGGAGAGTAGATTGCTCGTTTTGGTGAGTTTGTTTGGATTCTTTGTGTAGGAGGAATTTCAGCAGGTTGGTTTGAGATGTACCCCTGACACTGATAGAAATGTCTGTCATATCTTAATTGGTCTGCAGTGTCTCCCTCCCCCCCCCCCCCATACCTCTCTGGTATTGATTGCTCTCCAAGTGAGTTAAGGAAAACCATATGCTTTAGGACTACTGAGAAAACCTCTAGGTGCTTTCTGATGGGGTCAGCTAGTAGGAACTATATGTGGATTGTGACTGTCAAAGACAGTTCTCCTGCTGTCTGACTGAAGCCTCTGGGGCCCTTTGGAGAAGGCTGGGGGAGGTCAGAGTTCTCCAGCAGACTCTTTTCCTGCACCTTCCAATTCTGACACCTGGGCAGTTGCCTGTGATGACTATGCCTCCTCCCCTCTCCCCTCCCCAGCTGTTGGTTTTCCTTTCCTTTCTCTCTTCAGAGAGCATTCAGTCCATGTTATAGCAGGATGCTGGACTCTTATCAAGTCCTGGAAAGATCTTGAGCAATTATGATTGACCTGTAAGTCTGCTTAGATAGGGGTCAAACACGTTGTAGGTGACAATAAGTTAGTCTGCAGTTTGTAGACAATTGTCGGAGTGATGGGACTGAACTTACATACTTGGTACTGGAAGCATTGATCCAAAAGCAGTAACCCCTTCTCTCCCCCCCCCCCCCCAAAAAACAATCAGAAAACAAAAACGAATATCCCACAATATCTTGCATCAAATCATCTAGTTGCTTATCTCTACCCTTCTGTTCAGGTTCAGGTGTAGTGCACCTGCTTCAGCTTGGTGTCGCCCTGTTTGTAGATTCTGGTGCTGTTATGCACGCCTGCTTACTCATGGTGATATAACAGGTCACATGAGCTGTGCCACTTATCATGGTTATGTGTTACAAGAGGAAGGTGCAGTGTGTGTACTTGCAGGAGAATGCGACCAAACCTGTTCACCTTTCTTAGCACTTACCCCAAATGTGTTTGCTGGCTCACAGCACAAAACTATATAGCCAGGGGCAAAATGATCACCACTGTTTTCCTCAGATGCTTCCGCACTGCCTGGCAGCTGCCGTTGACCAGGAACCAAAACCCAGGGACTAATGAGAGATTTGACATGCCAATTCGCCGCCTTTGCAACAGGCTGAAAAGTGATGAACATTTGTCTTTAATAATGCTCTGATGTCTTCTGCAACTGTAGCGCCATATTTACTTTCAGGAAATATTAGCAGATGTTGAATGGGCTTCCGAAAAAAAAAAAAGAGGCCAGCGTGTTTTTATCCTCTCAGGGCCGGCCCAACCACAAGGCAAACCAGGCAGTTGCCTAGAGTGACAGCTTGAGGGGGGAGGGCAATAAGGCATAAGGTTTACCGAGGACAGCAGCAGCTTGAAGCAACTCTGGGGCTGGTCCTGTATCCTCTAGGATTTTAATCTTCATTTGGACAATGGTTCACAATCATCTGCACAACTGCTTAGGGCCTTGTTTAATGCTTTAGGGTTTGTTTTTTTATATTTAAACTTTTTATTAAGGTTTTATAAGAAAAATCCAATATAAACCAGTTGATACCCGGTAATATCCCATATGGTCCACAGAAACAAACAAAAATCAATCCTATCATCAATCCCAATTTACACAGACAACAATGCATATAAACCAACTAAAGCTGCCCCTTCCCCCAATCCACTGCCCCCACCCGCTCCTTACGAAGTTAGAGCTATCTAACCAGCTAATCTTCCCCCCTCCCACCCCACCCCCTTCCTTGCCCATCCCGCCTACGTTATCTCCAAAACCCATCTTCCACTCAGCACTCACCTTGGGTCCTAGCCAGACCTCCCCATTTACGGACGTCCTGCTCCCAATCCCACCTCCCCCCTCCTCCCCTTCCAGCCCTCTAGCCAGCTCCAAACCTTCTTCCAATAGACCACACGTTTCCCTCCCGTCCCTCGCCGCAGCTCCGTTAATTTATACATCAAGCTCACCTCAGCCACTCTTCGCACAAAACCTGCCAGCTGGGGGATACTCTGCCCTCCCCAGTGCTGGGCAATCTCGCATCTAGCAGCGGCTATACAGTGATGCAGAACCCCCTCCTCCCGTCTCAAGAGACCTTCATCAAGTTGATGCAGCAAGCAGGCCGCTGGTCTCCCGTGGAGTTTCTGCCCGGTCATACCGTGGATCGCCTCCCAAACCTGCCCCCAATAAACTTGTAACCTGTCACACTTCCACCACATATGCATCCAATCCCCTCGTTCAACACAACCACGCCAGCATGAATCACCCCGTCCCTTCCCCGCCTTAAAGCGACGCACTGGCGTCCAATACCATCGGTATAAGACTTTATAGGCGTTTTCCTTGATTTGCGTTGCTATTGACACGGAAGCAATCGTCTGTATGACACACCCCCAAATCCACCTCCCATTGCAACATGTATCGGGGCTTACACTCCCCAGTCCCCAATAGGCCTTTGTAAATTCTGGACAAAACCCTCTTTTTCCCCCCCTAGCCATTACATATAGCCTCAAACCACCCCCTGTTTTCCCAGAGATTCTTCCATACCTTAGGTTGCCTCAAAAAAACTCCTCAGCTGTATATAAGCAAAGTGATCGTTCCCTTGCAACTTGTAAAGGTCCCGGAGGCCTTCAAACGGGTAAACCCCCTGAGGATGAATGACCTGTTGGATATGCGTTAACCCGGTTCTGGCCCATCTACGTAAAACACGCTCTCCGGGGCCCTGACCCCGCTCAAAGCTTGCCTCAGTAGTCATCCCCTGTATATAACCCTTTTCCAGAACAAGTTGAGGTTTGTTACGTTTCCAAATTCTCAAGCTGTTCGCTACCATGGGGCTCATGGCATGCTGGTCTAGTCCATTACACCCCCGCCAAATCGCTCTTTCAAGGTCCACTCCCCCCACCAACTCATACTCCATTTGGACCCAGGCTTTAGATGTTTCCCTTTGCCACTCATACAGCGCTTTTAGTTGCGCTGCCTCATAATATTTGTGTATATTAGGTACCCCCAACTCCCCCTCCCCTCTGGACCGTTGCAAAACCTGCATAGCTATCCTAGGACGCCGCTGCACCCAAATGAACCGATTAATCAACCGCTGTATCCTTTTTAAACTATGTGGAGGGACCCATACTGGAAGCGTCTGAAATAAGAACAACAATCGGGGCACCAACATCATTTTTACCGTCGCTATACGCCCAAACCAAGATAAGTACCCCCGTCCCCACCCATCCAACCAGCCCTCTATCTTCCCCAGCACCCTTCTATAATTCAAGTTGTACAGCTCATCAATTTTATTGCTTATCCAAATGCCTAGGTACCGAATACTGCCGCGGGCCCACTTAAAGGGATACTTCTTGGCCAAGGTGTTGGCGAGCCCACTGGGAACCATCAGATTCAAAATTTCTGATTTTGTCTGATTGATTGTAAACCCCAAAACTTTACCATATTCTTCCAACTCCCACTTCACTATAGGCAGACTCACCTGAGGTTAGGCTAGGCTTAAGATTATATCATCCGCGAACAATGAAATTTTATAAGCATGCCTCCCCACTGTTATTCCTAAAATGTCTGCCCTGTCCCTTATCCACTGCGCCAGGGGCTCCATAGCTAAGGCAAACAGCAATGGAGACAAGGGGAAGCCCTGCCGCATTCCCCGCCCTTGATCAAAAAAAGCCGAGTGGGCCCCATTTACCCGCACACATGCCTTAGGGTGCGCATAAAGCGCCTTTACCCACACTAGAAAGTCACCCCCCAGCCCCACCTTCTCCAGCACCTGAAAGAGGAAAGACCAGGACACTTGGTCGAACGCCTTTTCCGCGTCCAGCGAGAGCAAGAGCGCCTCCTCCCCTCTCCGCTCGCTAGCCCAAATAATATTGAGAATCTTCCTAATATTATCAGCAACCTGTCGACCTGGAATAAACCCTGCCTGGTCTTGGTGAATCAATTTCCCGATAACTTTGTTCAGCCGTGCAGTAAGAATCTTGGCCAAGAGCTTAGCATCCAGGTTAAGCAGAGAGATAGGCCTATAAGAGGCACACTCCTGCGGATCCTTCCCCTCCTTATGAAGCACCGTGATGCCCGCCCAGCCCATGGTGTCCGCTAACTTCCCGCCCTCCCGTGGTTGGTTGAAAAGTGTCACCAGAGGCCCAATCAGCAGGCCTCCGAAAGTCCTATAAAACCTGGCGGATAATCCGTCCAACCCCGGGGCTTTCCCCAATTTTAACTGTTTAATCGCCCACTCCACCTCAGTTGGCCGAATCAGTTTATTGATATCCTCTTGGTCACTCACTCCCAATGTAGGCAGATCTAGAGAGGCCAGATAGTTTACCCCCCTCTCTGCTGGATGCAGTTCTTTCGCTTTATACAACTCCCGATAATATTCCTTGAATGCCTCCCGAATTTCCTCATCTTTAGTAACCAACGCCCCCCCCCCCCCCCGCCGCCAGACCCCTATTATGTGGGAGCGAAGCTTCTGTTGCTTCAACCTCTGGGCTAAGTACCTCCCAGCCTTATTCCCCCCCTCAAATGCCTCCTGCCGCAGAAGCTGCATCTGATATCTTATCTTTTCCGCCTGCAACTCATTGAGTTGCGCTCTCGCCGCCAGAACCAGTCCCCTATAGACTCCACCGCTCCCGTGCCCATCTAATTCTTCCAATTCCAATAACCGTTCTCGGAGAAGACGCTCTTTCTCCTCCCTTTCCCTCTTTTTCCGTGCCCCCCATTTGATTAATATACCTCTTACCACCACCTTATACCCATCCCAAATACCCCCCCAGGTGGCTTCCCCGTTAGCGTTAAATCGAAAATACTCCCGCGTTCCTTTCTCCACTTCAGCTTGGACCTGCTCCTCCTCCAAGAGGGACTCATTGAGTCTCCAGAACCGATTCCCCTTCCCTTCGTCTGCCACTTGCAACCAGACCACCACCGGTGCATGATCGGACCAGGTAATGGACTCCATGTCCGCCTCCCTTATTTCCCCCCCCCCCCACCTCTTTGGACACCCATATAGCATCAATGCGGAAATATGACCCATGTACTGGCGAGTAGTAGGAAAATTGTCTCCACCCTGGATGGTGCAACCGCCATGCGTCAACCAAACAATGCTGTGTCACAAAGTTACGATAGCGCTTGCGATCCCCCCTTTTTCCCTCTCATGGCCCTGTAGCATCCCGGGTGGGGTTCCATGTGAGATTAAAGTCACCCCCGCAAATGAGAATGCCATCTCCCAGTTTCCCCATCTCCCCATTCAGATTTGTCCAGAATTCACTCTGCCCCCAGTAGGTGCATACACATTCACTACACAGTACCATACATTCCCCATTTTCACCCGTACCAACACATACCTCCCCCCTTTGTCCCTTAACACCGACTGCACCTGAAGCTTTAATCGTGTTGCAAAGAGTATGGCAACCCCTCCCTTCTTCTTCTCCAAGGTGTTAGAAGCATGAATGCAAACCCCATACCCTTTATGCTTAACCAGATATTCGGTGACCCTTGTCAAATGTGTTTCTTGGAGCATGACTATGTCCGCCTTCTGGCGAGATAGCTCTGAGTAAAGTTTTTGTCGCTTAAAAGGTGAGTTAAGCCCCTTTACATTTAGTGTAACAAATTTAAGCTCACCCATTCTGCCACTCCCCCCCTTCCCTATCCACTTCCTAACCCCCCTCCCCCCTTCTACCCCCTCCCCCCCACCCCTCCCCCCTCTCAATAAGAGGGAATCGCCTTCCATACTGGTGACCTATTAACGGGCCTTGCCTGCTACCTCCATCTTGCCCCCCTATCTCGTCACTAGCCCCCCTGCATTCTTCACCCCATGCCTTCCCAACCCCCTACTAACCTCCCCTCCTCCCTCCTCCCATGCAATCTAACCCCTCCCACCATCCCCCAGCCAATAACATCACAAAGTTACCATGACAGAGAAACCCCACTGAATCAACAGTGTTCAATCAAAGTCCACAGTTTCAGCCTGCATCCCGCTCCGCTGCTGGCAATCCTGGGCTTTCTCTATTCAGCCTCACCGCCCTCCTCCCAGCCGTGGGGACTCTGTGCCATCTCTGTAGATTCCTCTGTGAGTTTGGGGGTTTCGCAGTCGCAGTCGAATCTCCTGCCGGGGGTCGCCCCCCTTCTGGTATATTAGGTAGCCCAAAGTCTCGGAGAACAGTCCAAGCCTCCTCACTGGTTTGTACTCTCCGGGACTTTCCCCTGCAGGTGACGAGCAGCCCAAAGGGAAACAGCCATTTATATCGAATGTCCTCTTTTCTCAAGTACGCTGTCACTGCCTTCAGGCTGCGCTGACGCTGCAGCGTTACCGCAGAGAGGTCTTGAAATAGCTCCAGAGGGTGGTCCTCCCACGTGATCTGTCGCACTTTCCGCGCCGCTTGCAACAATCCTTCTTTTATCTTAAACGACCGTAGGCATACCACTATATCTCTGGGTTTATTGTCTCGTATCGGCCCCAAGCCACGATGAGCTCGCTCAATTTGGGATGGGTCCATCGGTATCTTCCCCTGTAATTCCGCAGCCAGCAACAGGGATTTAAACACCCGCAGCAGAACATCTTCACAGTTACGGTACTGAGGCTCCTCTGGAATCCCTCGAATCCTTAAGTTACATCGCCGGGACCTGTCTTCCAGGTCCTCCAGCTTCATCTGCTGATCCACCTGGGTCTGCTGTAGTGTCTCCCAGCGCTGCTGTAGTTCCACCATTTCCTCTCCTTGCTGTTCCATCTGGATTTCCATCTCCTCAACTCTATTACCAATGTCCACTATGTCCTGCCGCAATGACTGTATAGACTCTTTAAGTTCACGCTTCACTCCACTGATTTCGGTTTTAATCTCATCTTTCATGTCAGTGAGCCAGGCTTTTAGTTGGGACAGATCCCCCAATCCAGTTCCATTATCCATCTCCTCTCCCAGATCTTTGGAGTCTCCCACCTGTGTTCGGCACTCTTTCTCCCCCTCTTTTCCTCCTTTGGCTGTTGTGTATGGGGAGCGGAAGTCCGCCAGTTTTTTCCGTGCCGCTACTGCCCCCTTATTTTTCTCCATACTTGTGTGTGGGAGGCCGTAAGCTTCACTAGGGAGCCAATCCTGCTAGGGGGCCTCCGCCAGGCTTCACCCCTATGTAGGGTACCCCCCGTCCGCTCCTCTGGGCAAGCACTGCCGCTCTGGAACCACGCTGTCGGCCACCAGGCTCCTCGCGGTTGCCTCTCCATGCCCCCCTACCAGGGTCAGCTTTTCCACCAAGCCGCTCACCTTGTGGTTGGCTCACTCCGCTCGTGGCTGCCCCCCTAATTGACCTCCTGGCTCCCCAGACTCCGTGTCTGTCTGCACCACCGCTTTCTGGTTCTGCACTCCAGGCTGCACTCCTGCACTTCACTCCAGGCTGAAGTGTGCGCTATCAGCTTGCTTCGGGTCTCAGTTGGCCTCCGTCTCCCTAAGCCTTGTACTGCTGCCAGCTACGCTGTACACCTGCCTCCACACCGGGGACCTGCTGGGCACCTCTCTCCTCGGGCCCTGCAGCTTCCTCCAGCTGTCTCCGGCTGCCTGAGCGTTTGCCCACTTCTTCTCCGGTGCTGTATGTTCTCCACCATGCTCAGCTGCTCCCCGGCGCTCCAATTCCCGCCTCCCCGAGGTCGGGAGGGGCGACGTCCTGCTGCGCCGGGTCTTCGGATCACCCTATCTCAGGGCCTCTGTCACTCTCCTTCACTCCAGCAGGCAGCCACTGTACCGCTCCAGCCACCGCCGTGCGTGCACGCCACGCGGTCGGCAGGGCCTCCGAGGCAGCTTACTGGCACCGCTTTGTCCGGCTCTTCAGCATGGCCGATGGTTTCGCCACTTAAGTAGCGCAGTCCGGAGGGCTTCCCCTGCTTGCCCTCACTTAGGGCACGCAAATTCCCACATTCTAGGGGTGGTAATTCCCCCTTTAGCACAGGCTTTGGCGGCACTGTCTGTTTCACTCCGCCATGAGACCCGCTGACGTCACCGGCAATGCTTTAGGTTTTAAGCAGTTGTTTCCACTGCGACTCATAGGGAAGATCGTTCATTAGACCGTTTATTTGTACTGGGGGGAGGGGAGGGATTTCAGCATGGTGCTGATTTAAAGAATGTTCCATCCCTTAGTCTCATCATCATTTGCTGTATTTTAGATTAAGGGCAGGGGAGGGAAGTGCTATTACTACTGATTTACTGATGAATTAGTAAAGATGAATAAAGAACTAAGATGCATTGAGCACCAGTGATGTAGAAATAAGTTGATGAAATTCAAATGGCTTTTAGAACTCAGCTAGAGGTTCTGAGGTGGCTATGCAGGATGATAAGGGCCTACTTAGCGCAATGTTTGAAGATAGCTGGTGATTTGTTGTATTCCCTGATAAGGTCATTGGTGTTGCAAACAAGCAAACTTGCTAGAGAGGTGCTTCTGCAGAAAATACAGTTGTGGGATTCCTTTGTTGTGGATGAGACAGGCCAGGATTTTAATGGTATAGAGCGCTTGCTAACGGCAAAAAGTGGGTTGAGTTCTGTGAAGTTACCAAGCAGGAATTTTCCCAGACCTGGATTCCTGTAGTACTAAATGCACAGGACACATTTCTGCTAGTTTTGATGTCTGTGGCAAATAATTTTTTTTGCATAGAAAGAAAGCGGCAGTATGGCCTTTACCCTAGTAAACCCCTAAATTATCATCCTATTTCCACATTACTAGCGATCGCAAACGTATTGGAGAGCTGTATATATGGAGAACTTTAGTGTGTTGGATGGGTATCAATGTGTGTTTTGGAACGGACACAGTATGGAGACCTTCTTGGTCTCATTTGATTCCATTCACTGTAATCTTGAGAGTGGAGGTCAGATGATTCTTGTTTTACTTGACTTGTCTGCCCCTGTTGACATGCTGGGTCGTATACTTGTCAGGCGCATAATAGTGAGAGGTGTCGGGGGAGTTGTACTTGAATAGTTTAGACTCTTTCCTCTCTCTCTAATATAAGTAATGGGTTAGAAAAATAGGTGTTGGATTGGGGCAATCCCTGAGCGACTGGCTGCTGGAAATATATAAAGTGGCAGGAATGAGGTATGCCTGCGTGAATGAATGAGGTATGCCTGTGTGAACGAATATGTGCTTGAGACAAAGACAGGGGACAATTGTAGATGGGGAAATTAACCTGAGGTCTCTGGTGTATTTTGAGAAAGTGCTTGGAATCAGACGAGTGGAATATTAGTTTTAACCTAGGCAGCTGAGGGACAGGCTGCCACTGTTGGGAAATTCCTCTGGAGAGTGACTCCCCAGGAAAGAGTCCCTTGTCATGTGACAGCTGTGCTCCAATCATAATCAGTTTCACTGGGCTTTCAGCGGGGTTCTAGAAATTGCCTCTGTGTGGGGTAAAACTATCAAAAGTTTCCAAAGTTAAGTTGAAAGTGACGTGACACATCAGAGGGTTCAAGGAAAACATATTGTCTGAGGTTTTGAGTTTGAATGTATGTTTAGTGTGAAAGATAAGACAGGTACACGTGGAACAGAGTTTTATAAAGCTGAATTGGTATCCACACACACTAGAGTTGTAAGAAATACAAAGTGTGAGCTGACTTTGGTAACTATAGAGGAAAAAAGTGCTGCCCATCAGTCCAAATGCCTGCTCAGAGACTCGCATATAAGGGTGCTGAAAGAGAAAAGAGAAGAACTATGAAGAAAAAAAACCACAGGTCTGCAAATTTTTTTTTTTCGAGAGCTGTTTTGGTTATTCCATGTAATCTTTATGTTTTTTGGTGCACTGAATCCGAAAATGACCTCCATTTTGTCATAGGACATCACGTTTCCTGACAATTTAGGTAACTATGTTAAATAAGGCAATACCTCAAAATAAATGGAAATAGACTTATAAAATTTATTTATTTATTTACATTCTCTTATATACCGCGCTATTCTGCATCAGTGCGGTTTACATTGAACAAACTGAAATTACATTGAACAGGGCATCATAACTTGGAGATAACTATTTTACAGGGAACATGGGCTATGGAGGGTTAAGTGGCTTGCCCAAGACCACAAGGAGCACCTGTGGGACTATAAACCCCAGTCCTTCCGGCCCAAGGTTGCTGTCCTCTAGTGGGATTTGAACCCCCGACCCTCTGGCCTGAAGTACCTTGCCCCAACCAAAATTAAAGTTTTATTACAATATTTTCATGAAAATCCTTTTTTGAACTGAAATGAGCTTACCTACACACACTAAACTCGATTCTTCTGCCTTGTGAGGCTCCTCTTGGTGCATTTACGCTTGTGAGTAGCATCTGGAATGTCTCTCTGAAGCATCCAACAGTAGTCTGCTATCATTGTAATGCTCCATTTTCCCTGGTAACTCCTTTCCATCTCTTTAATGTCTTGGTGGAATCGTTCACCTTGTTCCTCACTCACAGCTCCCAAATTTTCAGGAAAGTAGTCAAGGTGGGACTGGAGGAAATGCACTTTCAAACTCATCAGGCAACCTAAAGCTTGAAATGCTTTCAGCATTCGTCCGATGATCTTTTTGTAGTGAGGATCTTTGTTATTGCCTAAATTTCTGTATGACTTCTTTAAATGCAATCCACCCTTCTTTTTGAGGATCTGTCATGGTATTGACAAACTCTTGATCAACTATAAGCCTTCTAATGTCTGGTCCGACGAACACACCTTCCTTCAATTTTGCCTCCGACAGGCCTGGAAACTTGGTGACCAAGTATTTGAAGCATTCTCCGTCTCTTGGAAGTGATTTTACGAATTGCTTCATCAATTCCAATTTTATGTGGAGAGGTGGTAGAAGAACTTTATGGGAAGGTACCAAAGTTTCTCGGAGGACATTTTTTTCACCGACTGTTAGCACCCTCGGCTGCCAACTCTTCTTGGTCCAGTGATTTTGTCGGTCTCGACTGTCCCATAGACACAGAAAAAAAGGATATTTGGTATACCCAGCTTGTTGCCCGAGAAGCATGCACAAGACCTTCAAGTCCCCACACACTTGCCAACCATGGTCTTCATATTTAAGTTTATGAAGAACCAATTACAAGTTCTCGTACGTTTCCTTCAAGTGTACGGAATGACCTACAGGTATGGAAGCGTAAAATCCATTGTGGAGTAAAACTGCTTTGAGACTTCTTTTTGAAGAATCTATAAAAAGACGCCATTGCTCTGAATCATATTGGATTTTAAATTGACCCATCAGAACTTCGACATCGATGCACTAAACCAACTTGTCTTCCTGGGCGAAGTAAGGAACAAACTCCTTTTCATGATGTCTGAACCATGAAGATGACACTCCTGGCAACAATAAATTCCTGCTTTTCAGCCTTGATCCGAGTAACTCAGCGGCATCTTTGGGAAGATTCAAGTCTCTTACCAAATCATTCATCTCCTCCTGAGAAAACAATTTTGGTCTTGTATCATCTTCAAAGTCAGAACTTGATTCGTCATCTGTTTCAGTTATGACTTCACCTTCATCGGAGCTAGGTATCTCTTCCAAGATAGAAGGGGGCTTGGGTACTGGTATATCTGTGCCATGGGGGATGGGACGAATTGCCGAGTGAAGATTGGGGTATGAAATGGAATGCTTCCATTTGGAATTGAACCCTTTCACATTGCATGAACAAAAGTAACAGTCGTCACTATGGTTCTTTTGCTCTCGCCATACCATAGGAATCCCATAACGGAAAGATTTTTTCTTACCCTTGAACCAGTTTCGGAGGTCCTCAACACACAGTTTGCACACTTTATGAGGCGCCCAGACTATCTTGATCTCCAATTTTTAGTCCAAAGTATGCAAAGTATACTTTTTTCACAAAGTCTGCAATATTCTGCTGTTGCTTCAACACTGTATATTCACCACAGATGAAACAGAAACTGGCAAATTAATACACTTTCGCGGAGCCATAACATAATGGTTAAAGAATGACGAGCTAACACGAATTGCGATGAAAGTGTGAACAGCCTAGAACCAAGAACCTGATGATGATTCGTGCACAAGTGTGGCATGCAGGAGAGAGCAGCTCTGTGTCTGTACACGAGACGTCACAGTGCTGGCCACGCCTCCCTGCACTGACTGGAGCTGCTGCTATCTGCCCTGTGTCTCCCTCCCACTGGATTCTTCAGGAAAGATTAACCCCTTCTACCATTAGAAGCACGGACTTAAAACTTGCTTAGCTTATGTATATATTGCTGACCATCAGATTTACAGTGCTATATTTTTTTTTACATAACTCGGACAACCCCTTTAAGTTTTTTTTGGCATTTTATATCTTAAATGCACTTATGTGAATTAATTAATAGTAATTTGAATTAATTAATAGTAATTTGAAAAACATTGATAAATTTGAAGACAATTTTGCATGTTGTGGCAAATCATGACGTCTAGGAGTTTTTTCAATATTTTATTTGTTTTCAGCACACCAAAATACATGGAAATTAGATGAAAATAATCAAACAGCTTTTTAGTTGCAGACCTGTGAAATCAGAAGCAAAATAAATTTGGCTACAAAGAATTTGGCCAGTTTTGCAGTCTGACCTCAGGCTCGTTGTGTGACTAACTGTAAGTTCACACAGAAGCTGGAACCAGGAAAAAAAAAGAGGTTTGCTGGTATGTGTGAGAGATGGGTTCCTGAGTAAATGAGAGTGTGCTAGTGGGACTGCTTAAAAAAGGACTTGGTTAAAAGAAGTTCTAGATAAAAAAAAAACCCTTTAGATAAGAGGGAAGAACCTGTTACAGACATTGGGTATCCAAAGAGAAAAGGTTCTAGCACGCCCAACACACCCCAACTTCACAGTTAATTGGAGATGAAACAGTTATGTTTTAAAAAGAACTTTATGGCATCATATCTGAAAGTTTATTGATTTCTGAAAGAAAGGACAAGGTACTTAAGAAACAACTGTTTCTTACCGCTGAACAACTTAGCTTTTAGTATTTTATGACAGGAAAGAAAAGAAAAATATCTTTTTATTGAAAATTTGATATTACCTACCTGCTAAAATATTCTACTAATTGTTTGTCTAAGACCTGAAAGGTTTAATATTAGCACTTAAATACTGTAGAAAAGAGAAAAAAATACAGCTGTAAAAATAATAAATGTTATTAACTTTTAGTTATTACCTATTTCTGTTAAAATATAAATAGTATAATATTTAGCTTATTTCTTTTAAATACATACAACTTATTTGTAAATTGAGACTTTTCATTTTATCACAATTTTAACTTTAGAAATATATTCCCATAGTTGCCTCTCACCCCAACCTCAGGGGAACCTTTTCTATTGTTACCATTATCACACAGGGGCTAGTTTTTTATATACCTCTGCCCTGACTTGGAAATTATCTGAGGTAAAGGTTAAATTTTGGCCTACATGCAAATAGAAAACGTTATAAGGGAATCCAGAAAGACAATTTCCGAGTTCAGAGCTTGCAAGTGGTTACTCCAATCCAGAGGTTCTCGAATCAGTCCGTGGGACTCATCTATCCAGTCAGAATTTCAGGATAACCCTAATGAATATGCCTGAGAGAGATTTGTGTATGGTGGAGGCTGTGTATGCAAATCTCTCATGCATATTCATTAGGGTTATCCTGAAAACCTGACTGAATAGGTGTATCCTGAGGAATGCGTTGAAAACTACTGTTCTAAACAATGCTATAGAGTCTGCTGTAATCTACAACAGTGGTTCTTAACCCCTCCCACGTCCCCTAGGCCAGTCAGGTTTTTAGGATATCACAAACTGGCCTACGGGATGTGGGAGGACTGGGTTAAGAACCACAGAGGATTTGGAATGGAGACCTTTATGTTGTCCACTGTGAATTTATATGTGACCACTTAGGCAAATATTTCAAAAATATCAATTAGTTTACAGATTTTATGTTGGCGATATACAGTTTCTTATGCCCGTTTGAAAGTTTTAGTAGTTACTGATGAGATTTTGTGCCTGTTAGTGGAAATTAAGGACTGTCTCAAAGATCGTAAATTGAAGATTAATTTAGTAAGAACTGAGTTATTCTGGATTAGAAAACCAACCTGTGAATTACTATTTCCTTTTTTAATTTTAAAGCAAGTTGTGATAAAATTTTCTTCAAATGTTAAGGATTTGGGAAAGAAAGAAGGTTTGATGTTGACTTTGCAGATTAAAAAAAAAAAAAGGCGGTAAAGAGTGCATTTTTAAAATTATGGTTAAGACATTTATGAAACTTACCTGGGCAGGAATTTTGAAATGCATTACAAACAATGGTACAGTGTCTAGATTATCATTCATTATATTTAGGACTACCTGACTCTCTTGAGGGTCTTGCAAGTGTGCGAAATTCAGCAGCCTGCCTCTTGACTGGGTCTAATATCTGGGAACATATGACTCTCTCTCTTACTTCAGTCACTTCATCAGCTCTCAGTGAAGCAGCGAATAAATTTAAGATCTCTCTTCTGATCTTTAAAATATTGAGTGACACAGTTCCCACCATGAGTATTGTCCTTCTCGGTCCTTGTGTTCTCAGGATGTTAAGTTATTAGCTACACCTTCAGTAAAAGTTGCAAAATTACTAACAACCAGGGTCAAAGTCTTTTCCATTGCCAGTCTAAGATATTGGAATTCATTGCCTGAGGATTTGCAAGGGGAGAATAATTTATTAATTTTTAGGAACTTATTGAAAGCCTTATTTTATGAGGAAGCACCTATTGGGCTGACATAAGGGAATGAATGATTCAATATGGTTTTATAAACTCAACTTTTTGTCTGATGTATTATGCTTTACTGTGACATTTTACTATGAGTCTAGTATTCTAAACTGCATGGAATGGTCATTGAATGAGTTTTGCAGTTTATAGGATATTTTAAATAAATAAATACAATTATTTTTTTAAAAAAACCCAGGAGGTCTGGTATAATAAAAGATGCATATTATTTAACAAAAATTAAAGAGACCTAGGAATAAGACCAAAAGTGGGACAAATATGGGCAAGGAGCAGGCAGATGGAAAGTTTTTAAGGAATATTTTCTAGTGTATCAAGTCTGATTTCTCCTAAGAGCACAGATCTTACCATAGGGCACTTGAAAAAGCTATTTCAGATTGCTTTTTTCTAAAATATTATTTTCCTTTTTTTTTTTTTTTCAGACCTGCCCATTTCATTTTCCTCCTCCTCGTTTGGGCTTCCTGCTCAGTTTGAACTGGGGTTGGATCTGGTTCCATGTCTTTCTTATGAAACTAGATGGGGAATTTGTTTCCTATTTTATACCCCTCCCCCAGCTCCAGGGTCCTGAGTTGCTGTGACCTGATGACCGGCCTCTGCAGCATTTTCAAATCTTAGACAGCCAGGGAACACAGACACCCCCACCTACAGGGGAATATTTAGAAGTATAATCCAGGGCCTTCTGTGAGGCAGTGAGTATGACACCCTTTTCATTGCCTGCTAAAAGTGATCCATAGTCTGCATGTATGAATGGGTGAGCTCTGCATATGATTACCGGCACCTCTCTTTCTAGGAAAACTGCACTGATGATGTCTGATTATGCATTTTTATGGGATATTTGTGGAAGGGAGGATATTGGGATGATCATTATTAAGTTTTCTCCTCTTCTTCTTCTAAGACACCTTTTCCTTCTCCGTCTTCTCTTACTGCTGAACTTGCTCAGTATTTCTCAGATACGATTCAGACACTTTGGAGGGGTTTTATTCAGTTCCCCTTAACTAGTCCCTCTCTTTTTCAAGGATCTCCATCTGATGAGGATATAGCCTCCTCTCATGATCACTCCTTTTCCCATACCTGGACACATGTTAATCCTGTCGCTATGGCAATCCTTTCCAAAGTTCTTCCTCTTCCACAAAAACTACATCTCTGCAGGACCCTATTCCATCAACTTGGATTTTAGACCCTTCCTTAGCCCTTCTTCCTTTTATGTTGACTATTTAACTCTAGCCTCTCCTATGATACATTGCCTCACTACTGGAATCAGCAGTTGTTCTGCCCTTGTTGAAAAATCCTCGTCTTGATCCTTCCATTAATGTCAACTTTTGTCCGGTCTCTAATCTTCCATTCCTCTCTAAACATTTTAGAAAAGTTGGTCTTTCTTCATCTCTCTAATCCTCTAGAAAAATCCAATCATCTTCATCCTCGGCAATCTGGAATTAGGTGGGATCATTGTACTGAAACGATTCTTCTTTCTGTTCGTAACGATGTTCATGTTTCCTGGGGTGACATTTCTTTGGCTATATCTTTGGATCTTTCTAGTGCATCAAATTTGGTTGATCACTCCCTTCTCCTTTCTCGTCTTGCAGATGTTGGACCGTGCTGCAGAGGTTTCATTCATTCCTTTCTGATCGCTCTTATTTTGTCACGCTTCAGGGATCCACCTCTTCTCTCCTTTACCTTGTGGTGTATCTCACAGCTCAGTATTGACACCTCTTTTCAATGTTTTCTTTGCTCCTCTTGCTCTTCTGATTCAGCAGCAGGGTATCTCTGCATATTTCTATGCGGATGACATTCTGCTGCTGTTTCACACTTCTGCAATGTCATCTGATCTTATTTTGAACTCGTCTGGACTCAGTCTCTTCCTGGCTTAATGCTCATCGCTTAATACTTAATCCTGCAAAAGCATCTGCTCTATGGCTGTTGGATTCCTTCCCTTCCCCAGGTCTATCACCTCCATTCATACCTTCCGGATCCCTTTGGTGTCTTCCCTGAGATATCTTGGTGTCATCTTAGATCCTGCAATTAGCTTTCATTCTCACATCAACTCCTTAACGAAATGCTGTTTCTTTACCCTATGCCAGATTTGTTCTGTTCTCCCTTCATCATCTTTAGTTTGCTTCTATTTTTGATAATTTCAGAATTACTGCAACACCATTTACTCGGGTCTTCCGAAATATCAGCTTCGTCAACCACAGTCCATTCAAAACATGTCCATATGACTATTACTGTACATCATGCCTCAAGATTTGACCATGCTACTCCTTTACTCATCAAGTCCCACTGCTCCCTATCGCATACCGTTCTCAATGCAAATGACTTACTCTCGCTCATAAGATCATGCATTCTGGTTCTGCGGAGTACCTTCATTCTCACCTCACCCCCCATGCTCTGTCTCGAGTCCTATGTTCAGCGCATGCTAAATATTTGTTCATTCCTCCCCCCTCAGGCTCATCTTGAAAGTACCCATCACACTGCATTTTTTTCTAGCTCCTTATCTCTGGAATTCCTGTATATAGTTTATTATATTATAGTTTGAAATGTTCTCTGTAACCAAGTTTCTGTAATTTTTGTTCAATGTAAACCGCCCTTGATCGTTGGAAGGGGCGGTATATAAGAAATGTTAAATAAATAAATACCCTCTCTTCCTTACTACATTTGGAATCTTCCTTTTTGAAATTTAAAGCTGCCCTCAAAACTCATCTTTTCCAGCTGGCCTTTGATTTTAAGATTGGTCTGTGTAGGATACCCCCCCTCTTAATTCCCTCCTCCCTCGTTCTTACTTTCTATCCTATTAAATTGTTGGCGTTCTTTTCCATTTCTATTTATTGTATTTCTGATGTTTATTGTAAACCGCTTTGATTGTCAAGAAAGGCGGTATATCAAGTGTTTTAAATAAACCATCAAAATCTTGGGGGGGGGGGGGTGTAAGATTGAAGGTTCACTTAGGACATCCAATACCCTTGCGCCAGCCTTGCTATCTGCAGAAAGAGAGTGAGGCTTTTTTCTTCCTCCTGATCTTCCACTCGATCTTGCTAAGACAGCTCAGCATTTGAGCTTGAACTTCGCGAGCGTAAGCTTTCATCTTTGCATTTATGCGCGCTGGAGGAGTAGAGTCTCCAGTGGCGAAACAGGCGGCTCCCTATGGGCTGGCAGTGATCCCCTGGACATAGATTGCAGGATTAAAGAAGAGAAAATGAAAATGAAAATGTAGAAAGAGTCTGTGAGTCAAAGTGTGAGGCAGCATTCTTGGCTTTTTGCATTGATGTCCCACCACCAGCGTGATTTGTGCTCTTTCACCGCCCAGCTCAGTAGCTCTGTATATCCAAAAAGAGACTGCAATCCTTAAGCATCTTGTAATGAAACCTGCTGCGAAATATCCTTTAGAGAGCAGGTGCAGGCATAGAGACTGTCGTGATACACTGGCCATCTCAGCAGCTTTTTCTAAACATCAGGAAAGAAATGGTTTCTATTCAACCATCCCTGCTGCTGCTGCATAAGCTAAAGAGAAGAGGGGAAATAAGAAATCCGTGGCTTCATGGGATCTGGGGTCTCTCGGGCCCTCTTTACTCCTCTGTCTTCTTCTGCCAACAGGCAGTAGATGTCTGCATCTGAGGTGAATGGAGACGAGATGGGGCATCTCCTGCTCTGAAGCAAACATGTCCTCAGTAGAACCAGTTCAATTCCAGGTGTCTGCATTTGAGTGATTTTTCCTTCTTGATTCTGTGCAAGACATTCAAAAAGTTTGGTGGGGGTGCAGGGTTGGAGGAAGAGGCCCCATTCTCATTGCATAACTCACTTGTACAGTTTATTGAAATTCGCACACATTTGTTCACAGGACCACATCCACCCCCCAATATCTTGCCGACTTCCTCCATTTCCACACCCCTCACCGTCTCCTGCGCTCAATTCATACTCATCATATGGCCCTTCCTTTCATCTTGAACACACACGGTGCTCTGCTTTCTTCTCCAGGGTTCCGCTCTTTGGAATTCCCTTCCCCACCCCCTTCATTCCGAACCTTCTTTCACCAAGTTCAAAGCTGCCCTAAAACCCTTTTTCAATTAACCTTTGTCCCGTCCAATCCTCTGAACAGTCTCGTCAGGCCATTCTTACCCTCCCATGTCCTGTCATCCTCTCCTGCCCCCTCTCTATCTCCTCCCTCCCTTCCTTGTATCGTACTCACTCTCTCCTCCTTTTTCCTGTTCTATAAGTTAATAGTATTCCTTTTCCTCTTTCATTTTGTTTGCAGTCCTTTTGTATTGTTCACCGCTTTTATGCTCCGGCCTAAGCAGTCTATCAAGAAACAAAAGAGAGATAGAGATTGTAAAAGAGGTGTTCATCACCTCAAACCCCTACTCTTTTTCTATTCTCTGTTTCGAATCCAAAAAAATTATATTTGGGTCCTGCATGTCACCTAAATCAGTCTTTCTAATTCTTATTCCTCCAGATGTAAAATGCCATAGTGGGTTCCATCGGCTTTCTTTGCCATGTTTGCTGCAATACACTATGGGGGAGGGGGGTGTTAGCTATTGCAGGCAATGTTTTGCAATAGCTGCATACCAGGTGTGAGTTGCAAGAGTGGGTGGGGCATGGGCGGAGCGTGCGCATCATGCCTGTAACGGTGCACAGTAGCTGCACATTTTGCAGGCCTTGTCGATGCAGCTATCTCTGCATGTTCACTGTGTTATCTGCTGGGGAAATGCTGGACACCCCCCCCCCCCCCAACAGATAACACATGATTTTTGTAGCTACCGTCGCACGTTTGACTGTAATGCCCAGCATTAGCTGCAGAAGCCTAGTGCCCCTTAGTAAACATCCCTATTATATGTGTTAGATCTCGCATTATGTAGCCTATGATTATAACAAAATTCAGTATCAGTCCTTCATTTATAATGCATTTTAATTTTACTATTTCAAAATTGTATGTTTTCTTGAAAGATACTTTCCAGAAAAGGCCTCAGTGACCCCATACTGTTCCATAAATTCTGCTCCTGTCATCCATACACACAAAAACAACACCCCCCCCCCCCCCCCCGCAGAATTCAAAAGGACATTTCAAATTAAGTTGGTTGATTTTGCAGTTTGAAATGTTGTTCAGGTGTTTATGTGCTCTTCACCTGGAACAGCCTCTGACATTCTTTACCCACAGAAATGCCCTGAAAGGAATTTACTCCTTCATACAATGCAAGATTAATCGGAGCTTACCAGTACGGGATGTCTTGGGACCCGGGGATCAGGCACACTTATAAAAGATGTCAGTCATAGGCTACTGAAATTAATAGTTAGGGATGTCATTCAATGCATCCATGATTGCTAGAAACTGAAAGAGTGTAATGGGGGGGGGGTGGGGGGTGGGAGGGTGAACATCTCTACACATGCCTTCTCTCATAAGAACATTAGAATTGCCATACTGGGTCAGACCAAAGGTCCATTAAGCTAAATAATCCTGTTTCCAACAGCAACCACTGGTCCCGGCACAGATCCCTGGGGTACTCCACTATTCACCTTCCGCCACTGAGAAAATTGACCATTTAGCCCTCCTTTCTGTTTCCTATCTTTTAATCTTTTACCTAGCCACAATAGGCCATTGTCTCCTATCCCATGGCTTTTTTAATTTCCTCAGGAGTCTTTCATGAGGTACTTTGCCAAATGCTACAGAGGTCATATTAGAAGCTCTATTTGTGATTTGCATGTCTGAAACCACCCATTCACACATGTGAATCGCATCCACACCCCAAGAGCCATCTTAAAAGGACCTGAAATTGCATGTATCCAGCACAATTGTGCCCATGCTGCATGGGTGAGAGGCGACAGAGACTTGTCCAAGATGGCAACAAAAAGATCTATGTGTATCGTCAATCTCACAACAGCGCTACACCTTTAAACCCAGCATGAATTGGCATTTCAATAGTGCTCATTTTGTTCAACTCTCAACAGTAGGGATGATGGGGGGTCGGGGGGGGGGGGGCATCCCTCTTATTGCCACAATAATTTTCTCCCAATCATAGAAGAATAGCAGATGAATATCAAGGGTGCAGGTCTCCGTTCACAAAATACACATGTGCTCTCTGAGCTATTTCCACCCACATTCATATTCAGGTTTCTGAAATCGTATATTTCCCTGCACGTGTCCAGGGCTTTACTCTGCACGAATCTATTTAGAAGGCATTTACATGTCCTCCTTTTCAGCTGCCCTTCCCACAGAATTTTGGACATTTGGACTTCTGCATCCCAGAGGGACCCCTAAATGGACTTTTTAAAAAGTACTTTTATATCAGCTAGCTTGCTGTTATCCACATGTTTATTCACACCTTCAAAAGAACTGTAGCAGATTAATGAAACAAGACTTCCCTTGGCTAAATTCATATTCATTTTGTCCTACTGAGCCATGTCTATCTGTGTTCAATTATTTTATTATTTTACCTGGCACTGATGTTGGGCTCACCAGTCTGTAGTTACTCTGGTTGCCCCTGAAAACATTTTTTAAATATTGGCTTCATTTAAGGTCCCCCCTCACTGCTGCCTGTTGCTCTCTGAGGTGGGTGAAAGGCAGTACATGTGGGCTAAAGGTTCTGGGCAGGGCTTCTCCAAACTCTCCAGGTTTTCAGAATAATCAAAATGGATAGAAAAACGTGTGAATTCTGCAAATTAGCAAATTTATGTCATGCATGCTCATTATGGATAGCTGGTTGGGCGTCTCCTGGAAAGGTTTAGGAAGCCTGGCACTTAGATGTGAATAAAAAGATGGCAAAATGTGTGTGTGCATAAGCCCATGAGTGCTGCTCTGTGGGCAGAGTAGAGGGGATTAATGAGATGTTTTTGCTTTCCTCACCTCCTGTCCAACCTCTAAGTTTGCAGGGTCTGTCCCCCCCTCCCCCACACCCCAAGACTCATTCAGAAATGTGAAGCTACCTAGTTGTTAAGATACTGCACTGGGCTTTCTTTCTGGGTTTCTGGGAAATGTACCGGCCTCCTCCATTCCTGCAAATCCAGTCTTGGCCTCTCCTCAGTAGAGACTGACAGACCCTGAGCTGGAGCTTGGCACTAAACTCTAGCACAGGTTTTCTTAAGCAAGTTTAATGCTGGAGTTTTGCTCAGCGATGCTGCAAATGAAATGCACACAAAACATCTGCGCTAAACCGTTCTATCCTGTGCACAAATGAGGCAGTTTGGCACCTGTGCGCACCTGTGGATCTAGAAAAGAACGTGTGCTCAAAATAATATTACTCTTTATGTACCAGATAGCGTTCCAGCACATGTGATCCAGCACACCTCCCCTGTCGGTTTTTAGCACTCTCAGCAAAGCCAGAAAAAAGTTGAAGTCTAACCCCGGATCTTCAATGCCACGGCCATATCCGGCCTCCGGCACTGCATACCTGGGTCAACAAGAAGCTGGAAGCTAATGGACAGCAGAGATATTGAGCCGCTGCCCGCTTAGCTTCCACGGTAAAGTTAGGCCAGCTTTTTATGTGCCTGACTTTACCCGCATGTTGCTAACCAGGCAGCAGCTCAATATCACTGCTGCCCAGTTACCAATGGGTGCCACCTCTGCTTCACCCTAGAATGCCCCTGACATGCCCCAATGCCAACCACTTAGCATTGTGACACATAGCGGTGCCACCTGCGGGTATCCAGCAGCAGCGTTTACACGGTTTGCAGGTCTGTCATTCAGTTGACCTTGACTTAGCAGCAATGTGCTTCCCATGCAACACTCCACCCATTCCTTACTGCATTACACGGTGACTGATTACTCTGTACTTTAATGTGAATTAACGGGCATGCCCCAACATTAGCAGCTGCCAGTTTCAGCCCAATGAAATGCACGTTGATTGGTTACTGGGCCCTAAAGTGTGACTACTGCATGAGAGACTGAAGAGCGCAGTCTGGATCTTGTGACCTCTCATTCCAAATACAAAGCAGAAACAGAAATAAACTGTTGGGTTAGAGGAAGGGAGACCTCTGAATAAGACCAAAGAAGGGATTTTGGAGTAGTTCATGCTTTTTCATTAGGAGCTCAAGGTGAGTTACATTCCGATAAGAGGCGGTATTCGTATTTTCCTGACCTTGGAGGGCGAACAATAGAGACTTGTACCTGAAGCACTGGTAGAGGGTTAAGTGACTTGCCAAAGATCATGAGAAGTAGCAGTGGGATTGCAATGGTAGCTGTTCTGGTTCTCATCCGTTAGGCCACGCCTCCACTCCAAAATTACAGACCCTTAGCAAGCACACAGGTGTTTTGAAGAAGTTTGTGGGATGCTCCTTTGAAAGCGTTTTTCCATGGAAAAGAATGATTGGAAACTCCTGCAGAAACTGTAATGCAGCTCCCCTGAAACCTTCAACACCAGCGACGTTTTCCCGTCCCTTGCTGGGAGGATCCTGCATTTCTGCAAAATCCTGGAGAAAAATATGTGCGTGCCGAATACTTGGCAGAAAGACCAAAATAATCATTTCTGTATCCTAAATATGGAAAAATACTGAGGCCCCCTTCACTTTTCCAGTCATGAATAATGGAGATCTCTACTCTTCAGGGTGTATGTAAAATTGTCACTTGAGCAGGTCGCACACATGCAGGAAATTTTCAGGTATAAAAGGTTCCAACAAGCCTGATTAATTGAGCAATTTAACTTTTGATTCAAATCAATTAAAAAAAAGAAGAAGAAGCATGAGTTAAAAGATGCCATAGAGTATTGGCAGCATAAGTGAATAGACCATTCACCTGCGTGTCTCAAATGTCCTTCCTCTGCCTCGTTAGAGCTATGAGTGGGCTTCTACAGCACCTGTGCTTTGTGCTGGGCCTAAGGGAGGAAATTCCCAGGGGTATGTTGAGTTCAGGAATGTAAGCCAGTGCGGATACATTCAGTTTTCAAATGAGATGTTATTCTGTCCCCACTTGGCTGCCCGCATAGACTGCAGGTGGACAGACTGCAGGTATCTTTACTGTTCATAATTTCTTAAAAGGAAATGGCACCGGCTGGTGCAGTGACTGTACACTGTCATGTTAAAGGACCTTGGTTTGATTCCCTGCTCAGGCCTATTTAGTTTGTGGGGTGAAGGAGCAAGCCATATTTATAGTTGGGGTAGGGGAGGACAATTCGGCACCAACAGTTGGGGGGCAGCTGATACCTGCTGCGTGTACTTCACAAACTACACCTATACTGTTGAGGCCGAAGTGTTCACAGTCCATGGGGCTGAGGAAAGGAGGGAGATGGTTTTCATACTATAGCAACCCCTGGGTGCTAGATTTAGGGTCTATGGTTCCAGGGTCCTGAATGGAACCCTGGTGTGTAGCAATGATAGGAATAAGGTTTCCCTCTGAAAATTCACTGTAGTATGCGTGGGCTAAAAGTGTCTTCAAAATGGCCCCATGCTTGGGTGCATACAGAGAGGAATGGCCAGCAGAAGAAAGGAGGTGATAGTGCCTCTCTATAAGTCTTTGGTGTGACCTCATTTGGAGTATTGTGTGCAGTGCTGGAGGCCGCACCTTCAAAAGGATATAAATAGGGTGAAGTCTGTGCAGAAGGTGGTTACCAAAATGGTCAGTGGTCTACAATATGTATACTTTAGAGGAAAGGTTAGCTAGAGGTGATATGACAGAGACGTTTAAATACCTCCATGGCATAAATGCATAGGAGGAGAGCCTCTTTCAATTGAAAGAAAGCTCTGCAATGAGTGGGTATAGGATGAAGATGAAAGGGGATAGACTCAGGAGTAATATATGAAACTATTTTTTATGGAAAGAGTGGTAGATGGATGGAATAATCTCTCTGTGGAGGTAGTAGAGAGCAGGACAGTAGCTGAATTTAAGAAAGCATGGGACAAACACAGAGGATCTCTTAAGGAAAAAAAGGGACTATAGTAATTGATCTGGAAGGGCAGACTAGATAAACCATATATTATTTCTGGAGCTTTTATATACAGACATGCAACTGTGTTCCTGTTTCAAATAGAAATAGAAAGTGCAGGGTTTTACTGTGTCTCTGTGCCCTAAGATTTAATTTTGTACGGACAGTGGTTTCATCCCAGTATATGGGAGTATCATGAGCAGACGTTGTACACCATGCCAGTCATTCCCATCTTCTGACCGCTCATCTTCTCCCAATGCCAGAAGAAGAACTATTGGAATAATGGAATGCCCTTCCAGAAAGCTTAGGTGCATTCCTGACCTAGCAAACTTTCGTAAAAAGTTGAAAACGTTTTCTTTTCATTGAGCAGATCAGAAGAGAAGAGGAATCATACTACACACCAGTCATACAGTTGAGAGTACTGGGGTGCGTAGTATGATGTCCATTATGATGTTCATAATGTTCATTGATGTTGAAGTTTATGATTTGAGTTGCATTTTATATATTTACTCTATTATGTACAGTTAAAACTCTTTTTCAGTTAACATGTAAACTGCTTTGACTATCAGATAAAGCGGTATATAAAAGTAACTAAATAAATAAAGGACCATGTAGCACAAAGAATAAAACGGTAAATGACTATAAAGTGAAACCAGGCTACCTGCTTGTATTTGTTTGAAAACCAAAGACATTGTGTTTCAGAATATTCTCTAGAACTCTCTGGGGTGCTTTTAATATTTGCAATTTTTTTTTGAGGGAAAGAGGGGGAGAGTTAGATTTACCTACTCTCTTTTCTAAACCTTATCTCAAGGGCAGGTGTGTTTCAGGTCTTCCCTGCCGCAGGGAGCTTGCAATATAAGGACTTCATTCACCAACATGAGTTATTAATAGTATTTATAACGCACACTAGTCAAAACATGTCCTGTGTGGCTTACAGTGGTCAATCCCTGTATATAGCACATTAGTTTCTGTAGTAACAGACCTAGGATGATATAATGGGACTTGCCTTAAATAATAGGCATTGACACAGGTGAGCAAATAAGGTTATAAGCTTGCATGCAAGGGAGAGGAGACTTGCCCAGGGGCACAACAAGCATTAGTAAGAGAGAGTGTATTTGAACCCTGGCCCCCATCCGCTGCATTAACCACCAAGCCACTTTTCTAATATTGTAGACATACTACTCTTCTTTTTGTTTTAGTGGCCACTGTATCAAATCTTTCTTTTAACATTCAAGGCTTAAGTTAGGGCTTTTTTCTGCAAATTATTTTCTAGGTCTCACTCTCTCGGGTGGTATCAAAGGCATAATTTGCTGAAATTCCCAGAATAGACCTTTGCTTCACACAGTCCTTGCTGTCATTTAGTGGACACTTATGTACTAAATCTGAAATCAGAAGTGAAAATAACAAAACAATCGCAATAACACTCAGTCGTGTACCAAGGCTTGGAGTTTAATTCTGCATTTGAGTTTGGGATTAGAGAATGTTTTTTCTTACACTGACTCACCATCAGACAGCTTTGAATTTTGGTGCTGGTGCGGAAGATTAGAGAAATCGATTTCTGCTTTGTGGCAAATTGAAATCAAGTTTAAAGAGTAAACACAGGTTTGGAAAATATGCCATGAGATCTCAGAATAAAATTTGCTTTTCAGTGATCCAGAAACCGGGCAACACTATTTCACTCTGGGTCTCCCCCACTCCATAATATATATTTAAGATCTTTGCAATCTCCTCTCAGCACCGAAAATAATTTCACTCCTTTTTAATCAGTTGCCGTTGCATATTCGTTTCTCCACAAAAGTCCAGAGAAAAAAAATCAGGCATCTGCATTTAATTCACATTGTTTAAATATTTGGAGGAGGGAAATCTTCTCCATTCAGAGCAGAAAGTTCTATTTTTAGTATGGATATCTTCGTGAGCGAGTCTGATTTCTGTTCTTTGCCTACTGTTGGGGACATTCCTTCAATTTTTTTGGTATAATTAGCACAAAAGAAAGTATAATCCAAGGAGGTAGGTGTGGGCAAAAACCCAAGAATTTCCAGGATTAATGAGCTGATGGAGGTCTCAGCCCCCAGGCACAGCTGCAGGGGAGAGGCCTCGCCAAAGCATTGTAGTTTTGTAACCAAATTCAACATGTTTCACTTTGAAAGAGAACACAATTCTTACTCGCTAACAGACTTCTGTAGACTAGTCTTTTTTTTCAACATTTTCAGGAAATGTCAAAACTCCCCAAAACTGAAAAAAGGAATGTCTTTCCAAGGAAACTGAGCATGTAAAAGTTTTTCATAAAAAATAAATTTGCAGCTAGTTTCCATTCGGTGCATTTAGGTAAATGTAATGAGCAGGGTATGAAGTCTGTGACTATGCAGAAGTCGCCTCCACACAGCAAGCTTAAGGGGACACTTTTCTTTCTGTTAAAAGCCAGATGGCAACTAACTATACAGTTAGTTTTATATTTGCACAGCTGTAGTACCTGGGTACATAAATACCCATCAAACCTTTGCCCCTGCTTTACCAATGGATGGGGTTAGGCTGGAGGAATCTTCAATATCCGCATATATATTTCACTAACTTTGGGACCCAGGAATGTCTACATCCAGAGCTGTTCAATAGCACGTTCCATTCCCTTTGATCTAGGTGGTGGACTCCATTAGTTGCCTAGGTCCCTTTTGAAAATTACCTTTCAAAGTAGTTCAGGTCAGAATTTTTCCAGGCCTATCAGGATAAGATGCATAAATTAGAGGAACCCTTCTGTTTAGTGAGATGTGCTGCTGGGGCACGGTGTCGCAACTCTGCGTCTCATGCTCAGGACTGGCAAATGACTCGTTCAGATGGAGTAACTTTGAAAGCCTTGCCTGTGACTCCCTGACAGGCTCCTCGGGGTCTTGAGTCAATGCTTTGCCCGCATGGGCTGAATATCTGGTAGTAATGGCAACTGACTGTTGCTAAGCTTTTTGTGCTTAGACATGGGAAGACCGAGGTACTAGGCTCTGGATGTGCAGGGAAACGTGTAGATACCTGGCTGGAGAAAAACACCAATAAACAAATGGCGGCCATGCCTGTTATTCCCAGGACAAGAAAGTGAGATTTAAAACAAGGGCATTTTGAGCCAAACTGCCGTCCATACTCGCACCTTATACCTTTAAACATTCTCATTCTCCTTTTTCAGTCAGAAGAGGGTTGACCGTGTTCCATTCAGATTACTTGCCATAAGTTTGTGAACTGGATGGACTCTTCTAGAAAAAAGTATATGCACTGTATCTTTTTTTCTATTAAAACCTAATGCAAACTTTGCTGCGGAGGGAGAAAGATAATAACCTTGGAGTTATTGGGGGGGAGGGTTGTATTTGTGTTTTCTCATGATCATGTGTATGCAGTGGTAGAAGTTCAGATTAACAGCCCCCAAGTGACGATTTCGGACATGGTCCCCAGAGCTGGGAGGAATCTACCTCATAAGATTCAAGACCAGCTGCAAGTTGCCCCTTCCCAAAACTACAGGAGCTGCTTGAGCAGAATTTGAATAAAAGCAAGAGGGAAAGGCGACTTTCAAAAGAAGTAGCTGGAAAGGTAAGGAAGAAGAGGTCAGCCTTCATAAACTATAAGAGAACGCAGAAAGAAGAAGACGGACAGCAATACCCGGAGAAGCAGTCAGGAAAGCAAGGATGCAAATGGAAGCAAAAATAGCCAATACTCCTAGTAAAATATGGGGACAAGACTTTTAAGTATGTTAGTGACAGGAGGAAGTGCAAAATTGGCCTTGTGAGATTCAAGAGTGAAGGGGAGGAATATGTAGAGGCTGATGAGGATAAGGCGGAATTACTTAGCAAATATGTCTGTTCTCTGTTCCCAGATGAAGGCCCAGGACCTCAGAAAATGGGGCCAGACGGGATTCATCTGGAGGTATTGAAAGAGGGAAGTCCTGGTGGCTCCGTTGCCTGACCTCTTCAGTGCTTCTTTAGGGTTAGGGGTGATAAGATGGACAAACGTGATTCCTGAGTGTAAAAGCAGACGTAAGGAAAAGATCGGTAACTAGAGACCAGTTAGTCCGACCTCTGTGGTCGAGTAAATCAGTGGAAATGCGGTAGACACAGAGGATAGTGTAGTTTCTGGAGTCTAAGGGATTACAGGCTCCGAGACACAATAATACAAATTACAATTCTCCCTTTTTCAGACTGCGCTAACCTTAACCCTTCCCCCTCCAAATAACCAGGTTTTCACCCTTTTCCAAAAGGTTAGGTAAGACCATTCACTGTGTGCTTCTGAGGGTAACATATTCCAGCACCAACGTCCTTGAACTGCAAATGCCCTATTAATTGTCCATTGCAGGCAGATTCACTGAGGACCACCAGAAGCATCTGCTGTACTGCATGAACACTTCTTCATGGGACACACAGCTGCAAAAGGGACTTCAGAGAAGCCTGGTAAACCAGACAGTCATTTTTAAATAGAGTCCAAGCTTTATGTGTTTCTGTGTGCACGCATGTCTATTCAGTTTATATCTCTATTGGTCGTCTTATGTATTTCAGTATGTGCATGTCTGTTTTCCAGCACGTCTACACATGTGTGCATGCTTTTCCTTGTTGCATGTGCTTAGTTATGGTCTTCCTGTGCTCACTCACAATGACTATAGTATGTTGGGGGCAAGAAAGCTGACTCAGTTGTCAGAGGGAGAGTATTTTCAGTCCATTCACATCAGATATTCTAAGATACTTCCAGAAACGGTTTCACTAGGAGATGAAAGTTAAGGCTGGAGAGACTTCTTCCAGTGATAACTTTCTGGAGAGATTGTTCGAAGGACCATGGCACACTATTCAATTGGGATCATGTCTGTATCTTTCTGCCACATTTTATTAGTCTCTGACTCCGTTTGTTGGTATTTGAGGATTTTCTCTTTCCTCTCGTAATACAAGGTAGTCACTTGGCACCGACACTTCTGACTGTCGGTAATGCTGTTTTTGTGCTTTCATCCTGTGTGCACTCACAGTTCATCACCATTGGATACAAGATGCTGGCACAGATTGTCAGTTCTTGTGACTATCAGGACATCCTTACTTAAATATTTGTGAAGCAAAGTGAATATTGCCTAGATTTTGTGAACTGAGACGAGAACTGCCTGATTTCAGAGTATGTACCTCTCAGCTGCACCCAAAAGGGGCATTTTTAAAAACTTTTAATTTTAATAGTGTGCGTCAGCAAATTCCATTTTTTTCTGCAGCTGGGATCTTTTACTAAATTTCTTAAGACCTCGCCTTTTGCTAAGAGCGTTATTTTATTTATTTATTTATTTATTTAACTGTATTTATATCCCGCTTTTCACTGGGTCAAAGCAGTGGGACATATAACAGGGGGGGATCAATAGTGGGGGGGGGGGCCCATCACCGGGGGCTCAACATTTGTTCTTCCAGATAGGAAGGAAGTTTGTAAAACCACAGGATAATTATTATTTTACTTGCGAAGAAAGTGTGTCCAGAAATAATCTTCTAGACTGAGGTGATACTACAGCTCGTGGGCCCAAAGAGATACAAAAAAATCAACTTGCTCTATTTTTTTTCCTTTTTGCTGCATGTTTTTTTCATAGTGTGTAAATGATGCCTTGGCTTGGTCTTGCAGTGGAGTGTGTGGTTTCTTTTTTTTTCCCTTTGGTCTGTCGAACAGTCCTACCGTGCTGGAGTTATTATAATAGAATCTTAAATGTTCTGTGCTTCACTTCCAGGGAATGACTGGATCAGTTTTGGTGACTGTGCTACAGACGAGCATCATGCCAGTGAGCCAACACAACTTGCTCATCAACCTCAAGAAGCCAATCGGCTTGAAAGGGGGAGGCTGCTAAAGAAAGGATGGGCAAGAAATAGAAAATATAAACAAGAATATTTTTAAAATGTTGAAAATATTTAAAAAAATTTAAAAAAATGAAATGTAAGATAAAAATATAATTTTTTAAAAAAGATATAAAAATAAATAACATGAAAAATATCAACCAAATATTAAAATAACAAAATAGGAGATATATCTAAAAAGAGCCCAATATAATTGTCAAAAGAGTGTAGCTAATCTAGACCACTCCGACTTTTTTGATAAGACTGTACATGACTGGACAAGTCTTATATCATTGGGAAAAAGAAAAAGTAAATAAATCAGATGTGAATTGCACCAAAGAAGAAAAAAAAGGTATGTAAGAAGGAGTCGCCAGGAGTCAGGACTGACTCGAAGGCACACATTGCATTGCAAGAAATATTTAAAAATTTTAAAAAAAAATGCTTTCTATCATGTTTTTATTTTCTTGGACTGGTAGTTTCTTTACTTTTTCTTCGAGTTCAGTCATGACCAATGCTGGGCTACCGATGCTGAGAACAGTCATTCTAATTGATCTAATTTCTCAATGTTGTGTAAAAAAAAAGTTCAAGGCATATTTAAACAAAATAACAATCAAATGACAGTAAGCATCATTCAGAACAAGCTGAGGATTTCCCCCCTGTTTTAAAAGACCCTCACACAGTTTTCTTTGTATTTAGTTCATTTGAGTTGCATTTACCACAGGGACACACTTGCTGCATATGAGAGCTGGATTCCATGGTCCCGGGTGCAAAGAAGGAAAGGAACTGTGCCAAACAGATCTCCTCCCACTCCAGTTGCCAAAAAAACAGTAACCGCAACTCTGGTCTACCCCCACAATGTACACCCCCCCTCCCCCCGGTTCGATACCTTCCCCGTAAAGCCCCATTGATGACATAGCTTCAGCAAAAGTCCAGCGAGTGCCCCCCCCTTAACATCTGTCCTTCTCCACTGACACTGCCTCCATCCTCCCCCATCACTGGACCCCCCTGATCCTTATCTGGGAGGTTCCCAGTTCTCTTGATGAAATGGGAAGGAACAGTCGCCCTCCACGCCTGCTCCAGCTGTGCAGACTTAATGGCAGCAGTAGTATCATTTATTTATTTATTTATTTAACAAAGCTTATATATCGCTGGAACATTGGAACATGTTTTACAATAAACATAGAAACTATGTACATTTAACATCGGAACAAAGGAACTATGTACATGTAACATTGGAGCTATTTACATTTAGCATGTATGACCGTGTACAGGTTTTTGTACTCGTTTGTATTTAATGATTGAACTAGGGCAATTTTGTTGTTTTGAGGTTTGGGTTAATAGAATGGGGCTGTTGATGCTTTAGGTTTTTTGGGAGCAGTTGAGGGTGCTTGAATCACCAAAGTGTTCTATAAAAGATGTGTTTTTAGATTCTTGCAGAATTGCTGAAGGTCTTATCTCCAGGAACAAGCAGGAATGTAGTCTTCACATATGGGTATCGTCAGCACTGACGGAGCCTGTACGGGAACGCTACCCAGCGTCCAATAGGAACGCTTTTGGGAGCATCCCTCAGCACATGCGCGCTGCCTTCCCACCTTTCCAGCTGTCCCTCTTCAGTTCTTCGTTTTCCGTGGAGCCGACAGGACACATACCCTGTCACTGCAGAAAATTTCTTCTTTAAACTTGTTTTCTTGTGGTCGCATCTGCCTCCACACAACTCCTACTGGTACCGCCGGTTCTTTTTTCTTCTTTTCAAAAAATAAATAAATAAATAAATAAATAAATAAATATATATATATATACTTTCTGAACTATTCTCTTCAGAAACTTTTCTTTAGGTGCTAGGCGCCATTTTGGGCATTAGGCCCCATTTTTCCTAAAAGATGGAAAAACCAGCTAGTGGTTTTAAAAAATGTACTAAGTGTGGCAGTACCATTTCTGTCACCGACACCCATGACTGGTGTCTCAAATGTTTAGGCCCTGACCATTCTCCATCTGAGTGTCTCTCTTGTATGGGGATGACTAAAAGAGGAAGACAGAACCGGGCTGCAAAGCTCAGTACCCTCTTTTCTTCGGATGCCAGTCTATTGCATCGACGTCTTCAAGAGCCTTGTCTTCCTCCCATGGATCTCAGGTAACTAAACATAAAAGCTGGTCCTCAAAGGGTAGCTCTCCTTCAAAGCATCGCGAGGCCATAGCCCTTGCCCTTGAGGAAACTACACCAGCAAAACAGCCCCGGCGGGAGGCTTCGGCCTCCAAAGCATAAATGGGGTTCCAGGATGTTCTCGAGGCCTCGACCTCGGCAGAACTACTGGTGCCATGCTCAGGGGTTCCGGCCGCTTTTACCGGTACCGATACCCAGGCATCGGCAGCGTCGATAAACCAGAGATTCCTCGCTATCGAACGCAGTCTTGCAGCTCTCCTTACAGTTGTGGTTCCGTTGACACCGGCCCTGGTGGGAATTCTTCCCATGCTGACTTTTTCTGGCATTGACAGATCGGTACAGGACCATCTCGGTACCGACTTCGATCAATACCGAGACCGTGCTTTGCATGAACATCGGGATCAGAGATACTTTGAGTCCTCCGATTCCGAGGACTCTGATAATTCTGCTGGTATCAGGGTGTTTCTCCCGGAAGATTCCTCTTCTCCCTAACGCAGGATGTCTCCTCTGGAAGACATGTCTTTTCAGGATTTTATTCGTGATGTGGACCGAGGCTTTTCAATCACAGTAGCTCCTGAAAAAGAACCTAGAGCAAAGGAATTGGAAATTCTCCAATACCCTAAGGCTCCCAAGGAGGCAGCCACTCTGCCCATTCATGAAATTCTTCATGATTTGATGCTCAGAATGTGGGAGACACCTTTGACCACATCTCCTCATTCTAGGAGACTCGATACCATGTATCGAGTTCCACCATGTCCTGGTTTTCAAAAGACTCAGCTACCACACCATTCAATGGTAGTGGAGTCAGCCATGCATAGGATGAAAAGTGCAAAGAGACATCCATCCAATCCTACAGGTCATGAATGCAGGACTCTTGACACTTTTGGATGTCAAACATTTCAGGCTTCCATGCTTTCAGCTAGGATCAGCTCATATATTTTATATATGGGAATGTTCCTCAAAGAGGTCACAGGAGATTTGGAGCTTATGAGCCCCCCCTTCTCCCTGAGAACAAACGAGAGAACTTTCTCACTCTGGTCAAGCATGCTCAAGATGTCTCCAAGTTTGTAAACGGTGCAGCCTTTGACTGCTTTGAATGGATCAGCAGAACTTCTGCTATTGCCATTGGTGCACATTGGATTGCCTGGCTTCAGGCATCAGATTTGGAGATTTGGGTACAGGATAAATTAGGAAACATCCCTTGCAGAGGAGAAAACCTCTTTGGCAAGAATTGGCAGGAAAAGGCTAATGAGATAGATGCCGACAATATCACCCTAGATAGATTGTCAAAATCTACAGCCACTCCAGCCAAAAAGAAACCCTATAAAAAACCCTTTTTTAGCAAAAAAGGAAGTTTTATCCATCCTATACCCAGCAAGGGCAAGCTCAGGGTCAAGTTGCCCAGAAAGGTCAACAACAACAATCCAGACAACAAAAGAAGCCAAAAGGCCTTAGAGCTCAACCAGCTCCACAGGCCCAGCCCCCTCAAGGGCTTTGACTCCTTCATAAAGAACTTAGCCTTCCTGCCTCTGAAAGATCCAGAACCCCTAAACATTCCAGGCAGGTTGTGTCATTTTGCCAACAGATGGCACCAAATAACAGCAGAAAATTGGACTCTGTCCATTGTGGGAGAGGGGTACAAGCTTCATTTTCACAGTGTGCCCCCTCCTACAGTCGTAAGATAGTTCAATTCCCAAACCTCTACAGACAATCTACTGGATCGAGAGGTCTCAACACTCCTTGCTCAAGGAGCAATAGAGGAGGTGCCCATTCTTCAACAGAGTACAGGGTTCTACTCCCCTTCTTTTCTTATTCCAAAGAAAACAGGAGGACACAGACACATTCTAGACCTTAGAGAATTGAACAAATATCTGTTCCGAGAAAAATTCAAAATGATTTCTCTGGGAACTCTTCTGCCATACCTTCAAAGTCAGGATTGGCTTTGTTCTCTAGATCTAAAGGATGCATATACTCACATTCTGATCCATCCAGATCACAGGAAATTCTTACGATTCCTTTTCAAGGGAAAACATTTCAAATACAGGGTCCTTCCCTTTGGTCTGGCTTCGGCACCAAGAGTATTCACAAAATGCATGGCAGTAGTAGCTGCATTTCTGCGAACCCTAGGGATATTCGTCTTCCCTTACTTAGATGACTGGATCATTCGAACCCCTACGGTTCCAGAAACCAACTCTGCACTGTCTCGCACAATGCAAATCCTTCAATACTTGGGATTGGTCATAAACATCCCAAAATCTCAGCTTGCTCCGTCTCAGTCCTTAGAGTTCATAGGAGCTCATTTAGATACCAGACAGTCAAGGGCTTTTCTCCCACAACCCTGCTGTCTTCGCATAGTACGCCTAGCTTCTCAATCAGCGGTGAAGTCCTCCCTAACTGCTCGAGAACTACTACAACTATTGAGACATATGGCATCCACGGTTCATGTGGTTTCCTATGCTCGCCTTCATATGCGAGCAGCCCAGTGGACCCTATCCACACAGTGGACACAGGCCACAGGACATCTGTCGGACAAGATATCAAACTCAAAATGACTGATTTTGTCCCTCCAATGGTGGCAATCAGTGGAAAATCTTCTAGTGGGATCTCCTTTCCAGCAACCCCTATTCTAGGCCACCCTAACACAGATAAATCACAGGTGGGATGGGGAGCACACCTGCATCATCTCTCTACCCAGGGTACCTGGACTCCAAAGGAGGCTTGTCTTCACATATACCTCCTGGAACTCAGAGAAATCTATCTAGCTCTTCGAGTATTCCATGCCCAGCTCAGCTACAAGACAGTCCTAGTCCAAACAAACAATCAAGTAGCCATGTTCTACATGAACAAGCAGGGCGGAACAGGCTCTCTGTCATTATGCAACGAAGCTTTACGACTGTGGGCCCTCTCCAGAGAGCATCAAATTCACCTTCTAGTGGTATATCTTCCAGGCATTCAAAACCTTTGGGCAGACAAACTCAGCCAAGTATTGCTGCCTCACGAATGGTCTCTCCACCTAGACCAGGTGGCCAAGATATTTCAGATCTGGGGAACCCCAGACATAGACCTATTTGCAAGTCCACTGAATGCCAAACTTCCCCGGTTCTGTTCCAGAATTCCAGCTCAAAATTGCCAGGCAAGGGACACCTTCCTTCTTCACTGGGTTCACGACTTCCTCTATGCCTTCCCACCCATTCCCCTCATCCCCAAAACACTCTTCAAGCTTCAGAGAGACAGAGGTCGTATGATCCTCATAGCACCACGGTGGCCACGCCAAAGGTGGTATCCCCTGCTTCTACATCTCTCTCAAGCTGCACCTCTGGAGTTAGGGTGTGCTCCAGATCTTCTCTCCCAAGAGAACGGGATGCTATGTCACCCGAATCCCCAGTCCCTGCATCTCAGGGCCTGGTTGCTGACAGCTTAGACCTTCAGGATCTTAACCTTTCCCAATAGGTAAACGATATCCTTCAGGCTTCTAGAAAACCTTCCACAAGACGCTCTTACACCTTCAAGTGGAAACGTTTTACTATATGGTGTTCGCAGAAGGGGTTAAACCCCCTTATGATACCTTTGGAATCGATACTAGAGTACCTACTTCATTTATCAAATTCTGGTCTAAAGACCAATTCAGTAAGAGTCCATTTTAGTGCATTTGCAGCTTCCTATAAGCCTCTAAATGGACAACCAATTTCTTCTCATCCACTCATATCAAGATTTATGAGAGGTCTTCTATTAACAAAGCCTCCCATCAGGCCACCGCCGGTGGCATGGGATTTAAACCTAATTCTCAGGCAGCTCATGAAACTGCCCTTTGAACCTTTAGCCACTACAACCCCTAAAGCTTTTATCCTGGAAGGTCATCTTCCTAATTGCAATCACCTCTGCACGTCGCATTAGTGAACTGCAAGCTTTGGTGGCTGATCCTCCTTATACTAGGTTTCACCATGATAAGGTTGTTCTCAGAACTCATCCACACTTTATGACAAAGGTGGTTTCGCCTTTTCATTTAAATCAATTGATTTATCTTCCTGTATTCTTTCCGAGGCCTCATGCCTCTAATGCAGAAAGGAACCTTCATACTTTGGATTGTAAAAGAGCCTTGGCTTCTTACCTACAAAGAACACAGCAACATAGAAGGTCTTCTCAACGTTTTATTGCTTTTGATTCTAGTCGTTTGGGACTTCCAGTCTCCAAGAGAATTCTATCCAAATGGATTGCACAATGTATATCCTTTGCTTATGAGAGTAAGAGTCTTCCTCTTCACGCCATGTCACAGCTCATAATGTGAGAGCCATGGCATCCTCTATGGCTAACCTTCACTCTGTGTCACCTGGGCTTCCATACACACCTTTACAGCCCATTACTACCTAGATAAAGCCTCCCATCGGAATGCCTTCTTTGGCCAAGTTGTTCTTCAAAATCTCTTTCAGACCTAATTCAACTCCTGCCCACCAACCCTGTTGGGATGCCAGAGATCCATGGGAGGAAGCATGGCACACCTTACTATAGGTGGCAGCTTCCTGGGGCTATCTCCCTGGCATCTTCAGCTAGGGAGTCCCCCATATGTGAAGCCTACATTCCTGCTTGTTCCTGGAGATAGCGTAGTTACTCACCTGTAACAGGTGATCTCCGGGAACAGCAGGAATTTAGTCTTCACAACTCACCCACCTCCCCTAGGAGTTGTCTCTCTATCTCTCTGTCTCTTTCCTCTCTCCCTCTATCCTTTCACTCAGCTACAAACTTAACTGAAGAGGGACAGTTGGAAAGGCGGGAAGTTAGCGCGCATGTGCTGAGGGATGCTCCCAAAAGCGTTCCTATTGGACACTGGGGAACTTTTCCACGCAGGCTCCATCGGTGCCGACAATACCCATATGTGAAGACTAAATTCCTGCTGTTCCCGGAGATCACCTGTTACAGGTGAGTAACTACGCTTTATTGCTCTTATTTCATTGGGAAGTGAGTTCCACAGTATTTGAGCCACGTAGGAGAAGGCTCTGGTACTGGTACATTGATTTGTGTTGCGGATGTGTGGGGGAGTTATGAATGTATTCTGTGAGCCATTTCTTCTTGTCCTTGATGTGTTTGGTTTTATTAGGAGAGAGGATAGTGTGGTGGAGGCAATGTTACAATGGTGGTTGAAGATGGTCATAATATATTGTCATGCAGCAGACCCTCTTGAAAGAAAAGAAAATGTTTTAAACAAAGAAAAAGATGCGCACAAGCTGCATTATTCGGAGGAACCAGCTAGTGGGAGCCAGAGCGACTTCAAAGACACTGAGGAGCCCCGCCCCGCTGGTCACAAGGTAATGCCAGTCAGCTTCCAATCCTCAAAGGCAGGAGTGCTTCTTAAGGAGAGTGTAGAAGACTGGAGACAGTTCGGCAGGAAGGAGTTCGGCAGGAGACAGGTCGGCAAGGAGGTTGGCAGGAAGGAGAGAGAAGAGAGAAGAGCAGCAGTGGAGAAAGAGAAGCAGGCCAAGGAGGCAAGTCCAGCAGAAACAAGGGAAGGATCACTTGCAGCGCAGAGAGAAAGAGGTTAGAATGGAAACCTGATTACTCTACCGCTAGCAAACCACCCCGAGTGGAAGGTGATTTCCCTGGAGCTAATGAAGGACCTGGGAAGGTCTCAGCTCAAACAAGAGTGAGAGCTGTTTGTCCAGAGAGGCGAAAGCATTGCTGCAACTGCAGTCTAAAGTCAAATGAGAGACAGCTGGAGAACCTAAGCCGTACTGCACAGGCAAGCCAGAAGCTAAGCCGGTACAGGCCCAGACCTTTACTTGGAGAAGGGACTCCAACCTCACAAGGTAAACCATACTTTCCTGGAAAAAGATTTCAGAAAGCTGCTGTATGGGAAAGACAGGCAGTAGAAGAAAACCGTTTGTCTGAAGGTTCCTACGATAAAAGGTATGAAAAATGTTTACCTAAGAAGAAAGTTCTGAGTGAAAAATGTTTACATAGAGCTGCTATAAAACCTCTGAATAAAGAGGAATCTTTTCACTATAAAACAGCACATAGCCGACGCCCTAGGCTTAGCCCAGAACATTGGGAAGTGATACAGGAACTGTATAAAAAGCCTGAATATATTTTACCTGAAACCAGGGACACAGATTCAGAGGCTTCGGAAGATGAGCCAATGCAAGTGGAACTAGCAGGGGATATTTCAGATGCAGAAATGGATTGTACATACTGTGTTACAGGAAGCCTAGAATCCTTGTCAGGCTTGTGAGCTGTGTGACTTGCTGAATTGAACATTCTTGTTTTGTGTAAATAGCACCAATCCTGTGAAAGTAACAGTTTTTGCTTTAAACCTGAGTTTTTCTTTTCCTCACCTGAAGTAAGGACATTTTGCTTTATAGTTGTATCCCAATCATTTGAACCATTGCGAAGAAGGGAAATAAAAGCCTTTATTTTTCCCACCACTCTGAGCAGTTGTTTTCATTGAAGATTGGTATCAAGGAAACTACTAGGACCAAAAGTCAATTGGGCCTTTGGAATACTTGCCAATCTCAACTTTATAATTTTTGTGTCTGACCTGCTCTGACCTGTACTAACCACCAGGGTAGCCCTCACGACAATATTTATATTTTACCCTTGAGGCTATTGGAAGCCAGTGAAGATCAGTGAGTATGGGGGTGATGTGATCCTTGCATGTTGAGTTGGAAGCTATACAAGCAGCCAGGTTTTGCGCTAATTGGAGTTGGACAGTTTTTTAGGAAGTCCTTGTAGAATGCTGTTGCAATCTGTGAGTGGGGTTATTAGAGCTTGAAGCACTGTCCAGAAGTCGTGGTCTTCCAGGAGTGGTTTGAGGCATTGAATTGTTTTTAATTTAAAATAGATATTTTTTGTTACTGCTTTTAGGTGTGGGATCATTCTTAGAGTCTTGTCTAACACTACTCCTAGATATCTCACTTCTCGCTTAACTTTGATTTCTGTGTCTTGTATGTTGATTTTGCTGGGGGGGACGACAAAGTTTGGGTTCCTTGAAATGAATAGCCCCTTTGTTTTCAAGAGATTGATCTTGAGGTTTTGGGTGTCAAGCCATTTTGTTATTTCAGAGATGCATACGGTGATTCTCGAGTAGTTTAGGTTAGCAATATCTAATGGGAGGTACATCATAATATCATCAGCATGTAGATGATAGTTGATGTTGTGTGAATTGAATATGTTGCAGATTGGCTGCATGTAAAGGTTAAATAGAAGGGATGAGAGAGAGGAGCCTTGGGGGGACACCAGTTTTCTGAGGAAAGGTTGAGGAGGATTCATTGCTTATTTGGACTTGCTGGGTTCTGTTGTTAAGGTAGGATGTGAACCATTGTAAAACTGTACCTTGAATCCCAGTGTGTTTCAGTCTGTTTATTAGGAGATTGTGCTTTATGCTGTCGAAGGCTGCTGCTATGTCAATAAAAATAAGTAGGAAGACCTGTTTACCTGAGTCCAGTCCACGGATAATTTTATCAATTAGTGTTAACATGAGGGTCTTGACGCTGTATTGAGGTCTAAACTCATGTTGATTTTCATCGAGGGGGGCGTTTGCTTCAATGAAGTCCTGCAGTTGTAATTGTACAATTTTTTCAATGACTTTCGTTAGGAAGGGTAAACTAGATATTGGGAGGTAGGAATTGGGTGAGTTTTTGTCTGAGTTTTTGGTGCTACCACTAGGGACTGACCCTTAGCAGTAGTACTGCAAGACTCCTGCTAGGTCCACATCTAGGGTAGGAGCAGAGGAGGGTCATTCCAGCCCATTCATCGAGATAACTGGGGAGCCTTCCAGTAAGGATTGGGAAGGGTCTAGAGTGGAGAAGGGTCTACTACTACTACTATTTATCATTTGTATAGCACTATGCAGCGCTGTACAGAGACATGTGAGAGACAGTTCCTGTTCATAAGAGCTTGCAGTCTAGTCAAGACAGACAGCACAACTGGGGACTAGGATATATCCCGGGGAATGAAAGGAAACACATAGGAAGTGAACAGGAAACCAAGGGGTACAGGATCCAAAAGCATTCTCAAAGAAGTGAGTTTTTAGCCTGGATTTGAACAAGGCCATGGATGGAGCCTGACGTACAGACTCGGGTAGTTTTTTCCAGGCATAAGGAGCAGCAAGGTGGAAAGATCGAAGTCTGGAGTTGGCAGTGGAAGAGAAGGGCACAGATAGAAGGGATCTACCAGAAGAGCGGAGTTCCTGAGCAGAGGTGTAGGGAGAGATAAGAGAAGAAAGGTAGTGAGGAACAGCCGAATGAAGGCACTTATAGATAAGTAGTAGAAGTTTGAACTGGATGCAGAAATGTTTAGGGAGCCAATGAAGTGACATGAGCATAGTGACACTGGTGGAAGATTATCCGTGCAGCTGAGTTTTGAACAGATTGAACTGCGAAGAGATGAGTCAGAGGAAGACCAGCAAAGAGGAGGTTGCAATAGTCTAGACGGGAGGTGACAAGATTGCATGAGGGTCTTAATAGTGTGTTCAGAAAGGAAGGGATGAATTTTGCCAGTGTTAGAGAAAGAAGTGAGAGGTTTTAGCTATCTGTTGGATGTTTGTGGAGCAGGCGATGGATGAGTTAAAGATAACCCCAAGGTTGTGAGCAAGGAAGCAGGAAGGAGTAGAATGTTATCCACAGAAATAGAGAAAGGAGGAAAGAGGGAGGTGGGCTTAGGGAGAAAGATAAGGGTCCTTGGAGGGGGTCAAGTGTTGGAGGAAGGAGCATTTACTGGACTTGGATTGCTTTCCACAGATTACAGTGCTGAAGCTGTGTTTTGCCTGGGGGGGGGGGGGGGCTTTCATGAGGAGGATCAGACCGGAAGGGTTACATTGTCAGGGCAGATCTGAGCAGTGGTTATTGGTGGTGGTTGGTTTTTGTTTTTTTGGGTGATCGGAGCCATGTATAGGACTGGATTTAATATTTTGGAGCCCATGGGCAGGATTGGAAGGTGAGAGCATGGATCTTCCCTTGTAGCTTGGAAACTGAAAAGCAGGGATAGGGTTATTGGGCTGAAGTGTCATGGTGATGCTTCTTTGAAGTGGCACCAATGGACAGCCCTAAAGTAAGTGGGAGTAGACTCCTTTTTCACATGGGTAATTAGGGTCCTCACCATTTGACACCCTACGTAGTTGCCTATGTCACTCATGCCTAAATCCAGGCCTGGCAGGAGAAAGGGGATCAGAGCAAGATGGGAACTTTGTGGCCCTGCTCTGATTCTTGACAGTGGGCAGTGGTCACACCACCAGACTGTCAGAAACACTACTGCATTTAATGTCACCGCTTGGTGTGTTAAGTGCAGCCATAGTATTAGAAGTCATGACAGCTAGTGTGCATTGCCATCCTGAGCGCTGTCACTGGTCAACCCATCCACTCGCCAACCATAACCCTCCCAGTGCCTGCCCTGCTACTCACTAAACAGCATGGGATTTTTATTGTACTGCCTGACTTTCGCACACAGGAGCATTTACTCAGGCCTGTAGTAAATGCTTAGAGCATGCTAAAATACATGCTGTCTGTTACCGCATGTGATGGGGTCTATAGAGTGTTGCCCATCGCTCTCCAGAGGGATTATCAACAGGCCCCTTTAAGAGAGCCTGCGGTCCTGAGTTCAAGGCTGGGAGGGCGTAACTCATAGGAAGTTGTTAAAAACCCAGCAGGCTGCAGGAGGGAGAGAGAGGCCCATGGAGCCAGGAGTTCATTCAAGGCAAGTCGTACCAAGGAAGGAACTTTAACTGGGCTGGAGGAAGGACCAGGAGACCAGCTCTGTGAAGGTTTAACAAACTGGGTCTGAATAAAAACATGTTTTGTTTTCCCTGAATTGCTGTCTGTAATAGTGTTTGAACAGAAAACCTCTTCCCACCGCACTTTAGTAAACATGCCTCTAAGTTTGCACCTGAAGCATTGAAGGCCCAAAGCCTGTTTCCAGTAATAGCTCAAGATATGTTACGTGTCTGTGGACAAGGAGGAAGTAAGTCCTCACGCATGGGTAATGTCCCTGACAGAGCCTCATCCAGGAACGCTTCCCAGCATCTTATGGAAGCTTTTGGGAAGCTCCACCGTGCTTGTGTGCCTCCTTCCCACCTGCCACCATGGCGTCATCTTCTCCAGTCTTTTGTTTTCCACAGAGCCCCATGGACATGTTCCAGTTGCTCTCTATCGGTATTCACATTTCTCCCCTTCAGGGGTACTTAATTGAACTGACATTTTGTTACCTTGCCTGCAGTCACAGTTCATTTTTTCGTTCGCTATTTTTCATTCCTTTTTTCAGCCTAATCCAGTGGTATCCCAGTCAGGTCTATCCACTCTGGAGCTGTTTGATTTTACCATGGCTATTTTTCTAACCAAGTCCCAAAAACCAACCAGCGTTTTTTTTAAAGATGCACCAAGTGTGCCCGGACCATTTCTGTCACAACAAGCACTACAGTGCCTCCAGTGCCTAGGACCCGATCATCAGCCCTCTAGTAATTTGTGCCTGCAGATAACGAGGAAAGGCCTCAAGGGTCATGAAAAACAGCAGGAAACTGTTTGGCACTCTACAGCCCAATCCATTGTCTTCGGCATCAACGTCATCAGCCTCCATGCCTTCTAAAGCAGTTTAAGACGTCAGAGGGGCATCAACATTGAGGAGCTCTCAAGTTCAGTCAAAGATGAGCACTCGCACTGCTCCAGACCATCGGCCATTGGTCAGCCTCCCAGCGAGGAGGGAACTGGCATCGCCCCATCAGCATCCTATGGTGATCAGACTGAGCACCAGATGAAGGCCCGGGTGCATTGGCATCAGAGCCCTTCAAGACACTGGGTCAAAAGCAATGAGGGGCAACATAAGCACCCCTTGAAGGTGCCACAAGGAGAAGACCGCTCAACCTCCAGGGGTTTGGAGGGATACAGACAACCTTCCGACAGCTGAGTCGAAACCTTCCGATACCCTGCACAGGTGCCAGGTACATCAGTTGAAGTTACTCAGGTCTCTGAACCTTCAGAATTAGTAGCCATGGAGAAACGGCTCCTAAAGGCACTTAAGGATCACATGGCAGCCTTTCTTGTGCAGTGCACAGAGGTCCTCAGCATTGGGCATCGACCATTGTGCAACCGATTCTGGAGATGCATGCCCTGCCCCCATCAGAGGCATCAACGTTGGGACAATGAGGGGCTCAGACACCGGTTTTGACCCAGCGGATTTCCCTCTCTAACGTCTCAGGGTCTGATGCACCCTCGAAACCCAGATGGGCTTCAGAGCATCATCATTCCAAGAGAAACTCCCATTCCCTTTGATGCGGAAGGGAGATCCAGGAAAAGACTTGGAGGTATTTTGACTTCCTCTCAGAGTCTGACTCCAAAGATTGGATAACTGATGTGGAATCAGAGGACTTCTCAGAGGGCAGGTCTCCAGAGCTTCTGTCAGACACTTCCCTACCTCATGAATGTCAAAAGTCTCCTTCTGAAGACATGGCCTTTCAGGATTTTGTAAGGCATATGGTCAAGGCCATACCATTCTCTCTGGAGACCGAGGATGAACTCGAGGCAGAGGAGTTGGAAATCTTGCAGTACTCCTTGGCACCTAAGGAGGCAGTGACCATGCCTGTACATCACATCCTGCAGAGAGTACAAATGAGGATGTGGGAGAGGCCCCTCATGGTACTTCCATTCAGTAGAAGACTTGACTTAATGTACAGGGTCCAGAATGCTTCTGGTTTCGAGAAACCTGAGCTCCCACACCACTCCTTAGTGGTCAAGTCCACCCTGAAGAGTATTAAGAGTACCAAGACTCATTCTTTGGTGCCCCAGGGAAGGCTCAGACCTTGGACTCTTTCAGGAGAAGGTGTTTTCAGGGCTTGATGCTCCTAGCCCGAATGGCCTCATATCAACTCTACATGAGCATGTTCCTAAATGACATTATGCAAGACCTAGCTGACCTGTTTTCAGTTCCTTCCTCCTGAGATATTGGAGCAGTTTCGCACCCTAGTGGGCCATGGCAAGGACTGCTCAAAATTCATGGTTTGGGTGACCTATGTTGCCTTTGAGACAGCATCGAGAGTTGCTGCCATAGATATTGAGGCCTGGAAACTTGCCTGGCTTCAGTCCTCTTACTTAGAATTGTCAGTTCAGAATAAACTGGCAGACGTACCGTGCCACAGTGAGAGTTTGTTCGGTGAGCAGGTGAGGAGAAGGCTGGCATTATAGAGAAGCAGCATATCACTCTTACCAGACTCTCCAGGCACACATTTGAACTGGCTTATTGTAGGACATACTAAGGAAGGGGCCAGAAGAAGACCTACTACTCCATAGGCATTGGTGCTTCTCTGGACACCAAACCTCCCATCAGAAACAGCAGGCACCTTGCCAGCAACAGCACAAGGAAAAGATCCAGAGGCCCAACTATCCCCACAACCAAAGCCCAGGGAGGGGTTTTGACTAGTTCCTCTGAAGCATAACCAATCTACATGGGGTCGGCATGATAAACCCTCTAATGGGGGAAAGTCTCACTCTCTTTGCCCAGAGATGACCCTCATAACCTCAGTCTCCTAGGTGCTACAGATAATCCAGAGCTGATACAGGTTGCACTTCTTTGAACTACCTCCAAGTTGGCCCCCAAGGACACAGCACCTTGACCCTCTGGCATCAGAACTGCTTCAGAAGGAAATCTCTGCCCTCCTGGCTGACCTAGCCATCAAATTCATACTGCAGGGTCAAGTAGGGCAGGGATTTTACTCCAAGTATTTTCTGATTCCCAAGAAAGGGGGTGGGGGGATTCTATCCCATTATGGACCTCAGAGACCTAAACATTTACTTGGTGAGAGAAAGGTTCAAGATGATTTCTCTGGGAACCCTGCTACCGTACCTTCAACAAGGAGATTGCGTATGCTCCCTGGATTTAAAGGATGCATATACCCACATATCGAGTCATCCCACTCACAGAAATTATCTCTGATTCATCCTGAGAAGACAACACTTTCAGAATCAAGTGTAGGCTTTTGGCCTAGCCTTGGCATCCAGAGTCTTCACAAAATGTCTTGCTGTAGTGGCAGCCTACCTCAGAACACTGGAGGTGTTTGTCTTCCCTTGCCTGGATGATTGCTGATAAAAAGCACCACTCCAGAGGGAGTTCAGGACTCTACCCGGTTGACAATTCAGCTATTGGAGCTGTTAGGGTTTGTGATAAACTACCCCAAGTTCCACCTTCAGCCTAGCCAATAGCTAGAATTCATAGAAGCACTGCTTGACATCACTCAGGCAAAGGCTTTCAAAGGCTAACAGCCTTAGTATAGGTCACTCACCTGAGTCAGCAAGTGATGGCTGACAAGATGCTAACCATCATAGACCACATGGCCTCTACAGTTCATGTCGCACCCCTGGCACGTTTTCAGATGAGACAGACTCAATGGACTCTGCAAACTTAGTGGGCACAGTCCACGAGTTGCCTCCTGGTTCAGGTGTGTGTCACCAATCCCCTGGTCCAATCACTGCATTGGTGGACAGTTCCTCAAAATTTGCTCAAAGGTCTTAACTTTCAAAAGGCCTCACCCCAGAAGATCCTGACAACAGAGGCATCCAAATTGGGATGGGAAGCTCATCTTGAAAGCTTCCACACTCAGGGCGATTGGTCTGTCCAGGACAGTCTTCACCAGATCAACCTCATGGACTTGAGAGCCATAGCAAATACTCTAAAGGCCTTTCAGAATTGACTAACCAACCACATTGTCCTCATTCAGACTGACAATCAAGTCTCTGTGTTCTATATCAATAAGCAAAGGGGCACCGGCTCCTATCTCCTGTGCTAGGAGACAGTAAGATTGTGAAGGTTTCCATTGTTCACGGAATGGAGCTGAGGGCTACATATCTGCCTAGAGAGCAAAACACTTTGGTGGGCAGACTGAGCTGGGTCCTTCAGCCACACAAATGGATGTTGAACAGAGATATAGCAGCCCGCATCTTTCAGAAGTGGGGCACTCCCTCGATAGACCTGTTCACCACTCCACAAAATGCCCAGGTGGATCTGTGCTGTTCCAGAGTAGGATCCCACAGCAGACTGGTGTCTGATGCCTTCCTCCTTGCACTGGGGGGAGGGTCATCTGCATGCTTACCCTCTGATACCTCTCATAGCGAAGATCCTAATGAAGCTCAGGACAGATGAAGATGCTATGATACTCATCATGCTGTATTGGCCCAGATGGCCCTAGTTCCCACTCCTGCTGCAGCTCTCCACTCGGGAACCCTTCCGGCTCAGCAATGCTCTGGATCTTCTTTAACAGGATGATGAGAGGATGCCGCATCCCATCTGGTCCTTGGCCCTCATGGCATGGAAGTTGAGAGGCTAGTCCTGTCAAAGCTCAGTCTGCCTGACAACATAACTGATGTCTTGTTGGCCTCCAGGAAGGCCTCAACGAGGAGGTCTTATGCCTGTAAGTGGAAGAGGTTTGCTGTCTGGTGTGAAGGCCAGACCCTGGATCATTTCATCTGTCCTATGAGGAAACTGCTTGAGTATTTTCTATACCTCTGACTCAAGCCTGAGTTCACCCCTGACTCCATCTGAGTTCACCTCAGCATGGTTGGGGCATGCCATCATGGGCTAGAAGGGAAGTCCATCTCGGCACAGCCGTTAGTGTTCACTTCATGTTGAGGCTGCTCCTTTTGAAGCCTTCGTACATGCTCCCTGCTGTGGCTTGGGACCTCAATGTGGTACTAGCACAGCTCATGAAAGCTCCCTTTGAACCACTCAACTCCTGTATATCTTAACAACATAGCCAACATGGCTTTACATAGAACATAGAATAGAAACATTGGAGAACCATTAAATTGGTGTTAAGGAACAACTATAGAACAGGTTAATTTGTATAAATTATGTGAATCAAGAACATATTTACATTCCTGGAAGGGAGGGGCAAGAGAGTTGATGGTGGGGAGGTGAAGGAGGAGGGGGGAGAGATACACTGGGTGGAAGTGTGGAAGCGCACTGGGTGGTTAAGTTTCATCACTGGAGAAGTATTTGAAGAAAAGGAAAGTTTTTGAAGGTTAATCAAGCATACTAGTATGAGACCACTTAGAACTAGTATGGACAACAGAATAGCCACTCCACCTGATTTCCATAAAACAAATCAGGCAACATCCAGAAGGGCTCCATCCTTTTATGCACCTGAACTATGGAATACTCTACCTGATTGCATGCGAGCAATGAGAGACTTAAAGGACTTTAGACAAATGCTTAAGACTATACTATTCACACAATTTTATGAACCTTCTTAAGGTCTAATATAAGCTGTACTTTTACTAATTCTAATTTCTGTTTTATGTATATTCTTCCCTATACCTCCTCACTACCTTTTCTTGCTTCTACCTATAATTGTATCCCTGTGCTGTAAACCACTTTGATTGAAGGAAAAGGTGGTATATAAAACTGGTTAAATAAATAAATAAACAAACTGGTTAAGGTTCTTTCTGAAGGCCATTATGTCCTTTGTGGCACAGAGGGTGTCTGGGATCACATTCCATAGAGTTGGCGCAAATAGGGAGAAGGCCCTCTTTGATGTTGTGCAGTTGGTCTTGGTGTTTAGTGCTGGTATGCATAGCGTGTTGAGGAAGCCAGGTCTTCTGCTTCTGTTGTCTGGTTTCTTCTGAATCAGGAATTGTAAATGAATGGTGGTAGGCCATAGATAATTTTGAAAATTGTGAGTATGGACTTGTATTTCATCCTTTCAGCGATGGGTAACAAGTGCAGCTGTTTGAGTAGAGAAGTGATATGTTCTGTTCTAGAGGTGTTGCAGAGAACGTGCGCCTCAGTGTTCAGGGCTAGCTGCATCCCATCTGGTCCTTGTGGATTTTGATAGGCATTGAAAGATGAGTTACGATAATCAATGTGAGGGAAGGTAAGTGCTTGAAGAATGGTGAGAAAATCGTAGGAGCCCAGGAGTGGTTTGAGGTGTTTTACCATCTTGAGTTTGTGGTATATGCTCCTTGTAATATTGTAGATGTGGGAGGATAGGGAGAGTCATTGATCTATAGTGACTCCTAGATAGCATATTTCAGGTTTTACCTGCAATTGCTTAACAGTGATGGTTATGGAGGCTTGTGGGGTGAAGCTGTTGTCCTTGGTGATGTATAGGACATCTGTCTTATTATGGTTTATCACCAAGTTGTGTTCTGCCAGCCATTGGGTGATGATGGTGAAGCATTTCTTTATGTGGGTAATTGTGGGTTTGATAGTGTTGATGGGAGCATATAGCATCATATCATCTGTGTAAATGTTATACAGTATGCTGTGTGTGTGAATGATTGTACAGATTGGCTGTAGGAAGAAATTAAATAGCAGGGAGGACGGCAGATCCCTGAGGGACTCCCTGGTGTTGGGTGTATGGAGTTGATCTCTCAGTGCCTATCTTTACTTGGAGACGGTGTTTCAAGAGGTAGGATTTGAACTAGTTGAGCGTGGTGCCTCTTAGTCTGATATTTTGGAATCGTTAGATGATGAAGTTGTGTGGAACTGAGTCAAAGGCTGCCTTGATGTCAAGAAAGATTAGGAAAATGCCTTTGTTAGGCTTTTCAATGCCTTTTATTAGATTGTCCAGCCATAGGGCAGCCATGAGCGATTCAACTTAGTGACAGAGTCTGAAACCATATTGTTGGCTGGGTCAAGCAGGAAGTTAGTCTATGTGGTCCTGGAGTTATATCTAAATGATCTTCTCTATCACCTTTTTCCAGGAATGGGAGGCTGGCAAATGGTCTATATGAAGTTGGTTAATTAGGCAGGTTTCCTTTGGACTGTCTTACTGGGCGGATGGATGCAATTTTTAGTTCAGGGGGTATATCCTTGAAGTAGTGATAGTTGAACAATCTTTAGAATTGCATGGGTTAACTCTGTTCGGGCAGCTTTTATCCAGCCGACCGGATAGGGATCAAGTGGGCATGTGGTGGTGGTATTGATGCCTGTGATGATTTTTTTCCAGTTGCTCAGCTGTGTTTGACTATGCATCTATATTGCAAGCTCTGGATCTCCTTGGGAAGCGTGGAAAATGAATAAATATTTTAAAATAAGGTAGACAGAAAAAGGTGTAGAGAATATCTGAAATAAATTTGATCAATTACATCTAACTCTTTTATTCTTTCTTTTAGCAGACTTACTTTTTGAGATTCTGTTATGAGAGAGGTTCTCTCCTGTCTTCCCTCTCCCACCCTCATATTGAAAATTTGTGCTTGGGAGCAACATTTTTTTGTTGGACTTCAAATATGTACTGTTTATCATTTTCAATATTTCTGGGACAAATATCCTAAGTCAAATGTTCCTATTGAAGTAATTCCATATGACACACAGGTCTCATAAAGAAAAAGAACATGACCTCCCCTTTTAAGTGTTTCCTGAGAGCTCTGTTCACTGAAGGATTTCTTCCAGTCTGTGTCCTTGGCAAAATGCTTGGTGAAGGGGGATTTCAAGCCTTCATTGTGAAGCAATGAATGAGAAGCACTGTTGGGAAGTTCACTTTCTACCTCTGGGTTTCTTATTTGACTCAAAACATTCCAAACTTGACAGGTAATCCAAAGCATTGGCTGGGTTTATGTTCCTATAGTTTATTTAGCTGTATTTTATTTAGCTGTATTTATATCCTGCTTTTCACCAGGTCAAAGCGGTCAATTGGGAGATACATTTAACACGAGGGGATATGACACACATACGTTAATACTTACAGGGAACATGGGCAATGGAGGGTTAAGTGGCTTGCCCAAGACCACAAGGAGTGCCTATAGGACTAGAAATCCCAGTCCCTCCGGCCTAAGATTGCTGTCCCCAGGTGGGACTTGAACCCCTGACCCTCCGGCCTGAAGTACCTTGTCCTAACCACTAGGCCACTCCTCCCATCTCCCATCAGTTGTAGTTTTTGAATATGGTCTTTTAGCATGAACCTGAGGACCAGCTAGAGCCTACTGAACATGATAAGTTCAAGTAGAGCCCTACCAGACATAAGAAAAATTTGGCTTTTAGACCCATGTTTTCAGATCAAACAGCAGATAGTCTGAAAGTGCTCAGAATATCACCTTGTCCATTTCATAGCCCTTCCCTTTCTCTGCCGAACCTCTTCCAGGGCCGCCCCTCTGTGTCATGTCAGTTGATTTGACAGTTTTGACACTGTTTTGGAATAAAGATCTCACACTCTGTATTATGGTAGTGCCTTTTGTTTTTAGGAATCTTCCTGGAGTGCTCTCCTTTATTTATGTACAGAGTTTATAAATCACCAGCAGATTGCAAAGCAAAGACTGTAGCGGTGCACGATGCAAAACTTGTACAATGAGCATAAACAAACCTAAGACTTTTAGACATCTACAAATACTAACAAATAAAATGAACACTCTTCAGCTGTTACTGGGCTGGTTGCAGAACCCTCAGATCTAGGTTGGTTCAGAATGTCAGGTGCTCAAGGAAATCATTATTATGGAAAGATGGGTTACAATCCCAGCAAATAAATAAAATATAGTAGCAATACTGAAAAACTCTATTTCAGGTAATACCATAGGCATTTAACATTATATTCCCTTCGTTTTTATTTGCATTGAATTCATAAGGTGCTATTCCCTGTTATCGGTTTCCATTCTCATAATAATAAGTGATTTGAAGAGCGTCTGTCTGTGCTGGTTGTTGTGAGAGCCCACGCGATGCTCTTCTCCTCAAGCAGTGCATGGTAAGGAGATGCTGGAAGTGGCTTCAAAGGGTGGACACTAAAGCAGGAAGACTTGTGGTAGGCAAGCATTACGCTGATAGGAGGATACTGGGGTACTGTTTTGTAGTGGATAACTGAGCTAACAGTCTAATCACATTAGAAACAAGCTGCACCTTCCAAGTCTTTAGCATTTCCAGCTCCCAAGAATCCATTTTGACATATTTGAGTCTTCCTGAAAAAAAAAAAAACCTAGCTGGTCACCAGCAACATTCTTGAAAATTCTCCAACACAGAACTGAAGCCCCTAGAGTAGAAAGGTGGAAAGCAAGATCAGCTGTCTCTGGGATTCTCCAATGTTTCTCTTCATTGCTGTCACTTTCCTCTGACCCCTGGAGCTTCCAGGATTCCACAGAGCTTCAACATATGTGGCACAGCTGGAAACATTTTCTTAAAAATCTCTCACTAGAGTGTGCATGGAATGGTGGTCCAGGATAAAGGCTCAATCAGAATAATACGTAAGCAAAAGAGACTAGTAGGGTAACTCGGGAGGGCAACCAGCTGATGGTATTCACAGCATCTGGTAAGCGCAGCTGAAGAAAACAAAATACAGTAGGCATGTGCAGAGCCAGAACAATTTTAAACAAAAATGAACAAAGACCTTTTGGATTTCTTCTAATTGCATGCCTATTATGCGCTATACAGTTCTTTTGCATGTGCAAATACGTAGATATATGCACACGCAAGCAATTTGCATGCATGCTTAATTTTTAAGCATCCAAACAAGCCTGAAATGTATGTACCTGGCATACAGAGGTCACGTACAGTATTGTGCGCCTTCTTCAGAACAATTTATCAACATGTGCATTTAGGGAGAGGGTGTATTGCTCTTCCCTCCAACCTGAAGATGTAGTAAGCACTTACACAATTCCTGGTATGTTTATGTGTATCTTTGTTTGTTTCCTCAATGCTTATAATCGTCCTTCATTAGGACATCAGAGCGATTTACAATCAGTTAAATTTAAAATCAGTTAGGGTATTGTTTAACAGGCAAACTTTCAGTTAGTGTTTATTTTCCTCCCACCCCCTCCTCCAGCTCCCACCCACCCCAGGCACAATCTTTGATTTTTAAGCTTTTAAGCCAGTTAATGGGAAAGGAGGGAATTTTTTCAATTTTAGGTTTAATTGTCCTCATCAGTAAGTTAGGAATAGATTAATTCTAGGTCCTTACAGTTCATCTTGAGCTGAACATTTAAATAAAGTCTCTTAAACGTATTAGCTATACAGTAGTTATATTGGTATATGTATCACTATTCCCCTAGCAACTTTAAATAACTGAACAACTTCAAATAGCTAAACAAATTTTTATAACTAAGAGGCAAACAGAAGTAGAGCAGCAAAATGCACTGTTTCCAACAGTGGCCAATCCAGCCACAAGTACCTCAGGTTCCCACAAGGTAGACAGATTCATGCTGCTTATCCTAGGAGTAAGCAGTGGATTTTCCCATTCCATCTTATGGACTTTTCCTCCAGGAACTTGTCCAAACCTCCTTTAAACCCAACTACACTAAGAGCATCCTCTGGCAATGGATTCCAGAGTTTGCTTCAGTCTTTACTGAAGAAGATGTAGAGAGGCTACCCATGCAGAAATGGTATTTAATAATAATGTATTGTAGGAATCGAAACAAATCTTTATAAATTGGGAAGATGTAATAGTGCAATTTGATAAACTAAAGAGTAGCAATTCACCTGGGAAGGATGGAATACATCCCAGGGTGCTGAGAAAACTGAAAAATGACATTGCAGATTTCTAATAGTAAAGTATGCAAACTATCATTAAAATTGTCTATAAAGTAACTGATGACTGGAGAATGGCCAGTGTAACGCCGATTTTTAAAAAGGGTTCCAGGGGTGATTTGGGAAACTACAGACTGGTGAGCCTGACATCAGTACCAGGCAAAATGGTAGAAATCATTATAAAGAATAAAATTACAGAACATGTAGACATGTAGTCATGTAGTCAGACATGTAGTCATGGTTTAATGGGAGAAAGCCAACATGGATTTAGCCACAAAATGTCTTGTTTTACTAATCTGTTATACGTTTTTGAAGGTGTGAATAAACAGGTTGTATAACATGTATCAATTTTCAGGAAGCCTTTCACAAAGTCCCTCATGAGAGACTATTGATGAAATTAAAAAGTCATGGGATAGGAGGTAGTGTACTATTTTTTTTTTTTTATACTGCGCTCTTTAGAATCAGTGTGGTTCTAACAGGTACTTTTTATTCCCTTGTCCCCCGAAGGGCTCGCAATCTAAGCGTACCTGAGGCAATGGAGGGTTAAGTGGCTTGCCCAAGGCCACAAGGAGTGGCCATGGGACTAGAGACCCCAGTCTCTCTGGCCTGAGGTTGCTTGTCCCCATGTGGGAATTGAACCCCTGGCCTTCCGGCCTGAGGTAACCTGTCCCAACCTCTGAGCCATTCCTCCCTCAATTGGAGGATCAGGAACTGGTTAAAAGGTCTAAGTGGCCAATTTTCTCAATGGAAGGCTGGACGTCCAAATGGCAGATGGAATTTAATGTGGACAAGTGCAAAGTTATGCACTTAGGGAAGAACAACCCAAACTACAGTTACACGATGGAAGGTTTCACATTAGGAAGCACTACCTAGGAAAGGAATTTAGGCACCATCATGGATAATACATTGAAACCCTTTGCCCAGTGCGAGCCGCAGCTTAGAAAGCAGATAAAATGCTGGGAATTATAAGGAAAGGAATGGAGAATAAAGCAAAGGTTGTTATAATGCCTCTGTATCGTTCCATGGTGCGCCCGCACCTCAAATACTGTATGCAATTCTGAGCGCCATATCTTAAAAAGGAATTAGAATTAGAAAAAGTACAGAGAAAATGGTAAAAGGGTTGGAAGGATACCCCTACAAGTAAAGACTTAAAAGGTTAGAGCTCTTCAACTTGGAAAACAGATGGCTGATGGGAGATAGAGGTCTGTAAAATAATTAATGGAGTGGAACGGGTAAATATAGATCAGTTTTCACTCCTTCAGAATGAAGAAAAGCTAGCGGACATGCATTGAAGCTGCAGTGTAGCCCTTTTAAGACTAAAAGGAGAAAATATTTTTTCACTCAATGCATAATCAAACTCTGGAATTCATTAACAGGAGATGTTGTAAAAGCTGTTAGTGTAGCTGGGTTAAAAAAGATTTGGAGAAGTTCCTGGAGGAAAATTCCATAAACCATTATTAAAGAGGACCCGGGAAATCCGCGGCTTACCTTGGGATAAGTAGTGGAATTTGAACCTTTTTGGGAACCTGACAGGTAATTGTGACCTGGATTTGCCACTGTTGGAAACAGGATACTGGGCTTGATGGACCTTGGTCTGACCCAGTATGGCGTTTCTTATGTTCCTAGGCCCAACCCTGCTTAGCTTCTGAGATCAGCGAGATCCTGCTCATTCAGGGCAGCATACACACGTGATTGTGAAAATATCTCTGCAGGTGGTACAATCTTGACTTGCTCCCACAGGCAGGGCCGGCCCGTCCATTGAGCGAGAATGTTTTTTTGCACAGGGCCCCGCGTTTCAGGGGGCCCCGGGCAAAAAACATTTTGATCCTAAAGTAAAATTAAAAAAAAAAAAAAAGCTGTCTTCTCCCGCTGCCGGGGCCGCCGCGGCAGAATCAAGTGTGCCGCGGGGCCCCCCCCTGCCCAGCAGAGCCTGCCCTCCCCCGTATCACCTCTCTCTTCGTAGCTGCAGTCACACGCGCCGGCTTTCAGAGCGCGAGGGGAGAGTTTCTCCCTCGCTGCTCTGTTAAGCTCGTGGGGGCTGATGGGAAGTTCCCATCAGCCCCCGTGGGCTTAACAGAGCCGCGAAAGGGAAACTAGTCCCTTCGTGCTCTTAAAGCCGGCGCGTGTGACTGCAGCTACGAAGAGAGGTGATACGGGGAGGGCAGGCACGGCTGGGCAGGGGGGGCCCCGCGGCACACTCGATTCTGCCGCGGCGGCCCCGGCAGCGGGAGAAGACAGCTTTTTTTTTAAAACTTTTCTCTGGGCTGGGCTGGGCTGGGCTGGGCTGGGGGGGATTAGAAGTGGTGATGGGCTGGGGGGGTTAGGAGTGGTGATGGGCTATGGGGGGGTAGGAGTGGTGATGGACTGGGGAGTAGGAGTGGTGATGGGCTATTGGGGGGTAGGAGTGGTGATGGGCTATGGAGGGGCTATGGGGGGGTTAGGAGTGGTGATGGGCTATGGGGGAGCTAAGTCTTTATATGGGCTGATGGGATTAGGACTGGAAGTGAGTTGATGGGGGGTTAGGACTGGTAATGGGCTATGGGGGGGCTTAAACCAAAAATTGGGTGATGGGGGATTAGGACTGGAAATGGGCTGGTGGGATTAGGACTGGGAGTGGGCTGATGGGGAGGTTAGGACTGGTAATGGGGTATGGGGGGGCTTAAACTGAAAATTGGGTGATGGGAATTAGGACTGGGAGTGGGCTATGTGGGCTAGGACTGGTAATGGGTTGGGGGGTTGCTAGGACTGGAAATGGGCTGGGGGGATTAAGACTGGAGGTGGGCTGATGGGGTTAGGACTGGTAATGGGCTGTGGGGTGGCTAGGACTGGAAATGGGCTGATGGGGGGGTTAACACTGGAGGTGGGCTGATGGGGTTAAGACTGGTAATGGGCTATGGGGGGGTTAGGACTGATAATGGGCTATGGGGGGGCTAGGACAGGAAATGGGCTGATGGGGAGGGGTTAGGACTTGAGGTGGGCTGATGGGGTTAGGACTGGTAATGGGCTGTGGGCTGATGGGGGGGTTAGGACTGGCAATGGGCTATGGGGGGCTGACTGGAAGTGGGCTGATGGGGGGTTAGGACTGGAAGTGGGCTGATGGGGGGTTACAACTGGAAGTGGGTTGATGGGGGGTTAGGACTGGAAGTGGGCTGATGGGGGGTTAGGACTGGTATTGGGTTGGGGGGTTGCTAGGACTGGAAATGGGCTGATGGGGGGCTAGGACTGGAAATGGGCTGATGCAGGGACTAGAAGGGAATGGATACTGGGTGAGGCTGGAACTAGAAGGGAGCTGATGTTGGGGGAGGATTAGAATGGGATGGGGCTGGGAGAGTAAAATGGAGAGGGGAAAAATATTTTGTGTGGGAGGGATAAAAAAATCTACAATTGGCCGGGTATTGGGAGAGTAAGTGGGGATTGAGGATGGAGGGGTAAAATTTGAGTGGATGAAATAGGAATGAGGAAAGAGTAAAAGGAGAAAGATTAGTATGTTAAAGCAGATGTAGAGAGAGAATGGAAAAAAAACTAGAAGAGAGAAGAAAGGACAAATGGACAGCAGATGATGGAGAGTTAGCAGAAAACATGAAGAAACCAGAAGAAAGTGGCTGGACCAATTGCAACTGAAAAATAATGCACAAAAGGTAGAAAGATATCTCTTTATTTTGAATTTATTACCTGGAATATGAAAGCTCTGGGAAATGTGCATCATTAACGTCGGTGCTTTGTTTGGTACAAGAGGAAATTAATTTATAGTTTTATTTCTACAGTCTTGCAACATTCCAAGATTGGCTTTTGGGTTTCCCAGTTTAATTATTGCCTTCCTGTTTTTAAATTGTGATTCCTTGTTTGGTGATGGTCTATGTTCTGCATGTGTAACTGAGCTGAGGTATTCTGTTTATGTAATTCCTATTAGACATTGCCACTTGTTCTCTTTCCCCAGTAGGTCATGTATTGTTCTCTGAAATGTATTGGTTTAATATTTGCAGTGTTGCCTTTTGATAGGTAGGGTATGGTGCTTTGTGAGTCCTGGTAGTGCTGTTAGGATACGGCGGGTTTGCTATGGGTTCTAAATGGGCAGTGTTTGTAGTAGTTCCTAATGTGCCTGGCGGTTGGCACTGGATTATAGTAATGTAGAAATCTTTTAGTCTGTCTTTATCCATACACTCATTAAGAGGCATGTTTACTAAAAGTTAGTGTATGTTAGCATTATGCAAATATTTATGCAAATAAGGCCACTTATGCAAATGAGGCCCCGCACCGAGTCTCCGCACATGGCCCCGCACCCCCCTTGGGCCGCCCCTGCCCACAAGAATAATAGATAAAGTTCCTCTGGTAGAGAGTTACATAATCTGGGAGCCAAAACTGACTTTTGCTCCTGAATCCAACCCCTCAGAGCATCAAACCATGATCCCTTGTTCTAGAACTTCCCTTCCACTGAGAGAGGTTTATGTTCTACGCATCATTAACAGCCCTGATTGCTTCCTTCAAATCTCCTCTGTCCTTCCTCTCCTCCACGGTGTCCAAATATAGACCTCTAAGGCAGTGCTCCTCGGCCTTTTTTATTTTATAGCACACTTTTGGATTTTCTTCAAGTCTCGCAGCACACCAAATCCAGCTTTGCGTGATCCTCCCTCTCAGTAGCTCCCACTAGCAGGAGGGGAGCAGCATTCTTATCCTGTGTAGGTCTCATTCTTCTGGGTTTAATCTGATGGGCGGCGAATATGTAATGTGTGTCCTTCTAACAAGGGAGGCAGGGTAGGGAGTAAGGCTACCGAATTTCCTGTGCTACTTCTAAGTAGGCAGTTCAGTTGAGAATGCAGAGGGCTTCTCTCTGGGGCACTAGTCAATAGAAATGGGGCAACACCCTCATGAAGCCATGTCTAACCATGCCCCCCTATCAGTCATACCAAGGACTTTCAAAAGGCTCACCAGTGTGCCAGGGCTCTAAGGGGTCTTCTTGTTAAAGTGTTGGCAGTGTTGTTCTACACTATCGGCTACCACCTATTAAAAACACTTTTAAAAACCTGCACTAAGTGCTTAAGTTCTTGTGGAGCAAGGACTTACATTTGTCTCTCTTTTCTTTTCGCCTCTTTTGTGATGTAAACCGCTTTGAAACATCCATCAGGTCAGAAAGCAATATAGCAAATTCATAAATAAGCTATAAGTAAATAGACGGAGGGGTTGGAATAGTGAGCAAGAGGGTAGACAAGTGGATGGCTGATGATAGGCGAGTGAAAAAATAGGTTTGAGTGGACAGAGATGATGGATGAAAGGTAGATAGGTGGAATATGTGTGTGTGTGTGGGGGGGGGGGGTCCTGGACTTAAGCTGTCCAGGAGCAGTGGTCCTTAAATAAGGGCCCAAGACTTTGGATCAGGGACTTTTCTGGTCTGTGGTTTCCCAAATAGGGAATCCCATCTGCAAGAGTCCCCAACTCAGAAATCTCAGGTCTTTGGTTGATTTTCATTTTTTTAAACTTCCCATTCTGTGGGAAGTTAAAAGGTACAGGGAAAAATGACCAAAATGATAAAGGGGATAAAAAATACCCCTCTGAGGAAAGACTTAAAAGGTTAGGGCACTTCAGCTAGGAAAAGCAAAGGCTGAGGGGCGATTTGATAGAGGCCTATAAAGTAATGAATGGAGTGGAATGGGTAAATGTAGATTGGTTATTTACTTCTTCAAAAAGTAGAAAGACTAGGGGACAAGCAGTGAAGCTACAATGTAGCACATTTAAGACTAATTGAATTAAATAATTGTTTTTACTTAATGCATAATCAAACTCTGGGTTTTATTGCCAGAGGATGTAATAAAAACTGCATGTAGCTGAGTTTAAGAGATTTGGACAAGTTCCTGGAGGAAAAGGCCATAAACCAGGGGTCTTCAACTCCAGTCCTGGAGGGTGCCAAATCGATCAGGTTTTTGGAATATCCCTAATGAATATGCAAGATATTCCATATCTGCCCTCATTGTATTCAAATTTATCTCATGCATATTCTTACTTCACCTCTAGGGGTGAAGTAAAGATTCAGTGCTAAGCTGGAAATAAGTTAGTTTGTATGCAGCTCATTAGCATGCATTTCCATGCTCATTGCGCTAAGCATAGCACAATGTGGTACTTCCCGCTTTGTGATGATTTTTTTGTGCACTAAAATCCTGCTGCTAGGTTTAATGCAGCTTATCACATTAACCCTTAAGAATCATACATATCTCACATGCTAAGCTAGAGCCAAATCTATTCTGCTTAGCAAATCACTGTCGGTCAAGCAGTCACCAGCTGAAATAAAACCAGTGTGCTGACATGTGTAATGTGTAACCAGTTTTGTCCAACAAAGAAATGGCAAATGGCCCAGCTGTGACCCACTTCTGGCAACACAGCAGGCTGTCATGATGTTCTGGTCTTTCAATGTGTCTCTTGTGGTCTGGGCTCTCAACTAGTGTGACTTACTCAGTGACAATGTTTGCGTACCATTGAAGTATATTGTTTAAGCATCATAGCAGTGGGGATACTTTCTGGAGAAGGGTGCTCCCCTACCCCTCCACAAGTCCCAGTTTGTGTTGCAATTGTTGAAGTTAGTCTTCCATTGGCATACTATATTCAGGCATGGCTTCCCTTTAGGGAACTGGAATGCTGTCAGAGAAGGCAACTAGGACAGGGACCCCCAACCAGTCAGGATTTAGGATATCCGCAGTGAATTTGCATGGGAGATATCTGCATGCACACTTCGGTCATACATAGTCACTGTGGATCCTCCAGAACAGGTTTGGGAATCAATTCATGGCGATGAGTAGCTCGGCTTTTCAGCAAACATGCAACAATGTAGGCATGATATTCTAGTTGTGAATACAGCAGTTATCTGGAGAGGGCGTCCGTGAGGATTAGACTTTTGATTTGCACTTAGCCTCTAATCAAAAGGCCATTGGATTGATGTGGGGACCCTTCCTGTGTATGAGCCAGATGTGCCAAGAAGCATGGGCACAAAAAAGGTGATTTTATAAGGGGGCACCCAGTTAAAGTGTGTTTTAAGGTGCCTATGGTAAGCTTGTTTTCTAAAGATAAGTAGGCGCCTACTTCTTTTAAGAAAATACTAGTGTAAGTGGCCCAACACCCTGTAACATTCACACCAGTCCTACAGCTTGTGGAAATGCCTGTGCCTGTGTTTTTCAAGTTTACACATACATTGAGTATTTTATAATCTACATGCGTACTTGCATGCTCCACCCATATACACCCCCACTGGCAGAATACACACCTTGATGCCAAAAAGCATACTTTTACGCTGGTCAGTAATTTATAAGAGGCCATTGAGGCACATATATGGTCACTTACACGTGAGAATGATTTTATCAAATTGCCTCCACTATGGGAGCCCATTAGGACCAGTTTTAATCAATAATGATTATGTTGTGTGTGCGCTGGAATTCTTGTACCGCTACTTATTATCTTTTTGTACTTGGATGAAGGGCCTGGATCGGGCACCCACCGTCTTTTCACAGGCCTGTGCTGTTTTTTGAGTTTCTGCGTAAAGTGCACATCAGACAGGAATTGACAAAGCTCCGAAGAAGGGAGAGGCGCCATCCAATAGCAAGGGTGAACCCGTCAGCTCATTCCCAGGATCTTTACGAAGGCGTGATCACTTTGATCAAGGACTGATTTCTCTAAAAATGTAGTAAGCTATGTAATGAGATTAATAGCTTGATGTGTGAGATGTTCAAAGAAGGGCCTGATTTCCTTTAAACTGGATTTTATTATTACTACTACTACATATCATTTTTAAAGCGCCACAAGCTGTATGCAGCAGGCACATGTGAAAGACGGTCCCTGCTCATCAGAGCTTAAAATCTAGTCAAGACAGACAACGCAACAACTGAGGACATCTAGGGTAGTAGTAAGGAGACTAAGCGGATCAGGATCCAACAGTGGCCTTGAAGAGTTGAGTTTTCAGCCTGGATTTGAAAAGGGTCAGAGATGAAGCCTGATGCACAGACTCAGGTAGTTTGTTCCAGGCATAAGGAGCAGCAAGGTGGAAGGATCAAAGTCTGGAGTTGGCAGTAGAAGAGAAGGGCACAGATAGAAGGGATCTGGCAGTTCCCGAGGAGGGGTGTAGGGAGAAATAAGAGAGGAGCAGCAGAATGAGGGCACTTATAGGTCAGTAGGAGAAGTTTGAACTGGATATGCAAATGAATAGGGAGCTAGTGAAGTGACTTGAGAAGAGGGGTTATATGAGTATATTGAGGCTGTGTTCGACTCAAACTTGCCATTTGCTATATCCTCGCAGCAAGTCTGCCCCTAGTATCCACTCCAAGCAGAGCAATTTATCACTTTGGGGTTGATGCAGAAATATTAATGCGCCATAAGCACATAGCACAACACCTGAGCACACTTACTGCCATGCCACGATGGCTAGAGGAGACTGGCGCATTAATGACTGCGCAGATAGTAGCACGGTGCCTATTAAAATTACATTATAACCAGCTGGGCATATTCAAATGACAAGATAATGAGGTCATTAGCTATTTCACCAACATGCAAAGAAGTGTGCAGGACACTGGAAGGCCAAGCGCTGTTGTTCAATTGCCTGTTCAGAGGTGAGGTAAAACTGGCAGGAAAGAAACTTTTCATACATGCAGGAAAAGAAACTGGTGCATATAGGAGAAAACAGATCAGTGTGTAGGAGAACAGAAATGTTTTCTGATGTGACTTATCTGCTGGTGGCTTTGCTGTTTGCACAAGCTGGAGCCGGACATGAAGGAGAAGATGGGGAAAACAGGGCAAACGGACAACACACGTGTCGAACTACCCTTGAGCTGTTATGTCATTACCATACGCACTATGAATTTAGCACAGACGTTTTGCGCATGTATTTTATTTGTGGCATACTGGCACACAATGTCTGTGGTACTCTCATGCTCACGGCCCGAACACTGCATCAACCCCAACGTGTGAACAATATAGTGGCGGCAGCAATTTGTGAATGTTTGCAGCTTAGTACCTCGGCTTCATGTGCATTTCCTCTCCCTGCAAACAAAGGCTTTCTCAAAGTTTGAGGCCCGGAATACAGCTAAGGCCTTGGAAATTGTAACCCAAATCGGTGCCTGCCCGGGCAGGGCTGCTGGCATTGGTTGCCACATTATGGAAATTTAGTACTGTGACTGGTTTAAACTTGAAAGGTCTTTCTGATGAACTGGCTTGTTTAGCTTGTTTGGTAACATACTTGCTTAGAGGAGGTGTGTTCAGGTACTTTGCACATGGATTTAGGAGCGAGGAAAGTTCCTGGCCTTTATTCCAACTTTGCCATCCACCTTTGTAGTGCTCTGTTTGGTACAAAAGTATATTCTCCCTACCAGTTCTGTTAACTGAAATGTTATTAAGGAATTGTAGTGATCCTCTCTTTTAGATCTATCACCATCCTAAGCTGCTTTGCAATGTGTGTTGTTCTTTACCCCAGATTGTTTCAGAGGTGCTGTTTATGAATTAAAACATACATTGAAATGAGGAAAAAGAGATTAGGAAATTCCCCACCCCCTATATTCTTCACAAACATGGCCACGTTTCTGCCTCTATTTAACTAAGGTGCAAACAGGCTTTGAGTCTTCTGAGAATGCAAACCTAAACAGTACGGGTGTGGGGTTAATGCCCTGCCACAAAAGCATGATGTTGTATGTTACAGTAGAGGTGTAGCCTACTGGATAGAGCACTGGGCTAAGAATCAAATTCCACTGACATTCATAGAAACATAGAAATATGATGACAGAAAAAAGCCACATGGCCTATCTAGTCTGTCGTTCCATATCAACAACTATAACAGCCCCTTTTTACCTTTAGAGATCCTCTGTGTTTGTCCCATGCTTCTTTGAATTCAGATACTGTCCATCTCTACCACCTCCACTGGGAGACTATTCCATGGATCCACTACTCTTTCCGTAAAGAAATATTTCCGCATATCACTCCTGAATCTATCTCCCTTCACCCTCATCCCATGTCCCCTCGTAGCAGAACTTGCTTTCAATTGAAAGAGGCTCTCTCCCTGAACATTTATGCTACGGAGGTATTTAAACATCTCAATCATATCACCTCTATCCCGCCTTTCCTCTAAGGTGTACGTATTAAGATCCTTCAGTCTGTCCTCATATGCTTTATAATGAAGACCACTAATCATTTTAGTAGCCACCCTCTGCACCGACTCCATCCTGTTCACATCCTTTTGAAGGTGCGGTCTCCAGAATTGCACACTATACTCCAAATGAGGTTGCACCAAAGACTTATACAGAGGCATTATCACCTCCTTTTTTCTGCTAACCATTCCTCTCCGTATGCACCCAAGCATCCTTCTAGCTTTTGCCGTCGCCTTTTCTACCTGTTTAGCTACTTTAAGATCATCAGACACAACCACGCCTAGGTCCCGCTCTTCTTTAGTGGACAAAAGTACTTCACCCCCTATAATATATTGCTCCCTTGGATTGCTGCAGCCCAAATGCATGACCTTACATTTTTTAACATTAAATCCCAGCTGCCAAATTCTAGACCATTCTTCAAGCTTAGCTAGATCCCTCCTCATGTTATCTACACCTTCCTGGGTGTCTACTCGATTTCAGATTTTGGTATCATCCGCAAAGAGGCAAATCTTACCCGACAGCCCTTCCGCTATATCACTAACAAAGATGTTAAAAAGAATCGGACCAAGGACAGATCCCTGGGGCACACCACTGGTAACATCCTTTTCCTCAGAGTGAGCTCCATTTACTTGTACTCTTTGTTGCCTCCCACCCAACCAATTTCTAACCTAAACAGTAACTTTAGGGTCCATCCCTAGGGTGCTCAGTTTGTTTGTGCCATTGTCTGAGACATTGTTACTGCAACCTGCCTACTGCCTGATACATTGTTACTACAAAACTGTAAACCATCTGCAGTCACTAGGCCACTGCCTGATACTTTGTTACTGCAAACCTCTGCAAACTTCAAACTGCAAACTATAGGTCACTAGCTGTTATACTTCACTGTAATCCAACTACAGTTCCCAGGCCACTGTCTCTCACTGCAACCAACTGCAGATTCCGGGCCACTGTCTGATATATCGACACAAAGGCAGCAAATAAAGGCCAACCCAATATTTCTACTATACGCAGCGGACCTCTAAACTGCCGAGACATGGAGCTCCTAAACTTTTTTCTAATATTATGTATGTGCATATTGGTTCCAACGCACACATTCAACCCAAACGTGCACTACAGTCTACCACGCATATGCAGTCCAATCTACTTTTTCTACCCCCTCTCAATACCTTCACTGCCCCCCACACAATCCATACCACACTGCCATTGACGAACCAGCACTCGTACCAACTCAGTGTCCCATCCTTGACAGGCAAAACAGGTCACAGAAGTATCGTAAATCTAAGACACAGAGAATGCACGGAAACAAGCCCATGCTAATCCAAAACAAGCACAGACTCCCCAACCAGCGCACGTTGCATGCAACATCATCCTCATCAACGCCAGGTCAATAAGGAACAAAACACACATCATCTACAACATCATCACCGATGAACAACCTGACATCCTCTGTATAACGGAAACTTGGATCACTGACACTGACTCCGCAATAATAAACCAAATAAACAAACCCGGATACAAATTATACAACTGCCCACGCGCCAATAAAAGGGCGCGTGGGCGTTCTTTGTGACCTTGGATGTTACTTAACACTCCATTGTCTCAGGCATGAACTCACAGCTAGAGTTACTAACGCATGCTACCATATTACTACACGCTAACACTGTTAATGCATGTTCGTTTACTCCAGGTCCCATTTTATACTTTGGGACGTTAGTAACAATATGGGTTGATAGCATTACTGCACATTAGTAACTCTGATTGTTAGATTGCAGGCCCTCTGGGGACAGGGCAATAGCTCTTGTACTCAACTATAACTTGCCTTGAGATAAATCTAAATAACAGAAAATAAGATTAGCATTACGTAAACAGGAGGCTTAAACTTTCTGCTAAAAGAAAAAAAAAGGTTTAATAGTAATACTTCTCCCCCAGGTATTTTCCTCCCCTTTTGGAGAACCCATAGTCCACTTTGTGAAATCTTTAAGTGACACAATTTGCTGCAAGGGATGACAGAGAAACCTAGGATATTATTTATTTATTTATTTAGACAGTTTTGTGACCACCTTATCCTTCAATCAAAGTGTCACAACATATAATGGTGGATAAAACCCAGAGACCCATGTAGTCCACCCAGTTTATATTATCTCCAGGAACAAGCAGGAATGTAGTCTTCACATATGGTTATCGTCTGTACCGACGGAGCCTGCGCGGGAACGCTCCCCAGCATCCAATAGGAACGCTTTTGGGAGCATCCCTCAGCACATGCGCGCTGCCTTCCCGCCTTACCAGCTGTCCCTCTTCAGTTCTTCGTTTTCCGCGGAGCCAACAGGATCTATTCCCTGTCACCGCAGAAAATTCCGTCTTTAAATTTATTTTCTTGTGGTCGCGTTTGCCTTCCGCACAATGCCTACCGGTACCGCCGGTTCTTTTCTTTTCATTAAAAAAAACAAAAACATAGACTGTTCCTTTTCAGAAACTTTTCTCTTTGGTGCTAGGCGCCATTTTGGTCACTATGCCCCATACTCCTAAAACATGGAAAAACCAACTAGTGGTTTTAAGAAATGTACTAAGTGTGGCGGTACCATCTCCGTCACTGACACCCATGATTGGTGTCTGAAATGTTTAGGACCTGAACATTCTCTGATTGAATGTCTCTCCTGTATGGGGATGACTAAAAGAGGAAGACAGAACTGGGCTGCAAAGCTCGGTACCCTCTTTTCTTCAGATGCCAGATCCATTGCATCGACATCGTCAAGGGCCTCTTCTTCCTCCCATGGATCTCAGGTAACTAAACATAAAAGCCGGTCCTCAAAGGGTAGCTCTCCTGCTAAGCATCGAGAGGCCATTGGCTTTGCCCTTGAGGGAACCACACCGGCAAAACAGCCCCGGCAGGAGACTTTGGCTTCCAAAGAATCGATGGGGCTTCAGGATATTCTCGAGGCCTCAACCTCGCAAGAACTACCTGTGCCATGCTCAGGGGTTCCGGCCGTCCTTACCGATACCATCACCCAGGCATCGGCAGCGTCGATAGACCAGAGTTTCCTCGCTATTGAGTGCAGCATCGCAGCTCTTCTTTCAGCTGCGGTACCGGTGGTCCCACGGGCACCGGTACCGACATTGACACTGATGCCGGTACCGACACCGACGGTACCAGCCACGGTGGGAACTCTTCCCATGCCATCTCTGGCTGGAATTGACAGAGCGGTACCGGGTCAGCTCGGTACCAACTTTGATCGGTACCGGGATCGTGCATTGCAAGAGCATCGGGGTCAGGAATACTTCAATTCCTCCGATTCCGAAGACTCTGACAATTCTGCTGGCACTAGAGAGTTTCTCCTAGAAGATCCCTCTTCTCCCCAATGCAGAATGTCACCTTCAGAGGACATGTCATTTCAGGATTTCATCTGTGATATGGCCAAAGGTCTTTCAATCACAGTAGCTCCTGAAGATGAACCCAGAGCAAAGGAATTGGAAATTCTCCAATATCCTAAAGCTCCTAAGGAGGCAGCCACTAAGCCTATCCATGAAATTCTGCATAACCTGATGCTCAGAATGTGGGAGACACCTCTGACTACTTCTCCTCACTCTAGGAGACTTGATACTATGTATCGAGTTCTGCCATGTCCTGGATTTCAGAAAATTCAGCTGCCACACCATTCAATGATAGTGGAATCAGCCATGCGTAGGATGAAAAGTGCAAAGAGGCATGCATCCAATCCTCCAGGTCGTGAATGCAGGACTCTGGATGCTTTTGGGCGCCAAACTTTTCAAGCTTCCATGCTTTCAGCTAGGATCAGTTCATATATCCTATATATGGGAATGTTCCTCAAGGAAGTCACCGGAGACTTGGAACGTATGAGCCCATTTCTCCCAGATGACAAGAGACAAGATTTTCCTGCTCTAGTTAAGCATGCTCAAGGTGTCTCCAAGTTTGTTAATCGTGCAGCCTTTGACTACTTCGAATGCATCAGCAGAACCTCTGCTATTGCCATTGGCACACGACAGATTGCCTGGCTACAGGCATCAGACTTGGAGACTTGGGTACAGGACAAGTTAGGCAACATTCCTTGCATGGGGGAGAATCTCTTTGGCAAGAACTGGCAGGAAAAGGCTAACGAGTTAGATGCTGACAATTCTACCTTAGATAGATTGTCAAAGTCTACAGCCACGCCAGCCAAAAGGAAGCTTTATAAAAAAACCCTCTTTTAGCAAAAAGAGGAAGTTTTATCCTTCCTTTACCAAGCAGAGTCAAACTCAAGGTCAGGTTGCCCAAAAGGGACAAACTAGACAGCAAAAGAAGCCAAAAGGCCCGAGAGCCCAACAGCTCTCCAGGTTCAGCCCCCTCATGGGCTTTGACTCCTTCCTAGAGAGCTTTCCCTTCCTGCCTCTGAGGGGTCCCCAACCCCCCAATATTCCGGGCAGGTTATGCCACTTTTCCAACAGATGGCATCAAATAACAGCAGAAGATTGGACTTTGTCCATTGTAGGAGAAGGGTACAAGCTTCATTTTCACAGCATGCCCCCTCCTACAATTATAAAGCAATTCAATTCTCAAACCTCTGCAGACAATCTGCTAGATCACGAGGTCTCAACACTTCTTGCCCATGGGGCAACAGAGGAAGTACCTATTCCTCAATGGGGTGCAGGGTTCTACTCCCCTTATTTTCTTATTCCAAAGAAAACAGGAGGACACAGACCCATTCTGGACCTCAGAGAATTGAACAAATATCTGTTTCGAGAGAAATTCAAAATGATTTCTCTAGGATCTCTTCTGCCATACCTTCAAAGCCAGGATTGGCTTTGCTCTCTAGACTTAAAGGATTCATACACTCACATTCTCATCCATCCAGATCACAGGAAATTCTTACGTTTCCTTTTCAGGGGAGAACATTTCCAGTACAGGGTTCTTCCCTTTGGTCTGGCTTCAGCACCAAAGGTATTCACGAAATGCATGGCAGTAGTAGCTGCATTTCTACGCACCCTGGGAATATTCGTCTTCCCTTACTTAGCGACTGGCTCATTCGAGCTCCTACAGTTGCAGAGGCCAGCACTGCACTGTACAATGCGAATCCTCCAATACTTGGGATTGGTAATAAACTTCCCAAAATCTCAACTAGTTCCTTCGCAATGCCTAGAATTCATAGGAGCCTGTCTAGATACCAGACAGGAAAGGGCTTTTCTTCCACAAGACCGGTGTCTTCACATAATGCAACTAGCTTCTCAAGCAGTAGGCAAATCCTCCCTCACTGCTCAAGAGCTACTGCAGTTACTGGGACATATGGCATCCACAGTTCATGTAGTCCCATATGCTCGCCTCCACATGCGAGCAGCTCAGTGGACCCTATCCACACAGTGGACACAGGCCACAGGTCATTTGTCGGACAAAATAATAATCTCTCAATGACTAATTTTGTCCCTCCAATGGTGGCAATCACTAGAAAATCTGACAATGGGGTCTCCTTTTCATCAATCCCTCTTTCAGGCCACCCTAACAACAGATGCATCACAGGTGGCTTGGGGAGCACACCTGAATCATCTCTCTACCCAGAGCACCTGGACTTCACAGGAGGTTGGTTTACACATAAACCTCCTGGAATTAAGGGCAATCTATTTAGCTCTTCGAGTATTCCACGCCCAGCTCAGCTACAAGACAGTCCTAGTCCAGACAGACAATCAAGTAGCCATGTTCTATGTGAACAAGCAGGGCGGAACAGGCTCTCTGACATTATGCAACGAAGCTTTATGACTGTGGGCCCTCGCCAGAGAGCATCAAATTCACCTTCTAGTGGTATATCTTCCAGGCATTCAAAACCTTTGGGCAGACAAACTCAGTCAAGTAATGCTGCCTCATGAGTGGTCCCTCCACCTAGACCAGGTGGCAAAGATATTCCATCTCTGGGGCACTCCAGACATAGACCTCTTTGCAAGTCCACTGAATGCCAAACTTCCCCGGCTCTGTTTCAGGATTCCGGCTCACAACTGTCAGGCAAGGGATGCCTTCCTCTTTCACTGGGTTAAGGACTTCCTTTATGCCTTCCCACCCATTCCCCTCATCCCCAAAACACTCTTCAAGCTTCAGAGAGACAGGGGACGCATGATTCTCATAGCACCACGATGGCCACGCCAAACGTGGTATTCCCTGCTTCTACATCTCTCTCAAGCGGCACCTCTGGAGTTAGGGTATGCTCCGGATCTCCTTTCCCAGGAGAAAGGGATAGTATGGCACCCGAATCCCCAGTCTCTGCACCTCACGGCCTGGTTGCTGAAGGCTTAGACCTCCAAGATTTCAGCTTGTCCCAGCAGGTAAAAGATATCCTTCAGGCTTCTAGGAAACTTTCCACAAGAAGATCTTATGCCTTCAAGTGGAAACGTTTTACGATATGGTGCTCCAAGAAGGGATTAAACCCCCTGGTCATACCCTTAGAATCGATACTAGAGTATCTCCTTCACTTATCAAATTCTGGTCTAAAGACCAATTCGGTAAGAGTCCATCTTAGTGCAATTTCAGCTTCTTATAAGTCTCTGAATGGACAACCAATTTCCTCATCCATTCATATCAAGATTTATGAGAGGCCTTCTATTAACCAGACCTCCCATCAACCACCAGTGGCATGGGATCTAAATCTATTTCTGGGGCAGCTCATGAAGCTGCCTTTCGAGCCTTTATCTACTACAGCCCTTACGTTTTTGACCTGGAAGGTCATCTTCCTAATTGCAATCACCTCTGCACGTCGCATTAGTGAATTGCATGCTTTAGTGGCTGATCCTCCTTATACTAGATTTGATCATGATAAGGTTGTTCTTAGAACTCATCCACACTTTATGCCAAAGGTGGTTTCGCCTTTTCATTTAAATCAATCAATTTATCTTCCTGTATTTTTTCCAAGGCCTCACGCCTCTAATGCAGAAAGAAACCTTCATACTTTGGATTGTAAAAGAGCCTTAGCCTTTTACATTCAAAGAACACAGCAACATAGAAAGTCCTCGCAACTTTTTATAGCTTTTGACCCTAGTCATTTGGGACTTCCAGTCTTCAAAAGAACTTTATTTAATTGGATTGCCCAATGCATATCCTTTGCTTATGAGAATAAGGGTCTTCCTCTTCAGGACCATGTCATAGCTCATAACGTGAGAGTCATGGCAACTTCTATGGCTAATCTCCACTCTGTGTCTATTGATGACATTTGTCGAGCAGCCACCTGGGCTTCGGTACACACCTTCACAGCCCTCTACTGCCTGGATAAAGCCTCCCGTCGGGATGCCTTCTTTGGCCAAGCTGTTCTTCAAAATCTCTTTCAAACCTAAATCAACTCCTACCCACCAACCCTGGTGGAATGCCAGAGATCCATGGGAGGAAGGATCCCACCTTCTAGGGTGGTACCTTCCTGGGGCTATCTCCCTGGCATCTTCAGCTACGGAGTCCCCATATGTGAAGACTACATTCCTGCTTGTTCCTGGAGATAGCGTAGTTAATCACCTGTAACAGGTGATCTCCGGGAACAGCACGAATTTAGTCTTCACAACCCACCCACCTCCCCTAGGAGTTGTCTCTCTATCTCTTTGTCTCTTTCCTCTCTCCTCTCTCCCTCTATTCTTTCACTCAGCTACAAACTTAACTGAAGAGGGACAGTTGGAAAGGCGGGAAGGCAGTGTGCATGTGCTGAGGGATGCTCCCAAAAGCGTTCCTATTGGACGCTGGGGAGTGTTCCCGTGCAGGCTCCGTCGGTACTGACGATACTCATATGTGAAGACTAAATTCCTGCTGTTCCCGGAGATCACCTGTTACAGGTGAGTAACTATGCTTTATTACATGGCTTTTCCTTCCCTTCTTGGTTCATAAACACAGAAATAAAAAAAATAATATAAGGTGTTCTTTTTATTGGTCTGACAATACATGTTTTGAGCAGCTTTCAAAAGTTCAAACCACCTTCTTCAATCCAGGACAAGAGAACCATATGAAAATATATAAGTGAATCACAAAAGCATTCCCATGTTAAGAAGCAGAGGCTGTGGCCATTGGCGCTTCTTTTTTTGTTTGTTTCCATGTGAATTTATGATTTACGTTTCAAAATCTCAGAGAACCATTGCAACCACATTCTTATACAGCCCGACCAGGGGTCTAGGGTTGGGTAGGGCTGCTTAGTTAATTAAATGGGGAGTTGCTCCATTTGTGTCTTTGGTTAAGTTGGTATCCTCCTCCGGTTTGGTTTATTTTAGATTTTTTTCTGGGGGGGGGGGGGGGTGTTTAACCTTCTCCTGGGCTCACTTATCTTCGAACCGCCTGATTTCTGGACTTTTCTTCAAGTATAAAGTATGAAAATTTAGTTTCTTGTATTTTAGATTTCTGGCTTTCTGGTCATGTTTTTTCAGTACTTAATTATATAATTGAAAATGTTACAAACAAATAAATTTAAAAAAAAAGCATGCCAGTGATAGTCTCAAGAAGAAAAGTGAGAGACAGTGGGAGAGGTGAATGGGTGATTAACAGGTGACAAAGTAATTTAGAATATGATGGGCAATGCAGCTCTTTCTTGAGTCCTTTTTTATCAGTTCCAAAATATCTTACAATTTTAACTTCAACCATCTCACATTCCTGGATGTTTTGAAATGGTCCTTGTAGGATGTTGCCCACACATTCATTGCGGTCATGCATTTGGGTTGCAGCAATCCAAGGGAGCAATATAGTATAGGGGGTGAAGTACTTTTGTCCACTAAAGAAGAGCAGGACCTAGGCGTGGTTGTGTCTGATGATCTTAAAGTAGCTAAACAGGTAGAAAAGGCGACGGCAAAAGCTAGAAGGATGCTTGGGTGCATACGGAGAGGAATGGCTAGCAGAAAAAAGGAGGTAATAATGCCTCTGTATAAGTCTTTGGTGCGACCTCATTTGGAGTATAGTGTGCAATTCTGGAGACCGCACCTTCAAAAGGATGTGAACAGGATGGAGTCGGTGCAGAGGGTGGCTACTAAAATGATTAGTGGGCTTCATTATAAAGCATATGAGGACAGATTTAAGGATCTTAATATGTACACCTTAGAGGAAAGACTGGATAGAGGTGATATGATGCCTGAGCGGTATATCAAATTCAAAATAAACATAAACATACCTCTGTGGCATAAATATTCAAGGGGAGAGCCTCTTTCAATTGAAAGCAAGTTCTGCTACGAGGGGACATGGGATGAGGGTGAAGGGGGATAGATTCAGGAGTGATATGCGGAAATATTTCTTTATGGAAAGAGTAGTGGATCCGTGGAATAGTCTCCCAGTGGAGGTGGTAGAGATGAGGACCGTAACTGAATTCAAAAAAGCATGGGACAAACACAGAGGATCTCTAAAGGTAAAAAGTGGACTGTTGTAGTTGTTAATATGGAAGGACAGACTAGATAGGCCATGAGATCTTTTTCTGTCGTCATATTTCTATGTTTCTATGATCCTGAAAAATGCTTCCTCACAGCGATGTCACTTTGATCAGCCTTGTGGTGTCTGATATGTCTATATGAATTGATTCTTGTCTAGAACATTTGGTCTGTCTCTGCCTTACATCCTTCTTTGCTGTACTGAGTAATATATACCACTTTAGAGGAAGAGCAGTAGTGGGATCCCCTCATGTTGAATGTTTTTTTCCCGTGGGTAACACTGGAGTCTTGTGATATGTGCTGGCAGTGTGGTATATTGCAGGGATTTGAACTTCTTTCTGAGTCTCTAAATCACTGCTTCCCAGTTCTTTCTGGACTTTCAATGTGACCTATGCCACATAGTGGCAATCACCAGTCAGCATGTGGCTTGTGAGCCAGTGAACATTCATTAGTCCTTGCCCTCTCCTGGGTAAGCTTCCTGTTGGGCTGGATATCCCTGCCGAATACTGGGGGCTGTAAGCGCACTCTGCACATTGCCACAAGGGACCCTGTGCTTTAGATGAGGGGAAGGAGGCTGGAGATCTGCTATTTTGATTTCATCATCTGAGATCACATGACTTTTCAGTTCTTACAGTGGGGTCATACGGGATAAATTTTTGAAAAGCACTGCTCTAAGTCATGTAGTCTTCTTGCAGCCGCAGTGGTGGGGGCGGGTCGTGTGCGCCTAAGTACCCCAGTGCTGCGCTCTCACAGTCAGACTAAGCGTCCTGTAAGCGTAAGAAAAGGAAGCAGTGGCGCGGCGGGGGCGATCGGGGCAAGTCAGACGTGGTGACAGCGGTCTGAGAGTCGTCCCGTTTGAAGAGGGCGCCTCCTGTCACCGAAGCCTGACGTTTGGGGATCATGTGAGCGGTGCAGTTCCCGTGGTTCAGCGAGAGCGACTTGCCCCACCCCGTTTCCAGCTCTCGTCGCTCTCGGTGCGGATCTCTCTCAATACAAACCCGGAGAGGTGCGGGCGAGAATGGCACAAATCCACTGAAAAGGCCGAAGGGGGGCACCGCTGGCCGGCAGCAAGAGCCGCCTCCGTGCGATCCGAAAGAAGAAAAGGCCCCCCCGTCCTCCAAAAGGGGCCCGGAGGAAGCCGAACCTAATGTGAAAAAGGGGCCTTGGATTGGAAAAAGCACCACCATTAGGAGGAGGCGGCAGAGAAGAGCGAAATTTGCAGCCCCTCAGAAGAGAGGCGTGAAAACTCGCCCGGGCCCTGGGCTCCGGGGGGCTCTCTGTCTTTTTCGGAGGGGGAGCAAAGGAGTTGGGATTATTTTCCTTGGGCTTGCAATCTGCTCCGTGCATTTGAGCTTTTTGGATTTGCTTGCTTCCTCTTCCCCAGCCCCCCTCTCGGGTCTTTTGTGAGGGGGTGGGGAAAGCCCCCGGCAGAGGGGCGAGGTGGGCGCTGCTTTTCATGCCTGTCTCGGCGCCGCTGCTCTTGCTGAATTCGCTCTCCTAAGAGCGCGCGTTGCGGGAGCCCTCGGCCGAGGGAAGGGCGCGCACCATGGGCTGTCTGGGCAACAGCAAGACGGAGGATCAGCGCAACGAGGAGAAGGCGCAACGCGAGGCCAACAAGAAGATCGAGAAGCAGTTGCAGAAGGACAAGCAGGTCTACCGGGCCACGCACCGGCTGCTGCTGCTCGGTGAGTCCCGGGGGAGGGGGTGCTTCTGCTGCTGCACCGCTTTTAAGTAAACGCCCCCCCCCCCCTATGGAAGAGGGCTTGAAGGTGCGGAAAGAGATGGGGGGGCTTGAACAGAGAGTAGCAGTCGCCCTTGAGCGGGCTGGTGGGGTCCCCCCCCACACTAATACTGTATAAGGGGGAAGCAGCGTGCACCCCCCCCCCCCCCCCTGCGAACTGCCCTTGGTTCAGTATTCTCACATTCTGCTTTGGATTGGGATGACTTTTTTGGGGGGTGGGGGCTTTCTCTTCCAGTGCTCAGTAATGCATTTGTGATCTATTGCTATAGAATTGGTTCCAGCCCCCCCCCCCCCACCTCCCTTGATGGTAAAGTATTCGGGAAAATAGACTATGTGATGGGGGGAGGTGTAAACGAGTCCTTCGGCTTTTTCTTGGAAGGATGGGGGGACAGCAAGGCTTCATGTATGTTTTGAGATGCAGGAATAGGGTGCGGGGGAGGGGAGAGGAGAGCTCAGGTGGGGGGTCGCAGCTGGCAGCCCCTTATCCATGCCCAGAACCTGCCCCGTTGCTCGGTCGTGTGGGTGGGGGAGCCAGGGGCTCGCTTTGGGTGGAGGGCTGAGGTTGCCAGATGTGGCTGGATGCTGGAGGAGCCAGGAATAGAAACAGCTTAACACTTTTTTTTTTTAACGCGAAGCTCAAAATGGAGGTTTCTGCTGTCAGATGTGTAGCAGCCAGGCCGCATCCTGCAAGCTTGCACTCACCCGGCGCCTCGCTCCTTGCAAAGGGCCAGCTATTTACAAAATAGGCGCTTTTATTTTGATAATATTTGGGTAAGCTGTTGCTTCTTACTAAAACAAACGGACAAACTGTTTTGTCCTTTGCAAAGACTCTTTTTTTCTGTTTTCCAGTCAGTACCTGGATTTGGTTCAGGAACATAGCTGATATTAGTGTGTTTAGACTAGGCCGATCCAGTCTTCGTGCTTTCACAGGGCATATTTAGCATATGCTTTTCGGGCATTAATACGAGATGCAGCATAAAGCGTTACAAGATGGAGACTCGAGGGCGCAGCTTCCGTGCAGCACAAGGTAGTGGGCGTGTGGTGGAAAGAAGTCAAGTTTATCTCTTCAGATTAAAGAGAGTCATTTTTTGGACGCGTAAGGGAGTGGCGCGTGTTATGTACTGTGAAAAGGGATCACAGACGTTTTATAAAAAATGCACTTGCCAACCTGCTGAATAAAATTTGTGATTGAGCAGTCCCGCCCCTTCTTCCTCCTGAGGGTGGTATGATGGTGGATAGATGTTGAGGTACAGATAGCAGGCCAGGACTTCCTTTTAACGTGTGTGTGTACACATAGCCTGTTAAGCTGACTTTCCCCAGTTGTCTTGTTGCAGAAACTCCTCTTTTTCTCACTATTGTGCCCCTCGCTGAGGGACCAGTCGATTTAAAAAGTGATCATTTTTGTACTGCAGTTTTCTCATGTCCTTTCCATTTTTGTTCTCTAGGTGCTGGTGAATCCGGTAAAAGCACAATTGTCAAACAAATGAGGATTTTGCATGTCAATGGATTTAATGCTGAGTAAGTGAATTTCTTTTCTATGCTGTAGACCATAATATAAAATGTCTGTACCTGAAACTAGTGTGTATTGGCTTATGTTCCTGTGATGTAAGCTGCTAAGGGGGATGTACAAATTATTTCAAGGAGTATTCGGTGTAAAATCTGGAGATGCAGCACATCTGACAAGGCGGTAGACAGCAAGGGAACATTAGAATTAAGTTCTATAATCAAAGGTGTGTGTGCATGTATATGTAATATATACACACGTTATGTAAACAGAAGGGCTTGTTTATTATTGCATCCAACCTTATGCTAATGATTAGTGTACACTTAGCGCTGTGCTAAAAATCCACATGCCCTGGGTACTTGCATGCCAGTTACTACAGTGCAGCATGTTAGTGCATTGCTAACATCAGGGAGACAGATGCGCAGACCTCTGCATTCATTTCATGGCTCAAATGAACACTACCGGTGCAACTTTAGTTAGCCGGCCCCAGTATTTTCTGTTGAAGTTTTATTAACTAATATACATTTTACTGAGTGGAGGAGTAGCCTAGTGGTTAGAGCAACTGCCTAGTACCCAGAAGATCAAGGGTTTGATCCCACTGGCACTCCTTGTGACCTTGGGCAAGTCACTTTACCCTCCATCGCCTCGGAAGAAAAGGCTGGCAGTCTACTTCCGGTCACATCTTGCTGAGAAATCCCAAGGGCTGCTGGGTCACCAGCAGTCAGCATGACTTGATGGCAGTTATATTAAAAAGTAGTAATTTTTTTTTGTTTAGTTGAACCCAAGATTGCATGTTACACTATTTCAGGTTGCTCCACTGAACTGTATGTCTAGTGTATTTGCTGTAGTTAACGTAACATTTTCTTTTGGTACTTTAAATATCAGTGATTCCTGTTTACTGGATTGTTAACTAGCTTTCAGGACTAACATCTTTCCTCTGCTCAGGACAGTGTGAGCAAAAGATGTTTATAGTCTCGTCATTGGCTCCCTGTTGAGGAGAGGGCAGAATCTTGAATTTGGCAGTTTGAGTACTTAAAGCACAGCTAAACTTGCTTCTGAAGGGATGTGTACTTTAGTCCGTTATATATAATTCAAGACAACCCCTGCACTCTTCCCAAGGTCAAAAGTAATTTGAGTGAAAACCAGGAACTGGATTTTCTCTGTTGCCTGCCCTGTAGTTTGGAATACTTTATCCTACCAGATTTGAGAGAGGGCCACTTTATCGACTTTCAGAAGGAGGAGTAAAACTTGCCTGTTTTCCAGAGCTGCTGGGGTTTAGTTTGATTCTTGATTTGTGTAACTTTGTGTGTATAGTCTGTCTATATAGTTAGTTCTAATGGCTTGTTTTTGAAGCTTGCTCAAGAGTGTATGATGTATCAGGCTATGAATGCTTAAAAATAAATAAAGAAGCTAGTCAAACAATTAAGTTCAGTAAAAAGCTATCATCTTGCCTTTTTGTGTGTTTTTGGATTATTAGCTTTTATTTCTGTATATGCAAGTGGACTAACACAAGAGATGTTACTTTATCCCTTCTGTTACTTTGTAATCTGCAAATTCTGTGGACATCACTAATGTATAAACATTGTTATAAAGTTTCTTAACATACTACTTTTACATTGTGATGTAGAAGGAAAAATTATTTTAAGTTTTTCTTTAGTCTAGAATTCTATAGTTGTTCTTCACCTTTTAACAGTTGACGATGATTTCATCCTTTCTGTAGGATGATGCATATATTTTATATTCCTGCAGTGGTTCATTTTTTAATTGCTTGAGTTAGCCTGTGGAGTAAATTGGATCAGAAGAGTAGCTAGAAAATGCTGCTTGACTGATAGCTGGAAAAACAGTAGTGGTAAGACAGCTAATTTCAAAATTGGAGATTATTTTCCATTAATAAAATTATCATGAGTTTGTTTGTTTTTTTTTTATTGAGACTTACAAGATAAACAAAAGTTTCAGCTTTGAAATCAGGGAGCAAAAGTTGTTTTATTTATGACCCATGTACAAGGTCTATTCTACAAGCAGCTGCTAGGTTGTGTTTGAGTGATTTCTCTTTTGACCCCCCTGCGATGCAGGCAAGTTTGCTGAAACGCAAGTGAATAGGGTCTTCCACATTTTGAAATAAATGTTATATTGGACTTCCTTGTGTCAATCTCCATTTCTTGCTCTTGATTCATTTCATCTCTTTTTGGAGGTTCCTTCTTTTTGCTAATATATTTTTAGAACAGCAGACTGGTGGGTATCTTCAGAATCGTATTGGGATTTATTTTGTGAAACTTGGTGATATCTGAAGTGTTACGAAAGGTAATGGGCCCGTATAGAATGATGTCAAATGTTGCTGCTTTTAAACAGAGCATAGTGGTGATGTGGGGGCTATCTGGACGTATTCTCCCCAGGACATTTGTCCATTTTACATGAAGAATTAAGGCCACTGTGGCCTTCTAGGCTGCTCTGACCATAGCTGATGCACTTTGTTGTAAACCTGTAGTTAGCAGTATTGAATGCTATGTAGCTGGCACAAAGTGAGCTGTTTTGGGGGAGTGGTGATCTCTCGGGAGCCTGTTTTGTTCTGTGCACATAAAACATGATGTGGAATTTGAGGTCCTATCAAGAAGTGAAGAAGTTTGCTTAATTCTGCAATTTGTCACCTGAGTGCAACAGAGGATATGTGGTTGGTTAGTTTTTCACAGCAACTTTTCAAAGTGAGTGGTAGTGATTGCCTGGGGGGTGTTTCTGGGGGTGTTTTGCTCAGTTGGAAGAGGTGAGAATTTGAAGTCAACCCAGCCATGTCTAAGGAGAGAACCCTTAACCTTGAGGTCCTGGTTAAAATGCTGAAAACCTTCTTAAAGATGCAATTATTTTTTCAAACGAAAACAACAAAAGACAAACTTTGACACGCAATCAGTCTCTCCATCCATATATACTTCCGTGACAAGCACCTGGATCTGCAAGTGGTAGTGCGCGCACCATTCCCGCTGAAGTACGCTTATCATCCCATGTTCATTTCTATGGTTGTGCGCCTCCTTTAAAAAGGACACTGCTATGCTTTTCCTATGACAATGTGCCAAAGTGAATCAGGTGACCAATACACAAATGCTCAAAAATAAAGGGTCCCAATTCCAATCTACAGGCCAACAAATAGACCGTGCTAATATTCGTGAGGGGGTAGTGAAATAACTCGCCTGCTCGCCATAGATGCTCCCTTTTCTTTTTTATCTTTATTACTTAATTCTATAAATCCCCTGGCAAAACATTCAAAGAGTCACAGTCCCAAAAGAAGATAATCACTTGTCTGATTGTGTACTGAAATGCTGTCAGTCCACAACAATGTGCCATGTTTCGGACCACTACTCAAAACAGGTCCTGCATCAGGTTTGAGAAGATTTTTGACAGGCTTTCAAAACACGTCTGATGTTCTGACTACAAAGGCTCCAGTCGGTGTGTGCGCCACAATGAAGTCCAGTCTGAAGAGCTTTTCAGAAAATGGTGTCTGACGTCATGCTTATAAACTACAAACTAAATGGCCAATAGGCAAAGGAAACCCCACACGTTTAGCCTATAGGCAGGAAAAAAACCATCCACCAATAGGAGAGATCTACTCAGTTCATTCAGAAAATATAGACCAAGGCCATCAGAATTTTATAAACTAGACCGTTCAAGATTGGCATTAAGACCGAGAGGAGTCGCTGTTTGTAAACGAAAAATCCAGCATTGCTCTCTTGTAATTTTGTATAGCCGGTCTCCTCCTCGGGGATCTAGGGGAATAAAATGCAATATTCATCAGCGAAGTTGGTCAAAGGTATGTCCCAGCATAACACAGTGCTCCACAATTGGAGCCGACAAAGTTTTTGTTTGTATTTGAGAAGCACGCTCGGTCAGTCGTACCTTGACTGTTCTGGTAATGCATCCAATATAGTACAAGCCACAAGGGCAGACAATGAGATTACACTATAAAAGAAGAATAATATGTAGTGTGCCAGTGTAAAGTCCATACATTTCCCCCTCGGAAATCATGCCATGCATTACCCTGTATGGTAAGGGGACAGAACCTGCATTTACCACAGGCAAAATGACCAGAGTTACCGTGGGAAAGCACTGGACGATCTCTTTGTGAAGTAGAATGTACACTTTTGTCTTTTAATTTTGCACCCCTGGAGTATGCAAATAAGTGTTTTTTTTATTATTAAAACAAGGGTGTAGGCCCATAATAGGCTAAAATTTATGTAACAATTTAGTGACCTTATGAATTCTGACCATATGAGGAAGTACTCGTGAGATGCTACCTGTTTATCTGCTATGTGTCAGGTAAAAGCCATTCTCTGTGTGTGAACCAGGCATGTTTAAAGACCCTAGTAACAATTTTAGATGGATATCCCCTTGCTAATAAATGAGTCTTCAGATCTGTAGCTTGTTTATAGTATTTATCCAAGGGTGAGCAATTACGGCGTAGTATAAGTGTGACGTTAGACAACAATTTCTGAAAAGCTCTTCAGACTGGACTTCATTGTGGTGCACACACTGGAGCTTTTGTAGTCAGAACATCAGACGTGTTTGAAAGCCTGTCAAAAATCTTCTCAAACCTGATGCAGGACCGATTTTGAGTAGTGGTCCGAAACATGGTGTGGTGGTGTGGACTGACAGCATTTCAGTACACGATCAGATAAGTGATTATCTTCTTTTGGGGCTGTGACTCTTTTTAATGTTTTGCCAGGGGATTTATAGAATTAAGAAATAAAAAATGAAAAGGGAGCATCTACGGCGTGGAGGCGAGTTATTTCACTACCCCCTCTTGACTGAAGCTCCGACAATACGAATATTAGCACAGTCTATTTGTTGGCCTTTAGATTGGAATTGGAACCTTTCTTTTTGTGACATTAATTTTGGCACCCTAATGTAAATAGACAGTGTGCCTGATTTGGAGTTGGGGATCCTAGATTTTAGATGAAGTGTTTCATTTCCCTCTGACCTTCCGTTGTACTAAAGGCCGCTAACCTATTAATGTGCATTTTAGTACAGTATGTGGTAACCAGCAGCCAAGATTGCTAACAAGTGTGCAAGCCGGCTATCGGCCATCATGCATCAGGGAGGAAGTGTGATGTGGACAGCATGTTGTTGCTAGCGCTCAGCGGCTGTGTGGTAATTAGCAGAGTGCACAAAATTATACCTCTGGGTGTCATGAACTGTACCTGCGTTAATCACTCCGCCACTGACTGCTGGGATCTTGCTGACAGGCAGAATACAACGTCCCACATTAGTTTTGCCGCTAATTGCACAGGAAGCACATCCCTCTAGTAAAAGGGCTCTAGAATTTTCCTAACATTTGAGGTGAATAGTACCTTCTCCCCATCTCCTCAGAAGTTGTGCTATAGTGCACCTGCTGACATTATCATGTGATCATTCTCCCAACTTCCTGCAATTATAAGAAACTTGTGGCGATCCTGATTGAATGAACAGTTGCATAAATGTTATGTGTTAAAGGGTGAGCCAGTCAAACCTGCATTTTTGAAAAGGGCGGGAGAGCCGTGAAAGTGGGCGGAGCGAGTTAGCAAGGTTACCATTGTGTCCCCCACAACTAAGTATTTCAGTCGCCATGGAGCAGTGGTCTAAACAACAACGTTCATTCGCTGTGAAAGCGTTTTACCAAAGTGGTAGTTATGCAGCCACTCAGCGTCGTTTCCGGACGAATTTTCAAATTAATCGAAATAAGCCAGTGCCGTCTGTTAATTCAATCAAATTGTGGGTGACAAACTTTGAAGCAATTGGTGAAACGAGAAGCAGAAGGGGTGGCAGTGCAAGATCAGTGCGAACTCCTGCGAATATTGACCGCGTGAGAGTTGCTGTGGAAAGAAACCCTCGGAGATCGGCACGTCGACAGAGTGCTGCGCTTGGCATGGCAAACACGAGCGTCCGAAGAATCTTGAGGTTAGATTTACACCATCACCCGTACAAAATTTAGGTTGTTCAGGCTATGAATGAAAACGATTTTGCAGCTCGACGGCGTTTTTGTCAAACGTTGTTGGACATGTTTGATGAAAGGGAGCAATTTCTTGGCCTCCCCGATCGCCCGACCTCACAGTGTGCGATTTTTTTTTTTTTTCTTGTGGGGGTACCTGAAGAGTAAAGTCTTTGAACAACGACCTCCAACGCTTTGGGAACTCAAGAGGAGAATCCGGTTGGAAATCGAGAGAATTCCTCAGCGTATGCTCCGTGATGTGATGGGCAGTTTGAGACATTCTTGTAGGCGATTTCTGAATCGGGAAGGACACCATCTTACTGGCGTTATTTTTAAACAGTGAATGTTGTTTCTTAAATGCTTTTTAATGTACATTAAGATAGTAACAATAAAATTTTGAAATATCCATCCGTTTATTTTTTACAGTCATTTCAAAAATGCAGGTTTGACTGGCTCACCCTGTATGTGAGACTTTTTTGAAAACTTAAGTACAGCACAGATTGTATTTCTACCTTCTTGTGGTTGACTATATTTTTGCTTTTATTTGTCTTAAGTAGAACATCTTGTATCTTTTAGATAAGATTTGGGCATAAATAGGGCTTGTACTATTATTGTTAATATTGTTACCGCTTGTTGGAATGCTTTGTGTGCATAAATTTTAGGACTGGATTTGAAAAAGGGTTTGTTCTGTTTGTGGTTATAATAAACTTATATTAAAAATAGGGTCCCAAGATAGATATATTTTTTAAAATAAATGGTGACTTTCATCGCCAAAATTTCCAACATTCTGTTATGGGGCATCATAAGAGTCCCATAGGCATGAGGGGAAGTAAAACGACAATATCTTCCAATTATTGAGGCAAAGGGAGGTATCGCTCTGCACTTTTAGAGGACTATTGGGCATGGGCGTAGTTTGTTTCATTTTGTGGGGCAAAGGGTGGGGCAACATGTTTGCATGTTCGTTTGCATGTTCATTATGGTTATCCAAAAAAAAAAAATTAGATGGATGGGAAGCCAGTATATGAAGCAGGCGAGGGATGAGCTGGTGCCCCCAAGATACTCGGAGAGCAGAGGCTCTCATTCAGTGGTTTTGCCAAAAAAAAGGGAAAGCAACATTCCCAGGCTATATAATGCAGCAAAAATATTTAGCTGTTTTAGTTATTTAGTCTGGCACTCTTAAGATTAAAAAATCTACTGACACTTGCAAATATATATTCTGCAAAAAACAAAGGCGATGGTAAAGTCTCTCATGCCAAGGGACAAGAAGAAATAGAGAACCACAGCACAGTTTCTAACACCAACATAGAATTACGTACAATTTATGGTTCTCCTTTTTTTTTTTTTTTTTTTTTTTTAACATCTCCAACCCCTTCTCCAACAGTAGATACAGAAGCCATAGAAACCAACATACAGGGAAAAAGAAATGGATTCCGGTGTCATCTCATTAACAGCTTCTCCAGTACCAGGCAGATTATGAACTAACACAAAACTCTACAAAAGTCACTGAAGACCTAAAAGGCAAATCTACCATACCATAATGAAACCAGCTCCTAAAACTAATGCAATAAGGAGCCTACCCAGAAAAGAGCAGTACCATAAATATTGCAGTGGGCCTTAGAACATCTTTCCAACTATTGGGACAACTGAACAAGCCAGATTACTACAGATCCTACATAGAAACTCCGTGTTAACAGAACACTTGGTCTCAGTCACAGGCAAAACACAGTTAGACCTTCACCAAGTACAGAATAAATTATAATAAACGCAAAGTAGAAATATATGGATAAAATTAAATTGAAACCCCAACAAGATAGGCAACACTTTACCTCACCTTTGCTGAGCAGTAGCATGAAACACACAGACCTCTCTGACACCATAAGCAGGCAGCATGGCCTCTCCCCATAGTCTTCCCCCCCCCCCCCCCCCCCGTCAATATCTGTGCCACTTACTCAGTGTTGCTGATCAGGTGCAGTGCTGGCTCTCCATGCAGCCCATCTCTGAACAAGAATCATTGGGATTAAGGGAGGGGACAGACCCATGGGGAGAAGCAGTGTTGCCTGCATGTGGGATCAGAGAAAAACTGCCTCATGTTACTGCCCAGCAAACGTAAAAGCAGCAACAAGCAGAGAGGTGAACATGGTGATGGGACTTTTGTACAGCTGGGCAGCCTTTAGTTGTCGCCAAAATTCAAAACATGTTGTGTCTCTATTTCAGGCCTCAACACATTTTTTGTGGATTTAGGAGCCAGGCCAAAATCCTAAGAGCCAATGCTTGTGATCTCTTCGTGCCTACCCCCCCCCCCCCCCCATTGTCTCTCATGCTGGTCTCATATTCTCTAGTCTCATAAGACCAGCATCAGAGTTCCTATACTGCATGGCAGCTTCAGATATTGTCTGTACGTGTGTGTGGTGTATGTACGTGGGTAGGGCATGGTGCATCTATGTGGTGCGAGGTGAAGTGCCTGTGCATATGTGAGGCGAGGCGCCTATATGTGTGTGTTCTGCGGGAGGATAATACGTCTTTTTGGTACACCTTGCACTTTCCCTCTTCCTTCCCCCCTTTCCAATCTCTTTATTGTTGGCTTCCCTCCTCTGTTACCATTCCAGACTCCCCCCCCCCCAGCACTCCCATCCCCTGCCATAAATCCCCCATCCTTTTTTTAAAATAGGCCCCCTGCAGCTTTAAACTGTCCCTCCCTTGTCTCCCTCTCCTACCTGCAGGGATTGCATCCCCATGGGCAGACTGGTTGTAGCTGGGCTGCCCCTTCTCTTCTGCCCATGGGGGATCTGATCTCCTGCGGGGACTTTTCCACAATTCCCTTCTCGTCTGCCCGCAGGCATTGCCCCCCAAATGAGGAGTTACGATGATGGCCGCAAGCTTGGTTGCTTGTGGGGATGTGATCTCCTGCGGGCAGAAAAGGAGAGGGCCACAATCATGGCAAAGTCCTGGGAAATCGGATCCCTGTGGGCAGACAAGCGTCATGGCCATCATTGGGGCAGCTCATTTGGGGGGGGGCACTGCCCCCCTCAATCCCCCCCCCCCCACCCAAACCCATGCTCTTTGGTTGAAATCAAGGCTGGAAAATTGAGAAGAGCAAAATAAAGACAAAAGGGAAGAAGTAAACCTCAGTACAATTAAAAAGAAAAAAGAGAGTGAAAGATCGGGGGTAAAGGAACAACAAAAATGAGATCAGGAAAAAAATTACCTAACTGCTACAAATTGACTGGCGCCTGAGTTTCTGAACTATAGTTTTACCCCTGGTTGTGACACTTTGCAAAACATTCTCACCTGAAAATGCTACGATATATTCTGGTATCTCCAGAGTTAATTAACTGTGGAAACAATCGCTCGCTCTCAGCAGCGCTGTCTGCTCTGGATGATGCTGGAGCGCTTTCAGCTGATTGAGAAGCTTTAGTTTGTAGGGCTACGTGTGCAATGCCAGTGGGCAGTAGCCGTGCTGTTTTCTGTTTTAGGACATTTGGTTGCATGAAATGCAAAAAAGCGACTTACCTTGACCTATATTCGTTCTCCGGCAAATACTAACTGACTATAATGCTGAAAATATTCTAAAACTTGCTCTTCTGCTCTCAGTCTCTGGAACTGCTGAGCCACTTGCAGCTTTGTGAGTTATGTATACAAGGTAAATGCTTTATGGAGGGAAAATCAGTGAATTGGTTAAGCTGCGGAGCACACAAGGGTCTGTTTCAGGGCAATGGGCACTTTCTGTTGCGGTGAGCTGCAAGCAAACTGACCTGTGATGGCAGGCGTTATAAAAGGGAATCGCCCTTGTGCTGTTCCCTCTCTGTTGATGTTTTTAGTATTAGGAGTAGTAACATTGTATGACTAGGAAAGATACTCTGTTGTAGTTAGAAACAAAATAGGTAACTTCCTGGGTCCAACGTATTTATTAAAGTCCTATTCTTGTAGTAGCCAGAGAGACATATTGTAAAACTTAACAAAACAGGTGACACTGAAATGCTTGTTTCCAGGTCAGGAGACAAGAGTTTAGCAGGCGTATAGCCTGACTTAGTCTGAAATCCCAGAGTTAATTTATGCTGGAAAACGTAGTATCTCTAGCTAGGTCAAATCTGCTTTCTCTGTTTAAAGAAAGTTCCTAAGGATTCAGCTGATAGCAGCAGAAAAAAAGACTCATTTACTGACCTGTTAATTTAAGCAGCATGTACTGGCAGGTAGGTTTTAGGAGCTACAATGTGTTTTATTGAACAGGGTTCCCTAAGCTGGTAAATATTTATAGTATTTGAGGTCTGTCCTGAATCTGAGATTCCTGTGAGGGCTGTGCAAAATCTCTTATGGGAAAGTGCAGAATAAGTAATTTATTTATTTTTTTAAAATTGGTGAACTCGGTAAAGTGAAACAACGCCATACATAATCCTTTTCCAGAGTTGTCCCCCTGTTCGTTATGCTTCTATACCACCCCCATGTACATGTAAACCATGTTTGGTTGACTGTGTCTCTGTATATATGCATTCTGTACATGGAATGGTTCACCAAGAGGGCACTGTTTTTAAAATTCAAAGAAACAGTAGAAACTTTTAAAATATATTTTTTTCTCTTGTCTAAATCTGCAGTTGTTTTTTTGCATTGGAGAGCTTTACCAAGTGGTTTTATTTGTATGTAGTGTTTCAGATTTTGGGAGAAATGTTTAATTTTAGTCTTTGAATCTGTTAACATTCTATTAGTTTTTAATTGATGTTTATATTACATTTTGTTAATTTTGTTCTCTTTAATTGTTTTGCCTGGTGTTTTTTCTAATTTCCGGTTTTATCTGCTGATATAATTCACCTTGAACATACAATAGCGAGACAACATATAAATGCCGCTAAATTAACAAAGGGGTGAACAGACCCCAACTTGATAAATACCTTTAGCAAATAAGTATTCCCTCATTTTGAAAAATGGGTGACCTGGTGGTTTTGATGCACTTGGGTCTACCTTTAGGCTGTAGTGTAGGCCCAGGATTGGCAGATATGACTTTATTGAGTTTGAAACTGATTACTATGATAGTAGTGTGTATAAAGCCAGTCACTAAAAATATACCAGGTCTGTTGCCTGGCAGCACCAACAGTGGTGGCCACCCCTAGCTTTCTGATCAGGGGGGTCTATGGGTTGGGAGCTGTGCAGCCTTCAGCACGACAAGCTTAAATCTTTTTATTTATTGTTTTTTAATTAAAATTTTTATTAAATTTTTTACATAAAAATATAAAGTGTAATGTGAGCTAAAAAGAAAAGGAACAAATAAATTAGCGCCCCCCCCCCTCCTTATGGAGAAAGAGGTGTCAAAATATTCTATAGAATATAATACAAATTATGCTTAAAACCTTTGTAATTTGATGTGTGAACATTAATGCCAAGTGTTAGCCATTGTACAACTTTTCATAGCTGTCAAAACCCACATTAATTCTGTGATTGTGACTCCTTTGAGATGCAAATCATTTGTTTTAGTGGTTTTCTTTCTTAAACATTCCAGAAGCGTCATGCGCATTAGTGTGTTTTCACTATTAGCTGTTTCATATGTTTTGTAGAGTTCCTTACATTCGATAAGTAGACTTTATAATAAACTAAAAGAGCACTTAACCTTTTCTGTTACAAGCTGTCCTTAATCTTAAGCCTTATGCCTCCCTGACTTTCGAAATCTGCTGTTTAGCTTTGAGTGGCCCTGCTCTTTGCTTCCCCCCCCCCCCAAAAAAAAGGCTACTGCCCTAGGTAGCCACCTAGTTTGCCTGACACCTCCCCTTAAAAGAAACACTTTTGAAAAGCGTCTCCCATGTGATGTGAGGAGCAATGTGCCGGGCACCCCCTCTTCCTTGTCTGGGTCTGAAAGTGAGCCCTGCGGTTTTGTGTCTGTCAGTAGCTGGGATCCTGACGGAGGAAAAGCTCTTCTTATTTAAGTGCTCATTTTCTCCTTTGCCCACTTTTTGAGTCAGCAGAGTTGAAGGGCTCCTTTTCAAATAGGGAAGAAATCTACTTGACATGTCATTTCCAACGCTATTCAGATTAGGTTCTTTCTTTCACGTGTTGCCCCTGAAAACTAAATAGCTGGTTTAAACGAGACCCGAGGAAGTTGGCTTCAGTTATGACTGAAAAAGGAAGTCCACAGGCTGGAAAACAAATCGTATAGTGACAGATCTGTTCAGTTGACAGCTTTTACTGAATGCAGCATGCTTGTACCTCAAGCACTTTTTGACTCATCACAGGATGCAAGAGTCGTGCTGCAACTCTCTATTATGACTTTGCCACCATTTTACTTGCGACAGTGTCTCCGTGACCTGCTGAATTCATAAATCGCAGTGCTCCAACTGAACTTATTACTGAACTTATCCTGTTTGGGATGCATTTGCTGCAGTATGGCTCTGGGATTTTGCTCAACAGTGCTACAGGGCAAACATTTGCAGGGAGGTCTTTAGACAGAGCGTGTTCAAGCCAGAGGTGGTCCAAAGTGCTGGAGCCCTAGGTGAACCTCAAGCTTTACACCCCCTCAGACTGTCAAAATCTATTATTTATCTTTGAATGTCTTGTTTTTGCTGCCCTCCAAAGATTGCTACCCTAGGTGACCGCTTAGTTTGCCTGGTGGTTGGGCCGGCCCTGGTTCAGGCTGGATCAGTACGTGATTATCACTTGCTGTTGGAAAATCAAGAACTTGGAACTCAGCAGGCAGCACCATGACTGGAGCAGATTCTATCTTGGATGGGGGGAACCCTCTAGTTTTTGTGGCAGAATGCACAAGGTGACTTTCTTCTTTCATGATTATTTTGTTAGTGCTGCTTCGATTTTTGGATCTAGCAGTTTCCTCCTACTCCTTGGGGCTTCCGCATCAGAACGGGACTGTAATCTGATTCCGCGAGGCTTTGCTCCTTCCTTTTCATTTGAAAAGGCAACGTACGTTAAGCACAGAGGAACTTTAGTTTATCCGTAACTGTAGAGATCATTCAACAGAAAACCCTCCTCACAAAAATGTGCCCCCCCCCCCCCCAAGAACGAGGTGGTCAAAGGATGACTATGGAAGGAGAGAGACTCTGGAGTAATCTGAGGAAATATTCTTTGTGGAAAGAGCGATGGATCTGTGGAAGAACCTCTCAGTTGAGGAAGTGAAGACAACTGTATCTGAATTCAAGAAAACAGGGAGGAAAGATACAGAGGATCTCTGAGGAAGAGGAAGGGATTGTGGAACTTTAATATCTCTTACAGATGACTGGATAGGTGATATGGTCTTTATCTGCCGCCATTTTCTGTGTTTGTAACCAAGGGAAATCTCAGGAGCAAGTTTTAAAAAAAAAATGGAAAGAACAAACAAGATATCAACCACAGGAGACGGATCCTTCTGCGTGCCCTCGCCAGAGGGCCCTTAGGCGGGGCGCGAAAAGCCAGCTTCAGAGCTATCTCCTGAACCAACCTGAGCTCACTACCACAATCCTGCTGCAGCCTAAACCCAGTAACTCTCAGCACTCTAGAGCAAGGTACTCTGTAACATTGTTTCCACCATTGTATTATCTCTCGAGCACATCTCTCAATTCTGTTACAAAGTAATTTACCCCTTTGTGCAACATTCTATTCACTCCATTGTACTACTGTGTTACGCCTCCTTATGTTAGAAATATTCAGGTGGTAGCAGTGGTGTGATATCCTACTACTAAGTGAAGTCTCTTACTGTGCCTGCTGTCTCACCTGCTGTGTCCACTGTACGTTCAGTATAGATACTCCCACTATTGATCCACACTCATCAATTTATTCAGCAACAGGCATAAACTCCTCACCCTCCCCTTAAGATCCGACCCAGCCCTACTAGGCAGTCATGGCCCTCCCATTACTTACATTTTCCTTCTTGTACATCCTAGCAAACACCATACAAAATTCCTTTGCACTCTTAAATGGATATAGGGTAGGAATGTGGCTATCTTATCTGGGCAAGAAAAATCATGGTAACCCCTACTTCTCTGCCACCAGACTCCCACACCATTCTCGACACTCACACCTACTCTACGTGGCCCTCAATCATCCTGACATCACCAGAGCAGCTCCACCAATCACACAACACTTCCTGAAATGTGCCCTCATAAATTCACGCTCTGTTCGAAAGAAATGGCCTCTCATCACTGACCTTATAGCTGTCAATGACTTAGATATCCTCATGGTGACAGAATCATAGCTCACTGATACCGACTCAGCCCTCATTAACCAACTTATTCCTGCCAACTTCTCCATTCATACATGCCATAGATCCAACCGTAGAGGTGGAGGAGTCTTTATCCTTTCAAAATCAGAGCTAAAATTTCAACTGCTCTCCACCAAGAGCACTACGCACACTGACACTGTCACCATTGCCAACAAATATACCACCATAAACCTCATATATAGAGCTCCCTCTTCCCCTCCAGAGGACATCTCTACCTTCATTGACTTAGCCTGCAACCCTGACAACCCACGCAACCCCAACTGGCTGCTTGGAGACTTCAACTTGTCATCCCTGCAAGCCACCCATGCAGACGTCTTCCTGGATGCAATGCATGCTCTCGGCTTCAAACAACTAGTGATGGCACCCACCCATCTCAAAGGAAACCTCCTAGACTTAATATTTTCTCCTCACTCAGTGGCAAGTCACCAATACGACCTCAACATCTCTATTACCCCTGTTCCCTGGTCTGACCATAATCTAATCACGTTCCTTATCCCCTCACAACATACCCAAACTCCACCCAGTGATGCTAAAATAGTATCTACAAATACAACACGCTTCAGACCTCTTGATATAGAAGAGTTCCCGAAACATGTCCTTCCAACTCTCAAACAAACGTTACCTAACCTGGAAGAAGCAATCACAAACTGGAACATCACACTGAAAGAATTTGCACAACTTCCGGCCATAGACAAATCAGCGACCACCAAAAGATGTAAGAGCAAAAGACAACCAGCTCCATGGTTCACAGCAGATCTTCGAGCATCTCTCCTCATTCTCAGGAAACAAGAAAGGAAATGGAGACACTCCCGCTCCCAAGCTGACAAATCCGCTCCCAAGCTGAACACCTGAAATCCCACCGTGAAACGATTTACCGCAGAATGAGTGAATACCACGCCAAGCTCCTACTACGTTCACTTAACAAACCTAGAGACCTTTTCAGCCTAGCAAAATCCCTAATTAAGGAACCATCCCCTACCCAACTTGAGCCAATATCCCCCCAGTCATATGCAGACTACCTCCAATCCAAGAGCCTCAGGACTGATAAAGCTTCAGTATCCACTCCCTACCAAACATCCACCTTACAACCACCAATCGAAAAGTTTATCCTACCAGCTGAGAAAAACATCCAAGACCTTATCTCCAGCATTAACACTTCCACAGCCCCAAATGACCTTTGCCCAGCATACTGGGTTAGAACCCTGCGACTCGAGCTTAGTCCAATCCTAATGAACATCATTAGTCTATCCTTTGCAACAGGCTCATTCCCCTCACTCCTCAAACAAACATCAATAAGACCACTCCTGAAAAATATCAGACTCAACCCACTGAAGGCAGAATCCTACCGCCCAATCTCGAGTATACCTTTGTTAGCCAAAATAATTGAGAAGGTTGTACAAAGACAGATCCAACAACACATTGTTACTGTCCTCCTCATTCTATTTTTTGGGGTAGGGGTGATGAGGTCGCTGAGTGCCATGGGGGCTAGGTTATTGACAATCTTGAATGTAATGAGGAGAATTTTGTAGGTTAGCCTGCAGTATATTGGAAGCCAGTGGAGCTCTTTAAGTGTCGGGGTGATATGGTCTGTTCTGGCTAGACCACAGAGAACGCGGGCCGCAGCGTTCATCGCGAGTTGAAGAAGATTAAGAGTTCTTGGGGAGACCATACAGGATTACATTTGCATAGTCAAAGTGTGGTAGTATGAGGGCCTGGAAAATGGTTCGGAAATCAGTAGGGGGGGGTAGCATGGGTTTGAGGTGCCTTAGTGTTCTGATTTTATTGTATATGGTTCTGGTTATGATGCTTATGTGCTCCTTAAAGTTCAGGTGCTGGTCCAGAGTAATCCCTAGGTAACTAACGTATGGTGCATTTACTTGGGAGCTCAGCATCTCTTACTTTTAGCGTGGATGGAGGGGAGAAGGTTTTGTTCCTTGAGATGAACAGAACTTCGGTTTTCTTGAAGTTTATGCGAAGATTTTGGGTTAGTAGCCAGTCTGTGATTGCGTTGAAACAGTTGACAAGGTTGGTGAAGTCTGGGAGTTTGACTTTGAAAGGCGTGAACAGCAGGACATCATCGGCGTAAATTAGAGTGGAGATATTGTAGGAGCGGATGATGTCACATATCGGCTGCATGTAGATGTTGAATAGAAGCGCAGAAAGTGAGGAGCCTTGTGGAACACCTTGTTGTTGGTGGAAAGGAACAGATGTGTTGGACCCAACCCGGACACGTTGCCAGCGATCTGTTAGGTAAGACCTACACCATTCCCAGGCGAGGCCACGGATGCCCTTCTCATGGAGACGGGTGAGGAGTTGATTGTGATTGACGGAGTCAAAGGCGGCAGCGATATCCAAAAAAATGAGAGCAAAGCCATTCTCGACATTGTTTATTCCTCTGTTCAAAGTGTTGGTTAAGGTGGTGAGCAGTGTTTCTACTCCATGAGATTCTCTAAACCCGTGCTGACAGGGGTCAAGAGGAGCTGCTGTATCAGACAACACATTGGGTACACTTTATGGAGTCTTTGGGGATGATCAATCAACCAGGAAAAGAACCTTCGCCTTCTATGCCCCAAAATGCTGGAACAATCTCCCTCCTGAAATAAGATCAATCAAAGACCTCATGCAGTTCCGGAAAGCAATCAAACACCACATCTTCTTGCTACACTTCGCACAAGCCTCTACACCACCACCACTCAGTCACCATCCAACCCCCACAAACTCTCCATTCACTACATAATCAAATGTGTCCCTAGTAATAGCAGCTTCACCTATTAGCTTTCTGTGGCAATAATGGCCAAGCTATATTCGTTGTTCTATGTCATTATGTATATAGTTACTTTTGTATTTTGCTCCAAGTTTTACTTCCTGTTATAATGTAAACGCAAAACAGTCTTGACTGATTTGAGCGACCCTTGTTAAAATGTAAACCGCACTGATAATAAATAGCGCGGTATAGAAGAAATGTTAAATAATAAAAATAAATAAAATTTCTGCACCAAGCCAACATGCTAGCAGACCCTGCAACATCCCAGCTTCCTAGAGGCTAAAAGATATATTAATATTTGTGGGAAGGAACCCAGTTATTTACAAGGAAAGGAGTTCTCGGGCCTCTTTTGTCATAGGAGAAATGTCTTCCATCTGTCCTGTGTAGTTTTCCTTAAAAGGTAAGGTATATTTTATCTTTCAGGAAAATAAAACGCCAAAAGAATAGCCTTTAATATATTTATTTATTTCCAGTTCTTATATTCCCGTTCTCTATTCAAAAATGACCAAAGTGGTTTACATAACATATAAAAATAGAACAAGCAAATAGAGCAATATTAAAATAAAATTAAAAATAATACAATAAAATAAAAACCTTCTACAGTGGTCTGGTAAAGGAAACTGGAGAGGCCCATGGTGTCCAAAGAAAGTTCTCATCTGTGGACCCAACAATATGTGAGGGGATATAATAATTTTTTTCTTCTTCTGTTAGGAGGGGAGGGGGGCATGAGAGCTTGGGAGAGGTCAAGACCCATGAGGTCAGCTGTCCCATAGCAGTTTCCAGATTTTCTGTCTTGTGGTGTTCAGCATCTCTATTCCCAAATGATTCTACACTGTACCTGCTGTATCTGGGATACCCTGTGTTGAAACTTAGCCATTCATTCAGCGGCATCCTGTGCCCCAAGTTTCTGCACCCCTATCAATGAATGACCATTGAAGGTAATGGGCACCCAAAAAGAAATAGACTTATCCAATATAGATAGAGCATCCCAGATGTTATAAAAACAGTTAAATCTTGTTTAATGGAAAGATTACTAACAGGCTCTGCCATACCCAGTGCTCCTGAGATCTTCAAACATAATTCCCTAGTTTCCAGGCTTGCCTCTTGGTTTCTCTGTGTAACCAGAGGCACCTGTTCTAACGAGAGCTCCAAGGACCTTCAGCTATGGCTGGAGTGTTCCCCCTCCACCATTATACACCTCCCATTGGAGCAACCTTGCTGAACCCAAAAGGCAGACCTGGAGTGGAGGTGCAGTATGTTCACTGGAACTTAGTGCAGTTTCATACTCCCTCAGACTCAATGCCCAGTGAGCTTGCAGCAGAGATGAGTGATCCAAATGCAGGGAACTGGGGCAGAAGAACCACCTGCCTTAGTGAGGGTGCATTAGGAGTCATGGGTGGATCCACTTGACTTCTCCTTGTGCTTTAAACAAACTGGGGAGTCGGGAACAGGACAGCATCTAAGTGCAGCCTCCCTTCAAGAGACCATCTTTGTCCTCCCATTTTGCCTTATTTTGTCCTCCTTCAGAACTTAATTTAGTCCTGTCATTGTAGTGACATTCCTCCATTAGAATCCATACATCTGGGTTCCTCTCAACACCCTGCTGCCTGGCCACCTTTTCCCCATTATGTGGTGGTCATGACTTCCTCCCCCATCCTCTACTAGAGGCTTTGCTGGCCAGGAAGTGGGTGACCTGAGCCAGGAATTGAACCAAGGAGGAATTTTTCTCAACTTTGTGCCTCATGGCCACTTACTCGTCCATCTACCTAAACGTTGAATACCTTCATCCGCCATCTTTGCACACTGCTACAGCCTGAAGTGCTGGCTCACAAGCAGGGTGATTTCATTTGAATTGTCCCGAACGCACTTTCCAGGAAGTGCAAGGAGAGTCTATAGAATCTTGCCATTTTATGGTACTTTGGGTTTCTGAGGCAGAGGCTCCGAGAAGTTTAGATTGCCACTTGGATCATGTCATGAGTTGGTCCATCTAGACTTTTTTATATGGTATATTGCAGATAAGCAAACCTGGTTCCTGAGAATCACAGACAGGACTGTTTTGGGGGTAGCTGTGCCAGTGTGATGCCTTTTTAAACATGGCCGGCTCAACCCTCAGGCAGACTAGGCAGCGACTCGGAGTGGCAGCTTCTTGGGCTTCACCAATGAGCAGTTATGTCCTAACAGCCACCCAAAATCCAAGGATGCTCCGTCAAGAGAGGCTGGGCAGTTTTCAGATGGTCTATTTCTTATGCTGCTAAACCATTCCAGACATGTGGGTTATGCTCCCTTGCCAGGCAGTGGAGGCAGACAAGGAACTTTCAGTGACGTCATCACTAAGGTATTTCTGCTGGTTTTTGGACTGCTGCAGCAGGGCAGATAGACCCGTCTTCCTTGGTCCACACCGTGTAACTGAGACCTGTTGACCCAATGTTGCTTAGAGCTCAGGTATGTCTGTCTCCTTGAGCTGGCAGCTCCTATCCATAGGTTCCAGCCCTGGTGGGCCTGAGAAGGACTCGTATGTTAGGCCCAGGCTTCGCGTCGCTTCCCTCTTGCTGTGCTGTTATCTGCTTGCTAGATTCTTTTTGAATTTCTTCTAAAATTTTTTTCTCTTTTTCCCATTTATATTCTTTTGGACTGTATTTGGCTCTCTATGCTACTTTATAATGCAGCTTTAAATTTAAAAAAAATCAGGCCTGTTTTGGCAGCAGGTCTCCTGTTGGATGCTGGGATTCCTTTTTCTCTGTGGTGGTGTGGTGGTTTTGAGGCCTGTCCCGTATTTTTTATCAGCAATTCTTTTTTATGTGGTTATTTTTCTTTGCTGCTAGAGCATTGCTAACATGTCTGTTGCCCGGTGTGGTGCCTCTTGTGACTCTTATTAGATCAGCTCTGCGTTGGGCTTTTTTATTTTATTTATGTAACAGGTTTTTTATACCTCTGCCATTTTGGTCAATGTGGTTTACATTATAACTTAAACTTGGTAATGTTCATTAAACAGGGACATTGATAACTTGGAATTTTCTGAGGCAGTGGAGGGTTAAGTGAATTGCCCAAGGCCACAAGGAGTGCTAGTGGGGATTGAACCCTGGTCTCTTGGTTCCCAAGCCAGTGCTCTAACCATTAGGCTGCTCCTCCACTCCACTCCATTTATCTTTATCTTTATTTTCTGTTGCTTGATTGACCACCCATGCAAGACAATGTCAGGGCGGCTTACAATAAATGATTAGCATTCTTTTCCCACTTTTTGTTGCAGTGTATTACAGGAAAGCCAAGATGATAGAGCAGAGGGCAGGCATACAAGGAAACTCTGATGGTTAGGGAGGACATTCGGGGGAGGCAGTGAGGGGTAGAATAGATGAATTTTTAGCATGGATTTAAACCTTGTAAGTGAGTGTTCGGCCCAAAGCCGGACTGGGAGGGAGTTCCAGAGTGGAAGGAAGAGGAAAGCGAGTGATGAGGTTTGCTGAAGCTCAGGACCCAGTTTCCTTTGGCATTGTTGATACCTCCCATGGGGGACCTGGCCCCATACCGATTTTGATGTCTCCTCTGATCCTTGTGCAGGGCACAGGAGAACAGGAGTTCCCAATTAAGGGATGGTGGCCACGAGATTGGTCATTGGGTCCTTTTGGCTGGGGAAGTTTGTTACCTTAGCTTGTTATTTCTGTCTATATTTCTGTTTTGTCAGTATGTGTCCTATCTTTTGTCTGTCCTTTACCCAGCTCCTGCTCTATGTAGTGCTGTGTCTCCCTTCTTAACACTTCACTTTATCACCCACCCACCCCTACCTTAACATTCTTTCATAGCCTTCCTCTGCTCATTGACACAATTACTCAGGTGCACCTGAGCCCACTGGACTTTCACCTCCCCTCCACCTATGTCTCCTCGGATCTGTAGTCTCTCCTCTTCTCTCCCGCTCCTATGCCTGCACGTCACTTTGTGTTCTTGATGTTAACGCTCCCTAATCCTTTCCCCTTCTGACAATTCCATGGCCCTACTTCTCATTACTCACGCCTTACTGTCCCCACATCCCCTACCATTTTGTCTTCTACCTTATCTGCCCTTGAGCTTCACCATTTTCTTCCTCTCATTCAGCCATCTCCATTCTCACTGAGGGGACCTCGCCCTCACTTCCATCGTGCCGCCTCCTCTCTCCCCCGTTCTGTCCTACTCCTTCTCCTTCTCTCATCAGGAGATGTCAGCCCCAACCCCTGGTCCCCCTAGACGTTTTTCACACTCCCACAGGGCAGATCAATGCGTAACCTTTCTAATCTTGTTCATACTCCTTTTCTCTCTCTCTTCTCTCCCTTTTCATGAACCTTGTGGAATGCACATTCTGTCTCCAATAAACCTGCCTTTATTCATGACCTCTCTTTCTCTAGCATCTCCTGGCTCCCCTGCCGTACCTAGCCCTGTGTGAGCAGAGAGAGCAGAAAAATAGGGGCGCACTTAGGGCCGACCGCTGGCCTCAGCTGTGCCCCACACTGCCTGCCCATGCCCTATTGCCGCTTTTCCTGTTTTGTTGACAGCAGTGGCTTCCTTGGTGCGAACTTCCAATTTAAAAAAAACAAAACAAAAAACCAGACATGCAGGTCTTTCCGACTCTGCGCTTGCATTGCTAATCTGATCCCTTCCTCCACTGACATGAGCTTATGTCAGAGAAAGGAAGGGTCAGACCAGCCATGCATGTGTGGAGTCAGAAAGACCACTTTTTTTTTCTTTTTTTTTTTTAGAGGTCCAGGCCAAGGAAACAGGAAAAGCGGTGGTGGGCAAGGGCAGGCCAGGCAAGCAGTATGGGGGGGGAGGGGCGCCAGCTACAGATGAAGTGTGGGGTAAGATGGCACCCCAGATTTTCACGAGGGGGTCAACTCCCCATATCGCCTCCCACACTGACGGCTTTGTTAAACAGCAGAACTTTGAATTTGTTGAAACTGTCCTCCAACTGGATTGAGGAAGGCAGGCAATTCCAGAACAAGGGGGCTATGAAGTGAAAAGCTGAGTGTGTAGTTAGTATGTTCATATCGGGCCTTGGAAGGGGAGGAATGACTAATCTGTTACTATGTAATGAGCTTAAGCAGCAAGAAGGAGCATACAGAATTATTAAATCAGACAGGTATGCTGGAGAATTGCCATAGAGAGACTTATGCGATAAGCTTAGTATTTTATGTCTGATTCGAACAGAAATTGGGAGCCAGTGGTCTTTAATCATAAGAGGAGTGATGTGGTCAAACTTCTTGGCATAGCACAAGATAGGGATAGTTTTGTATGGCTTGTAATTTTTTAAACTCATAGGTGAGAATCCCTGCATAAGCAATGTTGCAGTAGTCCAATCAAGTGATGACAGTACTAAGGATAATTGAAATTTGAGCTGGAAGATCTAGGAAGCTAAGTTAAGTTATACCTGATCATGTTCCATGTATAATATATAGTTCTATTGTTCTCAGTTAAACCTCCTCACCTTTAAGATTAGGTGGTATGTAAACTACCCAAATAAATAAATAGGAAGACGGAAGGCGCGGAAGCAACACAAGATTCCAAAGGGAGGAGTTCATCAATTTTCCAACTTAGGCATCCTCATCGACTCCTATCTTTCTCTGCCCAAATTGGACAAGTAGTGACGTCCTCCTTTGGAGAATTGCGTTGCTTATATCATCTTTCACATTTCCTGTAGACTGTAATTGCAGCAATAATGTCTGTTTCAAAATAGTAGCCAGATGGTCAGAAGAACTAAAATTGTTTCCACTCTGTTGCTTCCATACTGAAGGGATACTCAAGGAAAACTTCTAATGGCCCACACCCCCTATCCAAGAAGGACAAATAACTAGAGAGTTTAAAACATCCTTCACTTCTAAATTCAAAAGGAATTCTAGTTAAAAAAAAAATCATTTATAAGGGCCCATCAGCAAACCAGATAAGTGCAAAAAATATATTGTATAGCTTTCAAACGTGGTCATGATATCAAGGACATGGCAGTATGTACCCATTTGGGGGATGAATCCTGGATTTTACCCAATACTGGATATTATTCCATAATCATTCTTTTTGTGATCAGATGATCTCAGGAGCCAGTTGGACTCATTTCTCTACTGGTAAGACACATACTTGAAGATGTACAATCTGTGTTATATTTTAATTTGTTATCTATATCATTCACTGTCCCTGTAATTTGCTTTATGTGGGTAAAATCAAATGCCAGATCAAATTCATCAGTTTTTCTTCCTGTCTATCTGTCTATCTTTTTCACTGTCCAGCTTTCGCATCCATATGATGTTATTGAAATACCATGGCTTGAACAAGTGGAATCTTTGCTCTTGAGAATCTTGTCTAGGTCTTTCATAGTCATTCTGCCAAGAGCAATGTGGTATTATCAGTATAGCGAAGGTTGTTGATGAGTCTTCCACCAATCTTCACAACTCTGTTGTCTTCATTCAATCCTGCTTCTGTGGTGATTTGTTCTGCATATAAATTAAACAGGTAGGAGGAAAGTATGCAGCCTTGTCATACACTTTTGCTTAATTTAAACCATTCTGTTTCTCCTTGTTCAGTTTGAACTGTTGCTTCTTGATCAGTGTACAGATTGTACAAGAGGAACGATCAGGTGTTCTGGAATACCCATGCTTCTTAATGTAGCCCAGCGTTTCTCATGGTTTCACAGTCAAACCTTGCTGTAGTCTATAAAGCACAAATAGATATCTTTTTGGTATTGTTTACTCTTTTCAATGATCCATCTCACATCCACGATGATGTCTCTCTTTCCTCGCCCTTTCCTGAACCCGGCTTGCACTTCAGGTAGTTCTTGTTCCAGGTATGGTTGTAGTCTCTGAATAATCTTCAGTAGAATCTTGCTGGCATGTGAGATCAGAGCGATTTGTGCGATAATTTCCACAGTCAGTTGGATTGCCTTTCTTTAGTATTGGTATAAACACAGATCTTTTCCAGTCAGTTGGCCATGATGTTGTCTTTCAAATTTCTTGGCAGAGCCTTGTAAGTATGGTAACAGCTGCATCAGATTGCTGTAATACTTCTATGGGAATGCCATCAATGCCTGGTGCTTTGTTCTTTGATAAGCCTTTAAATGCTGCTTCGACTTCTTCTTTCATCACCAATGATTCCAGATCATAAGGTACAGGTTGAAATGGCTGTTGGTCCACTTGATCTTTATCATATAAAAACTCTGTATATTCTTTCCAACTTTTCTTGATCTTCTCAGCATCATTCAATATATAACCTTGAGCATCTTTTTCGAGGCTGGAATTTTTTCTTTAACTCTCGTAGATTTAGGAAAGCTGATCTTGTTCTTCCTCTGATAGTTTCTGCTTCTATTTCCTTGCATGTGTCATTGTAGTACTTTTCCTTGTCCTGTCTTGCTGCACGTTGGAAATCTCTGAGTTCTGCGATTCTTTCTTTTTCCTCTGGCTTTAGCTTCTCTGCATTTCTTGGCAATTTTCAGGGTTTCTTCCGTCATCCATTTTGGCCGTTTTTTGCTTTTTCACCTTTTGTAGAGACTTTTCGCTTTTTTGATGTCATTCCATAACTCTTCCAGAGCTCTGGTTGTATCTAAATCAGAAAATCAATTTTGCAGGCAGTCTTTAAATTCCAGTGGTATATTCTCAATGTCATATTTTGCTACATTCTTAAGTGTCTTGCTCTTTTTTTCAATTTCAACTTAAGTTTGCATACTAGCAGTTGGTGATCTGTACCACAGTCGGCTCCAGGTTTTGTCTTTGTTGATGTTATAGAGCTTTTCCATCGTTGACTTCCACAGATGTAGTCAATTAGATTTTTGTACAATCCATTGGGTGAAGTCCTTGTGTACAGTTGCCGCTTGTGTTGCTGGAAGAAGGTGTTTGAAATGAATAGATCGTTGGTCTTGCAGAATTTTATCAGTCTTTCTCCAGCTTCATTTCTGTTGCTAAGTCCATATTTTCCAACCACTTTGCCGCCTTCTTTGTTGCCAATATTTGCGTTCCAGTCACCCATGACTATCGGGATATCCTGTTTGCATGTTCTGTCAATTTCAGCTTGTACTTTTTCATAGAACTCATCAGTTTCATCCTCTTCTGCAGCTGTTGTTGGGGCATATACTTGAATTATAGTCATGTTGATAGGCATTCCTCATGTACGAATAGAGATTAAGCGTTCGCTGACTGCATTGTATTTCATTACAGTTCTTGCAAGTTTCTTCTTTATTATAAATGCAACACCATTTCTTCATTGTCTTTCATTTCCAGCATAGTAGACCATGTGATCATCTGATGCAAAGTGCCCAATGCCAGTCCATTTCAGTTTGCTAACACCCAGCAGATCAAATTGTACACGTTCCATTTCATTCTTGACCACCTCCAACTTCCCTGGGTTCATGCTTCGTATGCTCCATGTCCCAATATGTAAGACATCTTTACAGCTTCTGACTCTCATTTCATGCGCAGCTACATCAGCAGTCAGACGTCCCGAGAGCTTTGATCCAACCACATCATAAATGCTGGCTTTACTCTGAAACGTCTTCAGCTCCTCCTCAGTAGTTAGTTGAGTGCCTTCCGACCTGGGGGTCTCACCTTCCAGCACTTACTGTGCAGTTTGTTTTGTTGTGACTATCCATTGGGTTTTCATGGCAAGATACAGAATTAGATTGCCGGGCCTTTCCTTCGGGGACAATACCTGAATGTACAACGCTGTATATAAGCCTAGTTAAAAAATAAAACATTTGTGGACAGTGCATGCTGTGTGCGTTGCTTTAAGAGTGAGGAGACGATCATGCTTTTGAGTTCTCGTCTAGGCAGCGGGCACTGGTCATGTCTTGCAACTCGGTGCTCTCAAGGAGAAGACATCCCTGTGTTCCTTATGTTCTCAAGAAAGTGAAGCTCAAGAGTTTTACGTTTTCACTAGACTATATGAAAGAGATACAAAAAGATAGAAAAGTTGAATATTTCTTTAAAAAGTGGTGATGGTCACCTATGGGTGTGTTACAGAACTGACGACTGAAATTGGGGCGCAAGAACACATGGTGCTATTACCACCTGTGTGGCTCCATTCTGATGGTTCAAACTCCCTCTTTTTTTTTCTTTTTGCATATATCTGGTTTGCTGATGTGTCCCTGTAAATTAATTTTTTGGAACAAAAATTTCCTTTTGGGTTTAGAAGTGAAGGATTCTTCCCATACATATGCATAATTTTTGCAGAATCGTTCTGGGAGGGGCAGTGATCTTGTTTTTTGAATGTAATTCTCAAAATCTTTAGGGTGAAGAAGAGGCCTGAAAGTTGACTGAATCTTGCCTAGGGGTGTTTGATATCCTTGCATTGACCCTGCTTTTAAAAGTAGCCTCTGTGGTCCTCTAGGACCAGATTTGTACAACTCCATTCAGATAGTGGGAACAGGGTAGAAGTTTAAGATCTGATTCATTTTTTGCTTTCTGCTGCTAGTGCCCCCCCCCCCCCCCCCCCCCCCCATATTTTGCCACTGTCTGCAGAGCTCTTTTGTGATCATGCGTTAACCTCTCCCTCTCCTGTGCTATATTGGCTTTTGTGTTTTACCACAATTGTTTAGCGCTACAAGGTGTACGCAACATTGTACATAAAGATGTAAGAGACAGTCCCTGCTCATCTGAGACTACAATCTAATCAAGATGAAAAAATAAAAATTGCAGAACTGGGGATTAGAGTATGATAAGATACACGTAAGTAGGGAATGCGAGAGTAAAGTCTTAGTGCGAGTTTGCGTCTGCCTTTCCTTTGCTTCACTCATTTCATAACTTTATTTTGCACCTCTTCCATTGGGACTATACCTAGATCATTGTAGGAGACTCTCAGACACCTTCAGCTGCTGTAGTATTGTTTTCTCAGTCAGAGGAGTGGCTTATGCTCCTTTGCCAGCAGATGGAGGCAGACTTGAGCAACTTTCAGGGAAGTTGTCACTCGGTATATCCTCTGGTGCAGCAGTAAGAGAAGCCAGTATTTGTCTGCCTCCAGCAGGTTGCAAGGTGTTTGGACTGGTGCAGTAGTGCTGTGTCCCCCTGGCCTAGACTATGGTCCATTGGCCTGTATGGTAGAGACCTGTAGGCCCAACATTGCTCAGAGCTCGGATATGCCCCTGTCTCCTTGAGCCAACAGCTTGCCCTGTATCCAGAATTGCTAACCTTGGGTTAGAAGAGCGGACAGGAAGATCACACAGGGCCCCTGAATGTGGTGTTAGTAGGGCCCAAACCTTTCACTCTTGCCGCCCTCAATCAGTATGCTTTTTTTTCTGTGGGTTTTTTTTTTTTAATTCTCTCTTTGAAGTCAATGGGATGTATTTGGTTGGTTGATTGGGTTGGACTCTCTGGAGACGTCCAGGGGCAACGTGGCTCTGGTGATTTTTGCTGGCTGGAAAAGCTGGGGTGATTGATTCAATATCCCAAGAGCAGCATGCAGGGCTGTACCAAGCCATAATTGCACCCTGTGTTATATCCACATCTGGTGCTCCCCCACCAGTTGCCTGCCCCTGCTGACCCCCCCCCCCCCCCCCCGCGTTGCCTTGCTGCCACTGCCACTTTTTTTTTTTTGTTTTTTGGAGGCAGCAGCAGCAGCAGTGAGGCAGACCTGTGTTTTGTAGGCAGGTCGGGTCCCTCCTTCCCTTCTCGGATGTAGGTCGCATCAGAGGAGGGAGGCCTCAGAGAAAACAAAAAGTAGCAGTGGCGGCAGGGCAACACGAGGGGATCAGGCCGGGACCAGTAGCCTGACATGAGCCCTAATCCTTTTGCACTCTGCGGCTGCACCGCTCACACAGGGCTAGGTACGGTGTTGGCAGCACGATCCCCTCGCAAGACCTGGCGTATCTCTTTGCTAGGTACAGCACTCTCCAGGGTTTAGTTTTCCTCACGCCACAGAGATCTCAGAAGCTGCAGAGCCAACCCGGGGCATTTTTGTGCTCAGTCAGCTCACTGGTCCAGGGACTACCTCAAACTCCTAGGAAGGATGCTCTGGATTGGGTGATAAGTCATCACAGATGCCAGTGGGAAAGACTGGGGAGCCTACTGTCTACGCCGGCTTGTTCAGGGGCTAGTCCTCTCAGGAAGTCTGCTGATTGATCAACCAGTTGGAGGCCAGGACTATCCACTGGAGATTCCAGCCCCTCTTAGTGGGGTAAGCAGACCGTGATCTTTAAGGCACTGCCAGTGATATTCTGAAGCTTTTGGTGGTTGTGTAGGTTAAGTACAGGGCTGGCCCAACCATTAGGCCAACTAGTTGCTTGCCTAGGAAGGCAACTTCTGGTGGCAACAAAGAGAAGAACATTCAAAGTTAAACAATAGATTCTGACATAATACTTAAGATTTGCCTAGGGCACCAACACCTTGAACCATCTCATGCACCAACCCTGATTAAGTAAATCCTGCTCAGTGGATTTTTTTTTAAAAATTGAGCAATTGAAATGGAGAATAAAGAAGTCACTGAAAGCATTTTTATTTTGCTGAGACTTTAGAATAGGTTGCATCAATTCATTTTTTATAGACTTTTGGAAGACTTCAATAAATGGGAAATTCATGGCAGCGCCTTTGATTGAAGGCACAGTCAACGCGTGTTAAATTATTTAGCCTGTGCAACCTTTGTGTGTGTGTGGGGGGGGAGGGAGGTCAAAACTTATTCCAGTTTATAGAGTACTTGGATTCATTGGGGCCAGTATTCATTCGCGATGGCTATGCGCCATCAATGCCAAACTTTACCTCCAGATATTCAATCTAGGGCCATATCTGGCCACCAACATGGAGTATCCCAGGTTGCCGCACACTGCGCAGAAGCTAACTGTGTAGCGGCAATATTCATCTGCTGCCTGGTTAGCTCCAGTGGCGAAAGTTAGGACAGCCTTTTCTGTGCCTATCCTTCGCCGCTGAGAGATAACCATGCAGCGGCTGAGTACAGTTAGAATCGGGGCATATAGTGGCATTACTCTGAGATATTCAGCGGCACTGACCATGTTAGTGGGCTGAATATTCCGCTTTAGGGGCATTTACATGTTTAACTGCTCTGTAAACCATGTTGAACATTTTGTCCATTCTGCTTTCACATTGTTGGGTTCCATTATAACATTTACGTCTATATTCTTTGAATGAATCCTGAAGAGAGGGGTCACTGAACATTTGTGAAAAGAGAGCTGGTGGTGTTTACTGGGGCACGTGCCAAGCACGGTCTGATGCTAGAGTTGATCAGCTAACCTCCTAATGATTAACTTTTGTTTGCGTACCTAAAAATTTAGTGCATGCAAATCACTTGTATTCCTAGGAATTAATGTACATACGATGTGCTCATAAAGAACAAATAGGTGAAACCTGAAAAAACTCCAAAAGTAGGAACATTTTCTTTAACAGGCTAGTTTTGTTAGCCATGTCTGCACTTATGAAAGTGAGAGGTTGCAGCAACTATATTTACGACAAAAAAATGCTCAAATTCAGATGTCACCTCTTGTATAAATTCAGAATTACAACTAAACATCTGAGGTTTTAAATTAAACATGAGAAATGTGAGAATATTCTAAAAAAAAAAAAAAAGTATAGTGACAGAAAGCAGTCTAATGAATACCCCAAAAACCTACCGGTAAGTTGTAGAAGTTCTTGGTCCGATTCTTTTTAACATCTTTGTTAGTGATATAGCGGAAGGGCTGTCTGGTAAGCTTTGCCTCTTTGTGGATGATACCAAAATCTGCAATAGAGTAGACACCCAGGAAGGTGTAGATAACATGAGGAGGGATCTAGCTAAGCTTGAAGAATGGTCTAGAATTTGGCAGCTGGGATTTAATGTTAAAAAATGTAAGGTCATGCATTTGGGCTGCAGCAATCCAAGGGAGCAATGCAGTATAGGGGGGTGAAGTACTTTTGTCCACTAAAGAAGAGCGGGACCTAGGCGTGGTTGTGTCTGATGATCTTAAAGTAGCTAAACAGGTAGAAAAGGTGATGGCAAAAGCTAAAAGGATGCTTGGGTGCATACGGAGAGGAATGGCTAGCAGAAAAAAGGAGGTGATAATGCCTCTGTATAAGTCTTTGGTGCAACCTCATTTGGAGTATAGTGTGCAATTCTGGAGACCGCACCTTCAAAAGGATATAAACAGGATGGAGTCAGTACAGATGGTGGCTACTAAAATGGTTAGTGGGCTTCATTATAAAGCATATGAGGACAGACTTAAGGATCTTAATATGTACACCTTAGAGGAAAGGCGGAATAGAGGTGATATGATTGAGATGTTTAAATACCTCCGTGGCATAAACGTTCAGGGAGAGAGCCTCTTTCAATTGAAAGCAAGTTCTGCTACGAGGGGACATGGGATGAGGGTGAAGGGAGATAGATTCAGGAGTGATATGCGGAAATATTTCTTTATGGAAAGAGTAGTGGATCCATGGAATAGTCTCCCAGTGGAGGTGGTAGAGATGAGGACAGTAACTGAATTCAAAAAAGCATGGGACCAACACAGAGGATCTCTAAAGGTAAAAAGTGGACTGTTGTAGTTGTTAATATGGAAGGACAGACTAGATAGGCCATGGGGTCAGGGCCGGCCCGTCCATTGAGCAAGAATGTTTTTGCACAGGGCCCCGCGTTTCAGGGGGCCCCGCGCAAAGAACATTCTGCTTTTTTTTAAAATGAAATTTAAAAAAAAAAAAAAAAAACCGGCCGCTGCCGCGGCGGCAGCATGGAGTGTCCCACGGGGCCCCCTCTCCCTGGCTGAACTCTCCCGGCGCCGCTGAAGCCCTCTGCTCCGGCTTGCAGATACGCAAAAGGAGAGTGTCTCCCTCGCGTCTCTGTTAAGCCCGCAGGGGCAGATGGGAAATTTCCCATCAGCCCCTGCGGGCTTAACAGAGACGCGAGGGAGATACTCTCCCTTTGCGTATCTGCAAACCGGAGCAGAGGGCTTCAGCGGCACCAGGAGAGTTCCGCCGGGCAGAGGGGGCCCTGCGGGACACTCCATGCTGCCGCGGCCAGCTTTTTTTTTTTTTTTTAAATTTCCATGAGCCGATGGGGGGGTGGTTAGGACTGGCAATGGGCTGATGGGTGGGTTAAGACTGGCAATGGGCTGTGGGCTAATGGGGGCTGTCTGGAAATGGGGTGATGGGGGGTTAGGACTGGTAATGGGCTATGGGGGGGGGGTTAGGACTGGTAATGGGCTATGGGGGGCTAGGACAGGAAATGGGCTGATGGGGAGGGGTTAGGACTTGAGGTGGGCTGATGTGGTTAGGACTGGTAATGGGCTGTGGGCTGATGGGGGGTTTAGGACTGGCAATGGGCTATGGGGGGCTGACTGGAAGTGGGCTGATGGGGGGGTTAGGACTGGTAATGGGTTATGGGGGGGCTTAAACTGAAAATGGGGTGATGGGGGTTAGGACTGGAAGTTGGTTGACGGGGGGCTAGGACTGGTAATGGCTTGGGGGGTTGCTAGGACTGGAAATGGGCTGAGCGGAAGGGGAGGCTTGAACTGCAAATAGCTGATGGGGAGGGGGCTTGGAATGGAAATGGGCTGTGAGGGAAGGGAGCTAGGAATGAAAATGGGCTGATGGAGCAGCTAGGATAGGACTGGAAATGGGCTGTTGGGGGGAGCTAAGATTGGAAATGGACTCATGGAGGGGCTAGAACTGGAAGTAGGCTCATGAGGGGGCTTGGACTGGAATTGGCCTGAGTGGAGGGGAGCTATGATTTGACATGGGCTGATGATGGGGCTAGGAAATGACTAGAAATGGGCTGATGGGGGGCTAGGATTGGAAATGAGCTGATGAAGGGACTCAGACTGGAAATGGATGGGGGAGCTAGGACTGGAAATGGGCTGATGGGGGGCTAGGACTGGAAATGGGCTGATGTAGGGACTAGAAGGGAATGGATGCTGGGTGAGACTGGAACTAGAAGGGAGCTGATGTTGGGGGAGGATTAGAATGGGATGGGGCTGGGAGAGTAAAATGGAGAGGGGAAAATATTTTGTGTGGGAGGGATGAAAATCTATAATTGGCCGGGTATTGGGAGAGTAAGTGGGGATTGAGGATGGAGGGGTAAAATTTGTGAGGATGAAATAGGAATGAGGAAAGAGCAAAAGGAGAAAGATTAGTATGTTAAAGCAGATGTAGAGAGAGAGAATGGAAAAAAAAACTAGAAGAGAGAAGAAAGGACAAATGGACAGCAGATGATGGAGAGTTAGCAGAAAACATGAAGAAACCAGAAGAAAGTGGCTGGACCAATTGCAACTGAAAAAAATGCACAAAAGGTAGAAAGATATCTCTTTATTTTGAATTTATTAACTGGAATATGAAAGCTCTGGGAAATGTGCATCATTAACGTCTGTGCTTTGTTTGGTACAAGAGGAAATTAATTTATAGTTTTATTTCTACAGTGTTGTACATTCCAAGTTTGGCTTTTGGGGTTCCCAGTTTAATTATTGCCTTCCTGTTTCTAAATTGTGATTCCTTGTTTGGTGATGGTCTATGTTCTGCATGTGTAACTGAGCTGAGGTATTCTGTTTATGTAATTCCTATTTGACATTGCCACTTGTTCTCTTTCCCCAGTATTCTCTGAAATGTATTGGTTTAATATTTGCAGTGTTGCCTTTTGATAGGTAGGGTATGGTGCTTTGTGAGTCCTGGTAATGCTGTCAGGATACGGCGGGTTTGCTATGGGTTCTAAATGGGCAGCATTTGTAGTAGTTCCTAATGTGCCTGGTGGTTGGCACTGGATTATAGTAATGTAGAAATCTTTTAGTCTTTCTTTATCCATACACTCATTAAGAGACATGTTTACTAAAAGTTAGTGTATGGTAACATTATGCAAATATTTATGCAAATAAGGCCACTTATGCAAATGAGACCCCGCACCGAGTCTCCGCACATGGCCCCGCACCCCACTTGGGCCGCCCCTGCATGGGGTCTTTTTCTGTCGTCACGTTTCTATGTTTCTATGTTTATTTCTAGTGCAGTCCCTCTCCCTGCATATGCATTGTGGTAATCCTGAAAACCTGACTGGCTGGGTGTCTGAGGACTGGGTTGAGAACTCCTGTTTCAGCCTCTCAGCTCTCTGTATCCTAGGACGTATCTCATCCTGTCCCAGGGCCTTGTCCACTTTCAGTTTTGCAAGATGTTCATAAACACCTTCTTTGAATGATGTGGCATCTACTCCATTCTTAGGAACATTTGTCTGGCATGCACGGTCCTCTTCCAGGATTATCTTTTGTTAACACAAGACAGAAGCATTTGTTCAGCACTTCCGCTTGTGCCTTGACACTTTCCGTAAGTTACTTCTCGATATATTTGAGTGTTGCAGTTCCACCTCTCACTTTCCTGCTCTCCCCAATACACCTTTAAAAAAAACAAAAAAAAAAAAAAAGGATTTTCACCTCACTTCACATTTTTAGACATTTTTCATCTTTCAGCTTAATCCTGTATTTTTATTTTTACTGTGTACTTCATTTTGCGATTGTTGGAATTCAGTGAATACCGCCTTTTTTGCTTTTACTTTTAAAGCCACTTCTTTGGAGATTATATAGTTTCCTTTTCCTCTTGTTTTTAATTACTTTCTGTACATATAGAACCGTTGCCCTTTTTATAGCCTCTGCTAGTAATTTAGACCACTGCCTTCCACTTTATCGCCTCCCATCTTGCCAGTTCTTCCTTCACGTACTTTCCCATTTTCCTGGGTATCTATCAGGTTTCTACCACCTCCCAGGTGTCTTCCAAGGGCATGGCAGGCAGTAATCCTTTCAGCGCTCATCGGGCTTGAGCAGGAGGGAGACCGCCTTCTGTTACACCTCTTGGTTCCTGCTCCAAGCAAGGGACGGAGGGCACGCTCATTGCTATGGCAAAGATAAGCAAGGTGGTTCAGCGGAGGAAGCGGAGGCCTGCTTTTGCTAGTATGTGTGACCTTGGTTTTGCAATGAAGATCTTCCCCTAAATACATTTAAGATAAATTTAGCAAAAGTGTTAGCATTCCAGTAAGAGACCCTCTCCTACTAAATATCAGCCAAAAGCCGTTTGCAGCGAAGTCGGTCAATACATGTGTGTGCACGAGGATAGCAGCAAGGGCTCTACACTGATGAAACCTGTTTTAAAAAAACAATGTGAGAGAAACTAGATATAGTGAACAAAGAGCTATTTGGAGACAATGAAAAAAACGATGGGCCTGATTTATTCAAAGGATTTATGTTCCTAACTTTGAGAGTTAGTTCAGATTGGCCTCTCTGAAAATGTACTAGGGCTGAGTGCCTACATATGTGTTTTTTTAACATTTCTCTGAACTCCTAAATTTAGGAACATAGTGGGTGGCAACCGGGGAGGATTTAGAGAGAGGGGGGGGGTTAAGAGCTTGGCACTAATTTTTAGCACCAGCCTCCTAATTTGCTTCATAAATCTAGGCAACTAGGCAATCTAGGATCACCAATGTAACACCAATTTTTAAAAAGGGTTCCAGGGGTGATCCGGGGAACTACAGACCAGTGAGCCTGATGTCAGTACCGGAAAAAATGGTAGAAACCATCATAAAGAATAAAATTACTCAGCATGTAGATAGTCACGGCCTAATGGGAGACAGCCAACATGGTTTTAGACAAGGAAGATCTTGTCTTACTAATCTATTATGTTTTTTTGGAGGTGTGAATAAACAGGTGGACAAAGGTGAGTCAGTTGATATAGTGTATCTGGACTTTCAGAAAGCCTTTGACAAGATCCCTCATCATAGACTTTTTTGGCAAAACTAAAGAGTCATGGGATAGGAGGCAGTGTACTATTTGTGGATCAGGAACTGGTTAAAAGATAGAAAGCAGAGGGTAGGGCTAAATGGCCAATTTTCCCAATGGAGAAAGGTGAATAGTGGTGTACCCCAGGGATCTCTGCTGGGTCCGCTGCTTTTTGACATATTCATAAATGACCTGGAAAGGGAAATAATGAGCGAGGTTAAATAGTTTTGTGTCATCTGCAAATTTGATAAAGTTGTTAAAACCCAAGAGGATTGTGGAAAATTGCAAGATGATCTTGATAAATTGGAAGACTGGGCATCAAAATGGCAGATGAAATTTAATGTGGACAAGTGCAAAGCGATGCACCTAAGGAAGAACAACCCAAACTATGGTTACACGATGCAAGGTTCCACATTAGGAACCACCACCCAGGAAAAAGATTTAGGCGTCATTGTGGATAACATGTTAAAACCCTCGGCCCAGTGTGCAGCAGCGGCCAAGAGAGAAAATAGAATGCTAGGTATGATAAGGAAAGGAATGGAAAATAAAACAAAAGATATTATATTGTCTCTATATCATTCCATGGTGAGACCGCACCTTGAATATTGTGCGCAATTCCGGTCGCTGTATCTTAAAAAGGATATAGCATTATTAGAAAAGGTTCAGAGAAGAGCCACCAAAATGGTAAAGGGGATGGAAGGATACTCCTATGAAGAAAGGCTAAAAAGGTTAGGACTCTTTAACCTGGAAAAGAGACGGCTCAGGGGAGATATGATAGAAGTCTATAAGTTAATGTACGGAGTGGAACGGGTAAATGTAGATCGATTGTTTGTTAGCAGAATATAGAAAGACTAGGGGACATGCAATGAAGCTACAGGGTAAACTAATTAAGACTAATAAAATAAAATATTTTTTCACTCAACGTGTAATCAAACTCTGGAATTTGTTATTGGAGGATGTAGTAAAGGCTGTTAGTGTAGCTGGGTTTAGAAAAGGTTTGGACAAGTTCCTGGAGGAAAGGTCCATAAACCATTATTAAGAAGGGACCCAGGATATCAATGTTTGACCCTGTACAAGCATTGTGGAACCTTTGTCTTTTGGGGAAACTGCTTGGTACGTATGACCTAGAAACAGGATACTGGGCTTGATGGACCTTGGTCTGACCCAGTATGGCATACCTTTATGTTCTTAACTAAATGGCAGGCCTAAATTTTCGGAGCATAAAATTTAAGCTCCTAAATTTGGATGAATTCTCGGGTGAAAACTTAGGATCCTAAGTGTGGCTGAAAATAGGACACAACTTTAGGAGCCCAGACTTTTTTTTCTTTTTCTTCAAATTGGGCCCAATATGCATACAGTATACACCTAGCGGTTTCCTGGTGCTGCTTTGGGCTCCTTTCTCAAAGGAGATGGCATGCACTTTGGCTTTGAGTCTGGTCAGCAATGGCTGGAATCCCCCCACCCTTACTTTACAGCATGGATTCACCAGAGGCAGGTCTTGTTAGACAAATCTGATTGATTTCTTTGACTGGGTGACCAGGGAGTTGGACCGAGGGGGAGAGCCCTAGATGTGGTGTATTTAGATTTCAGTAAAGCCTTTGACACTGTTCCTCATAGGCGACTTATAAACAAACTGAGCACCCTAGGGATGGACCCTAAAGTTACTGCTTGGGTTAGAAATTGGTTGGGTGGGAGGCAACAAAGAGTACAAGTAAATGGAGCTCACTCTGAGGAGAAGGATGTTACCAGTGGTGTGCCCCAGGGATCTGTCCTTGGTCCGATTCTTTTTAACATCTTTGTTAGTGATATAGCGGAAGGGCTGTCGGGTAAGGTTTGCCTCTTTGCAGATGATACCAAAATCTGCAATAGAGTAGACACCCTGGAAGGGGTAGATAACATGAGGAGGGATCTAGCTAAGCTTGAAGAATGGTTTAGAATTTGGCAGCTGGGATTTAATGTTAAAAAATGTAAGGTCATGCATCTGGGCTGCAGCAATCCAAGGGAGCAATACAGTATAGGGGGTGAAGTACTTTTGTCCACTAAAGAAGAGCGGGACCTAGGCGTGGTTGTGTCTGATCTTAAAGTAGCTAAACAGGTAGAAAAGGCGACGGCAAAAGCTAGAAGGATGCTTGGGTGCATACGGAGAGGAATGGCTAGCAGAAAAAAGGAGGTGATAATGCCTCTGTATAAGTCTTTGGTGCGACCTCATTTGGAGTATAGTGTGCAATTCTGGAGACCGCACCTTCAAAAGGATGTGAACAGGATGGAGTCGGTGCAGAGGGTGGCTACTAAAATGATTAGTGAGCTTCATTATAAAGCATATGAGGACAGACTTAAGGATCTTAATATGTACACCTTAGAGGAAAGGCGGGATAGAGGTGATATGATTGAGATGTTTAAATACCTCCGTGGCATAAATGTTCAGGGAGAGAGCCTCTTTCAATTGAAAGCAAGTTCTGCTACGAGGGGACATGGGATGAGGGTGAAGTGAGATAGATTCAGGAGTGATATGCGGAAATATTTCTTTACGGAAAGAGTAGTGGATCCGTGGAATAGTCTCCCAGTGGAGGTGGTAGAGATGAGGACAGTAACTGAATTCAAAAAAGCATGGGACCAACACAGAGAGGATCTCTAAAGGAAAAAAGGGGGACTGTTGTAGTTGTTGATATGGAAGGAGAGACTAGATAGGCCATGTGGTCTTTCTGTCATCATGTTTCTCTGTTTCTATGTTGTTACAACTTGTATTTCCATAGCACTATTAGATACGCACAAGCCCCGTCCACCCATCTCTCCGCCACGCAAAGCTGTAATTTCCTACACAGCATCTTCAGTTGGTAGAAGGAGTAGACGCCACGTCCGTAAATTTAATCTATTTCTTTTGCACAGCGTCTTGCAGCGTTGTCCCTGGGCCCACTGGGCACTCTGTGAGAGACTTCTTTATTAAAGGTTGGAATTTGACAACATGGCAAAAGTCTTGTTTAATATTCGTTAGTAGCTGTGCCAGTTATAGATTAGGCATATATACAGGTGTGGTGAATATTTAGAAAATTTAAACACAGCCAAAATTTTAGGATTCAGATGGGAACTCTGTTTAATTCTTCTTTTTTCCTGTTTGTTTGTGTTCGCTTATCTTAATGCTTGTTCGGTATTTGAGAAGGGGGTTTCTTTTATAAGCTGTGTGATTTTATTTTATTTTTTTTTCTTGTCTAATTCTGTCCATCTAGTTCCGGGTTAGGAGACATTGTGGGCTGGGGGCTGCATTGTAAGCTATGCTAGGGTAAGAAGCCCATTGAGGAACTGAGGGGGAGGAGAGGTTCTTCCCCTCCCCCACCCCGGATCTTTGATTACTCACACCCTCCAAGTAGTGTGGGAAATGCCAAAGTCGTCAGTCGGGGCCCTGAATATCAGCTTTTAATGATGCTGTGATATTTTCTGCCCTGCTGGTTTGCCCGGCCCTGTAGGGAGAGCCAAAATGTTTGTGCTAGTGGGTTGGGTCTGGCTCAGGGGCTGTAGTTTGCCAGTGGGGTGGGGCTGTGAGTGCTGCATGATGATTTGGTGGCACATTATTTTCCCCCATTTCCTGGATATCTAAATTCATTGAGGAAAATGGTGTTTAGTTGCATGAGTAAATTCAGAATTTCTGGCCCAGTTTCTCAAGATGTGGCTGACGTATGTTGGGAAATGTGCTTTCTGGGGACCATCTCTGCAAGAGAGAGATTTTGTATATTTATGTTAAGTAGCAATAGTAAGTATCTCTGTGGGTGTGGTGCAATGGTAGTCTGCCTGTCTGTATGTGGGATGTGGCAGTGGGTGTCTTTGGTGTGGGTGGGGTGCAGGGCTGCGGTGTGTGTGCGCGCCTCTGTGTGTCTGTCATGCTTAGGTGGAATGTGTGTCTGTGCTTGCGTGTACGAGTTATGTTCTTGGGGGGGAGGATTCACCATGTTGCATATACAGATTTGGAATGTTTGTCCCTGTGCATTCATCCCTTTTAATCTCCATCTTGCAGTCGTCTTTCCACTCTCTCTGTTCCCCTTCCAGACTCCCCTCCTCCCTCTTCCCAACACTCCCACCCCCTGCCCTCCTCTTTTTTGTAAAAGGTGCTACATTTTTGGTTGCCATGGCAACCTGGCACCTGGGCTTTGTCAGACCCTGTATTAATTGATGTCTTGCTGTTGTAGGTAGGTTATTTTAAATAAAAATAAAACAATAATGGCAGAGGGCTTCTCAAACATACGTACCATCTTGATAAGGTATGTCAGCATTCCTTTCTTACGCGGTATGTTTACTCAACCATGCTACCTGGTAATGTAGGATTTAGTATGTGGTTTGGGCACGGTGCTAAATGGTAGCGTAGGCCCTCATTCCAAAAATCCCATACTACCCTGGTAACATGCATCATGGGACAGGGCGGAAAGCAGGCGTTACTGGTGCCTCATGGCTGGCGTGGGTGGTGGTAATTCCCCCTGCATGCTAGCTTCCGCGGTACCACATCTCAGGCCCGTGCTAACTGCGCACGTGCTCTCTGAAGTGAGTCCCGACACTCCTGTGCTAGTACCGCGGCTCCACATACATTACCAGAATGGGCCTTAGTGAATAATGGTCCTGTGAGTGCAAACTCAAGACTCTGAAGTAGCTTTTTATTGTCTTTAACATGTCTGAATTTTTTTTGTGTTGCTTGAACCAGGTGGAGCATGTGTTTGTAACCTGCCAACGTGCATGTTTGGATTTTCATATGAACCCAAGTGTACACTGTGCAGCTTGAGGGAAAGCAAGATTAGCTTTGGATAAGCTTGGCCCTCCGTGCCAGTGCATCTTGTTATAACCAAACAGGTTACACAATAATGAGGTAACAGTGTACCGGTTGGATAAATATTATTTAAACTAGTCGCTGCATTAAGATAGACACAGCTACTGTTTACTGGATTATATGTCTTTCCTCACATTTCTTGTAGTCTGACGCAAGATACCAATTTCTAGACAAAGAATACACGTGCTCCTATGAGTCAGCCTATGTTTTGTAGCAGCATCAAGATGTTTTCTAATCAAATAATTTAATTCCTCTTTAAGATAATCACCTTTTATTTTGTATGAATGACGCTGCAATTTATGCTGCAGTAAGAAAGCAGTAGAGAAAAGAGTTTGTAATATAGAAGTAAGTGGGAGGTGGAAAATTCCTTGGTTGCAGCTCACCTTGTGCTTAAAAAGTTGTGCTCGGTGCCTTGCACTAGTTAAGGAAGAACAGACTCTTCTGTGGTCAGGCCTGGTCCCAGGAGAGAAGGAACCACTACCAGCAGAGAAAGAGATAAAGAGAGAGACAAAAAAAGCACCAATAATGAAAATGAAATGAAAAAAAAAATGCAGAAATCGGAAATTTACGCACATTAAAAAATATCAAAAGCCCCAAAATACTCAAAAGAAAAAAAGCATAAAAAGGTTACTTTGCAAAAACAATACATTTTTGCCCTGTGCCAAAAAGATTTGGCTGATGCCCAGGTTTTGTGATGTCCCACCTCCTAAGTAATTCATTATGCAGTGCTGTGCATTCCTTTTGTGGGATATTGGATGTTTACAGACAGGCTTGGTATCCTAGAACATCATAGGAATGGACAGTTTTATATTGGTATCAGATCCACAGCACCACCTAAATAATGCATTGTCCAAGTAGAGTAGGGTGGTAGCAAACTGTTTGGAAGTTTCCGTGAGCAGGGGCTGGGCCCTTGTTAGAGAGGGGAGTTGTATATAGTAAATTAGAAAACAGAATGCTTGCTCTGTAATCTGCCACTGGCTGTGGTAATCTGAACTTCAGCATCCTAAGTACATGCTGTTACCTTCTAATATTTTTTTTTCTCTGTAACAGGGATGGAAATATATTTGGAAAACTGTTTTAGAACTAATTCAAAAAATAATAATTTTTCTTGTTTTGCTTTTTTATATGCTGATTTTAATTCTAAAGTTGTGTATCTTTCGGCTCGTTGCTGCTTTATTATTTTATGAACGTCAGATTAAAAAAAAATTTCTTATTTTATTTTTTGCTTTGTTTTGTCTTTTTGACTTGAGTTTTGTGTGTGTGTGTGTATTTTTCTCTTTTTTGTTTTGTTTCATTGTTTTGTTTGGTTTTTTTCTATATCTTCTAGTCTCTTCTCAATGCTGGCTGTACCTCCTCTTTGGGTCCTGCTGCAGAATAATTCATTCTTCTTGGGATTCTGCCAGGGACACGATTCTGGACTCGACCCAGGGTGTCCCTTCTCACATTCTTGCAGCCCAGGCCTGATCACATCATTAGTTCCTTCTAGATCCTTTCCAGTGACTGTGGCTCTGTTTTGGGCCAGTGTCCATTTTCCACCCCTAATATATTTTGCAAAATATTTTTCTTAAAACACTAGTTGAGGTGTCCATTATTAGAATTATTCTTTAACCCTTGTTAGAGTTTCTCAGCTTTGGATCTTGGAGTCTAAGGTGACCTATGTCCCAGAGTACTATTACATACTTAAAACCTTTTCAGTGGCAGATCCAGGCACCCTGGAAAACCAGAAAATGCAACCAGTGAGATTGTAATGATGTCCATGTAGTACGCTGCACACATCACGTTGAAAGCACGGAACATAGTCTGTCATGTTCGAAGGTGACAATAAAATAAATACTGGCTAAAATACAAATGTATTATAGCTAAGGCCATGTTAAAACTGACCAAATCCTTGAGGCAAATTGATGAAATATGTTACTGCAGCACTGTTAAACAGTTAGACCTGATTGTCGGTGCTCCAGGATCCTTCCAAATGCAAATGACCTTTTATGGCAAGGGTTAGTAACAGGCCCGTGAGCCATGTCTTTCTGGCCGAATAAATTTCCTCTGCTCATGGCCAGATTGTCCCAGAGCAGGGTGTCATCTTCCCGAGTGCTCTGTGATTGCAGTCTTTCCCTCTGTGTCTCTGAAGTGTGAGCCCATTGCCTGCCTGCCTCTCTTTCTCCCTCCTTTCTTGTCTCCACCCCACTGCCCTATCGCTTGGTGTCCCTCTAGATTCTGCTCTTATCTTCAAGGTCCATATCAGTTCAGTCCGTCTAAGTCAATCTTTCTAGCACGTTGCCGTTTTTGCTGTCTACCCTCAGCTCACATTACTTGCTCTCTCCTTGGTCATCACCTGGCTTGACTGTTGTACTCGGTGCTGTCTTTGTCATCTCCAACTCATCCAGCCCACTACAGAGCTTATTTTCAATACTTGCAGTTTTGATCATGTCTTCCCAATTTTGATCTCCTTACACTGGCTCCCAGTTCCTTTCTATATTCAATTTAAGATCCTCACCCTCATCCACTGCACTCTTTATTCCGTCTGTCCACTGTATCTCAACACCTTGATAGACACATAGAAACATGACGGCAGATAAAAACCATATAGTCTATCCAGTCTGCCCTGCCATACCAACTACTAAAGGAAATTAAAAAAAAAGAAAAAGAGATCTTCTGTGTTGTTCCTATGCTTGCTTAAATTCAGATACTGTCCTGGTCTCCACTGGGAGACTATTCCATGCATCTACCATTCTTTCCATAAAGAAAGATTCAGAAATAATTTGAGGAAATATATCTTCTTTCATCTTCATCCTATGCCCCCCTCGTTGCAGAGCTTTCTTTCAATTGAAAGACGCTCTCCTCCAGTGCATTTATGCCATGGAGTTATCTATGTATTTATTTTTAAAGTTTCTACCACTTTTCTGAACAATCAATCAAAATGGTTTACAAATAAAAACAATCCCAAATAAACCATGCACCCACCCCCACCCCCCATATACCTCTCAGACATTCCACCCCCCTTCTCCCCGTTACTCCTCTACTGGAAAAAAGAACGTATATATCGTATCTCCCCTCTCCCATATTTCTTCTAAAGTATACATAATGAGATCTTTGTCTGTCCCCATATACCTTTTATAATGAAGCCCACTGACCTTTGGTAGCCACTGTCTGCACCAACTCTGTTCTGTTTATATCCTTTTGCTGTGGTCTCCAGAATTGTACACAGTACTCTAAATTAGGTCTCACCAAATACTTATATAGAGGCACTATCAGCTGCTCCTTCTTGCTTGCCATTCCTCTCTGTATATACCCAAGCATCCTTCTGGCTTTCACTATCACCTTATCTACCTGTTTAGCCAACTTAAGATCATCAGAAACAATTGCCGCTACATACCGCTTTTCTTTCATGGGCAGAAGTACTTCACTTCCTATACAGTACCACTCTCTTGGATTTTTGCAGCTCTGATATATGACCCTGCATTTTTTTAGTGTTAAATCTCAGCAGCTAAATTCTTAACCATTCTTCAAGCTTCACTAGATCCCTCTTTATCTACATCTTCCACAATATTGCTTACAAAAATGTTAAAAAGAATGGGACCAAGGACAGATCCTTGCGTTATACCACTGGTAACATCCTTCTCCACAGAGTGAGCTCCATTAACATGCACCGTTTCTCGCCTCCAACTTATCCAATTTCTAATATGGTCCGTCACTTTAGGGTCCACCCTTAGGGCACTTAATTTACTTTTAGACACCTGTGCGGAACTGTGTCAAAGGCTTTACTGCTACAACATGGGATGAGAGTGAAAGGGGATAGACTCGGCAATAATATGCAGAAATATTTCTTTATGGAAAGAGTGGTAGATGCGTGGAATAGTCTCCCAGTGGAGGTGGTGGACACGAGGACAGTATCTGAATTCAAAAAAGCATGGGACAAACACAAAGGATCTCTAAAGGTAAAAAGGGGACTATTGTAGTTGATATGAAAGGGCAGACTAGATATAGGCCATGTGGTCTCTTTCTGCCGTCATGTTTCTATGTTTTATTCTAAGTACACCGCATTTAGTGTTCTCCCTCGATCCAACTTTGGTCATCCAGTCAAATTTGAGATTGTCTGACAAGACCTGCCTCTAGTAAAACTATGTCGCCTCAGATCCTGCAATCCATTATATTCCAGAAACCTTGCTATCCTCGGTTTAAGCAGCATTTCCATTAGTTTATGCACTGCAGAGGCCAGACTAATCGGCCTGTAGTTACCAGCCTCATCCTTACTTCTGCTTTTGTATAAAGAGACCATGTGCACCCTTCTCTAGTCCTCTGGGACCACTCCCAACTCTAAAGAAGCATTGAAAAAGTCTGACAGTGGAGCCGCTAGAAGTTCCCTGAGTTCTTTCAGTACTCTCGGATGTAGTCCATCTTGCCTCATCACTCTGTGTACTTTTAGTTTAGCTAGCTCCTCACAAGCACAGTCTTCTGAAAATCATTCAAGATCTATCTCACTTCTGTTCTTTTATTTGTGGGTGTTTTCTGAGTCCTGCTCCTGGCCCCTTCATCTGTAAACACAGAACAGAAATATTTATTAAAGCAGAATTGTTTATCTTCATCGGCTTCTATATATTTCTCCTCTTCAACATTGAGTCTGACAGTGCCACTTTTGCACTTCCTCCTCGCACTAACATATCTGAAAAAAATATTTTGTCCCTGCCCCCTCCATTTTACTGCGATGACTATTTTTTCTTCCATTTGTATCTTTGCTTTCCTGACTACTTTCCTAGCTTCTCTTAATTTTTCCGAATAATGATACCCGTCTTATCTTTCTGTGATTTTTTTTGTATTTTATGAAGACCACCCTCTTTTTCTTCACCTTTTCAGCTACCAATCCTCCTGTACTTTACATTCTTCCCATGCCTCTTTTGGTCCCTCTTTCTCTCGTCTGCTCTTTACCTAATTGCTTCCTAGAAAACTCTTGCTTATCTTTGGTCCTTCCCTGTTGAATTCCCTTGTCTCTTTGACTAGAACCCTCCTTCCCTAAATTCATGAAGGGCCTGAAGTGGCTTTTCCAGCATGTCTTCCCTCAATCATCTTCTCCTTAAGCTTTCTCCCCAAGGGTTTACTGCAGAGGTACTCAAATTCAGTCCTGGAGGGCCGCAAACCAGTCAGGTTTTCGGGATATCCCTAATGAATATGCATGAGATATATTTGCATGCACTGCCTCCATTGTATTTGAATCTATCTCATGCATATTCATTAGGGATATCCCGAAAACCTGACTGGTTTGCGGCCCTCCAGGACTGGATTTGAGTACCTCTGGTTTACTGCCTGCACCCCTTTCTGTCTTCCCACCTCTTCATTTTCCCATTGCATTGTAATCTCCCTTCCTTGCCCTTTTTCTTCTTTCACTCCTTGTTCTATTCTTTTAACTTTGTACCCCCTTTTATTTTATTGTAAACTGCTATGATGACCTTCTTGCCATTGGTGGTATAGCAAATGCAGCCAATAAATACATTCATTCATTCTTCTGTGCTGGTGGGGTTCCCAACCTCCATCCACAGACAAGGAGGCCCCATGAGGCGAGGCAATGAACTGTGAGTGATAGAGAAGGGTAAAGTAGAGGAAGCAAGAGGAATACAGGAGGGACAGGTGAGTGTGAGAGAGGATATCAGACACACAGATAACAATCTGCCATTCATGCCAATATCTGGCCTTTGGGGGAGAGTGAAGGGTTTAGGGTTCCTGGAGATGTGGCAGTGTTGTGTAATTCCTAGCAATGATAGTATTGGTTAGTTATGGGAACTCTGTCCCCTTCCACAGTATTTGAAATCACCAAAAGGGCCAAACCTCCAAGGGGTACCCCTCTCCTTACTGGGTAATACTCCAAGAGGAATGTCCGCCCTCCACCCTCACCCACTTAAGTGATTTGTAAAGCTATATGTGGCCCTTCACCTGAAACATTTTGAAGTCCCCTGGGCAGAAGAAAGCAGATGAGGTGGAGGAGTTTTGAAGGACAACAGCTGAAAGAGAGGAGAAAGTTAGAGTGTTGATGTAGCATGTGCTTTGTGGCACTGGTGGGGGTCAAAGAATATGAAGGCATACTTAACGGGGGAGGAGAGAACAGGGAAGCATAGGGGAGTGCTGCAAAGCTGCACTATCGTAGTCACTACTGCATACATACAGTGGTGTGCAAAAGTCTGGAATCACTTGTAAATTTGATGTTTTTTCAACTTCGTGACCTTATATCTTAATTTCTTTTTACTCCCAGTGGCTTTTTCTGTGTATCTCATGATAAGTGACAGATTTGGCTATTAGGGCCTTTAGTATTGGTTTGGCCCTTATTTTCTGAGTTTGTTCCCCATAGTTGTCCTGTTGATAGATTTTCTGTGAAAATCGCATAATGTACATCGTTGGCCAACGATATATTATTGTAAGTATGCTTTAAAATATTATGGACGCATGCCAGGTTTCCTTCAAATTAATTTGTGACCTTGAAAAAGGCCGTTTTTATGTGTCAGTGAAGGCTCAGTATTTGATGGGCCACCCTTTGTTCTTAATCACCTGACTGCACCTTGTCGGCATTGAATGAACCAGTCTGACAAGGTGATCGTTGGTGACAACGCAGTTCCAAGCTACAGTGAGTGACTCAATCAGCTCATGCTTTGATGTCGGATGCCTCTTGGATATTTCCAAGGCCATCTTGTGCCACAGGTTCTCGATTGGATTCAGATCTGGAGACTGAGCAGGCCAGTCCATTGACTTGTAGTTGTTCTGCTGCTTCCAGCTGATCACCTGTCTGGAGCGATGGCAGGGTGCATTGTCATCTTGGAACAGGAACTGACCAGGTAACAGCTGGTGTGCTGATGGCACCATGCACTTTTGCAGTATGGTGATGTACTTAGCCCCATTGAGTATTCCATCAACGATGTGAAGACGTCCAACGCAACTGGCAGCCATGCAGCCACAGACCATGACCTTCAAAGGATGCTTCACAGTGAGGTTGAGACACTCTGGCTTGAATTCCTCTCCAGGAAATCTCCTCACATAGGTGTGGGTCTGGTTACCAAACAGGCAGAAGGTGCTTTCATCGCTGAATAGCACCTTTTCCCAATTTTCAGTTGATCAGGTTGAGTGCTTTCTCACCGACATGATCTGGTTGCGCTTTTGTATGTCAGTCATCAGTGGCTTATTCCGTGCTTTGCAGCCCCAGAGACCAAACTGCAGACATCGGCGACGAACTGTTGATGAGCTGACACTGACCTCACTCTTGTCTGGCCACTCTCGAAGTAGCTGAGGAGAGGTCAACTTGTGATTAGTCGGTGAAATGCATCGTAGTGCGTGGTCCTGGTGTGATGTTGATGCACGTGGATGACCTGAATGAGGCTTGTCCACCACTGAACCCGTTTCTTTCTTCTTCTGTACAATCTTAACAGCGCTCTGACTGCAGCCAAATTTCCTGGCTATCTGACGGCTTGAAAATCCTTCCTCGCTCATAAAGGACACACGAACACGCTCCTCCAACATCAGGGTCCGTGTCATCTTCATGGCCAATCCAGAAAGCGTATGAAATTCAAAAATTCCGCGCATTTTTATAGCTGCACTGTTGGCTAGATATCTGCATTGTGATTGGTTAGTGAAACCAGCCTCCTGATTGGTCAGAAATAATGAGTGCATATTGGATAATCTCGATCCAGTTTTGACGCAGGATCCACAAAATCACAGTAGCTGTCTCCCAGCGTTTGTAAAGTATTTAAATTGGAAGCAAGAAATGCAGAAAAGTCAACTCTAATAGCCAAATGTATCCCTTTTAATGTGGTAGAAAGATGAATATGCTGGGCTAATGTAAAATTTAAAAAAAAGTTAGAAAGTACGAAAAACGCAAAACTCACAAGTGATTCCAGACTTTTGCACACCACTGTAGCTTGTTTAGTGGCTAGGAGGATTTTCAATTAGTCACAGATTGTCTCAAAATGTTCAGGATACAGCAAATCTCATAAAATAGAAAACTCCTGACCATTAAATAAATAGTATTATAAAGGACCTCAAGACGGCTGAGCAGATTTTGCTCCTAGCAAAAGAGCCGAAACACTTTCGGACTTCAAAGCCAAAATTGCTCAGAAATCATCATCGATTCGCATTAAAATAACTGCAAACCTTTAAACAGGTCAATCTCCAGTTATTATTTAGCTGTTCAGGTACTCTCATAGTCCATTTTTCAATGAAACTTCTGTCACGTCACCACCACTTGCCTCTAGGATTATTAGAGGAACTTTCTGCTGTATGGTTTTTCAGCTCTTTTTAAACTATTTCCCTGCAATGCCCTCTGGGAAATGTAGTCCTTATTCAGCTGTATGAGTGCACCATGCAGAAAGCTGTAGTCAGGCTCAAGTAGGTAAGGCAAATGACAGAAATTTATTATGTTTATACACAATGGTTCGATCATACCATGCATAGGATTGTTGGTTCAGGACTCTTGGAAGCAGAGCATTGTCCAAAACATAGCCAACCACAAAATTCAGTATTAAAGGTTTTCTCTATTGCAGGATACACAGTCCTTACCAGCAAGCTTATTGTATTCCCTTCTCAGCTTTGCTGGGGTTAAAGCACAAAACAAAAACAATCACATTTACAGTCTGTGGTAAACTTCCCCTCTATAAACACATGGGGATCTCAGCCACCCTGCTTGGAATAAGGGTACCTTTTTCCTGGAAGCCTTTCTTTCAGGACTGGCTTGCTTTTTCTACGTTCCCCAGGTTTATAGCTTGGCACAAGGAACAGTCCATGGGTGTGTCCTCCTCAATCGGCTTCACCTCGGGCTCTCCCAGCTGCATAGACTCTGACTCCCCACCTTGCTCACAGTGCTCAGCTAACAGCCTTCCGGGGAATCCTGGAATCTCTCTTGTTCCTGGCTCCAAACTCTCCTGCAGCCGTGCTACATGCCAAATAGCACTCTCTCCAGCTGGAAGGTCCGTTCCTCTGCTCTGCTCAGCCTGGCTGCCTGCTTCTCCTCTCCTCCTTTCCTCTTCTACTAAATCATACTCTGCTCTGGGTTTATACTTCCAGGGCTCTAGCTCCAACCCCACCCTACTCAGGTGACGGCAATCAGCCTGACTCCAGGCACCTGAGTGCTTGAAGCATTCACTACCTAAAGGGTTCTGAGCCTTGTATCCTCTCCCCTTCATTCCACTAGGGGGAGCATGAAATGTGGTCCACGTGGAAGTTTTCTGATTCCTGGTGGTGTTTATGGCTTCCCTACCCTGATTTGGTGAAAGGGGGCCCTTTACTAGGGTGAATTCCCTGTCTTTGTCCTCCCCAGACTCTAGATAGGCCTCCTTGCCGCACTTCTTTTTCTTTCTTTTTTTCTTAATAAACAATATGGCACCTAAATTAATATCTTGTGTAATACGTGATAATATATAACTTCACTTCTGGGAGTTTTAAGAGAGAGAGATGATAACTCAGGAAACAAAAGATGATTTTTCAAAACCATCTGACAATATTGTGTTTTGAACTTATCTGCGTCAGGGACGAACCGTCTCCAAAATGTTATTTAACAACAACTCCTCTTCAAAAGGATGCAAAAATCCATTCCTACTCCAAACGGCTGCAGGTGGACAATCCAGCAGAATGCTTAGCACTAGAACTTCCCAAGAATATCAGTGATGGTGTCGGAGAATCACATCACTGTCCGCTTGCAGCGAGTTGGAGTAGGAATGGACTTTTGCATCCTTTTGAAGAGGAGTCATTAAGAACTTTCTCGAGACATTTCATCCCTGAGGCAGATAAGTGCGAAACACAATATTGTGTTGGATGGTTTTGAAAAATTCTTTAGTTTCCAGAATTCTTACTCGATCTTTTAGAGCTCCCGGCAGTGTGAAGTTATATATTATCAACTAAGTATTACACTAGATATTAATTTAGGTACCATATTATTTATTAAAGAAAAAGAAATTTCATTGGAAAATGGATTATGAGAGTACCTGAACACAGGGGCGGGCGGCTCAAGGCAATCTCTTGTCTGAGGCGAAGCATGAAATGGCACCCCCACACCTTAGAGGGGGGCGGGGCTTTTTCAGAAATCCAATCAGAGACTGAACCAAACCAAACCAAAATGCTGATTAGATTATATGGAGGAAATGCAAGATGTTTGCACACAGGGCCGTATCGAGCTGCAATCGCACCCTGTGCAACTTGCAACTCGGGCGCACGCCCCCCCCCTCTTCCCCCATACCTCCGTCCAGCACTGCCTGCTCTTTCCCTCCTGCTGCCTCCCTCTGTTTTTTTCATGGCTGCACCAGCAGCAGGGAAAGAGCAGGCAGCGCTGGACGGAGGTATGGGGAGGAGGAGGGGGCATGCGCCCGATCTGAAAGGCACCGGCACTTTAAGCAGATCTGTGCCTTCCTACTCTGACATTACGTCGGAGGAGGGAGGGACCAGACCTGCTTAAAGTGCTGCGAAAAGGCTTAGGGGGTGCATTTTGGCTGCCTGCTATTGTCCTGCCAGCGGCGGCAGGGCAACAGCAGACAGCTGAAATGTGCCCCCCAAGTCTTTCTGCCCTGTGCGGCTGCACCGCTTGCACAGGTCTAGGTACGGTCCCGTTTGCACATCAAGGAACTAAAAGACAGTAAGAACCAACAGCACAGTTTATAAAACTAAATTATAACTCATTTTGATTTTGTTATAAACTGCGTTATGGTTCTTGCTTTTTCTTTTTCAACATATATTTTGCATCCACAGTAGGTGCAGAGCAGAACCAGGACATTCACCCACAGAACTCATTATTAAAAAAAAAAAAATCTTATTCTGATCATCTTACTAACAACAACAACCACCACTGTTCTCCAGTACCAGGCATATTGTGAACTAATACAAAACCGTATAACAAAGAGCAAACCTACCATACCATATTGGCACAAACTTACAAAACTCACATAAGGAGCCCAACCAAAAAAAGTGTCACTGTAAATACTACAGTGGGCCCTGGAACATCCATACACCTATTTGAAAAGCCGAAAAAGTCAAATTACTACAGTACAGTATAGATCTTTATGTACAAACTCCATGTTAACAGAACACCTGACCTCGGTCACACACTCACAACATTGACCCTCACCAAGTACAGAATAAGTAACCACAATCTAAAGTAAAAATATGTAGACAAAATTTAAATTGAAACCTCAAGAAGCCAGAGTCCACATGCAGTGCAACATCAGATAAATAAGAGATGCAGTTCCCCAATACTGTGTAAAATATAAAAGTAGCACAAAGTCCATTCACTAAAATTAAATAAAATGATTTTTTCTACCTTTGTTGTCTGACCATTTTATTCTCTGGTCATGCTGGTCCCGATCTGAGGCTTCTGCTTTCCTGTCTTCTCTTAGCTCTCTTTCTGTGGTCCATGGTCCATCTGCCATTTCTTATCTCTTCTTTTGTTTTCTTCACTTCCTTCCATCAGCCTATTTCCGGTTCCAGTAACCCTCCCCAGTATCAGCCTCCTTTCCAGTCCTCCCCTCCTAGTACCTTCCAATGTCAACCGCCTTGCATTCCTACGACTGCCACTGGTGTCCATTCCCTTCCAGTCCTCCTCCTTCCCCATTGTCCAACCTCTTCTAGTCCAAATACCATCCCAGATATCAGCTCACGTCCACTCTCAGTACCACCCCCCCAGTCAGCTCCCTTCCAGTCGCCCTACCCTCTGTCCATCCCCCTTCCAGTGCTATTTGCTTGTCAGCTCCCTTCCAGCCTCCTCCCCATTACCCAACCACCTACCACTCCCACCCCCAAGTGTCAGCTCCCTTCCAGTCCCCCTTCAGTACATCCCAGGTGTCGGCTCCTTTCCAGCCCCCTCCTTCCCCCATGTCAGCTCCCTTCCTGCCCCCTCCTTCCCCGGGCAAACCCTCTCATTATCTGTTCCCTTCCAGTCCTATTCTACCATCCTCCCACATCAGCCCATTTGTAGCCCTAGCCCCTAGTTTTCTTCCAGGGCCAGCAGCACTCTCCTCCCTTTCCCCATTAGCTCATTTCCAGTCCTATCGCCCTTATCAGCCCACTCTAGCCCTAGCCCCAGCCCCCCAATCAGCCCATAACCAGTCCTAGCTCATTTCCGGTGTTAGCCCTCCATCTGCCTATTACCAGTCCTAGCCCCCATCTGCCTATTAACAGTCCTAACCCCCCACCCAATAAGTCCATTTCCAGTCCTAGCCACCCCTGATAGCCCATTACCAGCCCTAGCCCCCCTCTCGGATCAGCCTATTTCCAGCCCTAGCCCCCCACAGCCCATTACCAGTTCTAAACACCCCCATCAGTCCATTTACAGTCCTAACCCCCCATAGTCCATTACCAGTCCTACCCCCCCATCAGCTCACTTCCAGCCCTACCCCCCACAGCCCATTACCAGTCCTAACCACCCCCTCACCCCACTTCCAGTCCTAACCCCCCCCCCCCAAACAGCCCATTTCCAGTCCTAGCCCTACCCCCCTCAGGGAAATTTAAATTTAAAAATGAAAAACCTGTCTGCTAAAGCTGCCGCCACCACAATAGCAGCAGCAGCAGAAGGAAGTGCCCCACGGCTGCCCAGGCAGAGCCCTCCTCTCTCCCTTCAGCACCGGCGGGCTTAGCAGAGCCGCGAGAAAGGGAAACTTCCTTCGTAGCTCTGTAAAGACGACGCTGAAGGGAGAGAGGAGGGCTCTGCCGGTGCGGCCGCGGGGCACTTCCTGCTGCCGCTGCTGTGGTGGCTCTAACGGCATTTTGTTTTTGTTTTTTGAAGGCCGAGTGAGGCAGGCCTTTTGGGGGCAATTTTTGCCGCCCCCAAAAAGTTGCCGCCTGAGGCCACCGCCTCACTCGGCCTAATGGTAGAACCGCCCCTGCCTGAACAGCTAAATAATAACTGAGGGTTGACCCGTTTAAAGGTTTGCAGTTATTTTAGCGAGGATCAATGATGATTTTTGAGCAATTTTGGCTTTGAAGCTTGAAAGTGTTTTGGCTCTTTTGCTAGAAGCAACCTCTGCTCAACTATTTTGAGATCTTTCGTAATAATATTTGATACTATTTATTTAAAATGGTCAGGAGTTTTCCATTTTATGATATAGGATTTTCAGACAGTTTTTGCTGTTATACCTGTAATACATATGGGCCCTTTAATAATTGTGGACAGTTTCTTTTAAACATTTTATTACTGTGCATTTAATCACAAGCACTAAACCTGAATAGTTGCAGTACTACTAGGGGTCAAGTGGGCCTTGCAGCAGTAGAATTGCCTGTTGTCTAAATTTAAGAACAAAATTGTGACATGCCTTTATGACTTGCATCTTTATACTTTCAGCTGTTCTTTTGAAAGTTTGTCTGCAGGATATAGCTTGGCTAAGGCTTGCTTTAATGTCTTATGTTGGTTTTTAGTTTAAATTTAGCGTCTTTGCTGCTATTTTACTGTAATTCCTTTTTGTTCTGTGCTTTTAAGTTTGTTCACTGCTTTGGGCTTTTTATCAAAGTTCAGGAAAGCGCTCTAGAATTTATAATAAAAAATAAGAGTGTGTTTTTTTTTTTTTATCACCATCCCCCTATTCTTAGAAATTCCAAGCTTGCCTTGATGAAGTATTCTTTCTGTTCCGTGATATCTTGCAAATTATACAACATGGTCTTCTCGATGACCTGCTGCACAAGATATGGTAATATGTTGTGCTTACCATATTCTTGGAAGGCCGTCGGAACAGTCTTCATTTCATGCCATGTAATGGATGTGTTCAGTCAGAGCAGTGGGAAATCATCTCTCCCCATTGAACCTTGCTAGATTCCCAGGAGCTACTAACTTGGCTAATAGTGAGCAGAGGTGCTGAGTACAGACTGGTTCCACAGACAGGAATTTGTGTTTCTAATAGCAAGCTGAGAACGACAGTCAGTACAACAAAGCTGTGAATTAGCTTGAGAATTAATTAAATGAGCATATTGGTCTTGCTTCACTTTTAACCAGTTCCTTGTGGATGAATAATGATATGGGTTTAGTATCTTTTATCCCAGTAGGATTAGGCCACTGCAGCATGATGCTTTTAGCATAGAAATAACTGTGTAAGTGAATGAATAAAATGTTTAGAGAGAAGGATGATGTAGTTACTGGAGCTTCTGTACATGATTGCAACTCACCTTGAGCATGAATTTAGAAAAGGTGAGTAAGTAAATCTAATCTACAAATTTTATATTCAGACAAACAGTTGTGCATGTCGTGGTGATAGGGGATAATAGCCTGGTGGTCTACTTGCATTCGTATTACTTCCTCTCTCCCCCTCCATTTCCTTTTAAAGATTTTTACTTATGTAGACCACTGATCTCAAAAATGCCTGCTTCTTTCTCATCCTGCAGGACTAGTCCAGACGAGTGTGTTATGCTCCCTTGCCAGCAGGTGGAGGCAGACTTGAGCAACTTTCAGTGATGTCATCACTTGGTATAATTTCTGGTGCAGCATTGAGAGAAGCCAGTATTTGTCTGCCTCCAGCAGGTGGCAAGGTGTGTGGGCTGGTGCAGCATTGCGGATAGGCCTGTCTCCCCTGGCTCAAACTACAGTCCTATGTGACTGAGACGTGTAGGTTCAGTGTCTGCTTGGAGCTCGGATACTCACCTCTCTCCTTGACCAGGAATTGTCCTGCATCCAGTGCTGTGTGTTAACCATGGGTGCCAGCACTGGTGGGCCAGAGAAGAGCAGGGCCTCTGAGAGGGGTTGGTAAGATGGGCCCAGGCCCCTTTTCCTTTAGCTGTCTATTTGTTCTAGTTAATTTTTAAGATTTTTTTTCCTAAACTTAATTTGAGTCTGTGCGCTGGGCTCCTTCTCTAGCCCTATTCAAATCTAGGCTAAAAACCCACCTCTTTGAAGCCATTTTTGGATTCTGATGCTCCTCTCTCTCTTGTCCACTACTTGTGTATCTTCCCATACTCTAGTACCCAATTTCACTTTGTGTTTTGTCTTGATTAGATTGTAAGCTTTGAGCAGGGTCTGGGTCTTGCATCTATATGTACATATGCACAGCGTTGAGTATTTTATTTATTTATTTATTTTATTTATTTAACAGCTCTTATATACCGCGCTATTTGACATCAGTGCGGTTTACATTAAACAAAATACACTCAGATTTAGAGAACTTGTCCAAGTTACAGGTAACATGGGAATAAAACAAGGATTAACTGGGGAATAGCATATGAATAATTAAATAAAAGCAATTACATCAGACTAGAGCTCTTGAGTGGGTATAGAGACATGTCATAAATAACATTTAACAGAGCAGGTATATACAGTGAAATATCATAAGGTGGAACGGTCTGACATCATCATTTAACTATTATTGCTGAGTTGAGATAATGGGGTGAGAGGAGGGGAAATACTGATGTAAGAGAAGTGTTGTAAAAAAAGGTGGGTTTTTAAAGCTTTTCTAAATTGCGATATATCTTTTATCAATCTGATGTTTAATGGAAGCTTATTCCAGCACCTTGGAGCAAAGGATGAAAATGATCTGTTAATGGTAGTTTGAGTACATTTTACTAATTCATTTGGCATCACTAGAGTATTTTCAGTTGTAGATCTTCTTGATCTGTTGTTTTGGGTATGAATGAGTAGATCAGAGATTGAAGCAGGTGAAATATTATGGAACGCTTTGAAGGTCATAAGAAGTGTTTTATAAGATAATCTACAAATTATTGGGAGCCAGTGAAGCTCCAGTATGCCTTGTAGCGCTATACAAATGATTTAGCAGTAGTAGTAGCCCATTCATTTCTGCAGGTCTATATTTGGTTCTTTTCTTTCTTAGGCAGTGGAACCTCTTCAGCCTGTGTAAGTAGTTGGGGAAGCCGTTCTTCGGTTTCCCTGATGGGCCCTTCAGGTGCTGGGATTCCCTATTCGGATCTCCCTTTTTGTGCAGTTTGTGCCATGTTTTATGGTGGTTCTGTGTTTGCAGTTTTTTGTTTGTCACATGGAGCATTGCGAGCATGCCTTGTAATAACCCTGCATTGTCTCATAGGACTCGGCTCCTTTTGCTGTCTATGTATTGGAGATGCCTAGGACCCATTTATATGGCATTGCTGCAACCTTCATGCCAATTCTGAGGCCTCCTCGGCCATTCTTCTTCCACAGAGCAGTCAGCCTCTCAGCGGCAGCCGGACACAGGAGATCAAGGCTGAGAAGGCCTCTGGTTTGGGCCAGCAGCCCCTCTCTGGCCCCCTTTGGGACCCAGGGTTTATTTTTCTGCTGGCTTTGAGTTGCAGCTACTGAAACAACTCGCAGGTTGTTTTCAGTCTTTTCTCGCTTCTTGGCCTTCAGAGGTCCGGGGCTCCCCTATGAGTGACTCCATATCTTCAGATGGCTCTGCCACATCTAGTAAGGGGGTCAAGCATCCATACTTCACTCCTCCACTAATGAATTACTCCAAGAGCCCCACCTTATCTTCTGCGGAGGGCGGTTGGGATGCTGAAGAGGATTGTGTGTCTCTGGAAGGTGAGTCTTGATGAAGTTTCTTTTCATAGAGGGAGAGGATCCTTTCATGTTTCACCTTCTTCATGGAGAGGATCTGCCTATGCTGATTCAGGCTGCTATGGTGGCCTTACACATTGTGGAGCCTGCTGTGGTGCATGTGTCACAAGTGGATCCTATTTTGGAGGGTATCTGGCATCCCTCTGGATTTTTTCCTTTGCCTAAGCTCATGAAGCAGTGCCTGGTCTCTCAATGAGAGAATACAGAAATGGCTATTAAGAACCCTATGGTCCTCTCTGTTGTATCCCCTGCCCCAGGATGAGCTGGGTCAGCTCTTTGGGCCACCTCAGATGAATGCCCTTGTCAAAGCATGTGACTATTCCAGTGGATGACAGAGCTGCGCTCAAAGAATCTCGTAAGAAGGTGGACACCCTCCTTAGGAATGCATTTATGGCCATGGTCTTGGCCTTGGGTTCCCAAACAGTCCTGTATGTAGACTGTGGTGGCCAGAACACTATGGCACTGGGTTCTGCAGCTCCTGGACAGCATGGAGGTAGCCATATTAGAGACTGGCACTAAGTGCATGGTGGGTGCCTTCTGTGACTTGATCAGGATCTCCATCAAGTCCTTGTGGTGAGGCAATGACTCTGGCTGTAGAATCTATTTGCTGATGAAGCCGCCAAGCTGTGGTTGAGCAAGCTCCCCTGTAAGAGCAAGTTGCTGTTTGGGCAGGAACTTGAGAAACTAGTGAATGACCTAGAAGAGTCTCGCCATCAAAGGTTTCCAGAAGACAGACCCAGAGGTACTAGGTCTTCCCTTTGAAAGGTCTCACATTGGGGCTTGGTGATGCTCTCAGACTGCTAGATGGTCAGATGGAGTCTGTTCTTCCTCATATCCTAGGCCCAAGAAGGGGCAGCCCTTTCAGAGCATTCAGTGCTCCCGAGATTAATCAGCATCCGCTGATGCCAGTAAGCCCTCACAGTGAGATTCAACAGGTCCCTTTCGAGATACAGCCAGATGAGGGGCAGCTGAGGCTGTTTCTCACAGAAGACCCAAATTACTGCAGTTGGCTTACCTTCTGGCAGGGGGAAGTAATAACACTCACCGTCTTCCGCACAGGACAGGAACGATTTCAGCCAGGATAAATCTGGAAATGGAGTTGTGTGTGACACAGTTCTTGGCCAGTACAGAGAGATTTATCTAGAACATTCAGCTTTCTCCTCAGGGCCGTGGCAATAAGTGAATACCCAAATATGTTGGGCAGACCCTGCCGATCACACAACCCTCTACAAGGAAAAGATTCCTGCATAAATTTGAAGTGAACTGTGTAGCGATCCTGTTTGTGAAATTCTTTAATTTATACATTTTCCAATTAAATCAAATATATACTTGTACACAAAAAAGAATAAGCTGTGACTTTAATAAAAGGAAAAAAATAAAACAAAGGCAAACTAGTTGCAAGCTTTTTCTTACAAGCCCACAATACTGGGATGGCTCTGAGTAAAATGCATTTTCAGTATCCAGCCACATTCAATGGTAAGGGTGCAAGTACCATTCAGCTCAGGCCGGGAATCCTCCAAAGCAGTCACATTCGGTACTTCCATCCCCTGAGCTTGCTCTGATGTTTTTCACAGTAGGCAGATAATATGCTTTAGAGATTGGAAGGACCATTCCTTCAGAATCTGTAGAACCTCCATTACATACTCCTGGAACATCTGTGGTGAAACTGCTGGAGATTTAGCAAAGCTAATAAGTCAGGTTACAGGCCCCAGTTGAATGTTTCCAAGTCCTCCATCTTAACTTTTATTAGTGTGTGTGTGTGTGTGTATGTATGTATATATATATATGTGTGTGTGTGTGTGTATGTATGTATTTTTTTTTTAATCAAAGATATATTTGGATCCTACACCACTTGTATCTTAGAATCTTAATCAGCAACTTTTTAAAAGCTCAATTATAGACTGATTCTCTAAAATTGCAGCTCTATTGTCTTGAACTTTAAACTAAATCTGCAGGGACTGTTCAGTTATGGCAATCATTAAATTCGCTATAGCGTTCTAAACTGACTCCAGAGTAAACTGTTTAGGCAGAAAGAGCACCGCCAAGGAGTCTTCAATCCTTACACCACCTGGTTCCAAAGCCTCCTGTAAAACCTCTGAGCTCCCAGTGGGGCCTGCCAGTTGATCCAATGCTACCAGCGGCAGCCCCCCCCCCCCCCACCTCCTCAAATGGCCTGCTCTTCACCACGACTTCTGATGGAGGCGTTCCCGGGTTGTTCACTGAGGACGCAATCCCGTTGGGCAGAGAGTGGGGGAGGGGCATGCCTTTCCTCTGGGGATAGTGATACCTCTGTCAGAGGCGTACTGCATCCGCTGACCACAGTGGCCGTGCAGCCAGACACATCCCAGAGGTCATCACCAGCGAGGCTCCCTGGACAATGTGTCAGTCCACTGGACCAGGTAAAGACAGTAATGGAGTTGATGAGGGAGTCTTCCCTGATTTTTCGTCTTTTAGAGAGAGAAAGTCAGGGAGCAGCACTCAGATTTCTATCTTGCCATGCCTGCCCCCTCCCTCCCCAATTCAGCCTGTTTGAAAATCTTTGCACAACCAAAACCAACTGTAAACTGCCACTACAGTCTGCAGTTGTAAAATATAGACACACCGACAAAGAAAATCCCCAAAACAAACTGTAGCTAGTTTCATTTCAAATGAGGCCTGATGTCCAAAAATAAGTTGCTGCAAACTCTGTTCCCTTCCTACTAAAATAAAAAGAAGTGCAGTTCATTGGCGAAAACTATCTTACGAAACAATGATATCCAAACCCAATCACAGTTGCCAGCTACTTTTTAAAATGAAAGTGCTTGAAGATAATTTTTGTTAACTGCATACTGACAAATTAGAAAAGGAAAAAAAAGACAAAGTATGGGTTTTGGCATTTTAAGTTTATAAAATTTGCATGGCAAAAAACGAAAGAGTTTATATTGTTAAATTTCACTTGTTGCTGTTTTTAAAATATCTATTTATTGAAGAAAACCATAGGTAAACAGCAATATAATACAAAATAAAAACCATCTCAGCAGAAAAACAGGTACAAAAAGTCATAGAAAATACCCAGAACTGTTACAATTATTTTATGGAACTGACAATTCAAATTGAAACACACAGAAAATATGTGCACAGACCACAAGACACAAAGAAGTGCCAAATTAACAAAACCCGTGAACTAATCTCTGCAACTGACACTATTGCTCACAAGTTTCAGGCCCGGGCGACGTTTCTGTAATCTAATTACAGAAGATTCACATATGCTAAAGTATGTAACTACGGAACGCTGAATCCTGATGGGATTTATTTTATTCAGTAATTAATACCTATGTAGGGAAGTGCCAAGACAGCTTGGGAACATCAACACCTTTCTGTATGAACAAGTTCACCGAGAAGTAACTAATGACCAACAAGACATTCATTTGTCTCAAGCTACATACAGTGGAGGCAAGCAATGTAGGAAAGTACCTCTGCTACGGTGAAAAATCACAAGGTCAATTAAATTAAAATATATCAGAGACCTCACAGTCATTTTAGAAATGCCACATTCAGTTTATATAAACCAAAAGGATGCAAAGCATAGGGACACAGAAGGAATGCACACACTAGTAGGGGATGCAACAGTCTTATGGTCGTTTTAGATACATTAGTGGGAAATCTGCTCACTGTTTTTATATTTTGGTAAATTAGTGGGAGCCGGTGGCGAGAGATGCAGTGGCTAATCGGAGCCGTTTTCCAGTGCCTGCTTGATTGATCTGTCCATTCTGCTCAGGAGTTCCTTTCACGTCACATTTCACAAGTTGGTGATCAGGTCAGTAAGGAGGGCTGCGGTCTTTAACCGGAAGACTAGTGTTGATGCTGCAATTCCTCCTCCTTTTTTTTTTTGTTTGCCCCCTGTCTTCCTCTTGGTTTGTCCGCTGCTTGTTGCCAGGCAACCCCCGCAACAGCACTTTGCTGCGTCCTTCAGCACTTAATGGCAGAGTGGGAGATGCTGAGAGGTGTTTTCTGCTGGTAAAGAATCATGGGAACTCGGGTGAGACAAATTTCAAGGCAAGGGGGAGATGCTTAAAATAAACCGAGCAAGTGGGTTATTTCTGTGGAGAGGGAAGGTTCCTTTTAGCACAGTCTTGTGTGTATTTTAAAAAACAACAGGAACAAATGGATTAAGATGTTTTTAGCAGCTGAATGAAATGTTAAGACTAACTCCAGTAAGCAGTCTGATCAGTTGGAACTATCAAAATGTCTTGTTTCAGTCATGTGAAGAACTTTCCAGTCCAGATGCTGGAGGACAAAGGGAGATCTTACAAGCGGTCGCACGCTATGGCTGGCAGTTGTATTGTTGACGGTGTGGGCCGGAATAAGTACGCAGTCCTGATGAGGCCATGACCTTTTTTTTTTTTCTGCCTCGATCTATTCTATTAGTTTGTCAGTTGCTGCTTTATTGGACGTGCAATTAAACCCTAAGGTTTACTGTCTGGTCAATACAGTGTTTATAGAACACGTTGGAGTTCTTCAAAGATCGGACAGGAGGGATAGAAATGTGTTTGAGTCATTCGACGAGACGGTGTATCATGCTAATGAAATAAATCAAGTAAACAGATATTTGTTTCAATAACGAAAATCGGATTTAGCTCACGCCTTTACCAGAAGTTCAAGATAAGTTAAATTCAGTTACGGTAGGTGGTATTCCTGTTCCTAGAGGGCTTCCAGTCTAAGTTTATCAATGAGGCAGTAGAGGGTTAAGTGATATACCCAGCATCACAAGGAATTGCAGTGGGATTCAAATCCCTGAATTTCAGCCCTCTACTCTAACCAGTAGTCCAATGGTATCAACCCTTTCTGGATAGGACATTTGTGAGGGTCTAGCATCACTACCTTACTATAGTAAAAGGGTTCTCATTCAAGTTGGGGTTTTTTTGTAACATATTCTTATTAATTCAACAAACAGAACACTACAGGGGGTAGTGGGTACACTTACACCACCCCCTGTTAAATAATATACCAGCATTTACATTTTCAGAATACCATTTCAGAATACACCCTTCTCCCCTTCCCTCCCCACCCTCCCATCCTTTTCTGCCCTTCCCTTCCCTCCCCTCCCCTCCCCTTCCTTCCCCTCCCCCACCAGTGTGTGTCTATTGCAGATCAGTTCTTAGGCATCCATAAATACGTTAATCCTCCCTACAGTTAACTTCTCTCCTTTGACCACTACAGGGTGAGAATCTTATTCCACATGTCTGTCGTCAGGGTATCAGTATATCTCCCCCATGTGCTCAGGAACACTTCCATTTTCTGTGCCCTTCCCTTGGCTTCCAAGCTCTCCATATACATCAACTGGTGAAAGGTATCCCTCCATTTCCAAAATGTGGGAATCGATGTCTGCTGCCCCCCTCGAAGCAACACTTGCTTACCTATCATGCATGCCTTCCGAGTGAGGAGTCTAACTCTGTGTCCCTTTGGGCAACCCAGGATTACTTGATTAAGTATCACTAAGCCCTTAGTCCAGTCTATTCTTTGATCAATTAAAGAACCCATATAGTTCTGGATTCGCCTCCAGTATCTCTGGGTCCTCTCACAGAGCCACCACATGTGGCTAAGTGATGCACTCGGGTTCTTACACCATGGACAGCTACCATCACTGGTTATGCCACATTTTACCGCCCAAATGGGGAAGATATATGCCTGGTTCACCACTTTAAATTGAATTTCCCGTATTTTCGCTGAATGTATCAGATTTGGAATGTGGCTTACCATCCCCAGAATGGTATGTGGGTTCACCTGGATTCCCAGCTCATCCGCCCATTTTTGTTCTACCCTCTTAAAATCTAGAGGAGGTTGCCAATTTATCATAGCTTTCACATATCTGGCCACAGACATTCTCTTGAACTCTTCGAGTTCAAAAAATTGTATAACATGCACTGTGGCCATATCCGTCAACACTTCCCTTGGCAGTGAATCCACATAATGCTTCAGCTGCCAATATGCCACGACCTGATCCTCTCTCAATTCAAATTCCATTTTCAGTACCTGGAATGTCTTATACCTCCCAGTTCTGCCCACCACTTGACCCACCATCCTAAACCCTTTTGCTGCCCAATCCCGAATTATTCTCATTTCATTTACAGGGAGGAAATTAACATTACCCCAAAGGGGTTGCCAACAAGACGCCACCGAGGACGCTTGCCACTATGAGCAGAGCTTCCGCCACACCCCTCTTATGGGTTGGACTAACAGACTATTTGTCAGATGTGTGGGTAATATTGAGTTATCCAACTGCAGTACGGCTAATAGCGAGTGGGGAGCCACATAAGCCTTTTCCAAAGGTCTGGGCGTGAATGCATCTGTATACCCTAACCAATCACTCACATGTCTTAGTTGACAGACATAAGCATAATGCATGATATCTGGTACTCCCAGCCCTCCCTGTTCCCATTGCCCTTTCAAATGTTGCAATGGAATACCTGCTCTCTTCCCTTGCCACAAAAACAGCTGCAGGGAATTTTCAAAAGTCTCAATGTCTTTACTCACAAATTTTACCGTGTAAGTTAACATATATAAAAGCTTGGGGAATAGTATCATGTGAAAGGCTGCTAACCTGCCCATCAGTGACAGTGCAGGGGGGTCCAATCTCTCATCTGGTCTTTTATCTGCTTCAGAATCTTTGCACAATTATATTTATATAAGAGTTGCGTATTGCTGGTCAGTTGGATCCCCAGAGAGGTGAATGCAGTGTTTGCCCATCGTAGAGGGAAGGGCATTCCCCATGAGCTTCTCAGCTGTCCTGATACATCCAGTGCTTCCGACTTCTCTAAAATTATCCGTAGCCCTTCCACCCTTCCAAACCACTCAATTCCTCCAACACTCTGACTAATGCAGTTTTTTGGTTATATGAGATGGACCAACATGTCATCGGCAAAGGCTGCAATTTTAAATTCAGCCCTTCCCATCCACACCCCCGATATCTCTTTACATGCCTCAATGAGGTCTACACACCAGTGGATCTAATGACAATACAAACAGTAAGGGGGAGAGGGACACACCTGTCTTGTCCCTCGCTCCAAGAAGAAGGGTTCAGAGACTGCCCCATTTACCGCTACTGCTGCTTGAGAGTCTACATACAATAAGCGCTCCATGTGGATGAAACCCTCCCCATATCCATATTATGGGAGCAGCTGGAACAAGTAAGTCCATCCCACACGATCAAAAGCTTTCTCCGTATCAAAACTAATCAACAATGACTGGGCCTTGTGGACATGTACCCACTTGAGCGATGCCACTATTTTCCTCAGATTCCGACATGCATACTCCTCCCGAACAAATCCCACCTGGGATTCTTGCACCACGTGGTGCAGGATTGGAGCCAGCTGCCCCACTAGTATTTTAGCCAATAATTTCCAATCAAAATTAATTAAAGATATGGGCCGGTAGGAAGCTGCTTGGACGTGATCCTTCCCCGGCTTTGGCAGCCTTTTCTCCCCATTTAGTGTATCCTTTTCCTATTCTCTCTTGGTACATTTCTACTAAGTGGGGTGTTACTACATCACTTAGGATTTTATAAAACTTGGCCCTGAAACCATCAGGCCCTGGTGCCTTACAACACTGTGCCGTCTGGATACCCCGCTGCACTTCCTCTGCTGTTATTGGCTCTGCTAAAGTCTCCGCTTGTTGCTCGGTGAGTCGCGGAACTACTGTATCTCTAAGGTACGCTGCTACCCTCATGGGCGATTCCTCTTCTCTTGTGTACAATTTTTTATAGAAGGTGTGAAACATTTGAACTATCCTACCTGAATCTTTCTGTAGATGACCCACCTCATCCTTCAATGCTGTTATCCACTACGGCCCCCTTCTGCCATTCAGTGTCAATAGCTTCCCCATTTTATCTCCGTATCGGTACGATTGGTATTTATAGAACATCATAGACTTCTTTGCCCTTTGATGCAGTGTTTCATTCAGGGCGATCTGTGTTTGTAGAAGTTTTGCCTTTGTGTCTGCTGATGATGGGTGATTTGTGTCTCTTCTGCATTAAATCACTACCTGCCTTTCCAACCTAACTACTTGGGCGGTAAATAACTGCTTCCAACTAGCAATATATGCTATAATATCACCTCTGAGGATGGCCTTTGCCGTCTCCCAAAAAGGTTTTGGCGGCTTCTTGTGTTGTGCATTATTCCTGGCATATGTCTGCCACCATTCTCTTAAATATATTCTGAATTGCTCCTCCCTATACACCTCAATTGGGAACTGCCAGATCCATGATACTGGCCTCTGTGTTCCCCATGTCAAATCCACCCACCCTGGGGTGTGGTTAGACACCTCCACTAGGCCAGTCTGTGCTTCCTCTACCTGGGCAAACATCTGCTCTGATACCAGCACATAATCAATTATGGGCACTTGTCCCACACACACTGGACCGATGGGTAAAGTCTCGCTCCATAGAATGTGGCAGCCTTCATGGGTCTACAAGGCCCATCTGTTTCTTACACCTGTTTAAGATTTGCACAGTGGCCCCTCTTGCCACAGATCCCCTGCCTCCTGATGTGTCCAACTCCTGACCTAAAACTTGTCAGACGGGTGCCTGGGTGAGAATGTTCACAGTCTTGGCAAAGGCATATGTTAATATGATTTGCAAGGGATTGTGGGAAATGTAGTCCATTCACACCAGACACAGCCGTTCACAATAATTAGTTGTGCTTGAGTGTAAAGCCAATAAGATATTTATTTATGGGGTTATTTCTCCCAACACAGATATGCTTGGTAGCACATAAAACAGGATACTTGCTTTCAGTGTTAAACTTAGAAAAACAAAATCAGGAAAACAGCTGAACTTGTCAGGCAGTCAAAGCAAAAGAATAAAGACCTGGTTGGTAACAAACTGGTCTTTTCTGTAGGCTCTAGCTAATATTTTCTTAGCAGTGCTTTAATCAACAAAACAAAACCCACAAAGTAGGGAAAACTGTTCTTTTCAGGTTAACTTCTTATATCTTCACACATAGACTCAGAAGTGATTTCTTCAGAGCTCACAAGCAATTAGGTAAGGCTCAATTGCTAGCAGTTACCCAGCTGAAACCCCTTAGCTGGCTTGCTTTCTACTGCGTGGCTCAAAATCCTACTCAGGAGCTTTTCAGAGTAGATTAAAGAACAAGTTTGTATTTCTTTGTGATGGTTGTTGTACTTTGTAACAGTAAATTACCAAAGGAGTTTAGACAGAGAGCAATCCATGTATTCACAGCCTGGATCTATAGGGTATAGCTAGGGCATAGATCAGTGTTCATACCTGAGCTTTCATTGCTGTTAGAGTTCCTCTCTAAATAGCCTGGCCAGTATGTAGTCCAGTTCTTATGTCCAGCCTTCCAATCCAGATCCCTGGACACTGGATCTCTCTTCACATACCTTCTGGCACGGGTCTTAGGGTCCCTTCCACGTGCAGCCGTCTCCCTCACAGGTACCGTCTGGAGATTCCTAGCTCTGCAGCACCACTCCTCTGGTTTTCCCCAGTCCAATGGTGTATGCTGGCCTTTTGAATGTCTCCCAGTATACGTACTGCTCTGGACTCCTTTAGACCTCCCAAATGCTTTTCTCTTCTTTCTTCCAAAGGGTTTCTTGCCCTCTCTGTCCGTCCGCTCTGGCTTCTGCTTCTGATGATGATCCTCCAGATAATGAAGCTGTCCAAGACGAGGATCTCCAAGATCATGAAGATGATTCTGAGGATGATTCTCTGTAGAATAAACTCTACCTTTATTCTGCTTAGATGAGTGCTCCACCCTAGCACAGCGCAGCTGTGCTGAATCAGGCCCTGCCCTTTGAGATGAGTGCTTGGGGATTACCTCATAGCCCTCCTGATTGAACACACGTTTCCCCACTTCAGCTCCTCTAATGGCTGTTGGAAACCTGGTGCATTCTGGGACTGGTAGTCTTTTATGGAAAAATTCTGTTTTCTTATTTCTACCAGAACTGACAGGTTGCTTGTTCAGAGTCACTTCACCTTTACTATAGCTCCTTCCTGAGCTATGATAAGCTTCCTTATCACAAACTCCATTTAAATCCCCTCCAACTATCAGGGGGTTGTCCAGCAAAAGCTCCACCCTTGTGGCCACTCGTGAGTAAAAGGGGCTATCCACATTATTGGGGCCATGTAGATTACATAAAATGACTGGTTTGCCCTCCATGTCCCCCCTAAGAACATGAAAATGCCCCGCCGGGTCTGACCACTCTTGGTAAAGTGAACAGTTCGGTTTATTAATGTAACTACTCCTCCCTTCTTGCCCTGTGTTGGACTACCAAAGACTTGCTCTATCCAAGCCCTACACAGATTTGCATGTTCTGTCGCATTCTGATGTGTTTCTTGAATAAATGCAATATCGCATTTATGTCTAGCCAAGGCCCGAAGCATTTTATACCTTTTAATGGGAGTACCCAGACCACAGACATTCTAGATTATTACTCTCAGATCCTCTCACCCTACAGAAGGTCCTTTCATGGCTCAGTCTTTCTTCCTCTTAGGGGGTCCTCACAACCTAAGACCCCCCCCCCCTTGCCTTTCCTTTCCTTTCAGTCATTAACAATTCTCTTTGCTTTCCCATCACTTTAAATAGTTCGCTACCCTGTGGACCCTCCTCCCTCCCCTTACCACTCCTTCCCTGTTCCAACCCTCCATCCCTTCCCCCCCCCCCTTCCAGTTACCCATTGCGATTACGGTCATGTTTGACAGTGTTAGACCCCCTCCTCTCATCCTTTGCTACTCCGTAGAGTTATTCTAATTTTCATTAACCCTTACTCCCTGCATCCTTATGATTCCCATATTTCATCCTCCCTTTCTCTCCTTCCTCCTTCCTCCTCCCACCTCCATTTTGTAGCTTGCACGAACGCACACCATGTGTACAATTCCCCCCCCTTCCTCTATCTGCCCAGGACCTATGAGTTGGTTTATTTTCCCCTTTTCATTTTACCTTTATTTACTACTCATAGTATGTGATTAACTTGTGACATCTATAAACCCACCTTTTAATATCCTTACCATATTATCTTCATCTCATCCTATGTCCCACTCTTCCTCCTCCCTCCCTCCCCCTCCCCATCTTCCTGTTATATCACAGCCTACGTTAGAATATTGTAATGTCTATCTTCTATTAACAACAATTGCATTCCTCTCTTAATTAGTATTTTAATTTCTCTCCAACTCTTTTGAACATTATATTTACAGTAGGTACCTGACCCAAGGTACCTCGATACTCGGTCCAAACTCTCCTTAGGCACATACAACAGGGGGGAGTACAGGAAGAGGCACATGGAACGAGGCCTCCCTCCCTTATACCTAGGGACTTCTCTATGTGCTCCTTTGTCTCAAGGTCCCATATCTTCAAATAGCCTCCTCAGAATGTGTGACGGAAGAGTCTAGTATTACTTTGAGTACCGTTTTGTATCTCCTGCTTTCTTCCTTCCATAGGTTTGAGTTGACTCCTACCAGCGTGTCCACATATGGTCGGGCCTGTTTTGCAGAGTCAAACACCTTAACCACACCATTAACGATAATCCTTAAGCGGGCAGGGTGTAAAACCATAAATTCGATGTGAGCGTCTGTTAACTGCTGGCGAATCCCACATATGCTTTCCTCTTTTGACTGAGCATCTGGGAGTAGTCCTGGAAGATCCGAACCCCAGCTCCTGCGTGACGTAGCATACCCTTTGCTCGTGCCACCCGCAGAACCTCTTCTTTTTGTGCCCAGTTGAGGAAACTGCCAGCACCATCCATGGCCTTTGTTCCTGTGCTCTAATCTGGCCCACTCGGTGCACTTTCTCAATGACAACCTCTGCTCTGGAGCCTCCCACGCTTAATGTTGTTTGCAGGAGAGTTTCTAAGAAACCCCAAAGCTCCGCATCTTTAATAGATTCAGGTATGCCCGCAAAACATAGATTATTTCACCTGCTTCAGTTCTTAAGATCGTCTATTTTGGCGGTTTTTGGTCTATTAAAGTTGCAAGGCGCTTTAACTCCATGGTTGTCTCCTGATGGGAAATTCTTTGTTCCTCTTGTTGCAGTCTAGTCCCAAACGCTTCAAAAGTGTGTGTCAGCGTGTCCAGCTTGCCACTTAAGTCATCAAACCTAGATTTGAAAGCTCCGACAACCACCGTAGTTACCTTCTCAGTGAGTGATGTTTGTGATGGTGAGGCCGGCAACGCTAATAACTCCGCCATCTTAGCTGGCCCTGCGAGGTTCTTTTCTCACTCTTGTTTGGCAGTTTTCAGCAGCATTAACATTTTTGTTCAGTCTGTTTTCATATGCATTCGCTAACTAGATGTATTAGGTCTCTCCGTCGTCAGAAAAAATGAGGTCTAGCCATAAAATAGCCTTTACAGAGGAAAAGGGGCCTGGGAGAGGTCTGACAGCATGTCTGATCTCCCCCCCCCTCCCCCATCACATGACTCCATTCATGTTGTTTTTAAGTCTTCATCTCTACAGCAATCATCACCAGTGAAACTCTAAGCAGACCTAGATATGCTTATTTGTGCAGAGGTGTTCTAACTTCTGAGCCCGGTCATGATCTCCGAGGTCACATATTTGCACAAGTGTTGGAAAGAATGGACAGCATATGGAGAGCTGAGAGATTTTTCTCCATATATATAAATGTATAAGAGGTTTGATAAAATGGAATGCTTGATATGTTTTTAGCCCTGCAAGGAAGGTATGCAGATTAAAGGAATGGGCTCCTCATCGTGAACTGGAAGGACTGGCCTAGTGGGTAATGCAAAGGGCTGCAAAACCAGGATTCAAATCTCACCTGTCCTGTTGATGCACCTCATGACTATGGGCAAGTCACTTTGTCTTCCTTTACTTCCATGACCAACTTGGCTTGTACATCCTCTGAGGCAAGACCCACCTACCCTACCTGAATGTAAATAGTTAAAGGTTTGAATTTGGAGATGAGACAAATGAAACTCTATTTCTTCTATCTCAGCAAATAGGGGTGACCTGCATGGAGCGGTGGGTACACCCCTAAACAAAGGCATGGGGAGGGGGGACCTGCACGGAGTGGCAGGTGCACCTACTCTTGCCACCTTGCTGGGCAGACTAGATGGACCATGATGGTCTTTACCTGCCGTCATATACTATGTTGCTATGTAATATGGAGCCCACAAGGATGATATAGCATCCATATGCCTTTGATTTGCATATCGGAGAAAGTGAAAGAAAAACAGAACATTCAAGCAGAAAATCAAAATACTGTAGCGCACCACCTTTAACTGGAATGGTTAGGATCGAGGCCATGTGCAGATAATAATGAAAGAATGTAGAGTAATGGGATGTTTTTTTGGATAGTAAATCATATGAAGCTAGCTAGTATACAGATTTTCCAGATAATGGATCAGGGTCCAGAGACGCTGATATTTTTCTGGATAATGAGTTTTTGGTTTGCGGATCTTTGAGCTGTTGTTCACTGATGATTTTTTTTTTTTTTTAATGCAAGTTGAAGTAACAAGATGATCTATTCAGCTGAATGGTGCCAACATAGTAACACTGCTAGCTGAATGTTAGCTATTACATTATGTCATAAGAACATAAAAAAACATTATACTGGGTCAGAACAAGGTCCATCAAGCCCAGTATCCTGTTTCCAACAGTGGCCAGTCCAGGTTCCCAAAAAGGTACATAGGTTCCACAATGCTTGTCCTGAGGAAAACTGTGTGTTTCCTGGGTCCTTTTTAATAATGGTTTCCATATTGTCCTGCTAGACCAGTCCAAACAAGTGGGTTGTGTTCCCCTACCAGAAGATTTCTCCTCTGAAGAAAATTTGAAAATTGAGAGGAGAAGATTGATTAAATGCTCGTGAACAACCATTTGGAGGGTGACTCTCACTTGAGCGTGACGTGGGAAGCTCCACTAGACTGCGGTCTTTTGGTAGCCATGGGAGGAGGGAAAATTGGTTCAGCTCCACGCACTTATGATAAGAGCCCATTGAGCAGCCAGGAATTGGAAAGATTTTGAATGATCTGGAAGAGTGCAGCAGCCTCGCACAACGTCGATGCCCCTCCCTCCTCCTCTCTTCCCCCCCCCCTGCTCTCTTCCAAAGATTGCAGAAGGCTTTCAGAGGGATCTACCTGCAGCCACCTTAAACACAGTGCTGTACAAGCCAGTAAAACAGTATCAGGGGAGTAGACCCAAGTCCAGCATGGATCCTCTGCCTGGGGCTCTCGGGGTAGGTACCAAGGCTTGACCTCATCATTGTCCTTGTTGGAGGCTCCCAATTTCATCTATGTGGGACTCAATTTGGGGTAGATCACTGATAACGGTGCAGCTTGGGAGTTTCCTGCTGTTTTCTGCACGCATTAGAAGCATTTTCTCCTATTGTGTGCTTGGCACACCTAACGCGCGTTCCTACCCTAGCACTTGTAACACGTGCCACAGTAAAAGCACAGTTAATGCATCCTTCGGCTGCCGTGATCTTTGTGCAGACTGTTGTGATACTTGCTTTAACTCTGACTTCTTCCAGAATCATTGCTTGGACTATGCTCTCCTTGCATGGCAGCTTCTGAATCATCCCTAGAAGGCCTGACTCCCCTCTCTCAATTAGTCCAGCCTTGCCTGCCTCAGGGCAAGAGGTGACAGCTGGCGCTATGGATAAGGATGTCTAGCCAGCGAGAGGGTCCCATGACCATGCTTTGAACTGCTCCTTGTCCTCTAGGGGGTCCACGGCAGATGTGCCCCCCTGGTGTTGGGGGGTGGGTCATTTCCGAGAGGAGAGCTTCTGAACTACGAATTGTCCTCCCTGGAATTCTTTCCTTTTTTGCTGCATGCCTGGTCCTTCTGCCGTGGAAATTTGGACCCTGTGGTCTCTGAGTACTCTCGGGCACTGTCTCATGCAGGGCATGCGGAGAGTGGAAACTCTGTTCAATTGCCTTTGGCTAAGTGTCCCCAGCAAGAGGTGCTCCCTGGAGATGGGGAACAGTTGGGAGCTGTCTGAAATTTTGACTATGACTTGCATTCAGATGGCTCAGTACTGGGCTCTGACAAGAATGAAAATGTACTCTTGCCTTAAGAAGATTGTGAAGGAGGCTGGCGTGATCTGCCTATTCCGGAAAGAGGAGCTGGCATCATTGCTTGCCCAGGGTCTTATCCACCTTGAACTTAATGGATGCTTCTGGCAAGGAGTATGAGCTGAAGGTACACTCACTCCTTCAAGTGGTGCGGAAATCCACTACTGTCTTCCCGTTGCTGGATCTGATCAAGGATATGATCCGATCAGAGTGGGTCTCTCCCGACTCTCTGCCTAAGGGGTTAAGGCTGTGTATGAAGATATACGCTCTCCCAGAGGAGTGTGTTTGAGTGGTTTGGTATTCCCAAGATAGATGTGCAGGTCACAGCGGTTGCTATACAGACCACCATTCCTGTGGAAGCCGGATTGGCCTTAAGGATTTTCTGAACCGTAAGGTGGATTTGTTGATGAAGAGCCAGTTCGCTGTGGCGGTTGCTGTTCTGCAGCTGCCGGTCTGTGCCAGCCTGACATCTCGAGACTGCTCCAGTGGATTCAGTCTTTTCTTCCAGATACTACCCCTTTTTTTAAAGTCTGCTACAGCCTTTCTTTCTGATACCATGTATGACCTGGTACATTTGGTGGTCAGAGATGGTGCCCTGATGGTATCACAGCATTGGATTTTGCTCTGGTACTGGGCAGCGGACTCGTCTACTAAAGCACGGTTGGCCCAACTAACTTTTAAGGGGAAACTTCATTTTGGAGGCGATTTGGAGAAGCTGGTGGAAGACCTTGGCAAGAGAAAATCCTTACTACCTTCTAGAAGACAGGTCCAGGGGGCCTGTGAAGCAGGCTGTTACCCCTTTCTTGTCAGCTTCCACTCGTCTAATGAGGGCGAGCTAGCCTGATCCCCGAGGACCTCAGGACTTTTGTCATTACTGACCTGGAAAATCCTTCTTCTCTACTTCTGGATCTTGGGCTCGTTCTCAGTCCTTTTTGTGGAGTGTGTGGGCTCAGGGACATAGTCCCCTCCAGAGAAGGACCCTCCCAGGCTGTGCAATGCAGGCTTGGGGGCCCCATTCCCTGGTTCCTCCGGTTGGAGGCAGGCTTCACCTTTTTCCTTCAGGAATGGGCCCGGGTTACCAAGGAATGCTAGGTACTAGACACCATTCAGTTTGGCTATGTCTGGAATGCAAAGAGCTGATTCCATATACCTTCGTCATCTCCCCTTGTGGGTCTGCGATCAAAAGTGCTGCTGTGCGGACCACCTTGGACAAGTTGCTGCACCTAAAGGCAGGGCATGAGGCAGATACTCCATCTATTTTGTTGTGCCCAAAAGAGGACGGTTCCTTTTGGCCCATTCTGGACCTTAAGGGGGTCAACGAGCCCTTGCACATCCTGCACTTTCGGATGGAAACCTTGCGCTCCGTGATTCAAGCAGTGCATCGAGGGGAGTTCTTGGCTTCTCTGGATCTGGCCGAGGCATATTTTCATATCCCAATCCAGGCAGCTCAGCAAAGGTATCTGCGTTTTTGCCATGCTTGCTTCTCCCTATCAGTTTGCCGCTCTCCTTTTTTAAGTTATCCCCCACCCTGAGGATGTCCTCCAAGTTCATGGTGGTGGCAGCAACAGTGGCACTGCAGCACCAAGGGATCTGTGCCCATCAATATCTGGATGACTGGCTCATCTGGGTCCATTCCCTTTCAGAAGCATCTCGGGTGGTGTCCTTTTTGGAAAGCCTCAGCTGGGTGATCAATCTGGGTAAGAGCCAGCTATTACCTTCCCAGTCCCTAGAGTTTCTAGGAACATGTTTCGACACTCGAGTGGGCAGAGTTTTCTGCCAGAGGAGAAAGTCAGACTGTTGGATTGCCTGGCACTGTTCTGTGCTCAGTGGGCTCCCAGAGTCTCTGATTATCTTTAACTCCTTGAATTGATGGCAGTGACCATAGAGATGGTGCCATGGGCACATGCTCACATGCGACTGCTCCAGTGGTCCCCGAGTTCTCAGGAGTTCAAGCGTAGGCTATTGCTCCCATTGATGATGGTGAAGTCCATCCTGTGGTGGTGGTGGTAGCAGCCCTGTCATCTGAGGAAGAGCATACCCTGAATGATTTCTCCTTGATTGTCTTGATGGATGCTAGTCTCTTGGGCTGGGGAGCCCATTGCCAGGACCATATGGTGCAGGGTCATTGGAACCACAGAGAAGTGGTATGGTTCATCATCCATCTCAAGGCAAGGGCCATCAGATTGACTCTACTGCATTTCTGGCCCCTGGTTGAGTCGGGCGATTTGAGTGTTTTCTGACAATGCCACGGGGGTGGCTTATGTCAGTCAGCAAGGCGGCACAAGGAGTACCAGGTTGGCTCTCCTGTTTGCCTGGGTGGAGAAGAACCCCCTCCTAGCATTGTCAGCTCAGCACATTGCTGGGATGGTCAATGTGGAAGCGGACTTCCTCAGCCAGCACTCTCTGCACTGCTGAGGTCGCCCCAAAATGGATCTGATGGTGACCCACTCCAATGCCAAAGTTTGCCGCTTCTTCAGTTGCTACACAGAGACGAGGTCCAAGGGTGTCGACACTCTGGCCCAGCCTTGGCTAAGTCCGCTCCTGCTGTATGTGTTTCCTCTGTGACCCCTAGTGGGGCATGTGATTTGGCATATAGAACGTCACCTAGGCAGGATTGTCCTAGTGGCGCTTGATTTGCTAAGGAGTGTGTGGTTCAGAGACCTGATGCAGCTCCTGCGGGCACCTCCTCTTTGGTTGCCTCTGTCTTTGAGGACCCAGTTCCCTTCTCACTTACAGCTTGGCTCTGAAAGGAGACTGCTAGCACATAAGGGCTACTCTCTGGCAGTGGTCTCCACTCTGCTTGGAGTGTGGAGGAGGTCTACTAAGTTAGCATATGGGTGGGTCTGGTGCCTCTTTGAATAATGGTGCAGCACTCGGATGTTGTCTTCTGATGTCGCCATGGGTCCATCTCTGTTGGTTTTTCTACAGAATGGCCTGGGGAAGGGCCTCTCTCTTAGCTCCCTGAAAGTTCAGGTAGCAGCTTTGGCCTTTATACAGGTTCCAGTGGCTGTTAAGTCTCTAGCCTTGCACCTGGATGTCTCCCGCTTTCTCCAGGGGGTTTGGTGTCTGCGTCCTCCCCTCCGGTCTGTAGTCCCTTTCTGAGATTCATGTCTGGTGCTCAGGGCCCTGATGTCGGCGCCCCTTGAGCCGTTGATGTGTGCTACTTTGAAGGATTTGATGCTCAAGACTGTCTTCTTGGTCACGGTGTGTTCTGCAAGGTGGATTTCTGAGCTGCAGGTTCTGTCTTGCTGAGATCCTTATCTGTCTCTTCTGAAGGCGGCCGTTTCCATTTCGACCTGTGCCTTCCTTCTTGCCTATGGGGATTTCTCCATGTGAACCAGGTGATCTGCTTGCCCTCCTTCTCTAAGGAGCAGTGTCAAGGGAAGTATAAGGATCTTCGTGTTGTGTGCTTCTCCGGTACTTGGAGGTTATGAATTATTTTCGTAAGTTCAACCATTTTTTGTGCTGTTTGCTGGCCCATGCAAGGGTGACGTGATGGCAAAATTGATTTTGGGGGCTGGATTGAGGAGGCCATTGCCTTGGCGTATCTGTTGTGGAAATGGCTGGTTCGTGTGCCCATTCTACCTGAGCACAAGCATCATCCTGGGCAGAGTGGAGCTCAGTAGCCCTAACAGACATTTGTCAGGTGGCAACGTGAAGCATTACCGCTTGGATGTCCACGCATGAGCGGACATAGCCTTTTCGTTCAAGAGTTTTGTGACTGCTGTGTCTTCCCGCCCAATGAAGTTGTAGCTTTGGTAGGTCCCACTTGTCTGCACTAGATTAGCAGGACAATATGGAAGGTGACATTATACTTATCAATTAATGTCCTTTTCCTTGAATCCTGCTAGACAAGTTCAGAGCCCGCCTCTGTAACAGTATTTGCTCTGTTCTTCTGCTGCAGTACTCTTGGGTATGCTATGACTTTTATACTTGGCTCTGCAAATTTTCCTGTACATAATTCTCTACTGTTGATTACTCATTGTTGCCCATGATTGAGGTTGTGTGAGGGTTGCTATGTTTCTTCTATATGCTTTGGGACGAATACTGAAGGAGAGCTCTGGTGGCTGAGGTGAACAGAGGCATAGGAGTGATGTCATTGAAACCTAGGCCTTTCATTGGTTCTTTGTCTCCACCAACCTGCTGGTAAGAGAACACAACCCATTTATCTGGACTGGTCTAGCAGGACTCAAGGAAAGGACATTAACTGGTAAGTAAAGTGTCACCTTATGGACCTTTCCTCCAGAAACTTGTCCAAACCATTTTTAAACCCAGCTACACTAATAACTTTTACTACATCCTGTTTTTGTGGCAATCTATAGTAACATAGTATATGACAACAGATAAAGACCAGTATGGTCCATCTAGTCTGCCCAGCAAGGCGGCAAGAGTAGGCGCACCTGCCGCTCTGTGCAGGTCACCCCTCCCAATGCCTTTGTTTAGGTGTGTACCCACCACTCCGTGAAGGTCACCCCTGTTTGTTCAGACATATTTATGTTTATTTTGATTTTATCCTGTTGCTGTAAAGGGATCCACTGTGTCTGTCCCATGCCATTTTGAATTCCGTCACTGTATTTGCCCCCATCTCTTCCATCAGGAGGGCATTCCAAGCATCCACCAGCCTTTCAGTGATAAAGTATTTCCTGATGTTGCCTTTCAGTTTACCGCCGTGCAGCTTCATCATATGCCCTCTAGTTTTACAGCTTCCCCTTTTTAAACAAAGGTTTGTTTGTTCAATGATACCCTTTAAATATTTAAAGGTCTGTATCATATCCCCCCCTGTCCCTCCTCTCCTCTAGGATTTACATATTTAGGTCTTCAAGTTTCATCTCATACGTCTTCTGGCACAAGCTCCCAATAATTTTGGTTGTCTTTCTCTGAACCATTTCAAATCTTTTTATGTCCTTGGTGAGATACGATCTCCAAAACTGGATACAATACTCCAAGTGAGGCCTCGCCAACGACTTGTACAGGGACATTAATACCTCCTCCTTTCTTCTGATTATTGCTCTCTGTATGCAGTCCAGCCTCCTCCTGGCTTTGGCTACCGCCTTGCCACATTGTTTTGTCAACTTGAGATCCTTGGACATTAACGCTCTGAGGTCCTTCTCCTGATCTGTGCACACCAATCTCTCTCCCCCTGTCACATGCAATTCTTTTGGATTTCTGCATTCCAAGTGCATGACTCTGCACTTCACATTAAATGTTAACTGCCAAGCATTAGACCATTCTTCTAGTGTTTTTAGATCTTTCCTCGTGTTGTCAACGCCCTAGGAAGTGTCCTCTCTGTTGCATGAAAACAGGGGAGGGGGAAAAGGCACAAGATACCATGAAAACTATATCCAAAGATGAGTACTAAGGGGTATGTTTACTTATGAAGCTGCAAGGGGGTAAATTGAAAGGCAAGGTCAGGAAATATTTTTTCACTGAAAGGGGGGTGGATGCTTGGCATGCCCACCCGATGTGGGCAAATACAGTGACAGAATTCAAAATGGTATGGGACAGACACAGTGGATTACTTTATAGAAACATGATAAAATCAAAATAAACATAACTATTTCTTATATCTCAACAAATAGGGGTGACCTGCACGGAGAGGTGGGTACATCCCTAAACAAAAGCATGGGGAAGAGCGACCTACATGGAGTGGCAGGTACAGCTACTCTTGCCACCTTGCTGGACAGACTAGATAAACCATGCTGGTCTTTATTTGCTCTCATATACTATGTTGCTATGTTATGGACCTCGCATGTGTTAACGTCACTAAAGTGTGTGAAGTGCTCAGTGCCCTTTCATTTCTGTGGGCACAATGGTACTTAACATGTGTTAAACATGCCCCTAAGAATTTCGTTAAGTTTACTAAACTCTTTTTTTTTTCCATCCACCTTTGATACTATCTTTTGAATGCCAGCATAGGTTTCATGGGATAGGTATTACAATCCTATGTGTGCTGCAATAAATATACGTTGCTGGTAGTATATAGCAAATCACATCTGATTCATTTTGATGTTTACACCATATTCATTTTGCTGGTTTCTGACAAATCTTAGCAAGAGGTTTTCTCTCTTCTGTCACAAATCCAGCGACACGTTTTTAGTGTAGTAAACGAATCCGTTTCTTGGAGGGTGCTCTCAAACTTTATAATGTTCTACCAAAGAAATATTTGACAAAAATGCCTTTTTGTCTTGTAACTGAGTAAAAAAACCGCTGAGTGTGTTTGATTTATACTGGAAAGAGTCTATTAAGGAAAGAGGACAAGGATGGTTGCTTATCTTCACAACAGAGGAATTTGTAAATTGTAGTAAAATTTTATCTGACGGACCTTTTTGTCTACTTCTCTGTGGCTTGTGTTTCTTCTTGGACGTTGAGAATGTTGTAAAATTATCCCTTTGACTTTTTTTAACTACATAAAAGCTTTAAAAAGTTTGGTTAATCTTTGTGCCCCTTTTTGAGAGCATTTTCCAATGTTGTACTTATGCTTGAAGGGTGTCATAGAACAGTAATATAAATTACATTTTTAGATAGGAAGTGAATGCGTTTTAGGATCTAGTATTGATATGAGAAGTTGATACATGAGAGGACATGAAGGTGGATGAAGAATGTAGAGCGCATCTAGTTTTCCCATGTATCCTTCAGACTGGTGCTGGAGAGACTTTCCTAGCTCCCTCTTTTATCTTTATTCAATTATTTCATATAGTGCCCAGGCAGCTGCATCAGGGTGGCTTACAAAGTCAGAAAGGGAAAGGGAACGCCATATAACGACAGGACTGACGAGAGAAAGGGACAGAGTTAGAGTGAGGAAGAAAGTGGGAGGGGAGGAAGGTAGTTGGGGGATCAAGGTGGAGCCAAGTCAGGAAGGTTGAAAGATGAGTCTTGAGTTGTGATTGAAATTGTCGATAGGAAGGTTCCAGGTGGAGTGTGGAGGGTAGGGGAGTTCCAAAGTGCAGGGTTGACGGGGAAAAAAAAGCGGAATGATGGATGCGCTGTACGTGGGCCTGAGATAGGGATGGTAGAAACATAGAAATATGATGACAGAAAAAGACCACATGGCCTATCTAGTCTGTCCTTCCATATCAACAACTACAACAGTCCCCTTTTTACCTTTAGAGATCCTCTGTGTTTGTCCCATGCTTTTTTGAATTCAGTTACTGTCCTCATCTCTACCACCTCCACTGGGAGACTATTCCACAGATCCACCACTCTTTCAGGTAAAAAAATATTTCCGCATATCACTCCTGAATCTATCCCCCTTCACCCTCATCCCATGTCCCCTCGTAGCAGAACTTGCTTTCAATTGAAAGAGGCTCTCTCCCTGAACATTTGTGCCATGGAGCTTTTTAAACATCTCAATCATATCACCTCTATCCCGCCTTTCCTCTAAGGTGTACATATTAAGATCCTTAAGTCTGTTCTCATATGCTTTATAATGAAGACCACTAATCATTTTAGTAGCCACCCTCTGCACCGACTCCATCCTGTTCACATCCTTTTGAAGGTGCGGTCTCCAGAATTGCACACTATACTCCAAATAAGGTCGCACCGAAGACTTATGCAGAGGCACTATCACCTCCTTTTTTCTGCTAGCCATTCCTCTCCGTATGCACCCAAGCATCCTTCTAGCTTTTGCCGTCGCCTTTTCTACATGTTTAGCTACTTTAAGATCATCAGACACAACCACACCTAGGTCCCGCTCTTCTTTAGTGGACAGAAGTACTTCACCCCCCTATAATATATTGCTCCCTTGGATTGCTGCAGCCCAAATGCATGACCTTACATTTTTTAGCATTAAATCCCAGCTGCCAAATTCTAGACCATTCTTCAAGCTTAGCTAGATCCCTCCTCATGTTATCTACACCTTCCTGGGTGTCTACTCTATTGCAGATTTTGGTATCATCCGCAAAGAGGCAAACCTTACCCAACAGCCCTTCCGCTGTATTACTAACAAAGATGTTAAAAAGAATCGGACCAAGGACAGATCCCTGGGGCACAACAATGGTAACATCCTTCTCCTCAGAGTGAGCTCCATTTACCTGTACTCTGTCGCCTCCCACCCAACCAATTTCTAACCCAAGCAGTAACTTTAGGGTCCATCCCTAGGGTGCTCAGTTTGTTTATAAGTCGCCTGTGAGGAACAGTGTCAAAGGCTTTAATGAAACCTAAATACACCACATCTAGGGCTCTCCCTCGGTCCAACTCCCTGGTCACCCAGTCAAAGAAATCAATCAGATTTGTCTGACAAGACTTGCCTCTGGTGAATCCATGCTGCCTCGGATCTGTAATCCGCTGGACTCCAGAAACCTCACTATTTTCTCTTTCAGCAGCATTTCAAATAATTTACTCACCACCGAAGTTAAACTAACTGGCCTGTAGTTTTCAACCACATCCTTACTTCCGCTTTTGTGTAAAGGCACCACATGAGCCTCTCGCCAGTCCTTTGGCACCACTCCCGACTCCAAGGCATTGAAAAAGTCAGTCAGTGGAGCTGCTATAACGTCCCCAAGTTCCCTCAGTATTCTAGGGTGTATCCCATCCGGTCCCATCGCTTTGTCTACTTTAAGTTGAGCTAGTTTCTCACGAACACAGTCTTCTGAAAATTGTTCAAGATGTCCTACGCTTCTGTTCCTGTTTGTGGGTGTTTTCTGAGGTCCTGCTCCCGGTTCTTCATCTGTGAACACAGAACAGAAATATTTGTTAAGCAATTCCGCTTTATCCTTATCAGCTTCTACATATTCCTCCCCTGCACCCTTGAGTCTGACAGTACCACTTTTGCCCTTCCTCTTCTCACTAACATATATGAAAAATATCTTATCCCCCCATTTTATTGCATTGGCTATTTCCTCCTCCTTTTGAATCTTTGCCTTCCTGACTACTTTGCTAGCTTCTCTTTTTCCAAATATAGATGCTTGTCTTCCTCTCTCTGTGATCTCTTGTATTTCATGAAGGCCTCCCTCTTTATCTTCACCTTTTCAGCTACTTCTTTCGAAAGCCATAGCGGTCTCCTTTTCCTTTTACCTTTATTTACCATTTTAACAAAAAGGTTGGTTGCCCTTAAAATATCCCCTTTCAGTTTTGCCCACTGTTTTTCTACATCCCCCAGCTGTTCCCATCCCACTAACGACTCCCTGAGGTATTGGCCCATCTTCACAAAGTTAGTCTTCCTAAAGTCTAAGATCTTCACCTTTTTGAATGGATTCTAACAGCCCTAGCCCTAATACTGAACCACACCATCTGGTGATCACTGGATGCAAAATGATCTCCCACTACAACATCAGAAACACTTTAACCATTGGTAAGCACCAAGTCCAATATGGCCCCTTCACGTGTGGGGTCTGTTACCAATTGCCTGAATAGTTCTCCCTGTAGAGAATCCAGGATCTCCTTACTTCTAGATGATACTGCAGCAGGAATGTGCCAATCAACATCTGGCATATTGAAATCTATCAGTAGCACCTCCCCTTTCCTAGCAATGCTGCGTATGTCTTCAATTAACTCTCTGTTCACCTCTTCCTCTTGTGAGGGAGGTCTGTATATCACACTAATGCAAATAGATTTCTCTTTCCCTCTTTCTGAATAAAGTATAGCCAGGTATAGTTACATCCCAGTCATGGTTTTCTGTGAACCATGTTTCTGTAACTGCCACTAAATCCAAGTCAGCCACTCCCACCAAAGCTTCTACGTCAGGGATCTTATTTCCCATGCTACGGGGCATTTACACACACTGCTTTCCATATGTTACCCCTGTTACCCATTACATTAAATACCTTTAAGGAATCACCTACCTGGGGGCTTTCACTTATCTGGGGCTTTCTTCACCCATCCCCAGCGAATCTAGTTTAAAGCCCTCTTCAGTAGATTATCCAGTCTACTACCGAAGATGCATTGACCTTTCTTGGACAGATGGATGCCATCTCTGCTCTGCAACCCTTGGAACAGCATCCCATGGTCTAGGAAACCAAAACGCTCTCGCTCTTAGGCGGTGGACCGTGCGGGACCCACTATCTGCTGCTATATGCTTATTCTATATGCTTATTCTGCTCAGCGATATGCTGTTTGTAGTTAATGTAAGGTAATGTAATGTAAGTTATGTACTGTGTTCCCTGTTTGTACTCCTAGTGTTTTGTTGTGATGTAATGATAATGCAATGTATGTTTCCCTCACCTTTGTTTAACTCTGTGCTGTATTAACCGCTTTGATTGAAGGAAAAGGCGGGATACAAAACATGTTAAATAAATAAAAATAAATCCATGCAGCCATGCATTCATCTCCAGGATGCGAGCCTCTCTGCCTTGGCCTTTACCCTCAACAGGAAGGATTGAAGAGAACACCACCTGTGCACCTAACTGCTGCACCCTCTGTCCCAGAGCCATGAAGTCACTTTTGATACGTTCCGAGGGATACCTGTCAGTATCATTTGTTCCAACATGGATTAGCAACATTGGGTAATAGTCAGTGGGCTTGATGAGTCTCGGCAAACTCTCCGTAACATCTTGGATTTTGGCACCAGGCAGACAGCATACCTCTCTGGACATCAAGTCTGGTCAGCAGATGGACGCCTCAGTACCCCTCAGAAGAGTCTCCAACCACCACTATCCTTCGCTTCCTTGTGGTCACTGATTCTGCAACTTTGGGGTACTTGAGCTCTGGTTCTTCCCTTTCCAGGGATGCTTTCACCTCCTCCACTTCCAGGGCTGCCTAATGGTTCTTCAATTCAAGGGCTGGAGAAGTTGGATTGGTGATTCTGCAGACCCTGGTGACTTGTGTCCAGCCATCGACATTCTGTTGGCACCCATCTTCTCCTCTGCTGGAGAGCTTGGTTGCTGCAAGAAGCATCTCATCAATGTACTTCTCACTGTCTTGAATGCTTCTCAGCCTCGCCACCTCCTCTCTGAGTTCCTCCACTTGTTTTCTCAGAGATTCAGCATGCAGACATCCTGCACATGGAACCGGTCCTTCAACTGGCATTAGGACGTCTGTCTGGACAGAGGCAGAAGCTGTAATGGGGGCAACAGCTTTAGCGATATGATTTTTCCCAGCCATTGTTCTGTTCATGGAGCTTAGGTATTCGTTAAAGCAAAAGAGAGAGATCTACCAAATACCAGCCAGTTTCCCAGCTGTCCTTTCAGAGAAAAAGATGTTAAATCTCTCTAATTATATTCAAAATGTGCTGCTCCAAGTCTCTGTGCTTTGTTAAATGGAGAGTTGCCCTATAAAGCAAGACTGCTAACTAGGGGTGGGTGGGGGGTGGGTAGGGAGGGAACTAACACCTGATTAGGTGTCAGCAGTTCCCAAAGCTGAGAAGGTTACTAGAGTTCAACAACCTACTCTGCTCAAGGAAATTTCTACTAAAGCACCAAAAAGAAAGTAACTTTGCTTTAAAAAATATATAAAAACCATTTTAAGAGCTCCCAGTCAGAGAGCTAGCAATTTAATAAAAATAAACCCTCAAATCCTTACCATTGTTTGACCTGTAGAGCCCCTGTTAGGGGTTCACATGAAGAGAGCGGAGCGGTCAGTGGGGTTTGTGGAGGTGAATAATTTCTGCAAAATATTGAGGGGTGGAGGTGTTAAGAGCCTTATGAACTAGGAGCTTGTATTGGATCTTCTGTTGTTTACATGCTTTGTGTATTCTGAGGAAGGTTGCTCCTATGTAGCTACCATCCAATGTAGTGTGTTTTGAAGCCTTAAATTATTTGGGGTTGCCAGGAGCCAGCGTTGACTTGAAGGCACGCATTGCATTGCATATTTTCAAAATAGATATATTGAGGAAATGTAGGGCCAGCCCAAGGGTTTCTATCGCCCTAGGCAAAAGCCCTGGCCATGCCCCCTCCCATAAGCTGTGCCCCATTACCACTGATTCTGGCAACGGGATGGGAGGGGCGGCTCAACATAACTTTGGGGTTTCAGAAGTGGCAGGCCATATATGCCGAAGCACATGGCCTGCCGTCGAGCCTAGCTGTCCCCCTCCTCCCCTGCTGCCAGAATTGGTGGCAGTGGGTGGCAGCTCAGCACCCAGGGTTGGGTGGCAGGCTTGTGTGCCAAAGCACATGGCCTGCTGCACACAGAAATCTGCCGCCCAGCCCGCCTAGTAGATGGGCTGGTCCTGAACAAATGCTAATCATACAGCTGCTTTAACCACCAAGCCATGTCAGAAGGAAAATGTGTTGGTAAATCTTGACTTCCCTATTATGGTAAAGGATAACCTTTATGGTACATGTAATAGAATTTGGATGTGGTTTGCAGGATACATCCAGATATTTTATTACATTATGTTTTGCATTGCAACACTACTGAAATATACCTGCAGCCCCCTCTGGAGTAGTTGATCCAGCATGCAATTGAATGATTGTATTGAATAACTTGGACACATGGAGATGCATTCAACATGCTTTAAAGCCAGCTAAAGGCTGACAGAAGGCGAATTAAAGCTAAGAAGGAACTCTAGAGGTTTCAGCTTCTAGTGCTGCATTCTAACCAGTAAACCAGACGCAGCTTGTGACCAAAAATAAAATAGTACTAGAACGAAAACCTTATTGATGTTTCTAAGTCTTAAGCTGAAGGGGGGGTGGTATGGATAGCATTTGTGCCCTTAGTTTTGTGTTTGTCCTGTGACACTGAGACACAGGTGGGGAGGGGGGGGGGGGCTAGTGGCACAGGCACACAAATTAAACTTGTAAGTGGTGGGAGTGAGCAGTGCCCTGTTGGAGCAGTCCCCCATGCCACTAGAGACTGTCACCCAGAATCCCTCCTTTGAGTGAATTTGGACCTACTGCTCTCATCTGGGCCTTGTCTGGAGTAACTGACATATACACACATACATGCACCTAGAGCTCCTATTCCTCCCCCCCCCCCCCCAAAGTTTTTGTCCGTGGAGGAAATATCCTGAATACATGGTCCCATTAATTTGCTTTTAATGAATTTCCCCATTCTTTTTTGTTTCTTAGCCTTAATTTTTAGAGATATTTGGATCTATAGGGGGTTAATTTAGAAGCATCCCCACATCTGAAAAGCCGCATTTGCTCCATGTAAATGCCATTTTAGAACGGGGGCTTTTAAGTATGGGGCTGCTTAGCACATTTAAATTTCCTGGAGGCGTGGTGAGGGTGGGCATACACGATAGAGGAGGATTCTCCTTTTCACAAAGAGAATCCATATCTATAAAAAGAAAATGGTAGAGGTCTGTATTTACAGCTGCCCTGAGGCCAAGTATAAGTGCCTGCCGGATATCTTAAGTCAGGCCCCCCCCCCCCCATTACCTCTCCAGACCTCAGACTGGACCTCAATCCCCCCCCCCCCCCAACACATCCAAACCCTTCTTTGATCTTCACACCATCTCCAATTTCCTATCCCCTGTCCCTGGTATCTAGTGGAAGCAGGAGTGATACCCACCCGCTCCTGCTCTTAGCGCATCAGGTTGCAAAATGGCGCCAGGGACACCTTGCGGTAATCTCCTGGTACTGTGGATCTTATTGGTCTTATTCAGGAGTTTTGTCATCTTTTTCTTTGGATACTTAATTTCATTTGCCCCTTTTCTATTATGGGCATACTCCTTGATTTTAAGATCTGATCCTTACTGCTCCTCAAACAGGGGAATAGGCATACTGTACCCTTCATTCTATGCTTATAATCAGGATTCCTCAGGAAGGCATTAAAACCTGTACCCCATTACGGTTTCGCCTTTTCTCCTTGATCCCATAGCAGGAGTAACTTTCAACAAATTCACTCATCAGTATTCCCCTAAATTGTATTTGGGTGTTAATTGCTTGCACCATGTGTCTGAAATCTAGTGCTGATGTCCAGTCGAGAGGAGTAGCCATCAATGGCTGAGAGCTGCTGTCTCCTGCTGCTGGCTACCAAATGGGGGGGAGGGGGGGGTGTTAGGGGACAGCAAACTGAATTAAGAAAGCAAGAGAGACAAAAGGAGATTTCGTCCCTGGTTTCTAAAAATCTAGTTGGCACCTTGAAGACTACTTTCATCCACTATCTATTTTCCTGAAATTTCAGTATGGTGAGTTTGTCTTGGATTATTCTGTTTTATTGACTTGAGGTAGTGATGAGGGAACCATAGGGGGAAGTTCATAAGAAACAGCAGCATGTGAGAACATCTTATCCTGTTTTTGCTGTAGTAGAGCAAAATTGTATCCTCCCTTAACACTATTGAGAGACCTCCTACTTCCAATGTCACTGTGTTTTGTGGAATATCAGAAAAAATATATTAAAATCTCCATGATTTAACAGAGGTAAGAGACTGTTTTCTTGATATTGCATGGTCAAACTAATCAAAGCTATGTTTTTGCTCTAAAAATTGTGATCTGAATATAAAACTACAGAATTTTACTTTTTACAGAGTTTTTTTTTCTTCATCCAATCAGAGGGAATGATTGAGCAGATTGTAGCAGGGACTGAGCACTTTTACAAATGCTGAATATTCCTTGCTGATGCCGCCATAAAATATCCTTTGAATAGAAGCAACTGGTCCTTGCAGATTAGGTAGTGAAGCCCCCAGGACATTTTTATTTCACATCTTTTCACGGCATTTCCAGCTATCAAAAATGATCAAGATGTCTACTAATCTTGCCTCGTGCTATTGTGATCGATAGAGACAGCTGCCATTAACAGATTGGTTTCATGGACTCCTTTGGTTTTGAAGGTCTCCCTTTGGGAAAGATTTTTGCCATAGAATCTTGTGGGTAGAATGTGATTCAGATTTGTAAACTAGGAGATCTCAGCTGGATCCAACCATCCACCTGAACCCTCCTGTGACCTCTTTGTAAGCTGGTGAGGACTTGGCCCTGTAATCTTGTGCGTTTTCCTGCTTAACTCTGAAACCTGTGCTGTAGCGCGCTGATGACATTATTCGTGCGGATCGGCGCATCACGAGTCGGGAATTGTCCGTACAGCTTTCCGTCAGTAGAGGTAGTGCAATGACAATTATTGACTCTTTGGGATATTCAAAGGTATGTGCAAGGCACACCGCAACAGCTTACAGTATTTTAATGCCCACTGGCAGCTATCGCAGGGCGCTGCAACTTGTGTGGACTGGTGGCTGAGGCAGGACGCCCAGACCGTGGCCGATCTTCCAGTTCCATTTTACCACTTTCTGAAGCCTTTACTCTCTTCACCCATCGTCCAACGGTGCTCCTATCTACCGCAGAACTTCCATACACAGCACACAACCGTTTGTGAATGTTTCTCACACTTTCTTTCTCCTCCACCAAGAATTCAATTACAGCTCGTTGTTTGTACCGTGTGTCACTCACAGACGCCATTTGAAGGATCACTACTGCCTCGCTATTTGTCAGACTGTAAAATTACAGACATGTCCTTTTGAAGTTCCAAGTTACTACCCTTTCAATTTCACACCTCTATCTTCATTCTGGACTGAGAAAAACATGTGGGGCATTACTTTCTGAGCAACCCTCATAGAATGCTAGGAATCATAAGGAAAGGAATGAAGAATAAAACCAGAAATATTAAAATGCCTGTGTATTGTTCCATGGTGCAACCAGACCTTAAATATTGTGTGCAATTCTGGCCGCCGTACCTTAAAAAGGTTATAGTGTTATTAAAAAAAGGTACAGAGAAGAGCCACCAAATGGTATCCTTCCATCCCCTTTACCACTATGAGGAGAAGCTTAAAAGGTTAGGGCTTTTCAACCTAGAAAAAAGACGGCTAAGGGGAGATATGATAGAGGTCTATAGTGAATGGAGTGGAACTGGTAAATGTAGATTGATTGTTTACATCGTCAGGATATAGAAAGACTAGGGGACATGCAATGAAGCCACGGGGTAAACTATTTAAGACTAATAAGAGAACATATTTTTTCACTCAACATGTAATCAAACTCTGGAATTTGTTACCGCATGATGTAATAAAAGCTGTTAGTGTAGCTGGGTTTAAAAAAGGTTTGGACAAGTTCCTGGAGAAAAGGTCCATAACCATTATTAAAGACACAGGTAATCCACTACTTGCCCCAATACAAGCATTGTGGAACCTGTGTCTTTTGAGGAAACTGCTAGGTACTTGTGACCTAGATTGTCCACTGCTGGAAACAGGATACTGGGCTTGATGGACCTTGGTCTGACCCAGTATGGCATGTCTTTTATGTTAGGTTTTAGTAGCTGTTGGATATAAGCAGAGAAAGAGAAGAATCAAAGGTGAGGCCAAGTTCATGAACTGAGAAGACAGGGAGCATGCTAGTGTTGTCCACAGAAACAGAGAAGGGATGAAGGGTTTAGGGAGATAGATAAGCTTGGTCTCACCTGTGATCTGTTTCAGACAGCAGCCAGGACATCCAGGTCATGATATCCTGCAAAGTGTCTGTGATTCAGACCTGGATTCCTGGAGAGATTTCTGGTGTAAAGATAGTACTGAAAACCAGGGCTGTACCAAGGACTGAGCGAGCGGTGCTGGTATCATCACTGAGCTTCCTGGGAGCTCAGAATGAGTTACTGAACGTGGCTGGGGTGGAGGGGGGCACAGGGGCCTTGCTGAAAACCATTGAAAAAGATCAGGGCACCAAGGGAATGATTATGTAGAGAGAGAAAAGGTCCCAAGACAGAGCCCTGAGGTACATGTCCTAGAGGTGACTTAGATCATCAAAATTAGTTCTTTATTATTCATTTGACAATGCTGTGAAATATTTTGCTGAAGTTGGAGAGGGTCATGGTATAACTGGGCTCTCCAAACTGAAACCATTTGGCTTCTTTTGTAGTAAGGTAAATATGATGGTCCCTGGACCAGTTTAGGCTGAAGAAGGGAATAAAAAGTTGACTTTTATAATCAAGAGACAAGCCAGCATAAAATAAGAGCTAGAAAGTCTGTTCCCCTCTGGCAAATTTCTGAATTTCTTATAAAGCTTTTGTGAAGTGGAAAGTCTCCTAAAAGCTGATATAGCACCATATGCTCTTAAACGGAGAAGACGACTTCAGAAAAATGAAATTATTTATTTGGAAGATTCAATATACTGCCATTCGGTCCAATGGCCATGAAAGCGTTTACAAACTATACCATTTACACATACGAGCACAATAGGAAAGAAAGAAATAGCACAACAATCATAAACCTTTGACAACATGCCTAATTCTGCTCACAAAAGGAAAAACGGGGGTTGATACATCCACTTGACCCCACCGCCCGTTGTCAAAACTATAATCCGTTAAATGCTTGATACATAAGCCAGCGCTTTAAGCCCAGCGGTATCTAATACGGATCCTGCTGATGAGTTTTCTTTCATGCCATTTGGCCATTTCCCTGCCCCCCCCCCTTCCACCATCGGAGCCCCTAAGAAGTCCCTTTCGGAGTGCTTCACTCCTGACAGGCTGTGCAGGGAGTTGAAGCTTCATCCAAACTCTAAATCTCAGCAAAAGGAGCCATACCGGTTTCTCTCTCGAAGGCTGCATATTACCTTAGTTGAACATTGCTCACGGTGGACAGCATTTCATCTGCACTAGGATTTGTCTCATTTGGGATTTTTTCCAGTCACGTTTACTGAAGTCCATTAGGTTTTGCACTTAACGTGCCTTTAGTGCAAAAAGCCCACATTCAGTAAGAGCAAAGCCCGATGGGTACACAGTCGGGGGCGTGGCCAGGGTGTAATTACCACATATTCGCGTACCCTAAGATGGCAGCAGTACCTAATGGCACACACGGAAGTATTATGTGGCGCACACTAATTGCCACACTAACGGCACGTGATGTGCACCACAACCATGTGCTCTCCCTACCCTGCCCATCCCCCTCCCCTTTGCACAATGCGCATTTAATGGGTGCTTTGGAGAGGCTACTTGCTGTCTTGCCCGCAGGTTGACAGCCATTAACTGCTTAGCAGGCTTTCGTAAAAGAGTTTCTTGGTGTTTGAATGCTGTAAGGTATTCCTTTTGTATTCAATCCAAGTTTGTTTTTCAGCACATCATTTCCCCAGCATTAAAAGGATTTTATGTACCTTTTATGACTTTGATTGGCTGGTGAGATCGGGCGGTGCTTGTCTTACATTGCTAGGAAAAAAATGTTTTGTTTTTAACTTTTTAAAAGTTTATTTAATGCGCGTGTGCAATTTAGAAAGCGCTGATCCATCTTAGCTGAAAACAGTCTGAAACTATTGAGAGTTTAGATTGGTGAGAGGAATTTAGCTGGATGCTATTTTTCTAGTGATACGGAAAGCATTTTAGGAAATTTTTTTTAAAATATACGAGTTCTACTTTGGTCTCTCCCTTTAAAAATAGCTGTGAATTACTAAAAGGTTTTCTATATTTGTCTTTGTTGAGAAAAAGTTATGTATTTCTGCCGCCTCAGCTGTGTGACGAAAAAGCGCCATGCAGTCTTGACAAAAAATGTGTGTGTGTGTGTGTGTGTGTGACCTATAAATCCATGAATAGTTCCCGCTGTGCCTGTTGCTCTGTACAGAACTTCATTTTGTCTATTATGGAATTGTTTTCTCACCCTCTGACTCATCCCCTGCTTTGCCCAAACTATACCCCTAGGAATGTCTACACATAGCATGTATATAAGTACAAAATGTCTTACTTATCGCGGCCCTTTTACACATGTAAAATAACCTTTACACACAGAAAAACCTTGCTATAGAACTACCTCCCATGTGGGGACCTGAGGCAGTGGGAGATAAGTGATGGCCAGCGTCACATGGAAAGGTCAATGGCAGAAGCGGGATTCCAGCTTCGACTTCCCTGGTTCTCGACCCATTGCAGCAACTAGGTCACATCTCTCTCGACACTTCTGAAGCATGGGAATGTTTGTCTCAAGGAATAACAGGAGGGAGGAGTCCACAACCACCAGACATTTTGGTATCTAACTCAACAGGAAGTGCTCCCAGCCCCCCCCTCAAAGGGGGTGGTTTGGGGAAATAAGCAGAGAATTGCCTAGAGTGACAACGTCTGAGCTGGTAAAGAGCAGGGCTTTCTAAGCAATAGATTTTGACAGCTAAGGGGGTTTAAAGCTTGAGGTCTGCTAGGGCGCCAACACCTTGAGCCAACTTTGGGGCCGTCCCTAGGAATAAGTGCCGCAAACAGTTTTTTTTTAAATTTTTTATTTTCAGTTAGTCGTTTGTTCATTCACTAGGTGGTGTGGCTGCTTGACCAGCTCAGATTTGGGTTCTTACCAGTCTTGTCTTGTATGTATGTGAGAAGAGGTTTCACTGTTCTGTGTTATTTTGTTTAAAGAAGAATTAAGCTTCACCTAAGCCCAGTGTGAAAAGTAAATAATTGCATAATGATAATACCAGTAAAAATAGAGTTTTAAGGACTATCAACACTGCAATTGCTTTTAAGCTCTGTTTACCAAATTGGTTAACAGACATTTTAGAGTATCCCATTAAAAGAAAACTGTGCAAAGTGATTTGCTTAAAACAAAGCACCTCTACACTGTAAACGAGGTTGGAGCTGAAAATTCACAAGTTGCAGTTTTTTGTCATGTCCTGCTTGGTTGGCTTTGTGCTTTTCACTGCCGGCTTGTATGTACTCCTCTGGAACTCTGGGAACGCCCATTCAAAAGATGAATTGAAGGCATTTGGCTACTGGTTCACCTTTACAAGCAGTTAACTTCAGGTCGCCTGGTCTGCTGCAAATTTCTGACCACGACAAGGGTCACAGTTCATGCTGGAGAATCTTGAGAAATCATTGGGGCCAAGCTGAAGTGGACATACAGCAGCAATCCCCTCACCCCCCCCCCCCCTTATGAGGTGGTTTTAAGAGGATGGCAACAGCACCTTTGATTTCTTATTGCTTCGGTTGCACGGGGCTAGTACATTGTGCTATGAACCATGTTTGCAGGATAGTGTTTTCTGCAATTCAGACCATACCATTTTGGCCCCAGGTTACTTTAGAAAGAGAAAATAGCTCAAATTTCTGCTGCAGTTGGCCTTCTAAAGCCAAGATCAGATCAGGGGAGATTGCACCAGAGGAAAGGTTTTAAAGTGTGGGTTAGGGGATCAGAGGGAGCTTGGAAATTGATTGAATGCAAATGAAAGGATCAGAGGGGATAGTGGGGAGGTGGGAGATGCATGAGATAATTGATTTCACGCAACACGCCACTTCCTAATACTGGTTTTCATGACCGTCTTTTCGCTAGACAATGAAGACACAAACAATGCTGGTTTGATATGAGCTGCTCCAGACTGGAGTTTGGTTCACATGATGTTATTTTGTATATTTCTGATCTAATGACATCAGTTGTGGCCAGTCACAGTGACACCAGGGAAGAGTTTACAAGAAAAGTCTGCCTGTTTGCCAATGATATGAAACTTTGTGATACAGTAGTTAGGCCAGAGGTGCAGATAAGTAGGATGAAAGTTTTAACTTAAAAAAATTGGAAAGGTGATCAGATATATAACACATATATTTAACTCCAACTTCCCCTTCCAGAATTTGCACATAAAGATGTAGAAATCCAAGAATCAAATCTAGGGCTTTTTTTGGGGGGGATGCTCGATGGTACTGAGAACCAGCACTTTATTCGTTGTCTGCTAAAAGTGGCCCATAGCCTTCATGAATTAATGAAAGGGCCTTGCCTATGAGTACTTGCACCTTTTTTTTATTAGGTAAAATGCATTGGTTCAAATCTATTGTATATATTGTTTTTTTTATATAACATAGCAGCAGCTAACAAACAAGAAAGAGACCAGAGCCATTACACTGATAAACTCAATGTCACTGTAACAAAGCAGTTGGGAGAGGTAGTGGGATATTTCAGGAAGGTATCAGTAGTAGAAAGAGGAAAGCAACCTGAGTCTTGTAAGAGTCCACCTTAAGTACTGTGTTTAGTTCTGCAGACCATATCTACAAAAAGACATGGTGGAGGCAGCTCAAAGGAGGGCCACTAAATGATGCCTTATGTTCTGTGTATTAAGAGCCTAAAGGAGTGGACGATGTATTCTGCAGAGGAAAACGAGAGATATGATGGACGTATCAGAGCAAAGAGCCTGAAGAATAGGAAGCAGAAGGGAGGGTTAGTTTTCATGATCTATAATGACTCGTATTCTTCCAGATTTAGTCAACCTGGAAGCCATTGTGTTTTGATTGTTGGGAGCTAGCAGTTGTGGCTGCTGTGTTAGTCCATCTTTAATTCATCTGCCTTTACTCGCATTAATAGTAAATTTTGAGGGGATTTGCCATGGTAAATTGCCATAAGAATGGATAGTGAGTTAATGGAAGTTGCAGGCCTTGAGTAGATTCCAAACATGGCAAGCTTGAGCCCACAGTCAGTCTTCAGAATATCTACCATGAAACTATACAGAATGTGAAAGCAGATAAAGCCCTATCCACGGCCTATCCAGTCTGTCCATCCACACCAGCTGCTTAGCTCTACAATCTCACATTCCAGAGCCTCCTTTCTACTGCAGGAAACCAGCCTCATCTGCCTTGGTAGCCTGGAGGTATTTAAATGTCCTGTCCTTCCTTCCTTCAGTGTATATATGTTATATCAAGCCTTGACAAATTTTGTGCGGATTTAGGAGCCAGATCAAAATCTTAGGAGCCAGTGCTTGTGAGCTCCTCGTGCCCTTCTACCGTTCTCTCGCACTGGTCTCATGTTCTCAAGTGTCATGAGACCAGCGGCAGAGTTCCTACACCTTGTGTCATCTTTAGATAATAGCTATAGCTTTAGATAGCAAGTGTCTGTGTGGGTATGTGGTGCAACAGTGGTGTGAATGTGGTGGTTAAGTGCCTTTGTGTGGGGGGGGGAGGGTGCAGGGCTGCAGTGTGTGTGTGTGTGTTTGTGTGTGTGTATGACAGAGCTGGGGAGCTTCTGTAGGTGCAGTGTGGAGGTGAGGTTTCTATGTGTATGTAGCGTGGAGCCGAGGTGTGTGTGTTCTTGGGGGAGGAGAATGCACCTTTCGGTAAACAGGCATTGTGCCCTTTTGTCCCCATACATTCATCCCTTTAACCTTTAAACTTGCACTCTTCCTCCCCCTTCATCCCCTTCCCACTCTCTTCCCCTTCCAGACTCTTCTTTCTTCCTTCCCCCTGCACGCCATTCCCCCATCCTCGTTCCTCTTCACACCTCCCCCCCCCCCCCGTTACTGACCCTTTAAGATTTTGTAGTTTATTCCCATCTAACGTTTTAAAGGACAGTCCCCAGCCAGCTCTCCTTTTCTGCCCGTTCAACCTGCTGCCTTCCAGGAAGCGATCATGGCTGCGCTCTCCTGTTGTGCGTGCAGGGATCCAATCTCCTGCAGGCAAAAGAGAAGGGGAAGGTCATGATTGCAGCCTAGATGCAAGCTGTCTGATCACAGATATCCCATCTCCCGCAGACACCTTGCCCTGTGCCGCTATCACAGGTAACCCATCTCTTCTACCCGCAAATGGTGGGTCCATGCAGGCAGCTAAAGCTGCTCCCTGCCACAATCACGGGGGTTGGGATGTCCCTAATGAATATGCATGAGAGAGACTTGCATGCACTGCCCCATTGTATTCAGATGTATCTCATGCATATTCATTAGGGATATCCTGAAAATCTGACTGATTTGCTGCCCTCCAGGACTGGATTTAGAGATCCCTCTGCTGTAGGTGATGCAGACTAAGGGGTGGATAAATTAGAGGGGAGTTAATTTAGAAATTGTATTAAAACAAGGTAGTTTTGCAGTGGATATTTTGAATTGATTTTTATCTGTGTATTTTATTAACGTACTGTAACGTTGTAAATCACTTTGAGCATATTTGTAGAGGCAGTTGCTAAGTTTATTAAATAAAATGGAAGTTCAGTTTCTTCTCGCTTTCTGTAAGTCCTGTAACGAAACATTAATGATTGTGTGCTGTGGATCCCGGAACTGAACAGAGCCCACAGCGCGCTTCATAGCTATCAAACTGAGCTGGATTTGAACCAGTGACCCCAGACATGAAAGTCTCTGTAGTCCTGTGTGAGTTCCCGTCTAGCCTCGAAGATTTAGGAAGTCATGGAAAAAGCACATTAATAAACACTTTACAAGACCAAATGCTCAGCAGAATGCGACAAGAACCTGTGTTTACTGAACATGCCACAGGCCCGTGGTAAGCAGAACTAAAGCATAGGGATGTGAGCCTGCTGACAGCAATACAAACGTTTGCTCATGGAGCTTTGTATCACCCACATGTCTGTTTGCACTCTCATTGTGCTCTCTAAAGCCTTCAGCTCCAGAAATGAACTGGTTTGAAAGGTCTTGATTTTGGCGCATATGTATCTGAATGGTGATATGGGAGTGACTAATCCGCAGTATTGGACTGGATTGCCAAACTCTGATTGTGTTTAGATGGAAACCATTGTTAACCACTCACTAGTCACCTCTTGTCTTGACTACTGTAACTTGCTCCTTGCTGGTCTCCCTCTGAATCATCTTTCTCCCCTTCAATCTGTTCAAAACTCAGCTGCACGGCTTATCTTCCGCCAGCACTGCTATGCTCACATAACCCCTCTTCTCAAATCACTTCACTGGCTCCCCTATCTGTTTCCGCATCCAAACTTCTCCAACTTACCCACAAGTGCATTCATTCAGCGGCTCCTCACTACCTTTCCTCTCTCATCTCACTCTGCACCCCTCCTCGGCATTCTGCTCCTCTCGCAGATCCCTTTTATCTGTGCCCTTCTCTGCCACTGTCAACCCCAGGTTTCATTCATTCAATCCACCTTCCTGTTCCATATGCCTGGAACAAACTATCTGCGGCGGTGCATCGGGCTCCTTCTCTGGCCCTGTTCAAATCCAGGCTAAAACCCCACCTCTTTGAGGCTGCTTTTGGATCCTGATGCCCCTCACTCTTTCACGCACTACTTATGTGTATCTTACAGTATTCTAGCCCCTGGTTTTGCAATGTTTTTTCATCTTGATTAGATTGTAAGCTCTGAGGAGCAGGGACTGTGACTTACTACTTTAGGTGCAGTGCTGCGTACCCCTTGTAGTGCTATACAGATGATTAGTAGTAGCCTTTGTTTCAGGGTTCTAGCGCCCTTCTCTTTTATTGGCCTTTCCTGTTGATGTATTGCAGAACCATGCACAGCATCTTTGCCTGCAGTTGAAGAAAGCAGATTGGAAGTGTGGCTGGAGGGTCTAATCTGCCAGCTTTGTCATGCTCATATGCTCTGATGATCAGGGACTGTCTCCTCCATGTCTGAGCAGCATTGTGTACGTCTTGTAGCGCTATACAAATGCTCAGTAGTAGTAATAGTAATAATGGTGTAGATTGCAGCCTTCCAAACTCATCTATTAGAACCCCAGCATCAGACAGGAATAGTTTCATAATTGGCAGCCTTCCAGCTGTGCAAAGAGGTTTTTTTTCTTTTACAGAAATTTAGAGAGAGAAGTGAGATTAATTCTATAGAACTCTCCCCCTCCCTCTTTCTTAACACTTCCCCTTTTACTGCAGCTCTCCAAAGATGGCGTGCCCAGACAGCGAGATCCCTTCACTAGCTAAGGAGCAGAAGGCACCATCTCGGAGTTTGTCTTCAGCTGGCAAGGGTTGGAGCTGTGGCAGTAGTGCCCACTCTCTGAGGGTCTCACCTCTGTGTCATGTCCAAGCTGGAGGGATGGGGGAACTCAGGAACTTGGGCAATTTCAGGGTTGGCAGGATTTAGACAGCATTTAAAGCAGGAAAGTAAGGTATGTGATTTACAGGCAAAGACATGCAGGGAGAAAAATCGAGAGGAGGAAGATTGGATTGAAATAGCAGGTAGCAAAGCTGCTCTGTTCCCCTCTTTCTCCTCCCCCTCCCTTGTTGTTTTGGTGTTACCTGTTCTTAAGGCTACAACGTGCTGCTTTTATGTAGTGTTATTTTGTATTTTATTTACTCACTGGTTTGTATTTATGCAATGTATTCTTTTATTCTTTTCAGCCCAATGGAAGTTGGAAAGATTTATATAAAAAGAGCTAGGAATGTCCGGGGCAAAATAACTCTCCAAAAATGGAATGGAATGGGATGAAACTTGGAAGTGGGGAAAAATGATAAAATACATCAGTTTTAAAATTGGACCAGATTGAACCAGGGGTTCCAGGGAAATAATCTACCCCCCCCCCCCCCAAAAAAAGAAAGAAAGAAATAGCCCAATGCATATCCATGGAAAGAAAGCTTTGCAGCTTCTAGCATAGAAACTTAGCAGTTAGGAATTCCTCCTTTCAAACTCTCTCTCCCTGTTTTTTACTCAGTTCCCAAAACGGCCCCATCCTGCAAAACTGCCTCCCTGCAGCTGCCCCATCATGATATAAAGTACACTGCCAAAAATGCACCACCACACTGTAAAGTTCACACACACGCCAAATCGCCCCTACTCCCACAAACTCCCTCTTGCAACACCACCCAAAACCACCTCTCCCAGCAAACAGCCCCACAACCAGCAGCTCCCCACCACAGACCCAACACCCAAACATACACATACATACAACAAACAGTTCCCTAGCTGTAATATACTCTATTTTTTGTGGTGTTCCGATATATATTTAATTTTCTTTGTTATTTCTACTGTGAAACCTAATAATTGAATGGTATTGTTTTTTTGTTGGTTGCTGATTTCTATCGATAACTATTATCGGTTGCCAGAAGTAGGACTAGATTGAAGCATTAGCAGTCTAGGAACATACCTGTGGCCTTGAGTTTAGGGGGAACTGTCAGACGTGCTCAGGACTTGGGAGGTTAGGATCAGAAAGTGCCTCTTTCAGGGTTTTATGGATTTTAGATGTAATGTCTTTAGCTGGAAAGATGGCTAACATTTTGTAGAGCTTAAAACTGTGCTTTTCGAACTTTTATCCCATATGACCCCATTTTAACAACTGAAAATTCACGTGACCCCCAGATGATGATGACATCAAAATAGCAGGTCTCTGGCCGCCTCCCCTCCCTCCAGTCATCTAAAGCAGGAAGGTGGCAGAGGGTCACTTGCGTCAGTGCTTACAGACCCCAGTTCTCGGCAGGGGTTTCCAGCCCAACAGGAAGCACTTATACCTAGGACGGGGGGGGGGGGGGAGGAAGGGGGTATGAGCCTATGAATATTCACTGGCTCACAGGCTACATGCTGACTGGTAACTGGCACTACTTGGCAGAAGTCACAGCAAAAGCCCAGAGAGGAGGGGAACTGGCCATGTTTCTGTGACCCCATCCACTGATGATGTAAGCCCATTTGAGGTCCCGACCCCAAGTTTGGGAACCACTGGCTTAAAGCCTCTATCTGTATATCTCCAATCCCCCCTCCCCTATAGCTTCAATACTGAACCTGCTCTATGCTGTGTTCCATGACCCAAAGGTCAGCCTTAACCCTGGATCTCTTAGAGCAGGGCCCCCGATGCGCCAACACAAAAATCCTCGATCTGTGCTCTTTTGTGTGTTCTGTTCTCAATCTTTGCTGCTTTGAATCTGCTTTCCGTTTCATTTTGTCAGATGTCTATTCCAGAAGTAAAAATCCCCAAAACCTTGGTGGATGAAGAGCTCTGAACGTCACCAGTGCTCTGAATATGTCTTCATTTTATGCTTGAAGTATTAGAAGTTTACAATGCAGAGTTGTGATTGTGGAGTTAAGACCTGTTTAACATCCAGCCTTCTTGCCTCCTTTTGGATGGGGTACATACAGTAGCTTTGACTTCTGATACACAATCGTGGCTGCCTGCCAAGCAACGGGTGTTTTTCTACTGTGAGGAAAATATGAAAGTCTGCTTTAGTGCGCTGTTCTGAAAATTCAGCAAAGAGAAACTACATGCCCTCATGTTCCCTGGTTGTTTTCAGGGGATCTCGAGCAGAATTGGAAGCTTAGTTAGAACATTTCAGTGACTGTCAGGGAAAATGGTCCCCTTTAATATTTTTCTTGCTCCCAGTAAATTTATTTTTTTGTTTAAATTGCTATTTTCCTTGTTTAGTTTTTGTAATTTGCTCGTTTTGGCTTCTTCTGAATTTTAGGCACCAGGTGATAGTTTCTGAGGGTTTCCCCGGCCTATTAAATTGTATGACGTAATCTGTATAGGGGAGAGGGGTTGTTCCCCCCCCACATTTAAGCTAGCAGATATGTTTATAGTATACATTTATTCATCTGACACGCTTGGTTCAGTTTTATAATTTTCAAAATTATACAATTTTTCCAACCTCATTTGTGGGCTTTGTCAGAAATGTAATTACAATAAAAAGCATGGCATTTCTGCTTTAATGAAAGAGTTGAAATGTTTAGATATTTGCAGAGATCCATGGTGGCCTGGAGGAGTACAGATATTTAATTTTTGTAACCATAAACTTTAGTAAAATGCAAATGGTTAATGTAGGGCACAGCCTGCCGGAGAAGTAAGAGCTTTGACATGTGTGTTATTTCTCTTTGCAGGGAGAAAAAAATGAAAGTTCAAGACATAAAAAATAATATCAAGGAGGCCATAGAGGTAAGTATAGCAGCTATTAGGAGTTTAATCGTCTTATTTTGTATGCACATCGGCACTGAACTTGTATTTTAGTTCCTTGCAGGCAAGGTTTTTACAACTAGGCCCAGATTGGCCTAGTGGCTCTGGCAGGGTTGCATGTGATCATGTGGAAGACCTCGATCTATTTCTGGGCTTGGCGATGGTGACAGCATTCACAGCCTCTAGAACGATGACTGGTAAAGGTGATTGAACTTGGGTCATACGTTTACCAGGGTCTGTGGTGGTTTTGTAGAGGTCTATCACTGCAGTGATTGGACTGAAGGGAGGTTACAAACTAAGCAGGAGAAACCTAGGCTATTGTGAATGCAGGCTCAGTAGAGACCTGTTCTGCCTGAACGGAAATTCTAGAGGAGTGTGGAGGGGTTGATCACAACAGGCCTTCATGCATAATCCGGAACAGTTTAATGTCCAGAAAAAGCTGCTTTCTTCAGTTATGGGATATGAATGTTTTCTGCTGATTGCTCTGACATGTCTCCAATCCAAATGAGGTGTGGTATTTATTTCATTTCTAGACTAAGGTGAAAGCACTAACTTAAGTTCTGCTTAGCTTTGGACCAAGCAGTTGGTCTGCTGGCCCTACTGATAAGTGATGTAACTTGCTCTACACCTGGTTGGAAGGAGTTTCTTCCAACTTCTAGATCATTCACTTACCTGTAGATGTTATTAGTACTCTTGGAATCTAACCGCTCTCGGCTCCTTTTCTATTTCTCAAAAATTAAGGGCCCAGTATTGAATTGGGCCGGCTATGCACCTTAGTGATGCATAGCCATCCCCATCAACCTCTAACCCCGGATATTCAATGCTGTGGTCATATGCGGCCCTGGCCTTGAATATCTGGGATCACTGCACATGCCCTGGAGCCCGCAGAAGCTAACCAGGTAGCGGTGATAATACATTACTGCTCAGTTAGTTTCCACGGGTAAAACTAGGCCAACTTCTACTTCACCTAGTTTTACTCGCAGATCGCTAATCGGATAGCAGTGCAATATCGCTGCTACCCAGTTAGCGACTGTTGCCGCCTCTGCTCCGCCCCAGACACATCCCAATGCTAACCAATTATCATCAGGGCATGTAGGGAAGATAATCAGAGATGTTTGGGGTCTGTAAACCATGTAAATGCCTTTCGAATGTCGGCACCTAAGTTCTTCCTTGGTTCTGGCTCCTTTTTATCTTGTTCATTCCATTCTAGTTAGTTTCATCTTGTTAAATTTAGTCATTGACGCAGAGAAACATAATGGCAAAAAGAGTCAATATGGCCACCGACTCGATGGCACTTAACAACAACATCATTATTTCCTCTATCCTGACTTTCTCTAAAGTATACATATTGAGATCTTGGTTTGTCCCCATAAGATTTATAATGAAGACTACTGATCATTTGGATAGCCACCCTCTAGTCTACACAGATTCTATCCTGTTTATATCCTTTTGAAGGTGCGGTCTCCACAATTGCACACTATACTCCAAATGAGGTCGCACCAGAGACTTATACAGAGGCACTGTCACCTCCTTTCTTCTGCTAGACATTCCTCTCCGTATGCACCCAAGCATCCTTCTAGCTTTCACTGACACCTTTTTTACCTGTTTAGCCACTTTGTTTCTTATGATCCTAATCATGCCCAAGTCCTGCTCTTCTTTCATGGACAGCAGTACTTCACCCCTTATACTTTATTGCTTCCTTGGATTTTTGCAGCCCAGATGTGTGATCCTGCATTTTTTAGCATTAAATCTCAGCTGCCAAATTCTTGACCATTCTTCAAGCTTAGCTGGATCCCTCCTCATGTTATCTGCTTCTTCCTGGTGTCTACTGTATTGCATATTTTGGTCTCATCTGCAAAGAGGCAAACCTTACCTGATAGCCCTTCCGCAATGGAGAATAAAACCAGGGAATATTTTAATATCTCTGTATCGTTCCATGGTGTGACCGTATCTTGAGTGTTGTGTGCAATTCTGGTCGCCATATCTTTAAAAGGATATAGCAGAATCAGAAAAGAGAGAAGAGCCATCAAAATGGTAAAGGAGATGAAAGGATACCCCTATGAGGAAATCCTGGCTTAAAAGATTAGGGCTCTTCAACTTGGAAAGGAGATGGCTGAGAGGGGAGATATAATAAAGGTCTATAAATTCATGTATGGAATAGAATGAGTAAACATAGACTGGTTGTTTACTCCTTCAAAAAGTAGAAAGACTAGGGAACATGCGATGAAGCTATATTGTAACCCATTTAAGACTAATAAGAGAAAATATTTTTTCATTCAACGAATAATCAAACTCTGGAATTCATTACCAGAGGATGTAGTAAAAGCTGTTAGTGTAGCTGGGTTTAAAAAAAGGTTTGGACAGGTTTTGTGGAAACCGTATGTACCTTTTTGGGAATCTGCCAAGTACTTTTGATATGAATTGGCCATTTGAAAACAGGATATTGGGTTTGATGGACCTTGGACTGACCTAGTATGGCATTTCTTATGTTTATGGTTAATATCACTAACAAAGATGTTCAAAAGAATTTGACCTAGGACAGATACCTGTGGCACACCACTGGTAACCTCCTTCTCCTCAGAGTGAGCTCCATTTACCTGTACACTTTGCCTCCCACTCAAACAATTTCTAACCCAGTCAGTCATTTTAGATTCCATCCCTGGGGTGCTCCATTCATTTATAAGTTATCTGTCTGGATCGGTGTCAAAGGCTTTACTGAAATCCAACTACACCACATGTAGGACTCTCCTTGGTCCAACTCTCTGGTCACCCAGTCAAATAAATCAATCAGATTTGTGTGACAAGACTGCCTCTGGTAAATCTGTATTGCCTCAGTTCCTGCAGTCCACTGGACTCCAGAAACCTCACTATCCTCTGTTTTAGCAATGTTTCCATTAATTTACTCACTACAGACGTCAGACTAATCGGCCTGTAGTTCTCAACCTCATCCTTACTTCCGCATTTAATTAGTTATATTTATTCATTCATTCATTCTTATATATCGCTTTATCCATGAATTAATGCAGTTAGCACTTGTTTCTTGTAATAAGTTTGTTAACATGAATAGAACATAACCTTTGCACGGGATAACAGTACGGTAACGTAGGATAAAATGTACAATTATTTACATGGTGTTTGCAACATAAAGATAACAATGACTAATGTGGTTTACATTGGCTTTTGTGTAAAGAGTCTACATGTGTCTTTCTCCAGTCCTCTGGGAACATTTCTGACTCTGAATAAACATTGAAAAGGTCAGTCAGTGGAGCCGCTAGAACATCCCCAAGTTCCTTCAGTATTCTTGGATGTATCCCATCCGGCCCCATCGCTTTGTCTGTTTTTAGTTTTGCTAGTTCCTTAGAACAGTCTTCTGAAAATCGTTCAAGATCCCCCTTCATTTCTGTTCCTATTTGTGGGTGTTGTCTGAGGTCCTGCTCCTGGCCCTTCATCTGTGAACACAGAACAAAAATATTTGTTAAGCAATTTCACTTTATCCTCATCAGTATCTACATATTCCTCCCCTTCACCCTTTAGTCTGACAATACCACTTTTGCACTTCCTCCTCTCACTAACGTATCTGAAAAATGTCTTAGCTTCCCATTTTATTGCATTGGCTAGTTCTTCTTCTTTTTGTTTCTTTGTTTTCAGGCTACTTTCCTAGCTTCTCTAAGTTTATTTCCAAATATTTATAGAGAACTTTAAACTGCTTGGATCAATAATCAATAAAGAAACGACAAGCAGTCAAAGCCGATGACGCAGTGCTCTTAGCAGAACGGTTATGAAGGACCTAGACAACATTCTCACTCAAGTGCATAGACATATCTCTGCATACAAAGATTTCACTTGTCCAAGCCTTGATAGTTTCAGTAACGTCATATAGATGTGAAATTAATGTATAACATTAAAACATTTAAAGTTACACCTGTTTGTATACTTGGATGTAAAAGTTTATACATTCAGCGGGCTGAATTCTGGTGTTGAGCATATGACTCAGGTTTGCTCTCGCTGTACTTCCAAACCATGCAATGTATAACTTTGGCTGTTTCATTTGTAAAATGGCTAAAGTTTATGTACAACCACTGGGACTTTAAATGTGAAAAGACTTAAGCTATTAGTGCCATCACAACCACATGACAGCTTTTGAGTCGTTGCGGCCCCCCCCTCCCGATCTATAATTGGCCAGCAGATTTCATCTCTTGCTGTTCATCCTGGTGGGTTTGACACTGGAGGAACCATGGTGTCCCTGGGAATGATGGTAACACACCTTGGGCCAATTTGTGAGGCTGCAGATTGGAGTACAGGCCACGTGCTCAGCAGACCTTTCCTGCACACTGCCTTTCATTGGCGCTCTAGATTTTGGCCTGTTCCTGATAGAGGAGTGGTTGTTGGGATAATTCCTAACTTTTACCCCCACTCATCCCTGCCAGGACCGTTTTTGTTGGTTTATTATAATGGTGGATACAGCTCATACCTTTCAGCAGTAGCTCGAGACAAGTTATACTCGGACTGTAGGTATTTCTCTGTCCCTGGAGTACTCCTAATCTAAATTTGTACCTGAAGCAGTTGGTGGGGGGAGGGGTCGAAGTATTTTGCCCAAGGTCACAAGCACTGTTCCCTCTAAGCTGTGCGCGTGTGCGCGCGCACACACCTCACCGAGCGAGCGCACATACTTTACAACAAAGCGCACAAAAATTACGGTTCTGATTCTGATAGAAAACAACACAGATTTCTTAAAATTTAAAAGTTGTGATTGTAATTACTAGAAATTTTATACTTCATTTAGTAATCGTCTATTTTCATTTAATTTGATTAAAATCAATGTGGTGTACATACTGTATTCTGACATGTAGTCAAATTTTAAAGTATATAACTCTGAGTGTCATTATGTGGCGCACAAAAATTTAACCTTCCTTCAAAAAGCTGCACAGCTGATATTTTATGCGCACACAGCCTACAGAAAATTAGAGGGAACATTGGTCACAAGGACTGTCAGCGGGATTTGAATCCTGGCTTCTCCTGTTCTTAGTCTGTTCCTTAATCACTAAGCTGATTCTTCACGTTAGTTTACTGTTTTCTGGATAAAGATTAAAATGTATAGCGATTTTTCTGTACCTCTTTTGTGTCTTACTGTAATTTGGTTTATCGGGTATGCCTTAGCTTGTCAGTGGTATGGGTTTGATTCTATTAGATGTGCTTATCTTAGGAAAGTAATTATTGGAAATTAGCATCTCTCTAGATATAGCATCCTAAGACTGGCACAACCTCTCGCCCTCTCCTTTTTTGGGAGTTCTGTTTTCTGTATTTGCTATCAAAGAAGAACTGAGGATAGTTGGTTCCAGCAGCTTTTGCTACCTCGTGGTATTGAACTTTATGAAATCTTTAGACTACAATATGGAGAAACTGCCTTAGATATTTAACCCATGCAACGTTGCGAGTTGGCAGCGTGGTTCTATTGGAATTCTGCCCTCCGGTTACAGGTATGCAATTACCCTTCTAAATGCCAGTTTAGCTAGCTAGAATCCTACTGGATAAATCCAAAGTCAGTCCTGAAAAGCAGCCTCCTAGGTGCGAGTGTGCTTGCGGTTTCTTTCTGGGTCCTTCCTTATCTTGAATCTGTTCAGTACCTGTACATGTGGGCTTTCTAATGGTCTCTTCTGCCTAGATGCATGCGATGAAGCCAAGCAGCGCCGTTTGCTGTAGTTCAGTGGTTCTTGAGTTATAGACTTGCTGTAGATTGAGGCCCAGGCATCAGTGTTCTCTACCACAGTGCCATCAACCCCGCTTAGTTCATTTAACACTCTTTTGTACTTTCTAAAATTTCTTTCTTTGTTTTCTTGTTTTACAGACAATAGTGACAGCCATGAATAATTTGGCACCTCCAGTTGCGTTATCCAATCCAGACAACCAGTATCGAATTGACTACATCTTAAATTTAGCTAACCAGAAAGATTTTGAATTTTCTTCGGTAAGTAGAGGCTGTGATTCTTACAAACATGCTTTATCATGATCTTTCAAACTTCTTGCCTATCAAAAGGAAGAATAATTGACTGAACTAGAATTAGAAAACGATATTGTTAAATAAAATTACAAATGTTATCAAAGGTGGCTTTTTCTGGAAGCGCTTTATGTACCTGTTATAACGGTGTCCTGTGGTTTAAGATAGCCCAGTTACAGTCTCGCAGCTAAATGCTGAAATTCTACTCGAACAAGTAACATATTTATGTACCCGATGCTTGCCTGTACAAGAATTCAGGTTAAGGAAAACAGTGGCCTGGTTCTCTTCTGGGCTTGCAGTGTCCTTTCTAGGTCCACATGTGATTGTCCCCTTCTAGCTCAAATCAGAAAAAAATATATTTTTCATTATCCACTTTTAAATTAAGAAGAGCATTCCTTTTCTATCCATGGTTTTGCCTTTTTGTTAGAAATCTGCTGAAGCAAAATGTGGAATATCTTGTGCTTAGGGAAGCATGTGTGTGTGTTTGTCATCGGTTTGGCCTGGGAACTGAGACCCACCATGGATAATCTGAGGAAACCAGTCTACCTGGTTGGTCTGCCAACTCCCCCTCCCCCTCCTCCTCCCACCCCAAAACTGAAGTCCTCCTCTTTCCTTCCTCTTAAATTGCCCTCCTACTGCTCCTCTGTTCCTTTTTTCTTCTTTGTTGTACCCTCTCTCACCCTTTTTTATTTTTGTCCCTCTCCCTCCTCCCTTTGTTCTGTCCATTGAAGTCCAATCCCCCCCCCAAACCTGACCAAGCTTCCTGCTCCCCCTGAATCGTCTCGCCAGCGTGAATCGAGAGGAAGCTGACAGTCTTCAAGCTCCTGCTATCTGCGAGCTGCATCAGTTAGGGAGGGTGTCAAACCACATAGAATTCATTTCATCACAGCCAGGTTACTAGATTTTATAATCTAAACTCGGAGTCAGTCCCAGAATGCTGTGGTGGTCAATCTCGCCACTTATTCACTGGGGGGAGGGGGGGGGTGGGCGGGTGTCATAGTCTCTGTCTCTGCTGTTAGCCTTGAAGGCTGTGTTGATTTTACTAAAGTCTCATACGGGACTGATTTACTGGTCAGCAGATACAGTATTTGAGAATGTTCTCTTTCGGAGACACGGCTTGTTTGGCATTTTGAAGGGCTTTAATGTGGGGGATCTGCGCATGGTTTCTAAGGCACCGAGTTTTGTTTTCTCGTTTGTACCAGCACAGCTCTTGGTAACTTGCCAAAAGTTTGTGCTGTGCTTGACGTCGCAAAGTGGAACAATTCTATACATACATGCAGTAGGATTGGTGAACATGTCTGACTACTAGATATAAAATGTTTCTTTTTAAATATCCAGTCAGAGTGAATTAAAACACTGAATAATAGGAAGTACAGCTTTGTCTAGCAATGATGCGTTGACAGTGTGCGGCGCTAAGAGCGGTGAGGCAGGTAGAGCTGCCTAAGCGTATGTAAGGTGTCCTGGTTTCTACCATTGCCACTCATTCATTTATGAAATGTCTGTGCTGCTCCTGACCTGGAATTGTAAAGTGGAAACATTAATACAATTGCAGTAAATACATTTATAGGAAATGGATTATAACTCACTGAAATAGTGTCATAAATAAAATAGCACAAATACAATAATTAGGAATCCTGGAACGATGCCCACGTGAGATAATAAAAACAAAAATCTCAAGAATATAAAAATGCCCCCGTAAATGCAGATTAGGGCATTTAAGTCCAGTAGACCTAGCTTAAGAATACACAAAACCTATATTGGAATCACAGTTAGATTACCCCCAAATCAACTGCATTAATACAAAGAGATGGTTGTATTTCCCAAACAAATAGGATGCTGATCATATGTTAAAATGTAAGGCAGCAACGCTTAAATACTAACCATAAAGCAATTTATCCCTGCTGGAATTAGGAAGCAGCAAAGACATGTTTATATTCCCAGGATTTAGAGGGTCAGCTTAAATGGTCAGGTCTTAATTGCACATCAGAAATGCAAGCGATCTAGTTATCTTCCTCCAAGGCCGGGGACAGGGCAAACCCTCCCCCCCCCCCAAGAATTTGATGATAAAGCTTAACCATGATCATCCCAACACCTCCCCCCTCCCACAACAATCCAGTAAAAATGAATAACTGGATATCCTATACTGTGTTTTGCACCTGTGTCTGCAGGTAAAAGAACGCGCTGGCGGCTTGTTATGTTTCTGTGGCTGTCGGGATCTGTTTTGATTTGACTGCTGTAACTCTTCGCTGCTGCCCTAGTTGGGCCAGCCCTGCTCAAGGTGAACATGTATTTCAACAGATTGTTTATCAGTCAGCATGCTTTAAAAAAGAATCTTTATTTATGTTTTAAGTAGAAGAGTGTTTTGTGGTTACTGACCCCTCCCCTTATTCTCCTGTTTAATGCACATTTCCATATCGTCTTGTTAGACCAGTCCAGACAAGTGGGTTGTGTTCCCCTACCAGCAGATTGGTGGAAGCAACAAACCAATGAAAAGCCCAGGTTTCAGTGACATCACTCCCATGCCTCTATACGCCTCAGCCAGCAGAGGTCCCTTCAGTATTTCTTTGTCTCCAGCAGATGGTGGATGAATTTTCTCCTCTCTGAAGAAAATCTGAGGATTCAGAGGGAAAGATTGATTAAACGCTCATAAATGACCACCTTAAGAAACAAAGGTGATTCTCTCACTTGACCGCGACATGGGAGGCTCCACTAGACTGCGGTCTTTTCGTTAGCTATCAGAGGAGGGAAAACTGGTTCATCTCCATGCCCTTATCATGAAGAGCTGTTGAGCAGCCACAAAATTGGAAGGATTGGGAAGGATCTGGAAGAGTGCAGTAGCCTCACACAACTTTGATGTCCCCTCCCCTCCTCTCTCTCTCCTGCTCTGTCCCAAAGATGGCAGAAAGCTCTGAGGGATCTTCCTGCCAGTCACCTTAAACACAGTGCTGCGCAGCCAGCCAGTAACAGTTTCAGGGAGTAAAGCTGAGCCTGGCACAGGTCCTGTGCCTGGAGCTTTCAGGGGGTGAGTACCAAGGCTTGACCTTGTCATTGTCCTTTTTGGGGGCTCCCAATTCCATCTTCCTGGGATGCAATTCGGGGTGGACCCCTGATGACCATTGTTGCGGTGTGGGGGTTTCCTGCCGTGTTTTCTGCACGCATTAATAGCGTTTTTACCTATTGTGCACCTAGTGTTCAAGCAGTCCTAATGTGCGCTCCACCCAAGTGGCCCCAAGGTGCACTTCTTCCCTAGCACCTGTCATGTGCATTGCATAAAAGCACAGTTAATGCACGCCTTCCGGCCACCACAGCATTAGTGTGTGCTGTTGTGATACTTGCCTAACTCTTTATATCTTCTTCCAGAAAATATTGTCTGACCTGTGGCAAGCGAGATGCCACATCCCCATGTTCTGGACTCTGCTGCTCTTGCATGGCAGATTCTGTCTCATCCCTGGAGGGCCTGCTTACCCCCTCCTAGCCAGGGGGATACAGTTAGTCCGATCTTGCCTGCCTCAGGGCAGGAGGTGACAGATGGCACCATGGGTAAGGATATCCAGCCGGCTGCAGGGTCTGGCGACTGTGCTATGAGCCGCTCATTGTCCGGGGGGGAGGGGGGTTCCATGGCAGTGGTGCTCCCTGATGTTGGGGAGTCATTTCCAAGAGGAGAGCTTCCGGACTCTGGATTGTCCTCCCTGGTATTCTTTTCCTTTTTGCAGCAGGCTTGATCCGTCTGGCATGGAAATTCAGACCCTGTGGCCTCTGGGTGCCCCTAGGCACAGTCTCGTGTGGGGCAGGCTGAGAGTGGAAGCCCTGTTCGATTATCTTTGATTAAGCGTCCCTGGCGAGCGGCGCCCCCTGAACATGTGGAACAGCTGGTAGTTGTCTGTGATTTTGACTATGACTCTGATTCAGATGGCTTGGTACTGGGCTCTGATGTGGATGAAGAAGTTCACATGCCTTCAGAGGATTGTGCAGAGGCTTATCTTGGAAGGAGGAGCCGGTGGCATTGATGAACAGAGTCTCATCCACTTTGAACTTGATGGATGCTTCCAGCATGGAGCAGGAGCAGAAGGCACACATGCTCCTTTAAGAAGTGCACAAATCTACTAACCTCATCCTGTTCCTGAGTGTGATCAAGAATATGATCTGGACGGAGTGGGGCTCTCCCGACTCTTTGCTTAAGGGGTTAAAAGTGTAAGAAGATCTCCGCTCTCCCGGAGGAGGAGTGCGTTGAGTGGTTTGGTTTTCCCAAGGTGGAAGCACAAGTTATGGAAGTTACTGGATGGACCACCATTCCTGTGGAAGGCAGATCACCTTAAAGGATTTTCTGGATCGTTGGGTAAATTTGTTGCTGAAAAAACAGTTCACTGTGGTAACTACTATTCTGCAGCTGGCGGTGATGTCTCGAGCCCTGCTCCAGTGGATTCACTCTCTTCCACTGGATGATATTTTCCCTCTTTTGGAGTCTGCTACAACCTTCCTTTCTGATGGCATGTATGACATGGTATGCTTGGCAGCCATGGATTGTGCCCTGATGATGGTGTCATGGCATTGGATTAGCTCTAGCACTGGGCAGCTAACACATCTTCCAAAGCCCGGTTGGCCCAACTGGCTTTTAATGGGAAGCTTCTGGTTGGAGCCGATTTGGAGAAGCTAGTGGGAGACAAAATCTTACAGACTTCTGGGAGAGAGGACCAAGGGGCCTGTAAAGCGGACTGGTGCCCGTTCCTGGCAATCTCCACCCATTCACAAAGGGCATGCTGGCCGTATTCCTGGAGTTTTTGGGACTCTTCATTGTTACCGACCTGTAAAATCTTCATCCCCTGTTTCTGGGCTTTGGGCTCATTATCAGTCTTTTCATGGAGCATGTGGGTCCAGGGGTTCTATCCCTTCTAGAGGAGGACCCTCCTGGGCTGCACATTGAAAGTTTGGAGGCCTATTCCCTGGTTCCTCCAGTTGGAGACAGACTTCGCCTTTTCTTTCAGAAATAGGCCCAGGTTACCAGGGATCCACTGGGTGCTAGACACCATTCAGCTCTGCTATGTCCTGGAATACAAAGAGTCAATTCCAGATGCCTTCATCTCCCCTTGTGGGTCTGCGATAAAGCAAAACAAACAAAAAGAAAAAGTGTCACTGTGTGGACCACCTTGGACAAGTTGTTGTGCCCAAAGACAGTGATGCTCATCCTGCTGAATGAGCAGGACAAAGGCAGATAATCCATCTTTTTTGTGGTGCCCAAAAAAGATGGTTCCTTCTAGCTCATTTTGGACTTCAAGGGCATCAACGAGCACTTGCGTGCCCTATGTCTCCAAATGGAAAACTTGTGCTCCATGACCAAGCACTGTGCCGAAGGGAGTTCTTGGCTTCTCTGGATCTGGCCAAGGGGTATTTCACATCCCGATCTGAGCGGATCAACAAAGTATCTGCATTTTTGCTGTGCTCGGCTCTTGCTATCAGTTCGCTGATAAAACCGAATCACAGACCGTATTTCACAGTCGGAGGGCCACTGAATTGGCATCTGCTTTTGCACAAGGCATGCCTGGAGCCGGCACGCATGCTTGTTTCTACAGGGGGAAAACATTCACAAAGCTACAGCCAATCGGACCTTACTTTAAAAATAACCCTCGTATATTAATTTTTGGTTTATACATATTTATCAAACGTCAATGCATCCCAATACAACAGAGATGATCCCACCTCTCTGGTTCTCAATGACTAACTCTCCAAAAATAACTGCACAGAAGCCAGGGCTTTACGATTTCAGAATCTCAGCACACCTTTACAGGTTCTGATTTAACTTGGTAGAGGGGCCAAAAGTAGCAGTGCTATAAAGGAGAAACCCCTCCTTCTTCTTTGTTCTGATGCCAGGATTACTAACAGCCCATTCTCTTAACATCAGAGCCGGCTAAACCATCAGGCACACACACTAGGTGGTCTCCTAGGGTGGCCACTTTTTGGGGGGAGGATACAGCAAAGAGCAGGACATTCAAAGCTAAGTAATAGATTCTGACAAGTAGGGGGTGTGTAAGCCTTAAGGTTTGCCTATGGTGCCAACACCTTGAATCAACTCTGGAACTGGCCCTGCTGAACTTACGCTTAGGCTTGTAGACTTCAGTACAAGAAGCTTAATATCTTGGGGCCAACACATTTGAAGCTTTAGAGGTAAACCAGATCACCTGGAAGTGCATGTAGTACAAGAGGCATCCAGTGTAGACACGTCGCAATAGTTGAGCCATGGTCATACCTCCATAACCTTCCTACGGTCCTTGCAACGGTGTATTGAATCATCTGCTTGTTCAGTGGTCTCTGTCGAGCAGAATTTCATTTTTTAGATGGTAGTTTTCCCGTGGTAGAATTAGTTTGAGAGTGAAGTCGTTTTGTAGATGCTCCATGGAGCTGCTTTTCTTCCCTGCATCCTATTTTAGGAGCATCGTTGGCTCATACATCAGACTAATAGATGGACCTTTCCACTCACTCTGATTGGATGATCACAGGCGACCGAAAAAGCAGGTCATGATCATCTCTCAATAAACGAGAGAGGGTGGCCTTAGGAAACAAAAAAAAAAAAAAAAAAAAAGGGAGGGAGAGGGGTCAGAGGTAGCCAAAAAGGTGCAGGAAAATTTACTTTAATAGTGCCAGATAAAAAGACATATAAAAATAACAGATGTTAGCAAATATCACTGCTTCATCTTGTAATTTTTTTTTTAAAACCTTAAATGCATTGCTTTCATAAAACACTCGACATGTTAAGCTTTGAAGGTAGCGTGGTGGAACTTAACTAGCCCCTAGTTCTCATCAGTAGACAACTAAGGGGCTTGTTTACAAAGCCGCGGTAGCGGTTTGCGATCGTAATCGGAGCCGCGGCCCCATTGATTTCAATGGGGCCGCGGCTGCGATCGCGATCGCGAACCACTACCGCGGCTTTGTAAACAAGCCCCTAAGTCATGACTTAGTTTGAGAGAGATGTTTCTCTGCTCTGGTGGAGATGCTTTCTGACTTAGGGCACACGTGCTAAGCATGTTTCCGAAAATGGGAGAGAAGATGTTAGTGCATCTGGCCTTTAGTGTTTTTCCGTGTCTGCTTCACCGTCATTGTGCTTTTTTGGAGTTGCGCATGCTAATGCTCATGTCGACTAGATCGGTACTCGGAAGCATGTATTTAAGTTAATACAAGATGCAACAATGTTCTCATTCTTTTGATCAGATCCTTATATGAGGAAGCTTGTGGCCAACATTTAAAGGGTCAGTGCACCTTTTCATTAAATGTGGGGAGTTTTCTACATCTATGGATGGTACTAAAATGTGGTGATGCGTATACTGTAACGTGCACAAAATCTTAGCTACCCATTAATTAATCTTTTCTCTCCATAATAGAATCATGCTTGGTGCTCCAGCAAGTCAGTCTGGTTAGTTGGGAGTATAGTACCCAAAAGAACCTCTGATGAAATGATGACAAACATTTTTAATGTGTCCCCCCCCCCCCCCCGAGGAGTGTATGAAGTAGTTAAGCCTACCCATCCCCCCCATAAAAAAACGAAAGCATCTGTCTGATCAACTTTTGATGGTCCATGGTTTATAATACAATGCATGTATATTTTTTATGTTTCAACATCACATGAGTGTTCAAAGCATGCTTATATGATGCACGAAGTTACCATCAAATAGGTGGACGCACAGGTTGCAGGTGGGGCTTTATGATCATGTTGATATAATACATTTCTGAGCTGCTTTTGAAAGCCACACCCCTTCCTCAGGTCCAAACAAATGTACGGTGCTTTGAAATACCCCGCTGTATTTAATTTCAGGATGTGATCTAAAACCGTCTGCTGGCATACTGCACTTTCCCTGCTTTTGCAGTATTTATAGAACTTCCAAGCCATCCTTTCCCTTAGCAGCATACTTAGGAAAATAATTAACAGGTTTCACCCCTTAGGATTCTGTGAACTAAGCTGCAGTCTCATCAGAGCTCATTTGAGTCCAGGTTATATTCCTCTGGTAGCTGCCGCACAAAACCTGTGGAATAATTAAGGTGAATTGAATTGGTGGAATCAGCAGGGAGCCCAGAATTTAAAACTCTCAGCGGGTGGCTGCTAATTGAAATGTTGAGTCTTTCTCTGCCTGAGTCAGAAATGTGAAGATGTTGCTTGCATTTTTACAAGTATTTTTTATTTATTTTAAAGGAATTTTTTTTCTATACCATCTTAGTAATTTACATCATTCAAAGTGTTTTACATAGCCAAAAGGCAAAGTTTGGGGTGTAAGAAATTAAGGAGCGATTGAAATACAGAAAATATCCTCTCCTTTGCTGCCAACCAATCTTAAATAAAGTTTGGACCAAACAAAACGATGTTAGCATGTATTCATGTTAACCGATCAGCTCTGCTGGAAAGGCGGGTAGGTAGAATGACCAAGTATGTGGGTTTTCAGGTTTTGTGGGTTGTGCTCTTCTTAAAAAAAAAAAAAAAAAAGTCACCATACAGGAAGGCACAAAACTTAAAGAGGAATGCTACCTGCCTTGTGGCTCTGAACAGTCTTTAAGAGCTTTCCCAGAACCCTAACTTAGGAGCTCTGAGCGCTCCAAGCTAAGCTAGCTATATAATCAACATACAACACTCGGAAAGAGAAACTACTGTTCCCTGGTTTTTATTTCTATGATTTGAATAGCAAGCTGTGGGTAACACCAGGAAAAGTAAGAAAGGTATTAATTTTTTACCTTATAAAAGACTATGTCAAACTGGTCTGTTGCCATTCTGAAGTTTTTTATTTATTTTAACACATTTATGGCCCACTGATTCATTGTCCTCAGCAGGTACACAATACATTACAATACACGGGCTGATGCAGAGATATTAGTACACAGTTTGCACATAGTGTGACATCTGCACATACTTATCGCCGCACCAGAATGCAGAGACGGGATTGGCGCAAGCGTTACCTGTGCACAAATGGCTGTGCAGATACAATAGTAGCACGGTGCCTGTTATAATTACACTATAATGAGCTGCGCATATTCGGATGACATGGTAACAAGGTCATTAGCTATTCCACCCGTAAGCAAAGAAATGTACCGAAGACAGAAAAGCAGAGTACAGAGTTCGGTAGCGCCATTGTTTGAAGGCCTGGTCAGAGATGAAGTAAAGCTTCAGCACGTGTAAAAGGAGACTTTAGTGTGGGTGTAGGAGAAAACTCTGGCTCGTATAGGAGAAAACGGATCTGCGTGTAGGAAACCAGAAATGTGTTTTGGTGTGTTTACCCACTGGAGTCCCTTGTTTACTATGCTTACAAAACATGTAACCACACCAGCTCCGCAAACCACTCTCTTGGGAACTAAAATTAAGTGCACAATTTTCCCCACCGCCAAGTAAATCATTATTCTCCAGGACCAAGCAGGAAGTCAGTCCTCACTTACGGGTGACGTCGGCGCCGACGGAGCCCTCACAGAGCAATTTTCCCCAGCTTTCAAAGAAAGCCTTTGGGAATTGCAGCGCGCATGCGCGGTCGTCTTCCCGCCCGAGGGTGCCATCTTAGCCAGTCTTCTTTTTTCCGCGGAGCCCTACAGACGTCCCCGTCTTGTCCCCGCGAAAAAGTCGATTTTCTTCATTATTTTATTCTTTTTCCTTCGGTTCGACGCCGATCTTTTTCCCGCCCGGACTCGCGACGCCGGTCACGAGTCCTCTTACTTTTTTCGGTTTTTCTGACTTTGTCAGTTTTCGTTTTCGATTTTTCCCTGGCAGCCCGGTCCTTTGACCTCGCAGGGGCCCTTTTTCCCCCGATGGCTGCCAGTGGGTTTAAGCGGTGTGGTCGGTGTGACCGAAATATGTCACTAACTGACACACACGACTTTTGCCTCCGCTGCCTGGGCCCGGATCATGAGGAACTGATCTGTGGGCCCTGCAGCAAAATGTCCTCAAAGGCGTTGAGAAGTCGGCGGCATCAGCGTGAGAGAATCTTCGCTGACCCCAGCCGTACCCGGACCTCGTCGGAGGCCTCCGCGTCGAAAGGCTCCAGCTCGGACCGTCGCCGGAGTTCCTCCGACCGGGGTTCTCCCTCCGGGGACCATCGTCGGAAGGTGAAACCCACGAGGGCGGCGTCGGTGGACGCTCCTGGTTCCGCAAGGGCCAGGTCGCATAGCCCCGACAGCCGCCCCGGGTCCTTGGAGAAGGAACTCGTCCCGAAGCGACCTCGCCTGGAGTCGGAGATGCCTGCTCGGGTAAGTCCTGTGGTCCTTCTGGATTCGCCTCCGCGACAGCCGACGTCGGGCCCGACGCCGTCGGGGCCCGAGTCGGGGGCTGCTGGGTCACCTGAGCTCGGACTCAGGTTGACGGCCTTGGAGAGCAGACTGTCTGCCTTCATGGACCAGCAGAGGGCACTGCTCGCTGGCCTCGCTGGCGCCGCTGCCCCGACCGCCGGGACGTCGACGTCCAAGTCGACCCCGGAGACCGAGCCGATCCTCGAGTCGCTGAGAACTCGAGTCGATCCTCGGTCGAGGTCACCCTCGGCCTCCCGTTCGGGACCGAGGTCGCCGACGCCGACTCCCTCGGCGTCGGGGCGGCTGGCGCCGCGCCCTGCCCGGGCCGACCCCACCGAGTCCTCGTCGGAGTCGGTCTGGGAGTCTGAGGAGGAAGAGTCGCCTGATTCTTTCCGGACTCGGTGTGTCCCATCGGACTCACCGGAGTCCGAGCCTCGGAAGCAGTCCCCCCCGGAGGATGCCCGGTTCTCGGACTTCGTTAGGGATATGGCCAAGGCTTTGGCCTTCCCTGCGGATCCCGAGGAGGAGCCTCGAGCCGAAGAGCTCGACGCCCTCCAGTATGACTCTCCCGCGAGGGAACACTTTACTGTACCGGTTCCTCCTATGCTGGAACGACTACTCTTCCGCATGTGGGAGAGTCCGGCCTCCTCGCCGGTCCTGAGCAAGCGGGTCGATTCTATCTATCGAGTCCGCAAGAGCCCTGGCTTTCAAAAGGCACAGCTGCCACACCATTCCATGGTAGTGGAATCGGCCATGCATCGTCTTAAGAGCCAGAAGATGCACTCCTCGGTGCCTCCTGGCAGGGAGGCCCGTAACCTGGATGGCCTTGGCAAGAAGTGTTTCCAGGGCTCTATGCTCGCATGTCGTGTCCAGACTTACCAGCTATACATGGGCATGTATCTCCGGGATCTGGCTAAAGAGCTAGCCGGATTCTCCGCTGGTTTGTCCGAGGAACCCTTGCGGAGGTTCCTGGCCTTGTCCACTGGCATTCGGGAATGCTCAAAGTTCATGTCCCGCGCAGCCTATGATGGCTTTGAAGCATCGGCTCGAGTGGCCGCAGCCGGCATCGGTGCCCACCGACAGGCTTGGCTTCAGTCGTCTGACCTTGAGCCCTGGGTGCAGGACAAGTTGGTCGATGTCCCCTGCCGAGGCGAAAACCTCTTTGGCAAGCCCATGGCGGAAAAGGCTGCGCAAATTGAGACTGAGACTCTCACCAGGACCAGGCTTTCTAGGAAGACCTCCGCCCCTTCCCAGAAAAAGAAGGGCTCGGGGAAAAAGTCCTTTTACCCGAGGAAGGCGGCTGCCTACAAACAATACCCCCATTATCAGGCCCCTGCAGCTCCCCAACAGGGCCAGCAGGCCAAGGGAAGGGGTAACGGGTCCCGTAGGCAGCAAGCCCCCAAGCCTGCACCACCAGCCCCTGCTCAGCAGGGTGGGGGTTTTTGACTCGCAAAGCATAGCCTCTCCCCCCCCGCTGGTTCCTCCCAGCACCGGAGGCCGGCTGGTTCACTTCGCCCACAGGTGGTCCAGCATCACCGCAGATGCCTGGGTGCTTCAAGTCGTGCGGGAAGGCTATCTTCTCCACTTCCACCAGGTCCCTCCCTCCTATTTTCCGGGAGAACCTCCACGACCCCCTCTGCACAGGGAATTACTCCTTCAGGAGTTAGCAGGTCTTCTGCAGGAACAGGCGGTGGAACCGGTGCCACACCACCTGAGAGGTCAAGGTTTTTATTCCAGGTATTTTCTAATACCAAAGAGAACAGGGGGCCTCAGACCCATCCTGGACTTGCGCAACCTCAACAAGTTCCTTGTGCGGGAGAAGTTCAAAATGCTTACCCTTGGAATCCTTCTGCCCTACCTCCAGCAGGGAGATTGGCTATGCTCCTGGGATCTAAAGGATGCCTACACGCACATCCTCATCCACCCAAGCCACCGCCAATACCTAAGGTTTGTGGTGGCAGGAAATCATTACCAGTACAGAGTACTCCCCTTTGGCCTGTCCTCCGCGCCGCGAGTCTTCACAAAATGTCTCGCGGTGGTGGCGGCCTATCTCCGGCTTCACGGCCTCTGTCTTTCCGTACCTCGACGACTGGCTCATCAGAGCAGCGTCCGCTCGGGAGGTCACCAACGCCACGCGCCGCACGGTGACTCTTCTGCAGCACTTGGGCTTTGTTATAAACTTCGCAAAGTCCACTTTGCTCCCCTCGCAGGATCTCGAGTTCATCGGCGCAAGGCTGCACACTCCTCAGGCGCGAGCATACCTACCGCTCGACAGGGCTCAACGGCTCATGGACCTAGCCGACCGTTTTCGCAGCCAGCCCCTGGTCTCCGCCAGGCGCTTCCTGAGACTACTCGGCCATATGGCTTCCACCGTCCATGTGACCCCCAATGCCCGCCTGAATATGCGGCCTGCTCAATGGTGTCTCCGCCAGCAGTGGCAACAAGCCACAGGCGGCCTAGCAGACCTGGTGCGCGTCTCCGAGCCGCTGATCTCGTCTCTTCGGTGGTGGCTTCGGCAGCCGAACCTGATATTTGGAATGCCTTTCCAGTCACCTCAGCCGACCCGGGTGCTGACCACGGATGCATCCCTCCTGGGCTGGGGAGCACATTGCCAAGGGGCACGTACTCAGGGCCTCTGGACCACTTGGGAGTCTGCTCAGCAGATCAACTTCCTGGAGCTCAGGGCGATCCGCCTGGCTCTCAAAGCCTTCTCCCACCTGACTTCTCACCAGTCCGTCCTCGTCCAGACGGACAATCAAGTTGCCATGTTCTACGTGAAAAAGCAGGGGGGCACGGGCTCCTTCCTCCTCTGCCGGGAGGCACAGAAGCTCTGCTCTTGGTCCGTCAGTCACGGCATTCTCCTCAAGGCAGTTTATCTCCCGGGCCAAGAGAATTGCCTGGCAGACAAACTCAGCAGGATCCTCCAGCCGCACGAGTGGCGTCTGGATCCCTTGGTAGTTCAGAAGCTCTTCCTAAAGTGGGGCCTCCCCACGGTGGATCTCTTTGCCAGTCCTCACAACCGGCAGCTTCCTCGCTTCTGCTCTCGTCAGCCACACCCCCTTCGGGTTGCGGCGGACGCTTTTCTGATTTCATGGTCGGGGAGCCTTCTGTACGCTTTCCCTCCCATCCCGCTAGTCTCTCGGACTCTTTTCAAGGTGCTCCGAGACAACGCCTTCATGATCCTGGTGGCCCCTCGCTGGCCCAGACAGCCATGGTTTCCGCTCCTACTGCAACTAGCGGTGGAGGATCCATTCCCTCTGGGGGTACAACCGGATCTCCTCACTCAGGATCAGGGGTCTCTACTACACCCCAACCTCAGGTCTCTCAACCTCATGGCCTGGCTGCTGAGAGGGTAGTCCTTGCTCCCCTTCTCCTGCCGGCGGAGGTGGAGGAGGTCGTCTTAGCTTTGCGACGCCCTTCTACCCGCAAATGCTACGCCCTTAAATGGCGTCGCTTTGCCCTCTGGTGTACCCAACAGTCTCAGGATCCCTTCTCCTGCCCGGTGTCGGTGATCTTGCAATACTTGCTACACCTCTCTAATCTGGGACTTAAGTCCAACTCCGTCAAAGTTCACCTCAGTGCTCTTTCGGCACATCATGTGCCGGTGGACGGTAGACCTCTCTCCAGCGACCCTCTCGTAGCGAGGTTTCTCCGAGGTCTCCTTCTACTTAAACCACCTCTGCGCCCGCCAGCACCTGACTGGGACCTGAATGTGGTTTTGCAGCGGATCACCTGTCCGCCTTTTGAACCTATGGCTACCTGTTCTCTCCGTTTTCTGTCTTGGAAAACACTGTTCTTGATAGCCCTCACTTCCGCTAGACGCGTAAGTGAATTGCAGGCCCTCGTGTCTGATCCCCCTTACACTCGGTTCTACAAAAATAGGGTAGTCCTACGGACTCACCCAAAATTTCTTCCAAAAGTGGTCTCCCCTTTTCACATCAATCAGGAGGTGGTACTTCCAACCTTCTTTCCCAGACCACACTCCAGCCGAGCTGAAACGGTCCTCCATACCCTGGACTGTAGAAGGGCTTTGAACTTCTACCTTGACCGTACGCGGGAGCACCGTAAAGCTGCTCAGCTTTTTGTGTCTTTTGACCCCAATAAATTGGGGCTCCCGGTCTCCAAGCGTACTCTGTCCATCTGGGTTGCGGACTGTATCTCTTGGGCTTATGGGGCAGCCGGACTCTCCTTAGAAAGTCGAGTCACGGCTCATTGCGTTCGGGCAAAGGCTACGTCAGTGGCTTACCTCCGCTCTGTTCCGCTGGCAGACATCTGCCGGGCCGCTACTTGGTCTTCGAGCCAGACTTTTGCGGTCCATTACTGTCTCGAGAGGGAGTCCCGCAGGGACAGTGCTTTCGGACAGGCAGTCCTCCGTAATCTCTTTGAGGTCTGAGCAACTCCTACCCTCCATCCCGGATGTGGGCTACCGGTGGGTGATAATTCAGCGAAGATTCTTTCCTTCTGTGCTGCTGAGCTAGAGGGAGCTCATTTTTGTGCTTAGGGTCTCCGGTAGCCTTGAGCTTGGGAGTCCCATAAGTGAGGACTGACTTCCTGCTTGGTCCTGGAGAAAGCGTAGTTACTCACCTGTAACAGGTGTTCTCCAGGAGCAGCAGGAATCAGTCCTCACTACCCTCCCTCCTCCCCTTGGAGTTGCAATCGTCTGCTTATGTTCTTTTTGCAAAATTTTATGCTGTCTTTTTTAGCTATGTCATCTGACTGGCTAAGATGGCACCCTCGGGCGGGAAGACGACCGCGCATGCGCGCTGCAATTCCCAAAGGCTTTCTTTGAAAGCTGGGGAAAATTGCTCCGCGAGGGCTCCGTCGGCGCCGACGTCACCCGTAAGTGAGGACTGATTCCTGCTGCTCCTGGAGAACACCTGTTACAGGTGAGTAACTACGCTTTACTCCATGCTGAAAATGTTTGTTAAATATAATAAATAGTTATTTTAAACTTTGCTACAGATAAGTGGCCACTAGCGCATAAGCTGCTTCTGTAGCGTCTGGCACCGCCATTAGCAGAAGCTTTATTCACATGCATCTGTCGCCCATCACATATTTAGCACAGAAGGTTTGCACATATCTTATTTGCATATGACATACTGGTGTACGACGTTTATGGTGCTCTTACATTAGAGAACCGTATGCATGGCTTTTAGCAAACGACTCTAATGCCCGCTTTCTGCATCGGCCCAACAGTGACATACATTAAAATTAACACTCTGACACAAATGTGAGAAGCTATCCTTAATCATTAAGCCTTCCTCAAAAACACTGCTTTAAGCATCTTCCTAAAATCAAACCTGGCAGGCAAAGAAAATTCGGCAACCCATTCCACAGCTTTGGGCCCATGCATGAAAAAGCACTGTTCTGAGTTTGCACTAATCTGGCTACTCACAAAGAGGGACCTTCCAGTAAATTCTGATTTAGAGAGTACATGTAGGTTGGTAGGGTACTAACACATTTAATGGTAAAGGGTAACCCAGGAACAGATGCTTAGAAACTCAACCATAAATTTTATCGGCAGCCAGTGGAGTTGCTGTAATGCTGGGGAAATATAATCAGGGTGCTTCAACCCAGAGACTATATGGGCGGCTACGTTTTGAACCATTTGCAGTGCTCATAATCTGTGAGCCCAAGTATACTAGCTTGTAATAATCCATTGGCAACAAGACAGTGCAAAAACGAGAGGCATCAAGATAAGGCTTGAGCCTTCAAAGCTGTATGTGCTTTAGAAAGGCAGTCCTGACGACATACCTTTTAATTGTAAGCAAAAAGTGAGTTTAGTATCGAGGAGGACACCCAAATAAGATACTAACTCTTGAACATCAATCACATGACCCTTAATCACTATTTATTTATGATAAGCAATAGTAGTGATAGTATTCGCCGAGGCAACTCATCTGAACCATTACCTTGCAAGAACAATTATTTAGTCTTCTCAACATTCAAACTCAGACAATGCTTCGCCAACCACTGGGCACCTTGTAGAATAGCTTGCTGGATGTTTGCATCTCCAGGAACAAGCAGGAATGAGTCTTCACATGTGGGGGTACGTCGGCGCCGACGGAGCCCACACGGGAATGCTCACCAGCATCCAATCAGAAGGCTTTTGGGAGCATCCCTCGCGCCTGTGCGGTGGCTTCCCGCCTTTCCCACTGCCTCTCCCCAGTTTTCGTTTTTCCGCGGAGCCGGCAGGACGTACCTCCTGTCACCGCAGAAACTTTTTTCTTCAATATTCTTTTGTTTTTGTTTTCTTGTGGTCGCGGCTTTTCCCACTGATACCGGCGTTGTCGGTGTTCTATTTTCTTTATCCTTTCTTTTTTCTTTCAAAAAAAACCAAACTAGTTTTGGTTTCTCTTTAGAGGCCTACGGGTCCTTCCAGCATGAAGCTGCCTTCCCCTAAGAAGTGCTGCCACTGTGGAAACTTAGTTTTCGTTTTAGACTCCAGCTCCTGGTGTCTAACCTGTTTGGGGCCTGACCCTTGTTCCCCCAATTCGTTGGGCTTTAGTGTCGGGAGAAGACCCTCTCTCTTTCGGGTGTCCCTCGACGCCGTCTTTCCTCCTGAGGTGCGGATACCGGTTTCTTCTCCTCTCCGGGATCAGGTAACCCACAAACAGTCTGTTAAGACTAGCCAATCCTTGAGGGGTAAGTCTCATGCCCGGCATGATGACGGCTCCGGCCTTCCCCTCAAGACCCCATTGGCAAGAAAACCCCGGCGGGAGTCTTCGGGCTCCAAAGCATTCACGGGGTTTCAGGTTGTTCCTGGGGTTCACTCCTCACACCTCATACCTGAGCCATGCTCGGCGGTGGTATCCGCTTTGAGCGGTACCGATTCCCCGGCATCGGCATCGGCGTCGAGTGCTCCACTCTTCGCCGAGGATCGTCAACTGGTGTCCTCGGTGCCTTCGGGGCCGATCGACTCTACCCAGACTGGCTTTCCTGCATCCCAGAAACAGCAAACTGCCACGTAGGCAACAGGAACCAGTCAGAAACCGTGGCAGGAGGTTCAAATTGACCTTTATTGATCCACGGATAAGATGCGCCAAACCCAACACAGGCCGTGTTTCGTACACCACTTCCTCAGGGGTTATAGGCTAACTACAACAATTTCTTTTTGCTGTTGTTTTCATGTGTATGTATATTTGTAGTGAGCCTATAACCCCTGAGGAAGTGGTGTACGAAACACGGCCTGTGTTGGGTTTGGCGCATCTTATCCGTGGATCAATAAAGGTCAATTTGAACCTCCTGCCACGGTTTCTGACTGTTTCCTGCATCCCAGCCATGCACGGGCTTGGTACCGGCTTCGAGCGGTGCATATTCCCCGGCGTCGGTGTCGAGTGACTTGCTCGTCACCGGGGATCGGCGTTGGGTGTCCTCGGTTCCTTCGGGGCCGATCGACCCGACCCGAACGGCCTCTCCTGCAACCCACCCAGCCGCGGGGTTGGTGTCTGCTTCGGGCGGTGCCGATTCCCCGGCGTTGAGGCCAGTGTCGAGCGCTCCGCTCGTCACTAGGGGCTGTCATCCGGGGTCCTCGGGGCCCTCAGTCGATATGACCCAGACGGGGTTCCCACTGTCCGGACCAGCCGCAGGGTGGGTTCCGGCTTCGAGCGGCACCGATGCCCTGGCATCGGCGTTGGCGTCGAGTGTCCCATTCTCCACCGGGGCTCGTCGCCGGGTGTCTTGGGCCTCGGGGCCGATTGATACGCCGGATGGGTTTCCCCCCCAGGCTCGGAGGGGGTACTGGCCTCGGGCGGTACCGATACCCCGACCTCGGCGTCGGTGTCGGGTGCTCCTCTTTTCACCGGGCGTCATCTGCGGACGTCCTCGACGCCTTCGGCGCCGATCGATGCGATTCTGCTTGACCTTCAGGGGCAGGCATCGCCGGCGCCCCCTCCGGCGCCGGTGCACTCCAGGCGGGCATCGGTAACCTCGCTCGGTTCGATGCCCAGTCTAGAATCGTTGTCCAGCCTTGGATGACTGGGGTCCGACGCGCTTCGGATCCGACCCGTGTCCCTTCCCACTACACAGTGCCAAGGATAATCACCGAAGCTCCCTGGTGGCCTCGGTACCGCCTCGGCACCGCCTTGGCAATCCCCGCTGCCTGCTACAAGGGCCTTACCGTCCCCGGTATCGAGGTCGACTCCCGCTGTTCCATCGGTGTCGTCGATCCGTTCTATGCCTAGCTTGGAATCGATACCGGGAACCGACGATGCGGTACTCACTGCCTTGAACCGGAGCGGTCGGTATCCCTCTCTCTCTAGCGGGCTTCCTTCGGGCGCTCAAGCTGCTGCAGCCACATCTGCATGCCCAGGATTGGTTCAGCTGGGAGACCCCTTCCTTTCAGGAATTTCTCCTTGCCATGGCAGCCTTTCTTGCCATCCCTATCCCTGGTCCTACTCTTACCCAGGGTCCTGCAGAAAAAGAAAGCATTATGCTTCCTTTGCATCCTTCCGTGCAGGATATTCTTCTAGGGATTTGGCAGTCACCCCTGAGGGTTCCAGCGCCTTCTACAGCCATGCATGCTCTGTATCAGGTGCCCCCCTCTCCGGTGTTTCAGAAAAACCAACTCCCACATCATTCTATTGTAGTGGAGTCAGCGATGAGGAAAGTCAGGAGTAAGAAGAAGCATTCTTCCTACCCTCCAGGTCGTGCATCCAAGACACTGGATGCCTTTGGGCGTCAAACCTTCCAGACTTCGATGCTGGCTTCAAGGATTATCTCATATATTTTTTATATGAGTCTAACGCTTCGGGAGGTCACGGAGAAGTTATCTCTTATGTCTCCCTTTTTGTCAGAACCGAAGGCCTCTGACTATTCCTTGCTTCTTAATCATAGCAGGAATATCGCTTGGTTTCTCTCCCGTGCTGCTCTAGACTCTTTCGAGTCTGTTAGCAGGTCCTCGACTATTGCCATTGGAGCACGTCGAACAGCCTGGCTGCAGGCTTCAGACTTGAACAGATGGGCGCAACATACACTGGGTAACTCCCCGTGTACTGGGGGAAATCTTTTCAATAGAGAGGCTTTACGTCAGGTTGCTCAGAGCTCCACTGACTTTCCTAAGTCTGGAAACCGTCCTAAGCCGCCGCCTTCCCCAGGATGGAGGAAATGTCCTACCGGACCTTCTGTCCCTAAGACAAAGTGTCATCCTACTTGGGCCCATCCTCCAGCTGTGCCCCAGCCTGGGGCATCCTGTCCTGGTCTGAAGTTCCCAGGCTCCCACCAGGCTACTCAGACCAAGCAACCATAGGCTCCTGTATGCTGCAGGCTACAACTTCACTCCTTATTACCGGAAGTTTGTTCTTCCAACTCTGCGCTGTGGTGTTTCTTCAGTATGCCCAGGATACTTTGCCCATGGGCTACAGTACCCTCCCTTTCTTTTACTCGAAGGGAGATCGCCACTGCGGACATTCTTCCTTCAGCTGACTTGCCTAGTGGTACGTCACCCCCAACCCCTATCTCTCAGGGTTCCCCTGCTGGAGCTGGTACAGTACTGGAACATCTCCCTCTCTTCCAGGGTGGATTTCCTGTTATCCTTTAACGCATGTTCTGGACATCTGACAGAGTCGGAGTATCCCCGCTCCCTTTGTCGGTGTTCTCCCTGTTTAATACGGGGGAATCCCCTCGGCCATTGGTTCAGTGGCTGGGCGTGCAGGAGTCCGGTGAGTACCTTCTGCTCTGCAAGCACTCACTGCAGGCTATCTTCTTCGGGCCATATCCCTCTTCGGATGTGGCTTCATGCCTGACTTCTGACAGTTTTATCCCATGTTTCTCCTCTATGTTCTCTGCAACCGTCAGAGAAGCTTCTCACTATGGGGGGACTTCGTCTCTGAGGGTCCTCTTCATAGAAGCGGCTGGTATAGCCCTTCCAGGGCTATATAGCTAACTATGCCCTCTGGTCCCTCCTTGGGATACCGAGGTCAGGTTTTTCTGCGTGAATGTCCAAGGAGCTCCCAATCTGGCAGGGATCTACCCCCTTTTTTCCTTGCAGCTTGGCGTTCTGTTTCTACCCCACTTGGGCAGCGCATGCTCTTCTACTGAGCATGATACCTCTGAGTCCCTTGGCTGGGCCTTCCCGGTATCTTGGTCGGTGCGCTTTCTTGTCCTTGGACACATCAGAAGCCTATATTATTCCTGATGTGCTCTTACCAGATTGATGTCTTCATCTGTTCTTCACGCAAACATGCTGCTCTTTCCACTGCTCTGCCTCCTGCACCGCGGAAATAGATTCGCGATAATTCTTCTGGTGGGTTTCACCCCCCCTTCCCGTATTAGGCAAATCTTTCTCTGTCACATCCCCCGTGAGGGTGTTTTTTTCGGTGGCCCAGTGGCAGGCCTGGATTCTCAGTATTATTTTTCATGTACCGATGCATACATGTTTTGTACCCTGGGTACATCTCCATATATATATATATATATATATATATATATATATATATATATATATATATATACAAACAAAAATATATATACTGGACATATCTACTCAGGCCATTATAGATATGTCTGCAGTTCTATGTCAATATGGTTATATGTATGCCGCATGGTATGCGCATATTGGAAGAAGTCAAAGCACACTGTGTTTTGCCTCTATCTCCCCGACTGTCGGCATTAAAGTTTTTACTATCTTAAGGGGTCCAGACAGTCCGCTTACCTAGTTTATACGACTCGGTAACGGGGTCGGGTTATACTCCCTACCGCTTCTATTTTTGGAGTATACATCTCCCTACCTAGGAGGTGTCTACTTCCATGTCTCCCTATCTCTTACCAGCTAGGAATGACAGTGTACTTCTTCAGTAGGACGGAGCACACTGCTGTTCTCCCTGGGGAAGGGGTTCCTTCTACACCCTCTCTTCCCTTCAGGACTGGGCTAAACTCCGCTACGGTCAGTCTTCCTCTTTTAGGCTTCAGTGTTGCTAGCGCTATACCTGAAAGAGCTCTCAGCTTTTCCACATAAAGCTTTCCATTGAAGACCTGCCGTTCTCCAGCACCAGGTGTCACCTGGGTCACCTGCCCGTCCCGGCTTGGGGCTTCACCCTCACTGTTGTGAAGTTCCCTTGGAGGTTCCGCTACTGCGTCTGAAGTTACCTCCGTCACAGCTCTACTCCTGCAATCCAGTAGGTAAGCTCTCTATTTATTTTATTTATTTATTTATTTATTTACATTCTCTTATATACCGCGCTATTCTGCATCAGTGCGGTTTACATTGAACAAACTGAAATTACATTGAACAGGGCATTATAACTTGGAGATAACTATTTTACAGGGAACATGGGCTATGGAGGGTTAAGTGGCTTGCCCAAGACCACAAGGAGCACCTGTGGGACTAGAAACCCCAGTCCTTCCGGCCCAAGGTTGCTGTCCTCTAGTGGGATTTGAACCCCCGACCTTCCGGCCTGAAGTACCTTGCCCTAACCACTAGGCCACTCTCCACTACTGCATTGAGTACTTAATGATAACTGGCATGCATTCTAAAGACTCACATCTCCTGTAGTCTTTAGTTCTTGCTGTTCCTCTTCTCTTCTCAACTCCTACCCCCCCGTCCCTCATGGGATGCTGGGGATCCAGGTTGGGGAAATGCGTCTTCCCAGGGGCGCGCTTTTCAGGGGATCTCCTCTGGCACCCTCAGCTAGGGAGTCCCCACATGTGAAGACTCATTCCTGCTTGTTCCTGGAGATAGCACAGTTACTTACCTGTAACAGGTGATCTCCGGAACAGCAGGAATTAGTCTTCACAACCCTCCCACCTCCCCTAGGAGTTGTATCTATCTATTTCCTTTCCTCTTCCTCTCCTTCTGTCTCAGCTATGAAACTCAACTGGGGAGAGGCAGTGGGAAAGGCGGGAAGCCACCGCACAGGCGCTAGGGATGCTCCCAAAAGCCTTCTGATTGGATGCTGGGTAGCATTCCCGTGCGGGCTCCGTCGGCGCCGACGTACCCCCACATGTGAAGACTAATTCCTGCTGTTACAGAGATCACCTGTTACAGGTAAGTAACTGTGCTTATTGGCATATCCACTCTTCCATAAGAAGGCATGGATAATATTGTGTCATCTGCATAAAGCCTATAATCTAAGCCCACTGCTTTGAACATATCACAGATGGGCTGAAAATACAAATTAAACAGGATAGCTGTTAGGCTGAAACCTTTGCTAATGGGAACGCCACGAAGACGTCATCAGCCAAGCACATCTGTTGTGTTGTGTTCTGTCCATAAGGTAAGAGCAAAACTTTTCCAAAGCTGTCATCTTTATGCCTAACTGCTCCGGCCATTTCATCAGCAGTTCATGATTCACAGACTTGGATGCAACAGAGAGATCCACCAAAATGGGGCCAGATGATTCAAACTGGAAAAAACATCTATTAACTGAGGTCACGAAGACTTTTTTACTATATTTTGGGCAAAAACCATATTGATGTTCATCTAACATCACGTTAGAATCTACATACTCCTGTAGTTGTGACACCACCACCCTCTCCAGCACTTCAGTAGGGGAAGACTTGAAATTGACTGATAGTTCTTAGGGTCGGACACATTCAGAGAGGGTCTTTTCAACACTAACCGAACTACTACTTGTTTTAGGCATGCTGAAACGAATGCCCTGGATTGAGGAGGAGTTGACTAGCTTGGTCAGATATTGGCAAAGGGATATGTGCTGATGAGAAGGTCTATGGTGAGCTGAAAGTTCATTCAGGAATGCATAGTAACAGTCAATGATAGCAGATAAAAATCAGTATGGTCCATCTAGTCTGCCCAGTAAGGTGGCTAAAGTTAGGTGTACCTGCTGCTCTGTCAGGTCACTCCCCTCCGTGCCTTCATACCACCCTAAATGAAGGCATAGAGGGGGGCGACTGGGCAGACTACATGTAATCCTGGATGAATTTTCAGCTCACCGTAGACCTTCTCATCAGCACATATCCCTTTACCAATATCTGACCAAGCTAGTCAACTCATCCCCACCCCAGAGCATTGTTTCGGTAAATTATTCACTGGGGCAAAGATGCATTTGCCATATATTACCATGCTCTTGTGTGGCCTTCTCCTACACCCCCTTTGCACACTTTCCTCCCTTCTTCTCTTACAGGGAATGCAGTCGAGGCTAGTAGTATACCAGAGATTTTTTAAAAAACTGGTTTAGGCAAGGTTTTTGAGGACAGACGCCTAAACAGCTATTAATCAGATAGGTTTAGGTCTCTCCACGTCATACTTCTGGGATTGAGCAATAGGGTATATATGTTCCAGCAGAATCGCTGGGTTCTTCCAAATGACAGACTGGCCACTGTCAGATAGAATGGTGGGCTCAGTGGACCAGTCCCAGCTTGGTACCTCTTATAGTCTTATTACTATTCCTCCTCGCTTCCCCATGCACAGCCCTCTCAAAGATGTAAATATTAGTTAAAAGATATATAAATGATTGCATTTATAGCAGTTAAGCAGGACACAGGAGTTTGGAGCACCAGAGCAGAGCCGGAATCCAAGCCCAGAAGCTTTGAGGCAGCACTAGGTAGGCTCCAATGACAGTTGTCCTTTCTGGCCTGGTAGAGCTCTGTGTCCACATCATGACGACGACAGTGGCAGCCCTGCCTTTGCTTTCCACTACTGTGGCGTGGGCTGCAGCCAAGAAATGTCATCAAGAGCCTAACTCCCTTCCCCCTTTTCCTGCAGCACGTGGCATCAGTCTCCATCACACACTTACCTGGGGGCTTCAGGGTTCAATATCTGCTGCTTTAAGGGAACTAATGTATTCAAATAATTGGATAGCAAGGTCGAGACAATGTAAGACTAATTATTTATGATTTGATAGTACTACTCTCTGGCTCTGCTTCTCAGACCCTGGTTGAAACAAAACCGCTCATGCAATTCATGACTGCTGGAGAAGACAATGCTCCACATCAACCCTGCTTGCTAGCCACAAAAGTCCTCTTGCCTCAGGCAAATGGATTTTCAAAACTCCGGACAGCTTCTTGACAAGCCAAAGAAATGGTCAATATTTGGAACCTCACCTCCAGGCCAATACCATAGATTTCTAATAGTGATACAGTCCTTATTCCACAGCAAATCTCTATAGAGAGAATGTCACATGCATTTGTTAGTAGTTTTTATAAGCAACTCAAGGTCCATGTTGACATCCATCACTAATCTGTAGAACTGGATCAGTCTTGCGTGCTTTATTATTCAGTGTAAATATCAAAGTTTTGAAGCTTGGTTTGTCTGTGTTGTAGCTGGATGGCTAGAGGTGTCATATACTATGTTACTATGTTATTTTCCCCTTTTTATTTTCATGCTTAGAGCAATAGTTCTTAACTTCCTTGTTTATCCCATGTTTTCTAAGAGCTTCCCCAAAAAGGTTAGGATGTGCTATCCTAAACAAAGTTGGTGTTATTTAAGAGGGTTGCCTGGACACGGTTGTCACTTAATCAGTTGTCCCATAGCCATCACGTTTAGGCCACCTGCGTGCAGAGACCCAACTGCCAGCCTCTGTCTTCTCAGACCTACTGTTGACACCTTTACACCTTGCGTAGAAAAGAGCAACAGTTGTTATGCTCCCAGTTACTGCTTTCTTTTTGAAACCCTGGTCTAATGGAAAGGCCAAGGCATCCCTGCAGTAGTCATCCATCTGGCCTTGTTGCTGCCATCCATTGTCTCAGACTTCATCTGGTAGTCTGCATGAGATCCTCAATTTTCTGAAATCAGATCATCTATTGAGCAGCTTATCCAGTGTCCTAGTGCAAACATTTTCTTAATTCTGATTGGGAGGCTAACTGGTACCAGATCTTGCCCAACTGAGAAGTACTGGAAGGAAGGAATGGTCTACCACCCATTCACAGTCACCAAAGGAAGATTGTCTTGGAGTGAGACTCGAGCATCTTATCATGTTCTTACTGTAGAATCTGAAAAGCTTGACCTACTAGAAGTGATGGAATGTATTGGTTAGATTATGTGCCGCTTCCAAGGTACGTGAAGAATGCGTCAGAAAATGTTTCCTTAGAGACAATTCAGCACAAATTTCTGATTTATTTATAGATATCCCAAAGATGACCACTTGCTTTTTTAGAGCAACAAAGCTATTTGTATTAAAGGATAAGTATTAGTAAAATTTAGCTACTGTACATCAATGTCGTTATACCTGAAGATTTTCCTGCTCAAGAGTCCCTCGTGTGCCAGTACGTCTGTGTACTGGGGAAATGCAATTTGTGGTGATGATGATCCAATGCAGTTGTTGGATATTGCATTCAGTCAGCATCCAAAGTGTTGGGAAGGTTGTTGAAATGGCCTTGGTCTCGGTTCTAAGATGAATGTTTACTATACTGTGCCGTTGACTTCATATCTGTATTCCATATAAACAAGAACCATGTATAGATGATGCAAAAAAAATCTGTTGAAGCCTGCAGCTAAGATAGCTTGAGGCAGCTTTTGCAACTTAAGTGCAACTTTGTGTTCCAAACACCAAAGTATTGGGAAGAGCTGGCTTACCAGTGTTGAGATGAGTATAGCTGATGCACAGGTCATGTTGTCCATGTGCCTCAGCATCGGCTCCCAAAGATTCTCCTTTAAGATGAGGAAGGAAAATTTGACACAGGCGGCCAAAAGTTGCATCATAAAGACATTTTGAAGTGGAACATATCAAGCAAAGAGCAGCCTAGAGAACCGAGAAAATGTTTGAGAGGTCTGTAGAAATGGAAACCTGTGATGATTGGTTTTATTCAGGAATCGATGCACATAGGGAGGCAGTGTATTGATGACATCATCTTTAAGAGCGTAATATCAAGTGGTCCTCCAGTTCCTCCGACCCATGTTGACACAGATGCTTCTTTTTAAACACTGGATTTGTTTCTCATTACCAAGCCATTGGATATTAAATTTCCCTCTTCCATATTCATTGTCTTCATACAACAGAAGGTCATAGTATAGAATCCTGCCCTTCCCACCAGTTCTAATGAACAGTGAGCCATGGCAGAAGTTGCTTGGCCAAGTGCCGGGAGGTGGCGAAGCATCAACATAAATGAAAGAAAATAAGCTAGCAGAATCTGCTGTGTGACAAAATCCTTTTCAAAGCCAGATTTGGCACTCATGGTCAGTCGGCAAGCATTACACAACATGTTGTGGCAAGAATTAGAGGTGTGTAAAATAACCTCATTTGCAAAAATTCCTTAAATATCTTTTAAAAAAACTGTCACTTTAGTTTTCATGGGTTATTTACATTTTTTTTCTATTTTTAGTTTTTCACACACAATTGAAACAATAATTTTCAGTATAACACATCAGATGATGGTTTGCCTTTTTCTAGTTGCTTTGAAGACACACAGCCTATATTGTTTCTTGGCATTTCTGACTCAGAAGCAAAGTCCAGATCTATTTGCACCAAGAAGCTTGCGGTGTGCTCCTCTTACGTGAGCTAATTTTTATTTCCCAATTTGCTATTAGAAGTGAAAAGAGTAATGCTAGAATCCAGAACTAAAGTGTGCGGAAAGCAAGTCTTTGGCTTCCTCATCGGAGGAGCAGAGTAATCACATCAGGGCCTTTTCTAAATTGGGTTTGCCCTAGAAACTGAGTGTGTCTCTGCAGTTAAATCATTACTTAAAAGAAATGCTGGATAATGGTTTCATGAGACCAAGCCAGCATGGATTTGGGCAAGGAAAGCTTTGTCTCATTAATCTGAGATATTTTTTTTGAAGGTGTGAATAAACAGGTAGATAAAGATGGTGGTGGTGGTTAAGTGCTGTCAAGTTGGTGTCAACTCATGGCAACCCTCTGGATAGTTGTCCTAAACTATGTTCAGTCTTCATTTAGGCGATTAATTGTTGATAAAGTGGCACCCATAACTGCTGCTATTATATCAATCCATCTGCTGGTCTTCCTCGTTTGCATTAGCCTTCAACCTCGCCAAACGTGGTGGAAGGTGAGCTGGTGAATTTAGTGTATCTGGATTTTCAGAAAGCTTTGGACAAGATCCCTCATGAGAGACTCTTGAGGAAATTAAAAGTCTTGAGATAGGCAGTGTACCATTGTGGATTGGGAACTGGTTAAAAGAGAACAGATTAGGGCTAAATGGCCACGTTTCCCAATGGAGAAAGGTGAATGGTGAAGTACCCCAGTGATTTGTGCTGGGCCTGCTGCTTTTTAACATATTCATAAATAACTTGAAATGGGAATAACGCGTGAGGTGATCAAATTTGCAGATAAAGCAAGATTATTCAAAAGTTGTTAAATTGCAAGAGGAATGTGAAAAATTCCAAGAGGACCTTGAAAACTAGGAGAATCATGTCCAAATGGCAGATGAAATTTAATGTAGAAAAGTGCAAAGTTATGCACTTAGGAAAGAACAACCCCAACTACACTTACACGATGCAAGATTCCACATTGGAACCACCACCCAGGAAAAAGATTCAGGTGTCATCGTGAATAATATGTTGAAACCCTCCGCCCAGTGTGCATTGACGGCCAAGAAAGCAAATAGAATGCTAGGTATCATAAGGAAAGTAATGGAGAATAAAACAAAGGATATTATAATGCCTCTGTGTTGTTCCATGGTGTAACCGCACCCTGAATATTATGTGCAATTCTGGTCACGATATTTTAAAAAGGATATAGCAGAATTTAGAAAAGGTACAAAGAGCAGCCACCAAATTGGTAAAGGGGATGGAAGGATACTCCTATTAGGAAAGGCTTAAACAGCTCTAATCTTTTTAAAAAGACAGCAGAGGGGAGCTATGATAGAGATCTATAAAATAATGAATGGAGTGGAGCAGATAAATGCAATTAGGTTGTTTACTCCTTCAAAAGGTAGAAAGGCATGCAATGAAGCTACAATGTAACACATTTAAGACTAATAAGAGAAAGTTATGTTTTCACTCAGTGTGTAATCAAACTGTAGAGTTTATCGGAGGATGTAGTAAAAGCTGTCAGTGTAGCTGGGTTTAAAAAAAAAAAAAAAAAGGGTTTGGACAAGTTCCTGGAGGAAAAGCCCACAAACCATTATTAAAGAGGGCCATGAAAATCTACTACTTACCCTGGGATAAGCAGTGTGGAATCTGTGGACGTTATGGGAAGCGGACAGGTTCTGGTGACCTGGATTGGCCAGTACTGGAAAGAGAATACTGGGCTTTGATGGACCTTGGTCTCACCCAGTATGGCATTTCTTACGTTCTTAACTGTTGCATAGATGGCTTTGTATGTTCTTTCAGGTTTGACCTGTTCCCTTTACTTGCACTGACCTGAGAAAGGAAGCCTTACTCTTTCAAGCTCTCCACAAACAGAGCCGGCTTCAGACCTGTTCACGATTTGCATCCTAGGACACTCACACTCCTTCCTTACCACTCACACACACTCCTTCCTTACCACACACACACACTGTCAGAAGCCTATTGTTAGCTTTGAACTCCTTACTTTTTGCCTCCCTTTAGAAGTGCTTCCCTAGGCAGCTGCCCAGTTTTCTGTGGTTGGCCTTCTGACCACAAATGTATTATATTACTCCAGTAAAACTGCCTTGCCTACAGCTTGCTTATTGGCCCATTATTTGTAATTTATAATCAAAATCACTTCTTTACCAGAAGACAGTAGGTCCAGGTTTGATATGTCACAAAAGAAACTTGGTTTTAATTTAATCTTGGGATTTCTAGTCCACTTAATACTGAAGGAGTTCGATTACAACAGAAAAGTAAATACAAAATAAAATATTTTTTCACTCAACGTGTAATCAAACTATGGAATTTGTTACCGGAGGATGTAGTAAAGGCTGTTAGTGTAGCTGGGTTTAAAAAAGGTTTGAACAAGTTCCTGGAGGATAGGTCCATAAACCATTATTAAGAAGGGACCCAGGATATCAATGCTTGACCTAGTACAAGCATTGTGGAACCTGTGTCTTTTGGGGAAACTGCTAGGTACGTATGACCTAGATTGGCCACTGTTGGAAACAGGATACTGGGCTTGATGGACCTTGGTCTGACCCAGTATGGCATATCTTATGTTCTTATGTAAAATAATACCTGGTCATCCCTAGAAGCAAACATTGAAATCAGAAATGAAAGAAAATCTGTTAATGACAGCGGAAAGTTGTTGGAAGAGGGGGGGGGGGTGGGTTGGAATGGGTGGGTTTTCAAGCCACGGCAGGTGGCTGAATAAGTAGGTGAGATTGAGATTTTTAGGCAACATGTTCAAATGACCTGGGCCACACAACAGACTCTTCTAGCATTAGTGATTTTAATCAAATTTTAACAAACAAAAATCTTTGGCTTATAGCCTCAGTTTACTAAGATCTGTTGATCATGAAAGATGATCAGATATATGCAGTTCCACCATCCCACTTTTACAGAGTTGTGCCAGTCCATAAGGAATCGTGTACTTCAGGGCTAGAGGTTTAGAGGGTATTTTTATAATTGGTTACCTAGATCGCCCCAAACTGAGCACCTACTTGTACATCCTATTTTATAGCAGCACATACACACCCCAAGGTCTTTATAAACCTGCAGTAGCTGCAGCTAAAATGCCCCCACATATATTTGCACCTGCCTGGGGTTGGTGTAGATTTACACATGTGAAGGACGTGCATATTTTATAAAATACACGTGTATTTCACGATTGTGCGCTCACTGTTTCCCCCAAATATGCCTACGGTCGGGTCACACAAAAGTAGGTGCAGATGTTCCTCCACACCTCCTTTTTATATGCATGTAACTCCGGGGTAATTTTATAACAGTGGAGAAAGCAGGGGTTATCTGTGAAAAAGGCTTATAAAATGATGCCATTAGATAGTGTTCTGGCTTGCACTGATAGGCAATGTAGGTAACTTAACCTGAAAAGGAGCTGCACTCTCCCATCTAGTTGCTTTGTATAGTGCTTGGTTTTAGTAAAAAGCTGTATGTCGTTCAGAGCCTGGGAGGACCATCGTTTTATGAAGTAGTAGAGGGGCATTTCCAGATTGATCATAAAAAGGTACAGGATGTATCCAAGGGGTGTGCTAAGGCATATCCCCCCCAGTATGGATAGGATCTGTATAACAAGCGTGACAGGTCATTTTTCATTATAAAATACAGAAAAAACATTTGGGGAAAATATCTGCATCTAGCTTACACAACTTCACAGTATCACCGGGAATACTAGAGTGAACCTTTAATTATTCCAGTAAAAGTTTGCACATGGTTCGATTTTCTTCTGGGCTTGGCTCAAAGCAGTGTCCTGGTTGGAGTCTGGGGAGAATTCAGAGATGTTTACATAGGAGATCTGTGCAAATTACAGCCTGGTACTGCTTGTGAATGTTGGGAGCGGTGACATGTTACCCCACCAGGCATACCGACCAAATGACATCACTTCGAGACAAGCAAACTGGAAGGTTTACATATTGTTTTTTCAGGGGAGGGGCTTATGTTCTTTATCTCAAATCATTTAATGTTTGATACGTTTAATCACCAGTCAGAATAAACAAAATCATTACGACACCCCACTTAACATTTTGGATAATTTTTAGGAGAATTGAACTTCTAAGTTCCCGCTTAGTCTCTTTACCAGGATGTAGGCGGGTAAATTGCTCATTGTCATTGGAAACCTGTGGTAGCATTCTGATACGCAGTGGGAAAGAGCAGAAATTACAGGTGAACTGACAGCCAAGGGAGAGGATCCTTAGTTTGGCCATTAGTAACTTTGAAAAAATAAATTTTGTTCTAGGTAAGTGCTATTTATGCACACACATTGAATGTATTATGGCACGCATTTATAGATTTGAAAATATTTATATACTGCAATTATGAACCAGCATTCAAAGCAGTTTATATACATAAAAAAAATTATAGTTAAATCAAAATCAATCCATTGGAACAGTACTCGCACCTCCAACCCCCAGTATCATAACTGACCATTCCCTACCTCTCCTATCTTCCTAGTAATTAGGCTGGAAATAAAAAGGTTGTTAGACTGAGGGGGTGTTCAGTAAGAAGCTAGCTTCTGCCTCAACTCACTGAGGAGCTTATTCTACCACATTGGTGCATTGGTCATAAAAGCCCTGCCTCACCTGATGACGATCCGGAATAGCCAACAAATGTCACTGACAAGACCTCAGGGTCCTACCCAGCAAATATCATTGCAGCAACCCACTGAGATAACTAGGACCACCCTCCCCTCCTGTACAATGTTAAAAATGAAAGATAACACCTCTCCTGAAGGAAAAGCCAGCGAAGCTCACGAAATATAGTAGTAATGGACTCCCTCCTACCCTAGCAGCTGCATTCAGGACCATCTGCATTCTCTCTATCATATAGCCAACAAGTCTCACGTAGAGGAGATGGCAGTACTCCAGAACTGATATGCATACAGCTGTCGGACCATCCTCAGCTGCCCATACGCCATCCAAACCACCGTGGTAATCTGGGCCTACAAAGTTCAGCATTTAATTGCATGCCCAGATTCTGAATTTCATCTTCATGTTCCACTTGCCCCGAGTCTCAAAATCAGGCACCAACACCTCTTTTTTTTACACATTCAAAACCATATGGTTATCTTTTAAGTCAAGGGCCACTTTCTTCCAACGCCCATTTAACGATTGTTTGAGCAATGTTCCCACCCACGCTGAATATCATCAGCATTAAAAATAAACCCCAAAACCATGACTCGTGATAACTTGCCCTAATGGTTGCATAAAAATGTTAAGATTCGGAAACTGAGCAGAGCCCTGCAGCATCCCACATGGTAGCCATTTAATAGCAGACATCTTCTCTCCCCATCTTATCCTAAACTACTTTCCTTGCCGGAAGGATGAAAGCCAGGCTAGGATCTTCCCAGCCAATTCCAACTGTTAACATCTCCTTAGCAAAATATCCCATTTAATCGAAGCAGAGGCCACTACTTAAATCTAAAGTAACCACCTCTCTTTTATCCCTGGCCTGGTAGGGAGCAGGAACTGATAGGTTATCGTTCTGCGACTAAATTGGTGGTGTATTGTTAGGTCAGCATTGGCAGCAGAATAAAGACATCTCTCTTTGCTTGAGCTAAGAGGCTGTGGGGAGCCGATTTTAGTACTACCTTGGCTCTTTGGATGTAACAGTTTGAGAAACTAGCCTACCCTGGGTTTGGTGGTCATTACCAATAACCTACTTCCTCAGGCTCACGTGGAACAGATTTGGGAATTAGTTTCTCAAAGCTCATGCCTCAAAATAAGCTGGTTAGACCAGTGAGTCCATTTCATCAGATGCATAGCACAAATTTACACTTATGTTCATCAATCTATTGACCGCCACCTGGAATTGGTATCAAATGTTTAATTAGATACATGTAGAAGCTTTTGTCCTCTACATTCTACTGAGACTGCTCTTGCCAAAGTCTCCAATGACTTGCTCCTTGCCAAATCCAAGGACCTTTACTTGATCCTCATCCTTCTTGACCTTTCTGCTGCTTTTGACACTGTTGATCACCATCTTCTCCTCGATAACCTGTTCTTGCTTGGATTTAGGAGTTCTGTCCTCCCGTCACACTTTTAGGGGGTTATTCTGAGACACGAATAGCTGTGATGGACGTCCCAACTGCTTTCCCCTCCTATCTAACTTTCCTGTTGGTTGTGTGGGGAAGTTAGACGGGGATGGGGAAGAAAGCCCAGGGGCAGAAAGCAGTTGGGCAGTGGGCGGTCACCGGCCCTGGATGTACAGAGCTGTGTCTAATGTTGGATCTGTACATCCAGGGCTGGTGAAATGGCCGGGGAAGTTATTCCACCTCCGAAGTGGAATAACTTCCCTGGACAGTGCTTTTTGTTGTGATCGGAGCGTGAATGGGGGCCGGATCGTGGGTCGGGCTGCAGGGAATTAACTCTGTCTGCAGGCAGCTGGCATCGTGTCTTTTAAATGGAGCCACAGTGCCATGGCACCACAGCTGCATTCAAAAGCCCTGGCTGAGTTATCCAGGTTGTGGCTGTATGTGCAGGCTGCGACTGAATCGCAGTCTCGGCCTGCATGTACATGCCTGTTCGTGATTCTGATCCCACAGGGCTAGATGTGCCCCGTGGGATCAGAATCGCGATCTCCTTTGTACGTCTGGGTCAGCCCGAACGTACAAAGGAGATGTACGTGCAGGACAGAAATCGGGCCCTTAGTGTATGTTCTAGTGGATCCTCCTCTACTGCCATCCCTCTTTCAGTCGGGGTACCCCAGGGCTCTGTCTTGGGACCTCTCCTTTTCTCTCTACATTCAGTCCCTTTGGTCTCCTCCCATGGTTTTCAGTATCATCTCTATGCTGCTGATTCTCAGATCTACCTCTCTGCACCTGAAATCTCTTCTCCAGGAAGAAGTACAATGTTATCCACAGAAATGGAGAAAGGAGGAAGTGGGCTTAGAGGGAAATAAGGAGCTCAGTTTTGACTATGTTCAATTTCAGATAGCGGTGAGACATCCAGGTACTAACATCAGAAAAGCAAGTAGAGATCTGGGTCTGGATTCCTGATCTCTGCCTGCTTTTCTGATATTAGTACCTGGATGTCTCACCGCTATCTGAAATTGAACATAGTCAAAACTGAGCTCCTTATTTCCCTCTAAGCCCACTTCCTCCTTTCTCTATTTCTGTGGATAACATTGTACTACTTCCTGTTTCACCAGCTTGCAACCTTGCGATCATCTTTGACTCCTCCCTCTCCTTTTCCACACGCATCCAGCAGATAGCTAAAGTAGTTATCACTGCGCCACTCGCTCAGTCTCTGATGTGGTGGCTTATGCCTGCAAACTTGCATCAGGACCTTCCATTCCAGCCAGCAGCGTCCTGCAGACTGCTCACGATAGATACCTCCAAGCTCCGCTGGGGTGTGCACTTGGACTTATGATCTGAAAGAGAGAGTCTCCATCAGATCAACTCCCTCGAGCTCCAGGCTTTCAGGCACATCTGGCAAATCATGCGGTCCTGATCCAGATGGACAACCAATTCACCATGTTCTATGTGAACAAGCAGGGGGGGAACAGAATCATACCTCTTGTGTTGGGAGGTGGCTCCCTCTGGAAATTTGCCCTGTTCCATGGCATGGATCTCAGGCGATGTATTTGTCTGGCGAGAGCAACAGCCTAGCAGATTGACTCAAATGGATTCTTCAGCCACATGAATGGTCCGTCAAGAGCAAGGTGATGGACCAGATCTTTCAGGAGTGGACCTCTGACCCAGTTGGACTATTCTTTTTCCTCGGGTTCCGGTAGCCTGGAACTTGGGAGTCCCATATGTGAGGACTTCCTGCTTGTTCATGGAGAAAGTGTAGCTACTCACTTGTAGCAGGTGTTCTCCGTGAATAGCAGGAATAAGTGCTCACAACCCTCCCATCTCCCCGGGGAGTTGCCTTTGTGGCTCCCGCTATGTGATCATACTGGAGAGTATGGCACCACAGTGGGTGGGGAAGGCAGGTGCACGTCTGCAGCATATCTCCCAAAACTTACCTTTGGAAGCTGGGGAGTGTTCTATGCAGGGCTCCATCGGTGACGTCACGTATGCATGAGGACTTACTCCTGCTATTCATGGAGAACACCTGCTAGGGTGATGGTTAAAGGGGATAGACTTTCTTTAAGGAAAGAGTGGTAGATGCGTAGAATAGTCTCCCAGTGAAGGTGGTAGAGGCGAGGACAATATGAGGGTCATTCTGAGGCACGAATAGTGGGGATGGACGTCCCATTGGGATGTCTATCCCCGCTATTCATGCTGTTTCCCGGTCCGGTTTACCCTCCCCGTGTCTTGTCTGTGGAAGGTAGACGGGGGCGGGAAAGGGGAGGATCAAGGGCAGGCAGTGGGCAGTCGTCAGCCCCGAACATACAGGGCTGATTCTAATGTTAGCCCTGTACATCCGGGGCCGGAGACTTGCACGGGGAACTTATTCCATCTCACAGCCACACCAACAAAGATCCAAGTTATGCCATCGGGGTTTCCCCTCCACCCCCCCCCCCCCCCCACTAAATGCTGTTTCATGTTCTAGTTTTCTGTTTTAGTTTTAGATGTTTACAGTTGCTCAGAAATGTTTTCAATTGTTCCATGTAAACCGTTCTCTGTTCTATTCCATGTAAACCGTTTTGTCTTGTAGAAAACCGGTATATAAAACTAGTTAAATAAATAAGCTCCCCTAGTCGCCAGGGATTGACAAGCCTGGGGCCGAGGACATTCCCCACAGCCTGACTCTGGCCTTAGGAGGCCAGATTGGGGCTAGACACGGCCCGTGGGATCAGAATTGCGACTCCCTCTGTGTCCGGTTCCAGCTGGATGCACAGAGGGCCCGGACATGCGGGATGGAATCGGACCCTATCTGAATTCAAAAGAGCATGGGACAAACAGGATTTCTAAAGGTAAAAAGTGGACTATTGTAGTTGATCTGGAAGGGCAGGCTAGATAGGCCATACTCTTTCTGCCGTCATGTTTCTGTTTCTAGTCACCTGCCATCCAGATTACTGCCAACCCTTCTTTGCTGGTTGCCTTCTGAATCATCTCTCCCCGCTTAAATCTCAGCTGCATGGCTAATCATCCGCCAGTGTCGCTATGCTTATGTTGCCTCTCTTCTCAAGTCACTTCATTCAGCTGCTTATCTCTCCCTGCACCTCTCCTCAGGAGCTCCGCTCGTCTGGCAGATCGCCTCTGTCTGTGCCCTTCTCTTCTGCTGCCAACTCCAGACTTGGATCTTTCTCCCTTGGCGCTCCTTGTGTCTGGAACAAACTACTTGAATCAGTATGCCAGGCTCCATCTATGACCCTATTCAAATCCAGGGTAAAAACATACTATTTTGAGACTGCTGTTGGCTAGTGATCGCCCTAGTCTCCTGTTCCCTTCCTATGTGTTTATTTGCCATTCCCCTAGATACTGTCTATCCTAGCCCCCAGTTGTGCTGTCTGTCTTGACTAGACTGTAAGCTCTTATGAGTAGGGACTGTCTCTTGCTGCAGACGCTTTGAGCAGTATTAAATCACTTCTGGTTACAAGTGTAATTTCTAAAAGACCTGCCTTTTTCTCTTTGGTTAACCTTTCTCTGTTCAATATCTTGCCTAATAGTTGCCTAAGAGGAATCCAGGCTTCATGCTTCAGAGGTTCGGTTGCCTGAACATCTCCTGTGTAACGCTTATCCGTCAGTCCATCTGCATATCTGCTGCCTTATTACAATCATTTAGAGTTGATATTACTGCTTTTTAGTTTGTTTTTAATTTAAATTACCTGGAAAAGGCAGTGTTTGTTTATTAAAATTCTTAATATACCACTGTTTGTACTGGGTCAGACAAAGGTCCATCACGCCCAATATCCTGTTTCCCACAGTGGCCAATCTAGGTTACAAGTACCTGTCGAGTTCCCAAAAAGTAGAAAGAGTCCATGCTGCTTATCCCAGGGGTGAACAGTGGATTTCTCCAGTCCACTTTAATGGTTTATGGACTTTTCCTCCAGGAACTTGTCCAGACCGCTCTTAAACCCAGCTACACTAACAGCTTTTACTACATCTTTTGGCAATGAATTCCAGCAGTTTACATAATTTACATTAAATTAAAAATTGAAAAACACTTCACAGGTGATGTGCTTTTGAGTTTGGTAATCTAGTTTAGAAAATGATTGCCTTACTATAGTTACTGAGAGCAAATTAATGCCCCTCTCACATTCTGGTTGGTTACTGGTAATTAAAAGGATCAGCTGTGAAGATGATATATTGAGTCAGATTTTAGTGCACTCGCCTCACCGTGTGTTGAAACAGGAAACCCTGGAAGTTTAGTGCGTGCATCATCCCAGCTCAGCACAGTTCTGTCCAGTTTAACCTGTCCGATCAGATGCAGAAGGCTTGAAATTATCAAAGCAAGCACACTCCTCCAGGCCAAATATTAAACCACCACCTAGCTCCAGCTGATGTCAGAACTATTTCCTTTTGCCAGGGAGACTGAACTGGAGTCTTTGAGGACATTAAGAACAGTTCATTGGCGTGACTGAACAATCTGATCTTCTGAACAAGTATCTAGTTGGAAGCATTCCAGCAGCTGGCAGAGACTTTGGCGTTTGTAATATATGTAGCATTCAAGAAGGCGTCAGCATTTTGTCATAAAGCAAGCTAGTGATAACGCTCGTCTGAGGTATTGATTCTTACCTGTAGGGTCAAAATTGTCATCCCCATTTTAAGCAGCAAGACTAATAAGAAAAACATCAGACTTCTCAGCCATAAACAGTTGCCCTAACTACCAGGCTGTTCTTCAGCATTGTGGATTTCCATCAGAGTTTGCAAGTCTTAAACATTTTAATGCCTCAGGAAAGGGAAGACTAATTCAAGACATTGAGCCGATTAGCTTTAAAATGAGCAAATGCTCTGTATAAAGAGCATCTTTCCCACAGTTTAAGCTTGACATTTATTTAACCATGGTTGCTGTGATATTTGTGTGAAGTGATGAAATATCCTAGTAGTGGAAACCATGCCAGTCGGAATCGTCACGCAAGGGAGTTGCAGTGGAACTATGTAAATGCTCAGTGCGCTTCACCTGCTCAGGAGAATGTTCTATGCCCATATAAATTGCCTCCTATGCTATAGTTATTATAATGCAACTCATCACAATGGGTGTATTATTATAGCACCATTCAGCAAAATGAACGGGTCATTCTGCTTACCCCATGGTGACAAAGGCTCTGGCAAAAAAGGATGCATTATTTTTAGGCGTGTGTCACTTAAGTGATAGCACTTACTGAAACGAGTCCATCCATCTGCGCACATGTTTGCTCAAGCATAAACAAACATTTATATATCACCGTTTGCATCAGCATTCGAGATGGTGTACAATCTAACCTAAAACATAATCAAACCAACTGACCCCCACACCAGCAGGACCCCATCCAAATCACCAGCCACCTCCCAAAACATCCCAAATGCTGCCCTTCTGCCACCCCTGCTGTCACTCCTGTCTATCTGCCTCCATTTCACTAGCAATTCAGGGAAAGAGGAAAGTTTTCAAACGCTTCCGGAAGTTCTTCTCCATATCCAATGTTACCTGCAGGGCATTCCACAACACTGGACCTGTCACAGAAAACATATGTGCACACCATTGCTGTAAGTAGACCTGAGCAGGCCCTGGTACCTCCAACATCTATGCACCCACCGAGTGCAAGGCTTATCTGGGTACATATCACTGCAGCAAATCTTGCAGGTACCAGGGCGCTAGGACCTGTAAGGCTTTAAATTCCAGTACCAAGATTTTAAAGGCACACCTCTGCTTAACTGGGATCCAATGTAGCTGCTGGAAAATTCCTGCGACCACATCGCCTGCAAGGTCCCAAATGACACGGGCTACTGAGTTTTGAACCACCTGCAATTTTCTAATTACATAAGCTGGTAGCTCCACATATAATGCATTACAGTAATCAAGGTGCGATAACACCAATGACTGGACTACCAGGCGATGTGCATCCTGATCCAAATAAGGCTGGAGCTGACAAGCCACACGCAGGTGCCCAAACACCGCTTGAACTACTCACAACACCTGTTGCTGGAGACCAAGCTCCTCATCCAAGACAGTCCCCAAGTCCCAGGTCTCACTTTTCCAAGACTAAACTATCAAGAGTCCAGCCTTCAAACTCCTCAGCCAGAATCCCACACAGCAAGACGGCCGTGAGATCGTAACTGGGACCCCGCAAGTCCACTGCTGCAGTTGAAAAGCGTGCCCCCCAGTGCGCACAAAACCATCAGTCCATCAAGAATGGGCTGCTTCCCTATCCCTGAAGCCCTGCACCTCGTCACCATTATGTCCCAATCAATGAGATAAATCTAATGTTATGACCAGAGCCATTCACCCCGTATCCCTAATTTTACCCAATGCGTCCAGAATGGACACCATCAAAGACTCTGTCCCAGAGCCTTTGCAGAAGCCTGCCTGACACCAGTCCAACCCCACCACTTGCTCCAAAAAAGCTGTTATTTATTTAAATTATTTCTATACCGCGCGGTTTACAGGTAAACATCAGTTTGTACAATGCGACGGAACATGCAATGTACATTACAGAGAACGGGTAATACAACTTGGATTTCAACGGGGGTAACTATATACAACGGAGCTATTGTGCCACGGGTATGCCACAGGAACGGTTGTGGAGTCATGACACGCTCTGAACTATATACATTTTAGTTAACTATTTACAGGTTTGTGCAGTAGTACTTCTGGATATGGTTGTGTCAGCATGACGTGAGTGTGCTGGTGGTGTCATTGTGGTGGGTGGAGGGTATGCTGGGTTGTGATGTTTTGCTGGCCTGGGAGTAATGTAGGAGGAAAAGATGGTGCTTTAGTGCCTTCCTGAATTGGGCGAGGTCGGTAATAGCTCGGATGGTGGTTGGGAGGGCATTCCAGAGTGTAGGTGCGTAAAATACAAAGGCTCTGCTCTTTGCTGCCAGGGAGCCTTTTGTTATTGCGCTGGGGACTACAAGTGTGTTTGCAGCGAATGCCCTTCTGGACCTGTTTGGAGGGGTAGGGAGGATGAGGTCCATGAGGGAGGTGAAGGATTGTTTGCTGATGGCCTTGAAAGTCAGTAGTAATACTTTGAAGATGAGCCTGCTGTGGATCGGCAGCCAGTGGAGGTGTTTCAGGATTGGGGTTATGTGGTCTCTTCTAGAGGCTCTGTGCAGGATGCGGGCGGCGGCGTTCATTGCTAGTTGCAGGGAGTTCAGAGTGTTCTTGGGGAGTCCATGCAGAATAGCATTGGCGTAGTCGAAGTGGGGGGGTTACCAATGCTTGAAAAATCGTCCGGAAATCGTCTGGTTCCAGTAGGGGTCGTAGATAGCGAATTGTTTGCTCTTTCTGTTACCGTGCCACCTTCACCTGCCCCGTTTGGCCCCCCCCCCCATCCAGGTCATGGCTGCTATCTCCGTCTTCTGGGGTCATCGTCCGCTGCCCCTGACTCCTGTCCTCCCTGGTATCGTAACGCGCAACCCCCTCAATTTCCTCCCCTGTCGCCCTTGTCCGGCTCCTTCAACCTCCGCCCCCTCTCTGTCTATTCCTTCCTCAGCTGTCCCCCTCATTACACTCTCTCTGGCCCTTCTAAATTGTCGTTCCATCCGCTCGAAGACTCATCTAGTCCACGATCTCCTGACTCAACATTCCTTGGACGCCCTCTTCATCACGGAGTCTTGGCTCCGTGAGGGGGAGGACGCCCTCCTTCACCAATGTCTTCTGCCTGGCTACTCTGCTTTCCATACCCCTCGTCTTCGCCGTTCTGGTGGTGGGGTGGCGCTCATCTTTAGGTCCACCCTTTCCTTCTCACTGGTGTCGCCCCCCCTGCCTATCCTGAATCTCTCCTGGTACGCTTTGATTCTCTTACCCCTATCTATTTCCTCCTCCCGTACGTCCCCCCTCTCTACGCCCCGACCTTTGGGACTCTCTGTTACTCACGTTATCCGATTCCACCCTCCTGTCCCCTCACCTGGTCATCTTAGGCGATCTTAATGCCTACCTTGACTCCCCCTCACGTCCCCGCAACAAGGCCCTCTCTTCCCCGTTCTCAGACTTGTCCCTTCTCCAACACGTTGCTTGCCCAACCCACGCCTCCGGCCAATCCCTGGATCTCATCCTTACCCTTGACCCCTCCCCCTACCTCCCCTCTAATATTCATTCCATTCCCATCCCCTGGTCCAATCACCTTTGTCTCTTTTTTTCCTTCCCTCTTCCTCCCCCTGGGCCAATCGGTCCCTCTCCTTCTGTTCCACTGGCCCCATCCCTCAGACGGCGACTTACTCCACACACCCTGCATTCCTTCCCACTGGCCAGTTCTCTCTTCCCCCCAGAATTTCCCTCCCTCTCCGTTGACCGACAGGTTGACGTTTGGTCCTCCACCCTCTCTGCTGCTCTCGACACCATAGTCCCCCTTCGCCCAATGGTTCCCCGCCCTTCTTCCCATCATCCTTGGTATCATCCCGGTCTGTTCCTCCACCGCGCTCATCTTCACCGTGCGGAGCGTCTCTGGAGAAAACTCCACTCCCCTGCCTCCTACTCAGCTTTCCGGCAAGCTCACCTCTACTACCGTTCCATGATTACCTCAGCCAAGCATTCCTATTACTCATAGCCACCTCATCGAACTCCTCTAGACGCCTTTTCCACGTCCTTAAATCCATTTCCTCTACCTCCATTCTTCCCTCCGCCCCCTCCAACCCCCCTCCCAGCCCTTCCACCCTTGCCTCCTTCTTTACTGGCAAGGTTCTCTCCCTTCGCTCCTCCTTCCCTGCCTGCCCTCTTCCCCTCTCCCCTCCCCATCCCCCCCCCCATACGTTTCCCCACATCTGGCATTCCTTTTCTCCCATCTCCCCCCCTGAATTTATTAAGGCCATCTCGTCTGCTCATCAAAATACCTGCCCCCTCGACCCCTTGCCCTCCTCAGCTGCTCAATCCCGATATCTCTCTTGTGCCCTTTATTCTCTCCATCTTTAACTCCAGTCTTTCTTCCGGTCTCTTCCCCTCCAGCTGGAAACACGCTATTGTCCGCCCCTTCTGAAGAAACCTTCCCTTGATCCCACCTCCCCCGCAAACTGGCGGCCTGTCTCCAACCTTTCCTTCCTCTCTAAAGTCCTCGAGAAACTTGTCTTCTCCCAACTAGCCTCACATCTTGACTCCACCTGTGCCCTCCACCCCCGCCAATCCGGTTTCCATGCCGGCCACAGTACTGAAACCGTCCTTACAGCACTATTCTCTGAACTCCACCGCTCACACAACCACGGTGATTTCTCTCTTGTGGTATCCTTGGATTTGTCTTCTGCTTTTGATGTAGTCGATCACCGCACTCTCCTGTCTCGTCTATCTGATTTTGGTGTTCATGGCACCGTTCTGCGGTGGTTTCATTCCTTTCTGTCTTGCCATACCTTCTCGGTCCATTCTGGTACCTCCGTCTCTCCCCCGTCCCCCTCAATCTGTGGCGTTCCCCAGGGTTCTATTCTCGCCCCCATACTTTTCAATGTTTTCCTTGCTCCTTTAGCCCTGCTTATTCAACAGTCCGCCATCTCCTTTTACATATATACCGATGACATCCTTCTAGTTCACCACACTTCTTCCTCCTCCCCGGATCTTGGCCCACTCAACCGCTGTCTTTCCTCCGTTGCCTCCTGGTTTGAGTCCAATTTTCTATATGCTAACCCCGCTAAGTCCTCCGCAATCTGGATTTCCTTTGGGCTCCCACCTCCCAGTCTGTCACCTGTTATGGGCTCCCATTCTATCCCCCTGGTACCAACCCTTCGTTACCTGGGCATTACCTTAGACCCATCCCTTTCCTTTCACGAACATATCTTCTCTGTTATTCGTACCTCCTTTTTCCACCTGCATTGTATCAAGGCCGTCTGATCACTTCTTCCTCCACCTTCTGTTGTCACTCTCGTCCTATCTTTGGTAATCTCCTGTTTGGATTACTGTAACGTTATCTATGCAGGCCTCCCTTCTTCCCAGCTTCGCCGTCTCCAACTTGCTCAGAATGCCGCCGCCTGTCTTGTCACCTCCTCCCCTGCACGTTCCCATGTGTCCCCGTGTCTCCTCACTTTGTACTGGCTTCCGATCAAGTTCAGGTTTGTCTTCAAGTTGCTCATCATCGCTCATAAGGTTCTTTACACCAACACCCCCCAGTACCTGGCCAACATCATTCTTTTTCAGCCCTCTCCCCGCCTTCTTCGTTCGACCCACGGCAGCCATCTCTTCCTTCCTTCTCCTACTCAGGCCCACCTGGAATCTACCTGCCGTTATGCTTTTTTTTCCTAGGACCCGCCCTATGGAACTCCCTTCCCCTTCCTCTCCGCACTGAACTGTCCTATACCCGCTTCAAAGCCCTCCTCAAAACACACCTTTTCTGTCAGGCCTTCGATCTTCCTCCCCCTGCTGATGGTGCCTCATCCCCTAGTTGTGCCCTCCCTCCTCCATGATTCTTTCCTGTTTCCCTCTCCTCCCTTCCCTTCTCCCCCTCTTCCCATCCTCCCCGTCCCTCTTTGGGTCTTTTCTGTCCTCCATCCTGTTTAACTGTCTCTCTGTCCTATCGTATTTTGGCGTTCCTCTCCGTCTTTTGTTTCCAGCAGCTGACATTTTTGTATTGTACACCGCCCTGATGCTCCGGCCTGGGCGGTTTATCAAGTGTTTGAATGAAGATAAAGATAAAGATCTTGTGATAGATTGCCTTGATGGTGTTGCTTATGTGTGCTTTCATGTTGAGCTGCTGGTCTAGTGTGATACCCAAGTAGCGGATGGTGGGCTTGCTCAGGAGCTCAGCGTCTCTTACTCTTATTGATGTGGGAGGGGTGAAAGAGTGATTTCTGGTGATGAAGAGGACATCTGTTTTCTTAAAATTAATCCTGAGGCTCTGCGTGGGGAGCCAGTCTGTGACAGCATCAAAGCATTTTGTTAATGTTGAGAAATCAGGCTGGCTGGTTGACAGTGGTGTGAAGAGTAGTATGTTATCGGCGTACACTAGGCAGGAGACATTGAAGGAACAGATGATTGAGCAAATGGGCTGCATGTATATATTGAAGAGGAGGTCCGAGAGTGATGAACCTTGGGGGACCCCTTGCATTAATTGCATAAGGACTGCCATTTCTACCACCTTGATCTACCCCCTCAAGAATGAGATGGGGTGCAAATTCGAACACTGTAGATCATTACCCTTCTTACGGATGGGGGTAACCATGGCCTCCTTTAGTTCTCTGGGTAAACATCTTTGAGTGAGGGAAGTATTGGTCACTCCAGGCAGGATTCTGGGACCCTCCTCAGGAGCTGACCTGGAATAGGATCCAAATGTTTCCAAGTAGGATGCAGTCCTTGTAGCAGCTCCCATACATCATCCACACACACCTCAGTGAAGGCCGTCCACCTAATCTCCATCCCACACTCACCCTCAACACACTGTGCTCCTCCCCCCAAGATTCGCAAACTCTCTACTTTCCCCAAGAAGTAATCTTCTACTTGATTTACATCCATTATATTATTGCGCCTCCTCCCTACGTAATGCCCACCCCCACTCCAGCAACCGGCGAGCAACCTTAGACTGCCTGTGTTTTTCTTTCCATCCGCTAAAATCTGAGCAGGGCAAGTCCATTTCCTGGAGACAATGCCGATAAGCATTAGCAGCGGAGTGCCACCGGTTGATCCTCTATACCCCCATCTTGTGCCAATGGCATTCTAATCTACGTACCTCTTGCTTGCGACCCGCAGTTCCACAGTAAACACAATTCTATTCTGAATCAGATCTTCTCTAACCAAATCTGTCTTCTAGGTGCTACCTCCTCTAATGCAGCACCCACAGCCTCAAGATGCCCCCTTACCTCATCCCCCCACAGGATCATCCCACTTCCCAGACCGCCATCCTAATGCTACTGTCCATAACTGCTCCTCATCAATCACCCCCTCCCTCCCCCCCCCCCCCCGGTTGCTCGCATAACAGCTTAACTGTGTGCCAACCCACAGTGGCATCCCACAAAAACTTTAAACAGATCAGAAAGTGATCTGACCAAGGTACCGGTTCCCCCTTCTGAATCTGTAGATCTGCAGGTCCCAAGAAAATCTCTTATCCAAAGATTGTCTAAAGTATTTCCTAAAATGTATGTCAGCCCAGCAACCATTTGCTTCAATCCCATATTGGAGAACAAGGACAACAGAAATTGCACAGAACTCCTAGGACCACCAGATTAAAATCCCCCAATACTAACATATCTGAAAAATCCAGGAGAGTCGATGCCATTTTATCCCCAAACGCCTTCTATTGTTCCTGTGACAGGCCTGGTGGACAATATACCAATAGGGGGCCAATCTTCCCTACATCCACCAGCTCAACCAACAGGCCTTCATTACGAGCTGGGGACTCCCACCCCCGCTGTAGCACTGTCCATCTAGTGTTATAAACTAGAGCCACTCCTCCCCCCTTCCTCCCCACATATGCAACCTGAATACAACCTGTACCCATCTGGGCAGAGGAAGGTGCCCGCTACCCCTCCCTTAGCCGAAAACCAAGTTTTAGTTATAAATAAATGAAAATAGAGGTCTTCATCACTAATCGCTTCTGCCAACAAGTGTCACTTCTGACACATAGACTGAGCATTGATCAGGGCCCCTTCCAATCCACTCCCCTGAACCTCCTTCCAATCCCTCCATGTAAGCCCCTGCTGGACTCTGCCTTCCCTTCGCTTCTTCCTCTCCACTTTTCCTCCTAGCATAAACTCCCTGCCCTACAACCACCCCAATTTCCTCCCCTCCCTCCTTTTCTCTAAAATAACACATTCACTATTCATTAGCCAACATACATCTAACAACTAGTCCCTACCAGACACAACCCCTTAACAAGCAAAGAAACCCTAAATAAAACAAAACCTCTTGGCCATGCCCTTAGCCAGGGCCCACCTGGGTCATGATAGTTGGTTTTATGAGTGGACAGTCAGCAGTCCCACGGATAATATCAGTGGTTGGGCAGAGCCAACAGCAGTTCCCTTGCCAGCTCCCCCAACGCTGGAGCCCCAAATAGGTAGAGCAGGTATGATGGTCAGACACTAAACAAGATAACAACATGCAGCGCAGCAGAAAGGCAGCAGAGATCCCCTTATCCCACCTGGGACCCGATAGTTTTATGGGCAGGCAACCAGCATGCACAGGCCTTAAACATTCCTCACAGAAGACTTCAGTAGTAGGAAGAACCAGTAGGATCTCACGGGTCCCACCAGCATGAAGAGCAGGATTACAGGCAACAAATGCTGGTTGGCGTCCCTAGGTCCCACGGTGTGATGAGTGGGGCTGCCTAAAACCAAAGAAGGGGCTGAGCATGAAGAGAAGGGGTGGGGCCAGAGAGGAGGAAGGGAGAAGAAGCAGAGCATTGGGAAGGGGTGGGGTTGGATGAGACATATGTTAATAGAAGAGAGTACAACGGAGAGAACGGAATTGGCATGATGCAAGTCCTACAGCAAGCATTGGCAGTAACTTTGAGAGGCTGAGATCATACTCCACATACCCTGGCTTAGGAGAAAGTCCATGATTGTCACGGTATGCGCAAAACTAACCCATTTGGAGAAATAGCCCCAAGAGAGTGAAAGGCATGGAAGGGGGAGGGAGTACAAAGTTGGGTAGATGGATAGGGAGGGTGAATGGTTAGTTAAAAAGGAGGAGGGGAGAGAACAGGAGGGGGTGGGGTATTGAAGAGTAAGAATGAGAAATAATGCAAAAAGGTGGGAGCGACAAAGAGTGAGTGCAGTAGGAAGGAGAGAGTGCAAGGAAGAGAGAAGCCAACGTATCATAACCACATACATGCCCCTCCATCCCCTCGACACGCCCACGCAAACATTCCTACGCATGAACCCACCAACACACTCTGGCATAAACACATCCAACTCGCATACATCTCCCTCCCCCCACCTGCTTTCTGTTATCCTACTTTTACATCTAGAGGCACAGATAATCAGCATGAAATAGATATACACATTGTACCATTGATTCATACCGCACGTGCACCTTATACAGTATCAGTCCCTGTGCCCAACCAACCACATATCCCCTGCTACCCTATTGAGACATATTTTATCATGGCTATTTCAACCAATTGATTAGGCAAGTCGGGCCCGAAGTGGGAGTGCCCTGCACATCTGGTGTTCAGGTAACATGGTTCCTCCCTTTCCCTTGGGTCCTCTCTGCAAAGGCTCCTCATGGCGCTGTCTCCTGACGGCCTCGAGCCCTAGATGTCCGTCAGCTCTCCCAGCTGCCTTGTGTTCGAACGGGATCATTCCCTTTCTTCCTTACCCGGGAGAGAGGGTGTCCGCTCCCTGAGCAGGTGTGCACGTTCCTTTGGCTCATTGTGTCCTCTTTCACCCCCACCTCAGCTGTGCCAAGGTCTGTACCCCGCCACTGCAGAGCAGAGGATCAAGCTGCCGCTTTTTTCCTCCTTCAGCCAAGTCCCCTTCTCAGACATGCACCTTTCAACTTGGTTTTCTTGGATGGCAGCTGCTTGTTCTGTCTCCATCTTTTAATACTGAGGTTTAAGTGACAAAACATAAACAATGCCGATGGTTGTAAAAGACCGTAAGGCTCATCTGGTATGCCCACTTTCCTTTCCTGGTGGACTGCTATAGGCGCTGGTTGATCTTGAGCTGCTTCTCCCTTCCTCCTTCTCAACTAGGCTACCCCAGGCTTGTCCCAGGCTTTCTCAGCTTCCATTGCAGCTTGTTTGCATCATGTCCCCTAGGATGCCCATTCATGCTCCCAGCACCCTTTCTCTTAATGAATATTCTCTGGTGATGCCGTGAAATCTACCCTCCTGGAGGTTCATACTGTAACTGTTTGCTGATTTAAAGAGTTCTTTCCTCAGAATAAAGTTTCATTTCTGTACCAGATTTATACCTTTCACCTTTGTGAATGTCTCTATCATGTTTCATAGTAACGTAGTGCAGGATTGCAAATAAAGACCAAATTGGTCTACTTTGAGCAAGTAAACATAGGTACCAGTATTCAAAAAACAAACAAACAGCTGAACGCTTCAGTCTCAGTCCCCTAGCTTCAGTCAAACATAGGAGCTTAAGTTTTCTGCTGAAAATTCAACTAAATAGAGGAGCTTAAAAGTTATGCTCTTCAGTTAGGCCATTTATGTGCCCGGGTTTATGAGCCTAGTGCTGAAAATTAGTGCTAAGCTCCTAACTTTATTTCTTGCCCAAAATCTACCCTCATTACCACCTACTATTTATGCTCCTAAATTTAGGAATTCTGTGATATTTTGAGCATACATTTAGGAACTCTGCACGAATACGTTTTCAGAGAGGTTCAGTTTAGAAGCGTTACTCCAGCAGTTAGGAGCATAAACCCTTTGAATGCTGTGTCCTATACTTGATCCAACCCCATTGCTCTACTCTCTCAACTTCTTACTTGAGCTACCAACCCCTTTCCTTCCACTGCCCCCATCTTCCATGTCAAGATTGTTCCGAATCTGTTGATACCTGGCCCCGCCTCCTCCACTGGTCAGCCATTTTATGTCTTTCCACCTTCCTCCGAGTCTTATGAAACCAGCACTAATCCAATAGGCAAGTCTCCTTCAGGGTCTTGTTACATTTTCTAATCTGCACAGCTCAAACTAGCAGAATCATACAGAAAACATCTGCTGTCCCTGTGCTAATTGACGTTTGGGTTGTAACCTTTGTCATGCCATGCAGGAAGCCCATTGCAGCCATTACCAGTGCTGTTTGGGTTATGATCTGCTCTGTACTGGTTCCTCCTGCGCCTTCTTGGAAGCTGCTTGTAGTCCTAATACTGCTGTTGGTGTTATAACCAGCACTCTCTTCAGGTTACCCCTTGGCTGCCTCCATGGTCTGTGGTTCCACTGGGCCATGCTTCCACTATCGCTGCTCATACATAAACCAATTTGGACAGCCTCCACTCACTCTCTATCCTTTCAGAAGTATGATACCTTAGCAGCGGCTTGTACAGAGATATTATCATCCGTTTTCTTCTGCCGGTTATGCCTCTCCCTAGGTATTCCGTGAGCCACATGTCTGTCTCTCATCCTTCCTTTCCCCCTCCCCCTCCCCTTCCCCACAAACATGCAGATAGCTTATTCTGCACTACCTGGTATTAAATGTTATCTGCCCGGCACTCAACCACTCCTTGGGGTTCCTTAAATCACTACTCATTCTGTCTACTCCCACAAGAGTGTCTACTCTTAGAAATGCTTTACATGTCCTAATAATTGGATTTAGCCCAAGTGGTGCTTACTGGGTCACATTGGCATAGAGTTGACAGTGAGGGAAAAATAGTGGTAATAAGAATTGAGTGTTGGAAGTGAAAAATTAAAATCTCAGATGTGATTCTTTATCTTTCTAACATGGCCTTTCTTGTGACTTGGTGCTTACAGTTCAGAAAGGCATAGCAGCATGAGAATTTACTCTAGCTCTGTCTATGCTTGTGAAAACTGTACTAGCTTATTGCTTTTTTTTAGATAATGTGTTGCAGAAGATCTCTGTGAAACCTGTACTTAAGAGCACTAATCAACAAATGAGAACTGACTTTGAAGGTTGCAGCCCAGCAGCGCTAGATTTACTATCTTGCTGATACGTGGCTCGATTCTGTCCATATTTGGCAAGCTTCACTGTTTGGCATACACTTTGTACATTTTTTTAGACAGCATTAATGAAAACCTTATCTTAGAGATACCTACATTAAGCATTTCTTAGTGGTTAGAGCAGCACTTGCTCGCCTTGTGACCTTGGGCAACTCACTTCATCCTCCCTTGCTTCAGGTACAAACTTAAGTCCAAATTCACTAAAGTGTGTTACTGTTTTAGTCCATACTATTAATCAATATGTCCCATTGCATAGACTGGGACCTACGGTAATGTATTTTTTTCTCTTATATGGCAGCTTGATCACTAACAGTAGGTACTTCCAGGACTATTTACGGTAAGTTCAGGATGACCAAGGGGGGGGGGGGAGTAGGAGGTCTTTAGAGTGGGGTGGAGAGGTTGTAATGCTTGACTGGAGATCTATGGTTGGGGGGGTTGTATTTAGAGGTAGAGACATTTTAAATGTGGATTAAGGGGGAGGGGCACTGAACGCTTGCTGCAGCAGGAAAGAGGGGGACATCCAAACTGCTTGCCTTTTCTTGTGAGACCAACCTCTTTAAGAATGTGCCTGATGCTCCTGGGGAGAGGGGGAGATAATGCCACCTTTGATCTGGCATTATTTTTCCCATAACGCACCTTATGCAAGCTGTGTCATTTGATTTGCATAATAATGAGGTATATTGCATGCATTTGCATGTTTTGCATATCTTTTACTCCAATGCGAGCTGCAAAGTATTTAATATGCCTTATGGTAAAGTAACACACTATTTGCCCCTTAATGGACATTAAAGAGCAATAACATCTTATTCCCGCAACACACTTTAGACTTCGAGTCATCTAGAGCAGGGAACCACTGGCGATACCTAAGAATAATATGCACCATTTATCTAGCGCTTCTGGACACATGCAGCGCTGTACAATGCTGATTAAGCATGTCCATAGCCTAAGAGCTTACAGTCCAAGTGAGTACCTGAGGCCGTACACAGTAGTGACTTGCCCAAGGTCACTAGGAGCAATGACGGCAGAAACGGGATTTGTGCCCTGATTTTCCTGGTTCTCAACCCATTGCCTGAACAACTAGGCCACTTCTTTCCCGAGTGCAAATTGATCTGACAAGTAAGTAAATCTTGATTTTGTGCTTTGACATGAAGCTTCTGCTTTAAGCTCATCACAGTTCTGCACAAACACTGAGACCCTCCTGTTCTTCAAATAAGCATTTGACAGATCTGTTGCGTCAAGTCTCTGTATGTCTGGGACCAGACAGGTCCAGCACCATCTGCTGGCTTGACAGACCAATGGTAGTTCTATTAGAGAGAGACCCTCCAGAACTCATCCCAGGGTCCACGCAGTCTGAGGACTTCTCCTGCCATACTGTAGGCATAAGAACTGAGAGGAAAGTCTGGGGCGCTTAAAAGAAAGCGATATAAATCTAGATACACGTGTTCTCACAAACCTCCTTCACAGGGGCCCAGAGAAAGAAAAACCATTGACATCTACCATAGGATCCCACCTTCATGGCCTAGAAGACCGAAAACAGCAGCTTGGAGATTGTCATCCTTCCTGCCCCCGTCATTTACAGTCTGCTGACGAGAGGGATGTGGGGTTTTTTGTAGTGGACGGGGTGGAGAGATAGGTGGAGTTAGGGCTTCAGGGGAATGAAAAGACCTGTGGAAGATGAGGAGGGTGACGAGAGGACTAGGCACAAGAGCATTGCTGCGCACTCTTGCCACAGAATGACATTTTTTTTTTTTTTTGCTTGGATAGTTGAACCTAAAATTTCAGACCTAACCATCATGTTTATCTGTTAAGTGCTGCTGCTGATAATCTTACATAGAATCCTTGACTAAACTTCATCCTACCTTGGTTCTCCTGAATGATTAGCATGTCCTTGCATTTTGTATTGCTGTGGCTGTTCTGACAGTCTAGCTGCAGCATAGCTGAATGATTTGTGCATTGCCTGGCCGGACAAGAGCAAGCTGTTAGGGAAACTTGAATGTGCTTGTTGGCAGGGATTTCTCCAATTTAAAACCCGTAGCTTTACAAAGGTCTGTCAGGAAGAATAGCAAGAGAAGTGAAATTTGTGGCTCTTGTCATGAGGATGGAGCTTCGCTGTTGTCTTCCTGAAACCGAGGGGTGTTCTCTGAGCCCTTTTAGAGGGTAAACTGAGTTGTGCTGCTTTGTGAATACGGGAGGGGGAAAGGGGTGCTGTGATCTGTTCCTAGAAGAAAGGACAGTTTCTCAGAATATGGGTGCTTTCTCTGGTTGCAAACAGCTCTCCTCCTAAGGTTCACAGTTTTGCTGAATTCCTCAGTTTTTGGAGATGCTCAGGCTTCATGCAAGGTATGCAGGCCAACTCAAGGGAGTGAGGGGAGGGGTATTGAGGGAGGGTATTTTGGATTTATCCCATAGGGATTAGCTCTATTTAGTTGTTGGCTTCTGAAGTTTGCAGTGTGGAGCAAAGGTCAACCTGCTAAGTGTCTCTTTATTCTGATGGCAAAGTGTTAACAAAATGATCCCACAACGGTAAAAGCAAAGGTTGCATTGAGATGTGTTCTGGGAAGCTGAGAGAGAGATTGTACAGAATAATTTTGAATTCAGGTTTTAAGTTTTGGTTACTTGCCTTCTCCAAATCAGAGTTCATAAGAATATCAGAAATGACATATTGGGTCATACCAAGGTCCATCAAGCCCAATGTCCTGTCTCTAACAGTGGCCAATCCAGGTCACAAGTACCTGTCAGGTTCCCAAAACGACACACAGGTTCCACAATGCTTGTCCCGGGGTAAGCAGTGGATTTCCTGGGTCCTCTTTAATAATGGTTTATGGACCTTTCCTCCAAGAACTTGCCCAAACCTTTTTTAAACCCAGCTACACTAACCGTTTTTACTATATTCTTGTAATGAATTCCAGAATTTGATTATGCGTTGAGTGAAAAAATATTTTCTCTTATTAGTCTTAAATGGTCTACATTGTAGATTCATTGCATGTCCCCTAGTCTTTCTACTTTTTGATGGAGTAAACAACCTATCTACATTTGCCCGTTCTACTCCATTCATTAATTTATAGACCTCTATCAAATCTCCCCTCAGCCGATTGTATTGCTGTGGCCCTTTCAAAGCAAGCGCCACATCTAAATGCATTTGGTAGGTCCCTTCTCCAGAGGCCTTAGAATCTACATTGAGGCAGTTGGGGGTGAAGTGATTAGCCCAAGGTCACATCGGTGGAAGAAGCAGCTAGACTTGAACCCCTGACTATCCTGGTTCCCAGCCTCTAACATTAGACTGCCCTTTTGCTCTAGAATTGTGTTAATTTTTTTAATTGGGGAGACACAATTTTGTGAGAACCTGAACTGGGAGGAAGATGTGTGAAAGAACACTATTGAAAAATGAACTCCTAGGATTCAGTGTGGGGGTCAGACATGTAGAGAGAACAGAAAGTGGGCCTGTTCTGTGCAAGTCCCTTCTAACAGGAAAAGGGTGTGTTTTGAATGTATTCAGTTTTGTGTTCGGAAGGATTCATTGAAAGGGGATATTTAGCAATACAGTGTGGCCTTATGCTTGAGCTGAGCCTTTAAGACAGTGAAAGAGAGAATGTGAATGTGTGTGTGCATTTATAGAATTATGCTCATTAATGAAAATAGCATTAGAGGATTATGTGCGATGTGCTTAATCAGCAGAATTCTGTAGTTACAGTAGACGGTGAAAGGCATGGCGGCCAGCGACTGCTACAGGTGCTATGTGCTCTTTGCACAGTTCATACCAGCTAAGTTTTCTGTTTTATCGTTTCATGTTGATGCGCACTCTGGGGTAAGAACCTCGCATATCTGGATATTGGTCTATTAAAAAAAAAAAAACCCAAGAGAGTTTGAAAGTAGCCATCATGAAGCCAAAACTGACGATCTATCATGTCTGCATCAAACTGCCATCACAGAATCACTAGCCTCTGTGTGAACATCAAGGGGGAAGTTTACAAAAGGGCGTTCGCTGACATCACGCTGCAGTGACAGCTAATGCGGACTAGATGCAGCTACTGCAGGCAGTGTTTTGCATTAATAGCAAGAGTGAGCAGGGTGTGGGTGGAGAATGGGCGTGTTCGTACGTGTGGTTACCACAGCTGTTAACAGCGTGCAGTATACTGTTGCATGTTTTGCAGACATCACGGATGCAGCTTACAACACCTCGATGCTGCCACACCCCAATCTCTGCGTGTTCACCATGTTATCTGCTGGGGAAATGCTAAGCACGCCCCCAACAGATAGCACAGGACTTTTGCAGCTATCATAATGCTTTTTTCACTAAGGCTTGGCATTAACTGCAGAAGCCTAATGCCGTTTAGTAAAGATACCCATAAATGTTGCTTAGAAAAAATTTCACTTGGAACTTTTCAGGCTTACATTACAATGCATTAACCAGTAGCGCTCTTTACGTGCCCCCCCCCCCCCAAGTCCCTTACAACTGGTATAGATCACTGGACGGATTAGACGTCCTCCAATCTTTCAGACTTTCTAAGAGCTGTGAACCAGTCAGATAATGTAGGATTTTATTTCCAGTGCTGTAGAAGTCCAACAAACCTGCTTAGTGGGATATAGAAGTTTTAAATTAAATTAACAAAATGCTTTTCTGCAGGAGATAGAATATGTCAAAACATTTTTCTGTTGATTTTGTACTGTGCCCCCTTAGCTTTTGATTTGTATTGATTTGTATTTTTTACTTTTAGGAGTTCTATGAAAATACAAAAACGCTCTGGCAAGATGAAGGCGTGAAAGCGTGTTACGAGCGGTCCAATGAATATCAGCTGATCGACTGTGCGCAGTAGTAAGTGATGCTACCTTCATGCTCAATATGAGAAGGGGCTAAGTGCTGATGAAAGAAATTCCTTGTCGCTTGCATGAGAGAAAAATCTCTCTTCAGTTAGTTATAAATCATGATACATAATTGGCCATACTTCTCCCAGCTTGTATTGATGTAGAAGCGTTTGTTTCTGCACACCCAAGGGATCTGATTTTAAATCTTTTCACTTGTCCATGAGTCTGGATTCTCTTCTCTGGAAAGCCTGAATTGTCTAGTCTGAGTGAGACTTCCACATGCAAACATCTGCAGCAAATAAGATTGCCAGACTTGGTTTGCAAAAGGTTTGAATTGACCCGGAAAAGTATAATTATTATTATATTGAGCAGTTCAGCAGTGGTTGCTCAGAGTTTTACATTCTAAGTCCTTCTTGTTAATGCCGCCTTAAATGTAAGGACACCTGCTTTCTCATCAGTAGGTAAAGTAGTGTTGATTTGATGGGCAGTGGAGATTCTGTGCTTTTACTCCCTTGAAGGATGAATTCTCTTGAACGCAGGCATTTAGACTGAAAAATGTGGCCGTTTGTAAGAAGTTGCATTCATCAGTCATCTTATTTAGGATAGCATAAGAGATTGATGCACGGCCGGCCCAAGGGTTTCTGTCACCCCAGGCAGATGCCCCTTCCCACTCCAAGCCAGGCTGCCGGCCCCCGCTGCTACCGATTCTGTCTGCTGGGTCGGTGGGATGGCTTGGCTTAGTGCGGCAGGTCATGTACTTTGGTACACATGGTCTGCCGCTTCTGACCCCCCCCCCCCCCCTCTGACACAACTTCCTGTCGGAGGGGGTCAGAAACAGCAGACCATGTGTGCCGAAGCACATGGTCTGCCACCCACAGAGGTCTGCCGTTTTAGGTGGCCACCTAGCCTGCCTAGTGGACGGGGCCGGCCCTGGGTTGATGTAAGAGAACTGTCGCTACTTTCTTTTCTGGCATGACCAGCCAGACCGTCTGAAATAGTTTTATCACACTGCTCCATCTAACAGAATGTTGGCTTACATGGCTAAAATGTTCCCTATTTTAAATGTTTTCCAACATCATTCTAGACTCGAATATGGCAGCATGTAATATTCATAGTAAACTTGGTGAGCGGAAGATTGCCCTATTTTTGCAGTGTATTAGTATATACCAAGCAAATTGATTAATTTAGTTCAATTTATGAATCAGTTCTGTCCCACAACTGGAAGTGATTTACAAAGTTAAAAAAAAAATACAGAACTAAAACAATAAATAATATAAAACAAACACCCTCTATATGCCACAATAAACCTACCCACTTGTACCCCACTAATATCCTACACTAACCCACTGCCGTACAGCACGATTACCTAACTGTAAGCCTGCACTTAAAGCCAGCCCTTAACCAATTTGTGAAATTTCAAAATTATCCTCCTCCTGTAGACTTGACAGCAACTGGTCCTACAATGTCTGTGCAATTACTGAAAAAGCCTTTCCTCCCTCCCACTGTCACTGAATATAAACAATGCTATTTAAAAAACACTTTGAAGAAAAAACTCAACAATTATAAGGTCCAACGCTACAGTAACTCTCAATCTCTCAAACCTAATCACATATTCCAGTCATGGACACATTACTATGGACGCTTGTAATCTCAAACTGTCAGTGAAAGCACACCTACTGTTAAACAGGTTGCAAATAAATTGAAGTTAAAGTTACATTTAAATTTAAATTAATTCCTGCTCTATGTACTTCTAAATCTATAGTCACATTGTTCCAGGTTACTTGTTCATTGTAATACTTGTTCGTTGCAATCCGTAAATTTGTTACATGTAAACCGCATTGACCCTGGGAAATGCGGTATATAAAAAATAATAAATAAAATTTAAAAAATAAATATCTTTCACAGTAGGTACCTTCAATAAAACATCTTGCATTAATGTAAGACTCAAGCGAGCTTAATAACGAACCAATTTTTCTTCCAAATAAGGAGCATCATTACCATGTAACACCTTAAAACACAAGGATAGCATCTGAATCCATTCTTGTTGTTCTACCCAGCAACCTTGTGTTTTTATTCAGTTTGAAGAAATATCTTATCTCCTGCCCTGAGGAGTCCAGAAGATAAAAGGCATAACTGTAATCTCTCTCTAAAATCAACAGCGTCCGATGTAGACTGATTCAATGAAAATAGTTGGTTCCAGCCAACACCAGTTGTGCGGCAGTGGTGCCCCACAACACAAGATAGAGACTATTTAAAAAATTTAAAAAAAATTTACTAGCACCTTTGTCTTGAAAAATCTCAAATTATAGCAATACTTCATGAGTAGATCTATCTTGCCTATTAGATGTGAATTTTTTCGGGGGGGTAGGAGGGGTATTTTCCTTTTGATTCTCATTTGATTTGAAATCCTGCCTCAATACTGTAGGATTTGAGGAAATTATATCATACTATCACTCCAGTTCCTGTGTACAGAGAAACTTCAGGATCCAAATATGTGTAACAGTCCAAGTCAACTTTCAAAAACTGTAGCATGCTGAAGGTACCCTTCCCAGAAAAAGGGGGATATATAGAAATCGGGTTTTAAATGTTACAAATACTGAAGGGTGGTCATACTACTTGCTTGCTTTGAAAACTCTCCAAGCTTTTATTTCTGGAGTTTAATGTCAGAGATTTCAGAACCAAACATGTATGAAAACTGCAGCTCAAAAATAGTACGCAAACTTTCTTAAGGAAACCAGGGATATGCCCAGGAAAAAAATTTGTGGTTCATTTTCCAACCTTTTCCCTGATTTTTAGACCTTTCTTCAGTTTGTTTCACATATTTCATGTTGAAATTTTTAAGGTACATTAATTGATCCAGTACACATTAATTCATAGGGCTATAGGTCCCCATTTCTCTGATAATTTAAGACTAAGATTACCTTAGCTTTTGCATATCTATGAAAGTAATATGGACCGATGGCAACTGATCACATAGACAATTGAGTGTGGTCAGTAGTTGGTTGTCTGACAAAAAGCTTTGAACGAGCTGGATAAGAACATAAGATATGCCATACTGGGTCAGACCAAGGTCCATCAAGCCCAGTATCCTGTTTCCAACAGTGGCCAATCTAGGTCATACGTACCTAGCAGTTTCCCCAAAAGACACAGGTTCTACAATGCTTGTACTGGGTCAAGCATTGATATCCTGGGCCCCTTCTTAATAATGGTTTATGGACCTTTCCTTCAGGAACTTGTCCAAACCTTTTTTAAACCCAGCTACACTAACAGCCTTTACTACATCCTCAGGTAACAAATTCCAGAATTTGATTACACGTTGAATGAAAAAATATTTTCTTTTATTAGTCTTAAATAGTTTACCCTGTAGCTTCATTGCATGTCCCCCTAGTCTTTCTATATTCTGATAACATAAACAATCGATCTACGTTTACCCGTTCCACTCCGTTCATTAATTTATAGACTTCTATCATATCTCCCCTCAGCCGTCTCTTTTCCAGGTTAAAGAGCCCTAACCTTTTTAGCCTTTCTTCATAGGAGTATCATTCCATCCCCTTTACCATTTTGGTGGCTCTTCTCTGAACCTTTTCTAATAACGCTATATCCTTTTTAAGATACGGCGACCAGAATTGCACACAATATTCAAGGTGCGGTCTCACCATGGAACGGTATAGAGGCATTATAATATCTTTTGTTTTATTTTCCATTCCTTTCCTTATGATACCTAGCATTCTATTTGCTCTCTTGGCCGCCGCTGCACACTGGGCCAAGGGTTTTAACATGGTATCCACAATGACGCCTAAATCTTTTTCCTGGGTGGCGGTTCCTAATGTGGAACCTTGCATCGTGTAACCATAGTTTGGGCTGTTCTTCCCTAGGTGCATAACTTTGCACTTGTCCACATTAAATTTCATCTGCCATTTTGATGCCCAGTCTTCCAATTTATCAAGATCCTCTTGCAATTTTCCACAATCCTCTTGGGTTTTAACAGCTTTAAATAGTTTTGTCTCATCTGCAAATTTGATAACCTCACTCGTTATTCCACTTTCCAGGTCATTTATGAATATGTCAAAAAGCAGCGGACCCAGCACAGATCCCTGGGGTACACCACTATTCACCTTTCTCCATTGGGAAAATTGGCCATTTAGCCCAACCCTCTGCTTTCTATCTTTTAACCAGTTCCTGATCCACAGTAGTACACTGCCTCCTATCCCATGACACTTTAGTTTTGCCAACGTCTCTGATGAGGGACCTTGTCAAAGGCTTTCTGAAAGTCCAGATACACTATATCAACCGACTCACCTTTGTCCACCTGTTTATTCACACTTTCAAAAAAACATAACAGATTAGTAAGACAATATCTTCCTTGTCTAAAGCCATGTTGGCTGTCTCCCATTAGGCCATGACTATCTACTGTCGTGACCCTCGCCTGGGCCAAAGGCTTACAGGCATAGGGCTGCCAATGTTTGTCCTTAAATAAAGAGTTACTATCCTTGTCTCCAGCAGGGAACTCTGGGACTTGTAGTTGATTCTTTTACTCAAAGACAAAGTAGTGTGAGACCATTGGTTTTAAGGCAAAACAAGAATTTTATTTAGATTCCCATAAGCACTAAGGTTCAACGCAGACATAAGGATTATTTTCCAAGTAAATAATAACAGGAAACATATGCAACTGGAACTGAAGAAACTGAAAGAACCTTTAAACATGTGCAGCTGTTTTCAGCAAAAACATTTCAGCAAGTAAATCACAGCTTCCTTTGTTCGTCCAGCACAGCTAAATGTCTTCATTTATCATGTGCTGCTTTGGTTATCAAACTCTAGGTTAAGCAAAGGCTCTTTGCCTTAGAAGAAGTTCTTGGCATTCACATGGCTAGGTAAAACCCTGCTTCTCAAAAGCTTCTTCTGTTAACACTTTTTATCACCAACTTTCAAACTTCCTTCTTGCACAAAGAACAGTCCATAGGAGACTCCTCAGTAACAGAATCCTGCCCAAAAGAGTCAATTTGCATTTCTTCCTGTGCTACGAAATGCTTGTCTGTCTCTGGGTTTTCATTAACTCCTTCAAGCTTACTGTTCTGTAGGAACTTCTGAATTTCCTTCCACAGCTGCTCTCCCTGATATGGAATATTTGTACCTTGAGAGTGGGGCTTCTTTCCCTGGATCAATTGCCTCAATGCTTCAATCGTGTTCAACTCTGGTTCTTTGCCCTTGGCTGGGTTCTGGTCACTTCCAGTTGTAACTGTATTCACCCACCTTCTGGCAGCTTGAATTCTCTGAGCTGGTTCATGAACACTCTGCATTGCAATCTGTTCCTCGTTGTCAGCAACTCTCCCAGCCACCCATCTGCTGGTTTGTGAATTAAGAGTACCTCTATTACAAGGACTGCTTCCTCTGTTGCTGCTTCCTTTCTTGCTGGAGCCGTTCTCCAATTCGAAGTCAAACTTCCCACTTCTTCTTTTCCTCTCCTCTGAACAGGGCTTATAAAGCTGTTTCCTAACTAACACTCCCCTGTCTCTGCAGAGGGTGATTATCATTACCCTCCAAGCCTGCACTTACGTTAGAGCTTGGGTTTGGCTTGGCTTCAGCAACTACGTGCTTCTTTCCTTTGCCTGCAGTCTGAACCCTGTGAATACCCTGCCTGTCTCTCACCTTAAAGGCATATTCACTGTTTTCTTCTGTTTCCATCGGCTCAGCACAACTCTCATCATCACACTACATGCTGAGTAATTTTATTCTTTATGATGGTTTCTACCATTTTTCCCGGAACTGACGTGAGGCTCACCAGTCTGTAGTTTCCCGGATCACCCCTGGAACCCTTTTTAAAAATTGCTGTTATATTGGCGATCCTCCAATCTTCAGGTATTAGAGATGATTTTAATGATAGTTCACAGATTACTAATAGCAGGTCTGCAATTTGGAAGACTCCGGGCCTAGGTTGACTTTGGTTTGTACATTGTCCCCTTTGTATGCTCCTTTACATACACACATATATATATATATATATGTATATATAATCATGCGCTAAAGCCATTTAGTGCGCACTACATTTTCAAAGCATGCTAGTGATTTAAATGCACATCCCTAGAGTCAAGTCTTTGCCCTTTCCTTGTTGGCCTAGTTTAGCAAAATCTAGAGCAGGGGCTCTCAGCCCAGTCTTTGGGGCACACCTAGCCAGTCAACTTTACAGGATAACTACAATGAATATGCATGAAAGAGAGTAGGGATAAATGGCCAGTTTTCTTAGTGGAGAAAGGTGACTAGTGGAGTACCCAGGGAGATGTGCTGGATCTGCTGCTTTTTAACATGGTCATAAATCACTTGGAAATGGGAATGAGTGAGGTTATCAAATCTGAAATCTGGGGCAAGGTACTTCAGGCCGGAAGGTCGGGGGTTCAAATCCCACTAGAGGACAGCAACCTTGGGCTGGAAGGACTGGGGTTTCTAGTCCCACAGGTGCTCCTTGTGGTCTTGGGCAAGCCACTTAACCCTTCATAGCCCATGTTCCCTGTAAAATAGTTATCTCCAAGTTATAATGCCCTGTTCAATGTAATTTCAGTTTGTTCAATGTAAACCGCACTGATGCAGAATAGCGCGGTATATAAGAGAATGTAAATAAATAAATAAATAAACATAAAATTCTTCAAAGTTGTTAAAACACGAGGATTGTGAAAAATTGCAAGAACACCTTCATAAACTGGAAGACTGGGCATCCAAATGGCAGATGGAATTTAATGTAGACAAGGTCAAAGTTATGCACGTAGGGAAGAACAACCCAAACTACAGTTACACAGTGCAAGGTTCCACATTAGGAACTACCACCCAGGAAAAGGATTTGGGCGTCATCGTGGATAATACATTGAAACCTGCTGCCCAACATTCACTGGGAATCATAAGGAAAGGAATGGAGAATAAAACAAAGGATGACATTATAATGCCTCTGTATCGTTCCATGGTGCAACCTCACCTTGAATATTGTGTGCAGCTTTGGTCACTATATCTTAAAAAGGATATAGTAGAACTAGATAAAGTACAGAGAAGAGCCACCAAATTGTAAAGGGGATGGAGGAATACCCCTATGAAGAAAAGCTTAAAACGTTAGGGCTCTTCAATTTGGCAAAAAACTGCTGAGGGGAGATATGATAGAGGTCTATAAAATAACGAATGGAGTGGAACAGGTAAATGTAGATTGATTGTTTACTCCGTCAAAAAGTAGAAAACTAGGGGACCCACAATGAAACTACAGTATAGCCCATTTAAGACTGAGTACAAAAAATAGTTTCTCCTAACATGTACTCAAACTCTGGAAATTGTTAGTGTAGCTGGGTTTAAAAAAGGTTTGGGCAAGTTCCTGGAGGAAAAATCCATAAACCATTATTAGAGGACAAGGGAAATCCACTGCTTACCACGGGACAAGCATTGTGGAACCTGTGTACCTTTTTGGGTACCTGACAGGTACTTGTGACCTGCATTGGCTGCTGTTGGAAACAGGATACTGGGCTCTTGGTCTGACTCATTATGGCATCTCTTATGTTCTTATTTGTATACAATGGAGGGCAGCACATGGAAATCTCTAGCTGTGTGCCAAGGATTGCATTGAGAGCCTCTGGTATAGAATGAGCCGTGATTTCATACCATGTGAGCTTCATGTGATACTAAAAGACTAAGGAAGCATGCTTATAAACATCTGCATTAAACATGTCTGTGCTTCAAAAAGCTGAACAGTTCCTACAGGTAAACACTCAGTGGCCCACTGAGATCATAATTATCAAGCAGTGGTTTAGGTTTGTTTTCTAATTCTTTTCTCTCATAAAGGTTTCACTTTCAAATTATTGTGTTACTCTCTAACATAGTAGCAGAGTCTGTTCAGTCTTATAAACTAGAACTTAAGTTTGCTTAAACACAGCTAGCAAAGGAACGCGGTTGCTTGATGATTAACATGACTTGTCACTATTAAATAGATTTGTTTGCTTTTGAAAATCTCTTGAGTTTAAAAATTAATGGTGCAGTTCTGACCTGGTTCTGAACTGCTTCCTCTGTAGGAATATAATTTTGCATCAATAGAGCCTGTAGAGAGATGTTTTGCTGTATTTATAGGGGGTAAAGGGACAAATTTCCTTACTAAAGATAAGATAAAATGATTATTCTGGCACTCCACACAATAAAAGAATCACTGTCATTTTGTTCATAGAAACCAAGGGCAGTTAACACCTGTTGACAAGAGCCATAAATTGATCTGTTTTTTGGGATAAGCAAAATAATGAGAGGTTCTGATTCTTAATCATATGCTAATGCCTCTCATAAATATTAAGTATCCTGAACACTAAATTGCTTTTGCCGTCTTTGAAGACCAAAGTTGATGATATCTAAGTTGTTTCAGACAGTCTTGAATATAGATATGTTCTAATGGTTAATTTGAGTGTATGCCCCAGTGACAGATTTAGGCATTTTGGTCTAGTAGGTGCTGCCAGAGCTCCTCCCTTACCCTTAACTAGATTTTGGATGCTGTGTCTTCCCTTCCCCCTTCCCAGCCACCGCAGTACTGCTATATCTGGCTTGGGCAGTTAAGACTAAGCCAAACTAAACTCCCAGGCCCCTTTGCCACAGGGAAATCTGGAAGTGTGGAAGCACAAGGCAATAGCAGAGAGACTGAATGTTTTTATTTATTTGGTTTTCATTTGTATACCGCTACTTCCAGTGATCAGTAGCGGTTTACTTTGCACAGCAAAATTGGTTACATATGATAGGAATCAATATAATTTACATTTTCATGTAGGGACGTTACCATGACTGAAATGGTATTTAAAGGTGATGCATCAGAAGAATTGAAAGAAATATTGATAAACCAGGAAGATGTATTACAAGTATTTGATAAACAAAAGATTAGCAAATTCCCTGGACCGGATGGTATACATCAAAGGGTGTTGAAAGAACTGAAATATGAGATTGCAGACCTTCTATTAGTAATATGTGAAGTATCATTAAAATCATCTGTAATGCCTGAAGATTGGCAAATGGCCAATATAATGCCAATTTTTTTAAAAGGGTTCCAGGGATGGTCCAGGAAACTACATACCAGTGAGCCTGACATCAGTACCAGGCAAAATTTAACTACCTTTAAATTTGGAAGCACCATCAGACACCGAATCAAGCTGTCACCACCACCACCAGCGAGCTCCCCCTGATCGGGGTAGATCCGGGGAGTGGGAAGCAAGACTCCTTCCCGCTCCGGGGCTCAGGCCCAATCAGAGAAAGCCAGCTCCCTTTAAATTTGGAAGTGCCATCGGGTGTGCCAGAGCCTGGCGGGCCTCACCAGAGGGTCCTTTGGCATGGCCCTTAGGTGGGGAACAAAGGCAGGACAATGAAACCTCATCTAGACTCACTGAAACAGTCACTCCAAGGGACAAAATCAACACAGAATACATTGATAATGCCTTGCCCTACCATGGAACGAAAACAAAGAAGCCATACCATGGACTCCTCATCAGCCGCCTCGTGGAGCACCTCAATTGTGCCTTAATTAACACCCGTTCGGCCAGGAACAAGATCCCCCTACTTGCCGATCTACTAACTGATTACAAGCTAGACATCCTTTGCCTCACAGAAACATGGTTTCAAGACACAGATTCTGTACTTATGAATCAGCTATGCCCTTCTACCCACACTATCCATAGTTGCAATCGTACTTCTAGCAGAGGTGGAGGAGTATGTTTAATTTCCAAACAGGAACTAAACTTTTATATCACTGAAACCACCTCTACCTTGGGAATGGAGTCCCTTAAAGTTTCCAATAATGCTCTCTCACTATGTCTAATATACCATGCATCACAATCAGAGGCCCAAGACCTCTCCACAATCCTTGAATTAGCATGCACCACCCAAACACCCTCTCACCCCTTCATACTCCTAGGTGATTTTAACCTCTCCTCAACTAACCAGAAACAGGCCGCCTCCTTCTTAAATGCTATGGATGTTCCACAATTCTCCCAAATTCTAAAAATCCCAACTCATGCCAAAGGTAATACGCTCAATCTAATATTCTTGCCTTAATCCAACATACTAAACATTCAACCCTCTCACTCTATCCTCCCAGTACCATGGTCGGATCATTCACTGACCCTCTTCTCCATCCCCAGCAGATACAATCAAATCCAGTCACCTAAACAAACCCACCAGATGACCCGCAAATTTAAGCATTTTGACACCAGCCTATTCCTCAAGCAGGTTAACCCCAACTTAAACCTTCTCAATAGTAACCACTCAGATCTTACCACCCAAATCAAAGGATGGAATGAAGTCATGGCCTCTGCAGCTCAAGCACCACCAAGACCTTCAGTTAATAACCACCACAAACGAGCTCCTTGGTTCTCAACATCCCTACACAATCTGAAGAAAGACCTCAAGATGGTTGGAACGTAGCTGGAGACGTTCAAGAGATCCAGCTCTTTACAACTCATATTCTTACAAGCTCCAAGTCTATCGCACTGCTGCTATTTAACATATTACTAAATGACCTAGAAATGGGTATAACAAGTGAGGTAATCAAATTTGCAGATGACACCAAATTTTTCAAAGTTCTTAAAACCCCAAGAGGATTGTGAAAAATTGCAAGAGGACTTTGATAAATTTGAAGACTGAACATTCAAATGGCAGATAAAATTTAATGTGGACAAGTGCAAAGTTCTGCACTAGGAAAGAACAATCCAAATTATGGTTACAAGATGCAAGGTTCCACATTAAGAACCACCACTCAGGAAAAAGATTTAGGCATCATCGTGGATAGCACATTGAAACTCTTCGCCCAGTGTGCAGCGGCAGCCAAGAAGGCCAATAGAATGCTAGGAATCATAAGGAAAGGAATGGAGAATAAATCAAAGGATATTATAATGCCTCTGTATCATTCCATGGTGTGACCACACCTTGAATATTGTGTGAAATTCTGGTTTCCGTATCTTAAAAAGGATATAGCGGAATTAGAAAAGGTACAGAGAAGAGCCACCAAAATGGTAAAGGAGATAGGATACCACTATGAGGTTAGGGCTCTTCAACCTGGAAAAGAGATGGCTGAGGGGAGATATAATAAATTAATGAATCGAGTGGAATGGGTAAACGTAGATTGTTTATGCCATCAAAAAGCAGAAAGACTAGGGGAACATGCAATGAAGCTACAGTGTAACCCATTTAAGTCTAATAAGAGAGAATAATTTTTTTTCATGCATAATTAAACTCTGGAATTCTCATTAGTGGAGGATGTAGTAAAAGCTGTTGGTGTAGCTGGATTAAAAAAGGTTTGGACAGGTTCCTGGAGGAAAAGTCCATAAACCATTATTAAAGAGGACCCAGGAAATCCGCCTCTTACCCCGGGACAAGCATTGTGGAACCTGTGTGCCATTTTGGGAACCTGCTAGGTACTTGTGACCTGGATTGGCCACTGTTGGAAATGGGATACTGGGCTTGATGGACCTTGGTATGATCCAGTATGGCATATCTTATGTACTAGTGCTGTATGCAATAACTTCCAGCTTGATATGTTTTTTTGAAGGTGTGCATAAACAGGTAGACAAAGGTGAGTCGGTTGATATAGTGTATCTGGATTTTCAGAAAGCTTTTGACAAGGTCCCCCATCAGAGACTTTTGGCAAAGCTAAAAAGTCATGGGATAGGAGGCAGTGTACTATTGTGGATCGGGAACTGGTTAAAAGATAGAAAGCAGAGAGTAGGGCTAAATGGCCAATATTCCCAATGGAAAAAGGTGAATAGTGGAGTACCCCAGGGATCTGTACTGGGTCCGCTGCTTTTTGACATATTCATAAATGACCTGGAAAAGGGAATAACGAGTGAGGTTATCAAATTTGCAGATGACACAAAACTGTTTAAAGCTGTTAAAACCCAAGAGGAAAGTGGAAAACTGCAGGAGGACCTGGATAAATTGGAAGACTGGGCATCCAAATGGCAAATGAAATTTAATGTGGACAAGTGCAAAGTCATGCACCTAGGAAAGAACAACCCACACTATAGTTACTCGATGCAAGGCTCCACATTAGAAGCCACCACCCAGGAAAAAGATTTAGGAGTCATCGTGGATAACATGTTAAAACCCTCCACCCAGTGTGCAGCGGCGGCCAAGAAAGCAAACAGAATGCTAGGTATCATAAGGAAAGGGATGGAGAATAAAACAAAGGATATTATAATGCCTCTGTATCGCTCCATGGTACGACCGCACCTTGAATATTGTGTGCAATTCTGGTCACCGTATCTTAAAAAGGACATAGCGTTATTAGAAAAAGTACAGAGAAGAGCCACCAAATTGGTGAAGGGGATGGAAGGCTACTCCTATGAAGAGAGGCTAAAAAGGTTAGGGCTCTTTAGCCTGGAAAAGAGACGGCTGAGGGGAGATATGATAGAGGTCTATAAATTAATGGATGGAGTGGAACAGATAAACGTGGATCAATTGTTTACGCTATCAGAATATAGAAAGACTAGGGGACATGTAATGAAGCTACAGGGTAAACTATTTAAGACAAATAAGAGAAAATATTTTTTCACTCAACGTGTAATCAAACTCTGGAATCTGTTACCGGAGGATGTGGTAAGGGCTGATAGTATAGCTGGGTTTAAAAAAGGTTTGGACAAGTTCCTGGAGGAAAGGTCCATAAACCACTATTAAAAAGGGACCCAGGATATCAATGCTTGACCCAGTACAAGCATTGTGGAACTTGTGTCTTTTGGGGAAACTACTAGGTACGTATGACCTAGATTGGCCACTGTTGGAAACAGGATACTGGGCTTGATGGACCTCGGTCTGACCCAGTATGGCATGTCTTATGTTCTTATGTTCTTATGTTGATTCAGCAAAGTTCACTGCCATCAACACAGGCAATAGTGCAGTGTTTGCACACGATTCTCTGCGCGCACAGATGACTGCACTAACTGTAGCTGACAGTGCATTGAAGTAACAAATGGATTACGTATGAGGTGCAGATGCAGAGATACAGGCGACCAGAAGGCTGAGCTCAGCATAGAGTCCGAGGTGAACTTAAGGGATAGCGCATAGGTCTGCAGCCAGTGCTTGTGAGGAATTTATGCCTGTTTCTTTAGCGTGCAGCACCCGCAACCTTTTAAATTGCTTTACTGAAAAAGCAAAAAGGGCAGGAGAAGTGTGCTGGAATGCTTCTGATGCGTAAACATTATTTGTTCTGTTCAGAATAATATTGCTGTATGCATCAGATAGATGGGTGGGGTTTTTTGTTTGTGTTTAAGATACAGGTGGTGCTAATGCAGACCCCTATGTACTACGCCTGTCTTTCTGTCCTCGTTTAGCTCAGACCTTTTGCTCGCAGCTCATTTGCATGCTATGTGTTTAAAACATCGCTGAGCTAAACTCACGTTAGGAAACCCTATGCTAAAGCTTTAATACTGGGCTCTAGTTCAGTTTCTGCATTGAACCGTTAGCCTCCATCGTGTAGTATGTTGAAAGTGGTGAAGCTAGGAAACATGAGAATTTTTTGGGTGGGAGGTCTGAAGGGCAATGACTTTTGCCAGTCGGGGTGCAAGTTAGTAAGCCAGACCCCTCTTTCCCATCTAGCATTTTCAAATCGAGTGTAAGACTGCCTGCAGTAGGATTTGAAACCAGAGCTGGAATATAGTGCAGCATTTAATGTTGAATTGATGTAGTCCATTGCTTTCCCTGCTCAAGTTGTCCACACACATTATTAGCATTTTACGAAGCCCACGTTCAACATTGTACAGCCTAGACAGGGTTCCTAGCCAAATCCAATGCCAAGCAACCCACACATCTGATGAGAGCCTGTACCAGAAGGTTCAGCAAAACACATGACTTCTTTGGTTTCCTGCACAAGTGAATAGTGAGCTTAATGGAGAAATACTTACAGTGAAAAGAAAATAAATGATTTGTTTGAAGAAGAGTTAAGTGTAAGCACGGTTTATTACATCTTCACTAAACATAATCATTAAATTATTCCTCCTAGAATGGAATATAAATAGTTCTTTAATTTTGAATTAGGGTTCCCATAATCATAAATTTATGGAGAGTGTTAAAAAAACCCTATAGAAGTGTCATATCCAGTAAAAATGTCTTTTCAGTGCTTGGGCTCAGGCCCAAGGCTATTGTGTTTGGAGGTCAAGTGCATAGCATAGCAAGTCTGCTTGTGCACAAAATGGCATTGGTGAAAATGTGTCTGTAAACAAAATCTGGAAAACTCTCAGTTAAAAAATAAATAAATAAATAAATACATGGTTGCCACCTCCTCCCTGGCATTGAGGTAATAGACCATCTGACCAATCAAATGTGATTAACAATGAGCATTTTTTACAGTGATGACATCATAAAAGCACTGTGACCATTGCGCAATGCTTACAGAACAGAGTAGCTAGAGATGTAACACTTTTCTTAGACACTACTCACCGCTGTTTGGGAAAGCATGATTGGAAACTGATGACTGTAACCAGAAAATGTCAGACTCTTCATGTGTGCATGGGATAAACAGAATATGAAAATGATAGTCAGGTAAAGAGAGGTTATTAGACCACTGGAGGAAAAGAGAGGTGTGTGTAACTGTGTCCCGTTCATCATCAGTGATGATAAGCAGCCAGTCTTTTTGACAAACAAGAACTGACCGTGAGACTTGTAATGGAAATATATTGACCTCTGAAAGGGTACAGAGCTGAGTGGGTTTGTAATCCTTGAAATTAAGGCCTTGTTAATGTTGGAGGCAACAGCCCGCCACCATCTCTCTCCCCCCCCCCCCCACCCGGGGGAGGGTCCATCGCACAAAGAAACTGTTATTTTCTCTTGACTTCATGGAACAATCCTGCAAAAAAAAAAACCTGTGATACTAATCTTGCGACACTGAACAATTGCCTTCTTACAAAGTAATAGTTTTGTTCTAGAAAAATACCCTGCCATTCAGAAACAGTTACCAATATACGGCTGCGTCCTACGATGAGCCATTTATAGCAGGAGACCCAAAGGTCTGTAGGCAGAATAGAACTATTTATTATTGTGCATCAATTAGCATGCTTAAGACTTTCTGTACCATTAATTTTGGTTTAAACATAGTATATTGAATCATAAGAAAATTCTGGAAATAATTATGGACCCCATGTGATTTACAAAGAAATAGCAGATTCTTTAACTAATTGTGGTAGTGATTTGCAAATTTCAGGAATATTTTTTTTTCAGATAAATATGGGGAATTAAGATGGGCATCCCTGGCTAATATTTTCAACATCTGTGAAAACTGTTGATCTCGAGTTGCTGTGAGTTAATCTACTCTGAACATGCTTGGACACCGACATTTTTTTAGTTAACTAGTTCATAGTCAACCTGTGAAATGTTTTAAATAATATTATTAGGCTGGTAATTTTGCTATCAGTGGAAAGAGAGAGATGAAAGATGTGAGAGAGATGTGACCAGGTCTACGTGCGGGATCCAGGGAAGAAACTTCAGAGGACTCAAAAGCCTTGCCAGTAGGTTGTACCTCCTTCAGTTTTGGGCAGATGTAAGGGATACATGGCAATTGTAAGAATTATGATAAAAAATGATTATGTAATCGGTATTTAAAAAAAGAAAAGGCAGGGGGGAGGAAGTGATGTCATCCTCAAGATGGCAACTTAACTGCAGAGCTCCATCGGGAGGCATTTGCCTCCATTTGTTTTAACACTCTCAAACCCGCTCATGAAGCATTGCTCCTCTGTGTCAGAAAGAAGGGTGCAGACCTAAGAACATGCTTTCTGGTGAACGGGGAAAGACGTGCTAGAGGGGGAGGTGTGCAACCCGTTCGAGAAGGTCTCAGGGCGCACACAGGGTTCAGACTTAGAATGCACAAGGGACAGAGAGGCGGGCTGCTACCAGAAATGAAAGGCGAGTGATGGTGACTCAGGAGAGAGATCTCCTAGCAGAGCTGCAGCCTGATACCGTCGATGTACTGTAGGTGGCGAGATGGAGGCAACTGAGCAGCAGGTGAAGGCACAGGAAAGGAAGCTAAAGGGAATTAGCACCCCTGCAGATAAACTGGAGCAAATGCAATGAGACCTGCATTCCAGACTGGAAGACGTGGAGAACCGCACCTGTCAGAAGAATTTCAGAATACGAGGCGTACTACCTGAGCTAGAAAAGTCTGGCAGTGCCGGAGAGGTGGCACAAGGTATTTGTAAGTTGACTTTGCTGTAAATGGGATCACATACACAAACCAAAAACATGGGAGGAAGCTTGGAAAGCCCTGTTGGAAGCAAACCTGGTGAAAAAGTGCACCCATTTGGCTCCGACCACTACACTCTTGAAAGCAACAGGCCTTAAGTGGCAGAGGGTGCCCGTTGGGGGGTAAGAGACTAATCACCAGGCATGCTGAATGGTGAAGACTAAGAAGGATATTTTGCTGGCTCATGACTGGGACTGAACAGACTGTTTTGTTTGTGAAGAACTTGCACTGGATGAAGTGAAGAGATGTGATAAGCGGTTTGTGACCTTGGACCGGCTGCAGCAAGGAGCAGCAGTTAGGACACTTGTGCTCTTAATATCATAGGAATTGATATTTGGAGGAGGTGGGAGGGGCGGGTCATTTGAAAGGGTTTTATGATTTTGAGTTGTTGGGGTATGGGCTGGGCATGCTCCTAAAGGGTGCGTTTGTGTATTGGTCTATTTCTGAGAGGTAGGTTTGAGTAGTTATGGTTAGTTTTCTATTATGGATGTCTCTTGGGATACTGCTGCTCCTCCCCTGGGATTTTTTAGACCCGAAGGCTTATGGGAAGTCTTAAGGGTTTGGTTGTTGGGATACAAAAGGTGGCTGGAGGGAGGGAGTGTTTCAGGTATTCTGCTGGTGGTGGTGCGATGCAGTGTGGGAGAAGAGTGAGTGTGTAGGGATGTGGGAGTGGCAGCCTTGATATATGAGCATGTGGTGGGGTGGGGGAAACTCAATTGAGGTGATGGCTTAAGAGTGTGATAATGTCTCTGTGGCTGGTGTGGGTTCTCCTACCAACTAGAAGAAAGTGCTAGCCTTTCTTCATAAAAATGAGGTCAATATAGCACTACTGCAGGAGTCTCACTTCAGCTTTCTGGAGCATAAGCTTAAAAGGGATTGGGTGGGTCATCCGTGCATCAGCACAAATCTCCTGAAAAGCAGGAGTGGCAATTCTTATTCAAAGAAATATGGCTTTTGTGGAAAAATGGGTAAGGGGGACATCAAGAGGAGATCTTATGATCCTTGGAGAGTTTTGGGGAGAGAGATTTTGGATAATTTCGGTATATATGCCAAATGGCTATAATGAACCAATGTTATTGGCAGGGGACGTTTGATGAGCAAAGCTCCTTGTAGTAGGGGGGGGGGGTGGAATGGGATAGCATAGGTCAAGGGTCTCCAACTCCAATCCTGGAGGGCACCAAACCAGTCAGGTTTTTGGGATATCCCTAATGAATATACATAAGATAAATTTGAATACAGTGAGGGCAGTGCATGCAAATATCTCTCATGCATATTCACTAGGGCTATCACAAAAAACTGACTGGTTTGCTGCCCTCCAGGACTGGAGATGGAGACCCCTGGCGTAAGTCATGTGGTTGCTGTGTTATATATGGAATTGGGGTTAGTGGATGACTGATGGGTTCTTCATCTGGTGAAAAATAAAGCTCGCTTGATGCAAAGCAGGTCGGATTGGTGGATGCAGATATTGGACTCCACTATCTATATACTTAGGTTTATGATCATGCTCTAGTATGTTTTGAGTGAGTGGAATTCAGTGGCCCATGGATGATGCTTGTAGGGTTGTTGGGCAACCCAAATTTTGCAGACTATCTTCTTGGGCACTGGAAGGAATATGAGACATTCAGTGGTAGTTATCAAATGCCAGGGCCCTTTTGGGAGTCAGCTAAGGTGATGTAATCATAACATGGTTAGATGTAAGAAAGGTTTGAATATATCCCTATTAAGTTTGGGGAACAGCTCCAAAGGTTCCGAGAGAAATGGCAAAGGGAATGATGGTGGAATATAGAGTAGTTTTCCTAGTTGAAAACACTTAAGTCCCTCATACATCAGAGAACTTGTATAATTTAATGTGTCAGAAATGTAAAGAAGCACATTTCAAATGGGACGTCCAAGTGCAATCTGGGATGTCAAAGCCAGAACATCTGAAAAGAAAGGCAAGTATATGCAAGTTCAGGCACAGTTCCAGAAATATGGACGTGCCCGATATGCACATGTATCAAATGTCTATATAGACATCCCCAGGAGAGAATTTCAGAACCAAGACGTCTAATAGCATAATGGTTAGAGTAGTGGCTTAAGAGCTGGATGGCTGTTGTTCAAATCTCAGTGGGAGACTTTGTAATCTAAATCTAGTCACTTAATTATCCATCTTCTCTACACTCTGGATGTTTTAAGGTGAAAACAAGCACTTTCCTGATATCTATCCGTGCCTGGAACAGGAATAAACATGCATGTGCCTGCAGACAGCTCCGCTGCTTCTGGGATCGAATGTCCATTGCCCCTCCCTAGACATGCCTCCATCACACCCCCATGCCTACTTGAATGCCCCATACTGGAGACATCTGTGAACGGCATTTGTGGCATGGTTACGGAGACGTGTCCATGATTTTGATGTCCACGTGCAAGTCGTGCATGTCTACAGAAGTCCAAACCATGGCTAAACCTTTTAGAATGACCATCAAAGTGTTTAGAATTGGAAATAGGGTGAATACATATTTGGTTAGAAAGAATGAGGGCCCTAATTTCATTCTGGTTTTGTAGGATGCATCAGGGGTACCCCATGCTGCTAATCAGAAGATTGCAGGGGCCTTGACTGTTTTTTACTCAAAGCTGTATTATTCCAAGGGTTGTGGCACTAAGGAGTGGATGGAGGTGATTTTTGGAGAGCTGAAATTGTCTAGTTTGTTTGTTTGTTTATTTGAACTTTTTATACCACCTTTTTGTGTAAAGGCAAGGCGCTTTACAATCATATAAAAACATGGATAATTAGAAAAGAACGCCAACAGTTGATAGGGTAGTGGGGACGGGGAGTAGAGAGCCATAGTGGGGGAGGGGGGATTGTTCAAATGTCCCAGGCAGTCTAGACATCAAAGGACTATGAGAAGAGGTTTGTCTTAAGCTGAGATTTAAAATAGGAATGTTTGAGGTGTCGCACATGGGGCAGAGAATTCCAAAGAGTGGAGACATAGAAAAAGAAAGCCGAATGACGAGTTGATTCAAGCCGTGCCTTCGGGGGGGGGGGGGGGGGCGGGCGGTGGGATATGAAGTCTATTATCCTGAATGGAGCAAAGGCCCCAAGGTCGGGGTATAGAATATAAGATAGGAGAACAGCTAAGCAGGGGAACTAGTGTAGAGGACATGGTCTCTCGGAAGCTCAGAAGGTATGTCTGCATCCCTATAGAAAGTGAAGAAATTGCTTGTGTAATTAGTTGCTTGAAAACTATAAGTCCTTAAGTCTGGATGGTCCAAGTGCTGAGTTTTAATAAATTCTGAGTACAGAGGGACTACGCCCGTCAAATGAGGTGTTTACTGGAGCTCTGTGCAAGGGACCTCTCGTTGGCACTGTTGATCAGACATTGATAACTGTAATAGCCAAGGAGGATAGAGAGATGTCTGAGGTGAACTTTCTGCCCACCTTAATACTGATATTAATACTGATGAATAGATTGAATAGAATATTGCTAAATTTGGATGGATGTGAGCGGGTGGGCTTTGAGCCAAGCAGCAGTGGGGTGGATGGAAGCAATGCAGAGAACTCAAGAGGATGCATTGTTAGTAATATTTGATATTGAGAAGGCTTTTGATACAGCCTTGTTGGGATTATTTATGGTATGTATCATGGAAATTTGGATTTGAAGGAGAGAAGATAGAGAAAATAAGGATGTTATACATTTCCCTCAAGGCTCATGTGGTTATTAATAGATTCCTCTCTTCATGCTTAGATCTGGAGAGAGTCATCTGATAGAATGCTTTTTTGCCCTGGATTGCTGTTTTGTATTGAGCCACTAGCTAAGAAATTGGGGCAGGATGGGGGAGGGGGGGGGGGGTTTGGGGAGTTCAAATAAGGGAAAGGATGATCAAGTCTTAATGTTTACAGATGGTCTTCTGGTTATGATTAGTAACATGTCTACTACTTTGCTGAGAATATTGGAGATCCTTTATTTGGTGAATTTTGGGGGCTTTGGCTTCATTGGGGAAAATTGCTAGCTCTGGACATCATGGTCGTAGTATCGAGGCATTGGCAGAGTCCTTTTCCCCTGAAGTAGGTACATTGTTCTTTAAAGTGCCTAGATTTAATGTTGCACCAGAATTTAAAGGAGTTGACTTGTCTAAATGAGTGTCCCCTTTTGAGAGAAATCACTTACCCAAAGGGCAGACTTGCTATTATCACTTATTGGTTGGCTCTAGCTGTTTTTAAAATTATGATATTGCCAAAGTGGTTACATGTGCTCAGAGTCTACCAATGGTGCTCTCCAGAGGAGGTATTTTCAAGTGGAAAAGAATGTTGACAAACGTTTTGTGGAAGGGTCGTAAGCCATGGATCATATTGAAAGCTCTGCGATGGATGGTGCTGATGAGGGCTGGGATTGCGTAATTTTGGTTGTATAGTGTGTCCTGCTTATTAAGGCTTGTCAGAGATTATCTGTGTCGCCCATAGTATTTTGCAACCAAAGATGCTGAAGCACAGTTGGTTGGACCTTATTCATTAGCTTACTCTTTACATAGTGCTATGTGCGGGTGACAAGATAGGTCTGGTATTGTGTTTGCAAAATATTACAACTTTTTCGATGAAGCTCTATAACTTCCTTTTCGTGGAAATGGGAACTTTCTACCTGGAATTGGCAGATCAGTTTTCCAACTCTGGAAGCATAAGGGGCTCAGGGGCAGATTCGGGAGAGGAATAGGTGCTCTTTTAGAATCTTTGAGGCCGTTAAGGAGGAATGCATTTGGGAAATAAGGAGTTATTTGGTTACTTGCAAATGCGACATGTAGACTTTTGCCTGAGGGATAATAATTGAGGACTTTTCGGGAGGATGCCTTTGAGCTAGCTGTGGTTAAGAATCCTTAGACAATGGGATTGATCTCTTGGATAGTCAAGAATTTGTTGGAAGAGATGGTGATGGATGCATGCCCAGCCACTGTTCAGAAATGGAAAAGCGGATTGAGTATTGAGCTGGTATCTGATGACTTGTATGCAAGCGTATTTTGGAGTATGGGATATGGTGGAAAGTGGTGTGGAGAGAGCTTTATTGTAAGTTTCTGCACCACATATACATAGACACTAGGTGGGCTTTTAGGGCAGGGGTTGCTGATTTGAACTTCTGTCATAAGTGCAGTTTCCTGAAGAGTACGTATCTACACTACATATGGACCTGCCCTAGTATGAAAGACCCGTCTAGTTGATGGGACTGGAAGCAAAGAGCGGTGTTTATGCTGGATATGAGTGAGAATCTCTCTTTAGAGAGAAGTACAGATATTTTTGTTAGGCAGGCATATTTGGCTGTTAATGTATTTTCCTACAATAAATTGTGAAAGGGAGCTCCCATCATCATGTACTTGAATATTGTAAATGCAGATACGTATTGTTGAGAATGGAGCAGTTGACTGGGCTGACCTCCAGCAGAGCTAAGAAGAAAGTTTGTGAAAATCTGGCATCCATTATATAATGTGTCTCTCCTAGATGCTGTCATGAGATACTTAATGCAATTGTCGTTGAACTTTGTAATCTGGCAACCTATATACATTGTGTCTACAGGCTGGAGAATGTACTAGGAGGTCAGAATACATGAATTTGTTAAAACTGTCAGTTGTGGACAATGTGTTATAACTGACAATTTAAAAAAAAAACGATGAACCATTAAAAAAAGCAGAATCCTCTATGCACTGTGCAGCAATTTAAAAGTTTCCATAGGTAGTTGTACTCTCCCTTATTGATTAAGTACGTAAGATAAGCACTGCTGAGTCAGACACTAAGGTCTGTTGAGCCAGCATCCTGTCTCTGCAGCGACCAGTCTGAGTCACAAGTACCCAGAAGATCCCAAAAGGCAGATCTGTGGTTCATAGCTCATTTCCTGGGTTGAGCAGTGGCTCTCAGAAATCTGCCTGGCTGCTAGTTTTGAATGCACTTTTCCTCCAGGAACTTGGCTAAGGGGCATGTTTGTTAAGTGATTTAACGTGTCGGGGCACTTAATGCACATTAACCTCATTTATGTGGGTGTAATAGCACTTAACATGCATTAGCTCGTCAACCTTTAGTAAACATGTCCCTAAATCTCTTTTGAACCCCATTCTGTTGATTTGACTATATCCTCGGGCAACAGATTCCATAGTGTAATTATGCAGTTCATGATAAAATACCTTTTATGACTTGTTCTTAATCTGCTGGTTGTTAGTTTCATGGCGTGTCCTCTTGTTTTAGTGTTTGAAAGGTTAAACAACCGTTGCCTCTTTTACCATTCCACCTCGCTCAGGATTTTATAAACGTCTAGTATATCTCCTCCATTGTTTTGTGTTTTTTCTCCAGGTTGAAAACCCCTAACCTGTTTTAGAATTTCTTCATAAAGTTTCGTCATTTTTACTACCATTCTCTGAAGCATTTCTAGTTCCGCTATATCCTTTCTTAAATGGATTCCTATAGAGAAGGATAATGATGTTCTCTGTTTTTTGTTCTCCATTCCTTGTTGAAAAATCCCTAGCATTGCTTTGTCAGCAGCTACAGCCCACTGGGCTGTATTGTCCACGATGACGCCAAGATCTTTTTCTTGGGTGGTGTCTCCCGTTTGTGTAATTGGAATTGGGGTTATTTTTCTTTCTAAGCATTACTTTGCAATTGTCCACATTAAATTTCACCTGCTGTTCCGCATTTCTTCTCTTGTGCTCTGGGAAGCGGCCAGGACGTCACCCCTTATGGATTAATACATCTGATGTGAGGTGTAGCACCAGAACTAATAAGAACCAGGTATTAACGTGGTCCCTCTCGGAAATTCAGATGAATTATGGAAGAGCTCCTTCCGAAAACTTCAGAAAGAACTTACTGGCAGCATTGGTGATTGGTGCAGTGGGGCCATTGTATAGCTTTCACACAGGATCCAGATCAACTGTGGCCTTTCTATAGTTAATATGGAGCTTCAGACATATTAGAACAGTCTGAAGGAAAAAGCTACTTTGGCATTAGAAATAACGTAGTAGGAATAAGATGCCGTGTGCTTTATTAGCATTCATATTGTATCTTTGAAGTGACTTTAACAGATGTTTGTGTATTTGGCTATGCGCAAGCTGTGATAGAGCAGGTTAGTAATCCAAATAAGAGACGACTATGACAAAAATTTGAAAATCTATATAAAATTGGAGAAAAGAAGTCTTGTTGAATCTTGCGAGAAAGCGTGTGGTGGAACTTAGAAGTTTTAACTACCTACACGAAAAGGCCATCTTAGTTTAAAAAAAAATACTATAGGTGAATTAAAAAAATTTTAAAAATGTAGAATTCGAACTTTGTTAATTTTCTGACCTTCAGATTGGTCTTCTGGTGAAAATTGTTTCAACAACCTGCAAAACTCAGATTTATCCGATGTTGGTTCTGCGAGAATAAGGGTATAGCCAGCGTCTCAAGCCATCTGCTTCTACTGTGCTTTAATAGTGCGGTCAGAAAGTATCTTAAAAGTGCATTTTAGCCATGATTCTAAACCAAAAAAGACCTGTGGGCCACAGAAGCACCTTAAATGGGCAACATCAAGATCTCATTTCTGTGACTTGTCTTGAAGCGTGCTTTGGAGTGAGTGTATTTAGGCATACTCGTATGCTCACCAGTACAGGTGTGAAGAATGCTGGTTCCTCACAGTTATCTTATCAGGTAAATGTCTTGTCTGGGAGTCATGACAAAATTACTCAAGTTTCAGCTTCCCTGTCGGTACAAATCCAGTTTCACTCCGCTTTATTGGGAAATGGTATGTGGCTGGGTAGGCAAAGTCATCAATAATTGGTGAGCTGCTCCGATGGTCACTATGGGAGAGCAGACACTGCATAGACAGGTCTTGCCCGTAGCAAAGGCTCACGTCAGCACCAAGTGTTGCTATGTACTTTGTCCCAAGTAGTTCTATTTGTCTGGTCTTAGAACTTTTAGTGGCCTGTTTACTAAAGTTTTGCAATTACTAGACTTACAAAAATTAATTCACGGTAACTGTTGGGGTCATGCTCATCATCTGTCCATGCAGTTACCCCACAGAGCAGACATTCACCTCATCTTAAGTGCTTTGCCAATAGCACAGTTACATCCATGCTATCGACAAGGCACCAAGGGGCCAATGCAGCTAAGAAAAAATATCCTTACCCCCTCTCATCCCCCTTCCCTTGCTCTTACCGGGGGTTCCCTGGTGTCTTGTGGGGGTCAAGAGTGATCCCTGGACACTCCTGCCCTGTCGGTACCCGAGTTCAAATTGGTGCTTCTGACCCCTACTATCACTAGAGGTCAAGGAGGTGGCAAGTGCGTCTCTTCTATTTGCAGAGGTGACAGCACATAACTTGTTTATCTTGCTAGACGAGTCCAAATGGGTGGGCTATGCTCCCTTGTCAGCAAGTGGAGGCAGGCTTCAGCAGCTTTCTGTGATGTCATCACTAGGTTTGCTGGTGCAGCACTGAGAGAAGCTAGTATTTGTCTGCCTCCAGCAGGCGCAAGGTGTTCGGACTGGTGCAGCTAGGCCTCTGTCCCCTGGCTCACACCATGCTACTGTAGCCTCTGTAACTGAGAGAAGTAGGCCTAATGTTGCTTGGAGCTCAGGTATGCCCCTGTCTCCTTGAGCTAGCAGCTGTCCTGCATCCAGCGCTATTAACTCATGGTTTCGAACACTGGTGGGCTGGAGAGGAGGAAGGAGATTGGTAGGTTGAGACCAAACCCACCTTCCCTCTTACTGTCTATCTGCTCTTTTTTTTTTTTAAGACAGTAGGACCCCCTAGGCCTGTGTAAATGATTGAGGAAGTATTGCTTGGGTTTCCTCAACCGGCCTTTAAGGAGCTTGGGTCTTCCTTTTTGCTACAGCTGTGCTGGGAGGGGCTTTTTCAGATTTTTTTTTGTGGTTCTTTTCATTTATGCCACATGGAGCATTGCAAGCAAGCCCTGGTGGTGCCGGTCTTTGTGCCTTGTGTGGCTTTCACCAGATGAGCTCTGTGGTGGGATCCTTTTACCTCCTGTCTGATTTGGATGTTTACAGCCCATTTTTTCAGCATTTGTCAGGAGTCCCCCATCAATTCTGAGGTGCCTCTGGATCCTTGGTGTCTTCGCTTCTATGGGGCAGGTGGCCCCTTCAGGGGTCGGCTGGGCACAGGAGATCTAGGCTGAGGAGGTCTCCTGCTCGGGGCCAGTAGCCTCTCTGGGTTCTTTTTCTGCTGGCTTTGCGCAGTAGCTATTGAAACAGATAACGGGCTGTTTTTGGTCTTTTCTCACTGCTTGGCAAGCCCACTCCTCCACGAGTCAGTGTTCCCTCCAAGCTGCGTATGTGCACACAGACCGTGAACCCTGCACATACTGCAAAACATCGTTACATTAAAAAATATATAATACTGAGACCAATTTTATTTAGTTATAAAGGAGCACAGAGAAATTGACCTAGTCTCATCTACCTAATCTTTGCAGCTGAGCATGATTACTTAAAGTGGCGCTTTGCTCAGATAGCTGTTTGCATTTCTTCCATAGGATAGCACTATAATAATCATAGATTGTTGGAAACACTATCATTATACAATTTTAAGTGTTCCCTTAAGCTGAGTGGGAGTGTCACACACAAAATTTCAATTGCCGCGCAGAGCTCTGATTCCATGACTGCTAATTTCTGCTCTGCAGCTTGTCATGCCTTCTCCAACTTCACCCTTCCTTCCACCCCGAAGCTCACCACACTCCCTGCCACCTTTATCTGGGGGGGAGTGGGGTGATGCTTGCTACAGTATATTAGCAGTGTAAAAGATTGTACTCTTAAAGGAATCACTTTTCAGAAAGACTTCCTGAAACTTAAATGAAGAAAGCGTAAGACACAAATGATATGAAATGTATTGCTATTAAGGAAGTTATTAATTTTGTATTTTATTGCCGCCTTATGATTTTTAATCAATAGCTCTTGCTGCATAGTTTTCACAGATTTGGTCAGTGGAAAATTCAGCACCCTAGCCATCAGCTCTTAGAGGGAACATGGCTGGGAGCCTTTTCCTCTGTGGTGGTTGGGATGCCGGAGGGCAAGTCACTTTATCTCAAGAACAGCTTTCCTGGGCAGAGGGCAAAAGCCTTTCGGTGCTTTGTCTTTTTCATGGAGAAGACCTGCCTGTTTTGATTCAGGATGCTGTAGCACCTTACACGTTGTCGAGCCTGCCCCAGTGCAAGTGTCACAGATGGATCCTTTTTTTTTTTTTGAGGGTATCATGCATCTCTCTATTTTTTCCTTTGCCCGAGCCCATGAAACGGTTCCTGGTTTCTCAATAGGAGCATCCAGAGAGAAGTCTTAAGAGCCCTCAGGTCTTCTCTCAGGTGTATGCCCCAGGGTGAGCTAGATTAGTTATTCGAGCTCCCTTGGGGTGGCCAAGCACATTACTATTCCAATGGAAGGTGGAGCTGCACTCAGAGAATCTCATGATAGGAAGATGGAAACCCTCTTTAATACATTTATAGCCTTGCCCTTAGGTTCCCAAGCAGCTCTGTTTTCAGGACTGGTGGCCAGAGTGCTCCTGCACTTGGTTCAGCAACTCTCAGACAACCCAGATTAGAGTCTGGTGCTGCATATGTGGCAGATTTCTTGTATGGCGTGATGAGGATCCCCCTCCAAGTCCTTGACATCGGTGGTTATGGTGAGGCGGTGGCTTTGGCTGCAGAATGCGTCTGTTAATGCAGCCTCCAAACTGTAGTTGAACAAGCTCCCCTTTAAGGGCAAGTTGCTCTTTGGGGAAGAACTCAAGAAGCTGGTGAAAGGCCTGGGAAAATCTTGCTTGGAGGCACACTCAGACTGCTGGAATTCAGGTGGGTCAATTCTTCTCTAGTCCTAGGCCCAAGAAGTGTCAGTCTTTTTGGGTGCTCCAGAGATTCATCAGCTGACACTTGTGCCTGTAAGCCCTCATAGAGAGAGCAGGTCCCTTCCAAGGTTGGGGGGGGGGGGAGGTAGGGTGGCTCAGGAGTGGCCTAGTGGTTGGGGCAAGGTACTTCAGGCCGGAAGGTCGGGGGTTCAAATCCCACTAGAGGACAGCAACCTTGGGCCGGAAGGACTGGGGTTTCTAGTCCCACAGGTGCTCCTTGTGGTCTTGGGCAAGCCACTTAACCCTCCATAGCCCATGTTCCCTGTAAAATAGTTATCTCCAAGTTATAATGCCCTGTTCAATGTAATTTCAGTTTGTTCAATGTAAACCGCGCTGATGCAAAATAGTGCGGTATATAAAAGAATGTAAATAAATAATAAATAAATAAATATTTCTCTGAGTGGACCCAAATTACTTCAGATCAGTGGGTTCTCGGGGTTCTGAGAGGTTTATGTGCTGGAGTTTGTGGAGGTTTTGTCTTCTCTCTGTGGCCCTTGGTGAGCAGTGTTCTAGGCAGGATTTGGGCTCATTTGGACCTGGTGATTCTCGTGGCCGCAGACTGGTCTCATAAGCCATGGTTCATGGATCTTTTGGACTTTTCTTGTCTCCTCAGGAGACCCCTAATGATAGGAGAATACCGTTCTCTTCTCACTTGTGGCCTGGCCCATGAGAGGCATAGACTCCCAAGAAGGGCTATTCTGGGGTAGTAATTGGCACCCTGCTTAAGGCCTGAAGGGCCTCTACATTCATGACTTATGTTAGTCTGTAGAGTTTTTGAAAGGTGGTGCTCCTCTCGTTTCATGGAGGCCAGGAGGGCAGACATAGTCACAGTTTTGTCCTTACTGTCTGGTCTGAACAAGGGCTCCGCCTTGAACTCTCTCAAAGTTCAGGCGGTTGCCCTGGCGTGCTACAGGAATTGCATCCAAGGGATGTTGGCAGTGCACCACAATGTCTCTCTCCCAGGGGGACCAAACAGAGCTGCATGCCAATGCACCTAGTTGTTCCTCATTGGAGCCACTCTGGTGTTGAAGGCATTGAAGAGGCCCCCATTTGAGCCTATTTGCAAGGTCTCTCAAGGATTTGACCCTTAAAGGTAGTCTTCCTGGTGTGGCCATAGCATCCACTAGATGGGTGTCAGAGATGCAGGCCTTGTCTTGCAGGGAACTGTTTTTGGTTATGTTTACTGCCTCTGTTTCATTACAAATTGTACCATCCTTGCTTCCAATGGTATTTTCCTCTTTCTATCTTAACCAGACTGTGGTTCTACCCTTCTCCTTAGAAGAGGATCTTCAGAAGGACCTCTTGATGTATCTAGTGGACATGCAGAGGAGATTGATCGGGTATCTGGAAATTTCCAATTCTTTTGGCCAGTTGGATCATATTTTTGTCCTCTCTGATGGCCCAAGGGATGGGACTGGCAGTAGCCAAGTCCTCTATTGCCCGCTGGATTAAGGAGTCAGCATGTCTTCTGGCTGGGAAGTGGGTGCTGAAGGAAGTCAAAGCTCACTCTACTAGGGCACAAGCCACCTGGGCAGAGTCCACCTTGATTTCTCCAGAGGATATCTGCAGGGTTGACTACCTGGTCATCTCTGAGCATGTTTGCAAAGCACTACAGATTGCATACTGGAACAGGAGCAGACAATACGTTTGGTAGAGCAGTCCTGTCTAAAGCATCATCTTCCTTCCATCCTGAGTCCTGACTGCTATATTCCACTAGTTTGGACTGATATAGCAGGACAGGGAAGGAGAAATTTTGTCTGATAACTTTATTTTCTTGAATCCTGCTAGACTAGTCCAGGACTTGCCCTGGAAAACTTTCTAATTACAGGTTGAGGAACCCTGCTGCCTTTGCCTGTGTTGTCGGTGCCTGAAGCGGAGTTAATCCTGGTAGGAGAGCCAAATACTTGCTCATTTTATTTGTTGCAAGTTGAATAATTGTTAACATGTGCATTTTAAATTTTGTTCTGAGTTTTTCAGTGTATTGTGTGGGAAGTGCTGGCTTCTCTGTGCTACACCAGCATGTACATCTAATGATATCATTGCAAGTTGCTCGAGCCTGCCTCCACCTACAGGCAAGGGAGCATAACCCACTTATCTGAACTTGTTCATCAGGATTCAAAGCAAGAAAATTATCAGGTAAAATTTTTCCATATGCTAAGTGCAAGGCGCTGCCCACACCCATTTCCCACCCCCTCACATGGTAAGCACAACATGTGCTATGCGTTATGGTCTTGCAGTAACAGTACTAGTGCTAATTCATGTGCTAAGTGCTTACCACGCTTTAGTGAGCAGACCCATTAGAACAGAGGGCAATACTCTGGCTTCTTGCTTTACAAGCTTGTTGATGATGATGATGGGTCTGCACATGCCCCATTCTTGCCTTACCTGCAAGTTGACATGTCTAGACCTCCTTGAGTTGAGTGAGTTGAAATTAGACATACATTTTTGTCAGAATACCAATCTGGGATGATTAAGGTTAGTTGAAGCCAAAGCTATAAACTAGGCCTTTTTTAGTACCTGGAGCAGGCCAAGCACATTGCAGTTTCTTTCTCCAGAACTTGAATAGGAGGAAGAGTGTGTCATGCCATCCTCTCATCCACTGTTGGCACTCTCCAGCCTCTCTGGTGCTTTGTGCCCTGGCCAGCTTCCCCCTCTTGCCCACCCTTTGCTTAGGCCTGTGTTTTGCTTCATTTTTGCATTCATTGGTTTTGCATGGACTAAAAGACATTTTTAATTGTCTCTTCCCTTTTTCATATTTTTTTTCTACTTTTTATTATTTGTGTGCTTTCATTTGTATGAAATCTCATGAAACCAGATGAGGAGCTTCAGAGACATAATGTGTGTCCTCTTTGCAAGTCACAAAATAACAGGATGATGGATTTTGTCAAACTTTGTGCCAGAAGAAATTAGGAAAGGAGAGAAGGCAACTAGGGTTCTGGTTTCTTTTTTTAAATCGAAAACTAGTTCTAGCTATGCAGCGAGTCAGGGTCCAGGCATCTAATATAAGAGTTCAAATGGTCTTTTTTTGTTTGGTCTGTAACTGCCTGTCAGATATTTGCTTTTCTTGTTTTCCTCTGATAGGTTACCCCAGACCTAAAAGGCCTTATCTGTAATGCTGTAGCTCACATTATTAACGTTTGTGGTACATAAAGGTTGAATGGGACTTATATAACTTTTCCAGACCTTGTGCTTAATGTTCCTTTTACATTTGATAACCACAGTATCTAGAAATTTATTTTGGGCACACAAGAGATGTTCTAGAAGTGTTAGGCCAGCCTTTTATTAGCTTGATTTTGTAGGCCATTTGGGTGTTGGAATGGCGTGCCTCTGTTGTAAGCCATAGATTAGGCTGTGAGGAGTTCTGGCTAAAATTGTTTTTCTATCACATACACTTTAACAGTGAGACCTGCCATTCTGGTCTAGGAGTGGATGAGTAGCCTAATGGCTAGAGCACTAACTTGGGAACCAAGAGGGTTCGATTCGCACTAGCACTCCTTGTGGCCTTGGGCAAGTCACTTTACCCTCCATTGCCTCAGGAAAAATTCAAGTTATCAATGTCCCTGTTTAATGTACATTACCAAGTTTGTTACAATGTAAACCGCTTTGATTGAAATGATAAATGGTATTTAAAAAACTTGTTAAATAAATAAACAAATAGATGAGATGTCCGTAGCGCAGTGAGAGGCAGGAGGTCTGTACCGAAAATGTTAGTAACGGGGTCTGGTTAAGGTGATTCATCCCCACAACAACTTCCACACTCCATGCAACATTCAGATCTGCTCTAAACAGAACAACTCCCGTTGGGGAAAAGGATTCTTCTTCATTTAAGCAGGAAGCAGAAAATGTCTAATATTTATTTATTTACATTCTCTTATATACCGCGCTATTCTGCATCAGTGCGGTTTACATTGAACAGACTGAAATTACATTGAACAGGGCATTATAACATGGAGATAACTATTTTACAGGGAACATGGGCTATGGAGGGTTAAGTGGCTTGCCCAAGACCACAAGGAGCACCTGTGGGACTAGAAACCCCAGTCCTTCCGGCCCAAGGTTGCTGTCCTCTAGTGGGATTTGAACCCCCGACCTTCCGGCCTGAAGTACCTTGCCCCAACCACTAGGCCACTCCTCCACTCTTGATCTCTCTTCCTCCGTTTTCCATTATAAGCTCTTGATCTCTCTTCCTCCGTTTTCCATTATAAGCTCGTGATCTCTCTTCCTCCGTTTTCCATTATAAGCTCTTGATCTCTCTTCCTCCGTTTTCCATTATAAGCTCTTGATCTCTCTTCCTCCGTTTTCCATTATGAGCTCTTGATCTCTCTTCCTCCGTTTTCCATTATGAGCTCTTGATCTCTCTTCCTCCGTTTTCCATTATACCTTGGGTCACCAACTATGAACCACTTCAGAGACTCTCTGTTGGTGGTCTGGAGTATTATGGAAAGAGGGAAGACCACAGGCCCAGAAACCATCTTCTCAGTTTAAGTGACTGGCGCCATATCTGGGGAATTTAAAACAACAAACAAACAAGCAAACATCTATCCTGGCAGTTCTTCATCAGTGACATGTAAAACAAATGAGACAGAACCATATCAGAGCGCTGGCATCTGTGTCCTCATAGCAAGAAGAGTGGTGATCCGGGGGTTTGACGACTGGGGGTGGGGAGAGGAGGGACATACAGAAGCTCACTAATAATCATGCCCCATAATAAAAATTTAAGGCATTATGTCTCTTTGGTCCTCGGGCATGCAAGCTGATGCAGAAAGCTGGCACTCAAGTTGCGTGCTATCAACTTTTTACACCTATTTGCAGCGCACCGATAGCACGTGACTTTAACGCTGGCATGCAGAAAGGGGCTCATGTGCAAATTAGCCCCACGTTACCCATTTCTTAAATTGCATGTAAACGGCAGCGTTAAACTGGGAGAACAAGCCAAACACATAAGTTGGCGCAGCTTTGCATACGATCCTGGAGAAACAGGGGCATCGCGTGGCTAATTTGCATGTGAACCCCAACAGTATTATGATGGCATTGAGGGCTTTCTCTGATGCCTGGATTATTTGAGGGAGTTTATTTCCCCTCAGATGACCAAGGCATTGGAGAAAGTCCCCATTGTCATCAAAATATTGTCAGTGGTGGCCCGGCCACCCCAATCGCTCCCCCCCCCCCCAAAAAAAAATAAACCTGGTGGCCCAGCAGCTCCAATCCCCCCACACCCCAACCAACCAACCAAAAATAAATCTGGTGGCCCAGGAGCCCCGAACCTCCTACCTGCCCAACCAAAAATAACCCTTGTGGCCTAGTGATCCCTCCACCCAAGTAAAAATAATCTCTGGTGGCCCAGCAGCCACAATCCCCCCTCCCCCCGACCAGCCGAACCAAAAATAACACTGGTGATCCAGAGGCTCCCACCTGATACCTTTACAAACGAACGGGGAGTGCTGCCCACCCACCTCCACTCTGTGCTGCCATCTTGAAAAATGGTGGCTCTAGATGTTTAAGCCACCTCAAGACCAGGCAAGAGATATTGGTGCTAAGGCTTTATCTCTACGCATTTCTTTGCATTGGGCACAGACAATATTTGCATACTGTTTTATTATGTGTAGCTCATTTGCCTCTAATTTAAATAAATTGAAATACTCCTGGAGTGAGTTATTTGCTAGTTTTCCCGTTGCGTCCATCTCTCTTCTGCATTGGATGGTGGCAGTAAGCATGCTTAAACGTGGCGTTATCTGTGCTTAAATACTGCTCTAGTTTTCTGTATTGGCCTCCTAATGTTAAAGTACTTTTGGCCCCTGGTATTTTGGGACTGCTGTTCCTCATTTCTGTAACAGCAGGCTGGTATAGATCCACATGAAATGGTCCCTGCTCTTTGGAACTTGGGAAAAATAGGAGGCTACCTGGGTTCTGTAGATCTGTGTTTTACCTATAGACAGCTAACGCTGCAGTGTAAGGGAATTGGGTTTAGCTGAGCCTTTTCTCAGAAGCTGAAGTCCAGTTACATTCTGGTAGATCAAACCTAAGCTCTCCTTAGAAGCTCAGATGCCAAGACTTTGACTTTCATACTTTGGAGGACACATGCAAAGAGAGATTCTTAGAGAAAGACATAATGCTTGGCAAGTCAATGCAAAATAAGGAGGCCGGCAATGAGATGGATCGATACAATAGAGTGGACCAAGACAGTTTTGGTTAACTATCCAGAGGGTTGCCATGAGTCGACACAGACCGGCGGACACTTAATGATAACAGAAGGTATAATCTGTTTGTAGCTGAGGCAATGGAGGGTTAATTTAAAAATTGCACTAGCAAAGGAGCACTTTCTAATTATTTTATGCACTTAAATTGTTTAGCACTTCAAAAATGGGGCATGAAGGGAATTCATAATTTACTGATGTTCAGTTCTTGGTATTAATGAGCCTTTCTCACTTTGTGTCTTGCTGTTGGTCCTAATGTGGGCGAGCTTATCCCTGGGGGTATGTGTCTGGTGACAACTCTTTGTCCCCTTGGCAGATCTGAACCTTTTTACGAGTGGGAGGCATTGGCAGCGCTGCATTAGCTAAATAGCTGCGCAGAGTCTGCAAGAAACCGGGAGGGGGGAGTTGCGAAAGCTTGCACGGTGCAATTACGGTATATCTCCTCGGTGCTCGCGTTAGGTCCGTCCCACCCACACTGCCAGGCGTTTGCAGCGCCAGGCTCGTTCGAGGGTAGGAGAGCCTGCCCCGCAAGGATCCAAGAGGCTGGGCAGCTGATCTGAATGGCGCTCTGCCATTGGCTAGAAGACGCTGCCACTTTTAGGGAGGGGGGATAGGGGGCCTACCAGGGAGGCTCCCATTGGGGGGGAAGGGGGATTCCGAAGCAACTCCAAAGTGGCTTGGTGCCTCCCCCTCTCCCGATGCACGTGTGAATCCACAAGCACGTTACATCTTTTGGAAGTATTGGAATCGCATAAGGGGTTCCGTCTGTTTCGTTTCGTTTTGCTTTGACCCTCGCTGCGCTTTGTACGAAAGAACAAAGCAGAAATGCAACCCGCGGACCCAGCGCTGCTCTAATTAAAGGCAAAAAAAGGCGTTTTGCGGCTCTGCGCGCAGCGGGGAGGATCGGTAATGGAGACGGTGAAGGCTTAATGGCTGTGGAAACGGCTAAGAAGCCCCCTCGCTCGCTGTGCGGAAGGGTGTCGGGTGCCTGGGACCCCCTTCTGGCGCCCCCCTTCCAGCAGAGCAAAAGCCAGCAGAGGGCTATTTTTAGCAGGACTGCTGCAGTTGGGGGGAGGGGAAGGCACCGGGTCACGTAGGAGGGCAAATCAAAGGGAGTATCCCTGCGGTAAGCTATTTTCAAGGCTCGATCATGTGGGCTGACGGCTCTGCAGCATTTCTGTCGTATTTGCTTTAAACGGAGAACTGCTACGAGAGAGAGCTTTTTCCGAGCTTCAAACGGATCCAGGTGCAGCCTGGCGGGTGTCGGCTGGGATTCGCTTATTTTGCTGCATGTTGCAGTTAAAGAAAGAAAGAAATAAAAAGGAAGAGAGAGAGCCACGGTGCTGGTTTTACTCTTAGTTAAAATGATCACCCATTTGCATTCTGATAACGAAGCATTTCGATAGACGTTTGGATCCTGCTATGGGTTTTTATGCAAAGACCGTTGTTGGGTCAGTTTTATGGTGAAATGAAAGTGTAGTGGCTTAGTCTATCATGGCGATTTAGCATGATCGGAAACTTCAGATGTGTGTGGGGTTAGTTGCTTTTAGTTATAAATAACCCTGTTTCTGAAGATGTGGCCTGGAAAGCTCCCATATTGCAACATCTTTGCTGCTCCCCCCCCCCCCCCCCCCCATGAGTCTTTCACATGTTGTAAGATCGGATTTCTTTTTTATTTATGTACTAACATAGTAGACTGAGCAGGAAAAGTCCAGTTTGCAGGCCATTGCAGTAGTGTGCTAGGCTTTGTGCAAGGCTTAGTTCGGTTTGTGCATCAGCTGTGCAGAAAGGAGTTTTGCACACAAGCTATGTACAAACCACCCAGCAGATAGCAGCCAGGGCCTGCCTAACCTTTAAGCAAATTAGGTGGCTGCCTAGGGTAGCAATGACATAGGGGCGGCAAAAAAAGCAAGGCGATCAAAGCCAAACAATAGAGTTTGATAACCAGGGAGGAGGGGGGGGGGATGTAAAGTTTATGGTCTGCCAAGGATGCTAGTACCTTGAATCAACTCTAGGGTTGGCCCTGACAACAGTCCATTTCAACCCACTGTGCTAAAGCAATAGCTATTCACTGCAGAAGACCAGAAGGCTGAGCTGACTGCTGAGATTTTAACGTAAGGTTGAGGAAGTGTAAAGGGTTAGCACATAGGTCTACGGTCAGCGCTAATGAGAAATTTATGCCTGTTTCTTCTCTATCTTCAGCATACAGCACCTGCAACATTTTTCTGGCTTTGAAGGGAGTGGTAAAAAAGCCCCAAAACTGGCAGGGGAGATGTCAGAACAATGTTATGTGCATGTGCTGGAAGCCATCTGACGCATATTACTCTGCGCAGAAGAATATCCGTGTTTATGAATACTGTCACGCTGAACGCAACTTCTGCACAGACTAGTATTGCTATTTATGCACTAGACGGCTACTAATGCAGATCGTGCACGCGAACGCATCTGGCTTGCTCTCCTGGTAAAGCGCAGACGTTGGCACACAACATTTTTGCATGACATCAAAGAGCAACGTTTCTGTATTAGACCCGAGTTAGGAAACCGTGTGCTGAGCTTTATTCAGTGCCGGGTTCTAACTGGGGTTTTCTGCATTGGCCTGACAGTCTGCCAGTTAGTTCTGGCAGTTTTGCAAAAATCTGTCCCAGCTGCCAACCGTAGACTGTGACTGATTGTAGGATACGACGTCTTGTCCAGGAAAGATTTTATTGGCCCTGTCATTTGTACTCTAACACCTTGGTTAGATGAGCACACAGAATTATCCATTTAGGTCACACTCGGCACACACCTCGCTTCTCGCATCTATGCATAAGGCTTTGTAATTAGTAGTGAGAACATAAGAGATGCCATACTGGGTCAGACCAAGGTCCATCAAGCTCTATCCTGTTTCCAAGTGAAGCTAATGGGGCTGTCGCTGGAACATCAGGACTCTTAAGTCCCTTGCACTGAACACCTCTGTTTTCTCTGCTTTTCTTCTGTTTATTACAGACCTTTTTCTCCTTTCGCATGGTCCTTAGTGTGGACAGATGGAAGCAACACAGAAAACAAAAATTCCTCTTTTTAGTTATAGCTTGTTTGTGGGTAGCAACTACCAAGTGGAATTGCTGTAGCAGCAGGCAGTGCTGTTGCCTCCCCTTCCCGCCCCCCCCCCCCCCGTCAGAATGAAGATTAATATATCTAGTAATATAGTATATGACGGCAGATAAAGACCATCATGGTCCGTCTCTTTTACACTAGAGCTCAGTGTCTATATATGTGGTGGGGGGGGGGGGGGTTCATGCTGCCCTGAGAGTCACTGAAATTATTTTTTAATACTTAAAAATAAAGGGCAACACATGAGTTGTAAGCAATACCTTTTTATCATATTCATTTAATACGTTTTCAGGAGTTTGGCTTCCTTCCTCAGATTTAACCTGACCGGAATGTTTCGCAGCATTCAATTGTGATTATTTAAAAATTCCTAAAAAAAGTTGCAAACTTTAAGCAAGACCAAAGAAAAAGGAGATTTGCCAAATAAGGGCAAATCCCTGATTTAAAAACCTGCAAGCAAAATTTATTTGAAGGGATGTTGGTTATATCCCATCTTGTACTGTGCTAGACTGCAGGGAGGAATGACCCCGTGGAGAGTCATAGTTTACCAGGCAAAGTTCCTGGAGGAAAAGTCCATAAACCATTACTAAAGAGGACTAGGGGAATCCAGGGACAAGCAGCAGGAAACGTGTATACCTTTGGGAACCTGACAGATACTTGAGACCTGGCATGGTAACTTTTGGAAACAGGATATTGGGCTTGATGGACCCTGATCTGACCCAGTATGGCATCTCTTATGTTCTTATGACTTCATAAAAATTACAAAGAAAAATTTTAGTGAGACATTTTTCATTTTATTTATTCAATTTGTGGGGAGGAAAGATGGGGAAGGGAGAAAAGGCTGTTTTGGTGGTGATAGAAAATCGGTAATATTTTGACAGGTGTTTATACATGCAGCAATAATTGAAATAAAGGTACGAAGTTGTGGCCAGTGGCCGTCTCCACCTTCCACCATAGCGCAGTGAGGACAAGGAAGCTTCTTTTAAAAAGAGAAGGTCAATGGTCAGTTAGAAAATCACCTCTCACCTAGGTATATGTAACCGATTTTCTAGACGATGTAGATAACTTATTGGAGAACAGTTATATAATCTGTTAAAATGACCTGACCCTTCCCATATTTCCTTTCTCCGTTTTGTCTGTAGACCTAGAGACATAACCCGGTTCTGCGGAGTGGTGGCGATTTCATTGGAAAGTGTTCCCATAGTACTTTCGTCGTCCTGACTCGATTCTTCTCCCCTAGTTGACTTTGGCCTACCAGCATGTAGACTTGGGATCACCATGCTGCTCTCCTCTTTCCTGTAAGGCACTGCACTACTGGTGGTTGCTGTTGATGCAGAGGCATGCCCGGAGAGCTGCAGTAATCGTGTGGCAAGTCTGTCAGACCAGGGGGCTGCATCAAAGTTTGAAAGAGACCACAGTTCAGGGCCTGAAGTCGAACTACAGCCACTTTCATCTCCAGGTCTTGGACCAGGAGGGTATGGTACAGGTTGCCTGAAATAGGCAGTTTGGCCTGAGGGAAAGAGCGGTCTGTGTAAGCTGCAGAAGTTAATTTTGTATAAGCCGCAGAAGTTAATTGTTTAAAATTTTATTGCACGTCTCTACCATAAATCTGAAGTGTGGTACATTAAAAACATAACGCAAGTAAAAATACACACATCTTCAATGCCCAAACCAACTTGCTACTTACCAGTTTCCTATAGTCCAACCTCCACATCCATAATCTAACAAATAAATACCAAGGAGAGGTAGCCTAGTGGTTAGAGCCACGGCCTGGTGACCAAAGAGATCAGGGTTCAAATCCCACACATTCCTTAAGGTCTTGGGAAGTCATTTAACCCTCCATTGCCTCAGCTGGAACCAGGGAAATATCTATTGTACCTACTGTAACTTGCCTTGAACTACTACTGGAATGGTGGGAGTTAAATAGTCATAAAAAATAAATAGGAATTAAATCTGCTCATTCTCCTGCGCCATAATAAAATCCAGAATAACAAAATGTATCGCATCAAGGAAAAGCCTGGAGAAACTGCCAGTTCTTCAATGTCTCTCTCCGGGGCAAATAATCTTTCTCCTGGCACAAAATGGTCAATATTTGATTTAATAAGAGATTTACTATTCCCTCCTGGAGAAAAATATCAGAGAACCAAAAGAAGTTGAGCTGATCCTCCTTGCACTGTTAAAATTTATTTATTTATTTACATTCTCTTATATACCGCGCTATTCTGCATCAGTGCGGTTTACATTGAACAAACTGAAATTACATTGAACAGGGCATTATAACTTGGAGATAACGATTTTACAGGGAACATGGGCTATGGAGGGTTAAGTGGCTTGCCCAAGACCACAAGGAGAACAGATAGATCCTGCTAGTAGCAGATGAATATTCCTAGTGTATAAAGCGTAAGATTTGGAGGACAAAGAGAAATCCCATGAATGCCGGAGAGAAGAGGCGAGACGAGTAACAGCTTCATGACGGTTGAAGTATAATTTTGAGAAGGATCTTAGACCCTTCTTTGCTAGGCTGGCTCAGTGGATATTGCAGAGGGAATCTTGATTTGTCCTTTTCTCCTTGATAAAGCAACCCCATCCTCCTAGCCTCTGCAGATATCTTGCCACTGTCAGATTTATCAGGAGAGGGATTTTTCCAGTATCCTCAAGGAGCCACCCTTCAACTGAGAAGAAGAAAAAGATGAAACACCTCAGTTAGTTATTTATTATTATTTATTTATTTAGCACACATTTATATACCGCTCTTTCCCAAGTATCAAGTGCGGTTTACAGTGAACAGAAAAAATTCAAGGTACATGGTTAATCATGTCCTAGTCGTTTTACAGGGAACAGATTTAACTTTTTACATTTAACAGTATAATTAAAGACATACAAACAGTGATTTCATCCAGTGGTATTGAGTGGATGTAATCAAACTTTTTACATATTTACATTAATTTTATACAATTTGTACATATTTATACATATTTGTAGAAGCGGAGAGAGGAGTGTTCGCCATATAGCTGCTGCCTGTCCCAGATTTAGACACACAAGTGCCATGGAGCAGAATGCAGGTCCATCTAATTCTCTGTACTATGGGGAGCATTACAGAGAAGGAATGAGCTCCCCCATCTTGCAAAGGAGTCATGGCAATGTGGTTTTCCAAGAGAGTTTCCAAAGGAAGAGCTGGATCGGTGGACTTGACGGTTGCTGTAGGGAAAATAACATTCCCGAATAATTAATTTTTGCTTTTTTAGCCTGCCTTCCTAATTAATACTTAAGATGGCTTATATCTTCATTACAATTCAGATACAGTAAGTTGCTATTGCAAAGAACTTGCAGTACACAGGGCAACAGGCGATAAAATGATGTGGCCAAGGCAAGGAAGAGTGTTTGGTGTGAGACATGGAATGCCTGGTTCTCCCCTCTTTGCTCTGACCTCTAAACTTCATGAAAACAATCATGAAAAGAATTCATGGTTTGACTGGTGCACTACAGGTTGTTGTAGCCCATGAATATATGTCCAGGGTTGTTATGAAATGGACTTAGCAGAGATAAAGAGGATGGCAGGGAACAGTAGGCGTAGGTCAGAAGGGTCTCGGGCAACAATAGCAGTCGCATTTTCCTCTGTGGTGTACTTACTTGAATGCACAGAAAATTTGGTGCATTCACGTGGGCTGTTTCTGGCTTATATTTAGACAAGATCGTAAATGAAAGGTTCAGAATATTATTCTGCCAGGGAAAGGCACCTCTTGGAGGTTTGTCCTTTTCACCCTCTTTCCATAGCCTTTTTCAAAAAGGTCTGTAATTTGAAAACCTATATCCATTACCCTTTAAGAGATCGGTTAGACAAAGAAGCAATGATGGCTTTACTAATAGGGAGGTATTCAGTTGCATATTTAAATTATTTTGTAGTTCTGAAAGTGTTGGAACTCAAGAGAGAAACAAATTCATGGTACGGAAGACTTTTTGTATCAAACTTTACCTTCTATCACTTGATTCAACTGAAGGCTGTTCTGTACTCTTTGGATCTACAGGATGCCTATATCTACGCTCCCACCGCTCTGTCGCTAGATGTGAAAGGTCAGTATTTGAAGTACAGAGCCCGCCCATTTGGCTACAGAGGTGCAGTGCAGGGAATCTCTTCATATCTTTATCTGGACGGTATATGATAAGCACATCTTCTTGGCGTTAATAGAGGCAAGAGGCGGGGTTGTGAAATTCAAGCAGGAACATGACCGAATCATTAATTGTGATAAACTGTGTCCACTGCTTCAGAGTTTGTCATTGTTTTGTTTTTGTCAAAAATTATAAACACTCACTCCATGTATAACACAAAGTTGTCATGTTCTTATCATCAAGGGTATATTTGTTTTAATCTGTTATTTATATGAGCATACCATAAATGTATATAAAGGAGGTCTCAGACTTATTCGGCACTGAACTTGAGACATATATGTCTAAATATTAGTGCCTTTTCGCATCAATGACCATGCTTCAAAAAACAGCTTATTAATTGCAACAGATTCAGACAAAAAGTAATCAACTTATCAGTCTGTTCTTTTCCCCAACGCCTCACTACGGCGCCCTTTCCGCGTTACGCTTATCAAGCTTCATCAGGGGCTTAGAGAAAGTTTGTGTTTATCTCTCTTTTATATATATTTTTTATGTGCTCTTAGGAATCTCGCATCGATGCTGCAGACGCTCTTCACAATCGCGTGTTCTCTCTATATGGCCTTCGGCTCTACGCAGAAAGGGCGCCGTAGTGAGGCGTTGGGGAAAAGAACAGACTGATAAGTTGATTACTTTTTGTCTGAATCTGTTGCAATTAATAAGCTGGTTTTTTTGAAGGATGGTCATTGATGCGAAAAGGCACTGATATTTAGACATATATGTCTCAAGTTCAGTGCCGAATAAGTCTGAGACCACCTTTATATACATTTGTGGTATGCTTGTATAAATAACAGTAAACCAAATATACCCTTGATGATAAGAACATAACAACTTTGTGATATACATGGAGTGAGTGTTTATAATTTTTGACATAAATTTTCCACTCTGAAAATAAGACTAAGCAGGATTGTTTTGTTTTTGACATAAATCAATATGGTGATGCTGCAAATCACTATGAAACTGGAAGATGATGTAGAATAGATTGACAAACTAAAGAGTGTTCGATAATCAGGACTAGACAATATTTACTCCAAAGTTGTGAATGATCCCAAATATGAAACTGCAGACCTGCTACTGGTCATCAACCGCAATACCAGAAGATGGTTGGTGTAACAGCGGTGTTTTTAAAAAGAGCTCCAGGAGAATCTGGAAAACTAGTCCAGTGAGACTGACATCTGTGCCAGGCAAAATGATAGAAGCTATTCTGAAAAATAAAATTACAGACTATGTGGATAGACAGAGTTGAATGGCAAGAAAAGACTGCTCTTTCCCAGTGTATAACATTTATTTGAAAGATGGATAAGGATGAGCCGGTTGATAAGCCCCCATGAGAGACCCCTTGGGAAATACAAAGACCATGGGATAGGACTAGTAGGACCAAATAATCAGGTTCCCCACTGAAGCTGGTGTCTCAGAAATCTGTCCTAGGCGCCGTGACCTCTAACAGATTTGTAAATGACTCTGAAAAAGAGCAAGGAGTGGGGTGGTCAAGTATGCATTCGACATACAGTTACTCAGAGTTGTTAAAATGCAAGCAGATTGTGAGGAATTGGACCGGGGAACTTGGCATCTAAATGGAAGATGGCATTTAATGTGGGCACAGGCAAATTGATGCACACAGGGGTAAAGAATCCCAACTATACATTACACACATATAAGGAGCCGCCAGTCAGGAAAAGTATCTTGGATTCATGGACAGGAAGGTGAAATTAGCTCGGTGTGTGGCGGCAGCCTGGCTTTAGGGTACATTATGATACATAACTAGTTTTCTTGGCCATGTTGGATGGTATTCCAGTTGCAGTAGACCCAGGGGTCTAATGCCATCTGGGTATACAGTTTGATTTGTTGTTGACCTTTGGTGACATCAACATGGCTGTCTGCAACAAATGAATGTGAAAGGCAGTCCTTAATCGGATTACAGCCTAAACTGCACAATTGACAAGTGGTTCTGTGGGAAGATATAGTAACATTGTAAACGATGGCAGAAAAAGACCAGCCTGGTCCATCTAGTCTGCCACAAGGGGGCCAGAGTTGTAGAGTTGCACCTGCCGTTCTCTGCCTTCGCTTAAGGTTGTACTTGCTGCTCCAGGCAGGTTACCCCCTCTCTTTTTATAAAGTTATTTGTTTGCTTCAGTAACATCCTCTTGCCATATAAGGGTCATCTGCCCTTGCCCCATGTGTTTTGGAATTCTGCCACTGTTTTTGCTCCTACCACCTCCATCGGGAGGGCACTCCGGGCATCACCACTCTTTCCATGAAAAGGAATTTCATATTGCTCAGTAGGACATGGGGTTCCTTGGGGAATCCATTGTAGCCACTATACCTGGCACCCCTGGTTTGGCAGACTGGAGAGGTTTGATGACAGACAGACAGTGACTTGTGTCCTACTACAGCAGTGGTCAGTTCTTGCAGCATTTTGATCTATGTTTAGAGGAGGAAGTGTGTCTGCTTCATCATTATCTCAAACATAATCCCTCTGCTATGTGCACATCAAGATGACATACTCAGTTGACCATGTTCTCTTTGATAGCAACATTCCTGATACCTTTAGTGAATTCTGTGAAGAGTTTAGGAGTACAAATAGGCAATCTGTTGACCATGAGCATGCAAATTACCAGGGTAGTAAGGTCATATTTATAAGTTACGCATTTTGTGTTCCTGTTTGGAGGCCATGGAATTTGACTTTAGTTGTTCATGCACTAGTTAACCAGTACAATAGATTAGGTTCTGATGTTGGGGGGGGGGGGAGTAAATTTGGTCAGGTTACCCCTTTATTGCAATGGCTCCATGTCAGGTTTAAAATTCTTTTTAGTACATAAGGTGTTCCTTTTATGAAAGAGTGCTAATATGGTGGTGACACAAGTTTTGCAAGTTATGAGGTGGTTAGTGTCCAGTGGTGTTTCTGTTCATTTTTCAGAAACGGGAGCTACAGTGTAATATTCACATCAGACTGACACTTATCCAACCGATCTCTTAGTTAAGGAAGATAGAGATATTTGAGAGTCATTTTTGAAATTATAGGTACGCAAAATAGTTCAAAATGCTTTTCTGCAGTTAAGATTAGTTAGATGGCTCTGGCAGTATCTTACTTTGGAGAACGTTCGATTGGTGGTACAGACAGTTGCACTTTTATCAGATTCATGGCATCTTACTTGAAATATGGCAGCGAAGGCAATATTTGCTTTGAAGAGAGATGAACATATTGCCCCTTCATTTAAAAAATAAATTAAGTTGCAGTGGTTACCACATTCAGGATGTCTGTGCTTTCAAGAGAAGTTAAAAATTGTGCCTGGTGAATTTTGTAGCTAAGAGAGGATGCTTCACCCTACCCAGTCAGGATTTTGTATGGAATATGATATGGAGTTGGTGTTGACTTCCATGATGGACCCAGGGATTTGATACTCTCTGGATCCAGTTAGATTTGTCAGCAGCACTTGACACCATCCACCATGGGATGGTGCTAGATTGGTTGTTTAAGCTTGGACTCCGGAATAAGTTGCTGGCTTGGTTTGCATGTTCTCTTGACAGTAGATCACAATACATGGTATGGCAGGGAAAGCTCCCCTCATTGAGGTCTTTGAAGCGGGGTGTTTCCCAGGGGGTCAGTTTTGTCTCCTATATTGGTTAATACTTATATATGCCACAGTCTTCACTTAAATGCTGGACCCGGCAGGTAACTGCCTTCTCTACATTCTCCACCACACTGCCGATCGGACGTCGGGGGGTGGAAGCGGGAGCTGCTCTCCCCACCAAGGCCCAATCGGGGCACCACAGTCTTCACTTAAATGCTGGACCCGGTAGGCGGGGCCGCACCTAAGGACTGGCGTGGCCCTTAGGCGGGGCACGAATGGCGGGGTCGCCTTTCATCCTTCGCAGATGACTGCATATGCAGGAGAGGGGTGGATGGCGGAAGCCATCGCAGATCCTGGTTTGGTGTCCCTCATCGGGAGCGGAATTGACCAGTCAGCGGGGGATGAACTGCCTCATGGTTGGTCCCGTTTACCGCTATATTTATTGTAGCTTGGGTGTAATGTAATTTATGTACCGTGGTTCATGTTGTCGTGTTTTCCCCGTGTGATGTTTTCCCACTTTCATGTATCCTTACCTTTGTATAACTTTGTATTGTTTTGTATTGCTTTGTGACCGCTTTGATTGAAGGAAAAAGCGGGATACAGACTTGTTAAATAAATAAATATGGCCCCTTTGGCATGGATGTTAGGTGATGAGCTGAATTTTGGTTTTATGCTGATATTTAGCTGTTAGTGTCTTTTAAGGAGATCAGGAAGCTAGTATGATGAGGGTAAATAGTTGCTTGATGTTGAGAAATGGCTTCAAGAAAGTGTTCTGTGCTTGAATGTGAAAAAAAGCTGTTGCCATGTGGATATCCCAGATACCTTGCTCCATAGGCCTACATTTGGTGAGACGTTACCACTTAATGATTCCATTATGAGTTTAGATAAGATCATTGAGTCACAGATTAAGATATCAAGATAGGTAGGGTTAATAGCTCAGTTTTGTTTTTTCCAATTTTGGTTGATATGTAAGGTCTGTTTTGACCTTGGCCAACTTGCTAGCCTTAATGGTCTCTGGTGTTCAGTAGATTGCACTCTTTATATATGGAACTCCCAGGGAAGGAGTTTGAGGCTCCAGTCCAAGCAGAATACTGCAGCTAGATGGGACAGTCTCTCTCCCCTTCATAAGCAACTGCATTGGTTATTGGTTGCATGGCAAAAACGGTTTTAAAGTTCTTTGCATAGTTTATAGGGCCCTGTGTAGAGATGGTATTCCTTGAAAGCAGTAGGTAGGTAGCATGTCAAAACAAATTGTGTATTGAGTGAAAAACTTTATTCTCCAATCAAACTTGCCAGAATAAATATTAAGGGCATCTAGTATAGCTGGGTCTAAAAGGGTTTGAGACAGGATCTTGGAGGAATAGTCCATAAACCATTATTAGCAAAAAAAAAAAAGGCTTAAAAAAAGCCACAACTTTATCCCTGGGAATGCGCAACAAGAAATAGATTTACTTCTGGGGAACCTGCTGGGTACTTGTAATCCAGATTGGCCATTATCATTGGCCTTAACCCTCCATTGCTCATGTTCCCTGTAAAATAGTTATCTCCAATTTATAATGCCCTGTTCAATGTAATTCCAATTTGTTCAATGTAAACCACCTTGATATCATGAAAGGCGGTATATAAGAAATGTAAAATAAATTATCAGAGACAGGATGCTGGGCTCAATGAACCTTTGCTCTGACACAACATGACATATCTTAAGCTCCTATGCTAGAGTACAAGGTAAGTAGTCGGATGAGAAGCCAGATGCACAGTGACAACAAAACTACAAGGATTCATAATGGTAACAGTAGATATGCTACCGTGGGTTGGGTTTCTACAAGAGTATTGCTACATCTGTTATCAAAGGAGAGTGAAAATGCACATATTGCAGGTGCTCCAAAAGCTGTCTAGTCTCTGTCCTGTTAGATTTACATTAAGTGAGAGACACACATAGTAGCATAGGATATGGCGGCAAATAAAGACCAGTATGGCCCATCTAGTCTGTCCAGTAAGGTGGCTAGAGTGGTTGTAACTGCCACTCCATGTAGGTCACACCCCTCCCCCTATTTTTTAAAGTATAAAATATATTTGTTTGCTTTGATTTCACCCTCTTGCTATAAATGGATCCACTGTGTCTGTCTCATGCTATTTTGAATTCCGTCACTGTATTTGCCCCCAGCACTTCCATCGGGAGGCATTCCAAGCATCCACCACCCTGTCAGTGAAAAAGTATTTCCTGATGTTGCTTTTAAGTTTACCGCCTTGCAGCTTCATCATACGCCATGTAGTTTTACAGCTTCCCCTTATTTGAAAAAGGGTTGTTTGTTCATTAATACCCTTTAAGTATTTAAAGGTTTGTATCATATCTCCCCTGTCCCTTCTTTAGTCTAGGGCAGTGGTTCTCAGTGCAGTCTTCGGGGACCCCCAGGCCAGTCAGGTTTTCAGGATATCCACAATGAATATGCATGAGAGAGATCTGCACGCACTGCTTCCATCATATGCAGATCTATCGCATGCATATTCATTATGGATACCCTGAAAACCTGACTGGCTTGGGGGTACCCAAGGACTGGGTTGGGAACCACTATTCTAGGGTATACATATTTAGATCTTAAAGTCTCCTCTTATACGTTCTCTGGCACAGGCTCCAAATCATTTTGGTCGCCTTCCTCGGAACCGTCTCAAGACAATTGAATGTTCATTTTGGCAGGAACAACCCTGTTTAGATGAGAAGCCAGTTTGACTTCTAAATTAGAAGACTTTATCTTGGGAAGAGGGAATGCTGTATGTGGCTATTCTGAAAACGAGAACAACGGAGATGCTCTACTAACCTAGCAAAGGATTGCTCTAAAGGACATGCCCATAAAATCCAACAAGCTAGTAACTAAAGAGGAGGGTCCCAAGTTAAGATAGAAATCATAGAGGTGATCGTGGGCGGAGTGTGATCAGACTTTCAGCAAATTATGGAGCAGGGAGGCAGAATTTGCATGCAAGCAAGCCGCCCGAGTGGAGAGCGCAAGGAAAGTGAGAGCCAAGCTGGGAGATCTTCCTGTGAATATACAGAGTATGGGTGTCCCAGAACTAAATCCCACATTTCTAGTTTTGCCATAAAGATTCCTTCCTCTTTGACCAGACAGAGCTGTTGGAGGTGGCTCCAGATGCACTGTGTTAGAAATGGAGCAGATTTTTGTGACATGCTTTTCTTCCATAAGAAGCATTATAGGTTAAAAGTGTATCAGTTCAAAGTAACCATGATATTGCCGTGCTGTCCAAGAAGCCCCTTCCAAGCCTTGTGCAAATGCCAGTAGAAATTCAGATTTCCTCTCAAGAGAGAGCCCTTCATCCAAGCCCTGAATCATAGTCTCTGATGGCTTAGAGTTTTAGTGGCTTTCATTGAGACTTGCTATACTGCTTCTCAAATACATATTGATGGGGTTTACAATCCAATAATAAAGGGCAGAAGGAACTGCAGTATTCAAATAGAACAGCAAAGAGCAGGAGAGCAAAGGCAATTGGGTTTGGCAGCCTGACTGCCTCCCCAGAGACCCAGCCACTTGCCTTGGTACCCTTGAAAGCTAATCAGGCCAGACTTAAATTCCTTAAAAGAGGATTTGTCTCAGAGGGCAAGGGGAATGGAGTTCCAAAGCACAGGGGCCTTGATAAAATAAAGGCCACATGGGTGAGTAGATTCTAATCATGCCCAAGTTACTGGTGGAATAATTAAACTATGTTTCTGTGAAGAGTGGAATGACCATGCAAGGGCGTAAGGGCAAGATAGGGTTGTAAGCTTTGATTTTAAGCCCTGAAAACAAGAACTAGGAGTTTGTAATGGATTCTGTAAAAGACTAGGAGTCATTGGGTGCTGATAAAGAAAAGATATTACATATTCTGTTTGTGCTTGGGTTAGAAATGGTATAGAAGTATCCTGTATTGTCTGTAGACGTTTTACATTGTGGTACATAGTGCCTGTGAACACCACATTGGAATAATCAAAGAAGGTGATCACTAGTGCATGAATCGATGAGTGTATGAGTGTTGTGAAGCTCGAATGGCCTAGAAGCGTCCCAAGACAGGAGAAGTACACTTAGCAGCCAAAACAATATGGAGATCATTGAATCGATCAATCAGATTTGTTTATAGACCACCAATTGCATATCTCTACACAAGTAGCAACTTACATGTAAACATAGAGAACATAAGATACAGTTGAGTTTTAAGTATTTCTGTAAACCGTTTTGACTTTTAGATAAAGTGGTATATAAAAGCAGTTAAATAATCAGTAGACAAAAATCATACACATACATGAAAGCCATATTAATAAAAAGAAAAAATCTGATATTAAAACAATCTATGAAAGAGGCATTACTTAAGAGCATTTGCAAACAAAATTGCTTTCAGTTTCTTTTAAAATGTAAAGTAATCCTTTTCTAATCTAAGATTCAGTGGTAACCTATTTCATAGACTAGGTCCAGCCAATGCCTACTCCCCATGTAAAACAGATGGAATTTTTAATAATTCTCTTTGGCTTGATTATAACGATCGAACAGGAACATATGAAGAGACAACATTGACAAACTGTATTAGTTAAAATAATTTTTGCCTTAAAAATTAACCATAAGACACTTGAAAGGGATCCAATATTTAATTGGAAGCCAATGTAACAAAATTAAAGCAGCAGTTATATGATCAAATTTCCTCCAGCCAAATATAATTATCAGCTGAAGTGAATTTAGCAAATTAGCTGGTAGTCCAAGATATAAAATGTTACAATCAAGAATGGGTAGCATTATTGCATGAAGCATAATCCAAAAATATTCGACATCTAATACATACATCAGTTGATGGATCATTCTCAACTTAAATGCAGCCTGAATAACTTCTGGTATCTGACTACGACAAAAGAAGCTAGAGTATAAATGGACATCTAAATATCTAGTCTCGGAAACAATCTTCATCTCCTTACCATCCAAGTTCTATGTAGTTGACCATTTATTACTGCTGCTACATGTAATGATCATTGCTGCAGATTTTGAGAAATAAATCGGGAGGCTTCTGTTCCTCAACCAAAAGGTAATCAAATCAAAGTAGCGAACAAGCTTTACTGATTGAAGAAAAGTTGATGGGGTTTAAAAAGAGTAGTGGGAACATCATGAAGAGCAGAGGCAAGAGAGAATGCCAGTTAACTGTGCGGCAGTAGTTTTGTCATGGTTTAACTTGAGACCACTGGATGGTGAACCAGGAGGAAATAGTGATGAGACTGACTCATGGAGGAACAGTCAGGAGTATATAGGCAATACGTACACAAGATGATATCAGCATAGTAATATCTGCTTATGCCAAAGCTTAGAATGACAGTGATGGGGACTTAGGAAAATGTTGAACAGCAGCGATGCGAGTACCGGCCCTTGTGGAACTCTACAGGAGAGAGGAAATACGGATGAAGAAGAGGAATCTAAAAAGGAAAAGCCCCATTTTCCCCTGAAGATGGGACTGAAACCAGCGGACAACTAGGCCGATGTCTTTGAAGGTGAGAGAACAATAGTGCCTGGTCCACTAAGTCAAAGGCCACCCAGAGGTCCAGGGAGAATGCAGTAGCAATCTTAAAGCATCAAAAAAGCTGTGGTGTTCACTAGGCAGGGCTGTCAAGATGGGTTTCTATGCTATGCCCTGCATGGAAACCTGACAGGCAAGGGTGAGGGATATTCAATTTACCTATAGAGGCTCCAGGTTGGGCAAAACAATCCTAAGTTTAGAGCAAGATATGGAAGATTAGAAATGGGTCGATAACGTACAGTAGGATCCTTGGGTGGCTTCTTAAGAATAGCCCTAATAATGGCTTTCTTCCAGGATTCTGGAGCACCACCCGTGGCCAAGCTGTGATTGATCATAGCACAAAAGGGGAGGAGACCCAAAAGAGGCTCATGGATCTATTTAAATGGAATAGGATCAAGGGACAGATGGTAGCTCTAGACAGCATAATGGATTTAGAAAGGGAAAGAAATGTCACTGGGTTTGAATGACTGCAAAGTATGAGAAGAAAGTAATATACTATGGTTTGATATAATTTTGAAAAAGTTGTCATGAGAAGAGAATTTCTGTTTCTAAATCCTCTGAAGTATATTGTAGCCTTTTTTCAATGGCCTTAATGAAGGCTGAAAAGTCCTCGTGTTGAGGTCCACACAACTTGAGTTGGCAACCCTAGAGGACAGAGGCCAGGAAGCCACAGAAGAACCAGCCAAAGAAATGTCAGGAAACATTTTACCTTCTTGTTGCCAGGGAGTTTGACACACCCTCAGAATTTGGTTATCAGGGAGTTTGACATGCCTCGAGGAAGGCCCCATTGGTTCAGATTAGGATTTGTGTTTGCTGAGTCAGCAGGTAGTGCTGGACTCAGAGTCCAAACGGGCTGTAAGATGACAAATCCAGCAGATAGAAAGTTCTCTACTCTTTTGTGGGTCTACAGTTCTAGAGATGAACTTTTCTCGATATATTGTAGTAATAGTCAAAAAACCTTAAATCCAGGAGGTAGCAGTGCCAGCATATCCATGTTTTAGATAATTCAGATGGTAGTACAATAGGCAATTTCATTAGATGTTCCATTTTAAGAGTTTAAGAACTACAAAAAAAATTACCACCAATTTTTTTTTTAAAGTGCCTTCAAGTCAATGCTGACTCCTGGCAACCCAGCAGCCCTTGAGTTTTCTTGGCAAGGTATGACCAGAAGTAGATTGCCAGGCCTTTTCTTCCGCGGCAATTGAGGGTAAAGTGACTTGCTCAAGGTCACAAGGAGTGGGAATTGAACCCTTATCTCTTGGGTACTAGGCTGTTGCTCTAACCACTAGACTACTCCTCCACTCCAACCACCAATACTGGGGCTAATATAAAATATTGGAGTCTTATAGCAATACGGCCTTGGCTCAAGTTTCATATTTTTAAAAACTTACTGTGCATCTCCTTGAAAAAATATCTGTTAAGGATATAGCCTGTCTCCAATTTTCATCATATTTGAGAGGGGGATGGTCTATTGGCAAATTTCTATCTGAACAACATACTGAAATAAGATCAGAAGATGAGGATCTGGTAGGATAATTTAAAGGTTAGTGGTGTACAGGCTGTGGTCAGACTGTGGGAACACATTATGGGCCTCCCTAAAAAGAAATCTCAGCCGTGACTTTAACCTCTGCAGAATGTAGCTGCATGTCTGATGTCAGAGACCATATCTCCAGCATTGCAAGAGTTGCGCTGGCTCCCAGTTACACAGCAGTCACAGTTTAACATTTTGATGTTGTCGTTTAAGGTAAGAAATGATGTAGGATCGCAATACCTGGCTGACCTGGTTATATCTTACGTTCTGGGTTGTGGTTTGTATTCCTCTTCCAGCAGGTTGTTAAAGGTGGCTGCAGTTAAGGAGATATGTCCTCACAGGCTGATGCAGAAAGCTGTTGCTGAAGTAGTGCTCTATCAACTTTTTACGCCTCCTTGCAGCACACCCATAGCACACTACTTCAGCGTGGGCATACAGAAAGAGGCTCGTATGCAAATGAGCCACGTGTTAAACTGGGAGAGCAAGCCAAATACATGCGCAGAAGAAGTTTGTACAAGTTTGGCATGCTCTTCAGAGAAATGGGCATCATGTGCCTAATTTGCATAGGGAGCCCCATTAGTATTTTGATGGCATGGGGGGGGGGGTTTCAGATGTCTGGATCATCTGAGCAGAAATGTCAAAGATGATTCAGGCTTCGGGGAAAGCCTGGATGTCATCAAAATACTGCTGGAGTCCGGTGCCCCTGACAGAAAGCAAATCCCTGGTGGTCCAGTAGCCCTGATCCCTCCCCCATCCCACCCGCACAAGTAAAAATAATCCCTAGTGGCCCAGTGGCCCCAAACCCTCCACTTGCCAAAGTAAAAATGCTCTCTGGTGGCACTGAGGCCCCAAATCCCCCACCCACCAAAGTAAAAAATACTCCCTGGTGGCCCAGCAGCCACGAATCCCCACCTCACCCAACCAAAAATAACACTGGTGGCCCATTGGCCCTGAACCCCCCACCCCTTCCCAGTATCTTTAGAAATGAGTAGGAGCGCTCCCACTCTTGACCCGCCATCTTAAAAAATGGCGGCATCTAGCTCCACGTGATGCATCCTGGGATACACCGGACAGGGTGAAACTGCCTTATAAGGCATATTCTACCTTATATGGCAGTCTGACCTCACCCTATGCATCCCAGCATGCATCGTCGCGTGAGGCCAAGTGCTGCCATTTTTCAAGATGGTGAGGCAAGAGCCGGAGTGTGTGCGCTCCTCGTTTGTAAAGGTACTAGGTGAGGGGTTCGGGCCACCAGAGTTATTTTTGGTTGGGCAGGGGCTTTGGAACTGTGGGCCACTGGGGATTGGGGCCACTGGATGTATTTTGATGGCATCGGGGTGGCTTTCCCTGATGCCTGGATCATCTTTGACATTTCTGCTCAGATAATTCAGGCATCGAGGAAAGCACTCGACGCCATCAAAATACTATTGGGGGCACACATTAGATGTTTAAGCCACCTCAAGACCAGGCATAGAGAAATTGGCACTAAGTCTGGTTGCAGAATCCTCTGTGTTTCTCTATATCAGGCGCAGCCAATATTTGCGAACCATTTCATTATGTGCTGTTCATTTGCCTGTAATTTAAATATATTTAAATACTCTTGGTGTTAATTGTGCTCTAGTTTTTCCTTTGCTGTTTACATGCGCATTTGCCTCTTTCTGCATTTGTCATTAACATTAAGAGTGCTTAAAAGTGGTGTTATCTGTGCTTAAAGGATGCGCTAGTTTTCTTCATCGGCCTGTCAGTTTGCAAGGGTCTTCTCCATGACTGCACCGTCAATGTAGAATAAGTTTTCTAAGAAGACGCGTCTTGAAAGAAATTGCTTTTTTTTCTTAAGGAGTCAAGATGTGGCTATGGGGGAAGGTCTACAAAAGATTTAGTGGTGGATGTAGTAGATATTGGCTTGTTTGTGGTGAGAGGTTTTAATCATGCATTGTAATTGTATATTTTATTTTATTATACATCGCCTCGTGTATTTTGTGATGGGGCGATTAACAGGCATGAATGAATAAGATACATTTTAGCTTCCAGTCCCCTTCTCTGGATTTGAAAGGTGATTTATTTCCATAACTGGACAGAATCCAACATTTATCTGAAAGTATGCGCAATGTTTTGTGATTCAGATGTAAGTAGCCCGAGGAGCACCGGGCCTGCAGTCTTAAGGGCAGCCCGTTTTGAGCATTGCACGTTAGAAGTGGAAAACCTGGTGCTTTCTTCATCACTTAAAACAAATGATTGTGTGGGGAAAGAATATTTGATGTATCAGCAGTTAGAAAGAAGTGGTCTCTACGAATTGGTGCTCGGTTGCTTGCAGATGTGATTGTGCTGAGTGCAGATCTTCTGTCCTAAACTGAAACACAGCAGTGAGCCTGGATTAAGTCTTGGGAGTATTTTGGATAGGAAACAAGAGTTGAGGAGAGCGGTAAATCTTACCTTTTTTTTGTGTCACTTATCTGTTTGCCTAAAGATGATCTAAGCTATTCGGACTATGGCTTGCTGTCCGAAAACTGCCTTTCATCTGGATTTTATTGCAGCCTGATCCCAGATTGCAGTAACGTTAAACACAGAAGAAAACGGTGATCAGCCGCTGATTGTCTTGGCCATTTTCTTGTTTGTACACGATTACAGTGCGAGCTTGAGACCAGCTGGGCCCAGGTTGAACAAGCAGAGTTCTGTGTAGTGATTAGTAACCAAGATTTTTTGGCTGGTTCTTTCGCTTTTGACCACTCAGGGTTTTACATTTCTGTCTTTGAGCCCTAGATGTGAGCTGTAGCTACGTTTTGCTCTTTTTTTCTTTTATGACCTGTAATGTGAAAAGCCCCACTGAAGACTTGGAATTTCCTGAGACGGCCGAGTCTAGAATAGTACGAAAATACCCAGATGGTGGAGCAGATAGTGCCAGGCAGAGGAGAGGTGGCTTTCAGGAGTACCAGCGATCTGAATGACCCAAAGTATTTGCTTGGCAGTAGTATGGTAAAAACCAAGTGTCTTTTTGTAAAAGCTCTTTTGGAGAGTATCAAACCTAAGATTAGTACCGTACTAACGGATTCTGGCAAATTCAGTAATCTCCAGTGTCAAATAACTTTTCTGCTTTAGAATCGAGTGAGATTTACTGCTAAACGTGCCATCAGCATATACAGTAGTGCACATTTGTAGGGAACTGTAAAAAAAGTAGAGGTGATTTTCTTTTAGAATTATCACGATACATGGTGAACTGGCCAGTATCAGGACAGTTCAATATGTTTTCACTGAGATGAAGAATGTTGTGTGAGGGGTGGGTGGGGGGGCATTGAGCACATCTCAAAATAAATAGGTCTGTGTACAGGCCTGGGAAATTAGCGTCTGGAAACCATGATGCCCTTGGGGGGGACTTTGAATAGATATTGGGATTCAGAGGGGCTTGGGGGGGGGGCTGCACTGCAGCATCAGTTGTGCTTAGGCAAAGATAAGCTGAATCTGTTACTGGGGAGAGAAGTGTGGGGGAAACCAGCGAGAGGTGTGTGAGGAGGGAGAGGTGTGTGAGGGCTCATGCATTTTACTAGTTCTACTGATGAACCTCATGGTAAGATGAAATGTTCTAATAATTTTCTGAAAGGCCCCTGAGCACTGCAAGGCTGATGGACTTTCTGCCTATTCTCAAGAACACCATTTATTGGCCTATGATTAAAAACATTCAGCATTGTTTTTAGGGCTTGCTATAAATAGGCATGCTAATCTTCCCCGTTTCTGTCCTTACAAACAAAAAGGGCATTGTATGGCTTCAGAGTCTTTCTGATGTGGAGACTTTTGGGAAAAAGGAGGTTCAGTAAGAAAATATGTAGTGACACATTCAGGCTTCTGGAATTTTAGTAACCTGCACTGACTGCTGTCAGGGTTGCCTGTGCTTTGAAAAAAAATCCCCCACCCTTTGGAAAAGTACCAAAACACCTGAATCAGCTAGAAAGTTAACAAGGCTTCTCTCTGCCTTCAGCCGCTGCCTGTATGTGACTGTCTCTGTGCTATAGTCTCCCGATGCACCAGTAGAATAGAGGGACCTGCATTTACTCTTTTCATTACAAAACCTGAATTCTTCGGCATCAGCATGTATATGTTGATTTCTAGTGCCTTAACCACAGGTTAAAAAAAATAGCAAGACCAGATCCTCTGTGCACTGAAGTGCTGTATCCTTGGGCATGTTAAGCACAAAACAAGGCCAAGCACTATAGTTTTTTGGAAAGCGTGGCTCAAAACATATCCCAGAAAGTGATGGCATGGTTCTTGCTGCTTATAAATATTTGCTCAACCACCCTTTGAACAGAGAGCCCATCAAGACAATTTAGAATACAATACTTCGGAAATGTTTTGCATTTGGTCAGTGCCTAAACAGATTTACAGGGACTGGTTTTGCACACAGTAATATGCAGGCTTGGTACTTTCTGGTGATCAGACATGGCGCTCGGTTTGTCGTAGAGGTTTTACACGGAAGGTACTCGTATGCTGCCAGTGCGATGTCCCTCGTATCGGTTGACTTATTTAAGCTGCTACTGCACCACCTTTTCTGCCTGTTAGCCAGAATCTTGCACAAACAATTCCAGGATTTCCATTTATGCTACACAGCTAATATGAGGGGGCTTCCGCTTTTTCAGTTGTGCTGGAAAACACCTGCCAGTTCCCCGCTGAACCCGCCAGGAACTCTTGATTTATTTGCAATGGAAGAAAAGAAAAAGTCTTAATATTTTTAGCAGTCAAATCAGAGTATGTTGGCGCTTTGCCTTGTGTGCTGAATCTGTGTAGAGCCGTCACCTCCTGCAGTGCGGTCTAGAATAAAGTTTGCCATCTTTGCTGGCAGTGTGTTTAGCTTATAGATGTGGGATTATTAATGTTAGTATATCACTCTGGCAGCTGGGCATCCTTTGTATACCACGTTGCCCCCTGCGTTTCTGTTCTACGAGCAGGATCTCGTCAAAGAACCACCTTTAGACCTTTTCTTTCAGCCTTTAAAAAGGTTCAGAGCACCCCAAGCACAAGGGGCAAGCGTCTCACCTTCCCTTTGGAAGAAAAGGGCACACCCCAGCGGTATTAATAACCACCTTTTATAAACTGCTGAGCAAACAAAAGTTTCTTGTTTTAAGTCCTGTGGTGCTTCTGGAAGCAGGTTGTTTCCAGGCCATGGTGGGGAGACTGCTCTGAATCTGAATTATCAAACATAGTTTGTGCCGCCCCTTTAAGGGACAATGAAGCCACTTCTCGTTTCTCTCGGGGATTATTTTCTTTGCTTTGGTATGCTAAACTTAACAAAACTAATTAAACTGATGTGTTTTTTTGGGTCATTGTTTTAGATAATCAGGCCCCTAGTCTTGGAATTTATCAAAGTTTTTCTTTTCTACTAAAAAAACAAAATCAAAGTTTGGTCATTTAATTGGAAAACAGTGTGGCCCTAATGCATTTTCTTTGCAGTTTGTCTTTGTGGGCACCTTGTGATACAAGTATCTACTTTTGTTGAAGCTAATGACTTGCAAACACACATTGATAGCCTCCTGCCTGAGGAATTTCACAAGGTGGCAGTGCTATAAAGACTTAATAAGGCCAAATTTGCATAACACGTAGCACATTTGGATCTTAATAGAGATGCAGAGGCTGAGACATACTGATTTCCGGCAGTATTTTTCAAAAGGCTCTGCAGATTCTGGAGCTTGTTGTAAAGAAAACAAAAACCCTGTTGAGGGGAGGTATCACGGTGTTTGCCTGCTTTGTAAAGAAAACAAAAACCCTGTTGAGGGGAGGTATCACGGTGTTTGCCTGCTTTGCTGGATGGATCATCATCATCAATGGGGGATCATAATCGATGGGACCTTGAATTCTGCTTATATCAGCGAAAAATTAGAGGAGAATGCTGGTTTACTGTCTATGGATACGCAGAAACTGAGCTGAAAGGGGGTCCTGCAGCAGGACAACAACCCTAAAATGCTAACAAGGCCTACCCTACTGCTCTTTCATTTCTTAAACCTCCACGCACATCTTCCTCCTCAAGACGGACCTCCATGACTCCCCATCTGAAGAAACTTGCATCTGTGACGATCAACGGGTTAGAGACTGGGAACTGCTTGAGAAAAAAGTAACAAGAAATCCCGTAAAGTAATTCTCGTTTTGGTATTTTTTTTTCTAATTTGAGGGAAAAGTAAAGCATTTTTATTTTCTCAGGTTTTTAATCTGGCTTAACATTTTTGTTTGTGATTGTATGATGTTTAGATTGATTGATTTTTTTGTAAACAGCTAAGAACAGTGGATTATTCAGGGCATAAATATAAATTACTTAAAATAAATAAAAATATAGGACAGGACACCCAAACTCCTTTGTGCAGATTTACTCAACAAAGTGATTTAAGTGCCTGATTCTAATTAGCATGGTAATTGTACTAAGGAAATGAGGGGTTCACTTACTATTTGCCCCTACTTTTTATGCTATTGTACCTTAAATACTGAATTATTTTATTTATACCCTTTTTATTGTACTTCAGCCCTCACTTGGCTGGGGTGTTGCTCACCCTGGAAAGACTGGACAAGCTGCAATTCAGGGTTTGTTTTTCCTCTGTCTCTCAGGCAGCTCCCAGGGCCTGGAACTACCTGCAGCTCCTTGTCAATGGCATCAATCCTGGAACTGGTACCTTGTGCCAGGGCACACATGCACCCCCTGGAAGGACACCTTCTGACTCGCTGGTCTCCCTGCTTCAAACAGTGCCTACCTCTTCCCTGGAAGATTAAGGGGTAATTGGCCTGGTGACTACAAACTCATCCTTTGATAGACAGGATACCTCTGGAAACGCCGCATTGGGTGTTAGTCACCACAGATGCTGTCCTGCTGTTCTGAGGGCTGCATTGTCTGGGTCAGTTTATTCAGGAGCACTGGTCTCCTCAGAAAACCACCTGATCAGTCAACAGACGAGAGGCACAGGTGATCCAGGTGGAGAGGCTTTGTTTCCTCCTGGAGGGCAAAATGGTTAGACAATGCCATGGCCCTCATGTACATTAACAAGCAAGGCAGCACTCGCAGAGCCATGATGGGGACTCATCTGGTTGCTCTGTCAGCAGCCCACATTGTGAGCATTGGCAATTTACAGGCTTAAAATTTTGAGTCTGAATACTGTGGATCCTGGCAAGTGGAAGCTAAGCCCTCGTGTGTTCAACCTCATTGTTCGGAGGTGGGGCCTGCAATTCATTGTTCAATGTGATGGCCACCCAGGAGAATGCCAAAATGAAAATCTTTTTCAGTCATAGAAACGATCTGTTGGGTGATGGGCTTGGATGCCTTTCTTCAGAAGTGGCCCCAGAAGGGTCTTCTATGTGTCGTGTCTCTCTCCCCCCCCCCCCCCAAATGGCCCTAGGTGAGTCAACCTCTGTGCAGAATTTGGTCTCACTGGCACTTGGGTTATTTAGTGGTGCCAGGCTGGCCATGCAGGCCATGGTACACAGATCCCTTAAGCTTATTGGCAGGGTTCCTTCTGTGGCTATCTCAGGAAAGGGATCCCTGGTCATGAAGGATCCTGTTCCCTCCTGCATACAGCCTGGCCATTGAAAGCAAACTATCTAAGAGAGGATACTCTGGAGCTGTAGTCAACACCCTTCTCAAGGCCTAGACGGTCTCTACACCCTTGGACTATGTGAGGGTCTTTGAGAAGTGGTGATTCTCTCAGGCCCTGGCTGCCAGAAAGATGGACATAGTCACCTATTTTGTCCTCCTTACAGTCTGGGTTGGACCACGGTTTAGCTCTGAACATATTCAAGGTTTAAGTAGAGGACCTTGTGTGCTACCAGAGGAGGGTGTTCAGGGAGTGTCCTTAGCAGTGTTTCCAGATGTCCTACTTCCTCAAAGCGGTGGGGGGAGAGCAGATCTATCTGCCAATGCATCAGATTGTACCACAGTGGAGTCTTTCTCTGGCATTGAAACCCACACTGTCGCATATCACTCTTTACTAAAAGACCCCCTTAGCCTCAATAGTCTTTGAAGTAATTGGGTCAATTCAGGAGTGGCCCTCCACTGTTTGGGCACATATAGAACAAGACCAGCAGTAAAAGTGTCCCATTTTCCTTGGTGCAGCAATAGGGACTTGGTCCATATGACTGTTCAGTAAGAAATCTGAGATTTTTTCCTCTAGAATATTCCACCACGGGGTGTGACTCAAAACATAGATATGATTTCAAAATATCCCAATGAGTTTGAATAATATGAGAAACCTACTTGGCTCTAGTTGAAAAGGGTAAAACACAGGTTAACTGGTCTAAAGGCTCTTTTGACCAATAAGTAAGTAGCCATGAGGTAGAGTGCACATTTGTATTTTTCATAAATACTAGATTTGGGTTACCCATGTTGGGTCAGGCATAATACCAAATCCCTTGATTAACTTTGAAAAATATTGCAGTGTAGAACAGATCCTTTGTAAACACACAAATTGACTAACTGGCAAACACAATTATTTGCATTGGATGGTGACTGTGGAAACGGAGCAAATTACTACGTTCCATCAATTTTCTATATAAAGAAGTCAAAATTCTACAGTCTTGTAAAATAATTAAAATATCCAAAAATTCCATACATCTTTGGCATTTCATTTGAAACTGTAAATTTGATTTACAAGAATTAATACAATCATAAAAATTGCTCAATTCTGAATAGGAACCCAACGAAATTTAAAAAGAAAAAAAAAGTTGTCATTCAGAAATTGATTTCACACCAAGATTTTAGACGTCCAGTGGGAGACGTATGCCAGTTTTTCCCATGGCCTTAGTCTGTGGTCTTGCCCTCCTTAGAGGAGGATTTCACTAATGCCCTTGCTGCGTCTCTTGGACATGAGAAGAGCATTAGTGAAGTATCTGGAGCTTATTAATTCCTTCCGTCTGTCAGACCATCTCTTTGTCCTATTCAATGGTCTAAGGAAAAGACAAGCAACGGCCAAGTCCTTGATTGCCCATTGGATTAAAGAGCTTATTCAGCTTACCTACTGTGTGGGAAACATGTCCTGGAAGGAGTCTGAGCTCACTCCACTAGGACACAAGCGTCCTGGGCAGCGTCCACCTTGGTGTCTCCATAGGGCATCTGTAAGGCAGCTACCTGGTCATCTCTCAGCACTTTTGTGAAGCACAATAGGTTGCATGTGAGAGCTGGAGCAAATGGTGCTTTTGTTAGGGGGCAGCTCTTTCCAGAGTGGTGTTTTTCCTCCCACCCTGTGTCTTGACTGCTTGGGTACATCCTACTCACCTGGACTGGTCTAGCAGGCTGATAAGGGAGGAGAAATTCTCCATACCTGCTCATTTCCTTTCCTTGAATCCTGATAGGCCAGTGCAGGACCCACCCTGGAAGACTTTTCCTACAGGTTTGGGAGCCCTGCTACCTTATAACTGCATTTTCAGTATCATTGATGGTACAGCCAAAAAAAACTGTACAAAATTATTGTTGCTCATTGCTACTACTTTTAGAGGGGGTTTTCTAGTTTTTTGATCTTGCTTTCTGCTTGGAAAGTGTCATACTGGTTTCTCTCACAGCTCGAGAGCGCTGCTGTTAGTCAGGCAAACATAATGCCTCACCAGCTTATATACAGGCGATGACATCGCTGAAAGTTGCTTTGGTTTGCCTCCACTTGCTGTCTGAGTAGCATAACCCACTTATCTGGAGAATTCTAGCAGGAGTCAAGGAAAGGAAATTAGCAGATACGGAAAATGTCTCCTTTGAGGCAATTCTGGGGGTTGGGAAATGGACAGTTCTCAATAAATACATGAATTAGTCATACACTTATGCCCTATTCAAACAGCTTGTGAGAAAATTGCTAAACATGGTGAATGTGCTCTGTTCAGAAGATGTTTATTTTTCCTTTCACGTCTTCTGCCCTATTTAGCAGAATTACTTAAAAGGTTTGTGTACCACATTCCTGAGCTAAAAGGCCATACAAAGCTGTTAACAATAAAACAAATGCAATAAAACCAAGAGCAAAAAAAATGACTTAGTTAAAATACACATAAAAACATATTCAAAAATGTATACATATAATGTGACAGAATGGCACATTTCACCTTCAGGCTTCCTGTACTCCCCCCCCCCCCCCGCCCCCTTGAATTCCCATCTGTATAACTAAAAATAAATAAACCCAAACCGTCCTCATTTGCATGTCGTCGTCTTCTTCACCACACTGGTGGCCTGCTTCATTTTCCGATGGCTAGATAGGCAAGATCCATGGGCTGTGGCGCCCTCTGGTGACAGGGAATGGAGCAGGCCTTATCTTTGCCATGGCTGGGGCCTGGTGCACTCTTCGGCCAGCAGGGTGGGGTTGCCGCTGGTAGGCGGCAGCATCTTCATCACAGCCTGGTGGGCATTTCAGCCGGTGCGGGATGGGGTCCCCCTAGCAGACTCCAGAACTTGATTGCTCCTGGACACATAGGTGTGTTTGCAGAAGCGTATACAAAGATATGCATGCAGACAAAGTAGAAAACAACTAGCAATGAATCAAGTCTCCATAATAAGCGCAATCGCTAATACGAAACACGCAAAGTGAGTGAGCACCAACCGTATCTGCACCACCTTCCCTTTCTCAAAATCTGTCCCTCCCCTCACAGCTTTAGTGTTAAAACCCCTCACTCTGATCTTAGAGTTAGTCCACCCCACAGGAAAATAATGTTAAACCAATCATTTTTTCAGTTTCTTGCTAGACACCAACCTGTTCCGTTTTGACGCGATGTCAGACGATGGAACACCTTGCGTCAGACGATGGAACACTTGCATTGTACTTGATGCTGCCCGGTAAGCAAAGGAAACTGCAGTGGGGACCTGCAGGAATCCCATGGGCCGAAGGCAACTGAATGCACATTAACAGCCTTTGGGCCTTCGTAATAGAGTTTACTGTGGGCTTGTTTTTAGATTAGAAATGCTTCTAACCTCTTGTGATCTCTTTTATGTTTAAATGGCTCTGTGTCTGTGATCGAAGAGCATTTTAAGTTTTCCTAGTCAGATTTTAGATGTTTCATCAGGTTCGGATACAAAATTGGCAACTACTATGCTGATAAGCTTTGATCACTGTTGCTTAGTCCGTGTTCAAACCACAGTCGGTTTACAGAAAGCATGGCTAGCTTTCTCAGTTTCTTTCCCATCTAAAGTTAGGCAGTTCTGTTTACTAAACGCACTCATACATTTAATTTCATTACCAATGGACTTCATTTTGCTGTGTGTTACCAAAAAATTATAAACGTATAATTTCAAACTATCTAATTTAAAATAGTTTGAAATTATACACATATACAGCTGTGCTATCTATACAGGGGTATCACTGAATCTACATGTATAACTTGAACTATCTGAGTTGGACATTTCAAGTTACGCCTGTATAATTTAATTTATATATTTAGAGGCTGAATATTGCAGCTAAGTGATGCTGTCCCCAGAATAGCAAAGTCCTATCCAGTTTTTAGGTGCAGAACTTTAGGAGTATGCCACAGATTTAAATAAAAATGAACAATTATGCAGTGATGCTACCGCTGAACATGTTGCATTTTATTGACCCCTCTATTTGTTTAGGGGGAGGGGATTAAGCAACATGGAAATGTTTAAGCGATTTAAGTAAGCTTGCCCAACAGAAGAAAAACTTCAGAAAGTACTGCATCTTTGAAAAACATCAACTGTAGGATGATATTAGTAAATAAACATGGGTACATTTTTGACATAACTCTTGTACCCATGTTGATGATCGAGCATGCATGCTAAAAATGGAACATTCTCTCGCCTACGTCGTGCAAAAATCCCCCATTGTTCAGAGCAACAGCAGTGAGAAATTGCCAAATTCTTAACAAATCTGAACCTTCTGCTGTTCTTCCATTCTGCCCCTTTCTTGGGTGTTATTAGTTAAGTCTATTTTTAGGCTATTTTTAAGGGTGATTTTAAAGATATGCATCACTTGTAACCACACCTGTTTAAAAAAAAAAATAGAGCTCACTGCTTAGGAGCTCAGGCCGTCCTTCTGTCCAAACCTGCTGTGTCTGGAATCCAGCAGCACCTCACCTTCATTTACAACCACAGAGGGGGGGGGGGGGGACACTGCTGGGTGGAGCTTTCAGAAACCATGGCAATACCCTGTTAAAGCAAATTGCTTTCTGTTTAATGGCTTGCTTTGTTTTCAGCTTCTAGCTTTGACAAAGGAATTGTGGCTATGGTGTGGTTTAGTATTTCTTTCAGATATGCAAGTTGAAGTCTAGTCCCTTTGCAAAAGCCTGAGTTTCGATAATTAATGCTGTGTGTTTGGAACAGGGTTGCAGAACAAGTTTGCCTGCCTGTTGTCCTGTGGGTCAGTAAAGCTACTGGAAGCCTAAAGGGAAGTTGCTTCAAAATAGCTCTTGTGGAAGCTAAACTTTTTTTTTATCTGCAGAAGTCAAATGAGAAGGCAGGGAAGGAGCTGCTTGAGTAATATTTGCATGGTCTGACTTAGACCCACAGCAGAGACAAAGGAGGGTGTGTGTTCGTGTGTGTGTATATATATATAATGTGTGTGTGTGTGTGTATGAAAAAGGAAAAATGTTTCCAAGTCCCACTCCTTAGCTGTGTTGCACCTTTGCAGACTCTGAAAGCGTCTGTTCCTATTTTTATTTGTCAGGCTGGGGTTGGGCTGGCCCCTGTCCAGATGTGTCTCACAAGATTTGGTGCTGACTCTCTATTTATAGAACTGTGGTTCCATTGTCATGGCAACGGCGCAGCAGGCCAAGGCGGCTGGGAGCTATTTCTGGACTCTATGTAATGCAAAACTGATTGGGAAAGCTGGCGTATCCTAACTTTAGATGGGAAAGAAACAGAGAACAGCCCGCCACGCTGTCTGTAAATAGTCTAACACTTTTCTGCTGTTCATTCAGGTGTCTGAAATTTTCAGTGGAAGTTCTTGACATTGGCGAAAGCCTGGGTTAGAGATTGCAGTCTAGGCAAACTTTTTCATTTTCTTTTTGTTTAACATGTTGAGGTAGGTTTGCAAATCTAGCCCACTGTGGAAATTGCTTTGTTTGTTTCTGATAGCAGCCTAGGTGAGTGGCCAGTTTAGCATAGCATCCTGTCTAGGTTAAACTGGAGATTTTGTTTTGTTGGTCTGGTGTTCTCCCTACCATATAAGGAGCTGTAACCTTGATTACGGCACAGTGATTCAATGTCTGAGGAGTTGCACTTTCAGCTTTGAAGTTATTCAGCTTGAAATCAGACTTATGGTGCCCCTTCGCCTCCAAGTGGTTGGAATGCACCAACATGGTTTTTGCCATCAAAATGGACTTCCATATGTAAATAATGGCGCAAAAAAAGACTGTACGAAAGCGATACCATTGCTTAAATTAGTGTCCCATCCTAACGCTAACACGAACATAAATGTCACAGTGAAAATATAACTTTCTTAGAAATCACAATTTTCTTTCAAAAGTTTCGCTTTCTGGTGTACCACCATCACACCAGGACCCTCCTCCCCACCAGGTTCCACAGAATTCGGTCATTAAAAGAAAATCATTCAGTTTGCAACCATGTTCTAAATTTCTGAAAGACTGGTGAACGAAGCGTTGACTTTAAATACAAATGGTTAATTGATGATTTTGAAGAAGCAAGCGGGGACGTGACTTGTGCCTTTATAGGTGTGCCCGCACGGTCTGTTACTCTAAATCTAAGCAACCATGTCAGAGCTGAAAAACCCTCTCTAACCCTCAGTTCATTTGGCGGGTTTTATTTAAACTGTGTATTATGGATATTAAGAGCCTGTTTGTCATGTGCAAAGGCACTCTTGGTTATCAGAAATAGATCTCACTTCTTTCACTATGAGTATGTAGATTAGTTTTCACTCAGTAACATACTATTCGGGGAGGAGGGGGGCCTTTATTATGGAGCTCCCTCTTAACTACTTACACTTTGGTAAAAAGCTCAAAATGCAGCTTTATCAATAGCTCATGTCCTCTTAAAGAGATTTACTTTGAAGTTTAGCTGAAGTCTGTTAAGTCCTGGATGCGACTTTAGCAAGTTAAGATGATGATTACGAGTAGCTGATTGGGTTTTGTGATTGTGTGCCAGTGTTTATCCGTGTTTTGCCAAATGCAAAGTGTCTTAAACTTTAGTAAAGGTTGAAACTTGTGACAGTTTATAATGTAACCAATTTGTTGTGACATGAGCTTTCAAGAATAAAGGTGCACATATTCTCTGCTGAAGCCAAATATTTGAATGTTTCAGTCGTATACCCCTATTGCCTTTGTGAGAGTTGTAAAGTGATCATTATGGACTTCAGGCAATCTTTGATTATTCCAAGCAGCAGATTTACAGTAGGGAATTACATTTACCTTTTAAGAGCTAAAGCCTCGTTTCCTGTGTCTGGACTATGTAAAAGGATTTGAACATAGGGAAATGCATAACCTGTTCTGTTTCAGTTTTCTCCAGCTCAGTTGCAACCAGTGCCGAGACCCTCTGCCCAAAACCCTCTTTTGCTGCCACTTGGGGTTTTTCCATATCTTCCCCTTTTGAAAATCAGCATGCCGGAAATACAGAGTGCTGGGATGTTGGAGGAAGCCCCTTTATTAGCACAACATTCCTGTTCCTCTTTGAACACCCGTTGCCTTGGTTAATGTGGCAGCCTGGCCTTTGCCCAAGCTGTGGGCTTCTCTTCTGAGTAGAAGTACCCATGGCCTGGCCAGCGGGATCGTACTGTCAGTCAGTGGATGGACTGGACTTTGAATCTTCAGGGTTCTTAAGATATTTCCCAACCATGTGCCTCGGTCCCGCTTCCTTATTAAAAAAAGAAAAAGATTTTTTTTGGGGGGGGGGGGGTTGGTCTGGCTGTTCTTGCACCCTGGCAGTATGCAGGCATGGTTAGGAATTCTTGTTTTATGCTTTGGGTTTTTTATTAACGTCAGACCTCGTTAATGAAACTGGATATGCCACTTTTTCTTTTCCTTAGGAAAGCATTTATTATATTAAAACTTGTTTTGCCTGGCATCCGCTGCACAAGGAATCTTGTTCAGTTCTGTGCCGCTCTTTCTCTGGAACTGCTGTTTTTCGAGGAAATTACCACCCTAAGATTAGTCTGAATCAACAAGACGCAGCAGCTTGTCCTGCAGCTCTCGGGTTTTTAAAAAATCTCTTGTTCGTTCGTAAATTGTCAGAGTTTCCAAAACCCCACTGAACTTTGAGGTAAGCTAGTGGTTTTGTAAGCTCTCTTAGAAAATGTTTCTGCCCAGGCGAACTAGGCTGCAAGACCTGGTGGGGTGCTTCAAAGTAAATAAGGTGACCGGCGATACAGCAGCATCACCAGGATGCCTGCACTAAGTCGCTGCTCTTTTTCTGAAATTACACGTGACATGCACTGCTGCTGTTCCCTTCAAACTATGAACGACTTGCCTGCCTTTTAAGACAAGACATGGGGGAGGTGAGAATTTCTGCTTTTTGATATGATGCAGTACTAAGAGAAACCAGTTTACAACTGTCCATCCCGCGCTACCTTGAGAAATGCAAAACATTGGGCGCGCACACACATTTTTTCAAAACAGCTTGATACAGAGCCTGTCGGGCTCGAAACATGCATGTCGCTGCTGGGAGTTGTTGTGGCCCTTTCGCCGAAGTCAGATAAGTGATTTAGTTACAGTTCACCTTTTTGAGTTTTATAAGTTAATATAAAAGGTTTCTGCCGTCACCGAGTGGGGAGCTTTTCCTCTCCCCATCTCTTGCCGGTGGAATCCGACAATAAAATAGTTAAGCATTCAAGTTTGGATTTTTATGGAGTTTTGGTTTTTCTTGGGCTTTGTTATGTTTTGACTTTTTAAATTCATCAAACATTGGTGATGTCATGTTTGAAAGGGCATGGAGGGGGGGAGTGTTTCTCTCCTACTGTATGTATTGTGGTCACTTTTGTTGTTTTTCCTGGGACATCTATAACCTTTTCCTTAAAGTGCTGGTTGAATGTTTGTTTTAAGGTTAATCAAGTATATTAAACTATTCTTGTTCTCCGCCCTGCTCCCCAACTTATACATGGATATCTGTTATCCTCCTTGTCCTCTCAGCCTGCACCTTTAGGGGGTCTTCCATGATTCCTTTCTCCTCTTCTGTCCACATCTATTAACACAGCACCAGAATCTGTCCCTTTCTTCAAAGCTCTTTCCCACTCTCTGAATCCTTCTCTCATAGTTGCTGCAATCTGTTCTTCGCAGGACTCCCACTACGTAAGAACATAAGATATGCCATACTGGGTCAGACCAAGGTCCATCAAGCCCAGTATCCTGTTTCCAACAGTAGCCAATTTAGGTCACAAGTACCTAGCAGTTTCCCCAAAAGACACAGGTTCCACAATGCTTGTATAAGTCTCCAACTCTGCATTTTGCAACTCGAGCTCTATATGACTGGAGTAACCTTCTTGAGTTGGTGTCTTGCTCCCTGTCTGGCCATGTTTAGAGGATCTGTTCTTGGGGGGTTTTGAACTGTAATGTTAGGTGTTTCTTTTGCAGCTATTTAGGGGCTCTTCTGAGGGTATGAAAACACTGCAGGTTCTCTTGCCTGGTACCTTTTCCAATGGAATCGCATTTGTGTGTTTGTATGAGGGTTGCTATTTATATTTCTGGCCTTAGCAACAGTAAGTGTTGCCAGGCGCCATCCAATGGTTCCATTGGAACACTGACATTGTTGAACATAACCTTATTCATAACATTTTATCATTTGAACGCGATTTGTTGATCTCCAGGAACAAACAGGAATGAGTCTTCACATATGGGTACGTCGGTACCGACGGAGTCTGCGCGGGAACGCTTCCCAGCATCCAATCAAAGAGCTTTTGGAAGCATCCCACCACGCCTGCGTGCTGCCTTCCCGCCTTTCCCAACTGCCTCTCCTCAGTTTTCGTTTTTCCGCGGAGCCGGCAGGACGTCCTCCTCTCTCCGCAGAAAATTCTTGTTTTATTACTTTAGTTTTCTTGTGGTCGCGGCTGTCTTCCTGACGCCACCGGTACCGCCGGTGTTTTCTTTTCTTTTCTTTTCTTGTAAAATCTTCCTTTTTCAGGGAATATTTTTTCTTCATAGTGCCTCAAGGTGTCTTAGGCCTCTTAGGCCTCTTCTTTTTCCTTCATGGAACCACCAGCCACTTTCTCCAAGAAATGATCAAACTGTGGCGGTACAACTTTATTTTTAGACCCTCGAAGTCGGTGTCTAACCTGCTTGGGTCCTGACAACAGTTTGGTAAGAAGAGGTCTTCAATATCGAGGTTCCCTCGATACACGGTTTCCCTCCAGCTTCGGGGCACCGTCCCCTTCTTCTTCTACACAGGATCAGGTAACCCACAAACAGTCTGTTAAGACTAGCCAGCCCTCGAGTGGTAGGTCTCATGCACAGCATGTAGACGGTTCCGGCCTTGCCCTCGAGGGCCTACTGGCTTCAAAACCCCGGCGGGAGTCTTCGGTCTCAAAAAGCCTTTCAGGGGTTTCAGGTTGTTCCTGGGGTTCACCCCTCACAGAACATACCTGAGCCGTGTCCGGTGGTGGCATCCGCTTCGAATGGTACCGATACCCCGACATCGGCACTGGTGTTGGATGAAACACTCCTCACCAGGGATGGTCATCTGGCGTCCTCGGTGCCTTCGGGACCAGTGGATACACTCCAGACTGACCTTTCATTATCGGTACCAGCACCGATACTACCACCGACGTCGGTACCCTCCAGACGTGCATCGATAGCCTCGCTTCCTTCGATGCCGAGTCTGAAATCGATCTCCAGTCTGGAGGACTGGGTACCGACTCGCCTTGGTACCGGCTCTCGGCGGTACCGAAGGCTCGGTTCCGATGATTCGGATCCGCAACTCTCGGTTCCCCCGAGGCTGATTGAGTTGCTACTAGCTGACCTTCATTCACCGGTATCAGACACGGTACCGAAGTCGGTACCGATGTCCTCATTACCCTTACGGTTGGTGCCTTCCATGCTTCGCTTATCGATGCAGAGTTTAGAATCGCTCTCTAGTCTGGAAGACTCGGTACCAATACACTTTGGTACCGACACCGATCGATACCGGTGGCTCGGTACCGAGGATGGTACCCAGAGGTTTTCGGTTACCTCGGTACCGATTGAACTGTCACCGATGACTGCTCCAATGTCTTTGTCGGGCTCGACTTCGACATCGGTACTGATATTGGCATCGGTACCGGTATCCACAGTAGCATCGTGGCCAACTCCTACCATGCTTTTTTCAACAGGATCGCTCCCTTCTATGCCAAGCTTGGAGTCGATACCTGGCATGGACAATGTGGTAATGACAGTCGCTGCTCCTGACCGCCAGTACCGGCGACCATCCTTTAAGCATTCCACACTGTACTGTGCAGGATCTTCTATTCCTATATATCTGGATAGCTCTGTTGGTGCTCAGGCTAGTTCTTCAGATCTAACCTGTCCAAGGGAAATTCCTGTTGGGGAACCCTCTTTTCAGAGTTTCCTCTGGGATATAGCAAGATCTCTTGCCATTCCTATCCCAGGACATGATCCTGCACAGAGCTCTCTTTCTACCAAAGCAAAGGAGAACATAATACTTCCTTTGCATCATTCCTTGCAGGATCTCCTTCTAGGAATGTGGGAAACACTTTTAAGGGTACCCCCACCTTCCAGAGCAACTGATCTCTTATATCAGGTGCCCCCCTCTCCAGGGTTTCAAAAGACTCAACTTCCTCATCATTCCATAGTTGTAGAATCAGCAGTGAGGCGGGTAAAGAGCAAGAAAAAGCACTCTTCTTATCTGCCAGGTCGTAAGTCTAAGACACTTGATGCCTTTGGATGTCAAATCTTCCAGACATCTATGCTTTCTGCAAGAATTCTCTCATATATTTTCTATATGAGTCTATCTCTTGAGGAGGTCTCAAAGCAATTACATCTTTTGACTCCTTCCCTTCCAGAGTCCAAGAGTGCAGACTATTCTTCACTGCTCAAGCACCTCCAGAATATCTCTTGGTTTCTTACTCATGCTTCCCTAGACTCTTTTGAGTCTGTTAGCAGGACTTCTGCTATAACTATAGGGGCACGACGTAGAGCCTGGCTCCAAGCTTCAGACTTGGACAAATGGGCACAGCACAGACTGGGACATACTCCTTGCACTGGAGACAATCTTTTCAACAAGGAGTCTTTACGTCAGGTTACTCCGTTCTCCACTGACTTACCTGTTCCTAAGGGCTGTTCTGCACCTTCTTCTGTCCCAGTAGGTAGGAAATGTCCTGCCAAACTTTCTTCCCATAAGAGAAGAAGGTTTTATGCATCATCTGCCCATCATACAGATGTTCCCAAACAGGGGAAGCATCGTCCTGGTCTGCAGAGTTCAACCTCTAACCAGGCTCAGCAAACCCAACAACCACAGGGTTTCTGATCAATCCATCAGATGCTTGTGAATCTTGGGATTAGAATCTGCAGTTGCTTCTTCTCAATAGAGGCAGTCCACTGCTGTCATTCTAAATCCTAAACATGGATCTCTTCCCGAAAGACATCCATTCTTTCTATCTTCTATGAGCTGTCAGGATGTTCATGCTTCTAGGTCACAGGGTTGTTCTCTTTTTCCTGCTAGGGAAAGAGGTCTATCCACTATCAAACGATAGTTTCCTGTGCCAACATATCTTTTTTTCCTTTCTATAAACTTACTACTTTGTAAGTTTTCTTCAGCTCCATTCTCTTTACCCTCTTACCAGGTTTTTCCTCTGTAAGAGCGGTATTGCTTCACTGGAGGGCTTTTTCTTCAGCCTCTCTAGTTTTCTTACTTTTCCAGTGCAGAGTTCTCTTCTCTGAGTTGACTCCTCTTTTTCAATCTTGCTTTGAAGCAGTTCATCAGACACGTCCAGAGTTTTCTACTCTTGTTTTGTCTGTTCTTTCTGTTTTTAAACAGTACCATTCTTCTGCTGTCTGGCAAGCAGCTGCCAATTCAGGAGCCTTAATGTTTGGACCACTGGTTCTTGTCCACCAGCAACCAGATTTGTCCTCCACTAACATTCCGTCTGGTTTTAGTAGTGGCTCCAAGTCAGTGCTGTCATTTGTCTTGGAAATTTTTTCACTACAAGCTTGTTGGATTGTCTTCTCTTTCTGCCATCTCCATTCCCCTGGGTTTGGCAGCATAGTTGACATAAGTACTGGCTCTCCTGCAGCCAGTTCTATCTCCTCATTCTCCTGCATCATGCTCTCTGCAATTTTACAGAGAAGCTCTCCACTATGGGCCCTTGCTAGAGAGCATGGGGGGGCTTTTTCTCCAACAGCTATACTAGATGGTTGAAAAAGGCTTTTTCAGTCATGTCTCCCATGACTAGAAAAGTTCTCCTTTTTAAGATGAAGGACATAGGCCTCCTCTTACGTGAAAGCTTAAGGAGTTGCTAATTCCCTGCTTTGGTCCATAGTATTTCCAATAGGGAATATGTTTTCTCCTTCCAGCTCGTCCTCATGGTAAGAACGCATGATAGCTTTTTGCCCTTAAGCAGGTCAGCATGGTATCTCATTCCTATGCGTCTTCTGATCTCCAGGAACAAGCAGGAATAAGTCCTCACATATGAGTACGTCGGTACCGACGGAGCCTGTGCGGGAAAGCTCCCCAGCTTCCCAGAAAGGAAAGCTTTTGGGGCCTCCCACAGCGCATGCGCGCTGCCTTCCTGCCTTCCTGACCAACTCTCCTCAGTTCTTCTTTTTCCGCGGAGCCAGCAGGTCGTGTTCCTGTCACCGCTGAAGAAGTTCTTATTTTAATTTGTTTCTAGGCCTAGAGAAAATTCTCCCTCATGGAGAAACCAGCCTCTAGTTTTAAAAAATGCACCAAGTGTAGCGGTACCATCTCAGTTACCGACACCCATGAATGGTGTCTTAAATGTTTGGGGCCTGACCACTCCATTCCGGATTGCCAGTCCTGTTCTCTGATGTCTAAACGTGGCTTACAAAACCGGGCAGCCAAGTTTCATATGCTGTTTTCCACAGATACTCCAGCATCGACATCCTCCAGGTCTTCTTCTCCTGATGGATCTCAGGTAACCAAACCTTCTTCTGGCAGGTCCTCAAAGGGCAAATCTCCCTCTAAGTATCGAGATGCCCCTGGGCTTGACCCTGAGGACCCTGCCCCAGCCAAACAACCCCGGCGGGAAGCTCCGGCTTCCAAAGCTCTTCCTATGGGGTTACAGGTTGACATCGATGGCACGGCCTCGACCGATCACCTGTTGGACTGCTCTGGGGTACCGGCACACTCTTCCGGTACCGACATCCAGACAGTCGTGGCGTCTATGGATCATACTGTTCAATCCATGCAGCAAGCCATAATGGCTTTTATTAAGGCTGCGACGCCCACGGTACTGCAGCGAGCGGTTCCGATTCCGGTTCCGGTACCACAACCGATGCCGGTACCCAGGGCATCCACATCAACCAGGATACCGGTTCCGGGGTTTTTCCTGATACCGATCCGGTTCCGGGTACGCCCGATGTGGATACCGGTCGATACGCTTATCGATCCTTGGAAGTCAACAGACGATACTTCGAGTCTTCTGATGATTCTGATTCATCAGATGACTCTCCTGAAGTATCTCTTACTCTCCCTGAGGAGCCCTCTTCTGCAAAGAGGAGAATGTCTCCTCCAGAGGATTTGTCCTTTCGACTTCATCATTGAAGTAGCTAAAGGACTCTCTATTTCAGTAACCTCTGAAAAAGAACCTAGAGCAAAAAAATTAGATATTTTAGGATACCCTAAGGTTCCAAAAGAGGCAGTCACCTTGCCCATTCATGAAATTCTTCAAGAACATATGATGGACTTATGGGAGACTCCTCTCACTCTATCTCCACATTCTCGTCGTTTGGACACCATGTATCGTGTCCCTCCTTCTCCTGGTTTTCAAAAAACTCAGCTCCCTCACCACTCTATTGTGGTGCAGTCAGCTATGAAAAGGATAAAGAGTACCAAAAGACTCTTCTACTCCTCCAGGAAGAGAATGTAGGACTTTGGATGCTTTTGGTAGGAAAATCTTCCAAGCCAGTATGCTTATTGCCAGAATCAATTCATACAGCCTTTATATGGGCATGTTCCTGAAGGAGATTGCACTACAGCTGCGCAATTTTCTCCCTTTTATCCCAGAGGATAGACAGGAGGAGTTCCTTCTTTTGCTAAAGCATACCCCAGATGTTTCAAAATTTTCCAACAGAGCAGCTTTTGACTCCTTTGAAGGTGCTAGCAGAGCCTCAGGCATTGCTATAGCTGCTCGCAGAATTGCTTGGCTCCAGGCTTCTGACCTAGAACCCTGGGTCCAGGATGGCTTGGGAAATCTGCCCTGTACAGGTGAAAATTTGTTTGGAAAAGAGTGGCAAATCAAAGCCACTCAAATGGATGCAGAAAATGCTGCTTTAGATAGACTTTCTAAGTCTACCTCTACCCCTGCCAAGAAAAAATCTTTTAAGAAGCCTTTCTATAAGAAGGCCAGATTTTCTACAAATACTGGCCAACAATCTTCTACAACTCGCTTTGCTCCTAAGCGTCAGCAATCTAAACAGGCCAGGGCAAAACCTGCAGGGACTACTACAGCCCAGCAGTCCCAACCCCCTCAGGGTTTTTGACTTAATACTAGAGAACTTAACCTTTCTGGCTCTACAACAACCAGAGCCTCTCACCATTCCAGGAAGGTTAACTCATTTTGCTCCCAGATGGGAGCAAATCACATCAGAACAGTGGACCCTCTCCATCATCAGAGAGGGCTACAAACTACATTTCTCCAGCCTTCCTCCCCATACCATGCTGAGACGTTTCAATTCTCCCCCATCCCTCGTGGACCTTTTGGGTCAGGAGGTGACCATCCTTCTCGCCCAAAGGGCAATAGAAGAGGTTCCTCTTCTTCAACAGGGGTCAGGGTTTTACTCCCCTTATTTTCTCATTCCAAAGAAAACAGGGGGATACAGACCCATTCTAGATCTCAGAGAATTGAACAAATTCCTATGCAAGGAGAAATTCAAGATGCTTTCTCTAGGTACTCTCCTTCCATACCTGCAGAGTCAGGATTGGCTTTGTTCTTTAGATCTCAAGGATGCGTACACACATATACTCATCCATCCATCCCACAGAAAATTCCTACGGTTTCTGTTCCAGGGAAACATTTCCAATACAGAGTACTTCCCTTCGGTCTAGCCTCTGCTCCAAGAGTGTTCACCAAATGCATGACAATAGTGGCTGCATTTCTACGCGCCCTGGGAATTTTTGTCTTCCCATACCTGGACGACTGGCTCATCCGAGCTCCATCTCAGTCCGAAGCCCAGACTTCCCTGGACCGCACCAGATGCATTCTGCAGTATCTGGGACTTGTGATCAATCTGCCAAAGTCTCAACTCACCCCTACTCAATCCCTGGAATTCATAGGGGCCTGGTTAGATACCACCACTGCAAGGGCCTACCTCCCTCAGGCCCGTTGCCAACGTCTAGTGCACTTAGCCTCCCAGACTCAGTCCAGAAGCCACTTGACTGCCAGGGAGATGCTACAGCTACTAGACCACATGGCCTCCACGGTACATGTGGTGCCTTATGCTCGCCTGCATATGAGAGCAGCTCAATGGACTTTGTCCACCCAGTGGACTCAAGCATCAGGAGCTCTCTCAGACCAAATAGCAACCTCCAAACGTCTCTTTTGGTCTCTCCAATGGTGGATATCCACTCAAAATCTGTTGTTGGGGGCTCCCTTCCAACCACTGTTGCCCCAAGCAACCCTCACAACAGATGCCTCCCAAGCAGGTTGGGGAGCTCATCTTCAGGACCTCTCCACTCACGGCACTTGGTCTCCACAGGAGACCACCCTTCATATCAACCATCTGGAACTTCGAGCGATTTTTCTAGCTCTCAAAGTTTTTCATACCCTCATCCACAACATGACAGTCCTTATTCATACGGACAATCAAGTAGCCATGTTTTACATAAACAAGGAGGGACTGACTCTCTGTCGCTTTGCAACGAAGCTCTAAGATTATGGGCCTTCGCCAGAGAGCATCAAATCCATCTCCTGGCAGTATATCTCCCAGGAATCCAAAACTCTTGGGCAGACAGACTCAGTCGAGTTCTGCTTCCACACGAATGGTCCCTGCACATGGATCAGGTACTCAGAATCTTTCAGAAATGGGGAACCCTGGACATAGACCTCTTTACAAGTCCGTGGAATGCCAAACTTCCCCGGTTCTGTTCCAGAATTCCGTGTCAGGGAACTCAGGCCAAGGATGCCTTCCTCCTTCATTGGGGTCAGGGCTTCCTGTATGCCTTTCCACCCATTCCTTTGATTCCCAAGACTCTGTTCAAACTTCAGAGGGATCAAGGATCTATGATCCTCATAGCTCCACGCTGGCCACGCCAAGTGTGGTACCCTCTACTTCTGCATGTTTCCCAAGCCCCCTCCCTGGACTTGGGTGCTGCTCCAGACCTCCTGTCTCAGGAGGAGGGGACTTTGTGGCACCCAAACCCCAAGTCCCTTCACCTCAGAGCTTGGTTACTGAAGGCCTAAACCTTCAAGACTTCAATCTTTCTCAACAAGTGAAGGATATCCTCCATGCCTCTAGGAAACCTTCCACTAGGCGTTCTTACGCTTTTAAATGGAAAAGATTTTCCATTTGGTGTGCTCAAAAGGCTCTTGACCCTCTAGCACTTCCCTTGAATTCTCTATTGGAATATCTCCTGCATCTCTCCAATGCAGGACTCAAAACGAATTCAGTACGGGTCCATTTGAGTGCTATCTCAGCATCTCTTAAACCTCTCAATGGACAACCTGTCTCCTCTCATCCTCTTATCGCAACATTCATGAGAGGCCTAACTTTAACTAAACCTCCCATTAGACCTCCTCCGGTAGCATGGGATTTAAACTTGGTTCTTGGTCAGCTTATGAAGCCACCTTTTGAACCCTTAGCCACCACCTCCTTGAAATTTCTTTCCTGGAAGGTTATTTTCCTTATTGCAGTCACCTCAGCTCGCCGTATCAGTGAACTGCAGGCCTTAGTGGCTAATCCACCTTATACAAGGTTCCATCATGATAAGGTAGTCCTTAGGACAAATCCTCACTTTATGCCTAAAGTGGTCTCACCTTTTCATCTTAATCAAGAGGTATACCTACCTGTCTTTTTTCCAGCTCCTCATGCATCCAGTGCAGAGAGGAACCTTCATACTCTAGATTGTAAAAGAGCTCTTGCTTTTTACTTACACAGGACACAGCAACATAGAAAGTCTTCCCAGCTTTTTGTTGCTTTTGATCCTTCTCATTTAGGACTTCCAGTCTCTAAAAGAACACTGTCCAATTGGATTGCTCAGTGTATTTCTTTTGCTTACCAGAGTAAGAACCTTTCTCTGGAGGGCCATGTCACAGCTCATAATGTGAGAGCCATGGCCACCTCTATGGCTCATCTTCATTCTGTGTCCATCGATCAGATCTGTCGAGCAGCCACCTGGGCCTCGGTTCATACCTTCACAGCCCATTACTGTTTGGACAAGGACTCCCGCCGGGATGCCTTGTTTGGTCAGGCTGTCCTCAGACACCAGTTCATTCTTGAACAACTCCTGCCCACCTTCCCTGAATGGATGCCTGAGATCCATAGGAAGACGAGGAACCCTTCAGGGTCTCATACCCTTAGGGGGGATCTCCCGGGCATCTTAGCTAGGGAGTCCCCATATGTGAGGACTTATTCCTGCTTGTTCCTGGAGATAGCACAGTTACTTACCTGTAACAGGTGATCTCTGGGAACAGCAGGAATTAGTCCTCACAACCCACCCACCTCCCCTAGGAGTTGTATCTATCTCTCTCTTTCCTTTCCTCTCTCTATTGTTTCAGCTTTAAACTCGAACTGAGGAGAGTTGGTCAGGAAGGCGGGAAGGCAGCGCGCATGCGCTGTGGGAGACCCCAAAAGCTTTCCTTTCTGGGAAGCTGGGGAGCTTTCCCGCGCAGGCTCCATCGGTACCGACGTACCCATATGTGAGGACTAATTCCTGCTGTTCCCAGAGATCACCTGTTACAGGTAAGTAACTGTGCTTTCACTTACCATGCTAGAGTTCTAGAATACTCGGGACTTGCTGGCTGCAGACTGATATCATCCTCTGCTTTTCACGTAACCATCCTGGTTATTCTACTACCTAGCATCCCTGTAGCCATAACCAGTGGGAATTGATTCTATATATATCTTTTCAAGTAGGTTACACCTTCTTGTTATTAGATGAATCTTTCCTCTCCACATTTTCCTATGTGAATACCTTTTTGTAGGCATATCTGTCTGCTTCATTGCAGACTTCCATATAGAGGCCTATATATTCATACCTATAGCACACATCTTACAGATGTCTGTCTATCATTTGTGTATATTTTATGCCCTTCATATCTCACTATAGATATATTCTCATATATCTATATGTTATATATACATATATATATATAGATAGATAGATATATCTATATGTATATATATATCTATATTTATATCTATATGTATCTGTCGAGATATTTTACTGTCAGTAGATATGTATTCTGCTTTATCTACCTGACTGTCGAGGCTCATATAGCTATATGATTCTGACAGATGGGCTTTACCCATACTTATGCTATCCAGCTTTTTTTGGGGTCCTACACTCACAACCACTTTGGTGGTAATTAACACCTACCATAACCTTAAGGTTAGGTACCTCTGAAGCTCTCCATGTTCCAATATCTCTCCCAGCTGACTTCAGTTAGGAGAGACATTGCGTATCTTCAGCTAATCACAGGCTCTAACGCCTCCGGCGTTTGTCCTTTCTTTTGGGATACAAGGGGTTCCCATACCCTTTCTCCCCACAAGGACTGGGCCTGTTTGGTCCAAATCGGTTAGCCTTTCTCTTTTTGTTCCTAAGAGTGAGCCACTCTGCCGCCAAAAGAGTTTGGCTTTTATCATAAAGCTTTCCGCTGAAGGCCCACCGTTTTTGTACTACCCCAGTTTTTCCTACTGGGGTTACCTGTTACCTTTCAGGATTTTGACCTCCATTGCTTTTCCTACAGGTTTACTACCTCCACTTACAGTGAGGTCCTTCTCGAGGTTCCTCTACTGGGTTCCCCAGTAGATCCCATGAACCTCCATACTTCTCTGAAGTCCTGTTAGGGGAGGTCCATATTGCAATATTTTTTCTTTGCAATATCATTGATGACAATTATCATCCACACATGGACTCCTTGTCTGCAATCCTATGCTAGGTTAACTGTTCCACAGCACCTTTCTCTCTTCAACTCCTACCCTCCATCCTCAGGATGCCTGGTTTTGTGGGGGATAGCATGTTCCAACCTATGACATGCTGGGACTCCAGGCATCTCAGCTTGGGAGTCCCCATATGTGAAGACTCATTCCTGCTTGTTCCTGGAGATAGCACAGTTACTTACCTGTAACAGGTGATCTCTGGGAACAGCAGGAATAAGTCTTCACAACCCACCCACCTCCCCAGGAGTTGTATCTCTATCTATCTTTCCTTTCCTCTCTCTCTCTCTTTGTCTCAGTTTTAAAACTTAACTGAGGAGAGGCAGTTGGGAAAGGCGGGAAGGCAGCACGCAGGCGTGGTGGGATGCTTCCAAAAGCTCTTTGATTGGACGCTGAGAAGCGTTCCCGCGCAGACTCCGTCGGTACCGACGTACCCATATGTGAAGACTTATTCCTGCTGTTCCCAGAGATCACCTGTTACAGGTAAGTAACTGTGCTTTCACAGTAACTTGAAAAATTCATCTCGGGCGAAAAATGGAATTAACTTGTGAACATTTTTGTGCGATTATTTTTCATAACTTTCGACGTGGATTATCAAGACAAGAGTGCATTGATGAACTTAATTTTTTATATGGCGATAAAGCACCATCCTACAGCACTGTAAAAAACTGGTATAACGAATTCAATCGTGGCCGACGTTCGCTCCAGGACGAATTCCATCAGGGTCATCCAACATCGGTTGTTGAGCCAGAAAATATCGATGCTGTGTGTGAACTGATAAAGCAAGATTGTCATGTGACATACCATGAGATTGAGGCATCTTTGGGCATTAGTATGACAAGCATCAATAAGATTTTGCATGATCATTTGGCCGTAAAAAAAGAGTTGTTCGCGTTGGATCCCGCATAATCTGACAAACGCTCAAAAGAAGGCTCGTGTCGATTGGTGCAAGGAAATGTTGAAAAAATACATTCAAGGTGCATCAAAGACTGTGTATAACATCTACACAGGTGACGAATCATGGATCTATGCATATGAGCCCGAAACAAAACAGCAATCGACTGTATGGGTCTTCCAAGACGAGCCAAATCCAACAAAAGTTGTTCGCGGAAGAAGCACATTGAAGCAAATGGTTGCCTGTTTCTTCGGCATTACCGGTCACGTGGCGACAGTGCTGTTAGAGCAACGTAGGACGGTCAATTCTGAATGGTACACGACCATTTGTTTACCAGAAGTCTTCGGAGACATTCGGAAAAAGTCGAAGAAGAGGCAAATCTTCATCATGACAATGCGAGCTCTCACACATCGGCTCAAACAAAGGAATTTTTGACCGGCCAAAACATCGAATTGATGGGTCATCCACCGTACAGTCCTGATTTGGCACCCAATGACTTCTTTTTATTCCCGCACATCAAAAACAAATTATGTGGTCAACGATTTTCAACACCCGAAGATGCGGTTGATGCATTCAAAACGCATGTTTTGGAGTTACCTCAATCGGAGTGGAAAAAGTGCTTCGAAAATTGGTTCAAACGCATGCAAAAGTGTATTGATCTTCATGGAGAATATTTTGAAAAACAATAAAACCAATTTTGATCATAAATATTTGTTTTTTCATTATTAGGCCAGAAATATAAATAGCAACCCTCCTATCCCTTAGGAGTTGTCCGAGCCGGAAAGGCAGCTACTGTATAAGACGAGCCAGAGGAGAGGTTATGAGGGGAAGTGGTGTTTTTCTGGCATTTATCCAGTAAACACATGTGCTAATTTTTTTGCACCGAGGATCTTGATCAGCTAAAACCTAAAATCAGAAGCCCTATTCATATTCAGGTCCCGCCTTTCCAGGTTATCTTAGATTTTCTGGCTCGTATCCCACATTTCATGGAACCTCTTCCTTGCTTTGCTTGTGTCTTGTCGAAATTGTAAGCGCCACTGAAGAGGAACCGTGTGCATCCGTGTAGTGCCGCATAGATAGCAGAAAGCTGTATGCAGTTTTCATAGGCCCTACAGCCATATTCTGTCCACATGCTGTTTACGAACAGGCACATTGCAACAGTGCTGAATCTCTTACAAGAGTTGTAAATGTACGAAGGCTGTAAATTTGTAGTTACATGTGGGAGGTTCCACTGTACTCAAACCATTGTTCCCACTAGCACCAGGCACACTCCAACTGCCCCATGATGTCAACCATCGGATGGGTGGAGGTTACCAGGTTGGGAGGGAGGCATAGAGGGTCGTCTGTGCATCTTAGAGGGAATATTGAGGAAGACTGACAACTACAGTGAAACGGGGGGGGGGGGGGCGGCTGTAAAACTGGCTTCTGTAGCATGAATCGTAAAATACTTTTAGTTAAGATGCTGAGGGATTTTTGTTCTTTCCAACCCAACAGAATATTTTGTTGTAGATAAATTATATGGGGGGGAGGGTAATGTGAGACATACCTTACCCCCTCTCCCCCACAAGCATCAATGTCCCACAGACAGACAGACAGAGGGATTGGAAAGAATTCCATAAGCTGTGCTTTGTATGCTTTCCTTGCTTGTTCCCTCCTTGTAGTAATAAGACAGACTGCTTCTACTGCTTATATCTGCCTCGGATGTGTTCTTTATAGCTGTGTACCTAGTGTGGCAGTGTAACTTTTCTAGGTCACTGTCGGCCTCCTCTTTCAGGCCACTTCGCTGCTTGATTCCAGATCGTCTCCTCTCTGTGCCCCACTCAGCACCGTCCCTTCGGAATTGAACCCTAAAGCGGTTTTCTTCAAGTATGGATATGGAGAGGTTATTTTGTATGTGCCTGCCTCTTTGGCCTATCATTTTTAACAGGCCTTTTTGTTAGAGGATTTGCTATAATAAGGAATTGGGTTACAATCTATAGAATCTTCATGCTTTCATTTACTGGACTGATCATGCCAGAAAAAGACACCATTTTGGACAGTATGTAAGATTTGACATGGTGCCTTCCCCCTTCAATTCTAAAGTTGAAATACAAATTAAGGCCACATCCTTAGTAAGGCAGAATAAATACTGGTTTACTCACCTGCTAGGCAGCTGTGTTTACAGCAGCACTGCAAAGTCGGACTTGTTAAACCCACCCCTGTCATTCAAAGATCTTTCTAAGGAAAAAAAAGTTTTGAAGGGCTAGGCCAATAAGATTCAACAAAGAGATAAGTGAGGAGGCTTTTCTGGGGCGGGAGGAGGGGGGCACAGAGTTACTATGCAGGGCTGCTGCGCCCTGGTGGCTTAACGGAAGTGCTGCACATTGCCATGTGGAGGCCCCTGTTCATTCCTAGATTACATATTCAATACCTTGGCTCAAGAACAGTAGGAAAAGAAAAGAGAATGGAGAATCCACTCCCCCCCCCCCCAATAAAAAAAAACAGATTGTACAAAGCAACTGAGCCAGTGGTTGAAATAATGTAACTTAAATTCCACTTTGATAGTGTTAGAATCATTGTCTTTATGAAATATCAATAAAATTCTACCTCTGTTCTTCAGACCTTTTGCTGAAAAAATGTATAGTATCTTAATTGAATCTAGAAATTGGGCATAACGGGTATCAATAGCACACCTCTGTGTGGAGAACAAATATTCTGTATTCTGCCGAATAAGCTGAGGTACAGAGAGTACTTGTGCAGTTTTAGCCTGGTCCCCAAAGCGCACGTATTTGGTAGAAGCTTCACGCTGGGCCTCAGGCTTCTGCTTACTCCCTAAGCCCTATTTGCTGATCCGTGTGGAAAACCTTTGCAATAGTTTTAGTGCTGTAAAAGGGGGGGGGGGGCACTGTTCCCTCTAAGCTGTGCGCGTGTGCGCGCGCACACACCTCGCCCAGCGAGCGCACATACTTTACAACAGAGCGCACAAAAATTACGGCTCTGATTCTGATAGAAAACAACACAGACGTCTTAAAATTTAAAAGTTATGATTGTAATTACTAGAAATTTCCCGCTTCATTTAGGAATAGTTTATTTTCATTTAATTTGATTAAAATCAATGTGTACATACTGTATTCTGACGTGTAGTCAAATTTTAAAGTATATAACTCCGAGTGTCATTATGTGGCGCACAAAAATTTAACCTTCCTTCAAAAGCTGCACACAGCTGATATTTTATGCGCACACAGCCTACAGAAAATTAGAGGGAACATTGGGGGGGGGGCTTTCCCGGCTAATTAATGTGCTAACCGTCTCCATGTTATCTGCTGCTGCACTTTCTACAACTTTGAAGTTGTAGTTAACTGTTTGGCATCACCTATCAGTTTTGTAACTTAGCGTATTTTCATGCAGGGGGCAATCTTTGTGTTTCCCCTGCTCCTTCCTCCTCATTAACAAAAAATTCCATCTGGGCCTAGCAGGTTCATCTATGACGTTGGGGAGGGGGGGGATTTTCAAGGACCAGCGAGAGCTCACCGGACGCCGCCAGAACCGCGACGCTTTCCAAGGCCATCAGGTCGTCTACGAATGATTTAGCACCGGGTGCCCCACGAACGTGCGTTGCGCGATGGGAGAGAGGCGGCCCCCTTCTGTCCGCGCTCCGGTCCCGAGGCGAGCGGCTCTCCTCGCCGGCCAGGCGTCGGCTGGCTATCCGTGGCCCACCGAGGCTCCTCGGCGCTGCGGTATCGTTCCGTTTAGGGGGAATTCTGACTTAGAGGCGTTCAGTCATAATCCCACAGATGGTAACTTCGCCCCATTGGCTCCTCAGCCAAGCACATACACCAAATGTCTGAACCTGCGGTTCCTCTCGTACTGAGCAGGATTACTATCGCAACAACCCATCATCAGTAGGGTAAAACTAACCTGTCTCACGACGGATGTGTGGGCGGAGTCAGAGAAGCGGGAGGAGCTGCCTTTCAGCGTCAAACATTGGGCCTAGCAGGTTCATCTATGACGTTGGGGAGGGGCGATGTGTGGACGGAGTCGGAGAAGCGGAAGGAGATGCCATTCAGCATCAAACATTGGGCCTAGCAGGTTCATCTATGACGTTGGGGAGGGGGGGGGATGCATGGGCGGAGTCGGAGAAGCAGGAGGAGATGCTGTTCAGTGTCAAACATTGGGCCTAGCAGGTTCATCTATACGGGGAGAGGGGGGATGTGTGGGCGGAGTCATAGAAGCTGTTCAGCGTCAAACATTGGGCCTAGCAGGTTCATCTATGGTGGGGGGGGGCGGAGTCAGAGAAGCGGGAGTAGCTGCTGTTCATCATAGAACATCGGGTCTAGCATCTTATGCGCCCCCATCTGCAAATATGAAAAATAGCTGAACGGAATGTTTCATCATATAGCACAATCCAAACAGTTGCTCCCCTATAAATGAAAGTTAAATCGGCACCTGTGTATGTCTCATATTCCTTTCCTGTCACATTCAGGGGAATTTGATGTCCATTGCCTGTTTTTATGAGCACTGAAACCGTCTGCAAAGAAGCCTTTTGTGTGTCTCATTCTTGCTTTGACGACAACTGTGCTGTGTGCTATGTGAATGATTTTTGTTAAACTTGTAGCCTGTGGGGAATAGCATTTGTAATACTTGGTTTTATGGCCTCTGGTGGCCGGCCCTAGGTACTGCACTGGACGTGTAGCATCATTGGGCCTGGGTTAATCCACATCTGTTCCTTACAATCCAGTAGCCTTCTCTTAAAAAGAGAGAGAGCACCTCCTCCGCTGAATCTTTGATTTCCCCAAGTGGTACAGAACAACCCAAAGCCTGCAAGAACCTGCAGGCGTTTACTTTTTCTGAACTCTGCAAAAAGACCAGATTCTCCAACTCAGCAAGCAAGAAAGCATCTGTCTTTAGTATTGTACGTTTGGTTCTGCTACAGACATTAAAATGTGTATCAGTGATTTTCTTATGTTTTGTTTCTGCTCTTGTTTATGCAGTTTTGTGATGTAAGTGATACAAAGGACAGTGTACCAAATGTGTTAATAAACAAAACTAACGTTATTGTTGACGCTTTCAGAGATGAGAACAGGTTGGATTAGCAAAGGTTTGAAACCTGTAAGCATTGGCGCCAGTTGTCAGGACTTGAGCTCTGGCTATTGGCACGGATTTAGGATGTTGGTGGTTTTGTCATCAGACTGTCAGTGGTTATGGTGCTAGTTCTAGAGTATTCTAGAATAGCGGTTCCCAACCCGTTCTCCATGGACCCCTGGAGGTCCATGAGATCATAACAAGAGGCCTTCAAGACACAGAAAAGAAAAAAATAGGATGGGGGGAATTGGCTTTGGGGAAAAGAGAGATTGGTAAGGACTGGCTAAGGGGGGAGAGAGGGACTGGAAGGCCCTAGCTGAGGGGAAGACTAAGACTGAGGACTTATGGTGGAGACTATTTGGGAGAGGGGGGAGATAAAGAAGACTAATGGGGACATGCTTGCACTGAGAAGGGGGAGTGCTGGGGGTGAATGGAGAGGTTCCTGAATTTTTTGGAAGTTAATAAGGGGTCCACATAATCGAAAGGTTTGGAACCTCTGTTCTAGAACTTTCTGATGGCAGATGAGTAAGAGGATGCAGGATGTCGGGTTAAGTCAGAAAACTACTGAGTAGATCACAAAGTGAGTGGCACTGCTTCTAGGCTGATAGCAGAGATGTAGCCGGCAGTGTAGACGGAAATCAACTAAGCCAAGGAGTCTTGCTGCTTTCTACTATGTTACTGTCTTGGTTTGGCTGTTGTAGATTAAAAGCAATTGTATGTAACTAGCATTGCTGACCTCCTCTTCTCTTTATCTTGCAGTTTTCTAGACAAGATTGACATAGTGAAACAGAGCGAGTACACACCATCTGACCAGGTGAGTAAGAGAGACCTTGCGGAAAAGATTCTACAAACGGAAATTAGCCAACTTTGCAGCCATACTTTTTGAGTGTGGTCTCACAGTACATTCGGAGAAGTTATTTGGCCAGGAGACACACACAAGTCCTGATATATTGCTGGTGGCTGCAATTGCTACAGTTTTGATACTATGAAAGCTTTTTTACATGTCATCTTAAGGCTTCATAAATTTATTCTTCTGACTCGAGCTAAATTCTTTGGTCAGGTGACAAGATTAATCAGTCAAAATGTAGACGACTATCCCTTTTGATGACAGTGGTTCTGTTGACTCTACAACCAGCCAGGGAGTATACATGAGATAAATCTGCATATACTGGGTTTGCAAAATATGCAAATAACTCTCATATATGTTCTTTGGGATATTGTGAGAACGTTGCACAAAATACTGCATTTAGCATTTAGTTTGCTTGCACGGTTACGCCCTAGCAACAGTAGCCTGGGTGCCTGAACGAGTTGGCTCTCAAAACGAAGCAAAGTCCAGTCTGACTAGTATTTCATCTGGTAGACTACCAGGAAAGAGAAGCTGCTATGGCCCCCAGTCGAGGTTCTTGCCAAACATGTCAGTTACTGGTAGGAGCTGTGATGTCCTAAGTCTGTGAAAGACCAGGATACTTATCCCGCTGCCCAGTGATGTTGCTGCAGCCATACACGTCTAGTCTGGGTAGGATGTGGTTCTCCTTGAAATACCGTACATTCAGTGAGATGTAAAACTTGCACATAAGAGTATGCGTGTGCACACCCGGGGACAAGCTTAAAACTGGAGGCCCCTGATGTTGTAGCACTTGTGGAAGTATCGGGCTGTGTAGAAAGAGGTTGGAAAAAACACTTTCTGAAGCTACAAATTTCCTGTTCTTTTGCTAAGTTCACATAAGGCTGTTCCTAAAAATATTCATGGGTCCTTTTTCTTACCAAGAGAAACTGACCAAAATACTCCCCGCTCAATAACAGTTAGTCTATACTGTCCAGATGCACGTTTTGACAGTATCCATGCCGTCTGCATGAATGCCTTGATCATTAGAGGCAGACTTCCTTGGCAAATGCCGCTTATGTAGCTGATTTAACCTATTAAGTCCAAAACTGGTTGCAGAAATAGTGTTTCAGGTATTGGCAGAACTGGCAGAATGACTTCTCCTTGAGCAATTGCTAGTACCACCCTAAGCCAGAGTATTCTTAGCATTCATTGAGGAAAATGCTTGGGAAGCAGAAACTGTATTTCTATTACCCTGATGGAAAATTGTCCCTGTGCTTACAGGAATACAGAACTCTGAAAAATATTGACATAACTGTAAGAGAAATAAGAAGATGTAGGGGGTAGATGGGGGGATTGGGCCAGTTAGACTGGACTAAAAGTAGCCTTCTGTTAACTGGACTGTATGATTACACAGAGAAGGAAAGTCTTTGTATTTGCTGAAAAACGGAGATGAGCAGGACACCTTTCTCCCGGCGCTGGCTGTTGCGGGATCGCTGGGGTAAATCTTCTGAACTGTATCTGTTTGAGGGTAGAATGGTAAAAACAGATAGTGGACTTCAAAAGTGTTAATGATCCCACTGGTTAAGTAGCAGAACTAGCCAAAACCACATGCCTACTTATATATTATTTTCTTGGCGCATGAAACGGACAAATTTAGCATTCCGTATGTTTGCATCTTGTTTTCTATTTTAGTACCAGGGTGGGAGGATGGGGGAAGTTTCTGAAAGTCCTGTTTAGTGGCCTCTACCATGGTAGAGGCCAGTGAATGGGGGCTGCCACTGGCCGAACCCTATTAATGCATCACAAGCGGGAAAGCTGTTTTTATTTTTGGTTCTATAGTATTCTGCTTAAGGCAGTTTACAAACATAGGATCAAATTATCAAAACCGTGTCACTTAATAAACAAACGTATAGAAAAGAAAGTAGGTGGGGACAAAGAGACTTTAACATCTGAAGAAAATAATCTGGAAACACGTTGATTTCTTTTTACACCGAACTAGAAGATTACCAAAGGTGCGTCTTAGCTATCAGGAGACTCCAGTGATGGGAGGCCGATAGTGCAAATGTAAGGACCTGAGCAGAGAAATATTGACTAAGAGCAGGGAAAGGAGGAGATATCAGACCATAATTGTATGTATACATAAGAAGCAGATATTCCGGAAGTGTCCAAAGCTGATAGGAGCTAGCGACATGAAGCTAGGAAAGGTGGAACTGTACCAGGTCAGCTGAAAATGGAGTTGTGTAGAGATTGTAACAGGTGAAGAGGGACTCTGGGGAGATTAACAAGAGGGTTGTTGCAGTAGTCTAAATAAGAGAGAGACAGTTTGAAGGACATGATGACAATAAATAGTTTATTGATACTAAGCCATTGGTCCTGCAGAGAAGACCAGATAGTAGAATTGTGCATGTGAAGAGAGAGAGGGTAGAATCCATAAACAGGAAAATCCAGCAGGTAGGGGAAGGAGATGGGCAGAGGCAGGGAAGAGGAGCATCTCAGGCTTGGATGACTTCATCACTCAGGCACAGACTCTGAACAAAGAGAAAAATGTGCAGACATGGGAAGGAGATTTAGGGTTTAGCTCACATCTTTATCAGTAGTAGCTTGAGACAAGTTACATTCAGGTGTAGCAGGCACATAGAAAGGGAGGGAAAGACGAATCTAGAAGGACCCAGAAGGAAGAGTTGTGCAAGCATCCCCCCTCCCCCCACCTCCAAGGAGGCAGCAAGGGAGCCTATGAGTGCAGAGGGCCAAGGACAGAGCCTGGAGAGGCAGCACGTGTAAGAATTGTAAAGGTCAGAGACATGGCCACAGAAGCGCAGAGTAAAATAGTGTGGGACGGTCGCCTGTCAGCATGAGCAACAGATGCATAGATTCAGCAAATAAAGCAATCTCTTACCAAGAATAACAGCTGCTCATTAGTTTCCAAAAACACGTGAAAATATAATAGTACAAAAGTGAAAAAATACCTAATAAAAAGCTAGTTACATGGGCAAAAGAAGACACGGAATCCAGAAACGGGCAAAGATTGGTTTGAATGGTAAGGACTAGCCCTGCTAATGTAGGTTTAGCACCTAATTCCAGATCATCAGAGATGAGTTGAGCCAGTCCTGGTTTTACCCCCTATGCATACAGGGAAAGCCAGTTATTTTGAGTGGTGGTGATTGATTGAATTTTAAATATAAATGCTTCTCGCTTCAAAACCATTATTTATTTTAGATGATCATCTCCATTGGCGTTTGAGTCTTGAGGGTGGGTTTCTCCATCCATCCATTTTCAAATTGAGACATGCATTTGGTGTTTCCTTTACAGCAACCTGCTTCATCAGGGCTTTCCCATGTGCCAGGGGCAGGGTTCACCTTGCATTTTGGTTGCAGTTTGCCACCGTTCACAAAGGTTCCAGCTCAGCAACTGTGCAGAAGAGCAGCCAAGTTATTCAGTTACAGGAAGGGAAGCTTTTGGCCAGTCCTGATTTTGAACTTGCATCCCAAAGCAGTGTGGCATTTGCAGTTCCCGATTCGACCCACTGAAATCAAAGCTGCAGGACCCATAATGCTTCAGGATAGGGTTGGCCTAAATCCAGGAATGGCCTAAAATCTCCCTCCTGGAACTGGGTGATTTGGTAGCTCTGCCAAGAGCCCCTGCCACTTGTGGACTGTCCTGCTCCCAGCGCACAAACGCCCTTTCTGTACCACTGGTGCATCAGACGCCGTATGAACTTTTGTCCTTTCTTCTGATGAATTAAAGAGGGTTGTGTTTCCCCCCCCCCAATCATCTCTCTAGGATCTTCTGAGATGCAGAGTTCTGACATCCGGAATTTTCGAAACCAAGTTTCAGGTTGATAAAGTTAATTTTCAGTAAGTATCCTGTAAAGATAGCTGTGCTAATATTGTGTTGTGTAACTATTTTATTTCTGAAATGTCTGAGGATGTCGTGGAAGGCTGTGTGTCTGTCTGCTTCTCAGAATGACCTATACACAGTGTCCGTGTTTCTCAGGAGAAGCTGCTCATATTTCTTTCATTAGCTAGTTACCGAGTGGCAGAAATCCGGATCTCTAGGTTGAAACACTTTGACGCTGAGAGGCTGGTGTATAAACTCTGTGCTGAAGCTCTAGCAAGGTTTCCTAACACAAGTTTAACGTAGAGGTTTTGCTCAGCAGTGGTCAAAGCAAACAGATGCAGATGAGCTGTGCACATAAAGTTTGCGCTAAACAAGGAGAGCAAGCCAGGCACGTGCGCGCACAGGGCTCTGGGTATTACACAGAGAAAAAAAAAAGTTAGTCCTTGTGCACATGTGCCGAATCACTATCTGGTACGTAAACATCAATATTCTGTGCAGGTGGTCTGCTCAGAAAAATATCCGTGTTCATAAACGGTGATGACATTCTGCACAAAATAATATTACGCCAGATCGTATTCCAGCACATACACATAACATTGTTCCAGCACACCACCTCTGCTGTTTTTTCACCAATGCTTTCAGCAAAGCCTGAAAAAAAGTTGCAAGTGCTGTACGCTGAAGAAACTGGCTGAAATTTCTTGCAAGCACCTCGAGCCTATGAGCTCCTTAGACCTTGTGTTACAATCCCAATGTTTAGCTCTGCCTCCTAGCTTTCCGCACACTTCTCTGCATCTCTGCATTATAACTAATTAATGCGTTTACCATCCATTTAAATAGATTTACATGTACTGTGCGCTGCTGTCAGCCCAAGACTTTACGCACAGTCGACTCATGTGCAAAACTTGTTCTTGCATTGCTAGCTTGGTTTTAGTGCATGATATTTTGCGCTAACTTGTGCGCATAGCCAAGTGCACTCCACTGTATCAGCCTGTGAGTGAGGCGATATATCTAAAATATTTCCCCTAACAAGGCTTGTATTCATTACGCCTTCCAAAATGTACATTTAATTGTATCTGTAGTTCCATTCTCTGGCATTGGTTAATTTATTTGATAATCATACTTTTGTGCTTTCCCCCTCATCTGTAAAATAAATAGTAGTAATAAATCATGTGGACACATACAACCTCTCACCAGCTGGTGAATAATCCTACATGTGGCACTCAGTGCAAAAGACTCGATAGCCAACATCTCACTGCTGGACTGCTGCCTGCAGCTTCATGTGATGGAGTTGTTAATTATTTATAGCTGTTGAGACAGTAAGGGAGTAGCCTAGTGGTTAGAGCACTGGCTTGGTAACCAAGAGACCAGGGTTCGATTCCCACTTGCTCTCCTTGTGGCCTTGGACAAGTCACTTAATCCTCCATTGCCTAGGAAGAAAGACCTGGTAATCTACTTCCCATCACACTGCCAAGAAAACCCAGGAGCTCTTAGGTTGCGAGGAGTCAGGACCGACTCGAAAGCACACATTGCATTCTAGAAAGGGAAGAGCATGTCTGATAAAGCAGTGCAGTGGTACTATATTCTTTTTGGGATCTTCCATCAGTATTTCAATAGCAGACTTGGGAAGGCTATCACCACCCATCAGTCTTGCAGCATTGACGTCAGCATGTGCAAATTGCTTTTTTATTTTGTAACCATAGACAACACAATCCAATCCTCTTGCCCACCCAGCCCCAGCTAGCATAGACCCTTGCAGGAGAGAAGGCTCCTCCATGATCAGTCTGGGATGGAGTTAATTCAGAAGAAAAATAGCCCACACAGGTATTGTATGCAGTCAGAGTTGAATGCTCAGCTAATAGAATTGAAGTATAAAAGACTGAAAATGTAAGTTTAAGAAATTTAGATGAATGAATATTCAAAGTATTCTTTTAAGATTTGAAAATGAGACCTAGCAATTATTTCCAGTGATGCTCCTTATCCTTTTGCTTGTTCCGAAAAATACTTTTGAAGAATCAAATAACCATTCATTCAAAAATATAATCGGTGAGATAGTTTTCTAGAGTGTGTTTTTGCTGTTTTCCAAAGTGGGTTGCAAAAAGAGTAATAGGTTCACCTGGGGGGAGATAGGGGGAGGAATTTGGTCCCAGGGGTTTGCTTGTTTAGTATTTAGAGGACTAGAGAAGAACTTACTGATCGAGTGTATATATATATATATATTTTTATATTTTTTAAATTTTCTCTGCTAGCATGTTTGATGTCGGAGGCCAACGAGATGAACGCAGAAAATGGATCCAGTGTTTTAATGGTAAAATGTAGCATTTATCTGTCTAGCATGCTTGGTCTTGCACTTCCCTTGGCGTGTTAGCCCATACGCTCATATTGCCATGCTCTTTGCCCCTGCCACTGTGACTATTAGTATAAAAACCTCAGGAAGACTGGACGAAGCGTGTGTGTGTCTGTGTCTGTTCAGCGTGACGGATGCCATGAAATAGATGGTTTCCAAGTGATGAGAGGCTTGATTTTGTGAAAATTAACGGGCCTGTGCGCGGCAGTGAATCTCTCTTCTGGAGAAATTGGTTCTTTCCTTGCATCAACTACTGTTTTTTTTGGGAGGATTTTGGTCGTGTATTTCCTCCTTGCTCCACTTTTTCCAGCTCAGTTGGAACTAGAGTTGGGATCCTGATACCATGAACTTTCATTTGCAGCTTCTGAGGAGGCATTTCCCTCTCTTCCCCCTCCCCCCCCCCCCGCCCAGGTTATTTCTCTTCCCAAATTACTTTAGTCATTACAGTAACCATTCTCTGCAGGGGCCATGCACTGGAGCCCCTTCCACACCTCTGCCACCATGGGCCTTAAAATCCTGCACAGTGTCTGAAATCCTCTCAACCCGTCTGGAGCATGTCCAGCTCCAGTTTGTGTGGGGTTGGGTCTACCAGTTGTTATCAGGTCTAGCAAAGGTGTACCCAGGGCTAAAACTGTGCTTCACGTGAAACCAGACGACTGTATGATTATCATAGAGTAAGCAGGGCTGGCTCAGAATACCACACAGGTTCTTCACTATAAGACTGCGCTTTAATTCCCTTTCATCAGATGGCATGCGCAGGGCTATTGAGGACTCGCAGAATGCTCTCCAGTTGTTGATTAACACATTCTCTCTCTCTTTCCTCTTTCATGCAAGATGTGACTGCAATCATATTTGTGGTGGCCAGTAGTAGCTACAACATGGTTATAAGAGAGGACAACCAGACCAATCGACTTCAGGAGGCTCTAAACCTCTTCAAGAACATCTGGAACAACAGGTTCACACACTGAAATTTAATTATTTTGGCAATTGCATCTTCTACTTCCAAAAGCTGAGAGCTGTTGCGCGCACAGCCCCCAGAAGTTGTGTTTATCAATACATTAAGATGCATTAATGTGCGGTAACGGTTTGCTGTGCATTAAGTGTGCATGCTATATACATGCAGGGCCTCGTGTTAAAAATCCCACGCTAACCAGTTAGTGCATGATAGGCAGACGCTGGCCAGATTAGGAGCGTAATGTGGGCGTTTTGGGTACGTGCTAACCATGGGTGCAGTTAATGCCACCTCATTGGGCACCTGGGTGCCAATTAGTGCAGTGATGCATGTTAATGTACTAAGAGCAAGCGGGCTAGATGATGCACGCATCCCCCGAAATTAGCACAGGCCTCTGCCGCAACTGCCAGTTACCAGTGCAGACTTTAGCAAACATGTCCCTTAATGAAGGTGCTGTGTTGCTGTGCAACTGTATAACATAGGAAAAGTGAATGTGTTTTATGTCGGACTTGTTGCTCAGAAACATTTATTGCTGGACTTTGTTTCTCAAATGTATGCAATGAAGCTTTTTCATTTGAGCGTCCTGCAAACTCTTCTCACTGTTGCAGTTTTCACGTTTCCACAGGTGGCTACGAACCATTTCAGTAATACTCTTCCTGAATAAGCAAGATTTGCTGGCCGAGAAGGTATTGGCAGGAAAATCAAAAATCGAGGATTACTTTCCAGAATTTGCCCGCTACACTACACCAGATGACGGTAAGAACCTGTCGTTTGGAGCTTCCCACTAAATATTTCTCATGGGAATCTGCTGATGAATAATCAATATTGCACTAACCCAGATTGCTTTAAGGCTGGATGTGAGAAATCTGTCAGGAAATGCGCCCCAAAATTAAATTGCATGAATTTTTTAGCGATCTGCTGCTCTGGACAAGAATGTGCTTTTTTTTTTTTTAGGTAGATAATGAGTACTTAAGATGGGTTCTAAAAACAGTGCACTAGAAAGCTCTCAGTTAATCCCATAGTTTTATTTTAACAAACTTTTATTACAGCACTGCTCAAAAATCCAAAGCATGTTTGTGCCTTTTCTTCACCAATCTGACTCTCCCTAGAAATCTTATAACCTATGTATTTATCATAAGCTTGAAAGGGGTTAAGGTTAATTTTTGTGGAGTGTCAAAATAGTAAAAATCAGTCTTGTTTAGTGAAACCCTCTTGTGGGCTGTGCTTTTGCTTACTCTTTAACTTGCTTTTCTGTGTGTTTTTTTTTAATCAGCAACACCTGAGCCTGGCGAGGATGCAAGAGTCACAAGGGCCAAGTACTTCATTAGGGATGAGTTTCTAGTGAGTATTCTTTCATTGTGCACTTTGTTTCTTGCTGTGCTGATACCTAATGGCCTGATTTGCATGGGGGAATTTTCAAGGCAAAAATGGTAAGTGATCAAATCATAGAAATTCGTTCTAAATCTCTGTGGATGCTCAGAGCTGGTGCGACCATTCGGTAAACTAGGTGGCCACCTCGAGCACTGGCCCTGTGGGGCACCCATTACCCACTGTCACCCCTCACCAGGACGTACATCGGTGGCAATGGATTGAAACGGCCCTGCGGCACTTACCTGCAAGCTTCGGCGCCACAGGGCTGTCTGCTTCCGTCCCCTCCGATAGCCGTCTTTCTGTCTGCACTGGAGCTGTTCTGCCCCTTTGCAAACAGGAAGTCATCCTTTGGAGAGGGAGGAAGCAGATGGTGCCAAACGTTTGCAGGTAAGTGCCACAGGGCTGGTTTCAATCCATTGCCACCACCGTAGGTCTCAATGAGAGGTGATGATGGTGGCAATGAGGGGCGGTTGGCTGGCTGCGGAGCAAGGGATGATGTTCACCTAGGCTGCCTCATCTCCTTACACTGACCCTGTGGATGCTGAACATATGATCTTCCAGCCATATAGGTATGAGGGGTGTAGCTTAATGGGGCAGCCGGTCTGCATGAAAACAGGATAGTAACTGGGGGGGGAGGGCATACGATGAAAAGCAAGGAGCGCTGAGAACATAGCCAAACATAAGAGAAGCAAAAGGGTTGCTGTAAGTGGGGAAAAAGTCCTTCAAAATTCATAAAGTATAGAAGAAAATCTATTTTCAACATTTGTGACATGATGATTTTATCATAAAAAAGTTTTCGATGTTAGTAACATTTCAGTATAGCAAAGCACGGTCTAGATTTTGTTTTAAACTATCAGCAATGCTTTTCTGCTGCTCGTGAGACGATTAATTGCAGCTAATTTGCTTTTAGAGTCAGGTTCAGAGCTTGAAATTGAATTCACTGCTGTGTCTGCTTTTTGGCAAGAGTGCCAGCGAACCAAGCACTGGTGGAGGCGGGCGGGTGATTCTGAGTGGCAGCGACAGCATTAGGTCCTAGCATATGTTCTCATCTTGCCTCCGGCGAGGGGGCAGGCGCTTGCAGATCAAGCATGGCTGCTTGGAATTTAAAGGGCGTGCAAAAGGTTCTGTTTTCCTTACACCCTGTCTGTTGCCACCGTGTCTTTGCAGAGAATCAGCACAGCCAGTGGTGACGGAAGACATTACTGCTACCCCCATTTCACATGTGCCGTGGATACAGAAAACATTCGCCGGGTGTTTAATGACTGCCGGGACATTATTCAGCGGATGCACCTTCGCCAGTATGAGCTGTTGTGATGGAGAGCACTTTTCCTGTGTTTTGGACTCCTTCATCATTTAAAAGAAAAACAAGAAGAAAACCTACAAAATAGCCCTGCCCACATAGGGTGAAAGAACTGGTTCAACTTCCTCCCACCTTGCACCCCTCTTCCTGCCTTCACTTTCTGCTCCCCGCTGGGGAAGAGTTGCAGTTCTGGTTTGGTTGTGTTCTCTTCCCAGACAATGAGATACGGCCGTCAGACTTCTGCGCCCTTTTCAGTGTGGGTTCCCTAACATCGACGCTGTTACCAGAAATCATACCAATTAATGCCCAGACTGTGGACTTCCTGAAGGATAGAAAAATACAAACAAAACAAAAAAAAATTGGGGATGGGAAAAACATTTTTGTTTTCTATTTTAATTTTGGTAATTAACAGCCTGGGCTCACTCGTAATACCCATTGATATCCACTTTGTATTCACCGCAACAGATGCGAGAAGGTGCCAAGCCTCAGACCAGCCTTTCACGATGGACAGGCCCTCCCCTCTCTGACTGTGAAATGTGTCTTCAGACAGAAACACTGACTTCTACAGCAGAGAGAGAGAGATGCTCGTGAAACTCGCTACCTTTCAGAAGGGTGGTTCTTTTAAAAGAAATACATAATAAATGATAAATAAATGAATTATAAAACAAAAATAAATCCAGTCTCGTTGGTTTTACCGACAACCTTGGACGTCATAGACTCTAAACTGCATTAATGAGTTTGTGATGGCAGGTAGGAGTGAACAAGACACTCACCCTGCTGTTCCAGGCTGTCCACTAATGAGCCCCCTCTTCCCACCCAACCATTCCCCTTCTCTTCAGCAACAGAAAGCTTACACTTGGACAGGAGTGTTCTTCCCGGTCCCTTTCTATCCACCCCTTTATTTTTTTTTTTAATTATTTTACTGCTGGATTATTATTCTTGTACAGACTGTAAAATGTATTATTTTGTACAACTTTATTGAAAAAAAAAATCTTGTAGAAGATCTTTGTGCCTTGAATATGGCTGTACCTGTAAAATGAGCTAAGATGTAAGTATGTTAGATTGCGCTGTACAGCTCTCTCAATCCTAAGTGCAGCATTAGCTCACGGTAGGGAAGAATCTATCTGTAGTTTAGTTTCTCTGGTTTATAAAAGAAGGAAAAATACTGTTTAGTAAAAAAGAAAAAAAGTAAAAACAGTACCACTTTTAAAGTGAGGTCTTCAACCAGTGACCGGATGTTGCGCCGTCATGCTTTTTTTTTTAAATTTTAAGCTTTAACTCATTTAAATCTCTTTCCCAGTGCTGACACGGCTTCTTTCTACATAATCCAAATTTTGCTACAAATTATAAATGTTAGTCTTTGGTCATTCATATGCCCCCTCTTTTTTTTTTTTTAAAGAAAAGAAAAAAAAAGGAGTTAAAAAAAATACATCAATAAAGGCACATAGCCATCATTCAAGTATGGTGAGCACCTTTTAAACCTGGGCAAACGTGTCCCCTACCAGCCTCCACATTACTGCATGGGCCTATTACCGTATTCCAGAAGTGACAAGGTCTTATATATCCCCTTGTATTTGGCCACTGAATTCCAGTTGCAAAATGACATTTTAATTTCTCTTTTAATAAAGAGATTCCTTAGAGACTTTTGTTTATATGAATTCTGTAAGTAGTTTGAAGTGAAGACGTGTGGATTTTTTTTTCTCTTAAACTTGAATAATTTATGCAAATGATATGCTTAGAGCAAGATGTGGTACAGTGCAGAGAGCAGAAATCGCTGTAGCAATAAGAAAGCATGTAACCTTAGTAAGTACTGCATCACTTTGTTTTATTACCTGGGTGCGTGATGTCTCTGTGAGAATGTTTCTTTTCTATGTGTCTGCAACAAAGAAGCATTTTACATTGTGTACAGTTAAAAGAAATTACAGTTGGAATAACAGATGTCAAACAGTGTTAGCTTATATTACTCGCCCCCCACCCCCAAAGGAGAACACATCAGTCTGGAATTTCCCGTGGATACCTGGAAACTTGTATCCATTGCCTTCGGGTCCACTGGTTGGAGCGGACGGAGAGGGGTAAAAAAAGGGCCACTTTAATGAAAATTAGAATGTGTACCTTGCAGGAAATTGCTGCTTTTTGCACTAATCGGGTATTATGATTACTTTCAGAGGGGTCTCCGCCTCTTCCTCTCTCCATAAATTTCCTTTTTTTTTCATGTGTGTGAAATCCATTTTGGTTTTGCTGCTCTGGGGAGAAAGGGGCAAGTTGAGGATTTCAGCCTTAGAGAGATTGTTGGACACATTGGGTTTAACCCTGGGAGTACCGAGGGGGTCAAAAGTGACCCCATTGCAAGTTTCACAGCGCGTATCTCGGAAACTAGTTGTTCAAGAATACAATCTTTTTATGACTTTTCACATGTCAATATTCTCTCTATATTGTGCCATGAGAGGAATAATTTTCATCCGCTAGGTGATGCTAGTGATGAATTGCAGCACAGAGTACCAGTGGGGTCATTTTTGACACCAGTTGCTTACGTCCGGTTTGGATCGTGATACAATTTGCAGTTTTGTGAATTTTTTGATCTGACCAAGGTATTTATCATTATGTATCATTTATTTTTTGTACTCTTATTTTATGAAAATTACACATTTTCTGTAATTGATATCATATGTTCTCTCATTATTTCCGATGAAATCTAAAGGCTTTCAGCTCGTTCATCATGATTATTGTACACCTATAGTAAAACTGCTTTGTGCTTTATTCAACTTTCTTTGTTTATTTATTTTAGGTTATTGTTTATGATGTCAAAACAAAAATATTCAGCTGCCCAAGTAAAAGAAATATTGCAACGAGATGCTGACAGTGACGGCTCTGAGTCGTCTGATGATGCAGCATATTCAGCAAGCGAAGAAGCATATCAGCTAAGTTCGGGCGATAAATCTGATGATGACAGTCATGATTCAGATGGCGACAGCAGTTGGTCGCCAAGTGAATGTGAGACTGATGTTGAGCCGGTAACATCGCCTGCAGCAAAGAGTCAAGTTACAGTTCGATGCAAAGGTCGAGGCTGTGCTGGACGGGGAAGAAGGCAGGAGTCCTTGGTGTCAGTATCATCTGTGAGGAATCTTAGTTGTAGTCATAGAGGAGCTAAGAAGTCATCAACTATAAGCACAAATGTTGCCATTGAAGCCTATGTATCTAAGGATGCCACATCATGGAACAGGAAACCTATAAAGCAAGCTGCTGGAAGATACGCCAGAGCTAATGTCATACCCGTACAACAAGGTCCTACAAGGTATGCTGTACGAAATGCTGATGGCCCTCTCGCAGCATTCCACTTGTTCATGAGGAAGAACTTATTAAATGAAATCATGATGTGGACGAGCAAACAAGGAAGACACATTTATGACAACACCTGGAAAGATTTGGCAGAATTTCAATATTTTCTTGGACTTCTGATCCTCTCAGGTGTGTACAAGTCACAAAATGAATCCATAGTTCAGTTGTGGAACCTTGAAGATGGTCGTTCTGTTTTTGGCAAAAATATGGCTCGTAACCGTTTTTGGGACAGAAAAAAACCTCGGATTAGCAGATTGCGGTGTTACTGGGAGCAACCTTGGAATCAAGCCATTGATCAGCTAAGTCAAGCTGTTGAACAAAAATTTTTTTCCTTTATTAAAATGGAAGGGCCACAGTGGTGTTAGGATATTTCCTATTCACTGAGTTGGCAACTCCGACAAAAAATTAATTGGTCTACTCTGAGGGGTTGGTTCAAGTTACAGACAGGGTTTTTGTAGGTGTGTGTCCGTAACCGTTTTCAGCAAACTACATGTGCTCTCAGATTTGATGATGCAGCCAACAGACGTGAACAATGAGGCGTGGATAGCTTGCTCCAATCAGAAACATTTTTGATACATGGGAAGCAACTCTTAAGTGATGCCTTTGTTCCTGGTGAAAATGTTACTGTGGATGAGCAACTGCTTATATTTCGTGGCCGTGTTCCGTTCAGACAATATATTCCCAGCAAACCTGGGAAATATGGCATAAAGCTATGGATGTTGTGTGACAGTGCAACGTCATATGTTCTGCGTCTTCAAGTATACACAGGACGGGAACTCGGACAAAACAGGGAACAGAATCAGGGTGAAAGGGTTGTGCTGCAACTCACTGAAGGGTTGACGCGATCTGGCAGAAATGTTACTGTTGACAATTTCTTCTGCAGTTTATCCCTGTCATGGAAATTGATAGAAAAACAAATGACACTTTTGGGGACAATTTGAAAGAACAGAAAAGAATTACCTCCAGAATTTGTAACAGCAAAGGGTCGAGAGGTATTCACCTCACTGTTTGCCTTTCGCGATGACGCCACTCTGGTTTCCTATTGCCCGAAGAAAGGAAAAGTGGTTGTTCTGAGCAGTTTGCATGATCAAGAAGAAGTAGATAACACACGTCCAGACAAAAAAACCACGCATGATCTTGGACTATAATTCTAGTAAAGGTGGAGTAGATATGGCAGATCAAATGTGCACGTATACCACAAAACAAATGACAAGACGCTGGCCAGTGACAATCTTCTACAACATGTTGGACATCAGTGCTTTGAACTCCTTCACTGTTTGGATGTCACTAAATCCAGAATGGCAGTCCAAGTCAAAGCACGGACGTCGTCTATTCCTCTTGGAATTAGGAAAGCAGCTGCTTCAGAGTAATTGCAGCGAGACTTCTTCCAGCATTGAAGAAGCCACTGATGCTGTTTGCAATGTCGAGATCCCAAAGAAAAGGGCAAGGTGTCGCTGCTGTTCCAGAGAAAAAGACAAGAAAAGCAACATAGTTTGCACCTCCTGCAAGCGCAATGTTTGCAAAGAACATTCAGAAACTGTCTGTGTCTCATGTAAATGACTGTAGTACTTTACTGTGTTCATCAAGTGCATGCAAAAACTGCTTTCATGGCAACTCTTCTTCATGTAATTTTATGATAAAGCATTACATTTCAAAACATTTAACCTTCATATAATAAATAATTCGGAATAATATTTTGTCTGTTTAGTTTAAATTTTTCATGGTTAACATTTAAAATTCGTCGTGGGGTCATTTATGACCCCAACGGTATTCAGTATGTGCAAAAAATCTCGGTAATTCCAGGGTTAAATTCCTGCTGTTTTTTCATGATTTTTCAGACTGTGTTGTGGAGGCCCTGGGGGATCAGGTGGCCTTGCTGGGGTGCTGGACCTTATTTTCTTCTTTTCTTTAGGTTGATTTTAGGGTATGTTCTCCATAGCTGAATCCTCAGGTCCATCTCTGTTGATGAAAACCATATGCGCTTTCTGTAGTCAAAGACCTTGTTACTTGGGTGTGTATGGCAAAGTTCTTCAAAGAAATATGGTAGAACTATTGATTCAGGAACTCTGGCTATAAATCGTGATGCAAAACAGAGGAGGCGGCACTTGTGTAGGTTTGTGTCTGAAGCATGATGCAGCTGCCAGCTCACTCCAAGTTCTCCAGGAATTAGTCCTGAACAGAATTTTGTCTTGTTTTATTGGGGGTGGGGGGTGTTCAGTAAGGATCTACGTTTATTTTATTAACTTTACATGTGCAACAAAGTGCACACACAATTGCTCTAACATGTTAATCTATAAATGAGCATGCATCTTCATTAACATGTTTTTAAACTTCAAAAAATTTGAAATGAACTGAAAAAGAAACGTGAAAAATTATCCATCAAGTGAAAAAGAACTTAACATGTTTTTTCTGTGCACATCCCTAGTTTGTAGTTTTAACTTTCCATCTCTTAAGTATTCCTGGCTGTGTGATATTTCATTTATTTTAAGAAATTAGGATAAAAACCCCATTCTGGTGAGCTTAAGAGATGAGAGGGAGTTTGTCAGTATGCTTGGCGCAGTTGTCCATATGGTCTTTGCAGTCTTCAAGATGAGTCTCTTGCTACACCGGTCCAGGCGTAAGAATGACCACTGCCTCTAGGTCTGCGTTCAGCCACTCACTGAGATTTTGCCCCATGTTTCAGAAATGTTTCACATATTGCCAACATGTTACTTGGTATAGGTGCTAGTACCAAACTCTTTGAGCAACATGGCTGGACATTGTTGCACACTTGTTCACCCAGCCATTATATACAGTCTTGGATAACAGTATAGTTAAAGGAACTGTGACATAAAGTTTTAGTTTTTGAACCAAGCACTGGACTGTGATGCGGAAAGAGGCCATCTGGAGTCAATCTGTCAGCCACTTTGATAGTGGTCAGTGACATCACTATTGTAGTTGAACCAAAACCACTATTCTAGTTGAAGCAGCCCTGCAGAGGTATTAAGCCTATTTCTACATAAAAAACCTTTCTCCAAGCCACACCTGTTTGGTTGTCTTATTACATCCCCTACTGCCTCTGTGAAGTGAAATGAACCCAGGACCTACAGGAGAGTAACCGGACTAAATCTTACATCATACTCTGCGATCTTTATCTTTTGCGAGAGGCGAGTTAGAAGAATCCCCTTCCCTTGCTCCTGGTTCCAAAATTAGTGAGAATGTGAACCAGGAGGCTCAGCACAGTGCGCTCTTCTCTCTAATTCTGCCAAATGTTATAAACGCAAGCTTATGGAATAGCTCAACCCACCCCAGTTTGAAAGCTTTACATTAATCCCTTGGGGATACGTATTTACTTTTTATTTCAGAGGGCTGAGACTTCCCATCTTTATCAGTGAATGCTGTACCCATTTGGGCTCTGAATCTGATTCCTGCTAGTTTGAAAGTGGACCCCACAAATTTAAAACGAGGATTGGTGCTTTTCTTGCCACAGCTTCCTATGTTTGGAGTTTTATTGTGTGAATCAGTGAAAACAACGTGTACGAAAAGACCATTTTGGTCCCCAAAGTCTGTCCAGCATATACCCGGTTTCCTTCCTTGTGGTATACCCTGGGTCCACAGTTCACCTTTTGTCACACAGCTCTGTACTTAGTGAGAGGCCAATACATTCACCCACCAGTCTCTTCCTTGAGAAGAAATAGTCCTGTGTGTAATTCATCAATCTGCTCCCCCACTCCCCTTGCTGTGAAAAAAAATATGTTCTAATGTTAGTCCTGAATTCTAGCCCTGGTAAACCTCATAACAATCTTTTTATTCTTCCAGATCTTCCAGTGTACTGAAATATGTTTGCTTCTGGGTTCTTTATACTTTTGCAGATATTCTCCAGTGGAAATGAAGTTATTTATTTACTTGAGGGGCTTTTACTAAAATGTGGGATGCAGGATTTAGCACATGCTATTAGAGAATGCCCATGTTAAATTATTGCAACATGGCAGCATCTGCTGATTCCTTTGGTTCGGGTGGGGACGCTTGATGCACGATAAGGCTTCACACGTTCACTGCTAAGGCAGTAGATAATGTACAGCATTTAGCACCTCAATAGCTGGCATTAGTTGCATTTAACCTGCACTAAATGTCTTTTCCCTGTGTTAACTGTAAAGCTTCTGTACCACAGAGTTACCGTATAGTAACTCCAAAATATTACTGTAACATAGAAACATGTCAGCACAAAAAGACCACATGGCCTGTCTAATCTGCCCTTCCATATCAGCTGCACCCAGTGCCCTTTTTTCCTTAAGTGTTTGTCCCATGCTTTCTTGAATTCAGATACTGTCCTTGTCTCTACTACCTCCACTGGGAGACTGTTCCACGCATCTGCCATTCTTTCTGTAAAGAAATATTTCTGCATATTACTCCTGAGTCTATCCCCTTTCACCCTCATCCTGTGCCCCCTCATTACAGAGCCTGCTTTCAATTGAAAGAGGATCTCCTCTTGTGCATTTATGCCATGGAGGTATTTAAACATCTCTATCATATCTCCTCTGTCTCACCTTTCCTCTAAAGTATACATATCAAGATCTTTGTCTGTCCTCATATGCCTTATGATGAAGACCACTGACCATTTTAATAGCCACCCTCTGCACCAACTCCATCCTGTTTATATTCCTTTGAAGGTGCGGTCTTCAGAATTGCACACAATACTCTAAATGAGGTCGCACCAAAGACTTTTATACTGAGGTACTAACCCCCTTGTCTCTGCTGGCCATTCCTCTCCCTACTTTACTTTTATTAATGAACTGACATGCCTAAATGAGAGCTTTGTGTCTGCTGTTGGGCCTCATGTAGAGTTTGGAAGTGATGCATCTACTAGCTTAAAGAACCCTTCTCTTCACCTGTGCTTCAGTTAATGCAATAGCTGATACTGTCCATAGCTGAGAGTGTGACATGCCAACCCCCCCCCCCTCCAGCCACCTCTTACAGGGGACACACTGGTCCCTTTTTATACATTGGCTTGTGCCCGTTTTATTTAGGTAGTTTAAAAACGTTTATAATCTCCATGGTTCAAAAAGGCAAAACTCATAAACATTAAATACGGCAAACAAACACAAGCAATAACTATTACTGTAGCTCCTATAAGTCAGAGATTTCTCTAAATAAATGTTTTACATTATTTGCTAAACTCCCAAATCTCTAAATTGAACACCAACCCCTGAAGAACCCTTGCTACTGACTATTTGCATTCAGAGGATAGGAATACTGAGCCTTAGGGATGTGCACTTCATTTATTAACGCACCTTAAATCTAGTGTGTGCTAAAGTGATTTAATGCACATGAGCCTATGACGTAAGGTGCACTAGGTCATTTAGTGCATGTTAAAACACTATAATCTGCCTTCAAACGTCACTACTAAAATGAATGTGTGAAATTAGGGTAAACCCCCCCCCCCCTGAAAATTGGGAAAATGTTAGGAGAAACCAAACTAAACACATTTTGTTTTGCCTGCACCCATCCCTGATCGTTTATTTCAGAAGCTTCAGGCAGCCGGAAGGCTCAAAATCTCATTGCATCTGTTTCTTTAGCACTTTGCTTTCAGGTTTGATTTTATTTTTAGTTCTGTGCCTTTTTTATTTGAAGCTATGTAGATAAGGTTGCCTTAGCTATTCTGTTCTTAAAAACGCTGTCCTTGAGGTTCTGATAAGGTTGACCCAACCCCATTCACTTAGCTTTGTGAAAGCAGAGGTGAGTCTATACAGAAAACTTGTAGGTCCTTCTAGGTCAGAACATGCCCTCTAGAATTCAATGAAGAATAAAAAGGACAGTTTTTTTATTGACTCAGTCTAACCACTGATGTCTTTAAATCTGTACATCTTGGTCCTGTAGATTTAAAATGGTAATACAAAGTTCCCCTCCATTTTATTTAATGATGTTATCATTGATCATGGAGGAAGTTGTATTTAATTCCTGGCAAGCTATTAACAATGAAGCTTTTGCGATTTAAATACAAAGAACATTTCCACCCGATGAAGTGCACTGTCTGGTCTCCATGACTGATGTATTCTAACATATTTTTGGTGGCTCTATAAATGTCCTAAGTCACAGTGATACCACTACAAATAACAAATACATATATACTCCCAAAAGTAGCTGGGGGGGGGGGGGTGGTTGGAGTTATACAGGGGCGTGCAGTTTTGCTGAAGTGTGTTGTAAAGTGGGACAGTCTCTAGAGAGAGAGAGCGCCATTAGTACTACCTAACACTTCTATAGTGGTACAAGACACACAACACTCTGGTTGCTGTAGAAAGGCGGTTTTTATCAAATAATAAACATAATACACATAAGAGACGGCCCGTTCTCAATAGCGTTTACAAACCTATTCAAGATAACACAACACATGGGGGCCAGAATAAACTAAGAGGAAATGGCTGTAACACACAAAGGTGGTAAGCAGAAAAATAGGTTGGGTGGGAGGTCAGGATCCAAAGGCAGCCTCAAAGAGGCAGTTTTTTAGTCTGGATTTGAATAAGATCAAGGATGGAGCCTGGTGTACTGACTCTATTCAGGTGGAAGAGAAGGACATTGATAGAAGTGATTTACTTGATTTGTGAAGTTCCCGAGAAACGGGGGTGCAGTGAGATAGAGGTAACGAGGTGCTGTAGAGTGAATGTGCTTGTAGGTCAGGAGGAGAAGTTTGAATTGGATGTGGAAACAGGGAGCCAATTAAATTACTTTAGAAGAGGGGTTATGTGGCGACACTGGTGAACAGGGAGGATGATAGTGTTATCCACAGAAAAAGAGGAAGGTGGGACGTGGGTTTAAGGGTAACGATAAGGAACTCTGTCTTGGCCATGTTCAGTTTCAGGCACCAGTGGGACATCCAGGCAGCAATGTCAGATACAGGCCTGGATCCCTGCAGACATTTCTGGTGTAGAAAGGTACATGTAAGAGTCATTGGCATAAAGATGGTACTGAAAACCACGGGAGGAAATCAAGGCACCAAGGAAGTAAGTATAGAGAGAGAGAAAAGAGGAGGTCCCAAGACGGAGGTACGCTGAAAGCGGGACAGCACTGGAGGAAGATCTACCAGAAGATACACTAAAAGTGTAATGGGAGAGAGAAGCGCCCCTAAATCCAAGTGAGGCCAGGGTATGAAGGAGAAGGTGGCAAGCAACTGTCAAAAGCAGTAGCTAGGTCCAGAAGGACGACTATCCAGTAAAGACCCTTGGATTTGGCCAGGAAACGGTGCAGACTTTGGCAGGGGCTGTTGCTGTAGAACGTGGATAAGAGCCAGATTGTAGTGGACCCAGAATGTTGTAAGAGGAAAGAGATACTTACATTACTGGACTGTAACTCACCTTGAACTATTACTGGAAAGGTGTGAGCTAAATAATAAATAAGACAGTGGTGGCGAGCCACACATTCAAGGAGGACGGAGATGGGCTGATAGTTGGAAGTGCAGGTAAAGTTGAGTGATGGGTTGTTGAGGAGAGGTGTGACCCCAGCAAGTTTGAAGGCTGCAGGGACAGTTGCAGTAGAAAGCAAAAGGTCAAGGATGTCACAGAGGTAAGAAACAATAGCTTGGGAGAAAGGAAGCCAGCCTAGGAGATGGGAGGGGTGGGATCAGAAGGGCAGGTAGTGAGTTCGGAGGAGAGAGATGCAGTTTCCTCCTCCGTGACTGTAGACAGGATGAGTGAAGGCGGGGAGGGGAGGGGACAGTGGAAACAGCCCTAAATGAATTTACACACTTAGCTTTCTGTTTCATGCTTTACTTACAACACAATCTGTAATTACAGAGCCGTGAGGAAGAGAGAAGAAAATACTAAAAACCAGGTGGCAAAGTGTCACCTGGAGCTGCAGCTCCTGAAGTGACCGGGTGGTGAAAGAGGGGGAGGGGTGAGGCCTTTGCTGACTGGAAGCAGGATGATTCATTTTACAGAAATGACAACAAACATAACGTGAGGTGTTTTTAGTGCACTTCATACATTTCTTTACATGCTTTTAAATATTAACGTTCCCTTTCATGGGGCCAAAAGTGGACTGACACAGCGACCACACTAGTGAAATTCTTCTGGTGCTTTTCTGATTCTTGCTTGTGATTCCTGCTGGATAAATGAGAGAGTTGGTGCAGATTGTGGCAGTGTTGATTTACAGGTGCCTTTATTGAGCTTCCAAATACCACCACACCACTGCCTGTGGCTTTCACAATGTGCTTTGCAAGCGTGGTTTAGTCTCTCTGTGCTACGTCTTTCCGGTGGTGAACTGGAAAGGGCTCTCTTTCCTATTGCCAATAATAGCCATACAATTTGGCCTTGCAAGGCAGGGGCGTAGCTATGGGTGAGTCTGGAGGGACCGAGGCCCCTCTTGCAGCATTCCCTGGCTTGTTGCCACGGAGCGCATGTCCTCTCTTTAACGTGTGCTACTGCAGGGGAAGGAAGGCCATGTCATGAACAGGGTGAGTGTCATGGAGGAGGGAATACATATTGCTCCCCAATGTTAACCCTGGGCCCTCCCTCACTCCCAATAAAAAAAATTGTGTTTTGGTTATGCTCCTGCTGCGGGGGGGGGGGGGGGGGGGGGGGGGGTGGGGTAGGGTAAGAGCAAGAGCATTTTGGACAAGCTGGATCTGTGGTTGGGAGGTGGTACTGCTGGTTAGGAGCAGAGGGAAGGAAGTAGGCAAATAAGAGATTGGGGGTAAGATGAAAATAGTGCAGCATTTCATAGAAGCCTTAGTTCATTTAGAAAAGGAAGAAAGTGGCCTAACATGGCTATCACACTACTTTTATCCAGGCTGAGTGAAAACCTAGGAGCTACTGGGTCGCCAGGAGTCAGTATTGACTCAAAGGCACACATGGCGTTGCATTGACTGAAGAAAGGGAGGGGGAGAGGTTGACATTTCCTCCTGGCCTAGTTCCAGATAGTAGCCTATGTTGTTATCATACGCTTGACTGGCATAGGCTTATTCTTTAAGCCAGCTCTAGCTGCCATAACCATGAGGGAAGTGGGGGTAGTATTTTAACATACTCTATAGCTGGAAATACCAGCCACAGTAATTGCCTACATCCACCTGCTGTATGCTGGAAGCACAGCTTCTTGATAGTCTCTTCTGTCATGAGATTTGTGGACAGCAGGCTGGAGAAATAGTGAAGTGGGGCGGACCCTTTTACTAAACTCATCACAACAGCAATGTTGAAACAAGCTCTGCCATTGAAATCTGTCAAAGCAATTGCTCCGGGGGGGGGGGGGGGGTTGTCGGGTGTCGGGTGTCAGAAGGTTTCCCCATCAATAAATCAGATAAAAACAGCTAGTAACAGATACCCCTAGAGTTCTTGAATTGCCTCCTGTCCTCAGGCCAGCTTTATTTTCTTCACCCCAAGAGCCAGCCATGTGTCTAGTCTTAATTTCATGTTACCACTCCTTTTCGGCTTAGCCAAATCCTTTCGCTTTTCTATTCTAATCTGAGACAGTTTGAACATATTGGGCTTTAGAAAACAAGCTTTATTTAATAGAGTTTGGAGAGTCAGGCTGGCTTGATGTGCTCCAAATTCTGGCATTACATCTGAAGAAATCAAACTACAAAGATGAGCAGCCTTAGATACCTTCAGCCTTGTGCCCCCCCTGCACACAATGAAATTTTGATAATTAATCTCAACAATTCATGATCAGCCTGAAACTACCCCACCTACAGCAGTCCTTTAGAAATGCATAAGTGAACATCCTGTTTTTACATATGAAACTGCTTTGCACGCCCGCTGTCCCTGCAGGTAACAGAACGTGCTGTCGGCTCTTGGAGTATGTCTGGATGGCAGGAGCTAGTGTTCTGCTCTGACTGCTGTTGCTCTTTGCTGCTGCCCTGGTGACTGCTTAGTGTTGCCTAATGGTCAGGCTGATCCTTCCAAATTCTCCCCTGTTCCTGTCAGTATCCCACTTCAGCTATTGTATATGCTGCCCTTGTAAGCAAGGCATGGGAAACAGGGACAGTGGCTATTTTTATTGCACCGCCTTCCTTCTGGTCTGGGATAGTTCTTCAACTGAGTATGAGGCCCTTAATCTGCGATTATTATCATACTTTGCCAAATCTACTATTCAAGAGGAGGAAAAAAAACATAACATCAGTGGTAAGTACTTCAGGTTAAGCTCTTAACTAAATTCTTAACGTTGCTGTTTAAACTTATCAGCTGCCAGTATGGTTTGCTTGTCTCTGGAAGGGCTGGTGGAAGGGTATTGGATGCCCTCAGTTAGCTATCAAGCCCCTAGTGCACCCCCTTACCTAACATTTTCATAGTTAAACTTGGCTATCATAATTAGCCCAGCACCACCCCTCCCAAAGCAGTCTGGTAAAAATACAGAATTAAAGCTCATTCTTTTGTGTATATACATATGTAAGGAGAGAACATTCCAAAAAATATATATATATTTGAACGGTTTTTCTATACCGCTCCTTCCAACGATCAGGGGTGATTTACATTGAACAGGTAAGAGTTACAATGAACAATGTTTTAAACTGTTACAAGAAGCTATTTACATACACACTCTGCCCATAAACGAGGAGTGGGGGGTGTTTGCACACTTGTAACTATTTACATGAAGGTTGTTGCAATGTGCCTACTATATGGTCGGTTTGAAAGTGTCTGCAAGAAACAGTGCACACTGTTGGTCCTTTGAGTTAGTGTGACTATCAGGCTCTGGAGGTTTGGGGGGGGGGGGTTCCCTTTCACCCCAGGGCCTGCTGCTTAAGCTGACCCTGGTCTCAGAATGTGCTGTTATAGGAACTCTTGTCCTTTATGTTATTTAAAATTGCAGTATCGCTTTCTCAAATAAAGCCCTAGGGGTGCTTGTGCTGTGCACAGTGCACTAGGGTTGGGGAAGGCTCGCAGAAATAGCAGCAGCTCTCCTAGCTTAGAGCTTTTCAGCTCACTGTGGTTATTTTGCATAAAACATCCGCCTCAGAAAGAAACGAAAATGTAACAGAATGGACTCCACATTTATAGAGTCTGGTCTGTGGTGTAGGGCTTGTTTCCGTTCTCTGTCTTGAACCGGATGTGTTCGTTGCAGAGCACCCCTGATGCTTCTCGACTGGGCTTAGCTAACGGCAGGAGAAAGAAGGTGGGTAGGTGACAAGCATGTAGTGAAGACAGAGGTTTAAATGTTATTTAGTTTTGTAATATTTAAGGTGTTTTGTGCTCCACGGTACTCTGCTTTCTGCCTGTTTTACCAGGCATGTGCCAGAGATTTATGAAAACATGAGTGGTGTAGAAGAAGTTAAAAGGGAACCAGGAAATGCTCCATAAAGCAACAGGTCACAGATGGAAAATAAACTATACAAGAAACACATTGTTTTCAGTCCACGCACACGTTGTGCAATTTGGTACTGGAGGATAAGGTCAAGGCCGGTAGGATAATTGGGTTGAAAATGATTTGGACAAGTATCCGGAGAGTGTATCTGTTAACAGTTCTCAGCTAGCTAATTTTGGAAACTGCTACCTCTTTATTTCTGGGGTCACCACCATGGAAGGGATCTGCTACATGACCTGCTTTTGCCATGGGTGGAGACAGGATGCTGGGCTCAGTGGATCATTTGGTTTGAACCAGCGTGGCATGTATGTATTTATACACATCCTTTTGAGTTCAGTCCTTCTAGTACCCTCCTCAGAGAAAACAGTCCCAGTCATCACACACCAGGGACACGGTTGGGCTGCGATCACAGTGAACGCCTGAGGGAGCTGTGCTGTATAGCCTCTGGTCGGGGCTTCATGCTGTGATATCTGGGCAACATGGCAGATGGCTTAAAAGTGGAAAAAAATAAAGCAGTCAGTTGGAAATGTGAGTTTATGATGCTGTAGTGTTTAAAGCAACCAGTTCAGTTTGAGCTGGAAACACATAAGGAAGGAAATGGACAAGTCAAAAGAAGAGAAAATCAAATCAATCCCTTCTCAAGACCATAAGAACGTAAGATATGCCATACTGGGTCAGACCAAGGTCCATCAAGCTCAGTATCCTGTTTCCAACAGTGGCCAATCTAGGTCACAAGTACCTGGCAGGTTTCCAAAGAGGGACACAGGTTCCCCAATGTTTGTATTGGGTCCAGCAGCAAAGAGAGTTAATTTAGGCTCCTTTGAGAATCGAGGATGGGTCGTACGCCTTCTGATTTCTTGGGTATGAGAAAATACCTGGAGTAGAACCCACTGTTGAGCTTGCCTGGGGGAACATGCTCTATGGCCTGGGAAGCCAGTAGGTACAGTATCTCTCTTGTCATGGCCTGTCATAGCTGGGCCGGAGTCTTAGTGGTCTGTGGGGTGTGCTGGGAGGGTGGTGATACAAATCAGATGCTGTTACCCCCCTGCTATGATCCAGAGGACTCACTTGCCCAATGAAATATGTTCCTAGTTCTGGAGATGTTCAAGATCCTGTCCGAGTAGGAAGGTGAAAAGGAGAGGTTACTCTTACTCGCTGATGGAGCAGTCTGCTTCTGCTGTTTCCTCCCTCCCTCTCTCTCTGCTGATTCTTCTGTTAGTAGGGTGGCTGGTAAGGTGGTTTTTACAAGGGAGCCTGCCACTTGGGGTAGGGACCACTTTGTTTGAAAGAGGAGTAGGACTTATGAGAGTAGCTCCCCTTCTTGTTGGATGCACTGCAGTCCAGGCCTCCTCCTGCGAGGGTCTGCAGGGTGGTGCAGTGCTCCTTTAAGTCATTAACCATGTCCTTCACCTTGTCACCAAACAGTGAGTCCCCCATGCAGAGGGCATCCATGATGCAGTCATGTTTATCTTCCATCAATCCCAACGCCCATAGCCACGTGTGGAGATGGCTTTTACCCACTGTCCATGCAGCGGTATCAGAGGCAGCTCTTACCAGGTGCTTGGTGCATTCTGTGAGGTCCACTAAGGCTGCTGCGATGGCCACTTGGGACTCCGGAGGCAGTGACGCTATTGCAGTCCTCAGATTTTCGAGCAGCAGATTCTGGAACATGGTGTGTTGGAACTGGTGTGCTGTGATCTGTGCGCCCAGCATGGCCCCCTGGAAGACCACCATGCCTGCATCGTCTAGGAGATTGTAGTCCCTGCCAGGTGGGGCATTAGTGCGGTTGCAGGAGGATCTGGCTCTCTTCAGGGCAGACTCCACTATGATGGATTGGTGTGGCAACTGTGTCTTGGAAAATGTTAGATCTGGTTGCATCTGCTATTTATAGTCTCCAGTTTGCAAGAGCAGGCAGCGCTTGATGCTGGGGTGAGCCAGAGCTGGGTGAGGTTGCCCAGGAGTCACTGGTGGACAGCTCTGTCTACAGGACTGCTTTTAGGGAGCAGCTGCTGGGAGCCCCGAGCTGGGTCTACTGCTGGGGAAAAAGGAGACGGTGTGAAATAGAAAATGAGAACATGAGGTAACTGTGAGGTAACTGTGAGGTAACTGCTTACTTCAAAATAGCCCAAAGCCTCTCCTGCCCTGCCCTTTCTGCCTCTGGACTGCCCCTACTAATTTCACACAAAAAAAAGTGACAAATGAGGTTGCAAGAAAGGTAGTTTATTGTTCTGAAGTCAGAATCGCTGAAGTGCTGAACTGTGTACAGTGCTTCAGAGTTGCATGTGCATTACATCCGTGCCTATGATGGACCGCTATTCACAGAAATAATAATACTGCAAAAGTGATATGCACAGAATAACATCATATCATGCTGATACAGCTAGCGCAGATCCATATGCATATGTGTTTGGCATGCCTGCATAGGTCTGTGCATGTTCAAGCATGTTTTTGCACAACCCATTTGCATGCTCTTTGTTTCAGCACTAGAAAAACATGCACCGAGCTTTAGTACATGATTGTAGCATAAGGTGACTGACTGCATTGGCCTCTTTATTGCAGACTGAGGGGGGGGGGGCAGGTGGCAATAACAATGGTTCCTGTCCCCAGAGGTAAGAGACCTTTCTTGCAACCTCATTTGTTATTTTTTTTTTGTGTGTGTGAAATCAGTAGGGGGCAGTCCAGAGGCAGAAGAAATGGCAGGGCAGGAGAGGCTATGGGCTATTTTGAAGCAAGCAATTACCTCACACAGTAAGCTGGAGATTAGAGTGAGGATGCTAGATAAAATCCAGGCATCTGTCCCACCTCAATATTAAAGCATATTTTTAAAGCACTTCATCTCTGCTATAATTGTCAGAAGAAACAAAACAAGTGTTTCTTCTCAATAAATGGCTGGTGCTGTTCTTGACTGAGGATATATATGCTTGCGATGCTGAAGGGAGGTCATCTGAGGAATCCAGCTATTCTGCAGATGGGGATGCCATTCATTTTCCCTAAGAGAAAATGAAAGAATACACTTTGTGTTGCCATAAAGATCAAAATAAAGAAATATAACTGTATTTTATCAGCTGCAGTCTTTGCATCTAATGCATTAAAGTAGAAAGCTAAGTAAATTTCATCCTACCTCTTCACTCTATATTCCTTAACAGAATCAACATCTACCTGCGACTGCACCCTACAGGCTCGAGTCAGCAAGTCCTAATTCAATAATGAATCGGGGATCAATGAGTAACTTCGCAAAAGTCCTTGCTAGAAACCATGTGAGTAGGGTAGTAGTAAGGTTACCAGATGTGTCTGATGTTTGATGATTGTCCCTCATTTCTGACAACTTTCCAGCTGTCACCTCTTTGGTGACCTGTCCCGGATCCCAGCAATGGGAACAGAAGTGCTGTTTTGGGAGGAGGGATGGTGTGCAGTGCAATGCTGGAGTGACAAAACAATCCACAAATTCAAGATTGCTCAAATGGCAGACAAAGTCTTAAGTATCATATATACCAGAAAAGAATGTTGGGTCCAGTAGACCGGGGAAAGAGAGGGCAATCTCTCAACCCCCCGAGGTCCACTGTTCCCTTTTAATTTTTACATTTTTTTTTCTAAACACCTGAGATGTGCTTTAATGCAAATTCAACAGGTCAAACATTTTTTGGAAAAGCCGTTACTTAGTTTAGCACCGTTGTTTGAATTCCTGTAGCACAATCAATGCACTTCCTGCAGTATGCCCACTCATAAATCATAGCAGTTGCACTTGATACATGTGTGCAGTGGACATACTGCAGGAAGTGCATTGATTGTGCTACAGGTATTCAAACAACGGTGCTAAGTAACGGCTTTTCCAAAAAAATTTTCAACTGTTGACTTTGCATTAAAGCACATCTCGGGTGTTTAGAAGAAAAAATGTAAAAATTAAAAGGGAACAGTGGACCTCGGGGGGGTTGAGCGATTGCCCTCTCTTTCCCCGGTCTACTGGACCCAACATTCTTTTCTGGTATATATGATACTTAAGACTTTGCTCAAAGGGTAGACAATCTTGAATTTGTGGCTGGTTTGTGGTGATCATTTCTTTGTGTGGGGGTTACTATTTGTTTTCCCCGAGTGACAAAACAGGCATTTAATTGCCATCACTGTGGCAGATGGCTTGGACTTTTTGAGTGCATGTGTGTTCTAAAAGCCGGCCGTGTCCTATCCCATCTGACAGGAAGTTTGTGTCAGAGGGTGGAGAACAGGGAAGGCCCCGTCCCATGCACACTGGTCTTTAGAACAGGAGGGTGGCTGAGTGGAGAGGGTGGAGACACTGGCCCTGCCTGAGGATAGGGGGAGGGAGCAGGCTCAGTAAGAAGATGGGAAGAAGGGAAGACATGCTTGACAGGGCCTGTGAGGGAAGGGGAGGTAAAGAAAAGGGCAGCAGAAACCCTGGATGCTTGGGGCGGGAAGGGAAGCTGGACACCCAGGGGTGCAAGGAAGGGCAGGAGTGACACCTGGGGGGGGGGGGGTTGTTTTGGCTAGTGATGGGAAAGTGAGATGCTGTATGCTTGGGCAAGGGGGGGTAGGGAAGGGAAGATGCTGGACATGAGGAGAGGGAGAGCAGGGGGAAGGTAAGATGCTGGATAGCTGGGGGAGTAGAAAGTAATGGGAAAAGGAGATGCTGGAGATCTAGGGAAAAGGGTAGAGGCAAGACACCGAGGGGAAGGGGGATGCTGGACAGTTGTGGAGGGCAGATAAGGAAGGGAAGATGCTGGGCATCGGGAGGATGTGGGGTAAGGAGGGATAGGAAATGCAGAAGCATGGGAAAAGGAAGTGAAAGGGGAATGCTGGCTACCTAGCAGAGAGAAGGAAAGAGAGTGGAAATGGAGAAGGGGGTTAGTGAGAGGATGAGAGAAAGGGAGAGATGGGGCATTGAAGGATTTGGATGAGGGAGATGGCAAGCTGTAGGTGGTAGATGCAATAAAAATGGGGAGATTGAAGACAGGAGGAGGGGGGGGGAATGGGAGTGAATAGAGAAGTAGAAAACTAAGTAGAAGAAAACTGAAAGCTCAATGTCAGACATGGCTGTAGGGAAGGAGCGAAAAGAGATTAATTGGCAGGAAACGCTGAAAAGAGAAGACAGACATCAGAAACCCGTGACTGGAAGCATGATGAATAGGAAAAATGGCCAGACAGCAACGATAGAAAAAAATTATACTTTCAATTTAGTGATTGGAATATGTCACTTAGAATTTACATCAGCTATATCCTATTTATATTTTGCACAGTGTAAGGGTGAAATGCATCACTTATTTCTTTGTTGATTCCAAGCAGATGAACCACAATTTCCCTTGTTCTGAGATACCCTTTGAATGAAATGGTGACAAATCAGAACGTGACTGTAGGCAGATTTACAAATTGGCATTGTAAATAAGATTATGGGTGGTTGATTTGCTGTGTGTCACTTATGGACAGCCAGTTACAGTATAACACTTCCCATTAGAAGGTGGTGCAGTGCCGCAACTGATGTAACACAATACTTATGACATGCATTGGCCTCTGTTGCAACCGGAAACGAGGCTAGATGCACCTTCGCTGTAATCCATTATGACAATTCTTAAACTCTTGCGCAACACGTACATAGATAGATAGATAATGAGCTGTGGGCTTCATTCTAAAGTTATTTCCTTTCCGCTGCTTAATAACCTGTCAGATTAAAGTAACCTTCCCCATACTTTGAATGGACAGTGCTTTTGTGACGTCATGGACCCTGCCCTAGCATAAACCTCAGGCGCTCGAGTCTCCGTTAGCTTTCCTCTCGCGGTCGGTGCAATTCTCGCTCACTACTTCCTCCGGATCAGCAGAGGGCGCTGCGGCTGCGCTGCGAAGAGGCTAAATGCGTATGACGTCTTGTGAGTGCGACGCGCTTTTCCAGTGGCTGCGCCGGAAGATAGCACATTTCTTTTCTCTCCCGATGGATGAGGAGTATCTGAGTACCGCGACGGCCGCGGACTGGGACGAGCGTGGCGGAGTGAGTAGCAGAATAGACGTGCAATCGTGCCGGGACGCCCTGAGAGAGTGATTTGGCGCATCATGGGATTTGTAGACTAGCCCATAGTTTCCAGCCAGTGCCCAGGTAGAATGTGTCCTATGCAAAGGCCCAAAGATGGGCTGTTATAGCAGAGTTGCCAAGTCATCTAGTTTACATAAGAAATGCCATACTGGATCAGATCAAGATCCAAGCCCAGTATTCTGTTTCCAACAGTGGCCAATCTAGGTCATATGTACCTAGCAGTTTCCCAAGAGACACAAGTTCCACAATGCTTGTACTGGGTCAAGCATTGATATTCTGGGTCCCTTCTTAATAATGGTTTATGGACCTTTCCTCCAGGAACTTGTCCAAACCTTTTTTAAACCCAGCTACACTAACAGCTTTTACTACATCCTCCAGTAGCAAATTCCAGAGTTTGATTACACGTTGAGTGAAAAAATATTTTCTCTTATTAGTCTTAAATAGATTACCCTGTAGCTTCATTGTATGTCCCCTAGACTTTCTATATTCTCATGACTAAACAATCAGTCTGTGTTTACCCGTTCCATTCCGCTCATTAATTTATAGACTTCTATCATATCTCCCCTGAGCCGTCTCTTTTCCAGGTTGAAGAGCCCTAATCACCTTTAGCCTCTCCTCATAGGGGTATCCTCCCATCTCCTTTACCATTTTGGTGGCTCTTCTCTGTACCTTTTTCTAATTCCGTTATACTCCTATGAAAAGAGGCTAAAAAGGTTAGGGCTCTTCAACCAGGAAAAGAGATGTCTGAGGGGAGATATGATAGTGTCAGAGACCAAGGGAAATGTAAATGTCACATTTCAAATGGAAACAATCCTTACAGTCAGCATAGTTTGCAAATATCTTTGTGCTGTAACTGAAAGAGAAGAATTTTCATAGGTAAATTGTGTCATTGACTCTGAGTTTGTTAACAACAGGAGGAGGGGTACGGTGATAGTGAGGATGACGCTGGTGTCCAGCAGGAATGCCTGCTCAAATTCTCTAGTCGAGACTACATCATGGAACCAGCTATATTTAATACACTGAAAAGGTGAGTGGAAAATGGTGACAGCTGTGGACAGTATGTGCCCCTCCCATGTTTAAAAAGAGGCTTGGAATTGCTTTTTATTGAGGTTATTTAAGATGAAGGAAGGAATACAGCCACAAGCTATTATGCTTCCAGGCTAATGTGGATTGAAAATAAAGCACTGTGGCATTGCTATGACTTTGTAAACTCTGTTGTGAAGTTAGAGTTGTTTTGTGTTTTTTTTCCAGGTATTTCCAGGCAGGAGGCTCTCCTGAGACTGTGATCCAGCTCTTATCTGAGAATTACACTGCTGTGGCACAGACGGTGAACTTGCTGGCAGAGTGGCTCATTCAATCAGGTGCACAGATATCCAGATAATAATTCTCCTGCTTGAGGTTGCTGCCCTGCTTTCTAAGAGCATTTCAGGACTATGAAAGCAAGGCAAGGTTGGAGATACAACAGCACTTCAGCTTATCTACCATTTGTTTATAAAATGTGTCCTTTTATAAACCGCAAAATATAATAAAAGAAACACACAAACATGAGGCAGAAAAAGACCATATGGCCCATCTAGTCTGCCTTTCCATACCAATTACTATAGTCCCTTTTTTTTTCTTTTAGAGATCTTCTGTGTTGGTCCCATAATTTCCTTAATTTGTATACTGTTCTGGTCGCTACTACCACCACTGGGATATTTGCTGCAATCCTGTCAATTATCAAAATCTTGCTTAAACTGCATTTTAATGATTTCTGTTTGGTAGAATGTATTTCCTAAAAGCTTTTTTCCCATTATCTAAACATTTATTTTGCTAGAGCTAGTCTGTATTGGGTAGATTCTGGTGAGGTGTATCCAGAGGTGAGGTGTATATCCAGGTCTACAAAAAACTTTTTTTCGAGAGCTGTTTTGGTTATTCCACGTAATCTTTATGTTTTTGTGGTGTGCTGAATCCGAAAATGACCTCCATTTTGTCATAGGACATCACGTTTCCTGACAATTTAGGTAACTATGTTAAATAAGCAATACCTCAAAATAAATGGAAATAGACTTATAAAATTAAAGTTTTATTACAATATTTTCATGAAAATCCTTTTTTGAACTGAAATGAGCTCACCTACACACACTAAACTCGATTCTTCTTCCTCCTCTTGGTGCATTTATGCTTATGAGTAGCATCTGGAATGTCTCTCTGAAGCATCCAACAGTGGTCTGCCATCATTGTAATGCTCCATTTTCCCTGGTATCTCCTTTCCATCTCTTTAATGTCTTGGTAGAATCGTTCACCTTGTTCCTCACTCACAGCTTCCAAATTTTCAGGAAAGTAGTCAAGGTGGGACTGGAGGAAATGCACTTTCAAACTCATCAGGCAACCTAAAGCTTGAAATGCTTTCAGCATTCGTCCGACAATCTTTTTGTAGTGAGGATCTTTGTTATTGCCTAAAACTTTCTGTAAGACTTCTTTAAATGCAATCCACCCTTCTTTTTGAGGATCCGTCATGGTATTGACAAACTCTTGATCAACTATAAGCCTTCTAATATCTGGTCCGACTAACACACCTTCCTTCAATTTTGCCTCCAACAGGCCTGGAAACTTGGTGACCAAGTATTTGAAGCATTGGAAGTGATTTTACGAATTGCTTCATCAATCCCAATGTTATGTGGAGAGGTGGTAGAAGAACTTTATGGGAAGGTACCAAAGTTTCTCAGAGGACATTTTTTTCACCGACTGTTAGCACCCTCGGCTGCCAACTCTTCTTGGTCCAGTAATTTTGTTGGTCTCGACTGTCCCATAGACACAGAAAACAAGGATATTTGGTATACCCAGCTTGTTGCTCGAGCAGCATGCACAAGACCTTCAAGTCCTCACACACTTGCCAACCATGGTCTTCATATTTAAGTTTACGAAGAACCAATTCCAAGTTCTCGTAGATTTCCTTCAAGTGTACGGAATGACCTACAGGTATGGAAGCGTAAAAACCGTTGTGGAGTAAAACTGCTTTGAGACTTCTTTTTGAAGAATCTATAAAAAGACGCCATTGCTCTGAATCATATTGGATTTTAAATTGACCCATGAGACCTTCGACATCGATGCAATAAACCAACTTGTCTTCCTGGGCAAAGTAAGGAACAAACTCCTTTTCACGATGTCTGAACCATGAAGATCAAATGTATATGGGATCCAACTGATTTTCCTATCTTATGTAAATCATTGCCTAATCGTAATGTATATCTAAAAATCTCTGTATTATACGATACATAATGATTCTGTAAAGTAAACCGCTGCTGATCGTAGGAAGCAGCGGTATATAAATAAATAAATAAAGATGACACTCCTGGCAACAATAAATTCCTGCTTTTCAGCCTTGATCCAAGTAACTCAGCGGCATCTTTGGGAAGATTCAAGTCTCTTACCAAATCATTCATCTCCTCCTGAGAAAACAATTTTGGTCTTGTATCATCTTCAAAGATAGAACTTGATTTGTCATCTGGTTCAGGTATGACTTCACCTTCATCAGAGCTAGGTATCTCTTCCAAGGTAGCAGGCGGCTTGGGTACTGGTATATCTGTGCCATGGGGATGGGACGAATTGCCGAGTGAAGATTGGGGTATGAAATGGAATGCTTCCATTTGGAATTAAACCCTTTCACATCGCATGAACAAAAGTAACAGTCGTCACTATGGTTCTTTTGCTCTCGCCATACCATAGGAATTCCATAACGGAAAGATTTTTTCTCACCCTTGAACCAGTTTCGAAGGTCCTCAACACACCGTTTGCACACTTTATGAGGTGTCCAGACTTTATCTTGATCTCCAATTTTTAGTCCAAAGTATGCAAAGTATACTTTTTTCACAAAGTCTGTAATATTCTGCTGTTGCTTCAACGCTGTATATTCACCACAGATGAAACAGAAAGTGTCTGGCGAATTAATACACTTTCGCGGAGCCATAACATAACGGTTGAAGAATGACGAGCTAACATGAATTGCGATGAAACTGTGAACAGCCTAGAACCAAGAATCTGATGATGATTCGTGCACAAGTGTGGCATGCGGGAGAGAGCAGCTCTGTGTCTGTACACAAGACGTCACAGTGCTGGCCATGCCCCCCTGCACTGACCAGAGCTGCTGCTATCTGCCCTGTGTCTCCCTCCCACTGGATTCTTCGGGAAAGATTAACCCCTTCTACCATTAGAAGCACGGACTTAAAACTTGCTTAGCTTATGTATATATTGCTGACCATCAGATTTACAGTGCTATATTTTTTTTACATAACTCAGACAACCCCTTTAAGGTTTTTTTGGCATTTTATATCTTAAATGTACTTATGTGAATTAATTAATAGTAATTTGAAAAAATTTGATAAATTTGAAGACAATTTTGCATGTTGTGGCAAATCATGACATCTAGGAGTTTTTTCAATATTTTATTTGTTTTCAGCACACCATAATACATGGAAATTAGATGAAAATAAACAGCTTTTTAGTCGCAGACCTGTGTAATGAGTGTGGGATCTGAAGTGTCTAATGTGTCTCTTGGTTAAAGAGAGGAAATTTTATTTTAATCTGGAAATATAAAGAAATTAAATAGTCTAAAATAAGGTGTTAGTGTTATCTGATTCCTGTAATTTGCACTTGAGGAGTATCATCTAAGGAAGAGTTAGGTGTAGGAGATGGAGCTGTCATGCACGTCCCCCTCACGGCTACATATGAGCTGCACTGAGCAATTCTTTTACACAGTGCAAGAAAGTGTGTCAGTATCAGGTGAGATCAGTCACCTCATTTCACTCCTCAACTAAACCTAATTTGGAAAAGCATAAAGTTACGTTCTGTTTTTTCTATCTCTTTCTTATGAGAGATGTTTCTGAAGGGAACTTTTGAAGTGGGGTTTTAGCTCAACAATTTCCGCCATCTTTTAGACTTCTGATTTTTATTAGAACAGGCCTCCACCGGACTACTGTGTCTTGAATCTTCATTTGCAGCTATGCATATTTTTTCTCAATTATATAAACCTCTTTCTCTCCCTACTCCACCGTCTAGCCCACCCAGCAGTTGTCAAGGGCTGTAAATTGCATCTCTTTCCAGAACCTGGTATTTATGTATTTAATTATATTTGTAAACTGCTTTTCTCCAAAGGTATAAAGCAGCATGTTCTGAGTGTGTCCTGTAGCTGTGGCAGTAATGTGATGGCCTAGACGATCCCTCCCACTTCCTCTGCGTGCACTCGCATATCCAGGACTGTAAATGCTGCTTCTACAACATCTCCCGTCCTCTCTAGTTTAAGGAGCAGAAGCTGAGCTTAGGAATCAAATTCAGGTCTCCCGCTGGCAGCAATCCCACCAGCCTAGCCACATGTAGTTTTTGCGTTTACACCTCAAGCTTTGCTTCCTTTCAGGTGTGGAGCCTGTGCAGGTCCAGGAAACGGTGGAAAACCACCTGAAGAGTTTATTGATCAAACACTTTGATCCCCGGAAGGCTGATTCCATTTTTACAGAGGAAGGAGAGGTAATGTTGGGGGGGAGGGGGGGGAGGTTGAGGCCCATGTCCCATCTATGCTTACATTAGTGCAGGCTCATGAAAAAATCTCTAAGTTTACTTCTGGATCTTTCTTTTTTCCTGCTCTTGGTCTTGGCAGACTCCAGCTTGGCTTGAACAGATGATTGCACATACCACATGGAGAGACCTCTTTTACAAGCTTGCTGAAGCCCATCCTGACTGCTTAATGTTAAACTTCACTGTTAAGGTAATGTAAAAGAGACAGTCATTAATCGGTAATACATCTCTTTCATGCCTATGTCTGTGTGTACACCTGAGGATGATTTCTAGATAACGGGCTATCTTGGGCAGACCTGATACTGAGCGCTGACGACTATTCACATAGCACTGAGCATGTTTTTCTGTCAATGTTGCAGCTGATCTCGGATGCTGGATATCAGGGAGAAATCACCAGTGTATCCACAGCCTGCCAGCAGCTGGAGGTGTTCTCTAGAGTGCTACGCACCTCACTGGCTACAATTTTAGATGGAGGAGAGGAAAATCTTGAGAAGAATCTTCCTGAGTTTGCAGTATGTCTCTTTGTTTGCTCATGTCTTCTAGTGCAAGTACTGCCCCTTCTCACAGACTGCCACTTGATTCTGTTTCATATTTTCCATTTATTGCTATAATTTTGCTATGAACTCTAGATAAAGAGAGTGGAATAATAAGGTTCCAATCCTTATAATAAAGCTTTGGCAGATGTTTATAGAGTGGGAATTAAAGCTTTTGAATTGGTGCTATTGATCCTATAAGCCCAGGCATGCCTTTTACAAGCTGTCATTGAGCTTGGGCGCCAAAATCAGGTGTGTCACACCCCACCCCAGAAGTGGCTGCTTTTGTTTTCTGAACTGACTTTTATTAGGCAGAAGATGCTGTAGGAACAGGTCATAGTATTTGCCACTGGCTGTACCGAAGACTTTTGCTTCCCCTTAAGTTTTCTTGCGCCTCCCGTTCTCGTATTGTGCAAATCGCATTATGGAATCTCCTTGTTGTTTCACCAACACCAGACATGGAAGATGCAGGACGTTCCAGATTTCTGAAAATATTTTCAATCTCTATTTCTTTACCATCACATAGCAAAGGTTTCTGGGATTGGTGGCTAGAAGACATTGTAATATATAATGAATTTTTCTTGACTTGCTGTTTAAACAAGTGTTATGTGGAGAGCTTCATATTTTATCAGGAAAGTGTAATCTTTCTCTTTGTACATGTCCATAGAAAATGGTATGTCATGGGGAGCACACCTATCTCTTTGCTCAAGCTATGATGTCCATATTAGCCCAGGAGGAGCAGGGTGGATCTGCAGTGCGTAGGATTGCTCAGGAGGTGCAGAGATTCGCTCATGAGAAGTAAGACTGGAAATTTTAAAATTCAAAGCCCCTGTGCACAGACCGCAGCCACTAAGCAGTGTAATATCTTAAGCCCCTATATAAACATTACCTCCTATTTGAGCAACCTTTAGAGCGTGAGACATAGGAGCATATTCTGAAAGATGGTATTTGTGAATGACACCAGCGTGAGTCCGTTTATGCCATATAACCTCAGGGCAAAACCAGTTTGCTTGAAGTCTGTAAATTCCATAGCAATAGTAGACAGATAAAGAACTCTTGGCCCACCGGCTGCCCTCACCCACTGTGTTGCAAACCCTACATGGTCTCCAGTCATCATCTTTGTTTTTCCTTATAAGTTTCTCTGTATCTGCTGCAAGCTGGCTTAATTCTGTCTGTCCTGTTTGCTGCCCTGTGATCAGAAGCATTGCCGGGAGGGGAATAAAAGTCCTAATAGAAGGAAGGCAGAGCATGTGGTAGGAGGAGAGAGAGAGAGATCTGTTTAATAATAGCACAGCGTTTTACTTTTGACTTGTACAGGGGTCATGATGCCAGTCAGATAACACTGGCACTGGGCACTGCAGCATCGTACCCTCGAGCATGTCAAGCACTTGGAGCCATGTTGTCAAAAGGCGCACTGAATCCAGCTGACATCACTGTCTTATTCAAAATGTTTACAAGCATGGATCCACCCCCTGTTGAACTGGTCAGTGGGCACTAACTTCCTTGTAATGTCCCATTCAGAAACCTTGAGCTCTCTTTCTGCTAATCTATCCGAAAAGATTCAGATGTGCATTAAGACAAGATCTAGAGATGAGGGCTTGTGAGCTGGGCTGTCTTCTGATTTTTTTTTTTTTTTGATTTTTTTTTTAATGAGTGAAGTTTTATCTGTATGAATGAAGACTTGTATTCATGAATCTTTCTGTAAGTGGTGAACCAGGCCATTTGATGAATATTTGTTTTCTGAACAGATTCGAGTTCCGGCTTTCCTGGATCTTTTTATGCAGTCATTATTCAAACCTGGAGCAAAAATCAACCAGGACCATAAACACAAATACATCCACATTTTAGCTTATGCAGCTAGTGTGGTAGAAACTTGGAAGAAGGTAAGTTTTCTAAAGTATGTCTGGCTGCATAATCTAGTCAGGGGTGCTGTGAAGATCTCTGCCCAAATCAGTCTGACATAAAAAACAGAGCAGGTCTGAAATCAGCTTTAATAGCTAATTGATGCCTGGTCAGTTCCATCCAATCATTATCTTCATTAAAGAAATGCAGGCTTTGTTATAGGACCATTACCTTCATTCTTGTCCTAGCCCAGATTTCATTCACTGATAACATTTGCCTTTATTTCAAGAATAAGAGAATGAACATAAATAAAGATGAATTGAAATCGACATCCAAAGCTGTGGAAACGGTTCATAACCTGTGTTGCAATGAGAACAAAGGAGCCTCGGAACTGGTGGCAGAGCTGAGCACGCTGTATCAATGCATCAGGTGAGCACCTGTACACAGCGGCCGCGCCAGTGTCACACCCAGGCTTCAGTATATCCCAGAAGCAAGAAGGTATGGACGGTTCTCGTCATCCTGGCCAGTGTCTTGCTGCTTGCCCAAGATCACACCTAGGATATTGACCTGCATGGACCTATGGTCCGGTCCGGTTCCACAAGCTAAGTCAGCTTGCTGCCGTCCGGGCCTATGATGGAACACTGCAGGGAAATCATTGTGCGGAAAAACATGCACGCACATGTGTGTGCCAGCGAGTCAGTGTTGAGATTTGGCAACCCAGCAGCTCCTGGGCTTTCTTGGCAAGGTGTCACCGGAAGTAGATTTCCAGGCCTTTCTTCCAAGGCAAGCCAAGGCCACAGGGAGTATCGCTGGGATACTAGCCAAGGCCACAGGGAGTATCGCTGGGATACTAGCCAAGGCCACAGGGAGTATCGCTGGGATACTAGCCAAGGCCACAAGGAATATCGCTGGGAATCGAACCCTTGTCTCATTGTCGCTAGGCTGCTTCTCTAACCACTAGTCTACTCCACAGTAGAAAAGAAGTAAAACCAAATGGCCATTCTAATTATTTGTAGAGAGAAATTTTTTAAAACTTTTCATGTAATTCTTCACGCTCTTTATACGAGTATGACCATCAGATTTTCTTTTGCATTCAATAATCTCAGGGAATCGAGAAATAGAAGTAGTTTGCTAGTTGTATAGGGCGGGAGATCCAAAAATCTTACTGGAAATCACAAACTAATGAGAGAATCAAAATTAGTCATGCAAAGCAGAGAGCTTTTACTTTCATTATTCTTATTCTACATGCTATCTTTTACTTTTCCCCCTTTTTCTTCTAAATCTTTATTAGTTGTATTTCGCTTGGGCATAAAGGCTATTTTAGAGTTCAGCTGCAGAGAAATTGCCTGAAGGTGTGTATGTTTGTGTGTGTGTGTGTGTGTGTGTGTGTGTGTAAGCATACACAAACATGCATATTCGAGGCTACTGAATGTTGTTCAGGGATCCCCTTACCGCTAACAGCTCTCTGCATGGTAGAACTCCACGGTGGGGGAAGTGTGAACTGCCATGTTTCCAAGGAGCTACAATACAGTGCAGTATTCTTATGTCATCCACTACAGGTCTCAGATAAACTTGGGCACTACGATCTCCGTGGTTTTAATTTCCCGGCTCGCGCCTGTTCACATCAATGACCTGTAACTTTATCGTAAAGCAAAAAATGAGAACACTTAGCTTTTAACTTCCACCACTCTCTCAAAGTCACCACTGTAGTGATATATTGAATGAATGGGGAAGAAGTATTTTTTTGAAAGTATTCATTCGTGAGAAGAGACCGTTTTAATTTTGTCCGAGGAGCTACAGACAAGGACTGGATGAAGGCGAGGGACTAAAAGAGAGAGAGAGTAAGAGAATGGATGAAAAACATAAGAAATGCCATACTGGGTCGACCAAGGTTCATCAAGCCCAGTATCCTGTTTCCAGTAGTGGCCAATCCAACTCACAAGTACCTGGCAGGTTCCTAAAAAGGTACACAGGTTCCGAAATGCTTGTCCCGGGTTAAGCAGCGGATTTCCCAGGTCGTCTTCAATAATGGTTTATGCATCTTTCCTCCAAAAGCTTGTCCAAACCTTTTTTAAATCCAGCTACACCAACAGCTTTTACTACATCCTCCGGTAACGAATTCCAGAGTTTGATTACGTGTTAAATGAAAAAATATTTTTCTATTGCTCTTAAATGGGTTACATTGTAGCTTCATTGCGTATCCCTTAGTTTTTCTACTCACTCCATTCATTAATTTATAGACCTCTATCATATCTCCCCTCAGCTGTCTCATTTCCAAGTTGAAGAGTCTTAACCCTTTAAGCCTTTCCTCATAGGGGTATCCCCCCATCCCTTTTATCATTTTGGTGGCTCTTCTCTAGAACTTTTCTAATTCTGCTATATCCTTTATAAGATATGGTGACCAGAACTGTGCACAGTTTTCAAAATACAGTCACACCATGGAACGATACAGAGGCATTATAATATTCTTGTTTTTATTTTCTATTCCTTTCCTTATGATTCTTAGCATTCTATTTGCTTTCTTGGTCACTGCCACACACTGTGTGGAGGGTTTCAACGTATTATCCACGATGACGCCTATATCATTTTCCTGGGTGGTGGTTCCTAATATGAAACCTTACATTGTGTAACTGTAATTTGTGTGGTTCTTTCCTAGGTGCATAACTTTGCACTTGACCACATTAAATTTCTTCTCCTAGGACAAGCAGGATGAGTCAGCCACAATGGTGATGTCATCCGACGGCGCCATAGATGGAAGTCTCTCAGTAGCTCAGAAGGCTTTAGCCTTCTGAGCCAGGGTTAGTAGGCCCGCCCCTAGCTAGGCCAGTCTTTGTCTTCCGCCTTCAGCAGCAAGACGTTTTTTCTCTGTCCTAAAAATTCCTACAATATTCTACCAAATCCAGAACAAGAAGAACTTTCTACAATAATTCCAAGATCAAGGAAGAACAGTACCTGATCATGCCAAAGCCGTGTTTCAAGAAATGTCCCAAGTGCTCCAGGAAGATGAGCAACTCGGATGCTCATCAATGCTGCCTCCGATGCCTGGGTAAGGAGCACCCCGTAGAGAACTGCCCTGTATGTGCCCGCATGCCCTCTGAGTTCTTCGGCCCTCCGGAGCATTCTGCCTCCACTCCGGAGCCTGCTGCCAACACCGATGCTCCCACAGAACCCGCGGCCTCCTCCGGGTTTCTGGCTACCTCGACGCCGCTACCCTGTTCACCAAGGACAGTCCCTGTTGCTTCCTCGGACTCCCCTGCCGCCCCACCCAGAGACACGCCCATCCAGGCCTCCGTCTCCCGCTGTGAAGGTCGGCCATTGAAACCAGGTGCTCCCCTCCACGTGGTTGCTGGCTCTGCCTCCCCTTCCGGAGTTCCCCTTGGCTCCTCCCTCACTTCCGGGTTGGCGGCGGAACAGCTGACTGCTACGTCAGAATGATGCCGGCATTGGGACTCCCCACCGCGTCAACGCAGCTCTCGGAGCAGAAGCGCACATCGAAGGAGTGGCCATCGGAGCAGCAGCGGCTGGCGGAGCAAGAGCAGAAACGGCCATCAGAGCAGGAGCGCACGCAGGCATAGGAGCAGGAGCACCGGTCAACGTCGACGCAGACAGCGCAGCCGGAGCTGGGGATACAAACCCCAGCGCCGAAGGAAGAGTTCATTGCACCACCAGAGGCACAACGGGAAAACCCTCCAGCAAGCCTGACTGTTGCCACAGCAGCTCCAACGCATGACAGCCTTGGCATTAGCAGTCCCTTCTCTTCCGGTCATGATCGGCCTGCCTCACCCTCTTCGTCCCTCGGAACGGCTGAGGATATTTATTTATTTAATTTTCTTATATACCGCGCTATTTGTCAACAGTGCGGTTTACATTGAAACAATACAACAATTGGTCAGATATAACAGACCTATTACAAGTAACAGGGAAATCATTTATATTTCTAGAAAATACATGTTGGAGATATATAAAATCTATACAGTTAGTTAGGGTAGGTATGAGGTTAAAAGGATGGGGAGGGGAAGGGGTGTTTAGGTGTTTGAAGTGTGCGATGAAAAGGTGGTGTTTAAGGGCTTTTTTGAATTGTTTGATGTCTTTAATTGCTCTGATATTGGGAGGGAGTTTGTTCCAACATCTAGGAGCATAATTCGAAAAAGCCCTATTGATGGATGATTGATTAGCTTTTAAGGAAACTTTTGGTATAAGTAGTGTGTCAACAGCTGGAGATCTCATGGACCTGTTATTTGTTGTGTGTATGATGAGATCAGAGATGGAATCTGGAGAAATATTATTGAAGGCCCTAAAGGTGGTAAGGATGGCCTTATATTGGATTCTGCAGTTTATTGGTAACCAATGAAGCTTCTCTAGAATGGGGGAAATATGCTCACACTTTGATGATCCGCAGAGGACACGAACAGCTGCGTTCATGGCTAGTTGTAGAGGATTAATAGTTATATTTGGTAAGCCATGGAGTATTATGTTAGCATAATCAAAGTGCGGCGTGACTAGAGCTTGAAAGATGGTGCGGAAGTCATCAGACTTCATCATAGGTCTCAGATGACGAAGGGTTTTATCTTGAAGTAAACAGCCTTTACGGTGCGTTTTATATGTTTCTTGAAGTCTAACCTTTGATCCAGAATTACTCCTAGATATCGAATATTTGATTTGACTGGGAGATCAGCATCTCTGACTTTTAGAATTGATGGAAGGGAGAAAGATTTATTCCTTGTGATTATTAGAACCTCTGTTTTTTTAAAGTTAATACGGAGGTTTTGAGAGAGAAGCCAATCAGTTATTCAATTAAAACAGTTGATTAGCACTGTATAGTTTGGGTATGATACAGATATCTGTGAGAATAATAGCACATCATCCGCATACATAAGGCAGGATATACCAAAAGAGCGTGCAATGTCACAGATTGGCTGCATATAGATGTTGAACAGCAGCGCAGACAAGGAGGAGCCTTGTGGTACACCTTGTTTCTGCTGAAAGGGATTTGAAGTAGCATTACCAATACGAACTTGTTGTAATCTACCTTCCAGGTAGGATTTGCACCAGTCCCAAGCATGGTTCTTGATTCCCTTCTCATGAAGTCGCTTTAGTAGTTGTATGTGATCCACAGAATCGAACGCAGCAGCTATATCAAGAAATATTAGAGCAAAGCCATTTTTCAGATTGTCAATGCCGTTGATAAGTGTATTGATTAATGTTGTTAGGAGAGTTTCTACACCGTGGGCTTCCCTGAATCCATGTTGACATGGATCTAAAGGGGAAAATGAGTCTATATGCTGTTGTATCTGCCTGAGAGTTAATTTCTCAAGAATTTTGGCTAGAAATGGGATACTAGAGATTGGACGGTATGAGTCCTCCTTCTTTGGGTCAAGCTGGTTGTTTTTCAGCAGTGGTCGGATGTATGTATGTTTGAGAGCATCTGGGAAGACACCAGATTCAAATGACAGCTTCGCTATGTTAGCTATAAAAGGGCTGAGTTCTGTGCGCATAGATCTTATCCAGTGTGCTGGGCATGGGTCAGATGGTGAGGTTGTCGTGTTGATGGAGGTAATAACTTCATTTATGGTTTTTACAGAGGGTGGTGAGAGGTTGGTGATTGATAACTGCGGAAGGGAAGTTTGGACAGGTTCATGTAATGATGTAGTATTTGTTTTTATTGATTTGGATTGGATGTAGTTCGCATAGGCTTGGGGCTGAATCCCTTCTTGTTGTGGCGGAGATGGTTGATTGACTTTACTAGATTAAATAAGTCTCTTGGTTTATTCAGAGAGCGGCTGAGGATATCAGCATGGTATTCTTTTCTCTTAGCCCAAATTGATTCATGATGTTTAAGATGTTCTAAGTAGGTGGTTTGGTCAGAGGAATTACGTGTATTTCTCCATTTTCTCTCAAGCTTTCTGAGGTGGAGGAGAGAGGTATGTAGTTCATGTGAGAACTATGGGGCAGATTGTTTTTTAGTAACTCGGTTGTCAGATGTTGACTTTTTGATCAAGGCTGGGATATGACCTCCATGTATCACCCTTCACCCCCACCAGCAGAAGCTGAGCCAAGCAAGCTTCCTAACCAACCGGAGACCCTCGAGCTACTCTCCACTATGCTGCAACAATGGGCCAACACCCTGTCAACCCTTTCATCGGGTCAGCCCTCCGTGCCCACTACCACTGCCATGGCAGAAACAGCGGCCCTCCATGTCCTACCAAATACACTGCCACCTATGGGCCTCCCGGATCCACAAACTGGAGAGGAAGAGGGTGCTGAGGACCAGTCTAATTCCGGTGATGCACTCACCACCTCCGCCACGGAAACTCCTCCCTCCTCCAGTCCCCTCGTCCAGGAGGACCTGACTTACCCAAAATTCCTGCGCAAGGTTACCTCTGCACTGTCCATAGCATCAGTTGACGCCACAGATCAGTGCGCTGAAGTTCAAAGCGCCCTCAAATTTGTGGAAGCCCCCAAGTCTAGTACCGTCTTGCCAATCCACCAACTTCTGTGGGACAACTTGGCTAAAGTGTGGCTTACCCCGGCGTCCAACCCAGCCTGCCCTCGTAAACTGGATGGAAAATATGTGGTCCAGCCTTCCCCGGGTTTCGAGAAGCCTCATCTCCCCCACCAGTCCATAGTGGTAGAATCGGCCCTCAAGCGGTCTAAATCCTCGCAGAATACGGCCAACCCACCCCACCCCCCCCCCCCCCGGGCAAGGACTAGAAGTTACTTAATATGGGGAAACGAGTCTACCAGGGGGACATGCTGAGTGCCAGAGTGGCAGCACATCAATTCCAACATGCACTCTATCAAGACCTCCTTATCGCCAACCTCAAGGCAGCCATTGCTTCCCATGTCACAGAACCCCATTCATCCATCACTACGGCTCTGACAGAACTAGAAGATTGCATCAAACACCAAGGCTGCGTGGCCTACGATGCCTTTGAGGCAGCTGCAAGAACCTCTGGGACAACCATCTCTGCACGCAGATTAGCCTGGCTACGTGCTTCCGGCCTGCGGGAAGACTCCCATGATAAGATCGCTGACACACCCTGTGCCGGCGACACCTTTTTCGGGGATAAGGTCAAAGACACTGTCAACGATATGAGGGAACACTGCACCACCCTCCAGACCCTAGTGGAGGAAGGGATGGAGCGCTCTCATACCTACTGTAAAGGGTTCAGCCAGAAATGTACCTCAAAGTGTTACAATGCTCACCGCAAATGGCAACAACCTCGATACAAGCAACAGAGTTACCAGACACCATACCGGCCCAAGCAGCGCCAGCGGGAACACACTCGGAAGAAGAGCGCCCCCTCTGCACCGGGTAAAAACAATCCGAGCTTTTGACTCGCGGGACACCCTCCCCACAGGTGGCCGCATTGTGGCATTCCTGAATGCCTGGGAGACCATTACCACCGACTAATGGGTCCTCAACATCGTCAGATGGGGCTACTGCATCAAGTTTTCTTCAGTCCCAACTTAACGCTTCCCACCTTCCAGCAGTGTCCCATCTCACCTCCTCCTACCGATAGTGTCGGAGATAATATCGCTTCTCTCTTCCAGAGCTATAGAACCTGTTCCTTCCAGCCAACACAATATGGGATTTTACTCCAAATACGTCCTCATTCCCAAGAAGTCAGGGGGGGTACGCCCCATCCTCTACCTTCGGAAACTCAACAAATTAATCGTCAAGGAGAAATTCAGGATGCACTCCCTGAATTCCATCCTGCCCCTCATCCAACCCAAAGAGTCGCTGGCCTCTCTGTATCTCCAGGACACATACACTCACGTTCCCATCTGCAAGCAACACAGGAGATTCCTGCGTTTCCAAGTGCTGGGAACCCACTTTCAGTACAGAGTCCTACCCTTCGGACTCTCCCCCGCTCCATGGGTCTTCACCAAATGCGTTGCAGTGGCAGCTGCCCACCTATGCAAACGCAACATATGCATCTTTCCCTACCTGGACGACTGGCTGATATCAGCACACTCCCCGATGAACCTACGGGCAGCCATCAGAGGCCACAACCATCAGTCGATCTCTTCGCAACTGCGGAGAATGCAAAGTGCCCCTTGTTCTGTTCCAAACGCCCGACACACAACAGGTTGTCAGTGGATGCCTTCGACGTGCACTGGGGGGAGTGGCCACTGATCTACGCCTTCCCTCCCATCCCTCTCATATCAAGAACAATCCAGCGCTTGATCAGAGACAAGGCGCTAGCCATCTTAGTGGTTCCCCACTGGCCCAGGCAGGTCTGGTTCCCCTACCTGCGCCGCCTGGCCGTAGAACCACCAACACGCCTGCCCCTGAGACCGGACTTGATCTCTCAGGACAGCGGCAGGACCCTACATCCCAACCTGCAGAAGCTCTCGCTAACGGCTTGGAAGTTGAAAGGATGATCTTGCCGCCCCTTGATCTCTTGGCCGAGGTCCAACAAGTAATACTCGTGTCACGACGCCCTTCCACCAGGAAATCATACTACCTCTAGTGGCACCGTTTCAGCATGTGGTGCACCTCGCACCTCCTGGACCCTTCTCATGCCCAGTGCCTCAAATCCTCCAGTACCTATCCTCTCTCTCCGCAAGTGGACTCAAAACACAATCCATATGGGTCCACCTGTCCGCCATAGCAGCGTTCCATGACCGCCCAGGAGATGCCTCTGTAGCCACACTCCCCCTGGTGGTTCGCTTCATGAAAGGTTTGGCCAACCTCCGGCCCCCCCTTTCGACAACCTGTTCCTGCCTGGGACCTGAATGTTGTCCTAGATCAGCTCACTCGGGAGCCCTTTGAGCCCCTGCTAGCAGCAAACCTCAAGTTCGTCTCCTGGAAGTCACTATTCCTTGTAGCCATCACCTCCGCCAGGCACATCAGTGAGCTACAGGCCTTGGTGGATTATCCACCCTACACCATACTACACCACGACTGTGCCTGCCTGCAGACACACCCCAAGTTTGTCCCCAAGGTGGCGAGTGCCTTTCACATCAACCAAACCATCGAGCTGCCCTGTTTTCAGTCAGAACCTCACTCCAGTCAAGAGTAGGAGAGGCTCCACACCCTGGATTGTGTCAGGGCCCTACGCTGTTACCTCCAACGGACTTCCGCCCTCAGGAAAGGGGCTCAGCTCTTCGTCTCGTATGACCCCAACAAGCCGGGCCGCCCGGTTTCCAAACGAACGCTCTCCAGTTGGGCTTCATCCTGTGTCGCCTTTTGCCTATCTTGGGCAGGGTCTCAAGACACGCCAAAAGTCAACACCCATCATCTGCGGGCATTGGCGACCCCCATTGCCAACCTTCGCTCCATTCCGGTCCCTGACATCTGCAGGGCCGCGACCTGGGCCTCCATCCACACCTTTCAAAAGCACTACTGCCTTGACCAGGGCAGCCCCGCCTTCGGACATGTGGTATTGGCCACAGGGGGCCCTTCCGGACTAAGGCCTTAGGCCTCCTGGGCTAAGGGCACAGACTTGATGTAGATGTGGTTGATGACTTGGTAGGCACATGCTGTTACTTGCAATTTGTACATGTTGACACTTGAACGTAGTTTCTTGCTGATACTTGCACACTGATGATTGTTTTGTTACTTGAACATGTTACTTGAATGTCATTGATTGTTACGTGAACGTGATCACTGTTACACTCGCTTGCCGCAAGGATGTTCATAGTTATTTCCAAATGCACTACATACCTTTGTGCACTGTGTGGTCTTGTTACGGGTTGATTAAAAAAAGCAAATTCCAATAAAAGTTGATGCTACCCACTGCAATCTGCCTCCCTGTGTCTGCTACCTACGAGACACACCCCCCCCCCCCCCCCCCGCCTCTGTATGTGCAGCTTGAGAGGCACCACTTGTGGCTGACTCATCCTGCTTGTCCTAGGACAGTGATGGCTAACCTTTTTGAGCCCGAGTGCCCAAACTGCCGCACAAAACCAAAGAATTTCCTCAAAGTGCCAGCACGTCAATTAAAGCTCCATTTGCATAAGGTGCTTCATTTGCATAAATATTTGCATAATGTTACCATACACTAACTTTTAGTAAACATGCCTCTTAATGAGTATATGGATAAAGAAAGACTAAAAGGTTTCTACATTACTATAATCCAGTACCAACCGCCAGGCACATTAGGAACTACTACAAACGCTGCCCATTTAGAACCCATAGCAAACCCGCCGTATCCTAACAGCACTACCAGGACTCACAAAGCACCATACTCTACCTATCAAAAGGCAACACTGCAAATATTAAACCAATACATCTCAGAGAACAACAATACATGACCTACTGGGGAAAGAACAAGTGGCAATGTCAAATAGGAATTATATAAACAGAATACCTCAGCTCAGTTACACATGCAGAACAGACCATTACCAAACAAGGAATCACAATTTAGAAACAGGAAGACAATAATTAAACTGGGAACCCCAAAAGCCAAACTTGGAATATACAACAACACTGTAGAAATAAAACTATATATTAATTTCCTCTTGTACTAAACAAAGCGCAAAAATTAATGATGCACATTTCCCAGAGCTGACATATTCCAATTAATAAATTCAAAATAAAGAGATATTTTTCTACCTTTTGTGCATTTTTTTTAGTTGCAATTGTTCCAGCCACTTTCTTCTGGTTTCTTCGTGTCTTCTGCTAACTCTCCATCTGCTGTCCATTTGTCCTTTCTTCTGTCTTCTTGGGTTTTTTTTCCATTCTCTCTCTACATCTGCTTTAACATACTAATCTTTCTCCTTTTGCTCTTTCCTCATTCCTATTTCATCTACTCAAAATTTACCCCTCCATCCTCAATCCCCACTTACTCTCCCAATACCCGGCCAATTGTAGATTTTTTATCCCTCCCACACAAAATATTTTTCCCCTCTCCATTTTACTCTCCCAGCCCCATCCCATTCTAATCCTCCCCCAACACCAGCTCCCTTCTAGTTCCAGCCTCACCCAGCATCCATTCCCTTCTAGTCCCTGCATCAGCCCATTTCCAGTCCTAGCAGCCCCCCAACCCATTTCCAGTCCTAGCAACCCCCCAACCCAATACCAGTCCTATCCCCCCCTCATCAACCCACTTCCAGTCCTAACCCCCCATCACCCCATTTTCAGTTTAAGCCCCCCCCTATAACCCATTACCAGTCCTAACCCCCCATCAGCCCACTTCCAGTCCTAACCCCCCATCAGCCCACTTCCAGTCAGCCCCCCATAGCCCATTGCCAGTCCTAACCCCCCCCATCAGCCCACAGTCCATTACCAGTCCTAACCCCATCAGCCCACCTCAAGTCCTAACCCCTCCCCATCAGCCCATTTCTTGTCCCAGCCCCCCATAGCCCATTATCAGTCCTAAACCCCCCCATAGCCCATTACCAGTCCTAACCCCATCAGACCACCTCCAGTGTTAACCCCCCATCAGCCCATTTCCAGTCCTAACCCCACCCAACAGCCCACCTCAAGTCCTAACCCCTCCCCATCAGCAGTCCTAACCCCCCCTAGCCCATTAGCAGTCCTAACCCCCCCTCTCTAGCCCATTAGCAGTCCTAACCCCCCCCATAGCCCATTACCAGTCCTAACCCCCCATCACCCCATTTCCAGACAGCCCCCATCAGCCCACAGCCCATTAGCAGTCCTACCCCCCAGCCCATTAGCAGTCCTAACCCCCCCTAGCCCATTTGCATTCCTAACCCCCCCTAGCCCATTAGCAGTCCTAACCCACCCCCCATGGCAAATTTAACAAAAAAAAAAAAGCAGCTGGCTCTGGCGTCTGCCGCAGCAGCGGCAGAATGCAATGTCCCGTGGGGCCCCCTCCGCCCGCTAAGCCCCTCTGCAAGGGCTTTCAGATTCGCGAGGGAGAGCGTCTCCCTCGCGTCTCTGTTAAGCCCGCAGGGGCTAATGGGAAATTTCCCATCAGTCCCTCGCGTCTAAAGGGGCTGATGGGAAATTTCCCATTAGCCCCTGCGGGCTTAACAGAGACGCGAGGGAGACGCTGTCTCCCTCGCGAATCTGAAAGCCCTTGCAGAGGGGCTTAGCGGGCGGAGGGGGCCCCGCGGGACACTGCATGCTGCCGCGTCCGCGGCAGCAGCCAGAGCCCGCTTTTTCTTTTTCTGCGGACCTTCACGCGTGCCAGCTGCAAGGCCTTCGCGTGCCACAGCTGGCACGCGTGCCATAGGTTCGCCATCGCTATCCTAGGAGAAAACTGAGTTATTTACCTGTAACATGAGTTCTCCGGGGACAGCAGGATAAGTCAGCCACACATTCCCACCCTCCTCCCGGAGGGGGTGAGGAGCCATTACACGGCTCTGCCGCCTCCTAGCCTGGCTAACCTCAGCTGGGGACAATCTGGCTAGCTAGGGGTGGGGCCACTAGCCCTGGCTCAGAAGGCTAAAGCCTTCTGAGCTACTGAGACTTCTGTCTATGGCGCCATCAGATGACGTCACCACTTGTGGCTGACTTATCCTGCTGTCCCCGGAGAACTCATGTTACAGGTATGTAACTCAGTTATCTGCCATTTGGACATCCAGTTTTACATTTTGTCAAGGTCCTATTACAATTTTTCACAATCCCTCTTGTGTTTTAACAACTTTGAATAATTTTGTATCATCTGCAAAGTTGATCACCTCACTCATTATTACCATTTCCAGGTCATTTATGAATATGTTAAAAAGCAGCGGGCCTAGCACAGATTCCTGGGGTACTCCAGTATTCATCTTTCTCCATTGGCTATTTAGCCCTACTCTCTGCTTTCTATATTTTAACCAGTTCCTCATCCGCAGTAGTATGCTGCTTCCTATCCTATGACTTTTTTCATTTTGCCATAAGGGACCCTTGACAAAGGCTTTCTGAAAAATCCAGATACGGTATATGGACTGGCTCACCTTGGTCTACCTGTTTATTCACACCTTCAAAAAAAATACAGATTAGTAAGACCAGACTTTCCTTGGCTAAATCCATGTTGACTTTCTCCCATTAAACCCTGACTATCTACATATTTATAGATATATATTGGTTCTTTTTTCTTTATATTGGTTCTATCATTTAGCTCGGTACTGACGTTGTGTTCACTGGCCTGGGGGGGAAGCAGTCTTGAAAGAAACTGAGTAAAGCTTGAGGGGAGGGGAGGGGAGTAAGCCTGAGAAGGAAGCCCTGAGAGAAGCCCACACATACACATGGCCCCCAGTACTCCTTAGACACACACACACAAAGGCAACGACACCCACCATAACACTTCCCATGAGAAACATACATGCATGCAAGAAACCCCCAATACTGCCTGTGACACACACATGCACTGCTTGATATTGCTTGCCTCCTCTCTCGTACACACCCCATGTGCCTGATTCTGGAAATGGGGGGAAACGTGCCATTCTGTCACATTGCTTGTGTGCACTTTCCAACTTGTTTTTATTAAGTTTTCAACATGGTTAAAATCCATACTCACCAGAGTATATACTTTACAAAACAAGTCTCAGTCCCTCTAAATGAAACATCATCTAAGGAAGCTTTGCTTTTCCCAGCCTAAGGCGAATGAGAGCAAGGCAGGTAAGGTGTTGGGCCTGTATTTATGTAAGTGTGTTCCACACAGCCTGAATTGTAGAATACTCCAGGGCAATGTTTCATGTTAAATTTTCCTTTTGTTATGCTTCATGATAGTTCTCAGGATTTTTGCTATGCAACCCTGATAGAAGAGTGATGTGTTTAGAGCCACAGTTCCATTACCAAAACCTTCTGCAAGTCATGTAACTTGTGCTGAGTCGGATGCTAAACTGCTTGGAAATGACATGGTTATACTGTAGGTCCTGTCATGTGTGTGGTGTTAGAGGTCTAGGGTAGCATTTTTATTTGGTTTAAGGTGGATTCTCAGGTGTGTTTCTCTGTTCCAGATTCCCTGTGGTGGCTATGGGTGTGCTGAAGTGGGTGGACTGGACAGTATCAGAACCACGCTATTTCCAGCTTCAGACAGATCACACTCCTGTGCACCTGGCCTTACTAGATGAGGTACCGCAGTCACTCGGATAAAGTCCAAAGCTTGGGAACAGCATACAGAGAGAAACGACCTCTTAAGTCAACCCAGAAAAATCTGCTACAGAACTATGGGCTAAACTCCGAGCAGGGGGTAGTTCAGCCTTTATTTGAAAAATCACAAATTATGTGTAGTCAAATCTGGAAGTCAGAATAACAGCAGCCAGCTTAACTGGCTTTCAGGGGTGAAAGACGATGGTCTGGAAGGCGGTTACTGCCACCATCTTAGTCTTGGAAGTCTATAAGCAAGTGGCAAATGGACAGAGATTCTTTCATTTAGAAATAATGTGAAAGCACCAGTAATGGAGCAAGCTGCTTCATCTTGTTTTCCGTTTTTAGTGAGTGCTATTTGCAAATAACAGGCACTGAAAACGGAAAAGAAATAAATGCCTCTACCCGCTCCCCTCCCTCCCCTGTATAAATGGTTGCATAAAGAAGCCTTGCTGAAGGGACAGAATGCGCTGAGCGTGACTTTATTTGTGTATTTTCAGATCAGCACCTGCCACCAGCTTTTGCACCCTCAGGTTCTGCAACTTCTTGTCAAGCTCTTTGAGACGGAACACTCCCAGCTGGATGTCATGGAGCAGGTGCCGTCATTTCCTTAGGATACTTCAGATGCCTTACGCGGGGCTTATCTAATATTATCCAGTAGTGGCAGTAAAAAATAAATGTAATTAGCAATGATTGCAGCAATATTCACTCGCTGTCCAGAAAGTTTATGCAGTTTAAGCTAGGACTGCCTTTTTGCTGGCCTAACTTTATCCACAAAGCTATATGGATAGTGGCTGAACATTGCCAACTCTCTGTAGAGTTAGACGGCACACCTGCACTTTGCTGAGGTGATTAGTACTGTTGAAAATTCATGGATAGAGCACTTGTCCAGAGAGCAGCTGCTACTATCTGGATAAGCGCTTCTGCAGATTAACTATAATGTTTCTAAGTGCCCTTTCATCCATGCAAGGTCCCTACATATTCTACAGTTTAATTCTAAAGTATATAGCCATCCCTGGAGTGGAAGGTCTAGCTATGTGTTGCCCGATTTACATGGCAGCTTTCAGTGGTGAAATGGAATAAATATTCCTATGCAAAAAGTGACTTTGTCTGAATCCCATCTGCAGATTCTCAATAAATGACACAGGACCTTTCCTCCCACTATATAACTCCATTTGTGTACCCTTTCAGCATACACATATAGGTGTGGGGCACTTATCACAAAGCTTAATGTGCTGTATCATCTTTTCATTTCACCTTCAGTGGTGCACTGAGAGTTCTGCAGTTCTTCAAAAAATCATCCCACCATGTTCTTTAACCTGTGCTGCGGCACACAGCCTGGGCCCTGCAGGTGATTTAGGGGGTGCGTCACAGGCCCCTCTGTACTCTTTAAGTGATCTAGAGGACCATTGCACAGATCCTGCACCTTGGTTTCATTAGCTTTTGGCGTCTGACTAACGATGCTTGTGTGTGTTTCTAAGCTGGAACTGAAGAAGACTTTGCTGGACAGGATGGTTCACCTACTCAGCCGAGGTTATGTCTTGCCTGTGGTCAGCTACATTCGCAGATGCCTAGAGAAGCTGGATACAGACATTTCTCTCATCAGATACTTCGTGACCGAGGTCAGCAGCATGTTTCCCACATATTCAGTTCACTCTTCTGGTTCAAAACAATTAAGAACTGTGCTTGTAGACATAAGTGGAGGCTGCCCCATGGTAAGCAGGGAACCCCTGTGTCTTTGGTTAGTTCAAAGAGAGTTTGGTGAAAACTGACCCCCCTCAGAACAGTAAAAGGGGCAGTTTTCAGAGTGTTCTAGCTTGGGAGAAGAACAGCATGCGTACATTATGCATTTATCCAGTTAGCAGCCAGATATTCAGCTGGGGTATTCTGGGGGCAGAACAGCACTTATCCAGATAACGCCGATATTCGGCTACCATCTGGATAAATTTAGGACATTTGAAAGGCCGTCCTAAATTTTTCTGCATAGCCTATCAGAATGGTGACTGAATATCGCTGTTATCCAGATACTCAGCGCGGTACATAGTCCAGACACTGGCGTTGAAACGTTGACTGTTCAAATGCTTCAAATATTTTTTTTTCCCTGTTCAGTATTTTAGCTCATGCCTTTCCAGTAGTCGTTCCCAGTGAATTACAATTTATTTATGTTCCTGTTTTCTATTCCACTTTATTTTATTATTTTATTTATTTAACACTCATTTTTATACCGCATCTTCCAGAGATCAGTTGCGGTGTACAAATAACAACAGTCAACAAAGCGAAGTTTGTTTTACATAGAACATCTTAATTTTACATAGAACATCTTAAAATATCGTAAATTAAACAAAGTGAGTTTAAACTGGAACCGTGTTAAAACAATTAACTAACAAAGTGTAGTGTCTATATACATAAGACAATACATAACAGATACAACTATATACATGCTTAGGTATTAGGGCATAAGAGATAGGGTCGTTATTTCGTTAGAGCTAAGTGTGTTGTCCATTTAGGTGGGGGTTTGTGCTTTATGTGGACGGTTACCTGTTTAGCCTTTATCTAAGTTGAGTGCAAGGTTTTCCATGGTATTGTAGTGTTTAGTGAATAGATATGTTTTTAATTTTTTGCGGAATTCCATGATCTCTGTTAGTGAACGTAGATCCTCTGGTAAGGAATTCCAGATAGTAGGGGCTATGTGAGAGAAGGCTCTATTGTTGGTTAATTTATGTGCTTTTATGAAGTCCTTTGGAATCTTTAGTTTATTTAAATGTTCTTTTCTATGAGTAGGCTTAGGTGTTTCTTTGCATATTAGATTACATAGTGTTGTCGGCGCCATGTCGTTTAATGCTTTAAATGAGGTTATTATTGTTTTGTATATTATCCTGCTTTGTATTGGTAACCAGTGAAGGGATGCCATTATTGGTGTTATGTGGTGGAGTGAGTTTATTTTTAGTATAATTCTAGCCGTTGCATTTTGGGCTAGTTGTATTCTTTTAATGTTCTGTTTTGAAATGCCCATAAGTATTAGGTTGGCGAAATCAAAGTGAGGGGTTATGATAGCTTGTGTTATATTAATGAAATCTTGTACAAATACTAGCGGACGTAGTTGTTTGAGAATTTTAAGTTTGAAATAGATTTTCTTTATGGTGTTTCTAACATGGGTTTCCATTGTAAGGTGTGTATCTAGGATAACACCTAGATATCTTATTTCATTTTTTATTTTAATTTCTTGATCTTGTAGTGTTATATGTGTTGGGGGGATAAATGATTGATTTTTTGTTACGATTAGGACTTCGGTTTTAGCATGGTTTATGTGGAGGTTTTGAGTTTTTAGCCAAATTGTGATTTCATTATAGCAGTCTGAGAGGAGTTGTAACGGTAAGTTAGGGATAGTAAATGGTATGTACATCATAATATCGTCTGCATAGAGGTGATATTGTACTCCAAATTTTTTAAAGATATTACAAACCGGTTTTATGTAAATGTTAAAAAGTAGGGCTGATAGTGCAGATCCCTGTGGTAAACCTATTTCTTGGTTATATGTAGTTGAAGTTTGATTACCTATTCGTACATTTTGTGTTCTGTTGTTTAAATAGGAAGTGAACCAATTATGTACTGTAGAGCTTATGCCTATCTGCCTTAAGTTGCTGAGCATTATTGAGTGATGTACACTATCAAAGGCCGCTGATATGTCGATGAAGAGGAGGATGAATGCTTGTTTATGATTGTCGATTCCTCTTAGTAAAGTATCAATTAATAGAAGTCAAAGCGGTTTACATTAAACAATCAACTTTGTATATGGAACATGATAATATGGAGACTGGGAATATTAAATGATGACACCTAATTTTGTTTGCAAAGTTATATCTATTAATTGGGATAGTAAGATTCTATTACAATAGGTGGACTATACAGGTAAATGATGAGTGTTTTCTGCTAGAATGTTAAGTCTCTAGTTACATTGGAGCCATATGGTTAATGTTTGAAATGGTCTAATTGTTTGCGGAATGTTAGAATGTCTTGTATCTCTCTGAGATTCTCAGGCAGCAGATTCCAAAGATCAGGTGCATACATGGAGAAGGTTCTATTACATGGTGTTTGGTTGGCTTTTGTTACTTCAGGTGGTAAGGTTAGCATGTTTTGCATACATTTATGTTTGCTTCTGGTGCTGCTTGCTTGTTGTATGAGGGATTTTAGGTATGCTGATTATTGGTTGTGTATGATCTTGAATATATTTATTATCGATTTATATTTTATCTGGCCTGTTAATGGTAGTCAATGTAATTGTCTGAGTATTGGTGTGATGTGGCTGCTTTTTCTAGCTCCTACTATGATTTGGGCAGCAGTGTTTTGGGCCATTTGAAGCTTATGTAAAGCGTATTTGGGTAGTCCTTGGCAAAGTCAAGGTGTGGGAAGATGAGTGCCTGGAATACTGTGCAGAAGTCATGTTAGTAGCGGTTTTAGGTTTTATAGGAGTTTAATTTTGCTGTATTTGGCTTTGGTTATCTTGTTTATGTGTGAGGTGAAGTTTTTAGATGTTGGTCAGTGTTATCCCCAAGTATCTTATCTCTTGCTTTATTTCTATTCTGTTTTATTGATTCTAATGTTCTGGTGGGGGGGGGGTGTTGAATGCTTTCTTTTTAGAGATGTAAAGCACCTCTGTTTTCTTGTAATTTATTTGAAGTCCATGTTCTGTTAGCCATTGTGGTACAGTAGGTATTTCTCTTTCCCCGGAGAACTTATAATCTAAATTTTGCACCTGAAGCAATGGACGGTTAACTGACTTGCCCTGGGCCTCAAGGAGTGGCAGTAGGATTCAAAGCCTGCTCTCTTTGGTCACCAGGCCTCTGCTCTAACCACCAGGCTGCTGCTGCTCCTCCACTCCATATTTTATTGGTCCCATTCTGCTATTTACAAAAACAAGAAGTGCAAAGTGAGGATTTCAAGCAGAAACCTTTCTCCCTTTGAAAATTAACTACAAGGGACTCAGCCGCAATAGGAGTTCCTGAAAATTGATCCCTTCTTCCTTAGTGTCCTGTGTTCTTAAGACACGCAAGCGATTGTCTGCCTAGCAGCGGCTGCAGTGCGGACAGTGCGCACCCGCTACTAATGGACAGGGTCTCTTTCATTCCTCCTATAGCTGCAGCATAAATCACTGTGGGGCCAGTGCACTAAACTGTGTTAATGTAGCCCTTTAGCATGCGCACAAGTATATGATATGCAGCAACAGCTGTTAACACACATTAGCTAACCTGAATTCTGGTAGTGGAAATGAAGTAATTAAATGCAAAAGTATGCTTAATAGCACATTATCTATTAATGTAACAAAATAACATGCAGTAAAACTCAAAGTATAACCCAGATCCTTTAGTGCAAAAATCTTTTATCTGCACTCCAGGAAGGTGTTGATAAATGTTTGCGTTTAACATACATTGACACACGTACTTTTATATTGTGGTTATTAAAATAAACCTTATTTTACATAGTATGAACACCAGCTGTTAACATGTGTGTTAAACACTGCAGTTTTAACACTGTAGTTTAGTCCTAAAAAATCCATATTCAGAAGATTTACCTGGCAAATGTTTGAGAGTTAACTAGAACAACCTTGAGTTTTAAAATCCCTCTCCTCTGCTAAGTTTTGTCTGGCCAAAATTAGGTGTTTGATAAGGAGTGTGAGAGTGTTTTCAGGAGATAACATTGGCTGGTCAGTATAGGGTGGTCAAAGTTAACTTAGTAATTATTATTGGCCAAATGGCTGTTCAAGAATTAACTAGACAATGTGACCGGTTAACTTTTAAACCAGATATGCGGCTAGAACACATTTGGCTAACTTAATCCAATGACGACCATCTTATCAGGCTCTAAAGGTGCTGATATATAATTTAATTTTTGATAGAATAGCAAAAACGGCCCATGTTTAAAGGGTTCATGTTCCTAAATTTAAGGGTTAAGCTCTTAAATTGATTTCTGTGAACATTTTCTAGAGCAGAGTTCCTAAATTTATGCTTTTAAACTTTCACTAAACTCCTAAATTTAGGTTTCTAAAAAGTGGGTGATAACAGGGGTAGATTTATGGCAGGGAAAAAAGTTAGGAGCTTAGCACTAGGCATTCAAATTAGAATTATAAATTTAGGCAAATGAGCGGAAGGCCTGAACTGAAGTGAATTTTCAGCAGAAGACTTGGGTCTGTTTGATTTAAAATAGGAGACAAATTTAGGGCTTGTCTCTTTTGGAATATCGAGCAAAAACAGTTGATTCCTACTACTATTCAGCACTTGTAAAGTGCCACGCACACACGCAGCACAGCTAACCTACAAGAGGCAGCCAACATACAAGAGACAGTCCCTGCCCGTCAGTCAAGCTCATCGGAGCTTACAATCTAGTTAGAACAGTACATTAGTTAAACAGTATAGAGCATTAGTCAGTTCTGCGCAGGGTATGGTGTGGTATAGTTTGGTCATAAACGATGACGGGGGTTAGGGTAGGATGAGGAAGGAGTCGGGATCTGAATGCAATAGTGAAGAGGTAGGTCTTCAACCTGGATTTGAAGAGGGTCAAGGAGGCTGCCTGGCGCACAAACGCAGGTAGGCTGTTCCAGGCGTAAGGTGCAGCAAGGTGAAAGGAGCGCAGTTGAAAGGCATTGATAGAAGTAATTTGTTAGCGGAGTGCAGATATCGAGAGGGGATGTAGGAACCTTTTGTCCATTTTCACCTTCTATTTAATGTTCATGTATTCTAACCTCTCTTATTTTATCATAAATCACTTTGATATGTGTAATGAAAAGTGGTCTGTGAAATTTTAGTAAATTAAAACTAAAGTTGTCTTTTGCTGCTTCCACTGTTATGAATTGAAGCACTGCTGTGCCAATCCTTGAACCTCAAGTAGAGCTCACACAGACACAAGGGAAGTGCAAGAGGAGTCTGGTTTCCTGTGCTGCTGTGGTTCAGAAGGCCTTAATCAATATTCTGTACTTTGCACCATGTTTCAGGTGCTGGATGTGATCGCCCCCCCCTACACCTCTGACTTTGTGCAGCTCTTCCTTCCCATGCTGGAGAATGACAGCATCGCAGGGACCATTAAAACCGAAGGGGAACATGACCCTGTCACGGAATTCATAGGTGAGTAAGACAGATGCTGTCCTGCTTGGGATCCTAAGGCAGCAATCTCCTGTCCAGTGAATGTGTTCAAGGGACACTTGCCATGGTCGGGCAATACTGATTCATCTTTTATTTCTTTGTTTGAAGCTCACTGTAAGTCAAACTTCATTATGATGAACTGAATAATGTTGAACTGGTTCTGGTTCAGAGTTTGACTGAGAAGCGCAGAAAGAGAACTAGATCTGGCTCTAAGACCTTAGCAGCAGCTCACCAGAAGTACCGAGAATGGACCAAGTGAAGCAGTACGTTGCAGCTGTTGGACTGTGGCTTATTCTAAACCTTGCCCCTGTGCTTTTCCTGCGTGACAGGAGCGTCCAGCGGATGTCCTTTGTATTCATGCAGTTTCACAGAGACGGGACAGGAAGTCTGGCTATCTACTGTATGTGCAATGCAAATCTTGGCAGATGGACATTTAGAGGGTAATTTTATAACACGGGTGCCTAGTTTTAGGCATTCAGAATGTGCCTATGTATTTTATAAAGAAAAGCAGGTGCCTACTTTGCTTTATAAGATAGGGGCTTAAGTGCTCACGTCTAGAGATTTTTGATACTTAAGCAGCCCTAGTGCTGGCATAAATGCATGGATTTCTGGAGAACTTGGATAAGTTATAGTATTTTATAATTTATATACATAAATATGTGCACCGCCCCTGTGAACACCCACACTGAAAATACACATCATCACCCTGACATGCGTACTTAACAGCTGTACTTTTAGCCAGATGTTATTTTAGAAGTCAATGCAAATACACAACCTATGTGAATTGATGGCACTGCCTGTAACATTACCTCCTTAACCAGGGAAGCAGAGTTAACTTGTTTGCCACAGGAATCACTGCTGATCACCGATCCTCCTGGTTTTCTCAGTACAGTCTGTTAGATACTGCAGCAGTGACTGACTACTGATCTCCCTTCATGGTCGGTCAGTCAGTCAATCAGTGGGAGCAGCGCATGAACCCTGCAATTGAATGGTTAATTTCCCTGGGCAGTGGCTGGCTAGGTGGTATGCTTTGTGCCCAGTTAAAGGGTAATTAGAACATTGATGATGAGTTCTTCAGGCGGTAAGAAAATCCATAAAATGTTCCTTTAAATGAAAATATTGTCCTCTTTCAGACCACCTGTATAGCGATTCTTGTTGTCAGCTAATTAAACATTTTGAGAATGATGATGATCAAATGATTTATGCTCCTAACTTTGAGAGCTCTACTTCTAAATTGGCCTCTTTGAAAATGTACTAGTCCTAAGGGGAGACATTTTGTACTAAATTTCACAAACCTAATTTTAGGAGCATAAACAGTGGGTAGCACCAGTGGTGATTTAGGGCAGGGAAAAAATGTTTGGCTCTTAGCACAGCTTTTCAGTACCAGGCAAATTAATGACGTGTCTACATTTATAAGCATAACTTTAAAGCGCCTAAATTAAGATTAATTTTCATCTTAAAACTTGAGGCTCCTAAATTTGTGCCCTCTTTTCAGCCAGACTCAAGTTAGGAGCCTAATTGGGACCTTTGGGGGGAAAGGAGATATGCAGTGGTTGGTTGTCATTTTTATTTATAACCAGATATTCTGGGTTGGGTCATATCAAACAATTGGCACTGAATACCTGATTTCTGCAGTCTGGGCAGCAGCTGACTCTATTGTACAACCATATAACCTTAGCGCAGCTTTTCCCCTGTCCTAACTTTTAGCTAGCCAGTTGCAGTGGGGAAGCAGCCCAAGAGATCAGGGTTTTATGTCCAGTGGCACTCTCTGACCTTGGGCAAGTCACTTTCTCCAGGACCAAGCAGGAAGTCAGTCCTCACTTATGGGTGACGTCGGCGCCGACGGAGCCCTCGCGGAGCAATTTTCCCCAGCTTTCAAAGAAAGCCTTTGGGAATTGCAGCGCGCATGCGCGGTCGTCTTCCCGCCCGAGGGTGCCATCTTAGCCAGTCTTCTTTTTTCCGCGGAGCCCTACAGACGTCCCCGTCTTGTCCCCGCGAAAAAGTCGATTTTCTTCATTATTTTATCCTTATTTCCTTCGGTTCGACGCCGATCCTTTTCCCGCCCGGACTCGCGACGCCGGTCGCGAGTCCTCTTACTTTTTTTTGGTTTTTCTGACTTTGTCAGCTTTCGTTTTCGATTTTTCCCTGGCAGCCCGGTCCTTTGACCTCGCAGGGGCCCTTTTTCCCCCGATGGCTGCCAGTGGCTTTAAGCGGTGTGGTCAGTGTGACCGAAATATGTCACTAACTGACACACACGACTTTTGCCTCCGCTGCCTGGGCCCGGATCATGAGGAACTGATCTGTGGGCCCTGCGGCAAAATGTCCTCAAAAGCGTTGAGAAGTCTGCGGCATCAGCGTGATCGAATCTTCGCTGACCCCAGCCGTACCCGGACCTCGTCGGAGGCCTCCACGTCAAAAGGCTCCAGCTCGGACCGTCGCCGGAGTTCCTCCGACCGGGGTTCTCCCTCCAGGGACCATCGTCGGAAGGTGAAACCCGCGAGGGCGGCGTCGGTGGACGCTCCTGGTTCCGCGAGGGCCAGGTCGCATAGCCCCGACAGCCGCCCCGGGTCCTTGGAGAAGGAACACCTCCCGAAGCGACCTCGCCTGGAGTCGGAGATGCCTGCTCGGGTAAGTCCTGTGGTCCTTCTGGACTCGCCTCCGCGACAGCCGCCGTCGGGGCCCGAGTCGGGGGCTGCTGGGTCACCTGAGCTCGGACTCAGGTTGACGGCCTTGGAGAGCAGACTGTCTGCCTTCATGGACCAGCAGCGGGCACTGCTCGCTGGCTTCGCTGGCGCCGCTGCCCCGACCGCCGGGACATCGACGTCCAAGTCGACCCCGGAGACCGAGCCGATCCTCGAGTCGATGAGAACTCGAGTCGATCCTCGGTCGAGGTCACCCTCGGCCTCCCGTTCGGGACCGAGGTCGCCGACGCCGACTCCCTCGGCGTCGGGGCGGCAGGCGCCGCGCCCTGCCCGGGCCGACCCCACCGAGTCCTCGTCGGAGTCGGTCTGGGAGTCTGAAGAGGAAGAGTCGCCTGATTCTTTCCGGACTCGGTGTGTCCCCTCGGACTCACCGGAGTCCGAGCCTCGGAAGCAGTCCCCCCGGAGGATGCCCGGTTCTCGGACTTCGTTAGGGATATGGCCAAGGCTTTGGCCTTCCCTGCGGATCCCGAGGAGGAGCCTCGAGCCGAAGAGCTCGACGCCCTCCAGTATGACTCTCCCGCGAGGGAACACTTTACTGTACCGGTTCCTCCTATGCTGGAACGACTACTCTTCCGCATGTGGGAGAGTCCGGCCTCCTCGCCGGTCCTGAGCAAGCGGGTCGATTCTATCTATCGGGTCCGCAAGAGCCCTGGCTTCCAAAAGGCACAGCTACCACACCATTCCATGGTAGTGGAATCGGCCATGCATCGTCTTAAGAGCCAGAAGATGCACTCCTCGGTGCCCCCTGGCAGGGAGGCCCGTAACCTGGATGGCCTTGGTAAGAAGTGTTTCCAGGGCTCTATGCTCGCATGTCGTGTCCAGACTTACCAGCTATACATGGGCATGTATCTCCGGGATCTGGCTAAAGAGCTAGCCGGCTTCTCCGCTGGTTTGTCCGAGGAACCCTTGCGGAGGTTCCTGGCCTTGTCCACTGGCATTCGGGAATGCTCAAAGTTCATGTCCCGGGCAGCCTATGATGGCTTTGAAGCGTCGGCTCGAGTGGCCGCAGCCGGCATCGGTGCCCGCCGACAGGCTTGGCTTCAGTCGTCAGACCTTGAGCCCTGGGTGCAGGACAAGTTGGTCGAAGTCCCCTGCCGAGGCGAAAACCTCTTTGGCAAGCCCATGGCGGAAAAGGATGCACAAATTGAGACTGAGACTCTCACCAGGACCAGGCTTTCTAGGAAGACCTCCGCCCCTTCCCAGAAAAAGAAGGGCTCGGGGAAAAAGTCCTTTTACCCGAGGAAGGCGGCTGCCTACAAACAATACCCCCATTATCAGGCCCCTGCAGCTCCCCAACAGGGCCAGCAGGCCAAGGGACGGGGTAACGGGTCCCGTAGGCAGCAAGCCCCCAAGCCTGCACCACCAGCCCCTGCTCAGCAGGGTGGGGGTTTTTGACTCACTAAGCATAGCCTTTCCCCCCCCGCTGGTTCCTCCCAGCACCGGAGGCCGGCTGGTTCACTTCGCCCACAGGTGGTCCAGCATCACCGCAGATGCCTGGGTGCTTCAAGTCGTGCGAGAAGGCTATCTTCTCCACTTCCACCAGGTCCCTCCCTCCTATTTTCCGGGAGAACCTCCGCGACCCCCTTTGCACAGGGAATTACTCCTTCAGGAGTTAGCAGGTCTTCTGCAGGAACAGGCGGTGGAACCGGTGCCACACCACCTGAGAGGTCAAGGCTTTTATTCCAGGTATTTTCTGATACCAAAGAGAACAGGGGGCCTCAGACCCATCCTGGACTTGCGCAACCTCAACAAGTTCCTTGTGCGGGAGAGGTTCAAAATGCTTACCCTTGGAATCCTTCTGCCCTACCTCCAGCAGGGAGATTGGCTATGCTCCTTGGATCTAAAGGATGCCTACATGCACATCCTCATCCACCCAAGCCACCGCCAATACCTAAGGTTTGTGGTGGCAGGAAATCATTACCAGTACAGAGTACTGCCCTTTGGCCTGTCCTCCGCACCGCGAGTCTTCACAAAATGTCTCGCGGTCGTGGCGGCCCATCTCCGGCTTCACGGCCTCTATGTCTTTCCGTACCTCGACGACTGGCTCATCAGAGCAGCGTCCGCTCGGGAGGTCACCAACGCCACGCGCCGCACGGTGACTCTCCTGCAGCACCTGGGCTTTGTTATAAACTTCGCAAAGTCCACTTTGCTCCCCTCACAGGATCTCGAGTTCATCGGCGCAAGGCTGCACACTCCTCAGGCACGAGCGTACCTCCCGCTCGACAGGGCTCAACGGCTCATGGACCTAGCTGACCGTTTTCCGCAGCCAGCCCCTGGTCTCCGCCAGGCGCTTCCTGAGACTACTCGGCCATATGGCTTCCACCGTCCATGTGACCCCCAATGCCCGCCTAAATATGCGGTCTGCTCAATGGTGTCTCCGCCAGCAGTGGCGACAAGCCACAGGCGGCCTAGCAGACCTAGTGCGCGTCTCCGAGCCGCTGATCTCGTCTCTCCGGTGGTGGCTCCGGCAGCTGAACCTGATATTCGGAATGCCTTTCCAGTCACCTCAGCCGACCCGGGTGCTGACCACCGATGCATCCCTCCTGGGCTGGGGAGCACATTGCCAAGAGGCACGTACTCAGGGCCTCTGGACCACGTGGGAGTCTGCTCAGCAGATCAACTTCCTGGAGCTCAGGGCGATCCGCCTAGCTCTCAAGGCCTTCTCCCACCTGACTTCCCACCAGTCCGTCCTTGTCCAGACGGACAATCAAGTCGCCATGTTCTACGTGAACAAGCAGGGGGGCACGGGCTCCTTCCTCCTCTGCCGGGAGGCACAGAAGCTCTGCTCTTGGGCCGTCAGTCACGGCATTCTCCTCAAGGCAGTTTATCTCCCGGGCCACGAAAATTGCCTTGCGGACAAACTCAGCAGGGTCCTCCAGCCGCACGAGTGGCGTCTGGATCCCTTGGTAGTTCAGAAGCTCTTCCTCAAGTGGGGCCTCCCCACGGTGGATCTCTTTGCCAGTCCTCACAACCGGCAGCTTCCTCGCTTCTGCTCTCGTCAGCCACACCCCCTTCGGGTTGCGGCGGACGCTTTTCTGATCTCATGGTCGGGGAGCCTTCTGTACGCTTTCCCTCCCATCCCGCTAGTCTCTCGGACTCTTTTCAAGGTTCTCCGAGACAAAGCCTTCATGATCCTGGTGGCCCCTCGCTGGCCCAGGCAGCCGTGGTTTCCGCTCCTACTGCAACTGGCGGTGGAGGATCCAATCCCTCTGGGGGTACAACCGGATCTCCTCACTCAGGATCAGGGGTCCCTACTGCACCCCAACCTCAGGTCTCTCAACCTCATGGCCTGGCTGCTGAGAGGGTAGTCCTTGCTCCCCTTCTCCTGCTGGCGGAGGTGGAGGAGGTCGTCTTGGCTTCGCGACGGCCTTCTACCCACAAATGCTACGCCCTTACATGGCGTCGCTTTGCAGTCTGGTGTACCCAACAGTCTCAGGATCCCTTCTCCTGCCCGGTGTCGGTGATCTTGCAATACTTGCTATACCTCTCTACTCTGGGACTTAAGTCCAACTCCGTCAAAGTTCACCTCAGTGCTCTTTCAGCACATCATGTGCCGGTGGACGGCAGACCTCTTTCCAGCGACCCTCTCATAGCGAGGTTTCTCCGAGGTCTCCTTCTACTTAAACCACCTCTGCGCCCGCCAGCGCCTGGCTGGGATCTGAATGTGGTTTTACAGCGGATCACCTGTCCGCCTTTTGAACCTATGGCTACCTGTTCTCTCCGTTTTCTTTCTTGGAAAACATTGTTCTTGATAGCCCTCACTTCCGCTAGACGCGTAAGTGAATTGCAGGCCCTCGTGTCTGATCCCCCTTACACTCGGTTCTACAAAAATAGGGTAGTCCTACGGACTCACCCAAAATTTCTGCCTAAAGTGGTCTCCCCTTTTCACATCAATCAGGAGGTGGTACTTCCGACCTTCTTTCCCAGACCACACTCCAGCCGAGCTGAAACGGTCCTCCATACCCTGGACTGTAGAAGGGCTTTGAACTTCTACCTTGACCGTACGCGGGAGCACCGTAAAGCTGCTCAGCTTTTTGTGTCTTTTGACCCCAATAGATTGGGGCTCCCGGTCTCCAAGCGTACTCTGTCCATCTGGGTCGCGGACTGTATCTCTTGGGCTTATGGGGCAGCCGGACTCTCCTTAGAAAGCCGAGTCACGGCTCATTGCGTTCGGGCAAAGGCTACGTCAGTGGCTTACCTCCGCTCTGTTCCGCTGGCAGACATCTGCCGGGCCGCTACTTGGTCTTTGAGCCAGACTTTTGCGGTCCATTACTGTCTCGAGAGGGAGTCCTGCAGGGACAGTGCTTTCGGACAGGCAGTCCTCCGTAATCTCTTTGAGGTCTGAGCAACTCCTACCCTCCATCCCGGATGTGGGCTACCGGTGGGTGATAATTCAGCGAAGATTCTGTCCTTCTGTGCTGCTGAGCTAGAGGGAGCTCATTTTTGTGCTTAGGGTCTCCGGTAGCCTTGAGCTTGGGAGTCCCATAAGTGAGGACTGACTTCCTGCTTGGTCCTGGAGAAAGCGTAGTTACTCACCTGTAACAGGTGCTCTCCAGGAGCAGCAGGAATCAGTCCTCACTACCCTCCCTCCTCCCCTTGGAGTTGCAATCGTCTGCTTATGTTCTTTTTGCAAATTTTTATGCTGTCTTTTTTTAGCTATGTCATCTGACTGGCTAAGATGGCACCCTCGGGCGGGAAGACGACCGCGCATGCGCGCTGCAATTCCCAAAGGCTTTCTTTGAAAGCTGGGGAAAATTGCTCCGCGAGGGCTCCGTCGGCGCCGACGTCACCCATAAGTGAGGACTGATTCCTGCTGCTCCTGGAGAACACCTGTTACAGGTGAGTAACTATGCTTTACCCTCTATTGCCAGGTCTTTTCTTCTGGGGCAATCCACTTGTGGTCCTACCTTGCCAAGAAAACCCAGGAGTCAGGAATGACTTGATGGCACTTTATAATTTAAAAAAACCAAAAAAAAAAAAAAAAAGCAGCCAGCTAGTCTGTTAGTGGATCGATATCACTGCTGCCTCTACTCTGTTCCTGGGCTGCCCCCTCACTAACTGGTGAGTAACAGGGTATTTAACTGGGTTAGGAGAGAGATTCAGCAGTTTTTGTGCCTCTGGCTATCCCAGTGACTGGATTTTAGCCAGTTAGCTGACTGACTAAAACATTTTGAACATGCTCTCCCTTTTGTGTCTATTTTTGAAGTAACTCTTCTGACTATTGGAAAGCATCCTTCCCTTGCATCAGTTTGTAAGGTCTGGTCATTTATGGCATGGATCCAGCAGTGTAAATATGCCCATGCCCCTATCTCTGCTGCCATGTTACCACACAGCACACACCCCCCCCTCCCCTTAAAGGAAGTATTGGCTTCAGGAATAATGGTTGCAACTTCTGGGAGTATGACAGGTTTACTGTGCCAGTCAGTGAAGGGCAGCAGGCACAGTCTGCAAAAGGTCCCTCCCTATGACAGCTACATCCTTAGAATAATATTTTGGAGGTTGAACTGTTGGCACCTGCTAATAGATAACCTATGTTGTAGAAGCTGTTTCTTACCCCCCCCCCCCTGAAATAAAGCTCAAACTTGTTAATGAGACTGCTTTATTAGACTAACCTGAAACTTGGGACTGGCTTTCCAGACCTCTGCTTCCTTCTTGGGGGCCATGGAGAAATGAAACCTCAGCATCCACAACTGAATATAAAGTAATACATCATACTGCAGATAAAACTGAACAGACCCTTGTTAACTATGATACAGTAGATATGTACCACAAGAGATGATCTAAGAAAACATCTTAAGAACACTGAAATCTATGCTTGTTACAAACTGAGGTAGGAAGCAGGACCATACCCCAGCCTTTCCCAAATGTGAAAAAGAAGCATCAATTACATTTGAAGATAGATGAATTCAGGACCTGCAATTTCATGTATCCATGTTACCCCACTTATCCTCAAGCCAGCATCTGCTTTTACACATAGAAGGTAAGGGGTTTTCAGGCCTGCTTGAGGTACATAACAGACTTCTGTAAAATAACCTGACCATATACATATGGAGAAGTGCATCACCCAGAGGTAGGCCCAGGGACAGAGGCACATGATACAATACAAACACAGAGGAGTTTTATAGCCTCTTCAGAGCAGGTGTAAGTTTGTACAGATGTATATGCTACTGGGGCTAGTTCCAGATGACTAACTCAGAAAGATACACAGGCACACATGTTACCTTGATAAAATAGGGTACTGCTATAGAAGTCCAAAACCATGCCTGTTAAAATTACCTCCATCGTGGCCTGTAGCATGAAATACATAGCAGTAAGCCAAACGTAATGCTTTACAAGTCTATAACAAAATTGTTTTCTTTAACATGAAAGCTACAGCAGCAGATGTTCTCAGGAGAAAGAAAACAGGGTCGATAAAGCTGCTGCGATTCCAGTAGCATCCTGTGGTGCATGGCACCTGTCCCTTGACTTCCAAGTCCCTGCTCTTGCCCTGGTGTCCTACACTGAAAACTTGCTGGAGTTTGGTTCTTGCCTGTAGCTTCAAGAGTCAAAGTAGTGCTTCACTCTAGTTTGCTTAAAGCAACAAAACAGTACATTTAATTCTAAAATTCCTGGCACATGTATAGGTATGGCAGCAAAGGGAGGTAGGATTTGATGAATTCAAACTTCCTTTTAATCATGGTATTTCTACTTACCCTGAGGAATGTGAACATTGGTTGTTATAACAAACAGGTTTCTATACTTTACATAGTCCTAACTGCAATAAACGAGTAACATTAGCATGGAATAGTTTCAAAAGGTACATGGTCAGCCTATAGGAGCTCTGATTTTAAAAAAAAAAAAAGATATTATTGCCAAAATGTGAGTATTCATGTGTTTGTGACAGAGGGTGAAGCAAGTTTCTCAGAAATAAATTTTAAAAGCATAAGGAAAAGTAGTATTGACTTGTATGCAGACAAGAGTCCATTTAAATGATGTCAGTCCTCAAAAGCAAGAGCTTAGTCAGCCATAAAATAAAAAGAAGCCTTATAATGAATAGTGGTATATTCAGGATCTGTCTGGCAATGGGCCAGAGAGCTGATGACTGCACATGCTCCAATAAGCCTACATGTCCTTTCCCCTTGATGTGTCGATTACAAGAGATTGGTATTTAATACAGATTATCTTTTCAATCAGATTGTGTGTCATATCAGGGATCCCTCAGTGGTGGAACATCAAAGGGGAACAAGGCTCACCCCAAGATGGCAGTTCTAATTCCACACCCATGGGTACTAAGGCATCCTCAATAAAGACAACTAAATGAGTGGATTTTCTAGAATCTACCTCGGCTGTGGAGGCTTTAAAATCATGTTTTGGAAGTACAAAATCCAGTACTGTTTAAGGTATCATGGCATCCCCATAGGCACAGTCCTCTTCAATTGCAAGGTTGTAATCTGCTCCTTTTCCTCCTTTATAAGCACTGGTTACAATCCTCAGCCAGCCCTTCTCACCCTACAGGACAGAAAAGTGTTTAAATAAGTGCTGTCAAAGGAGGCAACAGCTGTAAAACTTCAATCACAAAGGGTTTGTAGTCTTTGTATGCATTAGAGATTTCACAAATTTTACTTTCTCCAGAAGTCTTGCTGCAGAGGTACCTCAAGGAAGCGGCTTTAGCCAATGCCGACTCAATGGTATTCTCCAAGATCTATTTGCCAGGTGGGAGGATAATCTGGTACGTCCTCAGAGGGGGTTTAGAGTCTTGCAGTCTCAACCAGGTTTTATCCTTGCACAGTTTTTGGAGGACTCACAGGATGTAATTACCACCAGGGCTACTCTTTTGGTTACGTTCCTTGCAGGACAGGACCAGTGTTTAAAAGTTACTTTAAGAAGAAAGCGTTTGTTTTTTTGTAGTGCACATATTCTGTTATTTCCAGATGTCTTGAGGGCCACCCAGTTGCATAGAAGGGTATGGCATCCTTTTTTTCTACGTTATCCCTGTAGGTATTTAGCCATGCTCAGGGGTGGCCCAAGGGGGGAGTGTGGGGCCTCATTTGCATAAAGTTACCATACACTAACTTTTAGTAAACATGCCTCTTAATGAGTGCGTGGATAAAGAAAGACTAAAAGATTTCTACATTACTATAATCCAGTGCCAACCGCCAGGCACATTAGGAACTACTACAAACACTGACCATTTAGAACCCATAGCAAACCCGCCGTATCATAACAGCACTACCAGGACTCACAAAGCACCATACCCTACCTATCAAAAGGCAACACTGCAAATATTAAACCAATACATTTCAGAGAATAACAATACATGACCTACTGGGGAAAGAGAACAAGTGACACTGTAAAATAGGCATTACATAAACAGAATACCTCAGCTCAGTTACACATGCAGAACATAGACCATCACTAAACAAGTAATCACAATTTAGAAACAGGAAGACAATAATTAAACTGGGAACCCCAAAAGCCAAACTTGCAATGTACAACACCACTAGAAATAAAACTATAAATTAATTTCCTCTTGTACTAAACAAAGTGCAGATGTTAATGATGCACATTTCCCAGAGCTGACATATTCCAGTTACTAAATTCAAAATAAATATCTTTCTACCTTTTGTGCATTTTTTTTTCAGTTGCAATTGCTCCAGCCACTTTCTTCTTGTTTCTTCTGCTAACTCTCCATCGTCTGCTGTCCCTTTATGTTTATTGAGTTGCTTAATAGACTGCCCATCACAACAGCATCTGAGCAGTTTACAAAATACAATTAAAGACTACTGAGGAAAATAGGAAGAGAAAACCAGTTACACAATATTTAACTGCCCAATATTTAACTGCCCGAAAGACACTAAGAGAGGTGGTGGAGTCCTTATGACCAAAAACAGCCTCAACATGACCACAAGCATTTGCACAAATACTGACAATGTAGACTTAATTAAAATTGAAAACAGATACACTGCAACCTGTCTTCTTTATTGCCCTCCTAACAACAATCACCTCAATCTGACCACCATACTTTAATCAGCCTGTGCCGCCCCAACAAAAAAAACAAACATCATACTGGGAGATTTCAATCTAGCATCACTCCCACCACAACAATTCAGACTTCCTGGACGATCTAGATTTCATCCAGATAATGAACCACCCAAACATATCAAAGGAAACACCCTCGATCTAATTTTTTGCCCTAGATCACTCACTACCCACCCATGCTTCACATATCCTACTGCCAACCCAGTACCTTGGTCAGATCATTTCATAATAGGAATGTCTGCCATTATACCCCTATCAACAGTTGCAGAAAACATAACACCCCTTCCTACCCCCAATATTCAGACACTCTGACAAAGGCACATTCCTCTCTGATAGGCCCCACCCCTTCTCCACACCCAACCCCTCGACCTTAATGAGGAAATAGAGAACTGGATATCAACTATAAATAAAGCAGCTAAACCCACCTCCCTGCTAAAAAAAAAATCACACAAAAAACAAACTGAGAAATGGTACACCGAAGACCTCTATAACCTCAAAAAGACCCTACGCAAGTTAAAAAAAAAGTGGAGATCCTGCAAAGTAAAGTACATTACCTCACAACATTAAACTCCTACAAGGAAATCTTGAAGCAAAGAAAGTTCATCACACTAACAAACAAGGCGATTAATCGCCCCAGGGAACTTTTTGATATCGTCAAATCCCTAACCAAAACGCATACAAACAAGCACTACAGACATTAGCACACAATCCATAGCAGACCACCTGGCACTCAAGCTAAAGAAAAAACACCCCCTAATACTCACCCTAGTAATGACCCCATGATGGTATCTAACACCCTGCACAACTTCTACCTGATTGGGGAAAAACAGCTCCTTGAAACCATCACCAAAATCAACACTACAACCTCTTACTTAGACCCCTGTCCAGTATCCTGGATTACAGCAGTAAAAGTTGAACTAGCCCTGGTGATACTGAACTTAGTAAATCAATCCCTCCTCCAAGGTATACTGCCCGACACCCTAAAACTATCATCTGCCCCATACTAAAAAAACAAACACACTCATCAAAAATGATCCTTCTTCATATAGGCCGATAGCCAGTATCCTGTTTGTAGCAAAGATTATTGAGAAGGTAATCCAACTCCAGGACTACATGGACACCCACGTACCACTAGATCCTCAACAATATGGTTTCTGCCCCTATCACAGAGTGGAAACCCTCCTCATAGCATTATTTGACACCCTCATATGCAGTTTAGACAACCCCAACCAAGCTTACATCATGGGTGTTCTTAGACATCTCATCAGCATTCAACAATGTCGACCATGCTGTACTCCTATCAAGATTGGCTCACATACGCATTGCAGGAATGGCGCTAAAATGGTTCCAATCCTATATCTCCAATCGCTCCCAATTTGTAAGAATTAACCATGATATCTCCACCACCTCCCCCCCCCCCCCACCCCTGAGAACAAGGAATACCCCAGGGTTCAGCCCTATCTGCTCTCTTATTTATACCTGCAACCGATATGCGATATAGTCACCAAATACAAAGTCAATTTCCACATATATACAGACGATATAATGGTCTATTCCCTGACTGACATAAGAATCGGCAATTTACCATTACTACTGACTGCATAGATGAAGCTGAATCCTGGCTCAGCAAAAACAACTTACAAATCAACTTTAAAAAGCAGAAATATAAATCGCCACAAGAAACCAAAAGTACACCCCCCCCTACCTCATTCAAATTACACAACTTAATCTTGCCTGTCAAGCAAGAAATCAAATACCTAGGGGTCACTGACAAGGCCTTAAACAGGGCATCACATATCAAACTCACTGCCAGAACAATACTCTATAAACTAAAAACTATCCAACACCTGAGACCAATCCTAGACCCTCACGACTTTTGCACAATAGTTCAAGCACTAGTTAACCCCCATCTGGATTATTGTAATAGTATTTTACAAGGTCTACCAAAGAAGTCCATTCACACTCTCTAGCTTGTCCAAAATGTATCCGCCAGGATAATAGCCAAGACCAATCTGTCTGAGCACATTACCCCCATATTATATAACCCTCACTGGCTCCCAATAACTTCCAGAATACAATACAAGCAAATCCTCACTGCTTTTAAATTGTATAACGATATCTCCCCCTCTTACCTCGCCACTATAATTAAAGCACAAACCAACATCAGACACAAGCGAAAGTACGCTCAAAACCTTCTGCAAGTTCCAACCCTAATACGCATAACGAAACAGCACACAAATAATAGGGCATTCAGATACACAGCCCTTATACTTTGGAATGCCCTCCCTGAACAAATCAGAGCTATCAAAGATCTCCTAACTTTTCACAAGGAACTGAAAACACACCTTTTCTCACAATATTATAATACTCACCTTATAAACAATACATCCAATAACTCCACCCTCCCTTCCACCCCAACAGTCTAACACATCTCATTTCCCTACATTTAACTCATTGTATATAGCTAAGAAAATCCAGCCATCAACATGCCTCTGTTATTAGTGTGCACTAGTATGCATATAGTTATTGTTCTAAGTTCCTTGTTTAAATTGTAATGGTTAAACATGTTCCACGTAACAATGTGTTATAGTTCCATGTAAACTGCCCCTGATCACTGGAAGGGGCGGTATAAAAAAAAACATTCAAATAAGTAAAATAAAGTTTTTATTTCAGTACTCTCCGCAGTTGCAGGCATTCCTAGCTGATAAGGAGAAAGAGGCAGGGTAGTGCGAGTCTTTAGGTGGGAAAGAAATTGTAGCTGAGATTTTGGAGCTTACTCCTATGTTTCTTTTGATATAAGTTCTTTTTATCCATTAGTCTACATTGTGGGGAGATAAGACATCTCAACACAGGAAAAAATAATTACATATTTATTATTTGATGTTTACTGATCATAGTTCCTATATGCTTGCTTTGTATTTCAAAACATCGTTAATAGCTTGTGAAATTTTTTTTTTAGTTTTCATAAGTGGACAGGGCTGGCTTAACCATTAGGTAGACTAGGTGTTCACCTAGGATGATAGCTTCTGGGCCAGCAGCTGCACAAACGCAAAGAATCATCAACTTGGCCTATTTGAAAACTGCAGATAAAAATACATTTACCTGGATAAATGACTTTTGGAAATTGCCCTCAAGGAGAGTAATTTTAGAAAACAGTTGTGCGTCTAAAACACTATTTTAAGAACATAAATGAGCTCTTAAAGAGCCTGTGTAAGCCAGCACAAACCTTTGCAGTAGACATGCAAGCAGTGCAGTCAGTCGGGCCGGGATTTGGTTCAAGGTGTTGGCACCCTAGGCAAATCTTAAGCCTTATACCCCGACTATCAGTATCTATTGTTTAGCTTTAAATGCCTTGTTCTTTCCCTTTGGCCGCCCACCCCCACCACCCTAGGCAGCTGCCTGGTTTGCCTAATGGTGGGGCCAGCAAAGTACACATGTATTTTAGGAAATATATGCTGATATGTCCACATGATCTGTATGGGATTTACAGGCTTAAAATAGGCATTATTCTCCTGTCTACACCATGGGACAAGCACAGAGGATCTCTAAAGGAAAAAAGGGGACTATTGTCATGGTTGATATGGAAGGGTAGATTAGATAGAAACAGGACAGCAGAAAAAGACCACATGGCCTATGTGTGTTTTCATCATTACTTCCCTAGTCCCCTGTTTTCTTAGTAGATTGTAAGCTCTGTGGAGCAGGAACTGTGTTTGCGTATGCCTGGTACTGTTATATAAACATTTAGTAGATGGGTGAAGTGACAAGGCAAAACATTTTTGGTTCGTTTTAGACTTTTGCCCAATTTTGGGGGGTGTTTTATCATTTTGCTTTAGACATACAGTTTGATAAATATTTTTTAACATGCTTTAGAATGTCTTAGTGCACGCAAAGATTAAATCAATTTTGCAGGCACTAATTTTTTTAGGGTACGCTGACAAATGCACATTCTTAGTGTATATACACAAAATAAAGTTTAATATGTAACAGCATGTGTTTTTACAGGATTGTTCTGGGAGGGGTGCTGTTGGAATGATCACGATCGTGAACAAAAACCTCAGCAGCAAGGCTGGAGTCAGAGATTATAGGGGGACTTTCAAAGCATTTAAGCCAATTAGCAGATCAGTTAATTATCTAAACTACAGCAATCCCAATAATCAGTGGCATTATTTGGAAAGTGCTACTCAATATTGCCACAGACTGCACACAAATGCCTGGTTAAAACCAGGGTGGTATATAGGTGGATCGGGGGTGGGCCCAGTTGCTCTCTCATCAGCTGCTAACCGGATCGCTAAACTAGTTAAAATTAAGACAGATCCATGGCTGTCAGAACTTCAACCGGTTTTTGCCATCCAGTTAGGGGCTGAATATTGCTGCTGAATGGACAGAGATAGCGCTTCTGTCAAAACTAGTTGTCCAGTTTTCCCTGCTAAATAATGTCCTGTAGCTGGAGCCCTAAAATGCAGAGTGGCTTTAGTCAAGACTCCTCTGTCCTACAAGTGTTTGGCCTGAGCAGCAATCACACATAGCTCACGCAGCCATGAAATACAATATTTTGTCACTGGACATCAACGAGCACATGAAATGCAACCATGGCTGGCCCATCCACTAGGGGCAGCAGACATCCTTGGACCAGCTGAGAACGCAACCCAATAGATTAGGGTCTCAAGCCTGCCCCCAAATGGTTCCTTGCGACTCAAGCTGAGATGCACCACCATGAGCCTCCGAGGAAAGGTGTGAGCTGTCCATGTGTTCCCACACACTGTCTACCCCCATGACATTATGGCATCGCATCATTAGACAACACTGTCCAGCTCTACAGTTTCCGCTACCCCCGATCCATGGCATAATTACAAGGATCAATGAATCAAACAGATCGGGCACTGATCATTTTGGTCAGATGCTACTCACCCAGGACTCGCCCCATGAGTTGCGGACAATCCAGTACTCCTGCCCATTCTCTTCGACGCCCCAACCAGCCACCGATATTATGTGGTTGATGGAAGGTGTTAGATTATATTCTGTGTAAAGTCCCCCAGTGTACGCATCCAGCTTTGGGGTGGCCATTATTCCACAGCTAAAACGCAAGCAAATATTATGAGAAATTTCATTTCAAAACGTAAACAAGAGACAATATTTCCTACTATGATGGAAAGGGCAGAGTCAAACTCAACAGGTTTTGGCTCCATTTCAATTCTCTTATTTTCATTTCTGGGATCCCAATATAACCACTATCACTTCCCTATCTTTCCCACTGCCCTCCATTTGTTTTCCATCTCAAAATGAATGGTACTGATATTTAAGAGTTAAAGATAGGAGAATATGGCATCCCACTATATCCTCCAAAGCTCCTTCATGTACCCGACTACAAACACATTTTCTAAAACCCTAGGTGTCTTCAGAAACTGCACAAGCACTGAGTTGGGTTTCAGTGGACGTCTTTGGACAGGGAAAGGCACTGAAGAAGCTTTGGTGGGAGTGGCCAACTTGGATTTAGTAGCAGTTACAGAAACATGGTTCACAGAAAACCATGATTGGGATGTAACTATACCTGGCTATACTTTATTCAGAAAGGACAGGGTAGGAAGAAGGGGAGGAGGAGTGGCACTATAGGTAAAAACTACTATTAAAGCTTTGGAATTACAGAGCTTAAAAGGGAGAGAGGAGGCATTGTGGGTTAAACCAGAAAGAGGGAAAGAAAAATCTATTTGCACTGGTGTGATATACAGACCTCCCTCACAAGAGGAAGAGGTGAACAGAGAGTTAATTGAAGACATACGCAGCATTGCTAGGAAAGGGGAAGTGCTACTGATAGGAGATTTCAAATTGCCAGATGTTGATTGGCACATTCCTGCTGCAGTATCATCTAGAAGTAAGGAGATCCTGAATTCTCTACAGGGAGAACTATTCAGGCAATTGGTAACAGACCCCACATGTGAAGGGGCCATACTGGACTTGGTGCTTACCAATGGTGAAAGTGTTTCTGATGTTATAGTGGAAGATCATTTTGCATCCAGTGATCACCAGATGGTGTGGTTCAGTATTAGGACTAGGGCTGTTAGAATCCATTCAAAGGTGAGGATCTTAGACTTTAGGAAGAAAAACTTTGCCAAGATGGGCCAGTACCTCAGGGAGTCGTTAGCGGGGGATGTAGAAAAGCAGTGGGCAAAACTGAAAGGGGATATTTTAAGGGCAACCAACCTTTTTGTTAAAATGGTAAATAAAGGTAAAAGGAAAAGGAGACCACTATGGCTTTCAAAAGAAGTAGCTGAAAAGGTGAAGAAAAAGAGGGAGGCCTTCATGAAATACAAAAGATCAGAGAGAGAGGAAGATAGGCATTTATATTTGGAAAAACTTAGAGAAGCTAGCAAAGTAATCAGGAAATCAAAGATTCAAAAAAGAGGAGGAAATAGCCAATGCAATAAAATGGGGGGATAAGACATTTTTCAGATATGTTAGTGAGAAGAGGAAGGGCAAAAGTGGTATTGTCAGACTCAAGGGTGAAGGGGGAGGAATATGTAGAAGCAGATGAGGATAAAGCGGAATTGCTTAACAAATATTTCTGTTCTGTGTTCACAGATGAAGAACCAGGAGCAGGACCTCAGAAAACACCCACAAACAGGAACAGAAGCGTAGGACATCTTGAACAATTTTCAGAAGACTGTTCGTGAGAAACTAGCTCAATTTAAAGTAGACAAAGCGATGGGACCGGATGGGATACACCCTAGAATACTGAGGGAACTTGGGGACGTTCTAGCAGCTGCACTGACTGACCTTTTCAATGCCTTGTTGGAGTCGGGAGTGGTGCCAAAAGACTGGAGAGAGGCTCATGTGGTGCCTTTACACAAAAGCGGAAGGATGTGGTTGAAAACTACAGGCCAGTTAGTTTAACTTCGGTGGTGAGTAAATTATTGGAAACGCTGCTGAAAGAGAAAAATGGTGAGATTTCTGGAGTTCAGCAGATTACAGGATCCGAGGCAGCATGGATTCACCAGAGGCAGGTCTTGTCAGACAAATCTGATTAATTTCTTTGACTGGGTGACCAGGGAGTTGGACCAAGGTAGAGCCCTAGATGTGGTATATTTAGATTTCAGTAAAGCCTTTGACACCGTTCCTTACAGGCGACTTATAAACAAACTGAGCACCCTAGGGATGGACCCTAAAGTTACTGCTTGGGTTAGAAATTGGTTGGGTGGGAGACGACAAAGAGTACAGGTAAATGGAGCTCATTCTGAGAAGGTTGTTACCAGTGGTGTGCCCCAGGGATCTGTCCTTGGTCCGATTCTTTTTAACATCTTTGTTGGTGATATAGCGGAAGGGCTGTCAGGTAAGGTTTGCCTCTTTGCGGATGATACCAAAATCTGCAATAGAGTAGACACCCAGGCAGGTGTAGATAACATGAGGAGGGATCTAGCTAAGCTTGAAGAATGGTCTAGAATTTGGCAGCTGGGATTTAATGTTAAAAAATGTAAGGTCATGCATTTGGGCATCAGCAATCCAAGGGAGCAATATAGTATAGGGGGTGAAGTACTTTTGTCTACTAAAGAAGAGTGGGACCTAGGCGTGGTTGTGTCTGATGATCTAAAAGTAGCTAAACAGGTAGAAAAGGCGACGGCAAAAGCTAGAGGGATGCTTGGGTGCATATGGAGAGGGAATAGCTAGCAGAAAAAAAAGGAGGTGATAGTGCCTCTGTATGGTTCAACCTCATTTGGAGTATAGTGTGCAATTCTGGAGACCGCACCTTCAAAAGGATATAAACAGGATGGAGTCAGTACAGAAGATGGCTACTAAAATGGTTAGTGGTCTTCATTAAAAAGCATATGAGGACAGACTTAAGGATCTTAATATGTACACCTTAGAGGAAAGGCGGGATAGAGGTGATATGATTGAGATGTTTAAATACCTCCGTGGCATAAATGTTCAGGGAGAGAGCCTCTTTTAATTGAAAGCAAGTTCTGCTACTAGGGGACATGGGATGAGGGTGAAGGGGGATAGATTCAGGAGTGATATGCGGAAATATTTCTTTACGGAAAGAGTGGTGGATCCGTGGAATAGTCTCCCAGTGGAGGTGGTAGAGATGAGGACAGTATCTGAATTCAAAAAAGCATGGGACCAACACAGAGGATCTCTAAAGGAAAAAAGGGGACTCTTGTAGTTGTTGATATGGAAGGACAGACTAGATAGGCCATGTGGTCTTTTTCTGTCATCATATTTCTATGTTTCTAAGATTTAGTGTAAAGTGGCAATCTGCATTGACCAGCAAGGTAGGAGAGAGTAACTGTTCATATGATACCCCCTCCCCTTTTTTTTATATATGGGCTGCAAGCACAATTTGCAAAGTATCTACAGACCATTCATTTTCAGAGTCTTTCCAACTGATGTTCAGCAATTAAAATTACACAAATAAACCTGTTGATAAATTACCAGCTTTTTCATACCCCACTAAATCCTAGAGCTTATTTAGTGATGCCCCACACAACATGAAAAAGCAGGTATGGCTTTAGGAAGGTTCAAGGTGGCCCCCTGTCCAAAGGAGAACAGGGATAACCTCATGATGTTAGGGTCTGTAATAAGATGACATGGGGCGGGAAAGAGGGAACTTTCTTGTCACCTGATGGGACCATTAGCATAGATCTCTGCCATCATCTTCTCCCTGCCGCTGACAGAACCATAGTCCCCCACTTTCCACAGAGTATAATTCTGTATAGAATGACACTGGCCAAAGGTTACACACGTTCCACACTGATTAAACTTGTTGCACTCTGTCAAAAAATAAAAGCAGATCGTATAATACCAGAACTGAAACCAAGCCACACAGTACAACCATCATAACTTTCAGCCTTTCACTGGACAAATTATTATGACAAAGTATAACTACAATGAATGAGCGATGTCCAGTGCATATTTATGGTAAAGTTATTTCCATCTGAAATTGGGACTTCTTCCTGGTCACCTTTTGACTCCTTTTAGCCCCTATCTGAAGCCAAATATGAAGTGCGGATATCATGCCATGTTTTTATAAGGGGATGGGATGCACCAGGGACCGACATATGCCAGCCTCAAAATTGAGGAGAAAAACATTTTTAGCATTAATTTTCTTCTTCAGAATAATGCACAGGTGCTACAGAACCACATGATCCATCCACAGATTGAAATTTTGCTGTGAACCAATGCAGTCTAGCTTCTCTTATGATGCGGGTGAATTGTATTTAAAGCCAGCCCAATAGGGCGCTTTTGAGGCCGTGTGCTTTAGGTCCTACATGGAGTAAGGATTTCTATTATCCCTTCTTCCTCTCATGGTCTCTCCTGCACACGCCTGGCCTCTGCACCATTAGCAGGGGAAAAGGTGCTGCTATGCTATCCAGCCAGCTGCAAAGGACAGGGGTCAGGTGCCCTTTAAGGAGTAAGGAACATCTGCTCGCCCTGACTGAAGGCAGTGCACAAACATGCTCTGTTCTCCTACTCTGGTCCTTGGCTTGATAGTTGTTGCAGGTCTCATCAGGAATGCCGTGCTCGTGTGCATATTGCCAGACCCCGCTGTGGTCACCTCCTTCACAGGAGCCCGCATTGCCACAATCTATAACATTCTGCACAGAGAGGTAAGCAGATGGCCATGCTCCTCGGCGCTTTATGTTAATGCGATCTGAAATGAACAAGGGGAAGAGAAAGCTGAACAAATGAGCCTTAGGAAGTCCTACCTCCTACATGTATGAGAAATGTCAAGGTCACCTGTGCTCACAGGCAACTGAATCAAAATACTACTGATATACATTCATTAAAACAAAATAGACCCAAAATTATACACACACACAATAAAGTTCAGCCACAATTCTTTGCTCAATCTGCAGGGAGGGGGGAATGTCTGAGGGGGCTGTAATTTCCAAAGTGTTTTGCAGTTTTCTCCTTTTTTAAACTATGCTCACTGTAGCTTTCAGCAGGTCATCCGAAGGAGGGCCCCGTGTGGTCTGCAGTTTGCATTAGAACGTGAACTCAGGATTTCATTCGTGTCTTTTTCAAGAGAAGCTCAAGGCAAGTTCCATTCAAGTACAGTAGGTATCTTCTTATCCCTCGGACAGTTTACAGTCTAACGTCTCATATTCAATTGGGCTGATCTTTAAACACACAGCGGTCAGCCGTGGCATTTAAATACAGACTGGATATTCCACAAGAATATCCAGATAGCGGCGAATTTCAGTTTACACTTATCCAGCTTTTCAGGTGACTTAAGCCATCAGGATAATGTTGGCACATTCATCTAGATAGCTCGGGGGGGGGGGGGTGCAGCTATCTGAATAAGGGGTTTGGATACTGGGTCCTAAGTCTGAATCTGAGGCAATGGAGGGTTAAGTGACTTGCCCAAGATCACAAGGAGCAGCAATGGGATTCAAACTGGGCTTCCCAGTCCGCTGCTCTACTGGGCTATCCCTCCACATCTTCAACAAGAGCAGTACCAGTGACTTGTATTCACAGCATGGCTACTTTTCCAAAATGCCTTCTATGACCTGAGTTTAAGTAGAGTTTAATGGTACCTGCTAAAGCACTGGTGCTGCCATGAGCCCAACAGGATCCACAGTACTGTGGGATGTGCTGGTTCCGAGTAGTACTGACAAAATTGGTTCCATTTATATTTCGCCAGTCCCAGGTTTTTGGCAGATTGGAAATATCCAGGTATTCATGAGGCCGGGGGTAATTTCTACATTAAAAAATAATAATAATAAAAATAAAACTGGCATTCAGTTCGGTCACTTTTAGCCTTTGCTTTAGTAGGAGGGAAGGTTACATTTGGTAGCCTGGCAGAAGAGGGGGGAGGGGGGGGGGACATTAGCACATGAATACCAGCTAACTTCACGTTTTGCCTGCTCTGCTTAATTCCCTGAGCTTCTTTGGTTTCTACCCTAAAATCTTCATCTCTGACTGAGCAGAGCAAGCATAGTCACTGTAGGGTCTCTTTTACTCACTGCTCCGTGGAGGAAAAAAAACACTCTAGGGAGCTGCCACTCTCACAGCTTCATTTAATCACAGAACTGGGCAATGTTCAATGCAAGGCAAAAGCTTCTGTCGCTCAAATGCAGTTCAGTGGGAAGTTGAGGTATGTTCCACATTTATTTTTCCAGTGCTTCCTGTTCTTTAGGTAGGGGCAGCCCAATCACTAGGCAAACTAGGCAGTTGTCTAGGGAAGCAGCTTTTGTGGGGGAGGGGGTGCATCAAAGAGCAACTACAGTCAAAACAGCTGCCACATAAAAAAAGACGTATCAGGGCTTACTTTTACCCATAGGACATATGGGCAATTTGCAAACCATCTATTTACCCTCTGGAAATCTCCCTTTATGTATATATTTACAAACTAAAGTTTAAAATATTAAAGTATGATGTCTCAATATATATTTTTATTGGATTTTCTGGGAGGGATGATGTTGAGATGATTATGACAAGAGTTTAATTGTCAAAATCTGGGGGAAACAGGGGTGGCTAGAGGTCTAAAAGCTACTTGTGAGGGGGATCAGGCTGAAGGTTTGGCTAGAGCACCTAATAACCTTGCACCAGCCCTGGCTTTAGGGATTCAGTGGGTTGCATTTTCTTAAAGGGGTCCTAAGAATCCAGGCTCTGGGACGTTTAAAGGTGCCCGTCAAACATTATAGTTGGTGCTTTGTTGCTGAAGAGGGATTTAAAATCCAGCAAGAGGAGGTCTGCGGGGCTTTGATAAGAAGCTGCGGGCACGTAAGGCAACTTTTCAAAATGACCGAGGGTGGTAAACAACACAAATGATCCCTCCCTGCACACAGCGACGTGGTTTGCTCAAGCACCTAGCACACCTACACAGCTGGCACCTATGGTGACACCATCACACCTGCAGGACGGACTGGGGGCTGACATCAGGCTGCACCATCCCCAAGATCACAGGAAATGCTCATACTGGGCTGCACCATTGGCTGTTCGGTGTGCTAAGATCACAGGAAATAATGACTGTGGGCTGCACCATCAGAGGTATACTGCATGTCAAGATCACAGGAAATATGACACTGAACTGCACCATTACGTAGTTCATATGCAAGTGCTTTTCAAACTTATATCCTATATGACCTCATTTTAACAACTGAAAATTCATGTGACCCCCCCGATGATGATGAAATCAAAGCAGTAGGTCTCTAGCCTCCTTCCCCTCATCTAAAGCAGGAAGAGGGTCCCTTGTGCTTACAGATCCCAGTACTCGGCAGGGGTTTCCAGCCCAACAGGAAGCTTACCCAGGAGGGGCAAGGGAGGGTCTATAAATGTTCACTAGCTCACAGGCCACATGTTGTCCGGTGACTTGGACAGTGAAAGTCCAGGAAGATGGGGAAACATGTTTCTGTGACCCATTCGGGGTCCCGGCCCCAAGTCTGGGAACCGCTGCCGTACGCCAAACTTACACGCGATACTAGCCAAAGTTCCTTACAATCTGGAGCCTGAACCTGTGCAGAGACTGACTACCGTGCCCATTTCTCCTCATTGAGCTGGGGCTGTAAAAGAGAAAGTCGCTTCCCGTGGCAGCCTTCAGGGACGGGGGATTTCTCGTTGGCTCTAACATTACCCCATGCAGCGGCCGCGGGTACCTGACTTCGGGAGGCTTCCTCGAGGCCGGCTTGTAGCAGCGTTGCCCTTCCCTGAAGTAGAGGCCGGCGGCAGCCCCGGCGATGAGCGTGGCGAGCAGCAGCATTGCACCTTGTCGTGCCATGGCGAGCGAATGGGACTCATGTGACCGAGACGAGCTCGGAGCCCTGCTGCTGACTCACCGTCTTCTGCTTCTTAAAGCGACAGGCTCCTCCTGCTTTATTAGCCGAGGGAGGGGAACCAAATGGAGACAGAGGAACTATAGCTTTCAAAGCAAGGCAATAGAGTAACGTACTAGAGACGTGTGATCACAGATTATGGCCTTTCGTTCTGAAACTACATGAAATGACCGGGGGAAAACACCTCCCACCACGCTTGGTTACTTTCATGTAAACTGCTCTGCTGTTGTTGAAGGGCAAGACAGTGGAATACAGACAAGATGAGACAGAAAGCATAGAAAAAATGGCAACACGGATGTGTAGATTCCCTAAGAGCGAGCTGGAAACAGTTACTCAGGTGGTGGTGGGGGTGTTAAGTGCGGACTCATGGCGACCCTCTGGATAGGCGACCTAAACTAAACGGTCATTTGTCAGGTAACTCATTGTTGATAGAGTGGCATCTCTAGCTGCTGTTAGTGTATCCCATCCACCTCATTGCTGGCCTTCCTCTTTGGCGTTGACCTTCTACCTTGCTAAGCATGATGTCTTTTCTCTAATGACCTCTCTCTTCGCATGATATCTCCAAAGTATAAAAATCAAAGTCTTGTCACCTGAGTTTCTAAGGAAAGCTTAGGTTTGATCTCTTCTAGCATTGGCTAATTTATTCATCACCAGCACCATATTTCAAAGGCAAATACCTACTCATCCTACAAACATATCATTCCAAAACCAACAAAGCCAAAAAAGACCACCACACCAAATTAACAATGAACACAACAAACAAGAGAGTTGTATGAGAGTTAAAAAGCTAACAAGAGACACCAGCCCATCTCTTAACACAAACACCATTGAACCACAAGCAGTTGCTGAATACCTACAATCAGAATATCCAATGCCATCAAACAACTTGCCTTCTCCTCCAGCCTCTAGCAAACCCAAAGACCTATACTGTGACAGCACACTTCTGCATTCCTTCAGCCCAATCTCTACAGCTCAGCTGGAAAACATAATCCACAGCATTAACACCACAACATCTCCTATCAACTCATGCCCTGCCTCCTCCTGGCTTAGGATCACAAAAGTAGAGCTTGCCCCAATCCTCCTCAAACTAATATCAACCTCTTTCATCCAAGGATACTTCCCAAAATACCTGAAAATTTCCACCCACACAATACTAACCCCCCCCTAAACTCAACCCAAATGTCTCTAGCTCCTTCAGACCTATTTCCAGCTTGCCATTCATTGCAAAAATAATCGAAAAAGCAGTCCTCCAACTTCAAAATCACATTGATATAAATGCCCCCTAGACTGGCAGCAACATGGTTTCCACAATCACCATGGAGTGAAAACCTTACTAATATCCCTAATCGACAGACTCAGGGGTATAGAAAACACTCAATGAGGCTTCATCCTCATCTTTTTGGACATTGCCTCAGCATTCAGCACGATATGCTATGAGAGCCTCCTACAGCATCTCTTCAACAAAGGAATTCATGACACTGCCCTTGAATGGCTTCAATCCTATCTCACAAACTGCAAGTTGTACAAATTGGCCAAAAAGCCTCCAACCCATTTCTCCAGACACAATGAGTCCCTCAGGACTCAGCCCTCCTGCACTACTGTTTAACATCTATATACAGCCAGTCTGCAATATCATAAGCACCTTAAACATCTACTAGCACCTGTATGCAGACAATATTATGATTTATGCTTCATATACCATCAGAAGCAAAAACCTCTCAACTATCGTAAGTTGCTTTAATGCCATAGACCAGTGGCTATCAGAACATAAACTAAACATCAACTTTAAGAAAACCAAGGTCCTATTCCTTACCAGGAGCATTTCTCCCTCCAAAAGAGGCTAAAGATAAAAAAAACTGACCTAGAAGTTAGATCTGAGGTAAGATACCTGGGAGTTCCATCAACCAGCATCTTCCTTTCCAGCCACATATAAACAAAGTAACAGTGCATCTACAGCAAGCTGAGATCACTCCAACAGTTACAACCCCTACTTGAGCCTCACGACTTTCGTACAGTCTACCAGGCAATGATTCTACTGCACTTTGACTTCTGCAAGGCCATCCTACAAGGCCTCCTAAAAAGCACCCTACATCCATTTCAACTTGCGCAACATATAGTTGTGCGAATTCAGACACAATCACCTCAAGCCAATGACATCATGCCTATAAAGTTGCATTAATTAAAAAACACTCATGACAGTCTTCAAAGTAATCCATCAATATCCCCTAGATGTTTACAGTCAATTATTACAAACCCCCCCGGAAAACTGCCCAAGGAGAAGCAACACATCAAACCTACCAAAGCTGCCTCCAGCGCTAGCCAAATGTAACAAGTCAGTTTGCTCCAGGGCATTTTCCGTGCATGCCCCACACCTATGGAATTCTTTACCACCACAAATCAGAGACACCCACAACCTTGCAACCTTCCACAAACTGCTTAAAACCCACCTATTCAAGGAACATTTTGATCGGATAACATAACCCCCTCTTACCTATCTACCCATTAATATACCCTCAGATGTAAGCAACCTTCTACCTGTACATAGTCACTCAAAGATGTGACTCTCTAATTGTATATAGTTACAGTTCTGTGCTATCTACCTGTTCCATTTATAAGTGTATAGTCCCCATATTTAATGGCAAGTTTAATTGCCCATGTTCTATGTAACAACTCTCGAGCTTGTATACAGTTGCTCATGTAAACCACCTTGGATTAAAGGCAATATGTAAAAACCCATTAAATAAATAAATAAATAGTTAACTGTTCCTTGTACACCTGTTTCATGTAATGTTGAACTTTGTTCCCTGTAAAATCGCACTGATCCTCGGAAATGCTGTATATAAGAATAAATAAATACATTTTCTTCCTATCTTTTTCACTGTCCAACTTTCGCATCCATATGATATTATTGAAAATACTATGACTTGGAAAAGTCAAATCTTTGTATGGAGAGAGACATCTCTGCTCTTGAGAATCTTCTCTAGGTCCTTCATAGCCATTCTGCCAAGAGCAATGAGTCATCGGATTTCTTGACTGCTTGTCCTTTCTTTATTGATTGTTGATCCAAGTAAGTTAAAGTTGCCCACTATTTCAATTTCTTCTCCATCAAAGATGAACTTATTGATTTTGCCAGCTGTCAGGATTGTTGTCTTCTTAACATTAAGGTGCAGGCCCATTTTAAGACTATATTCCTTGATCTTGAGAAGCAAATGTTTCAAATCATCTTCACTTTCAGCCAGTAATGTGGTATCCTCAGCATAGCGAAGGTTGTTGATTTGTCTTCCACCAATTTTCACACCTCTGTTGTCTTCATAGTCCTGCTTCTCTGATGATTTGTTCTGCATATAAATTAAATTAAAGAGCTGGGGGGGGGGGGGGAGAATGCAGCCTTGTCATACACCTTTGTGATTTTAAACCATTATGTTTCTCCTAGTTCTATTTGAACTGTTGCTTCTTCATCAACTTAAGGGTTGTGCAAGAGAACTCTCAGGTGTTCTGGTATATCCATGCTTCTTAATGTGGCCCATAGTTTCTCATGGTTTACACAGTTAAAAGCCTTGCTGTAGTCAATAAAACACATATGGATATTCTGTTGGTATTCTTTTGTCTTTTCAAGGATCCATCTCACATCCAGGGCCGGCCCGTCCATTGAGCAAGAATGTTTTTTGCACAGGGCCCCGCGTTTCAGGGGGCCCCGCGCAAAAAACATTCTTCAGCATCCCAAGTTTTAAAAAAAAAAACCAAACCGGCTGCTTCTGCCACTGCAGCAGCAAGAGCTCTGCCGCGGCAGCATCAAGAGCTCTGCCGCGGGGCCCCCCCCTGCCCGGCAGAGCCTCCGTGCATCCTCAGCAGCTTTCTTCATGTCCAAAACGCGGGCTTCTTTCAGAGCCGCGAGAGTTTCCTTTCTCGTGGCTCTGTTAATCCCGCCGAGGGTGATGGGATTTCCCATCAGCCCCGCGGGATTAAGAGAGCCGCGAGAAAAGAAACTCTCGCGGCTCTGAAAGAAGCCCGCGTTTTGGACATGAAGAAAGCTGCTGAGGATGCACGGAGGCTCTGCCGGGCAGGGGGGGGGGCCCCGCGGCAGAGCTCTTGATGCTGCCGCGGCAGAGCTCTTGATGCTGCCGCGGCAGAAGCAGCCCGTTTGGTGTTTTTTTTTTTTTAATTTGGGTTGTTAGGGGGGGGGGTGGTTTGGACTGGTAATGGGCCATGGGGGGGAGGCAAAAAATGGAAGTGGGCTGATGGGGGGGGGGTGGTGAGGACTGGTAATGGGCCGGGGGGGGCTGGTTAGGACTGGTAATGGGCCAGGGGGGGGGGTGGTTAGGACTGGTAATGGGCCATGGGGGGGGAGGCTAAGACTGGAAGTGGGCTGATGGGGGGGGGTTAGGACTGGTAATGGGCTATGGGGGGGGCTAAGGGGGCTGATGGGGGGGTTAGGACTGGTAATGGGCCAGGGGGGTGGAGGCTAGGACTGGTAATGGGCCATGGGGGGGGGCTAAGTGGGCTGGGGGGGCGAAGTGGGCTGGGGGGGGGTTAGGACTGGTAATGGGCCATGGGGGGGGAGGCTAGGACTGGTAATGGGCTGATGGGGGGGGGGGTTAGGACTGTTAATGGGCTATGGGGGGGCTAAGTGGGCTGATGGGGGGGGTTAGGACTGGTAATTGCCTATGGGCAGACGTCTAAGCCAGAAACACCCGCCTTAAGACTGGAAATGGGCTGATGGGGGGGCTAAGACTGGAAATGGGCTGATGGGGGGGCTAAGACTGGTAATTGACTAAGCGGAGGTGGATAAGGCTGGAATTCGGGCGCTAGGACTGAAAAGGGGCTGATGGGGGTGGTTAGGACTGGTAATGGGCTATGGGGGGGCTAAGACTGGAAGTGGGCTGATGGGGGGGGTGGTTAGGACTGGTAATGGGCCATGGGGGGTAGGACTGGAAATGGGCTGATGGGGGGGGTTAGGACTGGAAATGCGCCACGGGGGGGCTAAGACTGGAATTGGGCTGATGGGGGGGGGTTAGGACTGGTAATGGGCCATGGGGGGGGTAAGGACAGGTAATGCGCAGGGGGGGGGGGGGGTTAGGACTGGTAATGGGCTGATGGGGGGGAGGGTTAAGACTGGTAATGGGCCATGGGGGGGGGTTAGGACTGGTAATGGGCCATGGGGGGGGGAGGCTAAGACTGGAAGTGGGCTGATGGGGGGGGTAGGACTGGTAATTGGCTATGGGGGGGGCTAGGACTGGAAATAGGGTGATGGGGGGGTTAGGACTGGTAATGGGCTATGGGGGGCTAAGACTGGAAATGGGCTGATGGGGGGGTAGGACTGGTAATTGGCTATGGGAGGGGGCTAAGACTGGAAATAGGCTTATGGGGGGCTAGGACTGGAAATAGGGTGATGGGGGGTTAGGACGTAATGGGCTGCTGGGGGTTAGGACTAGTAATGGGCTATGAGGAGGCTAGGACTGGAAATGGGCTGAGTGGAAGGAGGGCTTGAACTGCAAATAGCTGATGGGGACGGGGGCTTGGAATGGAAATGGGTTGTGAGGGGGAGGGAGCTAGGACAGGAAATGGGCTGATGGAGGGGCTAGAATAGGACTGGAAATTGGCTGTTGGGGGGGTGCTAAGATTGGAAATGGGCTGTGGTGGGGGTTTGGATTGAAATGGACTCATGAAGGGGCTAGAACTGGAAGTAGGCTCATGGGGGGCTTGGATTGGAAATGGGCTGAGTGGAGGGGAGCTAGGATTTGACATGGGCTGATGGTGGGGCTAGGAAAGGACTAGAAATGGGCTCATGGGGGGCTGGGATTGGAAATGAGCTGATGGAGGGACTTGGATGGGACTGCAAATAGATGGGGGAGCTAGGACTGGAAATGGGCTTATGGGGGGCTAGGACTGGAAATGGGCTGATGCGGGGACTAGAAGGGAGCGGATGCTGGGTGGGACTGGAACTAGAATGGAGCTGATGTTGGGGGAGGATTAGAATGGGATGGAGCTGGGAGAGTGAAATGGAGAGGGAAAAAATATTTTGTGTGGGAGGGAAGACAAATCTACAATTGTCCGGATATTGGGAGAGTAAGTGGGGATTGAGGATGGAGGGGTAAAATTTGAGTGGATGAAATAGGAATGAGGAAAGAGGAAAAGGAGAAAGATTAGTATGTTAAAGCAGATGTAGAGAGAGAATGGAAAAAAACTAGAAGAGAGAAGAAAAGACAAATGGACAGCAGACGATGAAGAATTAGCGGAAGACACGAAGAAACCAGAAGAAAGTGGCTGGAGCAATTGCAGCTGAAAAAAATGCACAAAAGGTAGAAAATATCTCTTTATTTTGAATTTATTAATTGGAATATGTCAGCTCTGGGAAATGTGCATCATTAACGTCTGCGCTTTGTTTAGTACAAGAGCAAATTAATGTATAGTTTTATTTCTACAGTGTTGTACATTCCAAGTTTGGCTTTTGGGATTCCCAGTTTAATTATTGTCTTCCTGTTTCTAAATTGTGATTCCTTGTTTGGTGATGGTTTATGTTCTGTTCATGTGTAACTGAGCTGAGGTATTCTGTTTATGTAATTCCTATTTGACATTGCCACTTGTTCTCTTTCCCCAGTAGGTCATGTATTGTTGTTCTCTGAAATGTATTGGTTTAATATTTGCAGCGTTTCCTTTTGATAGTTAGGGTATGGTGCTTTATGAGTCCTGGTAGTGCTGTTAGGATACGGCGGGTTTGCTATGGGTTCTAAATGGGCAGTGTTTGTAGTAGTTCCTAATGTGTCTGGCGGTTGGCACTGGATTATAGTAATGTAGAAGTCTTTTAGTCTTTCTTTATTCATACACTCATTAAGAGGCATGTTTACTAAAAGTTCGTGTATGGTAACATTATGCAAATATTTATGCAAATGAGGACCCTTATGCAAATGAGGCCCCGCACCAAGTCTCCGCACATGGCCCCGCACCCCCCTTGGGCCGCCCCTGCTCACATCCACAATAATGTCTCTTGTTCCTCGCCCTTTCCTGAATCCTGCTTGCAGTTCAGGCAGTTCTCATGCCATTATGGTTGTAGTCTCTGCTGAATGATCTTGGAGTAGAATCTTGCTGGCATGTGGGATCAGAACAATTGTGCGATAGTTTCCACAGTCAGTTGGATCACCTTTCTTCAGTATTGGTATAAAACACAGATCTTTTCTAGTCAGTTGGCCATGAATTTGTCTTCCAAATGTCCTCATTTACTCATCTAGTTCAATCCAATGTGTGCCTTTGAGTCAATACTGACTCCTGGGTTTTGTTGGATTGCCAGACCTTTCTTCTGAAGCAATGGAGGGTTAAGTGACTTGCCCAAAGCTACAAGGCGTGCTAGTGTGAACTGAACCCTGATGTCTGGTTCCAAGCCAGTTCTCTAACCATTAGACTACTCCCTCCACTCTTGCAAAGTTCTGATGGCAGAAAATTTCCATGCAGAAACACACAATCAAGTGGCATGTTTCATCCACTGGAAACTTTCTAAACACTACATTGTTGTACCAGAAAAGTAATGGAATCACAACTCTAAAGAGAATTACAGAGAATGAAGAGGTTACGATCACTTGGAATACTTCCATTCTGACAGATAAAGAAGCTGGATGCTAGAAAACTGGACATAGCAGTAAAGGAGAAAAACACCACCAGGAAATGCAGTCAGAGACCAAGAGAATGTGGCAGAAAGATACCAAGATATTTCCCATCATTTTGAATGCCACAGATTTGATTAAGAGGAGTTTCCAAGCACCCCTTGATAAATTGCCTATACACGTTACATCTTATGAACTCCAGAAGAAAACTCTGGCAAAATGCAAGTACTATGGCCAGTGTTAGCAGTAAATTTGAGAGGCTGAGATCATGCTCCACGTACCCCGGCTTAGGAGTGAGGTTTACGATTGTCAAGGTATGCACAGAACTAATCCTCCCATGAGACCAACCAGGATGACACTTAACTCTTTGAGCTATGGGTTTAGCCTTAATCCTAAAGCTGGCAAAAGCCCAGAGGATGTCACACTTACTGCTTGTAGATGACTTGTTCCACTATATATATTGATGGTTGGGACTATAGAGCTTCAACATCTAAAAAAAAGCTTTTCAGATGACATCAGGCTGACCTTTGGTCTGGATAAATGCATTACGGCAACCTTCCTTAGAGAAAAATGGAGCAAAACTGAAAACATCTCCCTGATGACTGTGATATGAAGGAATATGAATAGGAAAGTGCATATATACATATTTAGAAGTAGAGAAAGTATTGAGAGAAAATAACATACAAACATGACAGCAGAAAAATACCACATGGCCTATCAAGTCTGCCCTTCCATGTCAACTACAATAGTGCCCTTTTTACCTTTAGAGAGCCTCTGTGTTTGTCCCATGTTTTTTTGAATTCAGATACTGTCCTCGTGTCTACCACCTCCACTGGGTGACTATTTCATGGATCCTACTACTACTATTTAGCATTTATATAGTGCTACACACGCAGAAATAAAAGCAAAAAGACAGTCCCTGCTCGTCAGAGCTTACAATCTAGTCAAGACAACACAGAACAATAGACAGATCGGGAAAACATTTATGGTGACACGGAGCAATAGTTAATTCAGGATAAAGCAAAGTATGAGGTAAAACAAAATATGGCAATTACAATCTGGGCAAAAAGAAGTATGGCATTTACAAAAACCAAGTATGGCATTTACAGTTTTAGACATGACAAGGGACAGGAGTCAGGTTAGGACAAAGGGTAGAAGTCAGGATATTTCCACATATTACTCCTGAGTCTATCCCCTTTCACCCTCATCCTATGTTCCCACATAGCAGAGCTGTTTTCAATCAAAACAGGCTCTCCCCCTGTGCATTTATGCCATGGATGTATTTAAACATCTCTATAAAATCTCCGCTATACTGCCTTTTCTCTAAAGCATACATATTAAGATCTTTAAGTCTGTCCTCATATGCTTTATAATGAAGACCACTAACCATTTCAGTACCCACCCTCTGCACCGACTCCAACCTGTTTATGTCCCTTTGAAGGTGTGATCTGCAGAGTTGCACACAATACTCCAAATGAGGTTGCACCAGAGACTTGTACTATCACCTCCTTTTTTCTGCTGGCCATTTCTCTCCTTATGCACCCAAACAGCCTTCTGACTTTTGCCATTGCCTTTTCTACCTGTTTAGTCAGTTTGAGATTGTCAGACACAATCATGCCCGGGTCCCGCTCTTCTTTTGTGGAAAGAAGTACTTCACCCCATATACTGTACTGCTTCCTTGGATTTGAGCAGCCCCGATGCATGATCCTGCATTTTTTAGCATTAAATCTCAGCTGCCAAATTCTAGACCATTCTTCAAACTTAGCTAGATCCATCCTCGTGTTATCTACCCCTTCCTGGGTGTCTACTCTATTGCAGATTTTAGTATCATCCACAAAGAGGCAAACATTACCAATAGCCCTTCCGTAATTTATTTATTTATTTATTTACATTCTCTTATATACCGCGCTATTCTGCATCAGTGCGGTTTACATTGAACAAACTGAAATTACATTGAACAGGGCATTATAACTTGGAGATAACTATTTTACAGGGAACATGGGCTATGGAGGGTTAAGTGGCTTGCCCAAGACCACAAGGAGCACCTGTGGGACTAGAAACCCCAGTCCTTCCGGCCCAAGGTTGCTGTCCTCTAGTGGGATTTGAACCCCCGACCTTCCGGCCTGAAGTACCTTGCCCCAACCACTAGGCCACTCCTCCATCACTTAGAAAGATGTTAAAAAGAATTGAACCAAAGACAGATCCCTGGGGCACACCACTGATAACCTCCTTCTCCTCAGAGTGAACTCCATTTACCTGTACCCTTTGCCACCTCCCAGTCAATCAATTTCTAGCCCAATCAGTAACTTTAGGGTCCATCCCTAGGGTACTCAGTTTGTTTATAAGTCGCACGTGCAGAAGGGTGTCAAAGGCTTTACTGAAATTAAATATACTACATCTAGGGTTCTCCCTTGGTCCAACTCTCTGGTCATCTGGTTAAAGAAATCAATCAGATTTGTCTGACAAAATCTGCCTCAGATCCTGCAATCCATTGGACTCCAGAAACCTCACTAGTCTCTCTTTCAGCAGCGTTTCCAATAATTTACTCACCACAAAAGTTAGACCCATCGGCCTGTAGTTTTCAACCTCATCCTTATTTCCACTTTTGTGTAAAGGGACCACATGTGCCTGTCTCTAATCCTCTGGGACTACTCCTGACTCCAAAGAAGCATTGAAAAGGTCATTCAGTGGAGCCGTTAGAACAACCCCAAGTTCCTTCTGTATTCTCGGATGTATCCCATTCAGTCCCATCACTTTATCTACTTTTAGTTCAGCTAGTTCCTCACGAACACAGTCATCTGAAAATTGTTCGAGCTCCCCATCACTTCTGTTCCTATTTGTGGGTGTTTTCTGGGGTCCTGTGAACACAGAACAGAAATATTTGTTAAGCAATTCCGCTTTATCCTCATCAGCTTCTACATATTCCTCCCCTTCAACCTTGAGTCTGACAATACTTTTGGCCCTTCCTCTTCTCACTTACATATCTGAAAACTGTCTCATCCCCCATTTTATTGCATTGGCTATTTCTTCCTCTTTTTGAAACTTTGCTTTCTTGACTACTTTGCTAGCTTCTCTAAATTTTTCCAAATATAGATGCCTGTCTTCCTCTCTCTGTGATCTCTTGTATTTCCTGTAGTTGAAAAATAAAGTTACTTCAATGAAGAGGTATAAACTTCTAATCTTTTTTCTTGTTTTTTAATTAAACATACGAGTTTTCGTGAGACAGACATTCACCGTGTCTGTTTCCTGATGATTTGTGTCAGTGAGATCACTCCTGCATCCATTAAATACCGTTTCTTAAAATCACCTTTCAACAACAGCGGGAAAACACAAATGTTAAATAGAATAGGGGACAGCAGAGACCCCTGTAGTACACCACACTTTAATTTCCAGGGGGCAGATATTTTTTCTACATGATCCCATTGAGAGTATTGAAGGTTACTGTATTAACAAAGACTCACAGCCTCTGTTGTGCTCTCACACACATTAAACGTTTCAGCATCGGATGAAATGGACTTTCTTGTTCTCAATCGCTGAGGCCTCAATAAATTGGTTAGTCAACCTTGTTGTCATTATTTCCCAATAAGATAGTCTCTGAATTGTGGTACAACTTAAAAGCAGATTGAAACAAATTTAGCAAACCTATGCTTATGTTTACAAAAAAGTCCCCAGCTTGTGAATTCTCATGCTACATCTTAGACACTGCTTCCGAGCATCTGTGTGCTGTGTTTCACTACTACTACTTAGCATTAGATTAGCGCTACCCTTTAGGCTTTTTCATTCTTTTCTCCCTCCACTGCTTGTAAGAATTAAAATCCTGTTCAGTCTTAAAAACAAACTGTTTCGATGTTGAAATTCCATAAATAGGCTTATGGTTCCTGTCAGTTCTCGGTGAGTCAGAGTTTTCCCACAGAATACTTACATGAAAATACAGACTAGGCTGCGTACATAGTGCTGGGATCTGGTATTGAATGTTTGTGCCTTGGAATGTGGGTGGGAGTGAATGGCCCTTACAGAGGCTAAAGGACATTAGACTAATTTATTAATTTTTTTGTATGAGGTATTATCCCTCTGCCTTAGCAATGGTTGTACTTGTAATGTCCTCATGACCCCAACTGGGTCAAGTGGCAGGAAATTAAGTCCTCGCCCAAGAGTGTAGAGGTTTTCAATTTAAGCCAAAAGGTAAGAAGGGGCCTTCCTCAGCTGATGATTCAGACTCACCCAAAAAGGAGCTCAAGAACAGTCCTCTGGCTTACTCGTCCATAGCCAAAGCAACTCGGGTAATATGCAAATGAATTGCAGTTATACCAGTTCCTAGCCTGCTGATCAAAGGAATGTGTTAGATACAAGAGAAGACAAAAATACAGTATGTCAAAATGCATTTTCAGCAATTTTTATGCTATTTTGCAGCTATGCAAAGGACCCCAGCAGTGTGTCTTCATCCATGAAGAGCCCTCCAGTCTAGCAGGGTGCATGGTTTGTTGGGAGGGCTATTCCTGGTTGAAGATCTGAAGATTTTCCCAAGTGAGCGTGGCTTCTTGATTTACTTTCTGACATACTGCATCTTTTGTCTTCTGTTAAATATGACACATGCTGTTAGGACTTGTTATGATTTGTATGTAGGTTGACCCCTGAAGCAGGCAGATGCCAAAACATGCCAGGTTGTCGTAGTACTAATTAATGTACGAGTTATGTTGCAAGTTATTTTTGTATTCTCATTTATTGTCTGTTGGCTGTAGATAACAGTTTTCTGTTGGCACTGTAGTAGCTCCACTTTCTTGCATGTATTTATCATACGTGGTTGTTTAGCTTCTTTTTTCACCATGAACTGCTGATCGAAGATACATGGGGGTGGCACAGGTTGAATCCCTACTAGATCATGGTGTCTTCAGGTCTGCACAGCTGAGGTACTTGGAAAAAGTATGCAGACAAGCTACAATATTCTGACATAACTGCAAGGATAAAATGTCATTGATGAACCATGAAAGGACTATGAGCAACATCCTACTGGATTACATAAGATCTGCCATTCTGGGTCAGACCAAAGGTTCATCAAGCCCAGTAACCTGTTTCCAACAGTGGCCAAGCGAGGTTACAAGTATCTGTCAGGATCCCACAAAGGTAGACTATTCACTCACAGGAGCTTCTTACTGGTAAAAGAACAGAGCTGTAAAAAGTACAGGCCCAGGTTCTGAATGATCATTCTTCCATATTCTAGAGAGGTAATTATGTAAGTAGCAGCTAGATTTATGTGCATATTTATACATCTTAATGGTGCCTGTTCTAGAAAATTGAATGTGTGTGGATTTGGCTTTTGGCTTTATAGATGCTAGTATAAGCTGCCACAAATGTGATTAAATGAAGCCCGGGACACTTAGACCAGCTCTAGGGAAGGTACAAATGACCATATGTATCTTACATGCGTTAGGCTATATTCTATAAAGTACATGTGTAAATTTGTGCTGTAGCCATACTCTGTTCCTGTGCATGCCCAAGGCATGTACTTTCACAATAGTGACTGATTAATTATGTTTAAGTGGTCATCTACACATGTAAATCACTAACAAACTATGATTAAACACAAACATGCACAGAAATCTAGCTGTGCCTTACAGAATTTCCCTTCATGGGGCAGTTTTACAAAGCATTTTTTGCACTTCAAATATGCACAAACTGTGATGGGATATCCTTATATATGAGTGGAGGAGTAGCATAGTCGTTAGAGCAACAGCCTAATACCCATGAGATCTGGGTTTGGTTCCCACTGGTGCTCCATGTGACCTTGGGCAAGCTACTTAACCCTCCATTGCCTCAGGTATTTCCCTGAACCCAGAGGGCTTACAATTGAAGTTTGTACCTATGTAATTCACCTTGAACTACCATTGGAAAGGCATGAGCTAAATACCAATAAATAAATTCATACCTCACACGGAGATTCCCAAAGCTAGAATTTCAATATAAGATGCATAATTTATAAAATATAGAACCAGCGCATACGGTACCATTAAGCAAACTGGACAATTGCCTAGAGTGGTGACTTCTTTGCAGGGCACGTCATCAAAGAGCAGGGCATTCAAAGCTAAACAATAGATTTTGACAGCCAGGGGTGGGGGGGATGTAAAGCTGAAGGTTTGGCTAGGCACCAACACCTTCAACCAACTCTGGGGCTGGTACTATCCACACACATTTACGCCTTCTTCAGAGCAGACGTAAGCTTCCACAAGAGAATTTGTGCACTGCTGGGGGTTAGTGTTGCAAGCCTCTTTTATAAAAAAGGCACATTGCAGTCTATATTGCCTTTCTAAAGTAGGTGTCTTTCTGACATTTCCCATAAACTCAAGCTCTCACACTCAAACCTCTGTCAACATCACCCCATTACAAACATGCTACATACAGGGATATGGCTTATCATCCTTTGCCTGTCTTATCTTTCTCAAAGGAAAAGTCAGAACAGCTATACTAACAATTCCCCATTGTGATCATCTACGTACAACATCAAACACACTAAAAACATACCTCTGATAATTTAATAAGACTACAACCACACCAACACCCAACCTTCACACAAGTACCTCACAACTGCACTCACATGAATACCACCCTAACACGTGCCTTTATCAACACATGTTCGGCATGTAATAAAATTCAAACAATTTATGACCTCATAGAAGGTCATAACATTGATATACTATGCATAACAGAGACATGGCTAACTGATTCAGACAGCATACTCGCAAACCAACTGAATACAACCACTCACAAAATACACAAACACCTGAGAGCCTCCAACAGAGGAGGAGGAAGAGGAGGAGGAGGAGGAGGAGGAGTATGCATCCTCACTAACAAACAACTAAAGTTCAACACCCTGGAAGCAATCTCCACAGATGATCTTGACATGATCACCATCACCAGTAAGCATTATACAAATATGCGTAACGTAAAGAGCCCCCTCAGCCAGCACAACAAAAATGGAGAACTTACTCAATGCAGTCTGCACACACTCCAACAAGAAATCCAGCTTCATACTCCTTGGAGATCTCAATCTCTTATCAGTATCCAAAAAGCTATCCTCGGCCTTCGCTTAAGCCACGAACAACCTTCAATTTACGCAAATCGTCAACTACCCCACTCACAACAAGGAAAGCATACTAGATCTCATTTTCCTCCCAGCCCACCTAGCAAACAATCCTGACCTTCCACTCCTATCAATCCAGCCTGTCCCATGGTCTGATCACCACCTGCTAGAATTTTCACTGCCATCTCCTAGCAATACCACCCACATGCCGGACAATGATGATACCCTCAAAAAATTTCACTCATTTGAAAGTCAAACCTTCATCAAGAAGATCCTCCCTAGCCTAGAGTCCCTTGAAGAAAATGATCAAATTGAAGCCAGCATAAGCACTTGGAATATAACTATAGCTGAAAAAGCACCTTCAAAGGCAAGCATGTGTAGCAAAACCGAAAAAGATCCCATGGTACTCTACTACATTAAGGGACTTTAAGCACAAACAAAAAGAATCAAAAGCGAATGGCAAAGAACCATGGACCAGAATACAAAAATTACCTATCGTGAAACACAGGAAGAATACCATACCCTTTCTCACCAGGTGAAAGAGTACCACCACACCAACCTAATAAAAGCAGCAAACAACAAACCCAGAGAACTCCAACATAGTCAAAACCTTGACAAAAAGCAACCCCATTGTCCAGAGCAAATCCCCCCTCACCCTGCAGCAGATGGCAGATTGTCTGCAAGCAAAACACGGCTCAAACATGACTACTGTAAAACAAATCTCCCCACACATAAAACTCGAAATAACATAGTCCCATGGACCACATTCGAACACATTAACATCGAGCTTTTGGATAATCATCAACTCCATAAACACTACCACAGCTCCCCTAGACCCCTTCCCGGTTTCATGGATAAAAAACAAGACCACACTTTATCCCAATAATCGCAAAAATAGTCAATGAATCTCTCACACAAGGTCTTCTCCCAGTCCCACTCAAGCAATCTTCAATCTGCCCCATCTGAAAAGAAACAGAACCTCAACCCATGCACCCCCAAATTCATATAGACCAATGTTCAGCATTCCCTTCTTAGTGAAGATTATAGAAAAGACAGTACAACAGACACAACTGCAAGATCACCTTGAAAATCATGCACCACTTGACTTACACCAACATGGGTTCCAACCAAAACATGGCACAGAAACCTTCCTCACCTCCCTTCTAAACAGCACAATCACTGGCACAGAACAGACGTCACAAGGGTATGTACTTCTTTTCCTTGATATATCAGCAGCATTTGACACCATCCCTCACCAACTCCTCCTCAACAGACTACATGACATTGGAATACAAGGCAACATCATAAAATGATTCCATTCCTACCTATCAGAATGAATGCAAGAAGTGAAAATTGGTCCTCAGAAATCCCTTCTGTACTGCCTACACCAAGGAGTACCACAAGGCTCAGCAATCTCATCAATATTATTCAACATATACATACAACCCCTAAGTTCAAAGTCACAATGTCCAATATCAAATTATGCAGATGATATCATGATTTCTGCCCCCTTCTGTACAAGTACAGCAACATACTCTTCCAAAGATACATGCTTCATAGACGTGACCAAATGGCTACAAGACCACAACCTTGTCAACTACAAGACTGAAATCTTGCACATTGTAAGAGATCCTGTCTTCAAACCACCAGCAACTGGACTGATAAAACTGAACAACAAAGATATAACAGTCAAGACCAAAGTTAAATACCTAGGAGTCATCCTAGATCAAGAGTTGAATCTGCAATCTCAAGTAAAACAAGCAACAAAATCTGTGTACCAAAACATCAGCATCCTAAAAAACCTGCACCTTCTACTAAATCCACTGGACAGAACAGTGTACCAAGCCATCATTACTCCCATTCTAGACTACGGTAACCAATGTTCCCTCTAATTTTCTGTAGGCTGTGTGCGCATAAAATATCAGCTGTGCAGCTTTTGAAGAAAAGTTAAATTTTTGTGTGCCACATGATGACACTTGGAGTTATATACTTTAAAATTTGACTGCATGTCAGAATACAGTATGTACACCACATTGATTAAAATCAAATTAAATGAAAATAGACAATTATTAAATGAAGCGGAAAATTTCTAGTAATTACAATCACAACTTTTAAATTTTAAGACGTCTGTGTTGTCTTCTATCAGAATCAAAACCGTAATTTTTGTGCGCTCTGTTGTAAAGTATGTGCGCTCGCTCGGCGAGGTGTGTGCACGCGCACACGTGCACAGCTTAGAGGGAACAGTGACTGTAACTTAATCTACCAGGGACTATCCAAGCACACCTCATACACACTACAACTTGCACAAAACACAGCTGCAAGACTTATAAATGACACTTCCCATTACACCCATTCAAGTCCGATCCTCAAACAGCTACACTGGCTCTCATTCAAATCAAGAATCAAATACAAAAAAGTCATCATTAACACCTATAAGGTCTTAAATAAGCAATCTGCAACCTGCCACCAAACTCTCAAAGAAACACAACTATAATAGACTCAGGAGACACCACACAACAAACTTACTAGAAGTACTGGCCACAAAAGTCACAATAAGCCAAAGGACATGCAACAGAGTCTTCTCTCTATATGCCTCAGCCATCCGGAATGCTATACCACCCCACCTACGAGGATGGAATCCACGGAAGAATTTAAAAAAAACTAAAGACTCACCTATTCCTGGAATACTATGGAGCGGACCCTCACTAGCCTATTCCCCCCTACCAAAACACAGATGCTATTCCACACCAACATGCATGCTGTACATAGTTAATCTGCAACCCCACTTCCCCCCTTCAATGTAAAGAGCATATCTGTTACGATATTCTTGTTTACAAACGCTTTTAAATGTAAAGCATCTTGCCTTATAGAAAGGTGGTATATAAACACTGTTAAATAAATAAAATTTGTGCACTACTGGGGGTTAGTGTTGCAAGCCCCTTTTATAAAAGACACATAGCAGCCTATGTTGCCTTTCTAAACTAGGTGTCTTTCTTGACATTTTCCATAAACATCCTGTTACAAAATTATACCCTACTGACTATGAGTAAATCCCATCATCTCCTGAGCTTCAAACTTAGAACAAAAGATTTTGGAGAAGGGGTGCTGTCTGTCAACAGGCAGGGTGAATGCTTAGTGAGCAGGGAATCCATTGCACACAGTATGAATGATAAGAGATTCATAGAAAGAGTTCATGTCTTATGTCTGTTATACACATTTAGTGAACGGTAGGATTGATTGTAGCATTTTTTAAAATCTTTTATTGATCACTTTTTTTTCCCATCATCTAGGAAGAAATCCCTTTCTGAAGGAAAGGTTTCTACTACCCTCCATGCTCCCACCAGTCCAAACACACTTATGCTGTAACCTGGTTCCAAATTAAACATGACCTGTGCGTTGCAGCACTAAAGATCTGCTAGTAATTCATGCTCAGTCCTGAAACTGTCCTTCACCATCAGGGCCGGTGCTACCCGGTATGCTGGGTAAGCACAGCAATGGGATGCCAACATCAGGAGAGAGCTGTTAGCTGCTCACCCCCATTCCCCTTTCAGGATGACCTGAGGAGCACCAGCAGTCTAGTGAAGAGCCTTCCCACAGGAGCAGGGTGTCCCAAGGACAGGCTCTCCACTAGGCTGCCGGTGCTCCGCAGGTCATCCTGAATGGGGAATGGGGTTGAGCAGCTAGTGACGGTGCCCTCCCGATGTCGACTCCCAAGTTCGGGCTCTGTTCCTCTGGGCCACTCGAGCTTCTCTGCCAATGCACCGAATCGCTCATCACCATCGCCCCCACTTCAGGAGCCTCTAATCTACAGCCGCTCCTCTCTCGGGAGGAAGTCCTGCCAGGGACCAGGTTACATACAAACATGATGGCAGAAAAAGACCATGTGGCCTATCTGGTCTGCCCTTGCATATTAACTACAATAGTCCCCTTTTTACCTTTTACCTCTCCCCCACCCTGTTTCCCGGTTCCCCACTGCCTTTCCTACTCCCAGGTCTTGCGAGCTGATCTCCTTCCCTCTTTCCCCAGCTCAGCTGACTGAATCCTGCTTGGGACAGTTCCCCCCTCTCCCTTCTTCCCACCACTGTCTGAGCCCCCTCTGCAGTATCCTGGTCCTTCGCCGCACTTCCTTCATGTCTTTGTGTCTCCTGGCTCCAGTGCCTGCACCCTGCCAACAGCACCCGCCTCTTCCTGCCAGTGGTTGCGCCCTGTTCACTATGTCATCCTTTTTCCGAGATAAAGCCTGCTCCATCCTCCGTCACAGAGCTGATCCTCCCTTCACACCTCTCTGCCCACAACCGCTCCAGAAAACCCATGTCTGGGAAAACAAAAGGGGCGAATCCATGTCCCTGTGCTAGGGTGTGGGTAATCACAAGTTTTCTCTAACTAGTTTGTTTAGCACATGCTGTAATAGAAACAAACCTCACTAACAAGCTATTAGATATAATATCAATCTCTCTATTGCTGTTAGATATAATCTCAGTCTCTGTATTGCTGGTCTTTAGTGCTGCGATAATCCACCAATCTACCTGTGAAAGGAGATGACCAATGTTTTAAAGTTCTTAAGATATATGTTTGGAGAATTAGAATATTCGCTATCTTCTTATTGAAATTCAGCAGAGCAAATTGCCCTTCGAACAAACAGATTATAAGTAGGGCTTCTGATTTATAGGTGTTTATCATTTAGGATTTTAAAGGTATATTCTTGAAGCAATTAGGTGCTTTCCCAGGGTTGGGAAAATAGGGGTTTATCAGTGGATTTGTGGTGGAAAAAAATTTAAAGACATTTTGGGTGGTCTCTATTTAATGATATAAAACACAGGGCTAGCACTGGAAGATTTTCTCCTAGCCCCCAGCATTGTCCCTAGTTCAGGATCCAGCCACAGCATCAGCGTTCCCCTGTTTACAAAACTGAACAATCTGGATTACTCCAGATCCCTACATAGAACCTCCGTCCTAACAGAACACTTTGCCTCTCTCACATACCCAGAACACAGATGGACCCTCACCGAGTACAGAATAAATGATCACAAATTTAAAATAAAACTATATAGTTTTAAAAAAATAACGGGTTTAGAAAAAGGTTTGGACAAGTTCCTGGAGGAAAGGTCCATAAACCATTATTAAAGAGGACCCGAGAAATCCACTGCTTACCCCAGGACAAGGATTGCGGAACCTGTGTGTCTTTTTGGGAACCTAACAGATACTTGTGACCTGGATTGGCTACTGCTGGAAACAGGATACTGTGCTTGATGGACCTTGGTCTGACCCAGGTTGGCAGTTCTTATGTTCTCCTTGGTCTGGCCAAAAAGTGGCCCTGTTGTTCTTGCTTTTCTCATCAATTTTGCTCATAGTTTCTAGATGTACATTGATTGCATGGTTATGTTTTTGGTTCCTTCCTTCTATACATCTTTCTCCTGTATATTTTTTCAGTAGGTAAGATATTTCTGAGCTGTCCGTACAATCGAGTATTTTTCTTTTGATCCATATCGAAAAATTGAGCATGCCTTTGGACTATCACAGCCTGTTCATAATGATGCTAAGTATTTACTGTTCAATAGTTATTTTTATTCTGGCTACGCACTGCAATTTTCTTACAACTTTGGACTTGAAGGAGAAGTATTAGCGTTACATAAAAAGAGTTCATAAAGGAGTTTTGGGGAAAAGGAGGGTGGGATGTAGCCAACATTAATAATGAGGGACAGGGTGTCAATTTATAGGTTGCAGACAGCATCAGAGACCTTAGCACCGTCCCTGTTCACCCCAATGATAAAATGGAGATTCAGTCAGAGTCTATGCAAGTATTTTAGGTGCCCTACACGAACCTTCAGCCTTGCACTCTCTCACTTAACTTTTAGGCCCTATCCTCCCCTCTGAGGTTTTGATGATTAAATTCAAATCATTATGATCATTTCAATACTAGCATATCTAAAACAATTTTGCAAAAACACATAACAATGTAATAGGATGGCCAATGTTGTTTTTTTTTTTTTTTAGTTTGTTTTGCTTCAACCAGTTCCTCTGTTGCCCAGCCCTCCACCCCCACAATTGCCATCCTAGGTGACCCACTAGTCTGCCTAATGGTTAAAACATCCCATCATTCATTAAACAAAAATCTTGCACTGAAATTCAGTAGTCAATCAACTTATTCTCCGAGGACAAGCAGGATGAGTCAGCCACACGTAGTGACATCATCCGATGGCACCCTCCGGTGCTCTCCAGAGCTCAGGCAGGTAAGCCTGTCTGAGCATGTGTCTAGTAGTCCTACCCACTGGCCCGCCCCTAGCTGGCTCAGTTGCCATTCTTGCCAGCAAAACAGACTGCACAGCTCTCAAACAAAAACAAAATATATATAAAAATAATAAATAGAAATCCTGAAGAAAAATACCGGCAAGATGTTGAACCTCTGCAACAAGATCACTGCAATGACAAAAACCAAAAAAAGGAAAAGGAAATATACCACTGGTGCTAGAGAGCAGCCCCCCACCCTCCAACGGGGCCCACAAATCGAGGACCCATGCATCCTCCGGCTGCCTTGTTTCCCTTCCCTGCCTGCTTCTCTCAAAGCCACCGACCACATGGAGGGGGGAATGACCCACATGGCACGGGATGCGCCCCCAGGGCCTCTATCCCCAGCCGTGCAAATTCTGAGGATACTGCTACGTTGCCTCCCCCACCACCGTGTCTGTCAGAACCGGGCCTCCAACCCCCCTCCAGCGAATCTCCTTGCAGGGCACATGCCAATAATTAAAGCTGCTTTATTTTAGTCCGTCTTTATCTTCCTCCTCCAGTGGGTTTCCAGTTCCATTGGAACCAGCCTCTGCTGGGCTGCAGTGTTGTGTACTGTCATTCGCAACTCCCTGGACTGGAAGGTCCTGTACTGATGGGGCTCGTCCAGCCATTAGACAAGACTAGACAGTTGCCTAGGGGAAGAGGGGCATGCAGCCAGCCAGCAAGATGTAGCAGCATTCAAAGCAAAAAACAGAAAAAAAAAAGATTCTGCTAGTATATAAACTCAAAGAGCCTTTAGCACCAGCAGAGTTTAATATTCAAGAGTATGAAATTCAATTATGCATTTTTAGAGGCCTGCTGCTGGAAGAGTGCTGGTCAGATAATCATGACTGTTGATTTTAATTATCAAAATCTAGAAGGATTGGCAGGGGGAAGAGGGCAAGGCTGAAGGTTTTTTTAGGACAGCCAGTACCTTGCACCAGTCGTGGCTGTGGGTGCCTCACTGAGAGATGACCCTGTGGGTGGGGCATCAGGAGCAGTATAAGAGCTGCTCCTGCAGGGTTTTCACTGTCTGTGTGCCAGATGCTGACTGCTACAGCTGAGACAAGAGCTTGGGAATCAGGAAGAAAATCTTCCCAGTATTACGAAAATGCGTGAAATTGTCCATCTCCAGATTGGCCAATGTGGTAACCAAATTGGGGCCAAGGTGAGCAAAGCTTCTAAACTGTTTATGTCTGCTAATAATGTGGTCATGACAAGGCTGTAGATTATAGACGGTTACACATCTAACTTTGTAAATTCACCTCAACCAATGTACATTTGTTTTTACCAAAATAAATATGTAGATGTTTAACTCTTCAAAGAATGCCGTTTTAACTTTTCTGAAAGCTGGTGCTAGGGGTAGTGATAATCATGATTCTATGGGTCTGATGTTTCTATGGGAAAAAATTCTTCAGACTTAGCAAATATGTTCTCAGCAGAAGGGACGAGTACATAGGGGATGTTGTCTAGTTTAACTGCACTGGACTTTGCTTGAGGTTTTTTTTTCTTTAAACTTAAGCTCTTAGTTTTTATGTACTTTTCTGTATGGTGTTCAGAGTTCTTGGCTACAACTGAACAACATATACAAATATTAAATGGAAAACGTGATCCGACTCAAAAGTACAAGTAGAGGTATTTAAAATTAAAAGGGACTGGTGGTGTGCAGTCGAGGGTGTGACAGCTTCGGGACAATTCTTGTGCTCTATGGAGATAAGAGGACACAGGCTCTGCAGGCTGAGATAGTGAGCCAAGGGTTTTAACCCTTTACATGCCCTCGTTCCATGAGTAACATGCAAATAATTTGGCTGAATATATTTTGGGCTTTAAATGTGACTCACCAAGAGCTTTCTGTTTGTTTGTTTGTTTTAACATGGGGCAAACTGCCATGTTCAAAATGTTTTCTATTCAGGCAGCTGAAGGACTTTAAAAGACTGCAGTTTATAGAAATTTTTTGTTTTCTCTCTGAAAATTTTTAAACTTACATAGACTACCCCTCCCCCCCACCTCTAGAATGATTCTATGTGCTTAGAGAGAATCTGACTAAGGGTCCCTTTTACTAAAGCCCGGCAACAAGTTAACTTGTGTTTGAAGTGCAGCAACTGACCGCCAGCATGGGGACATGCCAAGCACACGTTAAAAGTGCATGGGAATCCCCCATTGTGCGATGGGGTGTGGAATGGTCAGACTGTGGGCATGGAGAGCACATGCTACATGCTCAGTGGCAATTAATGCGCGTGCACCCACCACCATCATCTCTATGGGTGGCATTAGGTACACCTGTGCTATGTTCACTGCACATTAGCTATGGGGAACATGCCAGACATGCCGAGAGTTCATGAGGGGTGTGCTTACATGTAACGGTATTACCACTAACTGCGTAAGTGCACAATTTCAGTAAAAGGGCCCCTATGTAATATAATCAGATCCGTAAATTTACAGGTTGTTATTTGGGAGCCTGATTTGCAGATTGACAACCCAGGTGCATATAAATCAACATCTGTACATGATTATTGGCTGTATGTTGTTTCAGGACACACTAATCCAGGTCCGGTTCTCACTAGTCCATGGATCTGAAGAAGCAAGTTTTGGACAATAAGATGTATCCCACTGCAGGCATGGACTTAAAGTTCTAATATTTTCTTAAATAAGCACATGGTAATTCTTTGCCTGCAATGGGTAAAAGCAATACTGGCTCAATGCAATGCAATGTGTGCCTTCGAGTCAGTCCTGACTCCTGGCGACCCATTAGAGTCTATTGTTTACACAGACAGCCCAGCTCCTGATGATGGGCCCCTGGAGTTCTGGTCGTGCTGATTTTCCAATGAACATACAAATGAGACCAAAGTTGATGTCTTAAAATTGTAGCCATGAAGACTGGAATAAAATACTCCTAATGTAAGACCATGCTCCAGATTATAAAATAATAAAACTTCTTTTTTGGTTTGTAAAGCACTTTGCAGAAAAAAACCCGAAGAGGTTGAGGTACTAAAAAGCAAAAACTGCAAAACCCTCGTTGCATACCAAAAGCAGTGCATGGTATTTGTGAATATGTACACTAATTTTGGCTATTAGGACACAATGGGGATTTTCAATTCTTTTTCATGTTTGCTACTATAATTTTGTATGTAGTTTGCTACATGCTAGAATGTTACTCAAACATAATGAGATGCAGAATCATGCAAAAGAGCTCATTAGTTATGAATTTTGTGAAAAATTAATTTGTGAAGATGGCTTTGCCAGCCCATTACCCATTGACTCTTTTCTTGGGAAACTGCGTATTATTCTTCCAAGGGGCTCATTTGCACCACTCTATCATCTTGAGAAGAGTGGCAAGTTAAGAACCAATAAACAAACACAGTAAAATTTCAATTACATCACCATTTTCTTCTGAATTTGTACACTGGCATTACATTATTATTGATGCTGGGCACTGTGGTTGAGTGTACGACTGTGATGTATGGCTTCATGCACACCTCATCTCTGTCTTGGGGGATAGCTTTGTATGCAGACAGCTGAAATTAAAGATGGAGTTTCACCACCTCACAATGGTAGCAGTCTCAGAACAGTGATGACAAAAGGTCTCATGGACATGTAGAACACGCAACATCCCTACAATTTGCTTTTGTTAATAAGTGGCAGTATTATGACTCCTCCATCTTGTGTTTTTGCCGCAGTTTTGGGATGTGATAAGCGATGAACATGGGATTGATAGCACTGGGAATTACAAGGGAGACTCTGATTTGCAGCTCGAAAGAATCAATGTCTACTTCAATGAAGCTTATTGTAAGTTTTTTTTAATGAATTTGAAGAACTGGCAGTACACTCATATATAGTTAAATAGTTGCATATTTACACAACCAGTTTTATTAGCAAAGATGCCAGTCCTTCGAGGTCAGCCTTGTTCAATCTATTCCTGTTTGAACTGCCAGGAAATTAAGATTCTGTGAAAGTTCCATTAATTTTATTCAACAAGTGTCTCTATCCCTTCCTGACTCAAAGGAGAAGACTGAAAACACCACCTGGAAAAGTTTCTTTCAAGCAGAACTTCTGTGAAACCGAGAACATTAGTTTCATTCCCTCTCTCAACTCCTCCAACCTAACTTTCAAGATGGGCACAGAGATGAGCCCAGCTCTTGATGCTCAGGTCCTGGAAGAAGCAATCATGGTCTTGGGAGGGTAGAAAACAATCTCATCAGGGTTCAAATCCCACTACTGCTCAGGGACCGTCTCTTTCATCTATATGTACAGCACTACATAGGGCTTGTAGTGCTATACAAAATGATTGCTACCACCACTACTACTACTACTAATAATAATAATAATAATGTGTTCCAGCTCTGTGACCTACTAGCTGAGGATTGTCCCTACAATAGTAGGGCAAGAAGGTACATAAGATATGCCATACTGGGTCAGACCAAGGTCCATCAAAGCCCAGTATCCTGTTTCCAAAAGTGGCCCAATCCAGGTCACAAGTACCTAGCAGTTTCCCAAGAGACACACAGGTTCCATGCTGCTTGTACTGGGGCAAGCAATGGATATCCCAGGTCCTCTTTAATAATGGTTTATGTACCTTTCCTCCAGGAACTTGTCCAAACCTTTTTTAAACCCAGCTACACTACAGCTTTTACTACATCCTTCAGTAATGAACTCCAGAGTGTGATTACTTAAATGGACTACATTGTAGCCTGATAGCATGACCCCTAGTCTTTCTACTTTTTGATGGGATAAACAATTGCTCTACATTTACCTGTTCCACTCCATTCATTAATTTATAGACCTCTATCATATCTCCCCTCAGCCGACTCTTTTCCAGGTTGAAGAGCCCTAACCTTTTAAGCCTCTCCTCATAGGGGGATCCTTCCATCCCCTTCAACATTTTGGTGACTCTTCTCTACACCTTTTCTAATTCTGCTATATCCTTTTTAAGATATAGGGACCAGAATTGCACACAATAGTCAAGGCCAAAGGTCCAACAGAAAAGCACTGTACCACATAAAACAACAGAGACCCATTCCAGGCATGGTAACCTTTATTTCAAGTTCTTAGCCAGGGTACAATACAACATCTCCACAGGGGGCATCTCCACCAAACCTTAACCCAACACAATGTTTCAGCTATGCCTTCCTCTAACCAATTTAGTAGCCACTCTCTGCACCAACTCCAACCTGCTTATAGCCTTTTGAAGATTACAAGCTGTTAGAGAAGGGGTTAGTCAAGAGGCAAGATTGCAATTTGCATGCCAAAAGAACCCCTGAGGAAGGCATAGCCGAAATACGGCCTGTGTTGGGTTAAGGTTTGGTGGAGATGCCCCCTGTGGAGGTGTTGTATTGTACCCCTGGCTAAGAACTTGAAATAAAAGTGTTTTTACGTTACCACGCCTGCACTGGGACACAATATTCAAGGTGCTGTCGCATCATGGAACAATACAGAGGCATTATAATATCTTTGTTTTATTCTCCATTCCTTTCCTTACAATTCCTAGCATTCTACTAGCCTTCTTGGCTATCACTGCACACTGGACAGGGAGTGTTTCAAAGTGTTATCCGCGACAACGCCTAAATCTTTTGCCTGGGTGGTGGTTCTTAATGCAGAACCTTACATTGTGTAGCCCTAGTTTGGGTTGTTCTTTCCTAGGTGCATAACTTTACATTTGTCCATATTAAAGTTCATCAAGGTCCTCTTGCAATTTTTCACAATCCTCTTGTGTTTTAACAACTTTGAATAATTTTATATCATCTGCAAATTTGATTACCTCACTTGTTATTTCCATTTACGAATATGTTAAAAAGCAGCCGACCCAGCAGCGATCCCTGGGTTACTACTTCACTATTCACAGTTCTCCACTGGGGAAATTGGTCATTTAGCCCTACCCTCTGCTTTCTATTTTATCCGGTTCCTAAGCCACAATACTACACTGCCTCCTACCCCATAGCTTTTTTTAAAATTTCGCCAAGAGTCTCTCATGAGGGACCTTGTCAAAGGCTTTCTAAAAATCCAGATATACTATATCAACTGACTCACCTTCGTCTACCTGTTTATTCACACCTTCAAAAAAAGAAATAACACAGATTAGTAAGACAAGACCTTCCTTGGCTAAGGCCATGTTAGTCATGGTTTAATAGGAGAAAGTTATCTATATTTGCAGTAATTTTGTGCTTTATAATGGTTTCTACCATTTTGCCCGGTACTGACATCAAGCTCACCAATCTGTAGTTTCCCAGATCACCCCTGGAACCCTATTTAAAAATTGGAATTACAGTGGCCATTCACCAGTTTTCAGGTATTACAGATGATTTTAATGACAGTTCACAGATTACTAATAGGAGGGTCTGCAATCTCTTATTTCAGTTCTTTCAACACCCGTGGATGTATACCATCTAGTCCAGGGGATGTGCTACTCTTTAGTTTGTTTATGAAATAGTTGTAAAACATCTTCTTTATCGATATTTCTGTCAATTCTTCCAACATCACCTCTAAATACCATTTCAGTCATTGGTAACTTCCCTACATCTTCAATAATGACCAAAGCAGATCTAAATCTTCATCAGCCAGCCCTGTCTCTTGGCCCCCTAGGGTACATAATATACATTTTTATAGCCTCCACCTCGTTAATCAATAAAATCTCTTTCAGGTACTTTCTAAAGAGAATTAATGGTGAAAGGTAATGGGTACATGGGAAATGAATAAACAGTAAGTTTTTTTGCTCAAGCGATTCCATTTGACGATGGACAGATAAATTATCCCGAACAGTTCAAGAGAGTGTGGCTTGGGCAACAGACAGTTGAACCTCTAATTTTAAACCAACAGAATTAACATCAGTCATACACAGAGGACCTGTGATTAATTAGCTTCAGGTACACAGGGTGTATTAGGGGTATTAGATACACTTTTATTAGTATAAGCATCTACACCAATCCTTATTATATACCGAGTTAAAAGACCTAAACACAAGCTTTAAACTAAGATGCAGTCAGAGGTCCAGCAACGAGATGGGGGTTCTCCAGTCTTTTGCATCGAGTGTCACATGTATGATTATCTCCCAGTTGGTGAGAGGTCCTACATATGCACTAAGTGCAGGGAGCTCTTTGCTCTCAGGGAACGAGTCCGTTCTCTAGAGGCTAGAGTAGCAGACCTGGAAGACATAAGAAAGACAGAGAAGTACATGGACGAGACCTACAGGGATATAGTCCTGAAGTCCCACCTCCAGTCTGGCAGCATCCCTGTTGCCATGGAGGAGAGAGGTCACGTGACAGGAGAGCATCACCCTGGTGTGGCAGGAAGTGATCCTGTAACTAGGACCTGTCCTCCAGGTGATGTAAAACCCTCTCGCACCGAGGACGTTTCTCCAGGGCCATGTCCCCATGAGGGGAGGGTCAGGACAGCTGTTATAGTTGGTGATTCAATCATTAGGAATGTAGATAGCTGGGTGGCTGGTGGACGTGAGGATCGCCTGGTAACATGCCTGCCTGGTGCGAAGGTAGCAGATCTCACGCACCGCCTAGATAGGATCATAGATAGTGCTGGGGGGGAGTCTGCTGTCTTGGTACATGTTGGTACCAATGACATAGGAAAATGTGGTAGGGAAGTTCTGGAGGCTAAATTTAAGCTTTTAGGTAGGAAGTTGAAATCCAGAACTTCCAGGATAGCGTTCTCCGAAATGCTTCCTGTTCCACGTGCAGGACCCAAAAGACAGGCAGAGCTCCGGAGTCTCAATGCGTGGATGAGACAATGGTGCAAGGATGAGGGTTTTGGATTTGCTAGGAACTGGGGAACATTCTGGGGAAAGGGGGGGCTCTTCCGAAGGGATGGGCTTCACCTTAATCAGGATGGGACCAGACTGCTGGCATTAACCTTTAAAAAAGAGATAGAGAAGCTTTTAAACTAGAAAATAGGGGAAAGCCGACAGTCACCCAGGAGCGCACGGTTCGGACAAAGGTATCCTTGAAGGATACTACCAAAAGCAGTGAGGTTCCAAAAGGGAGTATAGTAGCCCAAATGCCCTTGAGTAAGGAGCAGACAGAGCATAAAGATTCCCCATTACCCATGCCTACCAATAGCCAGATTAATATTAATAAAATACAGTCTCTAAAATGCTTGTATGCCAATGCTAGAAGTCTAAACAATAAGATGGGAGAATTAGAATATATAGCATTAAATGAGAGGTTAGATATGATTGCACTCTCAGAGACATGGTGGAAGGAGGATAACCAGTGGGACACTGTGATACCTGGATACAAACTATATCGTAATGATAGAGCTGAACAAATTGGTGGAGGGGTTGCGCTCTATGTTAGAGAGGGCATTGAGTCAGAAAGGATTAAAGTTTTGCAGGGAACAAAATATGCTGTAGAATCTCTATGGATTGAAATTCCATTTATGAAGGGGAAGGTGATGGCAGTGGGAGTATACTATCGACCACCTGGCCAGAATGAACAAATGGATGATGAAATGCTCAAAGAAATCAAGGAAGCTAACAAAAGCCACAACAGAGTAGTAATAATGGGTGATTTCAATTACCCCGGTATCGACTGGGACAGTGTCACAGCAGGACAAGCTAAAGAGATAAAGTTTCTAGATGAAATGAATGACTGCTTCTTGGAGCAGCTGGTTCATGAACCGACCAGAGGGGAAGCCATACTGGACCTAGTCCTTAGTGGAACGCCAGATCTGGTGCAAGAAATAAGGGTGTTGGGACCACTTGGCAATAGTGATCATAGTATGATCATGTTTGATTTAATCAGTGGAGGACAGATAGTAAAGGAATCCACAGTACTACCTTTTAACTTTCAAAAGGGTGACTATGATAGAATGAGGAATATAGTTCGGAAAAAACTAAAAGGAGCGGTTCCAAAGGTTAAAGACTTACAGCAAGCTTGGGTGTTATTTAAAAATACTATCCTCGAAGCCCAGACCAGCTGTATTCCACGCATTAAGAAAAGTGGAAGAAAGTCCAAAAAACTGCCAGCATGGTTTAAAGGTGAGGTCAGAGAGGCTGTTGCTGCCAAAAGAGCAACCTTCAGAAAATGGAAAAAAAGAGCCAAATGATGAAAACTGGAAACAGCACAAGCACTGGCAAGTTAAATGCAAAGCATTGATAAGGCAGGCAAAGCGGGTATTTGAGAAGAAACTTGCTACGGAAGCAAAAACACGAAATAAAGACTTTTTCAAGTACATTCGTAGCAAAAGGCCTGTGAGAGAGTCAATTGGACCATTAGATGATAGAGGGGTAAAAGGTGCAATAAGAGGAGACAAGGCTATAGCAGAGAGACTGAATGAATTCTTTGCTTCGGTCTTTACTGAGGAAGATGTAGGGGTGTTACCCAAGACTGAAGTGGTATTTAAAGGTGATACTGCAGAGGAATTGAGAGAAATATCGCTACACCGGGAAGATATATTACAACTATTTGATAAACTGAATAGTAGCAAATCACCTGGACCGGATGGTATACATCCCAGAGTGTTGAAAGAACTGAAATATGAGATTGCAGACCTGTTATTGGTAATCTGTGAACTTTCATTAAAATCATCTGTAATACCTGAAGATTGGAGGGTCGCCAACGTAACACCAATTTTTAAAAAGGGTTCCAGGGGTGACCCGGGAAATTACAGACCGGTGAGCCTGACGTCAGTACCAGGGAAAATGGTAGAAGCCATCATAAAGAACAAAATTACACAGCATGTAGATAGTCATGGCCTAATGGGAGACAGCCAACATGGCTTTAGACAAGGAAGATCTTGTCTTACTAATCTGATCTGTTTTTTTGAAGGTGTGCATAAACAGGTAGACAAAGGTGAGTCGGTTGATATAGTGTATCTGGACTTTCAGAAAGCTTTTGACAAGGTCCCCCATCAGAGACTTTTGGCGAAGCTAAAAAGTCATGGGATAGGAGGCAGTGTACTATTGTGGATCGGGAACTGGTTAAAAGATAGAAAGCAGAGGGTAGGGCTAAATGGCCAATATTCCCAATGGAAAAAGGTGAATAGTGGAGTACCCCAGGGATCTGTACTGGGTCCGCTACTTTTTGACATATTCATAAATGACCTGGAAAAGGGAATAACTAGTGAGGTAATCAAATTTGCAGATGACACAAAACTGTTTAAAGTTGTTAAAACCCAAGAGGATTGTGGAAAACTGCAGGAGGATCTGGATAAATTGGAAGACTGGGCATCCAAATGGCAGATGAAATTTAATGTGGACAAGTGCAAAGTTATGCACCTAGGAAAGAACAACCCACACTATAGTTACAAGATGCAAGGCTCCACATTAGAAACCACCACCCAGGAAAAAGATTTAGGAGTCATCGTGGATAACATGTTAAAACCCTCCGCCCAGTGTGCAGCGGCGGCCAAGAAAGCAAATAGAATGCTAGGTATCATAAGGAAAGGGATGGAGAATAAAACAAAGGATATTATAATGCCTCTGTATCGCTCCATGGTACGACCGCACCTTGAATATTGTGTGCAATTCTGGTCACCGTATCTTAAAAAGGACATAGAGTTATTAGAAAAAGTACAGAGAAGAGCCACCAAATTGGTGAAGGGGATGGAAGGCTACTCCTATGAAGAGAGGCTAAAAAGGTTAGGGCTCTTTAACCTAGAAAAGAGGCGGCTGAGGGGAGATATGATAGAGGTGTATAAATTAATGAATGGAGTGGAACGGATAAACGTGGATAAATTGTTTACGCTATCAGAATATAGAAGGACTAGGGGGCATGTAATGAAGCTACAGGGTAAACTATTTAAGACAAATAGGAGAAAATATTTCTTCTCTCAACGTGTAATCAAACTCTGGAATCTGTTACCGGAGGATGTAGTAAGGGCTGTTAGTATAGCTGGGTTTAAAAAAGGTTTGGACAAGTTCCTGGAGGAAAGGTCCATAAACCACTATTAAAAAGGGACCCAGGATATCAATGCTTGGCCTAGTACAAGCACTGCAGAACCTGTGTCTTTTGGGGAAACTGCTAGGTACATATGACCTAGATTGGCCACTGTTGGAAACAGGATACTGGGCTTGATGGACCTCGGTCTGACCCAGTATGGCATTTCTTATGTTCTTATGTTCTTAACATTAGAAAGTTGAGTATCTTGTTCAGACATCTTAGTTATCACAGCAGAAGAGAATTGAAAGATTCAAGATAAAGAGGATCACAAAGATGCCTCAGTACGAATTACTACCTCCCATATATCCTGCCATGATAGATCCTTGGAAGCTTTAATAGGTTCCATAGGAACCAAAAACTGTAGAGGTTCAAAAAGTTTCATCTGTGCATTGCTAACAGAGGCAAAAACCAGATGATACAGTCTGGAAAGAAAGGACAAAACACCCCTCTGTTTCTAATACAATTGAGGGGGGGCCTGTCCCAGTAGGACTTTCTAGGTTGGGCAGGGTAAAACCCAAATATTTCAGAGGGGATACATCCGAAATAGTACTTACCATTTCAGAGGACATGATCAAACCAGGACTTGAAGACTCCAGGGCAATATGTTGCAAATATCGATCCAACGAACTGATAATTTTAACAGATTTAGCCAAAGTAGCCAGCTGGATCCTCTTCTCCCTTTTCCCCTTTCAAATACTGTCTGGGATGATGCACTCCTCCAAGCTCTGAAGGGGCTCCAAAGGGGCAGGATGTGCCCCTTTGGCCATGTCCCTTCAAGGATGCGCCCACGGATGCGTCCACAGCATGCTAGATCTTTAAAGCCAGCCAGGTATGACATCAACTGCACAGCTCCACCTCCACCAGCCACAGCAATCAGACCAGCGGGAAAAGTGGTAAACTTGACAAAGAGCTTCTCCCTTACTTCACCTGAGACCTTGGATGGCTCTGTGTTTATAGAGTTCTTTGAGGACATTACTCACACCACATGTCCTCTCTCTCTTTTCTTGAGAAAAATTTGGGGATATGGTTATACTTTACTAAGAAAGGTGCACTTTTTTTGTGGAAAGATGATTCAGGTGGTCCCAGATGTCTGTAAGGCTATTCAAACATAACGAAAGGTATTTTAAAGTCTGAAACCTCAGGTCTCGGCTCTTTGGGCATAATTTTTCTTAAAATATCCATGTGTCTTGCAACTTATGCTAACGATAAATACATTTTCTTTGAGTCAATACAGCTAGAGGCTTTTCTAGCCGGGAAGAAATCAGAAGGTTAAAGTTTTCTTTTTCTATTGCTTTTTTTCTGGCTTTGGGTTAAGATAATGCGGGTACTAGGTTTAATTTGATCAGGAGATAGTGGTCTTTCTTGAGTTTTTGTATTATTTAGCTTGTGTTATAATTTCTTCTTTTGATTTTTATGGACTTGGCCTTTCCCCTTAATGGGGACTTGATTGTAATTACCCTCTTTATTATTATAAAGTAACTTTGAATCTTAAAAAAACAAGACTGAAGCAAAGAATTTTGCTCTGGCCTCATCCCCTCTTAGTGCCCCCCCTTTTACCCCTCTATCATCTAATAGTTCAACTGACTCTCACGGGTTTTTTGATACAAATGTACTCGAAAATGTTATTGTGCATTTTTTCTTCCATGGCAAGCTTTTTTTTCAAATTCTCTTTGTCTACATCTAAGTTGTCAGTGCTTATATGGTTTCCAGTTTTCATCATTTGGCTCCTTTTTCCATTTTCTGAAAGATGCTTTTTTGGCAACAGCCTCTCTGACCTCAACTTTAAACCATGCTGACATTTTTTTGGACTTCCTTCCACTTTTCTTAAAGCGTGGAATACAGCTGGTCTGGGCTTCCAAGATAGTATTTTTAACCACCACCCATGCTTAATGCAAATCTTTAACCTTTGCAGCTGCTCCTTTTAGTTTCTTCTTAAGTATCTTCCTCATTTTTTCATAGTCTCCCTTTTGAAAGTTCAAAGGTAGTACTGTAGATTTCCTTGCTGACCTTCCTCCATTTATTAAATCAAATATGATCATGCTATCACCAAGTGGCAAGGTAAATTGAAGCAGCTTAAAAAGTGGGGAAAATGGTAACCTAGCTAGTTGTCAGTTAAAGCTCACAGATAATTTCTGATTAAACTAGAAATCCAAACATCCAGGAGGAAGCTTCCCTCCTCCACACCCACAATAAAACAATTTATGAAGAAAATGGGCTGTGGTTTCTGGTCAGTGAACACTCGTACCATGAATGAAATAATTCAGTTTCTTATCCTGCACACTAAAGGCCAGTACAATGAGGCTGCACTAGTTTATAAAGCAAATGTATGTAAAGGAGAAACTATGAGAATGGCTGATATCTAGAAAAATTTGAATTCACATTTTGCATAAATTTTGGTTGCTTGGTTTTAATCTGACATGGATACTGGTACCCATGGTACTGTCTCAAAGTCCGAACTTTAGGCAGCTAGGGCCAGCTTAGGATTAGATTTTTTTTCAAAGAATTTAAGTTTCTTTTCAAAGCTAAATCCCCAGTAGAACCTTAATGGTAATAAATTCTGTACAGAAATAGAATAATCCATAAAAAGCTAGTGGCTCTTTATAGGCTTACTAACAGCAGAATGAGGACACCCACTATTATGGCATTTCCACTGCATTTTCTTCTTCTTTGGCCCCAAGAGAACTAGTCGAATAGAAGACCCGACTTTAAATATATAGCAGTGAAGTAATTCAGCAAGGTCACTCCACTGCTACTCCTAGGCATATTGCAGATGACTGAAGCTAACAGATCTGAAATGTTTTCTCTCCATAGCTCACAAGTATGTGCCCCGAGCTGTTCTGGTAGATCTGGAACCAGGGACGATGGACAGTCTCCGATCCAGTAAAATAGGTCCTCTATTCCGACCTGACAACTTTATTCATGGTTGGTCAACAATTATGTTATAAAACAAGCATCATTGTTTAATGAAAAATGAACAGTGACATTTCTATCAGTTATTTCTGCTGTTTAACTGTTCTGTAGTCTGCTTGACATGTTACACAGTTATATACTGTAGTTGGTTTTATGCTGTTGTAGTCAAAGCTTTTTCCCTTCTCAGAAAAGTATCAAGACAGTAGACCTCTAATACAGTGGTTTCCAAGCCTGTCATCAGGAACGCCTTGCCTTGCCTTTCAGAATATCCACGCTAAATAGGGATGAGAAATATAATATGCAATCTCTCTTCTGAATATCCTGAAAACATGAGCGGTGGGGGGGGGGGGGGGGGGGAATCACCAAGGACGGATTCTGAATGACTTCCATAACTGATCCTAATAGCAAACATGACTTATGAATTATTACAACAAAGAACCATTCATGTTTCTGTATATGGTACATTAGTACCAGAGGCAACTGCTTCCAGCCACTATCAGAAGTTTGCTTGGGGTGGGATGAGGCTGCAATTCCTTGCAGAGTTAGTGATCTCTGTGTTCTTATAAGTGCTGCTGTGTAAGCGTACCAGTCAGGCCCCTGCTTCCTGTAACAAAAGCCTGACAGCCCATTGATAAGGCAAAAACGTCTGACAAGTTTTAACAAGGCTAAGACAATGGAGCTCAATCCCTGTCCTGGGGCCCCTCCCAAATCGTTGGGCTTTCTTGCTAACATACATGCAAATTGACCAAGTTCAAAAATTGGGCATATGCACTTACAGTCTCATGTTTGTCTCCAAGAGGTCGAAAGAACTGATTCAGAGAAGGCAACCAACATGGCAGAGTCTTTACCAAAACCCCTACACAATGCGAGTCAATAAATATCTACCTTCTATAAGAGAAACAAGAGATGGGGATAAGATAGAGGCATTCATTATCCTAAACTTTTTGTGTATAACGAGAAACTGCTTGGATTCATTTTCTGAGAAAGGCTATCTGAAAATGAAAATAAAAATGAAACTGAAAGGAGGTTGAGTCAGGGATAACAGAAAATATATTTTCAGGAAAGGATGGCGGACACAAACGAATCTCAGTAAAGGTGGAAGAGAGCCAAAAATAATGGAAGAAAACCTGGGATAAAACAGACAATCCTTAGTTACAAAATATGGAAATGAAGTCCATAAATCAAGAGGGGTCTACAGAATAGGACATAGGCCTTATCTACCAACACGTTTGTGTTTTCTCCTCTCTCCCATCCTCTTCTAGCCATTGAATGTTGAGGGCACATGCAGACAAGTTCTTAATGTTGTGCTGCTATGTCATCTGCTTGATAGATCCTTACTACAGTCTGCCTACTACATGATTGTTCTCCAACCTTCCATTCATTTTTCCATTGTATAAAAGCTTTTTAGTTAACATTTTCTATAGTTTTGACTGGAATAAGCTATGATCTGCTCTAGTATACTTCAGAAAAGAGATGATACCACTCATAATACACACAGACCAAACAGGACGCTGGTGTTTGATACATTAAACCAATAGGTTTTAATAGTAACTATATAGATTGTAACACAGTCAATCAAAATAGAAACTCAATTGAAGAATATGAACAGAGACCTTACAGGGCAGGTATTGGCACTGCCTTTGAAGCAGAGTAATGAAATAAAGACATTAAAAGATCTCCAATTATTCATCAGGCCATTATCATCATCAACACTGGAGATTCCCTATTCTCAAACCTATGCTGCTCAATAGCCAACAGAAATCCAATGTAAACCATTCTTTCAAAATCCAAAGGGGATATTCATACCATAAGTAGACTACTTACTCATGCGCAGCTGTTTCACACCCCATGTCTGCTTATTAATTTTTGATTGAACAATTCTTATTAATAATCATGTAAATGGCAAAAACAAAGACTAGTGTTGGTTTAACTATCAAACACCACTGTGCTGTCTGCTCTTCCCCTCTAGTGTAGAGTGAAGCAAATCCTATTCTATGTCAAATCTCTTCATTTCTCTCCATGTTACTTCCACTACCATTAACATCTTGTTTCTGTTATTAGTTTTCATTTATGGGATAACTGTATGACACTAAATATTGGTATAAAAGTAGTCTTGATAAGATTTGTTACTACTTAAAGCAAATCAGATATCCAAAATGAATATTTACTTAATATTGGTCACTAAAAATACAGTTGTAGTCAACATTTATTGGTACCCTTGCTGTTCAACCTCTTAATGCCCAATATCTTCCTAACGGAGGCACTGCATTTCAAGCAAAGGTAAGGGTATGTGGCTATTAATTACTAGTTCTCTGCCCGAGAGCTCTTAAAAGAGTTTCTGGTACATTTTTAAATCAAAGTTACGTTCTTTTTTGTGCCTTAGTTCAAAAGGTAAATATTCTCTTTAGTGGTGAAGGTTTAGAAACTCTGCTTTCAGTATCTCTCATCTCTTTGAAGCTACCGCCACCTCATCAGGTGTTTGCTCACATTGGAGGGGGGGGGGGGTAGGGAGGGAACCGTCTTGCTTTATGGGGCACCTCCCCAATTAGCTACACCCACGGACTTGGAATAGCTCATTTAGAACACACTTAAGAAAGGTTAATTGTTTTTTCTCTGAAAGGACAGCTGGTAAACCGGTTGGTACTTTGTTGAAGCAAAAGAGAGCAAGAGACCTACCAGATACCAAAGCTCTTCCAAATGAACAACGGCTGGGAAAAATCGTATCGTCAAAGCTCTTGCCTCTGTCCAGAGATCCCAATGCCAGTTCAAGGACCGGTTCCATGTGCAGGATGCCTGCATACTGAAGCTCTCAGGAAACAAGTGGAGGAGCTCAGAAAAGAGGTGGCAAGGTTGAGGAGCATTCAAGACAATGAGAAGTACATTGATGAGATGCTTCTTGAAACATCCAAGCTCTCCAGCAGAGGAGAAGATGGGAGCCTACAGAATGACGAAGGTTAGACACGAGTCACCAGGGCCTGCAGAATCACAAATCATGCTCCTTCAGTCCTTGAATTGAAGAACCATTATGCAGCCCTGGAAGTGCAGAAGGTGAAGGGAACAATCAGAGCTTGAGCACCCCAAAGTTGCAGAATCAGTGACCACAAGGAAGAGAAGGATAGTGGTGGTTGGTGACTCTTTTCTGAGGGGTACCGAGGCATCCAGCTGCCGACCAGACTTGATGTCCAGAAAGGTATGCTGTCTGCTAGATGCCAAAATCCAAGATGTTACAGAGAGTTTACCGAGACTCATCAAGCCCACTGACTATTTTATTTAACATTTTCATACCGTGTTTTTCCAGACAATCAAAAATGTTTTACATATAACAGCGGAAGGTACAAAACGTGCATTTTCCATTACATAGATGTTAATGCATATAGTTCAAATCGTTCTATCAACAAAGTATTATTAACAAGGAACTATATACATTATCAAGATATTGTGAATGAAGGGAGTTAGAGGAGTTTTTTAGGTAGGATGGAAAGGGATTGTGTTTTGATCAGGCTGGGTGTTGAAATAAAAGGGTGAATAAGAGGGTTTTAAGCTTTTTTCTGAATGTCGTGAGATCATTGATTTCTCTTAGGTTGGAGGGGAGGGTGTTCCATAGTACGGGGGTGATGTGGGGAAAAAACCTTGTTATTGGTAACCTTTTTTGATTTTCTGAAGGCATTAGGCATTTTAAAGTTTATTTTTGTTTTGGTTACATTGTATTCAGCTATGCTCTTCTTTTGTAATGAGGGAGGAAAGGAAAGATGGGGCTATACCATTGATTAATTTGAATGTGGTGACTATTTTTCTAGTTTATACGGCTCTGGATGGGGAGCCAATGAAGGTTGTACAGTATAGGGGTGATGTGTTCTGTTGGATTGATCTGCATTGAGTTTCGGGCAGTAACATTGTGCTAGCTGGAGCTCTCTTAAGAACTGTTTTGTTGTACCCTGGAGAATCATGTTGACGTAGTCAAAGTGTGGGGTTATGATTGAGTGGATGATGGATTTAAAATCATTGTGGTGAAGTAGTGGAGTTGTTTTAACATTTTAAGTTTATAGTACACCTTTTTGGTCGATTAAATGCTACAAGATGCAATATTGAGGGTGCGGTCAATAATTGTACCAAGATATTTCACCTCGTTTTTGACTGTTATGTGTATGTTTTGTAAGCTGATGGTTGTTGGAGGAGCGAAATTCTGTTTTCTGGTTACAAACATAGCTTCTGTTTTAGCAAAGTTGATCTTAAGGTTGTGGTTTCCTAGCCATTCTATTATTTCTGAAGAGCAGTTGGTAAGTTGTTGGCTTACAAAATTTGATGTTAATGGGGAGATATAGCATTATATTGTCTGCATAAATATGAAAGTTTATTTGGACTTTTTTTGAATATGGCGCTGATGGGTTGGAGGTAAATGTTAAATAATAATGCTGATAGTGCTGAGCCTTGTGGAAGTCCTTGTTCTTGTTTATAGTATTCAGAAGTATTTTGTTCAATTCTTACTTGTGTTCTGTTTGTTAAGTAAGAGGTGAACCAGTTCAGGACTGTGTCTTTAATCCCTATCTGTTGGAGCCTGCTTAGCATGATTTGATGGTTTATACTGTCAAGGGCAGCAGTGATGTCTAGGAATAATAAAAGAGACTTGTTTTGCCTCATCTATGCCTCTAGTGAGTTTTGTCGAATAAGACTGTTAGTAGGATCTCGACTCTGTGAAAAGGCCTGAAGCCATATTGTTGTTCGTCTAGGGGTGCAGTTAAGTCTATGTGATCCTGAAGTTGGATTAGGACTACTTTTTCTATAAGCTTGGACATGAACAGGAGGCTTGATATGGGTCTGTATGATGTTGGTGAGGTTTTATCTAAGGTTTTGTTTTTTAAGATTGGACAGATGAGTGCATGTTTAAGGGGGGTTGGTAATTAGCCATTTTGTAATGAAAGGTTAATGATAGGTAGGATAAAAGATAATAGTTCTGTTCTTGTCTCTTTTAACCAACTTACAGAACAGGGATCAAGATAGGATGTAGTGGTGTTTAGATTGGAGATGATGTTCTTGATGGATTCCTTTGTTGTAGGGTAGAAGTTGGTCCATGAGTTGTTTTGTGTGGTGTATTCTTGTTTATCCTTAATAGTGGTAGGTGTATGTTTAGGTTTTTCCTTATAGTAGTTGGCTAGTCTGGGGTGTTATTATGGGGTCAGTGGAGTCTTTGTTAGCAATATTTACAGTTGGGGGATCTCACAATTTCAAGTAATTCTCTTGGGCGGTTTAATGATTTTGATAGCGCTGTAGAGTAATGGTCTTTTTTTGAGTTGTTAATGGCTTCCCTATAGAGTTTCAGGGTGTGTAAGTATTGAGATTGGTGAATATTAGATTTCGAGTGACACCATTTGCGTTCTGTTTTTCTGAGGTCAGTTTTACCTGGATGTTGCTCATCCATGTCAGCACAAATGATACTGCCAGGTATCCCTCTGAGCATATCAAAAGTAACTTCATGGCTCTGGGACAGAGGATGAAGCAGATTGGTGCAGAGGTGGAGTTCTATTCAATACTCCCTGTTGAAGGTAAAGGCCAAGGCAGAGAAGCTCACATCCTGGAGATTAATTCATAGCTGCGTGGATGGTGTCAGAGAGCATTTTACTTTCCTGGATCATGAGATGCTGTTCCAAGGGTTGCAGAACAGAGATGGAGTGCTCGTTGTGCTCTCCTTCCACTGTCTACTTGTTTGGCTGTTCACTGCCTGATCGTGTGCTGTTTTACCCACCTGCTGTCTCTCTCGTAGCCTGCGCTCTCAACTCAGCTCAGGTACCCATCCGTTGTGTTTTCCCCGGTACTCGGCTACAGTCTCCGCCCACCGGAAGTGACGCTGGGTTCACCCACCTTTAAATCCCACACCGGTGCCGCTGCTGGCTGCTGCTCGTTGTGCTCTCCTTCCACTGTCTACTTGTTTGGCTGTTCACTGCCTGATCGTGTGCTGTTTTACCCACCTGCTGTCTCTCTCGTAGCCTGCGCTCTCAACTCAGCTCAGGTACCCATCCGTTGTGTTTTCCCCGGTACTCGGCTACAGTCTCCGCCCACCGGAAGTGACGCTGGGTTCACCCACCTTTAAATCCCACACCGGTGCCGCTGCTGGCTGCTGCTCGTTGTGCTCTCCTTCCACTGTCTACTTGTTTGGCTGTTCACTGCCTGATCGTGTGCTGTTTTACCCACCTGCTGTCTCTCTCGTAGCCTGCGCTCTCAACTCAGCTCAGGTACCCATCCGTTGTGTTTTCCCCGGTACTCGGCTACAGTCTCCGCCCACGGAAGTGACGCTGGGTTCACCCACCTTTAAATCCCACACCGGTGCCGCTGCTGGCTGCTGCTCGTTGTGCTCTCCTTCCACTGTCTACTTGTTTGGCTGTTCACTGCCTGATCGTGTGCTGTTTTACCCACCTGCTGTCTCTCTCGTAGCCTGCGCTCTCAACTCAGCTCAGGTACCCATCCGTTGTGTTTTCCCCGGTACTCGGCTACAGTCTCCGCCCACCGGAAGTGACGCTGGGTTCACCCACCTTTAAATCCCACACCGGTGCCGCTGCTGGCTGCTGCTCGTTGTGCTCTCCTTCCACTGTCTACTTGTTTGGCTGTTCACTGCCTGATCGTGTGCTGTTTTACCCACCTGCTGTCTCTCTCGTAGCCTGCGCTCTCAACTCAGCTCAGGTACCCATCCGTTGTGTTTTCCCCGGTACTCGGCTACAGTCTCCGCCCACCGGAAGTGACGCTGGGTTCACCCACCTTTAAATCCCACACCGGTGCCGCTGCTGGCTGCTGCTCGTTGTGCTCTCCTTCCACTGTCTACTTGTTTGGCTGTTCACTGCCTGATCGTGTGCTGTTTTACCCACCTGCTGTCTCTCTCGTAGCCTGCGCTCTCAACTCAGCTCAGGTACCCATCCGTTGTGTTTTCCCCGGTACTCGGCTACAGTCTCCGCCCACCGGAAGTGACGCTGGGTTCACCCACCTTTAAATCCCACACCGGTGCCGCTGCTGGCTGCTGCTCGTTGTGCTCTCCTTCCACTGTCTACTTGTTTGGCTGTTCACTGCCTGATCGTGTGCTGTTTTACCCACCTGCTGTCTCTCTCGTAGCCTGCGCTCTCAACTCAGCTCAGGTACCCATCCGTTGTGTTTTCCCCGGTACTCGGCTACAGTCTCCGCCCACCGGAAGTGACGCTGGGTTCACCCACCTTTAAATCCCACACCGGTGCCGCGCCCTGCGCCGCGTGCGCGCGCCGAAGGAGCGCGCACAAGGAGCAGGACCTGCTCCTTGTGCGAGCTCCTTGGGGCGGGAACCGGGGCAACGGAACTGGGGCTTGGACCTATCTAATTTCGTGCTCACATATGCTCTATCCTTTGCCCTCACCCCTGAGTCCTCCTATCTCGTTCCCCTCATACTTGCCATCAAAACTGGTTTCCCCTACTGTTCTGCCCGTTCCAAAGCTAAGTCTCCTTCTGCTGCTCCTCTCCCCCCTCATTATGTCTGCCATCCCGGTGCATTGGGGCTGGCGTCCTGCCTCGCCCTCTGATACCCTTCCCGGCCATCTCACCCGACAGCCCCTTAACCTAACCCACTGTATCTCTTCCTCTCAGCGTTCCCCCCCCTCCTCTGCGCCTCCCTACTCTCTCTTACATTTAGCCCTTTTAAACTGTCGCTCGATTCGAACCAAAACATCACTGATCCAAGACCTTATTGTACTACATAAGCTGGACATTTTCTTTCTGACTGAAACCTGGCTGAAAGAGGGCGATGAGCCCTTCCTCAACCGGTGTCTTCCACCTGGGTACTCTTTTCTGTCCACCTCCCGTCGAGGAAGAAGTGGCGGCGGTATCGCAGTTATCCATCGCTCCTCTATTTCACTGTCTGAACTCCCCCCCTTGGTCTCTCCCACCTATCCTGAGTCCCTTCTTATGCGACTGGACTCCTCTTCTTGCCCTCTCTATTTCCTTCTAATTTACGCCCCCCCTTCTCTCTCCTCTCCCTCCTGGGACTCTTTATTAACTACCATCTCGGAAGCTTCTCTCCGCTATCCCCGTCTCCTCACCTTAGGTGATTTCAATATTCACGTCGATGCTCCCTTCTCAGCAAGAGACCTTTCTTTTCTCACTTTCCTGTCCGACCACTCCCTCCGTCAATTTGTTTCCTTCCCCACTCATACTGCTGGTCACACTCTCGATCTCCTCATTGCTCCAGGTTCCTTCCCTCTCCTACCCCTATCCCTCTCCTCCTCCTCCCTTCCTTGGACCGATCATATATGTCTGTTCTTTGATATTGTCGTTTCACCCACCCTCCCCTCCTCAAACTCTGGTACAAACTCCTCCCCTACGTTCTCCCGCCGAATTACTCCCGATATCCTTTCTCAGCTTCCCTCCCCAGCTGCATTACTTCCTACAGACTTCGGCACTCTCCCTCTCGACATCCAGGTCCACAAATTGCACTCATCACTCTCCGCCACTCTAGATCTTGCCGCTCCCCTACGCCCCTATCATTCTCGCCGTCGCCTCCCACACTACCCTTGGTTCCACCATGGCCTAGCCTTACACCGTAAGCATCTTCGCCGTGCAGAACGCCTTTGGCTGAAGCATCCATCTCCTGTTACTCTTGCTAACTTTCATACCTGCCACCGTCACTATCGCACTCTTCTCCACACCGAGAAGCGTAACTATTATGCTGACCTCATTTCCTCCTCCTCAAACTCGTCCCGTCAACTATACTCAGTTCTTCGCTCTCTCACAGCCTCACACTCTGCGTCTATCCCCTCTCTCGCCATCAGCTCTACCTCCCCGGACCCCTCCTCCCTCGCCTCTTTCTTTGCTTCCAAAGTTAATACTCTCCGTCAAGCATTTCCCCAATGTCCTCCACCCCTCTCCCCTCCCTCTGAGCCTCCCCTTCCCCCTTCCCCTTCCTCACCATCCCTACTCCCTGTACTGTCACACTCCTGGTCCTCTTTCGACCCCATTACACTTGCGGTTCTGAATACAACCTTCTCTACTGTCCGCAAAACAACATGCCCAGCTGACCCTATCCCCTCTCAATGGCTCCTAGAACCTTCCCTAGCCCTATCCCCATTCATCCTTTCTCTTTTTAACACAAGTCTATCCTCCGGCTCCTTCCCCTCTACCTGGAAGCATGCAACAGTCCGTCCCATCCTGAAATCTCACTCTTCCGATCCCTCTGTCCTCTCCAACTGGCGTCCCGTCTCTAATCTATCATTTCTCTCAAAACTCCTTGAAAAAATGGTTTTCTCTCAACTCTCCTCCCATCTTGAACTTTCTCTCACTCTTCACCCCCGTCAATCAGGTTTCCGCCCTGGCCATAGTACTGAATCTGTCCTCCTCTCTCTCCTCAACGATCTTCACACTGCTCATGATCGCGGTCTCATCACCTTGGCTGTCTCTCTTGATCTATCTGCAGCTTTTGATCTAGTGGATCACCATACCCTTCTCATCCGTCTTCAGGAAGCCGGCCTCTCAGGTACGGTTCTCCGCTGGTTTCATTCCTTCCTATCCTGCCGTTCCTTCTCTGTCATCTCCGCATCTTCCTCCTCTGCCCCTACCCCCCTTCCCTGTGGAGTCCCCCAGGGGTCTGTTCTTGCCCCACTCCTCTTTAATATTTTCCTAGCCCCTCTTGTCCTTCTAGTCCAACAATTCAGTATCTCTGCATATTATTATGCAGATGACATTATTCTTCTCCACCACACCGACCCGCTCTCTCCTGATATCACCCCTCTTAACCTCTGTCTCACTGCTGTGACTTCCTGGTTCTCCTCTAATTTTCTACACATCAATCCGGCAAAGTCCTTTGCAATCTGGTTCACCTTTGGCAGCCCTTCCCCTACCTGTGCCCCTTCTCTATCCTCCCAGCCTATCCCCCTGGTATCATCACTCCGCTACCTAGGCGTTATTCTTGATTCCAACCTTACTTTCAAGGACCATATCTCCTCAATTGTACAGCGCTCCTTTTTCTCTCTTCGCCAACTCAGAGCAGTCCGTCCCTTTCTCTCTGCCTCTGCCCTTACCACTCTCCTGCTTACCCTTGTGCTGTCTCGTCTCGACTACTGTAATGTTTCTTTCGCCGGCCTATCCCAGTCCCAATTGTCCCGTCTCCGTGTCCAAAATGCTGCCATCCGTTTGTTGACCCATGCATCACGTTTCGACCACGTTACTCCCCTTCTCTACCAGCATCACTGGTTACCTATCTCTTTCCGCATTCGGTATAAACTTCTCATTCTCACATTCAAAGTTATCCACACTGGCACTCCCCTCTACCTGGCGAATCAGATACAATTCCGTACCTCTCACCGTCTCCTCCGTTCCATACATATAAACCGTATGGTCCTCCCCTCCCCCGCACATGCTCGTCTAGAACAAACCCGCTCCTCTGCATTCTATTTTTTGGCTCCAAGTCTCTGGAACTCACTCCCCCCCTCCCTCCGTGCAGAAGACTCATACCCCTCATTTAAAACCCAACTCAAAACCCACCTTTTCTGCCTTGCGTTTGATCCCCCTCCCTCGCCTCTCCTTCCCCCATCCGTTCCCCCCTGTCTCTCATGAATGTCTTCTCCCCCTTCCCTCTCCGCCTTGATAGTATGCGTGTAATGCTCTTTCCTATTTTAAACTTCTACTCTGCTCCCAGCTTTCTTTTCTTTCTCTCCTCACTTTTCTCACATTTAATGGCGTTCTTTTCCTTTTTCTTTTCTGCAGCCAAGAGCTTGTTTTAATTAACTTGCTTGATTTTAGCTATTGTAAACCGCTCAGACGCCTATGGTATTGAGCGGTATAACAAGTTTAAATAAACATAAACATAAACATAAACACATAAACATTTGTCCTAGAGAGGGTTTTAAACTAGATTCCTTGGGAACGGGTGAAGAAAGCCCCCAGGTAAGTGAAACATTAAATATCTTTATGAAAATAGGTAAAAGGGGCAACATACAGAAAGCAGTGTGTATAAATACAAGTAGCATGGGAAAAAAGATCCCAGATGTTAAGGATTTAATAGGAGTAGCTGACTTGGATTTAGTGGCGGTAACAGAAGCATGGTTCACGGACAACCATTATTGGAATGTAACTATAGCAGACTACACTTTATTCAGAAAGGACAGGGTAAGAAGAAGGGGTGGAGGAGTGGCACTGTGTGTGAAAAATATTAAAGCTATGGAAATACAGGGCTTAAAAGGGAGAGAGACGGCACTATGGGTTAAACTAGAAAGAGCGCAAGAGAAATCTATTTGCATTGGCGTGATATACAGACCTCCCTCACAGAGAGAAGAGGTGGACGGAGAGTTAATAGAAGACATACTCAGCATTGCCAGGAAAGGGGATGATACTGCACATCCCTACTGCAGTATCATCTAGAAGTAAGGAGATCCTGGATTCTCTACAGGGAGAACTATTCAGGCAACTAGTAACAGAACCCACACGTGAAGGGGCCATACTGGACTTGGTGCTTACCAATGGTGAAAGCATTTTTGATGTTATAGTGAGAGATCATCTCATATCCAGTGATTACCAGATGGTGTCGTAGGACTACGACTGAAAAAATCCATTCAAAAGCAAAAAGGTCTTAGACTTTAGGAAACTAACTTTGCCAAGATGGGCCAATACCTCAAGGAGTCGTTAGCAGGATGGGGACAGCTGGGTGATGTAGAAAAACAGTGGGCAAAACTGAAAGGGGATATTTTAAGGGCAACCAAACTTTTTTATTACAATGGTAAATAAAGGTAAAAGGAAAAAGGAGACCACTATGGTATTCAAAAGTAGCTGAAAAGGTGAAGAAAAAGAGGGAGGCCTTCATGAAATACAAGAGATCACAGAGAGAGGAAGACAGGCATCTACATTTGGAAAAACTTAGAGAAGCTAGCAAAATAGTCAGGAAAGCAAAGATTCAAATAGAGGAGGAAATAGCCAATGCAATAAAATGGGGGGGGGGGGGGATAAGACATTTTTCAGTTATGTTAGTGAGAAGAGGAAGGGCAAAATTTGTATTGTCAGAATCAAGGATGAAGGGGAGGAATATGTAGAAGCTGATAAGAATAAAACAGAATTGCTTAACAAACATTTCTGTTCTGTGTTCACAGATGAAGAACCAGGAGCAGGACCTCAGAAAACACCCACAAACAAGAACAGATGTGAGGGGCATCTTGAACGATTTTCAGAAGACTGTTAGTGAGGAACTAGCTAAACTTAAAGTAGACAAAGTGATGGGACTGGATGGGATACACCCAAGAATATTGAGGGAACTTGGGGACATTCTAGCAGCTCCACTGATCAACCTTTTCAATGCCTCTTTGGAGTCAGGAGTGGTCCCTTTACACAAAAGTGGAAGTAAGGATGTGGTTGAAAAACTATAGGCTGATTAGTCTAACCTCTGTAGTGAGTAAATTATTGGAAACACTGCTGAAAGAAAATATAGTGAAGTTTCTGGAGACCAACAGATTACCGGATGCGAGGCAGCATGGATTCACCAAAGGCAGGTCTTGTAAGACAAATCAGATTGATTTCTTTGACTGGGTGACCAAGGAGTTGTTCCGAGGGAGAGCCCCAGATGTGGTGTATTTAGATTTCAGCAAAACCTTTGACACCACTCCGTACAGGTGACTTATAAACAAACTGAGCACCCTAGGGATGCACCCTAAAGTTACTGCTTGGGATAGAAATTGGTTGAGTGGGAGGTGGCAAAAAGTATAGGTAAATGGAGCTCACTCCGAGGAGAAGGATGTTACCAGTGGTGTGCCCCAGGGATCTGTCCTTGGTCAGATTCTTTTTAAAATCTTTGTTAGTGATATAGCAGAAGGGCTGTCAGGTATGGTTTGCCTCTTTGTGGATGATACCAAAATCTGCAATATAGCGTAGACACCCAGGAAGGTGTAGATAACATGAGGAGGGATCTAGCTAAGCTTGAAGAATGGTCTAGAATTTGGCAGCTGAGATTTAATGTTAAAAAATGCAAGGTCATGCATTTGGGCTGCAGCAATCCAAGGGAGCAATATAGTATAGGAGGTGAAGTACTTTTGTCCACTAAAGAAGAGCAGGACCTAGGCGTGGTTGTGTCTGATGATCTTAAAGTAGCTAAACAGGTAGAAAACACGACAACAAAAGCTAGAAGGATGCTTGGGTGCATACGGAGAGGAATGGCCAGCAGAAGAAAGGAGGTGATAGTGCCTCTATATAGGTCTTTGGTGCAACCTCATTTGAAGTATAGTGTGCAATTCTGGAGACTGCACCTTCAAAAGGATATAAACAGGTTGGAGTCGGTGCAGAGGGTGGCTACTAAAATGGTTACTGGTCTTCATTATAAAGTATATGAGGACAGACTTAAGGAGCTTAATATGTATACTTTAAATGTCTCTTACCTCTATCCTGCCTTTCCTCTAAATACCTCCGTGGCATAAATGCACAGGAGGAGAGCCTCTTTCGATTGAAAGCAAGCTCTGCTATGAAGGGACATAGGATGAGGGTGAAAAGGGATAGACTCGGGAGTAATATGCGGAAATATGTCTTTATGGAAAGAGTGGTAGATGTGTGGAATAGTCTCCCGGTGGAGGTGGTAAAGATGAAGACAGTAGCTGAATTAAAAAAGCATGGGAACAAACACAGGATCTCTAAAGGAAAAAAGGGGACTGTTGGAGTAGTTAATATGGAAGGGCAGACTAGATAGAAACATGATGGCAGAAAGAAGATAGAAACATAGGCCATATGGTCTCTAACAGAACAAAAAAAAAAAGTAGCCTGTGAAATGGCTTTGGACTATATATGCACACACATTTGACAAAAAAGAATAAAATAAAAACAAATTAAGAAAGGAAATAGTAGAAAATAGTAGAAAAACTGGGGCATTGCTATGACATGATTATTTGCACCCTTATAAACAATTAAAATCAGTTTAAACAGAAGAACCATATTTCCATTACAGTAAAATTAGATGCACCTGTGATCAATTGTCAGTACTCACATGACTTTAATCAACCAATGAATGATGGTTCTAATGTTTAAAATGGCCACATTTACTCCCCGTTCCATTTTTACAATGGTGAAGCCAAGAGAGCTGCTTGAGATGGTTAAGAAAAACTACCACCACCAAACTTCAAAGAGGTACAAGGCCATCTCCAAAGACCTTGGGATTCCTGTGTCTACAGTTCGCAGCGCTATTAAGAAGTTTTCTGCTCATGGAACTGTCAAGAACCTCCCAGGACGTACTGGGAAGAGGAAAATTAATCCAAGTCGTCTTTGAAGGTTAGTGCAAACTGTTAGAAAAACACTACATACAACATCCAAAGAGCTTAAGGATGATCTGGAGCAATTTGGAGTGGTGGTTTCAACCCGCACCATATGCCACGCACTAAACAAAGGAGGACTTCATGGGCAACGGGCCAAGGAAGACCCCACTGCTCGAAGAGACACAAAAAGGCATGCCTGATCTTTGCCCAACGCCAGCCTGAGAAACCACAATCCTTCTGGGAAAATGTTCTGTGTAAAGATAAAACCATATTTGAGCTCTTTGATAATGCAGACCAGCGATATATTTACAGGCAAAGAAATTAAGCTTATAAGAAAAAAATGCATCCTTCCTACAATTAAATATGGTGGAGGTTCCATAATGCTGTAGGGCTGTTTTGCTGCCTCATGAACTGGAGGCCTGGAACGTATTAAAGGAATCATAAAGTCAGATTTCTACCAAGATATTCTGGAGAGAAATGTGCTACCTAGTGTCAGAAAGCTAGGTCTGGGTCAAAGGTCACGAGTTCTCCAGCAGGACAATGACACAAAACATCTATCCAAAAGTACAAAAGAATGGTTAAAAAAGGAATAAATGGACTGTTTTAAACTGGCCAGCAATGAGTCCTGATCTCAATCCAATTGAAAACCTTTGGAAAGAGCTGAAATCTACCATTGGTAAAATGAATCTTGGAAACATTCATAAGCTGGAACAAATCACAGTTAAAAGAGTGGAATAAGCTACCAGCAAACAGATGTACGAAACTTTTAGATGGCTACAAGAAACGTTTTGTGGCTGTCATCACAGCCAAGGGTTGTGAACCAAATATTAGTGAAGGGTGCCATTAATCCTGTCCAGGTCATTGTTTTGTTTTTTAAGACATTACGATGTCTAAGGTGTCCAGATTTCTTTGGGGGTACGTATGAACATACTATTAAAATATTATAATGATATACAGTTGGAATATTTCCAATTATTTCTCAAGATATTATCCACAACATACCTAAAATGCAAGGGTGTCAATAATGTAGACCACAACTGTACTTAAATTCATTTTCTCATCTGTGTCTTGTTTTATCATTATATTAAAACTCAGAATGTCAATATGAAAGCTAAAGGAAGATTTGATTTGTAAATATCCCAAAAAACAGGCATGCTGAAGGGGTCCAAGGGCCAACATCTTAACCTAATCTCTTTCACAATGCCACAACCACATCCTCAGTGTCTTGTTTTTACATTTTAAAAAATTCTTCTCTTCTCTTCCTCTGATTTTGGAGACAGCATCTTTACAGATACCTTTTAATGTTTCTATAACAGGTAACTCGGGTGCTGGTAACAACTGGGCTAAGGGCCACTATACAGAAGGTGCTGAGCTAGTGGAGTCTGTGATGGATGTGGTAAGGCTTGAAAGCGAGAGCTGCGACTGTCTCCAGGGTTTTCAGATTGTCCATTCTTTGGGAGGGGGAACAGGATCAGGCATGGGTACACTCCTCATCAACAAGATTCGAGAAGAGTATCCTGACAGAATTATGAACACCTTCAGTATCATGCCTTCCCCAAAAGTCTCAGACACAGTTGTAGAACCATACAATGCCATTCTGTCCATCCACCAGCTCATTGAGAACACAGATGAAACCTTCTGCATTGACAATGAAGCACTGTATGACATCTGCTTCCGAACCTTAAAGATGACCAATCCCACATATGGTGACCTCAACCACTTAGTGTCTTTGACAATGAGTGGTGTTACCACCTCACTGCGTTTCCCTGGCCAGTTAAATGCAGATCTGAGGAAGTTGGCTGTAAACATGGTGCCGTTCCCCCGTCTGCACTTCTTCATGCCTGGCTTCGCTCCCTTAACATCCCGCAGCAGTCAACAATACAGAGCCCTCACCGTTCCTGAGCTTACACAACAGATGTTTGATGCCCGCAATATGATGACTGCCTGCGACCCTCATCATGGGCGCTACCTGACCGTGGCAGGTATCTTCAGGGGCCGGATGTCCACTAAAGAAGTGGATGAGCAGATGTTGGCTGTTCAGACAAAGAACAGCGCCTACTTTGTAGAGTGGATCCCCAACAACGTCAAGGTGGCCGTCTGTGACATTCCGCCCCGTGGCCTTAAGCTAGCTTCTACTTTCATAGGCAACAACACTGCTATCCAGGAGATCTTCCGTAGGATTGCTGAGCAGTTCTCAGCCATGCTCCGGAGGAAAGCTTTTCTGCACTGGTACACTGGTGAAGGAATGGACGAGATGGAATTCACAGAAGCAGAATCTAACACCAACGATTTGGTGTCCGAGTATCAGCAGTATCAGGATGCTACTGCAGAACCAGAAGGATATTTTGAGGAAGAGGAAGAAGAAAAGGAAACAAAGTTTCAAGTAGCCGAAATGGTGAAAAAGACATTTTAATAACATAGAAGACTCCATTTGCATGTCACTTCTTGGGAACCCGTTTCACACACGTTATCGGGATTACTGCTTTTATCAGTGACTTAAGAAGATTAATTGTAAAGCAGCAAAAATGTTAAAACGCCTTAATTTATTCCACAAAAAAAAATTTAGTATGATGCAAAAAATTATAAAAAATTTTTTTGCAGCATAAATTGAGGCGTTTTAACATTTTACATATCATTAGCTTGAACAAAAACAGGTAGGAAAGCAAACCAAAGCATAAAGGACGGTGCAGTCTGTAAATTATGCTTACTGTACCCACTTGTAAATGAAGATCTCTCCATTACCTATATTATATTACATTGACTTGAGACGATAAACGTTAAGAATTGATTTTCAGAATTACATTGCAAAGCTTCTCTTTTATCTTGACAAATCACCGCAAGAAGCTGAAAGAAACTGATCCGATAGGAAACTTTGCATTCCCATAATTTGGAAGAGTAAGCTGTTATGCAGTGATATCAGATTCTAAAGCGTTGTGGAGGCTTGTCAGGATATCTGGTGCTAGAGATCCTCACTTTAGGCAACATGTTCCTAGCCTTTCTGGACCAGTGACATCCAATGAGAAATAACCAATTTCTAGTGCTTACAGTAATAAAATAATTAATAGCTTCTCTTCACTAACCCTAAAATATGTTATAAATACTTAGGAAGTTTTATATTACTGTTTTGCAAAACAAATGTTTGCTTGAGATTATATTAGAGATGCAAGTGTAATAGGGTGACTTTCATGAGAATCAGACACTCTTAATACATGGCAGCAGGGCCCATATAGGAAACTTCAGCCATATCTGTTCTTTATGCAGGGAGCCTTTTTTGTATTATTCGCTACATGTTAAACTTAGAAACTTACCTTGAAGAAATGCTCTTAAGAAATCCTCTGCCGATAACCCCTGGATTCTCTTCTGCATCAACCTTCTCACTAGTCCAGTAGAGTTCCGGAGGGAAGAAACTTTGGATGTTGAAAGGCACAGTTCCCTTTGCTATTTACAGAACCTTAGAAATTCAGGTTGAAATCCAGTACTGCGGTAGCATATAAGATCTGTCATGCCATAACAAGCACAGTACAGACCTTAAAGGGCTCCCATAGAACTGGGCTTTTAAAAGGAGAAGTATTGTAAACCGCTCTAATGCCTTTTTGGCCTGAGCGGTATATCAAATTTAAATAAACATAAACATATTGCACAAAGGATTTTCCTTCTATTTTATGCACCTTGCGTGACCTCTACAAAGCTCTTTATTTTATCACTAGAATTTCTCCCACTTTGCTGCTTTATTTTCATTCTCTTACAGTCATGTTTGTGGCCATGTCAGGCACTCGGGGTACTGTTGCTAATGGTCATACCATCAGACTGTCAGTGTGTGCAATTTTGCAAACCAAACTCCATATTGCTATACTGCAGCCAGAATCAACATATCCACACTGCATCATCTCCTAAGGACATGGGTATCTGGTTGGCAGTGATTATTGAAAAATTCTATACACAGTTTCACAGGAGATTTCAACTCCATGCATCCACTGTTTTTGTAATTCCCACTTTAAAACCAAAATCAATTACTGCATTAAATGGTCACCAGTTCTTGCTTTCTTTATCCCTGGCATTCACATGACATTGTGACATCTGTGATGAATGATAGGAATTTGGGACTGCTGGATGGCTACCCTTCTCCTTACATTTCATTGCACTTGCTTTTTATTTATGTTTTTTTTTTGAGGGGGTAGAATTACACAAGTCGGATGTAAATAGCACAACAAATAGCCTTAAAAAAAAAGAGAGTGGGCTTTTCATTTCTTTTTCTGAGAGCATTTAACCTTGAAAATGATATGCAGATAGTTATTTTTCCCATCTTTAGAGACAAGGAGGACCTCTTCATATCACGCGATTCCTGAATTGCGAGGATGTCCTCCTGTGCTCTTTCGGCACTTACTAGCAACATTATAGAACTCCATTTTGCTCTGTAGATCTGAGCCCGAAGAGAAGTCAGAAACACTACATACTGCCTGGTGGTGTGTTTGGCCTCTTAAAACAAACAGAAGTGTATAAATGTTATCAAATTGAGAAAATAATGTTATGTTATAAAATAACTAAGGAAAAATATGAATAATTCCCTCTGTTACTGTGCACAGTTCCAGAGCTTTAAACTCAGTTAAGCAAGTGAAGCAATGCTTTTGAATTCAAGAGCCCTGCTCTACAGATAAATGTGAGGGCTTTTTGTGCTGTCAATTTATTCACTGTGTCTCATTGAGTATCAAGAGCTTCTTTTGTTTGTGTGTTAAATATAAGAATTAAAAATAATCCAAATGTATTATTTTTTCCATTCTTAATGCTAAAGGGTACATATCCTTATCGATTACTGCACAAATCTTTTCACTTTACTAAGGATGTAACAAGCTCAAGATCTTAGTTTGAATGGGGGGGGGGGGGGGTGAGAGTGTGACTCCAGTACAGAATTAAGGTCTGCTAAAGATGCCTCCGACTTATAAAATTCATCATGGCATCGCTGATCACCATGTCCAACAAAAAAGCACAATCCATGTGCTACAAACCAACCCAGTACAAACCGTGGATAGCAAAGGAAGAATTTATTTTAATGGTAGATTCCAGCCATTGGCCCAACACAGGCTGTGTTTCGTTGTGCCTTCCTCAGGGGCTTTTATGGCTGTATGTTCTAAATGTGTGTCCAAATCGATATATCACTAGTGGACTTTGCTCAGACTTTACTCCACTGTGGTACAGATCTCCATGCTTCTTCCTGAAGATCTACCTTTATTGACTTTACAAACTCCAAAGTCTCCAGCTTCATGGGCTCTGAATCCAAAGACTACTTGCCCAACTCCTCACTTCCAGCCAACTATTCAAACACTGATGGGTAGATAATCTACCGTAACAGCCTAAAACCCTAAATGATCTCTATACATTAGGGTTATGCATGGTCAAAACAAGAGAATGTTTGGGTCATGCTCATTTAAAAAGAACGTTTCTAATTTCTGGGCACTTTTTGTATCAATCTATTTGGGTTTTTGGGGGTTCTCTTTTTAGACATATATTGCATGTGCACAAAAAACTTTAAATGTGTGCAATCAACTGTACACTCATTAATATTCATACGTTAACACATGTACAAGTAATCTGCAAGTATTTTAAAAATTTAAGCACCCAAACAAACCAAATGCATGCTCACGCATGCACCCCCTTCTCAAAATGAATTAGATTCACGCCTTTATTCTTCAGCGTCTACCTTCCAATGGTTCTGGGGTATTTCCAAACAGTAGTTCTGATGCAGAAAGTTTATTTGAAGTATTGGCCTTAGGCAGGGTCTAGTAATCAAAGCCATTAGCCTGGTTGCACACTTAGTTGTGACCACCACCCAATGAAGTAGTCTGCAGTCAGACAGAGTCTTAGGATATTGTACAGAATGTCTATTCTCCTTATTTATCTCTAGCATTTCTAGAATTGTAAAATAAATAATCATTTAAAAGCAGAAAAGAATGCCTAAGTGGTTGCATTTTGTAAAATTAAAAAACAAATATACAAAAATGCAAACAACTCCCAAGCCTGACATTTGCATCTCTTTGTACATAGACCCTATTAGTCCCTCACACAGAAAATGCAGACTGTTTTTCCAACTATATTGCCAGTGCTAGCATGTGGCTATCCCGAATATGTAGGAGGTAAAGGCCCACTGATCACGATTTCACATTAGAACATAAGATATGCCATACTGGGTCAGGCCAAGGTCCATCAAGCCCAGTATCCCATTTCCAACAGTGGCCAATCCAGGTCTCAAGTACCTGCCGGGTTCCCAAAGGTATACACACATTCCATGCTGCTTGTCCCAGGGGATAAGCAGTGGATTTCCCAAGTCTTCTTTAATAATGGTTTATGGACTTCCTCCAGGAACTCGTCCAAACCTGTTTTGAACACAGCTACACTAAGTTTTTATTACATCCTCCGGTAATGAATTCCAGAGTTTGATTACACGTCGAGTGAAAAGGTTAAATTAGACTTACTTGCTAATTGTTGTTCCTTAAGGAACACAAGTCCAATCCCAAACTTCTAGGGTTGTGATCCTCTTCCAGCAGCTTGGAGACTGAGAAACATCATTTTTTTCTGTGATGTCACTGGTATATAACCACCGGATCCGCCTCCTCACACCAGTAACCTATTGACAAAGCAAACTCCCCAGAGCAACAATTAAGTAGACATTACTACCAAAACACTATAGTCAACTGAACCTGTAACTATTGAATATCCTAAAAGTTCTGCATATTCTTCTTAAACAGACCACAAAGGTCTTACCATGTTAAGGTCCTTCCTCCACCCTTATGAAGGACACTGACTCCCAACTAAATTCCCTCTAGACCATCCGCCCTTATGCACCAGACCCCTCAGGAAAAGGCTTCTTACCTGCGATAGCCGTCATGCTTCAGGCCATAGTCAAAAATTAATCGGGCAGGATACGGGACTGGACTTGAGTTCCTTAAGGAACAACAATTAGCAGGTAAGTCTATTTAACCTTCCTTATCATCCCTCAAGTCCAGTCCCGAACTTCTAGGGATGTAACAGAGCAGTACCACAAAGTCAACAGGAGGGACCTGCCACCCCCGCCTGAAGCACTGCTGAACCAAAACAGGGATCTCTTCACGCCTGAACATCCAACCGGTAATGGCAGACAAACTAATTCACAGACGACCAGGTCGACGCTTTACAAATTTCCGCAACTGGTACCAAACCATACTCTGCCCAAGACGCCGCTTGTGCTCTAGTCGAATGAGCCCTAAGCCCATCTGGAACTGGCTTTCCCTTCAACAGATACGCCGACCCTATCGCTTCCTTGATCCATCTCGCTACTGAAGTTTGACACCATGTCACCTTTCCTAGCTCCACCAGACAACACAAACAGCTGATCTGTATTCCGGAAACTTGCCATCCTGGCCAAATACTTCAATGCCCTAAGGACGTCTACAGCCGTAACTTCCCTGCCGAAGTCTCATCCGCCTCACCACTGAACACTGGGAAAGAAACTACTTGATTCACATGAAAAGCTGAAACTACTTTAGGTAAAAAGGCTGGTACTGGCCGCAATACCACCTTCGAGTCATAAAAGGTCAAAAAGGGTTCCCTACAGGACAAGGCCTGCAACTCAGATTCTTCTCGCCGAACAGATCACCACCAGGAATACCACCTTAAGAGTAAGATCCTTTATAGTCGCTCACGATAACGGCTCAAATGGCTCCCTTAGCAACGCCTCCAGCACTATCTGGAGATCCCACGTTGGAACTACCTGCCAACACGGTGGCCTCAACAGCACCACCGCTCTCAAGAAACGCTTTATATCTGGATGGCCTCCCAGCGCCATTCCTTTCACTTTTCCTCGGTAACAGGACAACGCAGCCAACTGCACCCGCAGCGACGCGGCCGCCATCCCTTTCTGAAAACCATCTTGTAAAAAATGCTAAAACTTGTGGTACGGAAGCCTGTAATGCCACCACCTTCCTGTCTTCACACCAAGCCTCGAATATACGCCATACTCGGACACACGCCACCGAGGTAGACCTCCGCCACGCCTTCAACAAAGTATCAATGACCGCCGCAGAATATCCCTTCGCTCTCAGCCTCGCCCTCTCAAGAGCCAAGCCATAAGCGAGAACCGATCCACCTGAGGCATAAGCAACGGTCCCTGAGCTAACAGGTCCCCACGACAAGGTAGGCGCCAAGGCTCCTCCACTACCAGCCTCATCAGATCCGCATACCAAGGCCTTCTCGGCCAGTCCAGCGCTATAAACATTACCAGCCCTTTGTGACATTCTATTCGCTGTAGCACCCGTCCTATCAACACCCAAGGTGGAAACACATATAGGAGTTGACGCTCAGGCCAAGGCTGTATCAGGGCATCCAGTCCTTCCAACATCCTTTCATGTCTTCTGCTGAAGAAACGCTCGACCTTTGCCGATTGGAAAGTGGCCATGAGATCCATCACTGGCGTGCCCCACTGCTGCACAAGCATCTCGAACACGTCCCGATGAAGGTTCCACTCTCCCGGATCTACTCACTTGACTCAAGAAATCCGCCTCTACATTGTCTATCCCTGCCACCTGCGCTGCCGACAGAGCTACTAGATGCACCTCCGCCCACCCGAGCAGCTCCTCGACCTCTTCTTCCAGCGCAGCACTCCTGGTACCCCCTTGACAGTTGATGTAAGCCACTGCCGTCGCATTGTCAGAAAACACCCGAATGGCCTTGCCTCTGAGATAAGACTGAAACTCCCGTAGTGCCAACGTCACCGCGCGTAACTCCAATCTGTTGATTGACCAACCTCTCTCCAGCATGGTTCCACTGATCCTGGGTGAACTGAGCCTAACAGTGAGCTCCCCAGCCCAGAGGACTGGCATCCATCGTCAACGGAACCCATACAAGCGATTCCAAGGGCATTCCGCTTTCCAGATTTCCTGGCCGCAGCCACCACGCGAGGGCCTGTCGTGTCGCCCGTGGATAGGGCAACCTCCGCGACAACGGATCCCTCTGGTGCGACCACCACCAAAGCAAAGCTCTCTGCAACGGCCTCATATGAACTCTCGCCCACGGAACCCACTCTAGCGTTGCCGCCATAGTCCCTAGCAACTGCAGATAGTGCCAAGCCATCGGCCTCGGCCTGTTTAGGAATTCTAGTACCAGCTTCCTCAATGCTTACACGCGATGCTGAGGCAGAAAGATCCTCCCCATGCTCGTATCGAATCTCGCCCCTAGATACTCCAGGCACTGTGACGGTACCAACTAGCTCTTCCCCTGATTGACTACCCAACCAAGACTCTGAAGAAATGCCACCACTTTGGCTGTTACCGTCTCGCTGTCCGCCCCGGACTTTGCTCTTATTAACCAATCGTCCAGATAAGGATGCACCAGCACCCCTTCCTTCCGCAGCGACGCTGCCATGACCACCATGATCTTGGTGAATGTTTGGGGTGGCAACGGCGCCTCGAACGGCAAAGCCCGAAACTGGAAATGCCCCATTGGCACCACAAACCGGAGGTATTTCTGATGCTCCGCAAAGATCGGAATGTGGAGGTACGCCTCTGATAGGTCGAGGGATGTAAGAAACTCGCCTGCTCTTACTGCCACTATGACCGATCTGAGAGTCTCCATCCGAAAGTGAGACACGCGAAGACAACAATTTACTCTTTTGAGATCCAAAATTGGCCAAACGTTGTCCCAAAGAAAGAGGGAGCCTAAGTATATGGAGTACCGACCGCAGCTGCATTGGTCTGCTGGTACTGGAACTATAGCCTGGAGATCCAGAAGCCTTTGCACTGTCTGCCGCACTGCTGCCCCTTTGAAGCGTGCTCTGCACAGCGACTGCACGAAAGAAGCGGTCACCGGCCGGTGAAATTCCAAGGCATAACCTTCACGAATGACCTCCAGCACCCACCAATCCGACGTAATCTGGACCGAGGACGGGTAGAAATCCCGTAGCTGACCCCCTACGGGCACCAAACCCCCCTGGGTCCCCCTGACTTCACTGCGACTTTCTAAGATTCGAGGAGGAAGAGGCTGCTAAACCTCTACCTGCTCCCTGAATCCCTTGGATTCTATAGGGAAAACGTTCTCTTTGGCTTTGGCTGAACCTTGGGGGACGAAAACAACGGAACTCTCTCTGCTGTCCCTTGGGCACTGGAGTGGCCTGCCCCTGCTTGTCCTCTGGAAGCCTACCTCCTTTTGAGTCCCCCAAATCTTTCACCAATTTATCCAAATCTCCCTAAAGAGAAGTTTCCCCCCCCTAAAGGGGAGTTTACTCAGCCTGGCCTTTGAGGAGCCATCCACTGCCCAATTGCGCAGCCACAGATAACGCCGAGCCGCCACCACCGAGGCCATGCTCTTTGCTAACCCCCATATCAGGTCATAATGTCCACTCACCAATGTCCACAAACCTTTCATGCTCTACATAAATAACCCTGTCACAAGTATTTTGAGCTTGCCTTAGCCCTTCTTGTATATACAAACCTAATCTAATTGTATTTTGTACATATGTTTATAGTTACCCTGTTGCTCCAAGTTTAAACTCCTGTTACAATGTAAGCACAGAACAGTCTTCTGACTGTGCACCCTTGTTATATGTGAACTGCACTGATAACAAAAAGCGCGGTATATAAAAGTTGTTAAATAAATAATGCACATAGGCCAGATAAGCTGCCCCGGACTCCAACCTGGACGCTTCCGCGGTCGCTTCTTCTACAGGCTCCCCTTGAATCCTCTGCGAACATCGCAGACAGGCTCTCACCACCCATGCTCCACAAATAGAAGCTTGTAAGGACAGCACATTCACCTCAAACACTTGCTTTAATAAAACTTCTAGCTTCCGGTCCTGAGCATCCCTTAGGGCCGCACCCACCTCCACAGGAATGGTAGTCTTCTTGGCCATCGCCGAGGCCGCCGCATCGACTCGCGGAGCTTTAAACGCCTTCTGATCCTGATCTACCAGTGGATAAAGCCAGGCCATAACTCTGGACCCTTTAAGAGCCGCCTCGGGCATGTCCCATTCTTCCTGAATCATCTCTCATACCACTCTGTGGACTACAAAGGCTCTTTTAGTCTTTCTAAAGGCCTGCAATAAGGGGTCTTCCAGGGTTGAATCCTCTGCTGGCTCCATTGCTGGCATATTCAGCGCCTTGAGGGTCTCCGAGATGAGCACTGGCAACTCCTCTCTGCGAAAAACGCGCACCACTCTCGCCTGCTCTTCCTCTTCTGTTATTTCACTTTCCTCCAACTCCAAATCAGGTTCCCCGCCTTTGGAGTGAAGCCCATCAAACTACGGAAGGCTCCGACTGCTCTTTATCAACCCTGAGCTTCTTTGCCTGCATACCTAATGCCCCAGCATCCGATGGTGTACCGGGCCTCTTGCCTACCAGGTCCACTGCTGTGTTAGTACCAGCCACCCTTCCCTGGGGGCCACCGAACGCCTGCTGCATAAGAACCACAAACTCTGGAGAAAAAGTTGCCGCTAGGCCCCCAGGCAATGCTGGCTGCGAGACTGGCCCATCCGGAGAGAAAGAAGTCCCCGTTACCAGCTCCTGAGGGGGCGTATCGGGAGAAACCTGCTCCTGCATCACCTCAACACTCCTGCTGTTCTCACCAGCGTCCTCTAAGGCTTTCTCCATTGAAGCTGCCTCTAGAATGCAGCCCTTACACACGCCTGCTTCAGAAACTGTACGCCTTCTAGCCCCGCAAACCAAGCAGTGCAGTCTAGAAGGCATCCCGCCTAAACAGAGGCTTTATACAGTGAAATAGGTTTTCATTGCTTTAGAGCTGCAGGACGGAGCCTAACAGACCCGATTTGCAACTGGATGTACCTCAGCGTCTCTTTTTTTTTCCTTTTTTTAAACGAACTGGAAACCTTTAACTAGTCTGCCCCACTCCTATCCTGCCAGGCAGAAGCCAAAACAAAGGTTCTCGACGCGTACTGGAGCCTTTGCAGGACGCCTCAGCAGCTCGGTGTTTCCCGCGCTCCTCACACGTGGCGCGGCCTACTCCGCCACCGACAAGCTCTTATCTGCCGTTCCGCCAATCAAAACGCAGCGCCTCGATCTACACATGTGCTCCCTTACCTGGTGTGTGCACCTCAGCCGGAGTAGGCACCCGATCCTCTGATCTGCCTCACGGCTGCTCCCGTGCCGGCCGAGACACCCCACGGCCAAAACCGCCAGTGCTTCCCTTGCTCCCCCCTTCTCCGGCCTCCACATGCTAGCAGGCAAGTACTTCTGCGTGCGTTGGAGAGCCGTCGAACCCGGTACCAAACTGCTCCAATCGGCACGGGGAACCAGCTTAGTCAGTCACTGAGGCCTCACTGCTGCCATCCCTGGGGGGGGGGGGGGGGGGGGAAGGGAGGAAGGAGCACTACAGCAGAATTTAAAGAGGAAGTACCTAAACTCATAAAACAAGTTCTCTCTACATCCACTCAATTTAAAGGGACCTAACCCAAACTCTCTATCCTAGCTCTCCTTAATTGTTCCTCATGTGAGCCCCGAACCTCCAGGCTCACTCTCCTCCAGCTGCTTGGAGACTGAGATAACCAGTGTGAGGCGGAGGATCCGGTGGTTATATACCAGTGACATCACAGAAAAAAAAAATGATGTTTCTCAGTCTCCAAGCTGCTGGAAGGGGATCACAACCCTAGAAGTTCGGGACTGGACTTGAGGGACGATAAGGAAACTTCTATTAGTCTTAAATGGGTTACATTGTAGTTTCATTCATTCTTTTTGATGGCATAAACAACTGATCTACGTTAACCCACTCCACTCCATTCATTAATTTATAGACTTCTATCATATCTCCCCTCAGCCTTCTCTTTTCCAAGTTGAAGAGCCCTAACCTTTTAAGCCTTTTCTCATAGGGGCACATCCTTCCATCCCCTCTTCTCTGTACCTTTTCTAATTCCACTATATCCTTTTTAAGATACGGTGACCAGAACTGCACACAATATTCAAGGTGCGGCCGAACCATGGAACGATAAAACAAAGGATATTATAATGCCTTTGTTTTAATTTTCCATTAAGTGATTGTGAACAGAATGTGACCTTGTAAAGAATAAATCATTAACTGTAAGTAACAGCTTTCTTTAGTGATATTTTTCTTTCCCAATAAAATAACCTTTTCTGGCTGAAATCAGAATGTGTCATGACCATATTTATTTAGAAGCTTGGTATGTAATAATTTACAAATATGCCAAACTTGCTTTCAAGAACTACCACAGAAGAAAGAAATTACATGACTGATCTTCATAGCCAAAATCCTAAGAATCTTCATGGTATTGGAAAACGCAGAGGTTTCAAAACAAAGGTCATAGGCCAAACCCTGGAGAGAGTGAAACAACAAGCACAAAACAAATGAGATGGAGATGCTAAACATGTTTTAGCTCTGAAAGCTAAACATTAAATAGCAGCATCTCTTTTCTACTCAAAGTTTAATCATTCCATTAAATTTCAGCAGGTCAGAGATTAAAACTGCAAGTGCGGATTTATTTGTTCTAAAATAGCTCCTTATTCTTCAGATTTCTAAATATCAATATTATTTCCCCATTACAAATCAGGATTTAACTCAAACTGTAAGTATCGGATTGAGAGAAATCTGGGTGATTCAAGCAAAAGAAGAGTATGCAAGGCTTGACTTCTAGAGTTATAGCACAGATGCAAAGCATACAATGCTGTTAGAAGGCCTGCCAAAGTGAAATCATCAAGCACATTTCCTTCCATTCAGCTCAGACATCTACTCCCAAGGAAGATAAAAAGAAATCCAGCTCTAAAATTGTCCTTAAACATAATACTTTACCATTCCAGATACATTTATGTGGTTAATTAGTGTGTATGGAGAACCCCTCTCTCTTAAAATCTCGCTCCACCTGAAAGTGAGCTATGACTGCAGATCTACATTGTTATTTCCAAAGATATTACCTAGTTTTCCTTTTTCTGTTTTGCTACTTTAACATTAGCTGCAGCTGCTCTTTCAGCTTCTGTTCTGTATTGCTGCTTCAGTGCATCTCTGACAGCCTTAGCACAGATCTGAGAGTATCGGATATAACTGAATTTAAACATAAAAATATAAATGTTAGAAGCCAGCCCCAAAAAGTCATTTAATTTGTGCATATTCGTATGTGAGGAGCTCAGAGTAGATGAACTCTAAAATGATGGTCTGAAGACTCCTCCAAAACACAGAACACAGAGAATGAAGATAAGTAATAATGCAATACATACTTGTATCTCTAGCAACAGGTAAGTTTAGCACCCCCCCTCCCCCCTTTTGGTAGAAATGCTAACAGAGGCAGGTGGAAGACATTTTAATTACCTCCGAGAATGCTCATTTAGCAGGAGTCAATAAAACACAATTTAGAAGTAACAGGAGCCATAGTGAAACCTTGAGGAGCCACATTAACAGCAGAGAACTTTCATAAAGTCACAACAAACTAGAATGTTTGTACGAGGATAGCAACCCAAATATGACTTGGGCAGAGCAGCCTGTGAATGCAACTCACTGAAAGCCAAGATTTCAAGCCACTTAAAACATCTTCTGAGCTAAACTAGCACATTATCAAATATACAGTTACTTCAATTTATTTAATATAGCAGCCAGATTAAGGGCAATGTCTGATTCCCACAACACTTTCCCTTATCACTAGAATGTGGCTCTGGCCAGAGGCTGGACATCACCGGAAGCATGGCAAGGATTACATATCACCATTGATCAGGCCACTTGTTAGCATGTATCCAATAGCTATGTGCACATATTTTCACGCGCAATTGTTTACTAACCAATTTTTATAAAGGTTTCAAAAGAAACCGTCCCTCGCGAAGACGAAATAGCTTAGAAAAGGCTTGGCTAAGTATTTTACCATCAGTAATTATCGGGAAAAGCATCAAAAGTTTGATAATAAATAATAGGTATAAGATCTCAAAGGCATGACAGGCCAGAGTCTATTTTTTATTTTCGGAGGGGGGGGGGGGGTGTGAGGGAGGCAGGGCAATGGCGCACCCCTCCCCCCTCAGCCGAGGGATACCCCTAGCTGACGCACTCCTTAATTTCCGCTCTAGCCCCAACGCGTCTGACACAGGCACCAGTAGGACACTGAGAAACGGCAGATGCGACTAGAGTCGGATATTGGTTTTGGCCTGTTCCCCACGCCACATCCTCAGCGCCGACTGCCCACTATCCTTCCACCAGTCACCTAAGCCCAGCTTGTCTCCAGTACGCCACCATCTTGACTAAACCAGCTCTTCCTCTCACGACCCGCACTAGACACCGACAAGCAAAGGACGGAAAGAAGGTCAAAGGACAGGAAATGACGCCTCCACCAATCAACATTAAGGCATTAGCATTTCCGACCAACAAAGCGTCAAAAAGCAAAGGACGTCATTGGTCATGTGACATGCTCCACCAGCCCGTGCTTTAAAGGGACAGGGCCGAGAGTAGTTTTCCTGTCGGCTGATTTATTTCCCCGTCTCTGAGCAGCTGACGTAACTCGCTATTCTACAGCCAATTCATCATCTATCAGGAGATTGCTACATGTGCGTTAAGAACATCAGACATGCCATACTGGGTCAGACCAAGGTCCATCGAACCCAGTATCCTGGTTTCCAGCAGTGGCCAATCTAGGTCACAAGTACCTAGCAGTTTCCCAAAAGACACAGGTTCCACAATGCTTGTATTAGGGTCAAGCAGTGCATTTTCCTGCTCCTCTTTAATAATGGTTTATGGACCTTTCCTCCAGGAACTTTTCCAAACTTTTTTTTAAACCCAGCTGCATTAACAACTTTTACTACATCCTCTAGTTAATTGCAGAGTTTGATTACAGATTGAGTGAAAAAATATTTTCTCTTATTAGCAGGGCCATACCGATCGTGAATTGCGCCCTGTGCAACTTGCACATCAGGCGCGCCGCACCCCCCCCCCCTCCATCTAGCCACTTTATGGGGCCGCTGAGAGAAGAAAAAGTGCCAGACAGCAAAATAACGGCAAACAGACGAAATGCGCCCCTTAAGCCTTGTGGCCGCACCACTCGCACAGGGCTAGGTACAGTACTGCTTATTAGTCTTAAACAGGTTACCCTGTATCTTCATTACATGTCCCCTAGTCTTTCTAATTTTTGATGGCGTAAACAATCTATGTATACCCGTTCCACTCCATTCATTAATTTACAGACCTCTATCATATCTCCCTTCAGCCGTCTCTTTTCCAAGTTGAAGAGCCCTTTCCTTTAAGCCTCTCTTCATAGTGGTATCTTTCGATCCCCTTTACCATTTTGGTGGTGCTCCTCCGTACCTAAGAACATAGGATACTGGGCTTGATGGACCTTGGTCTGACCCAGTATGACAAATCTTATTTCCAACAATTAATGAACGGAGTGGAACGGGTAAACGTAGATTGATTGTTTACGTTATCAGAATATAGAAAGACTAGGGGACATGCAATGAAGCTACAGGGTAAACTATTTAAGACTAATAAAAGAAAATATTTCTTCACTCAACATGTAATCAAACTCTGGAATTTGTTACCGGAGGATGTAGTAAAGGCTGTTAGTGTAGCTGGGTTTAAAAAAGGTTTGGACAAGTTCCTGGAGGACCCAGGATATCAATGCTTGACTCAGTACAAGCATTGCAGAACCTGTGTCTTTTGGGGAAACTGCTAGGTACGTATGACCTAGATTGGCCACTGTTGGAAACAGGATACTGGGCTTGATGGACCTTGGTCTGACCCAGTATGGCATATCTTATGTTCTTAACAATGGCCAATCTAGGTCACAAATACTTAGCAGTTTCCCCAAAAGACACAGGTTCCACAATGCTTGTATTGGGTCAAGCAATGGATATCCCGGATCCCCTTTAATAATGGTGTATGGACCTTTCCTCCAGGAACTTGTTCAAACCTTTTTTAAACCCGGCTACACTAACAGCTTTTACTACATCCTCCAGTAACAAATTCCAGAGTTTGATTACACATTGAGTGAAAAAATATTTTCTCTTATTAGTCTTAAATAGGTTACCCTGTAGCTTCATTACATGTCCCCTAGTCTTTCTAATTTTTGATGGCGTAAACAATCAATGTTTACCCATTCTACTCCATTCATTAATGTATAGACCTCTATCATATCTCACTTCAAACGTCTCTTTTCCAGGTTGAAGAGCCCTAACCTTTTTAGCCTCTATTCATAGGGGTATCCTTCCATCTCCTTTACCATTTTGGTGGCTCTTCTCTGTACCTTTTCTAAAAACGCTATATCCTTTTTAAGATACAGTGATTAGAATTGCACACAATATTCAAGGTGTAGTCAAACCATGGAATGATACAGAGGCATTATAATATTCTTGGTTTTATTCTCCATTCCTTTCCTTATGATTCCTAGCATTCTATTAGCTTTCTTGGCCGCTGCTGCACACTGGGCGGAGGGTTTTAACATATTAACCACACTGATGTCTAAATCTTTTTCCTGGGTGGTGTCTATGGTGGTACCTTGCATTATGAAACCAAAGTTTGGGTTGTCTTTCCTGGGTGCATAACTTTGCACTTGGTGAAGAAGCTATGGAAACTGTAGCATCAGTGGCACATAAATCCATAATCATCAAAATTATAACTTTCATGGCTTTTCTTGAATTAATGCCAATGTTGGATAGGATTTAAAAATGAGAGAAATTAAAACATTCGTTACTATGTAGGGGTGGCCTGCACAGAGCGACAGGTGCACCTATTCTTGCCATCTTGCTGGGCAGACTAGATGGACCATGCTGGTCTTTATCTGCCGTCATTTACCATGTTCTATATTTTATTATTCCCTTAATATTCCCCCTTATCCCAGAGATCCCTTTCCATTTCCCTATCCAATTCAAACTTATAAATACATTCATTCTTCTGCTCCTCCCTACCTTTCCTCTCTCTCTACATCCTTCCTCATGAACTCCACTCTTCGACTGGCTTGCTTCTCTTTATGCCCTTTGCTTCCACTGCCAATTCCAGACTTTGATCTTTTCACCTTGCTGCTCCTTATGGCTGCTTTTAGATCCTAATTCCCTTGTTTCTCTTATATTGTACTGTGTGTCTTGATTAGATTGTAAGCTCTTACAAGCAGGGCCCATCTTCTATATGTTCTTCTATTGGGCTGAATAAACTTTGTAGCACTATACGTATAAGAACACTGGCTTGGAACCCAGAGCTCAATTCCCACTAGCACTCCTTGTGGCCTTGGGCAAGTCACTTAACCCGTCATTGCCTCAGTAAAATCCAAGTTATCAATGTCCCTGTTTAATGTACATTACCAAATTTAAGTTTCAATGTAAACCGCTTTGATTGAAATGATAGGCAGTATATGCAAAATGCAATGTGTGCCTTCGAGTCAGTCCTGACTCCTTGCGACCCAGAGGCTCCTGGGTTTTCTTGGCAGTGTCACCGGAAGTAGATTGCCAGGCCCTTCTTCTGAGACAATGGAGGGTTAAGTGACTTGCCCAAGGCCACAAGGAGTGCTAATGGGAATTGAACCCTGGTTGCTTGGTTACCAAGCCAGTGTTCTAACCACTAGGCTACTCCTCCACTCCAAGCCAGTATATAAAACCTGTTAAATAAATATAAATGAGTAATCGTAGTAGTAATGCCATGTCTCCGTCATTAGGCATGTAACACACTCATTTGAAGGCTCTCACATGCTCCTTCTCTCCAGCATTAGTCTCAGTGCCAGTACACTGCTCCTGATCACTACAGGTACTATGAAATCCATGCATGTGCTTTTAGTCACTGCAATGTGCATCTTTGAGTCAATGCTGACTGTTGGGGATCCCACAGCTCCTGCATTTTCTTGGCAAGTTGACTGGAAGTAGACTTCCAGGCCTTTCTTCTGGGGCAATGCAGAGGAAAGTGACTTGCCCAAGGCATGCCAGTGGTAATAAAACCCTGGTCACCAGTCCGCTACTCAAAACCTTAGGCTACTGCTCCGCTCCAAAGAAGTGCAGATAAGTTATGCTGCTTCACACACACACCCTTCCCCTCAATTTGCAAAGCAATACTATACTCTGGCTATACCCTCTCAGAAAATTTCACACGTTGGGTATCAGCCTCACTCACTGCGATGATAAATCTCACCTTGTCGTGTTTATTATTCACATGAATGCTCAGAGCAGATTACAAATGAAAACTATAATAAACCTAGGTATAGATTATAATACTAACAATTTAATTGTAAAACATAATAACTCCTCTCTGGATAGTTGTCCTAAATTGTGTTCAGTCTTCAGTCAGGCAGCTCATTGGGGACAGACTTGTACGCATAGCTGCTGTTATTGTATCGATCCATCTCATTGCTGGCCTTCCTCTTTTGCATTGACCTTCTACCATGCCAAGCATGATGTCTTTCTCCAATAATCTCTCTCTTTGCATGATGTATCCAAAGTCATATTATCTGAGTGTCTAAAGAAAGCTTAGGTTTAATCTCCTTTAGTACTGACTGGTTTGCTCTTCGGGCAGTCCATGGTATATACAGTATTCATACCAGCACCATAATTCAAAGGCATCAATTTTCTTCCTGTCTATCTTTTCCAGTGTCCAACTTTCACATCCATATGACATTATTGAAAATACCATGGCTTGAACAAGTCAAATTGTTGTATGAAGACACACATCTTTGCTCTTGAAAATCTGGTCTGGCAAGAGCAATGCATCAGCTCATTTTCTTTAACAGATATCTAAACCGAACAATGGCTGGGAAAAATCATATCACTAAAGCTATTGCCCGCCCGCCCCCCCCCCCCCCCCCCAAAGTAGCTAAACAGGTAGAAAAGGTGACGGCAAAAGCTAGAGGGATGCTTGCTTGCATACGGAGGAACGGCTAGCAGAAAAAAAAAAGGGGGGCGATAGTGCCTCTGTGTAAGTTTTTGGTGCAACCTCATTTGGAGTATATAGTGTGCAATTCTGGAGACCATACCTTCAGAACAATATAAAACAGGAAGGAGTCAGTACAGAGGGTGGCTACTAAAATGGTTAGTGGTCTTCATTATAAAGCAAACGAGGACAGATTTAAGGATCTTAATATGTACACCTTATGGGATAGAGGTGATATGATTGAGATGATGTTTAAATACCTCCGTGGCATAAATGTACAGGGGGAAGAGTCTCTTTCAATTGAAAGCAAGTTCTTCTACGAGAGGACATGGGATGAGGGTGAAGGGGGATAGATTCAGGAGCGATATGCAGAAATATTTCTTTACGGAAAGAGTGGTGGATCCGTGGAATAGTCTCCCAATGGAGGTGGTAGAGATGAGGATAGTATCTGAATACAAAAAACACATGGGACAAACACAGAGTATCTCTAAAGGAATAAAGGGGGACTGTTGTAGTTGTTGATATGGAAGGACAGACTAGACAGAAATATGACAACAGAAAAAGACCACATGGCCTATGTTTGACACCTTGTTGCTTCTTTATTGATAGTTGATCCAAGTAGGTTAAAGTTGTCCACTATTTCAATTTCTTCACCATCAACACTGAACTTTTGTCAGTTTTCACAATGTTTGTCTTCTTTACATTAAGGGGCAGGCCCATTTTAAGACTATGTTCCTTGATCTTGAGAACCAAGTGTCTCAAATCATCTTCACTTTCTGCCAGTAATATGGTAGCATCAGCATAGCCAAGGTTGTTGATGAGTCATCCAATCTTCACACCTCTGTTGTCTTCATACATTCCTGCTTCTCTGATGCTTTGTTCTGCACATATATTAAAGAGGTAGGAGGAAAGTATGCAGTCTTGTATGCCTTTGCTGATTTTAAAACATTGATCAAGAAGCAACAGTTTGAATGGAACAAGGAGAAACAATATAAAAGTTATGCAAGAGAACAATCAAGTGTTCTAGTATACCCATGCTTCTTAATATGGCCCAGAATTTCTCATGGTTTACAGTCAAAAGTCTTACTGTAGTCAACAAATCACAAATAGTCAGTCTTTTCAAAGGATCCATCTCACATCCTCAATGTCATCTCTCGATCCTCACCCTTTCCTGACCCCTGCTTGCATATCAGGCAGTTCTCATTCCAGGTATGGTTGTAGGCTCTGTTGAATAATGCTGCTGGCATGTGGGATCAGAGTGATTGTACAATAAATTTCCAGTCACTCGACCACTTTTCTTTAGTATTGGTAGCAACAGATCTTTTCCAGTCAGCCATGATGTTGTCTTCCAAATTTCCTGGCAGTGCATTGTAAGTATCGTAACAGCTACATCATATTGCTATAATACTTCTATGGGAATGCCATCAATGCCTGGAGCTTTGTTTTTTTAATAAGGCTTTCGATGCTGCTTCGATTCCTTTTATCAACAATGGTTCTCCATCATAAGGTACAGGTATAAAAAAAAACTCTGTATATTCTTTCCACCTTTTCTTACATCTTCTCAGCATCATTCAAACATAGATCCTTGAGCATTTTGTAACATTCCAATTCGAGGCTGGAATCTTTTCTTTAACTCTTGAAGCTTTAGGAAAGTTGATCGTGTTCTTCCTCTAATAGTTTTTGCTTCTATTTCCTTGTTTCCATCATTGTAGTATTTCTTGTCTCGCTAGACCTTGGAAATCTCTGTTGAATTCTGCAATTGCTTCTCTTTCTCCTCCAATTTTAGCTTCTCTGTGTTGCTGGGCAATTTTCAGAGTTTCTTCAGTCATCCATTTTTGCTGTTTTTGATTTTTCACCTTTTGTAGAGACTTCTCACTTTCTTATAACACAATCTTCTTGATGTCATCCCATAACTCTTATGGAGCTCTGTCATTTGCATCTAAGGCAGCAAATCAATTTTGCAGTCTAAATTCCAGTGTTATATTCTCAAGGTCATATTTTGCTACATTCATGAGTGGTTTGCTCTTTTTTCTTCTTTAGCTTGAGTTTGCATACTAGTAGATGGTGATGTACCACAGTCAGCTCCAGAGTTTGTCTTTGTTATTGTTATAGAGCTTTTTCTATCGTTGACTTCCACAGATGTAGTCAATTTGACTTTTGTACAATCCATTGGGTGAAGTCCATTTTTAGTGTCGCCATTTGTTTTGCTGGAAGGTATGAGATGAATAGATCATTGGTCTTGCAGAATTCTATCAGTCTTTCTCCAGCTTTATTTCTGTTACCAAGTCCATATTTTCCAGCCATTTTGCGACCTTCTTTTTTGCCAACATTTGCATTCCAGTCACCCATGACTATCAGCATATTCTGTTTGTTTCTGTGTAGCTGTTGTCACCCCCCCCCAACCCCCAACAAATCAAAATCAACCTTCCTTGCTGACTTCGACTCCTGGCTTTCCGTCTTTCTAGACCCCTCCTCCCCCACTCTTATTCAGTATAATAGGGAACCAATATACTGCTACTTTTAGCTTCAAGAATCCCCCTAGTCAGTCATTAATTCCTTACTGCAGTGAGGCTATGTACAGATTTCACTATGGCCTACACAGCAACATTAGCCACATCTGAAAGGCCTTTACTGTTACTAGTACCCACCGTAGGCCTAATAAGCTAAGGCTGGGCCCCTTTTTACCTATCAGTAATATATAGGCCATATGAACTTCAAATGTAGTGGGCAACTTGAGATTTGGTCACATTGCTAGATTTCAGTCCACCACTCCATCCTCCTGCAGTAACTCATTTGCAAGTCCTCATGTCATCCTGGCCTAGGCGTAGAAACAGTTATAAGTGCTACAGTAGTAGCAGTAGCCCCTCCCCTATCTTTTACCCCATCCAACACCAGTAGTAGCATTAACAAATTATACGCAACAATATTTTAGTCTCTTCCTCCAAGAAATGAACAGTTCACTAAAAAAACTGCATACCCTTTCTCCTGCATCTTATACCCTAAAGGATCAAAACGAGGAGCTATTGGCAAAGCCCCCATTGTCCTATATGTTAAGGCCTCTGCCTAAAAAGAATTAAGATTACTTATAGAAAAACAGTAAAGTCACGCTTCTATCCCGATATTGAGTCTTCAAATATAGGCATTTAGATTTAAAATTTAGGACTGAAGTAAAAGTTACAGCTCAGACAAGCAAACACTATTAGTTTAAGTATATTTGTATTAGTTGAGAGAGTATATTTGATTTGTAAAAGACAGCTTTTCCACAAAAAGAAATTCTGCACCATTAAACAAAAACACTGCTTGACCTGAAAAAAAATACTACTCATGGGGTCTGACATGCATGACCACCCTGTACATAGCACATTTATAAGATTTCTGGGTTAATACTAGGAAGAGTATAGGGTTGCTATACCAGAAAAGCTCCTGAATATAAGCTTTCTGCAACCCAGCACGTGGTAGAAATGAAAGGGCTTTATGCTTTGACTGAAAGGTTCTACATCAACGCAGAAAGAAAATGGAGCTCACTTAAGTTTACATGATACATTGTTTCCATTAGTACATGCTCAACAACTACCATTTGCTACAGTAATGTTGTTAAGTGCCGTTAAGTTGGTGTCGATGCATGGCAACCCTCTGGATAATTGTCCTAAATTATGTTTAGTCAAGTGGCTCATTGTTGACAGACTGGCACCCATAGCTGCTGCTGTTGTATCGATCCATCTCATTGCTGGCCTTCCTCTTTTGCATCGATCTTCTACCTTGCCAAACCTGTGTCTTTTCTCTAATGATCTCTCTTCGGATGATGAGTCCAAAGTATGAAAGTCAAAGCCTTGTCATCTGAGCTTCTAAAGAAAGCTTAGATTTGATTTCCTCTAGTACTGACTAGTTTGTTCTTCGGGCAGTCCACCGTATACGCAGTATTTGTCACCAGCACCATAATTCAAAGGCATCAATTTTCTTCCTGTATCTTTTTTTACTGTCCAACTTTCAGATCCATATGATGTTATTGAAAATGCCATGGCTTGAACAAGTCGAATCTTTGTATGGAGAGAAACATCTCTGCTCTTGAGAATCTTGTCTAGGTCCTTCATAGTCATTCTGCCAAGAGCAATGCATCGTCAAGATTTCTTGACTGCTTGTTGCTTCTGTACTTCCTTCATGTAGGGTGAGATAGTGGCCCCTGTGACCCAATAGGCCCCCTACATTCTTTATTGATAGTTGACAACTTTAATCTACTTGGATCAACTATTTCAATTTCTTCTCCATCAATGAACTTATTCATTTTGCCAGTTGTCAGGATCTTTGTCTTAACATTAAGGTGCAGATTCATTAAGACTATATTCCTTAATTTAGAAAAGCAAATATTTCAAATAGTCTTCACTTTCAGCCAGTAATGTGGTATCAGCATAGCAAAAGGCTGTTGATAAGTCTTCCATCAGTCATCACACAACTTGTCTTCATAGAGTCCTGCTTCTTTGATTTGGTCCGCCTATAAATTAAAGAGGTAATACCTGCATATAAAAACTCACCATGAATTATTACCAAAAGAGGCATGAGCTAAATCCAGTTCTAACTTGTTTGACGACATGTAATCTGAGAAATTCAGGTGTGGGAGGAGGGCAGAACCTCCCCCTAGGTTGGCTAGAGAAAGCTTTAGCTAAACAAAAAAAAAAGCCATTAGAAGGCTCTAGGTATTTCCACAGCTCAGCCGTTTTGAAGTTTCATACGAGAAGTCTTCAGGTCTGCAAGTCTTTCACACCTGTGTCAGTGTGCCTTTATTTTTAAAACTGTTCAGTTTGGAACCACTCAACACATACCATATGTACGGTGTTTAAGCTTAGTACTATTATGTAGCCAGTAGTACTAAGTTTAAACACAGTACATACCAGTAGAAACCTATTCTAAATATGCTTATGATCTCTTCCAGCTCAGTTTAAATAATGTATACAATTATTTTCACTAAATGTCTTAAGTTTGTGATAGCCCCAGCTTGTATGTCCCTTCAAGCATCATTGGATTACAGGAAATGTAATGATTTACGCAAAGTAATATTTTCAGTCAACATTTGCTCCTCTCCAACAGCAACATTGAGCACTGAAAAAACACACCCCCTTTATGTATTGACTCAAGTACAAGGATAGAGAGTACAGAGGAGCTCTATACTCAACAGCATCAACAGGCTTTCAGCCTAAAAGACATGCTATTAAAAGAAAAATGTATTAACACAAGGAAGGAGACCAAATAAAGAAAAAACATCTTTAATTATAGTGAAAGTTAGTTTTTCTTCCATAGCTGAAAGACTTCTTCAAACTAAAACACGTTTTATAAAAATGCTTTTTTTGTACAAATATAGTTTACAGTACTTTCTTTACTTCATGTTTCAAGGGTCGTACCATCCTTCCATTATACAAATTGTTTCATCCAAAACAAGAGGAAAGGCAAGTTTTGCCAGAAAAAAAAAAGCACTGGTTTACATTTGAGTTGGTCCCAAAAGAGCTCTGGGTTCCAAGAATTTGATGGCACTAAAGCCCAATTAGCTCACCAGCAAAACCTGTGAAAGGTATGCAAGTGCATTGTGGCATAAGGTGGTCACCTTCTGCTTAAAAGGGCTATGTAGCACACACAAGCAATAGTTTGCTGACAAACCAAAAACTTGAAGTGATTCCCATTCCAGTTCCTAACCCAAAGCTTCCTTCTGCTTGTTCACAAGACTCTGTAGCCCTCTGCAATCAATTTCAGATATCGCTATTTTTAAATAAAAATAAATAGATCACCAGCTTGAAAATAAGCTGCAGTGGGTTAGACTGAGCTAGTTACTACTATGTGGCAGGAGTTATTTCTCTACAAATGCTGCTGCAGCCATCGATGCTCGCATGCTTCCTCTAGCAGAGACAGCCAGCTCTTCTATTTCTGTATTCAATTTATTGATCACCCATTCCATCGCATCACGACCCTAGAATCAAAAGAATAAAAGAGTCCTACTAAAATCATTTCTATAAAAAAAAACAACCTCCCAAAGTTGTCTCAACAGGACGAATATAGTTCAGCTATCACATGGATGGAGGGAAAGGTCAGCCATCTGCATACAGGGAAAGTTTGAATATGGATTCTATCCCCAGCTCTGCTGCTGCTACTAATGCATAGCATGCTCTCCGTCACTCTGTGCATATATCTAGGCAATACACAAACCAATACTCTATTTACCTGCTTTAGATGTGGGCATGTTGAGGGTAATTTTACAAAAGAATTTCATGCATATGCACTAGTACACATGCATTAAAAGCATTTTGTAAAAAAAATAAAAAAAATAATAATCACCCTACGTGACAAGAATATGTGCACTTCTCTGTGGAATACTGGCAGAGTTGGGACGTCTGTGTAACCTAGAAAGTGTGCTATATGTGCATCGCTTACACCAGCTCAAGGTCTCATTCTACTTCTGATTTCTGCAGGTTATGCACCAATATGACACAGGTACCTATCAGGCTACTTGCCTCTCAATCTAGGTGACTTTATGAAAAAGCACCATCATTGTGTGGATGTTAAGCAAGCAGGCTATCACTAATGGTGGCTGCATACAAGTCTGAAATGCATTACTGCACGCAAACCAGAAACTTGCCTTAGTAAAGATTCCCACCTTCCCACAATTTGTTTATATTACCCAGTAGCTCTACAAGTAGAGAATAAAGCTCAGATTGTGTATTATGTTTTTTTTTTTTACTTCTTATGTAAAGCATTCAGTGTGTCCATTTCCACACAAAAAAAAGCATAAAGGTATCCAATTAAAGTTAACCAGATAGCTTATACAAGTAAGCCAGTTAAGTTTGTGCCAATGAATACTCCTGGTTAACTTAGTATCTTCTAGCTAAAACTCAAGGCTGGTCTTAAGTGTCAACATGGTCCAGCTACTTCCCTCCTATTCTGGCCAGACAATGACTGCATACCTAGAAGTCTCAGTCTGCTGATTTTGCATGGGGTGAGGGGGGGATTAATAGGATTGGCATGTAACTGAAAGCCAACGTCAGATAGATCCTGAAGATGCCTAGATAAATCAATCACTTGATATCAAGCCGAAGAAGTTTTTGCACGGAGCCAAGATGTAGCATGTCACAGAATAATTGTGCATCAAGACATCATGAGCTCATTATATACTATATACATGCACAATTATATGAAGTCTCACTTACTTTACTGGCATTAGAAGAGATTGTGCTGGCCATCAACCCCTCAAGGTAACTGCTCAGGCTCACTCCTTTCACAGAGATTATTGCTTCTTGAGTCAGAATAGTCCTGACAGAAAACATTCATTTCATTAGGAAATTCACTCTTATTTATTAAGTCAATATGAAAGCCTGCTATTTCTCTTTGGGTAAACATGTATTGCAAGTTTAAAAAGTGTAAGAGAATCTCACTTATAAAGCTATATGAGCCTGGTAAAAACTGAATGCAGTACTCACTTTTCTGGATCCTGAGGATGTGGCTTGTAGATCAGTCTTTCATCTACTGACACCATGTTTGTAAATGTGATCTGTGGAATAAGATACAAGTATCACTGCAAGAAATGTTCTCATTGAAAAGCAGTTTACAAGTGTGATACAAAACCAGCACCAGACGTTAAACTTGGTTCATTTTTGCACTACTCAATGAAATACTAATTTAAAGCCTTCCTCTCTACAGTGCAATGAGAACTGTTCCAAAATGTGTCTGTCTTTCAAATCACATTGTCCAGTATTACATTAACTTACGTTAGTTGATCTGAGTTCAAAAGTTTTCTCCACAGGATCAACTACAGAATGTTCTTGTACATAGGTTTTTGATCTATATGCACCAATTATCTGTTTTTGGGGGAGGAAAAGAACAAAAAAAGGTCTGAGCAACTGAAAGCCACATGTATGCTATGTGTGTTTCTACATAAATCAACAGTCACCAGTTCCACACAAATTACATGTAGTCTAACCATATGCCATACTCTAGTTATTTGTATCTACTTCCTTCTAATGAACCTCCTTTAAAGAAAGCCACACACCACACACTTTGCAGTTTTCCCTGCTGATTTTCTTCATATTCAAGCAGGTCTTACTCACTACATCAGACAGCATTGGCTTTCTTTCTCTAGTAAAAATCCCAAAAGGGTCAGCATGTTGCTTGTCGGCAGTACATCTGTGGACCAGACAAGTTGTTCTGAAAGAAGACACCTGACTACATTCAGAATGTAACTAGTATAGTGAGCCATTTCATGTCTCCAAAACAGGTTCTTTGCAGTCAAACTGTTCTGTGGCTGCAACATTTTTTTCACTTAAAATGGCACAACTTGCTCCGATTCTTAATGGCTTGTAATAGCAAATTGATCCTGCCACCTGCAATTCAGTTTAGTACCAGTGCATGCAACCCCCCAAAGAAGTGGGTGACTTTTTCAAGTTACAACAGTTAGACACAGACTGCTTAAATAGCAGAAGATCACAGCTGACATCAATGGCAACCTCCAGCTGTCATAAGCTGATACTTACTGATTTGACAATAGAGGGTATTCCCCATTCAGTGCTCAACAGCCTGTCACTGTGCAGCTTCCCAGAAGAATCAACATGCCTGTTCATTACATCTACTCCAACTACGCTGGGATTCATGGGATTTGGGTATTTCTGCATGGCAGCTGTAGTAACTGTTTCCCAGGGATGGCTGTTAAAGAACAAAACATTTCTATCATACTAGAGGAGAGGAAAAGAAAAGTGTGCTAACCACTTGTTCTGGAGTAGCTGCCTAGTGGTTAGAGCAACTGCCTAATATTGAGAAGATCAAGGATTCGATTTCCACTGGCACTCCTTGTGATCTTGGGCAATGGAGGGTAAAGTGACTTGTCCCAGAAGAAAAGGCCTGGCAATCTACTTCTGGTGATACATTGCCAAAAAAAACCAGAGGGTCACGAGGAATCAGCACCGACTTGACAGCACTATAAAAAAAAAAAACACACACCCCACAAACACAAAAAACACACTTTTTAAAAAAAATTAAACTTTCCATTTACTTACCAGGTTGATCAACACTAGAACGGTCTGGCAGATATCTTCCCTGAGCATATTGTCATTAACCATGACATGGTTATAGCACAATGATCATGATTACTGTTTGAAAATTTATCTAGTTCTTACTTTTCAGTAGCCTTTGTTACTGGAATGAGGAACTAGCTAAACAAAAAGTGGACAAAGCGATGGGACCAGATGGAATACATCCAAGAATACTGAAGGAACCTGGGGATGTTCTAGCAGCTCCACCAACTGACCAATTAAATGCCTCTTTGGAGTTGGGGATGGTGCCAGAGGACTCGAGAAGCACATGTGTGCCCTTTACACAAGAGGAAGTAAGGATGTGGTTGAAAACTACAGACCAGTTAGTTTAACCTCAGTGATGAGAAAATTATTGGAAACACTACTAAAAGAGAGAATAATGAGATTTCTGGAGTCCAGTGGATTGCAGGATGCAAGGCAGCATGGGTTTAACAGAGGCAGGTCTTCTCAGACAAATCCGATTGATTTTTTTTGACTGGGTAACCAAGGAATTGGACCGAGGGAGAGCCCTAGATGTGGCGTACTTAGATTTCAGTAAAGCTTTTGGTTTTTAAGTTGCTTGTGTGAAACGGTGTCAATCTGAACACCCTAGGGATGGAACCTAAAGTTACTGACTAGGTTAGAAATTGGTTGAGTGGGAGGCAGCAAAGGGTACAGGTAAATGGAGCTCACTCTGAGGTTGGGGGGGGGGGGGAGGTTATCAGTGGAGTGCTGCAGGGATCTGTCCTTGGTCAGATTTTTTTAACATCTTTGTTAGTAATATTGCAGGAGGACTGTTGGGTAAGGTTTGCCTCTTTGTGGATGATACCAAAATCTGCAACAGAGTAGACACCCAGGAAGGTGTAGATAACATGAGGAGGGATTCTAGCTAAGTTTGAAGAATGGTCTAGAATTTGGCAGCTAAGATTTAATGCTAAAAAATGTACAGTCATGTATCTGAGCTGCAACAATCCAAGGGAGCAGTACAGTATAGGGGGCGACATACTTCTGTCCACGAAAAGAAGAACAGGACCTAGGCGTGATTGTGTCTGAATCTCAAAGTAGCTAAACAAGTAGAAAAGGCAACAGTGAAAGCTAGCGGTGCATAGGAAGAGGAATGGAGGGGATAGTGCCACTGTATAAGTCTTTGGTGCAACCTCATTTGGAGTATCGTGTGCAATTCTGGAAACCACACTTTCAAAAAGCATATAAACAGGTTGGAGTCTGTGCAGATGGTGGCTACATAAATGGTTAATGGTCTTCATTATAAAACATATGAGGACAGAGTTGAGGAACTTAATATGTGTACTTTAATGGGACAGAGGTGATATGATTAAGACATTTAAATACCTCCATGGCATAATGAGTGGAGTAGCCTAGTGGTTAGAGCAACTGCCTCATACCAAGAAGATCAAGGGTTCAATTCCCATTGGCATTCCTTGTGACCTTGGGCAAGTCAATTTACCCTCCATTGCCTCAGAAGAAAAGGCTGGCAATCTACATTGCCAAGAAAACCCAGAGGTAGCTGGGTCACTATGAGTCAACACTGACTTGATGGCACTTTAAAAAAAAATGGCATAAGTGCACAGAAGAGCCTCTTTTGATTGAAAGTAAGCTCTGCTACGAAGGGACATAGTATGAGGGCGAAAGGGGATAGACTAAGGAGTAATATGCAGAAATATTTATTTATTGACAGAATGGTAGATGTGTGAAATAGTCTCCCAGTGGACGAGGACAGTATTTGAATGCAAAAAAAGCAAACACAGAGGCTCTCTAAAGGAAAAAAAAGGGGACTCTTGTAATGAGTGATATGTAAGGGCAGATTAGACAGAAACATGAAGGCAGAAAAAGACCACATGGCCTATGTTTAACATACTGCCCAACCAGCTTTTGTCGTCTGCATTCAAAAGTTTAGGAGCATGTTTACTAAAGGTTAGCATACATTAAACTTTAGTAAAAAAAAAAAGCCTAGTTTAAGTTAACGAGGTTTTCAGCTAGAGAATAGTGGTGTGAATGCCACTTAAGCAGCCCTAACAGTTTTGGGTGTGGTATATATCAATCATAGTATTTTTACTGCCAGTTGTTTCTGCTTATGTTGTCTTATACAGCGGAGCAGTATGATCGATATATACCACACGAGTGGCAAGCTGTGACCAATGATGGTCTGATGCATAGCCTGTGTCCACTGTTCCCTCTAAGCTGTGCGCGTGTGCGTGCGCACACACCACGCCGAGCAAGCGCACATACTTTACAACAGAGCACACAAAAATGACGGTTCTGATTCTGATAGAAAACACAGACGTCTTAAAATTTAAAAAGTTGTTGCGTATTTACGGTTTTCACAAGTTCTACAATATTTTCTAGTGCAATCAATGTGGTGTACATACTGTATTCTAACGTGTAGTCAAATTTTAAAGTATAGAACTGAGTGTTATGTGGCGCACAAAAATTTAACCTTCCTTCAAAAGCTGCACAGCTGATATTTTATGCGCACACAGTCTACAGAAAATTAGAGGGAACATTGCCTGTGTCATCTATGCTATGTCTAGCTATGTGGGCATAAAAGGGGCAGTTGCATCGGCTTGTTGATAGCTGATTCTGTGGTCTTTCACCACTCGGGTGGGGATTTAAAAAAAAGTTGGTAATTACATGCTTTAGAACATAAGATCATTAGAACATAAGACATGTCACACTGGGTCAGACCAAGGTCCATCAAGCCCAGTATCCTGTTTCCAACAGTGGCCAATCTAGGTCATACGTACCTAGCAGTTTCCCCAAAAGACACAGGTTCCACAATGCTTGTACTGGGTCAAGCACTGATATCTTGGGTCCCTTCTTAATAATGGTTTATGGACCTTTCCTCCAGGAACTTGTCCAAACCTTTTTTAAACCCAGCTACACTAACAGCCTTTACTACATCCTCCGGTAACAAATTCCAGAGAGTTTGATTACACGCCGAGTGAAAAAATATTTTCTTTTATTAGTCTTAAATAGTTTATCCTGTAGCTTCATTGCATGTCCCCTAGTTTTTCTATATTCTGATAACGTAAACAGTCGATCTACGTTTACCCATTCCACTCCGTTCATTACTTTATAGACTTCTATCATATCTCCCCTCAGCCGTCTCTTTTCCAGATTAAAGAGCCCTAACCTTTTTAGCCTCTCTTCATAGAAGTATCCCTTCCATCCCCTTTACCATTTTGGTGGCTCTTCTCTGAACCTTTTCTAATATCGCTATATCCTTTTTAAGATACGGCGACCAGAATTGCACACAATATTCAAGGTGAGGTCTCACCATGGAACGATAGAGGCATTATAATATATATTTTGTTTTATTTTCCATTCCTTTCGATACCTAGCACTCTATTTGTTCTCTTGGCCACCGCTGCACACTGGGCCGAGGGTTTTTCCATGTTATCCACAATGACGCCTAAATCTTTTTCCTGGGTGGTGGTTCCTAATGTGGAACCTTGCATCGTGTAACCATAGCTTGGGTTGTTCTTCCCTAGGTGCATAACTTTGCACTTGTCCACATGAAATTTCATCTGCCATTTTGATGCCCAGTCTTCCAATTTATCAAGATCCTCTTGCAATTTTCCACAATCCTCTTGGGTTTTAACAATTTTAAATAGTTTTGTGTCATCTGCAAATTTGATAACCTCACTCATTATTCCCCTTTCCAGGTCATTTATGAATGTCAAAAAGCAGTGGACCCAGCACAGATCCCTGGGGTACACCACTATTCACCTTTCTCCATTGGGAAAATTGGCCATTTAGCCCTACCCTCTGCTTTCTATCTTTTAACCAGTTTGATGATTGTGTTTTTGACCACACCATTTTTTTTCATTTTTGGCAGTTTTGCTATACCAGTGGCTTGAGGTTTGCATATATATGTTTTGATAATAAATGCCACAGCATCTGTTACAAATGAACACGATGGAAAAGCATATTTCTGGCTTTTGACAGGCCTATCCGTGGTGACACAGCCTTTTATTATGCAATTCACTGGAAGTCAGCCAGGGTATAGCTTAGCCTAGAAGCTGACTAGGCACCTGTAAACTTTTAGAACAACATCAGCTTGTAGAACAAAACAGTTTATACATTTGAAGTGAAGTGAATATACATGAATTCCAGCTAGCCCAAAGTTAAGCTTCCCCAAAGATGTAGGGCGGAGGAGTAGCTTAGAGCACTGACTTGGGAACCAAGAGACCAGGGCTCGTTTTCCACTAGCACTCCTTGTGGCCTTAGGCAAGTCACTTAACCTCCATTGCCTCAGAAGAAGCCAACTTATCAATGTCCCGGTTTAATGTGCATTACCAAGTTTAAGTTACAATGAAAACTACTTTGACATAAATGATAAAGCGATATAAAAAAAAACACACACACTGGCACCCGAATCCAGTACTTCGCTGTCCCTACTGCTCATCTGTAAGCCCTTTGAACGAAACGAAAGTCGTAGACATGGTCCTGGTTTGCCTGATTTCGCAAATATTTCCAACATCATTCGCTCAACAGCGACGGGAAGTAATCAAATGACCCTTAGCCAAGGTCATCCCCCAACAGAAGCGGATCCCGTGCACTAAACGTGAGGGAGCCGGCAGCGAGCCACATACGGGTCTCCTGGAGCCGAGGAGGGGCCGCTTCAGCCCGTTCGTTATCTGTCACGGGAAGCGGCCGACGCAGGGCCGCTTCGGTCTTCCTGACACGGTGGCGGGAAGACCTGACACGGTGGCGGGGTCACGCTTCCCGGCACCGGAGACTCCGCGCCCGAGCTCGCGTCTGGCACCGCGAAGGCCTGACCCGACCGCCGAACCCGTCTCCGAGGGGGGGGGGGAGGGAGGATCAGCAGCCCCCCGACCCTGCTCTAGCCAGAACCTACTTCCGCGTCGCCGGTATCACGCGCCTTCCGCCACTTCCCTGCTCTCGTGCCACCCCTCCCCCCGGCGGCACCCGCAGAAAGTTCCAGAGAGCGCGCGCGCACGATCCGCAACGGACACCACCTACTCAAACACGTGCTCCGAGGTCCAGATCTTCATGGCGCCGGCTGGGCTCCGCTCGCTCTCTGGCCTCCGCTGATCGAAAAAGCGGTCAACCGGAGCACGGGCACATACTGCGCAGGAAGCGCCCCCGACGTCAGCGCGTCCGTTTGCGTCACCCAGCTCTTAAAGGAGCAGCTGCCGAGCTGGAGATGGGCGGAGCTTCGTTTCTCATCGCCATGGAGACGGTCCTTGCGACCTTGCAAAGTGTTGGGGGCAGTGGTGGTGGTCACTTCAGGGTTGATGCACTGCTGGTGTGCGTGCTGCTAGATGAATTCTTTGAAAAAAATATTAAAGTCTGTGCCCGATATATGAATTCTCCTCTGTGTCACTTTGGAAACATCTGGGAAAGCTATCATGAGACGGTCCAGAAACGTAGGGTATGTTTACTATTTATAATTAGCACCATAGTGCACCAGGAGGGAGATGCTAAAGTCTAGGGCCAGCATCCAGAAACGTAGGGTATGTTTACTAAAGGTTAATGCGCGTTAAGTAAAAATTAAAGTGCATTAAGTGCTGCAGTGACCCACAGAAATGAATGGGTAGTGAAAGCACTTAACACACGTTAACTTATTAACTTAACGCACGTTAACATTTAATAAACATGACCCTTAGCCTCTCAATGTCGGAAAACAATTCTCAGAAGCAAGTCTCTATCAGGTTCTAATGCTATAATAGCTACAACCGCTGGTTTCTAAGAAAGCAGTCCGATTTAAACTTCCCTCCAATATAGAAGACCGATCACCAATATTCTGAGGATCTTCTCCCACTTTCTCGACTAGAGAAAGATAAAAAGTCCTAGAAACAGGAAGAATCAATGATTAATAATCTTTCCTAAAAGAGCTAATATATCAGCAATAGCATTATCTTTGCGAAGTTCTAAATATTCCAGAACAGTTGATTCTTCCGTCTAACAATATTCTCCAGATTCTGAAACCTTGCCATTTTATAATTAGCACCATAGTGCACCAGGAGGGAGATGCTAAAGTCTAGGGCCAGCATCCAGAAACAGGGTCACTTAGCTCTGCCTGTGCCATCCAACTGTACTAAGGTTACCAGATTTTTTACAAGCAAATCTGGGACACTTATCTGAAATGCGTGTGTGGGAGGAGTTGGGGGGGGGAGGGGGAAGGGGGAGACACCTTAGTTCCAGGTTTGAATAGCAAGGTGTGGAGGAGGGAAGAAGAGTTATTACCCTACCCTCCTTCCATCTCATGACAGCAACAATATCACTTCCAAGCAAATAAATTGACAAAGAAATAGAAACAGTGCTACATTTCCCCCATACTGTGCAGAATATAAAGATAATGGATGTAATATCTAAAAATTAACTTATTCAAATCACTAAATTCAAAATAAAAGGGTTATTTTCTACTCCCTCTGTCCCCATTGCTGGAATTGGGGACAGGAGGCTGACCAACAGGTGGAAGTCAGGAGCACAGCTCTAAAATTAGGGACAATTCCTGAAAACTGGAGAAATCTGGTTGCCTTAAACTGTACACAAATCCTGGTTTTGTCTCAGTGACTTTTTTATTCTTAGAAAAACAAGACTACATCTCCCTGCATGCAGTGGAGAACCAACCCCGGTTCATCATGTCACCCTGGCATGCAGCTATATGAGAAGCATGAAAATCTGGCTTTCACTGGGTAAATTAAAGTCACCATAGCGGGAAATATGCTAATTTAGGATCTGTGGAACAGCTCCATACTGTCCTGACAGTTTTATAGTGGGCAAACACTGTCCAGTCAGCAACAGCATAATCTATTTCAAATTTCTCTACCATAGTGGATAACTACTGTTTGCTTTTCAATTTTGGTTATTGGAGAAGGCTGGGTAGAACACTGTACTGTTCCTCATGTACTCTCATGGCTTTAAGCATCAGTTTTATAAGACATTAGTCATCAGTTCTGTAAGTGTCCTGCTACATAGAAACTTTTCCAATCTGTGCCTTTAAAGGCAGGATTATGTGCTATCAAAGTCAATGATGCAACAGTATTGAGTAACTAGGGGAAAGGTGACTGGATTTCCTCCAACACCTCAACGTTGTTAACCATATTCATTTCAAGGCTGTGCTTTTATGAGGTTGCACTGTGGAAGAAGACACAGAGAGGGATTTTCAGCCTTGGCACAGCAAGTACTCTTTTCAGGAGGCTTGTAGAAAACCATTTTTAATGAACATATCAGGAGGAATTAGCACTTCTTGTACACAGAATTTGACTCAGGACCTGAGGATGGGGCTACCCAGGCTCAAAGGAAACTATTCCTGGCCATGCTCTAGGTCTGTATGGCTCTTGAGATCAGATTTATTCTTTGATTTCCATGTAAATTATTGCTGAAGTATGAGATTTAAGATTTATTTTTACTGATCTTAAACAAGTTAGGAGTTTTCGGAATGCTAAATGTTTTAGTTTTTGTACACCACAGGGAATGGTCTCCTGATTTGTGATATACCAGTGTGAATAAATACATAAATACATCTCCAGGAGTTGTGGTGGTTAACACCTGAGATGCCAAGTTTCACTCACTAGTGTAGCAGCAGAGCGCAGACAAACCAATGATACCAGGAGTCTGTTCAGAAGGTCCAAATCATTTATTTGTGCACAAGTCTCAAGCAGAATCAAATTCAAAATGGCTGAGCAATGGTTTCTAGCAAGACAACAACTTTTATAGACTTCTTCTCCATTCTAGGTATAGGAAAACATTTCATTGGTCCCGGTAACCTCCCGTACCCCTTCTATTGGTTCCGGTATTGATAAGGCTATCCAATTATGTCCTTTGACTGGGCTTAGCACCTGCTCACCCCCCTTCTAGTCCCAATTACAATGGTCAGTTCACCAACTTCGTTACTTTTCTCCTCCAAGGCCATTTAACTAGTTAGCACATGTGGGGAGCAGGGCACTGTAACCTTTCTGTCAGCAGTTTTAATTAAATTCTTTGCAGCTGTACTTTCTTATCAGTGGTATTTAAACTTATTTTTCTATATTTTCTGAGTTTCAATTCTGCTCAGCTAAGCTGATTATTCTTTGCTAAGCTTTATTTGTACAATAGCAGCATATTGGGGGATGTGCAATTCCTATGGGCCTCTCCACAGGCTTCATTTACAGGTCAAGCTTGTTAGGCCTGTCTGTTCATTTCAGACACCATGGATCATAGGCCTTCGCCTACCACACTAGGAGTGTGTGACACTTATTTGGGGGCTTTCTCACTCTCACAGCCGCTGAGCCCCTTGTCACAAGCATTAGAGCCTCAGTGCCAGTGCACGGATCCTGCTCACTGCTTGTATGAGACACGAGTCTAAGAGAATTATAACCAAGTGCCCCAGCCAGTAGAAATAAATCTGAGCTCACCTCTCTATATATTGTTTATTTTTTCCCTGCACCATCCTTTTTCCCTGCATATCCACAAGTGCAGGTGCTGTGAAACCTATGCACGTACTTTTAACAACTGAGTGGAGAAGAATTTTCAGCCTAGAGAATTTACTCATATTGCCTCCACTCTGCCTCCTTTTAGAGGCTCCACAGAAAAGCAAGTATCATTTTATGCAGCTTTTTTATTCGCAAAGTAATACTACATTTAAATCTTTCTAGATTTATACCCTGGATGCACCATGTGAAAAAAAATCTCACTCTTCAGACTTAATCCCACTTTCAGCGGTGCTACATATCTCATTCTTTGGGATTGTTCACCCTTGGCTTCTCGGTGATACATAGCCATTTAGGGGTCTTATATTTTGTGCTACAAAGTTATTAACCTAGCAGATGCTTGATTAATATATCTGAACTAGTTGACATCTGGTGAAATTCACTGGAAGAGCCTGTTAATGCCTCTTGTCTCTGCTAAGCCACCTCTCCCTAGGCAGACGTCATCATCCTCAGATTTGAACATTTGGCCTTCTAACATAACCTCATGTTCACGCCCAGTCCCAGCAGTTACTCTTACTCTCACTCTCTCCATCCCGACAGTCACTTGAACTCTGAAGCACCCCTCCCTCCACTTTTCCTGGCTTACTTTGAGGCCAGCATACTCAGGGCTAGGCCAACCATTAGGCAAACTAGGTGGTCACCTAGAGCAGCAGCTTCTGGGAGGCAGCAAAGAGCAGGGCATTCAAAGCCAAACAAATAGATTCTGACAGCCATGGTGGGGAGGGGGGGGGGGATAAGGCTTAAGGTTTGCCTAGGGTGTCAACACATTGAATCTAGGGCCAGCCCTAAGTGCACCAATGACTGCTCGCCTTCTGAGGTCCCCCTTATCCTCTAACCACTCTAGTATCCTATGTGCACGTCTCACTATAGCCTAATATGCCTGAAGTTGATGCCTGGGATGGCGTGCGCATGTGTGCTAAAGTGTGCATGGACACACCACCCTCCAGTGACAAATGGCCGCTTAAAAGTTGATTCCTATAATTCCCCCTTTATACTGTAAGCTAGAAAGGGTATGCTTTTCTTAGCTAGGCTTTGCGAGATGTGCACTCTCCTTGTTTGTACTCAGTTTCTGAATCAAGTTGAAAACACTACTTAATGCATGACATTTATAATTTCAGTTTAAAAAAAACCTCGGAGTACATAGAAACCCAGATACAACAATGAATTTGTTTTGTTTTTACCTATAGGAATAAAATGAAGCAGACGTAAAACGAGGTCTTCTGTACAGACTATGATGGGAAGATTTTAATTCTTTTTTGCACCTACCATATTTGGTATAGTCCAAACCTTTTATCTCAACACAGACCTATTTTGGGGATTTAATCACTAGAAAAGGTGCAATTGGGCAATTCAGTATCTTCCAGTGGCTAACAACCCCCCCCCTCTATGTAGCTCAAGTTAGATTGTCCTTTGGTGGGGGGGGGGGGTAGACAAGCAGGACAGTCATTTAGGGCCCCCTGCACCAGTGGGACCCCCTTAGTAAATCTAAGGGGCATGTTTACTAAGCTGGGCTAATGGTTAGCACGAGCTATTTGTAACTAGGTCCCATGTTATTTAGTGTTAGCCCAGCTTAGTAAACATGCCCCTAAATAACAACATTGAAACAGAGCTTGGTCCCAAGTGGGTCCACTTTATAGTTTCAGCCCTGGTCCAGAGTATCCACTGGCTGTTACATGGCTATATATGATTTGGATAACATGCGTTTTCAGGTTTACGAATTGGATCAAATAGTTTACATTAGGTTGTTTAGATTTAGACCAGTGGTTCTCAACCCAGTCCTTTGGGACCCGCAGGCCAGTCGGGTTTTCAGGATATCCGCAATGAATATGCATGAGATAAATCTGCATACAATGGAAGCAGTGCATGCAGATCTATTTCATGCATATTCATTCTGGATATCCTGAAAACCAGACTGGCCTTGGGTGTCCCAGAGGACTGGGTTGAGAACCACTGGTTTAGACTGTCCTGGAATATTTTTCTTCTGCTTGCAGTGCAGCTGGATAGGTCTGTTTGAATTTTCCCAACCCATGGTTGTACTATTTATTATATTGCTCAGCAGCAGTATGTGCAAAATTTCAGCATCTCTAGACAGGGGGTGGTTATACCATTAGGGGAACTAGACATTTGCCTAAGAAGGTACTACAACATGGGTAACTGCAGAGGTGTAAGTTAAAATTAAGAGCCCCCTAGCAAAAATTTCAGAGTTCTGCTCTGCAAGGGGGAGAGACCATTTCAGAAGATCCAGGGGTGTATACAAATTAGTCCCCTGCACTGCAAGGGCTGCTTGGGTGGCAGAAAATGCTGCAGTGGGGCCCCATCAGCCAAAGAAGGTGGGTGCTACTGGGACATAGCAGCATACTTAGTGGGGTACACTAGGCCTCATCAGCCAGAGACAAGCAGAAGTTGCCCCTGGCTGGAGCAGCAATCCCCAGGTATTGGCAACGGATGACAAAGGCACGTGAACATGAGACAGAAGAGTGCTTCCATAGCCTTTGTCCTGGGATGTCTCACTCCCTAGGACGGATTTGTACCTCTGAATCTACATGTAAAAGGTTAATCCTGTCCCAATAGATTAATGAAGAACCTCATAATACACCTTCTTTCCTCACTTGTGTTACGTTTCGCTCTATAAACTCATTGATGGTTTGTTATTCATGGCCTCCAGTCATAACATGTTTAAAAAAGAATTGGAGAAAGATAGGGGTGTACAGGGAGCTACTCCAGAAATGAAAAGATGAGGGAAACAGTATCAAATCAAAGAAAAATAAAACCAAGAAAAAGTAGCTTGGTAATATAATTCCACATTAGCATCCTCCCATGCAAGGAAGCTACAAAGTACTACATTTAAGACTAATGAGACAAATATTTTTAAACTGAAAGTGTAATCAAACTCTGGAATTCATTGCCAGAAGATGTGGTAAAAGCTGTTAGCATAGCTGGGTTTAAAAGAGTTTTGGACAAGCTTCTGGAGGAAAGAAAAGTCCATAAACCATAATTAAGGTGGACGGGGAGAAACCCACTGCTTACCCCTGGGATAAGCAGCATGGAATCTGTCAAACTTTTGGGATCATGTCAGGTACTTGTGACCTGGATTGGCCACTATTGGAAACAGGATACGGGGCTCAATGAACCATTGATCTGACCCAGTATGGCATATCTTATGTTTTTATGTTCTTATCAGTCCAGACCTGGCTTTTTGACTTTTATTCTAATGCATTTTGGTTTTTACTGTCTTGCTGAATATAGAAAGCAAGGCTGAACTGTTGAAGTGTCAAGGAGCCGAGAGTGAGAGGAGTAAGATGTATGCTAGAAATGAAATTGTGATGAGCTGATTTCTAACAAAGGATCTGTTATTTATAAGAATGAGGCCCTAGTGCAGAAAGATAAGTAATATTTATTTCAAAACATGCTGCCATGTTGGTGAGATGTTTATTTTGCTAATATTATTGAAAATCATTTTTTGAAACATACTAAATGCTTCCAATGAGTGCTAAATGCTTTAAAACATGTTTTTGAGAACTTTGATATGATTGTTAATGTTGAAAAAGTGGTCAAGTGATCTTAGGGCATGCTTTTATAAGTCTGGGATAAAGTGAAGACACTGTGCACATGTATCTGTTATGAACTGGGATGATATTGGACAATGCTAACATCATATAATGATGGTTACTAAGTGTGGCCAATGGCTATAATTCATGGCCAATAATACAAAAGGGGTTTTGATGATCCTATATAAATTATAAGTTGTTGTTTTTTAAAAATATGCTGTTATAAAATAGGCATAAAATAAGCACCCTTTGGTCTTTTCACATAAGTGCCCTGTTATAAAATTAGCTCTTTTCAGGATTTTGATACCAGGAAGTCAGTCTTTTCAAACAAGCAAAATACAGTGAATTTGTGATGAGTGTGAGAGGAATAGCCTGATGGTTGTAGCAGTACACTGGAAGCCAGTGTTCAAATACCACTGTGGGCAAGTCACTTTAATCCTCCATTACATCAGGTACAAACTTTCAGGAACAGGAAAATACCTACAGTACCTGAGTAACTGCCCTTGAATTTCCAAGAAAGGCAGGAAAATCCAATTCCTTTTCCTTTTTCACTCTCAAGAGGATTGTTAATAGCCAAGTAGATTCTGTAGGAATCATTTACTATTGTCTGAATGATGCACATTTTGGTACAAAATCCAAGATCACACTTTGGAAACCGTTAGGTGAATAAAGAAATTCTCTTTGTTTAAAGCAATATTTCAACTTCGGGACTCAATGTACTGAAAACCACTTTGTCCACTAGAGTGTGCACTGATGCTGTGCAACTGTATTGATTTGAATATGAATTAGGTTGAAAGGAACCTTTGGAATGGATGTGACATGGGAACATATTTTTTAATTATTTGTTATTAATACCCTATTGCATTGCAGAGCTGCCATGTTGCCCAGTTTCATGAGTGAAATTTTAGGCCACTCCTAGATTTATAGCAACCCTATACTAAGGCATTATGGGAGCAGAAGCACTAATGTCAACACGTAGAAACAGGGACTTCAAATAACCACAGTTTGAGATATGAGTTCAAAACCAGGATTAGCTAAAAAGTCTCCCTCTTGGAAACTGGTGACTTGGCAGCCAAGTTGCATCCAGCGGTAATTTTCTAAAAATAAAGTTATTGAGATATGGTCCGTGGAAGGGGAATCCAGCAGTTATAGGAAAAAGGAGGCAAGTTCAAAAAGGGTTTAAATTGATGACCTTGGCAGAAACTCACTAATGGAGCCATTTTAGTGAAATATGTTAAGCAGATAGTATGGGATGCAACACGCCTAACCACATGCTGTGACCTGCGGTAACTGTTAGTATGGGGCCAACGCAGTTAGTGTGATCTGATTTCTATGCTAACTGTGCTTTGCGCATTTAGGTAGTAAGTGGGGTGGGTTAGGGGTAGAGAGTGGGTGGGGTGAGCGCCTTGCAGTCAGAGCACCCTGTGCTAACTGCAAGGCGAGCAGTTAGCATGGGTGGCAGTAAGTGTACCTGTGCTAATATCAGGCAGTGTTAAGGCAGGACGCACTGCTTTAATTGCTGGGAACATGCTTTCCACTCCTTTGACATTTAAGATGATAGTGTTGCACCTAACACACTATGGCTTTGAACGCTATCGGTGCATTAGGAGCAACATCATAGCACTCTTTCGTAAAAGAGCCCCAGTGAGGCAAGTACAGCACCTACCGGCGCTAAATCTTATACCCAGATATCAATACCGGGGTCATATGCACCTAGCTGTACCCACAGGTTGCTCACTGATAAGAGTACAATATTGCTGCTACCCCAGTTAGCGACTGTTGCTGCCCATGATGCCCCAATGCTAACCGAAGTGGTTACATTGGGGCGTATAGCGGCATTAGTGGAATATTTATTTATTTATTTGAAAAGTTTATATATCATATTTCCAATGATCAACACAGTTTACATGTAACAGCAATATAACATTACATGGAACAAGACACCGTTACAAGGAACAGGAAGCAATATAAGTAAACCATTAACACTAAATGCAAAAACTAGTACAACAATTCAAAGGATTACTGATATATAGTGAACTAGTAGGAGATTACAGGGGAACCAGTAATGCTAGGAATAGTTAGCATTACTTAAGACCATTAGGATAATATGGCAGTCACAAAAAGGTGCGAGGGGAGGGGTCAGGTGGACCTGAGACTTCTGGCATGATGGTCATGTTTATAACAGAGGTTAAGAGCGCACTAATTAGTTTGTATTTTTGTGACACCCTCAAAGTACATTCGGAACAGGTGCATTTTTAGCAGCTTCCTGAAGTCCTTCATGTCTGTGGTAGTCCTTATTTTTACGGGTAATGAGTTCCATATTGTTGGAGCATGTAAGGAGAATGCTCGTCCACATGCTGATTGGCTGAATTGAATGAAGTCTGGGTGTTAGTGCCGTTGAATATCCTGTTCAGTGCCATTTACATGCTTTACTGGTCTATAAACTGTGTAAATGCCTTTCACTATTGAGCCCATTGGGATTAGCTCAGAAAAGATTTTCTCCTCCGAGGCATAGAATGTGAAAATGCCCTTTTTAATAAGGTCCATTAACTGTTGAGTATACTTATCTGGTAGCATTCTTATAAGAGCCAGTCATAAATCAATTATTTGCTTTGAATTTGTCACACAAGGAAAGGAAATAACCAAATGAATTCAGAAGATGAGAGTGGTACTGTAAAAACGGTGGTTACTGCAGCTGCCCCTGAAGTATTCCTGCAACTTCCCACGTGCCTTTATTACTTTCACTTCCTCTCCTCTAGAAGGGCAACTTCCTTATCTATTCCAGTTGTATAGCTTGTGTTCATCTTTACTTTATTTATATATTAGCTAAGCTGTATTTACCTTCTATAGTGCTGGATATGTTTTCAGTGCCACAAAAATATATTTTATAGATTTCTTTCCATTTCAGTTATTCATAGATATTGAGGACACTCGTGAAACAGCACTATATGAGCACTATATTGACACCTCACAAAATGAAGTGGTAAAGACTAAGATGAACAGTGAACACCAGTAATGATGAAAAGCCAGGTAATGATTGTTGCACTAGCACAAAATAGAAAGACCATCTCACCCCAAGTCAGACAGATTGACCCCTCCTGGTTTTGCTCCATTTTTCAAGTGCCTTCAAGTCAATGCTGACTCCTGGCAACCCAGCAGCCCCTGGGCTTTCTTGGCAAGGTGTGACTGGAAGTAGATTGCCAGGTCTTTTCTTTCAAGGCAACAGAGGGTAAAGTGACTTGCCCAAGGCCATAAGGAGTGCCAGTGGGAATCTAACCATTCGTCTACTCCTCCACATTTATGCATGCATTTATTGCTCTGATTTTATTCAAGTTCCTGGAGAAAACTAGAACTAAAAATCCATACATGCGATGGGGCAAAACCAGGGCTGAATCTTCTGTTCAGCTGAAGAGATGTAGCAATCTTATACTGTACAAATAGGGTTGCCAATTGGCTCCAGATGCGCCCAATAGGCTTGATCCAGTCCTGCATTTACCACATTGCATTCAGGGATATGTATTCTTGCTTATCTATTTCCTTAAGAAAAGCAAGATTACAAGTCCCTGAAGACAACGTGGCAAACCCAGGACAGGATCAACTCTGTCAGGCACATCTGGAGCCTGTTGGCAACCCTTTGTACAAAGCATGACAGTCTAGAGCCCCCAGTGATGTCTGCTTCTGTCTACTAGATCTGACTGTGGAAAAAAGGTTAAGAACATGAAAATAACTATTAAGACTGTATCCTTCCCAGCTAATTTGACTGCTTTAAGAATGTGAGAGCTCTATCTGCATGTTCAGTCATTCAAACTCCCATTGAAATATGTGACATTTCACTAAAGAATGATGCATTAATAACTGGCTGTTTCATTTCCTAAATTTGTAGGCACAAATGGATACTTTACCATTCCTGTGGCCAGCAGAGCAGGATGGACAGGTCACCAGCTGTTGTTGTTGTTGTTAAGTGCCGTTGAGTCAATGTCGACTCATGGCGACCCTCTGGATAGTTGTCCTAAATTGTGTTCGGTCTTCAGTCAGGCAGCTCATTGTTGACAGACTGGTACCTGCAGCTGCTGTTATTGTATCAATCCATCTCATTGCTGGTTTTCCTCTTTTGCATTGACCTTCTACCTTGCCAAGCATGATGTTTTTCTCTAAAGATTTCTATCTTCGCATGATGTGTCCAAAGTATGAAAGTTAAAGTCTTGTCATCTGAGCTTCTAAAGAAAGCTTAGGTTTGATCTCCTCTAGAACTGACTGGTTTGTTCTCCGGGCAATCCATGGTATATGCAGTATTCACCTCCAGCATCATAATTCAAAGACATCAATTTTCTTCCTGTCTATCTTTTACACCGTCCATCTTTCACATCCATATGATGTTATTGAAAATACCATGGCTTGAACAAGTCAAATCTTTGTATGGAGAGAGACATCTCTGCTCTTGAAAATCTTGTCTAGGTCTTTCATAGCCATTCTGCCAAGAGCAATGCGTCATCGGATTTCTTGACTGCTTGTTGCTTCTTTATTGATAGTTGATCCTTCTAAATATGGTAACAGCTGCATCAGATTGCTGTAATACTTCTATGGGAATGCCATCAATGCCTGGTGCTTTGTTCTTTGATAAGGCTTTCAATGCTGCTTTGACTTCTTCTTTCATCACCAATGGCTCCGGATCATAAGGTACAGGTTGAAACGGCTGTTGGTCCACTTTATTTATTTATTTATTTAACATTTTTTATATACCGCCTTTCAGTGTATCAAAGCGGTTTACATTGAATGGAACAGGTCATACAAGGAACAGTATAAGAACTATTTACATTTAACTGTTTACAACGCTAAACTATATACAATATTTATAGATACTAGGCTTATTGTCATCTTGTTATGAGGTTGGTTGTGTAGGTGTTTCAATCTGGTGGTTGTGTGTGTCATGTGATGTTGTATTGTTTGTTGAAGAGGTAGGCTTTTAGATATTTTCTGAAGTCCGTGATGTCTGTGATATCTCTGAGGTGATGTGGGAATGAGTTCCATAGTGTAGGTGAGTAATATTCAAATGCTCTGTTTAGCAATCTTTGTGAAGAGTTGGGCAGTACGGAGGGTGTTGAGAGGGTATTTTGATGGAACTTCCTCCTTGAATGAGTGTTTGGTACTCTTTTGATGATTTCTCTTAATCATTGAGTGGACTGGTTATTTAATATTTTGTGTGTCATCATTATGGCTTTATATTCTATTCTGGATCTCATAGGAAGCCATTGGAGGTCCTTTAAGGTGGGGGTGATGTGCTCGTGTTTCTTTGATCCGGTAATTAATCTGGCAGCAGCATTTTCTGCCAGTTGCAGGGTGTGGATTGAGCTCTTGGGTAGGCCTTGTAGTATCATATTGCTGTAGTCTAGCTGTGGGGTGATTATTGCCTGGCAGACAGTTCTGAAGTGATTCTGCTCTAATATGGGTCGTAGGATTTGCAGGAGCTTAATTTTGTAGTAGGCTTTGGAGGTGGTTTTGTTGATATGAGCTTGGAAGTTGAGCTTCTGGTCCAGATATATTCCCAGATATTTTACTTCGTTCTTAATTGGGAATGGACAATTTCCGATTAGTATGTTGCTTGGTGGGTGGAATGATATAAAAACTCTGTATATTCTTTCCACTTTTCTTGATCTTCTCAGCATCATTCAACATATAATTCTGAGCATCTTGTAACATTCCACTTCGAGGCTGGAATTTTTTCTTTTAACTTTCGTAGCTTTAGGAAAGCTGACATTGTTCTTCCTCTAATAGTTTCTGCTTCTATTTCCTTGCATGCGTCATCGTAGTACTTTTCCTTGTCCTGTCTTGCTGCACGTTGGAAATCTCTGTTGAGTTCTGTTATTGTCTTTCTTTCTTCTCTGGCTTTAGCTTCTCTGTGTTTCTGGGCAATTTTCAGAGTTTCTTCCGTCATCCATTTTGGCTGTTTTTGCTTTTTCACCTTTTGTAGAGACTTCTCGCTTTCTTCCAACACAACCTTCTTAATGTCATTCCATAACTCTTCTGGAGCTTTGTCATTTGTATCTAAAGCAGCAAATTGATTTTGCAGGCAGTTTTTAAATTCCAGTGGTATATTCTCAAGGTCATATTTTGCTACATTCATGAGTGGCTTGCTCCTTTTCAACTTTAGCTTGAGTTTTCATACTAGTAATTGGTGATCTGTACAACAGTCAGCTCCAGGTTTTGTCTTTGTTGATTTTATAGAGCTTTTCCATCATTGACTTCTATAGATGTAGTCGATTTGATTTTTGTACAATCCATTGGGTAAAGTCCATGTGTACTCTTACCGCTTGTGTTGCTGGAAGAAGGTATTTGAGATGAATAGATCGTAGGTCTTGCAGAATTCTATCAGTCTTTCTCCAGCTTCATTTCTGTTGTGAATGGGTGGGTGCAAGAGGTGAGGTTTTGTTTAGGGCAGCTCATTTCCTCACGCTGGCCCTGTACCTAGTCCACCTGTTTTAACGGCAATTCCATTAATTTACTAACCACAGAGCTTAGACTATAGTACCCAGCCTCCTCTTTTATTTACAGTTTTGTGAAGAGGAATCATGTCTGATGGTCTCCAGTCCTCTGGATCCACTCCTGGCTCTAAAGAATTGTTGAGAAGGTCAGACAGAATTGCCAGAATGTCCCTAAATTCCTTTAATACCCTAATTTGCATCCCTTCAGCCCCAGCCTTCGTATTCTTTTAGTTTAGCTAACTCATCACAAACACAGCCTTCTGAAAAATCCTTGAAATCTAATTTGCTTCCATTTCTAACTATGTCAGTCTTCTGTTGTCCTATTCTTGGCTCTTTATCAAAGCAGAAATATTTAAGCAATTCTGTTTTTTCCTCATCAGATGCTACATATTCCTTCCTTTCTCCGCTGAGTCTCACAATACTACTTTTGCACTTTCTCCTATCACTTGTACATCTAGAAAAGTCTTGTTCCCCTGTTGTGCCATATTAACCAGTTTTCTTCCAATAGTCTTCACCCTCCTGACTGCTTTCCCATCTTCTCTTTGCATTGCCAGATATTGTTGACTGTCTTCTTGCTTCTGTAATCTCTTGTTCATTTATGAATACTATCCTATTTTTTTAATGCACCCGTCCTGCAACTTCTTTAGAAAATCAGAAATGGCCAAATATGTTTATGTTTATGCAATTTCTTGATATACCGCCCGGGCTGAAGGGCATCAGAGCAGTTTACAATCACTATAAGCAGGTACTGGATATGTGCATTAATCTAAGGTATAATCATTTACACCAGCCCTAGAGTTGGTATAAATGCTCATGCTCAGTTGTGTAAAGAATACACCCAAATTATAATATTGTATGATTTATGTAAGTACTTGTGCATTGCACCTATGCTTCACCAAAACTCCACCTCTGTGCATGCCCACAGTGAAAGTATGCATCATTGAGCCAATAGGCATTCTTATAAAATAGCAACCAGTTTAAACCTTTGAAGGACTACTTTAAATTTTTAATCCACATTCTGCAGCCGGGTTAATTTTTGCATATTTCAGGAAAATTGTACCCGTCTTATTCAATATGTTCTAATAGTGATTTTCCTTCTGCTATGGTCATGTATTATATACCATTTGATAGGAATATTTAGTCAGAATTTTGGATCCCGAGAGTTTTGGGCTCGGCCTGGAAAGGGTTAATTAGGTACATAAATCACTAAGATACCATGATTTAGATGGGTTGTTGTTGCGTATCTTTATGCATCACCTTATAAGATTGCCCTCAGGATGTTACAACTACCTAGTTTGCCCAATGTTTGGGCCAGCCTTGCCCCTCCCTGTCTGGTCACTGGCCTTGGGTCTTTGGCTGTGACCTTCTTTTTTTTTTTTTTGCTATTACTTGTGTCATTTTTTTCTAGGATGTGGGTGAAGGAGGAAGGGTCTGGACTGCTCATCAAAGAGGAGCAAGACCTAAGTGGTGCATTTCTATTCCATTAGAACCTATTTGATGATCTTTTAAGTATCCAAATGGCCTAACAGGCAAACCACATCATTTTATTTGGGATAAACAGGAAATGTTCTGACTGTGTGAAGCAGATGTTTTGTGGAAAGGGGAAGATGTTGGCTTATTATTACATTATTCTTGGTCTATTCATTGTCAGGAAGAAATCAAGGGCAGTCTAGTTAGTGATGATGCCATCAGGCATTACATCATCATGGCCCTTTGACTGTGATGTGAAGCCGTATAAATCCAGAGGACAGGCTCTGGCAAGTCCCTTTATTCTGCTGCTGTTCACACTGTTCCCAGGGTGGGTTAGAGAAAGCGCTCCTGTGTCTGGGCCAGAAGCGGCGTCTTCAGTAAACAGAGGCCTTTGCAGCACCTTGGGTTCCCAGCCTCGGGATAAAGAGGCAGACGGGGTCCACACAGCAGGCACGTGCAGAGCTGCTCTGGAGCTGCACGTCCCATCAGCGAGGTCATTTCATGAGTCAGCCCAGTTGTAGACTTTTATAATATTTGGCAACAAGGATGTTCACCGCCTTATTCTGTGTGTTGCATATTTCTATCTATAGCATCTTCTTCACCAAAAGTGTTTTATGCTGGAGGTGGCAGAATTAAAACCTCGAATATAATGTACATACTATTAAATGCTAACTCAGCTGGAAGTCCAAGTGAAAAACCTTGTTAAAAACATCGCAATTTTTAAAACATTCTATTGTTGACCGATTAAAGTTCTTTTAGGAAGTTCTTCCCCGGCCCTCCTTCCAGTGCGATCCATCAGCAAACACAAAAAAGAACAATGAAAGCGAATTTACAGCAAGGGTCACATTCTATACAGACCTGGATACGTTTTCATAGAGGAAGCAGCACATATTTAATGGCTGAGGGTTTGTTGCTACACAGAGTTATGTTAATCTCACTCACATAAAGCCAAGAGTCTATGCGCCGTTATGCCTGTCAGTCTCACTTCTGAGCATCTCCTACTCTGCTTTGGGGTGCACAAAGAGAAAAATACAAGTGTACCTTATCCACTAGCTTCTGAATGCAAAGCCCTCTGCTAGTGGCATAGTCCGAACGCTTAAAATGAAGTGCAGATTTAGGACATGCCATTCTGAACAGCACAAGTGCTTCACAGTTAAGAGTGACATTAGTTGACTATTCATGATGACATTTCTACCTTTAAAAAAAAAGGACAGCTACCGTAGGAATGAAATGCACACACCGACTCACAACATGGAAACACTAAAACAGAGCCTCCACACCAAAAATATGCCCAGCTTTAACGAGGAGATTAGAGAGCTATCATCCAACTCTTTTCTCTCTGATTCCCATTATGTGCGTTCCATCAGCCCCAAGCTCTCACCAACCCTGGCACATAGCTTTCCTACTCATGCAATGTGGCAGCCCTCTGGAAAGAGGGGCACATTCTGCTTTATACAAGCAAATCTTCCATGTTTCCTTCCCAACTTGTCACTGGCCATTTGCAGTGTCCAACTCATCGCATTTGTGAGGAGGATATCAGATTTGCCATTCAGATTTAAAATCTACACAAAAAAAGAGAAAAAGAAACTGAAAATCCTATTTCAATTACCTATTGAATTTCCTTAAAATCTATAATATTAACACTGCAGCTAGAAAGCAGCATTTGAAGTATTTTTTAACAATATGACAAATTCTAATTGTTGTATTTTGAAATACTTATATGTAATGTAGACAATCATAGACCATAGAAGTTATTTTACACACTACTACTAACACTTCTATAATTGGGTGCTAATATAGAAATCTTTACCCATAAGTGTTACTTAGTACTATGTTGCTGAAACAGAGTATACCAGAGAGTGCAAAGCTGCACTTCTGTCCATTCCTCCGCCTCTTCTCTTCATTTCCCCACCATCAAGAATCTTCTGTGATTGACTAAGACCTTCTTGAATTCTTATATTCAAGAACATTGCTCTGTGCATCCCCAGAGGTTCCCAACTCCAGTCCTGGAGGGCCAAACACCATTCAGGTTTTCAGGCTGTCCCTGATGAATATGCATGAGATACATTTGAATACAATGGGGCAGTGCATGCAAATGCATCTCATGCATATTTATTAGGGACAGCCTGAAAACCTGAATGGTGTTTGGCCCTCCAGGACTGGAGTTGGGAACCTCTCGCCTAACCCATCTGTGCATATGAAAATTATGGCAGGGATGCGATAGAGATAAATTACTATGCCGAGACTTTTTTCCCGGTCATAAATCAGGGCAGAAAAAAACATTTTAGGGGGCAATTGGAAGAATAGTCAACTTGGCAAGAAGGTATGGACTACTGTGAAAGTGTTTGGGAAATAAGAAGGGGAAACTGACTCCACTTTCTGAAGATTTAAAAGAGCATTGGTGTGTTATGAGAAAAATTCACTGCTGAGGACATTGGATATTGTACTGTGCCTTCAATAATAAATACAACTGACATTTATAGAAAGAATTTACTACTGTAGTACTGCACACTCAAGTATATTTGTGGTGTTTCCATTTGTTCCAGTTTTACTCCTTATTTTACAGAAACATTTTTACTGGCAGTATAGTACATTGTCCTTTCAGAAGCAACCATAAATCACCACTGTCCAAAGCCTTGTTTGAGATAGCTGAAATGAGCCTGTTATAAAATGAGACATTAACATAGTATATGATGGCAGATAAAGACCAGTAAGGTGTTCTGCTGCATTGCAGTTCAAGGCTTCCTATAATTGTAGAAGGAAATGGTACATAAGGGCATGTTTACTAAAGCACATTAGGCGTTTGCAAGTAACATGGCAAAAAGTGCAGATAGCATGGCACTAGCTGCAAAAGCTGTGTGTTATTTTATTTATTTCTTTATTTAGCAAAGTTTTATATACCGCCCCTTCCTGAGATCAGGGGCGGTTTACATAGAACATCATAACAAGTTTTACAATGAACAATGTAACTATATACATAAAACATTCCATAACTATATACAGATAACTTTGTACAATATGGTTGCTTAGGTTATTTACCCTAAGGGTACTCCATAATTTTAAGAGTCTGGGTTAACGGATGGTATTATTTGCTCATTCTTTATGTTCCTTGTGAAATAGTGCGGTTGTTTGGGTCACCAAAATATTCAGTGAAAAGGTATGCTTTTAAATCCTTTTGGAATTCCAGGAGGTCCTTTGAAAAGAAGAAAAAAAACATTCGGCAACCCATCCCCTAGCCCACAATAGGGAAATCGAAGATGAAAGATAAACTAACAAAGATACACCAAGGAAAACTACTGAAACTGGCACGACCAGCCTTACACATCGATATGGGAAGGAGAGTCAGTTATCCTGTTCCCTAGGGACTGACAGCATGTAAAAAGGAAAACTGTTGCAAAAGAAGAAAGAAACTATAAGATTTACCCTGAAATTTAACAAGGCACTTGCAGGAGTATTTCAAGAAACAATCCCCCACCAAGCTGCAGAACTCGTGGACGCAGGATCATGCAGCCCATAAAAGAAACATTCCTTTTCCTATAAAACATCCTGAGGAGCCACTCTCAATCTGACATCAGAGCTAAAGTTATCAAACATATTGATGTAGCTGTTCCTACTATATTAGAAGTATTCAATATCTGAAATACATTCAAAACGCCAGCAAACCAAGGGCCAGAGATCTGCACATCTGCTGTGACCTTCTGACCAGTTGGCAAATAATAAGCTTTATCCGGGGGAGGACAAGATTCAGATGGAACCCCCGATACTTTCTGTAAATACTTTTTAAACATATCCTTAGTTGTTATATTATGAAACGTCAGAAAATTAATTAACCGCAGATTAGCTAAATGATTAAAATTATCCAACTATTCAAGTCTTTAAATTATTACAGTCTTTAATGAATGCTTCTGACTGTTTTCCAAACACTTAAAGTCTGATACTGAAGTTTTTAATGTTTCAATAGATGCACTGTTCCTTGCACAAATCTCAGCAGTTTGTTAGCTCTTCAAATGTAAAGATTGAATCTGAGGCATAATGGCCTCCCCAAGAAATTTAATAGCTGCCCAACAACAGCTGCAGAAGAGGATGAAGTTGATGAGTACAAGCTGAAATTGACAGAACATGCAAACAGGATATCCCGATAGTCATGGGTGACTGGAAAGCAAACGTTGTCAACAAAGAAGAAGGCAAAATGGCTGGAAAATATGGACTTGGCAACAGAAATGAAGCTGGAGAAAGACTAATAGAATTCTGCAAGACCAATGATCTATTCATCTCAAACACCTTCTTCCAGCAACACAAGCAGCGACTGTATACATGGACTTCACCCAATGGATTGTACAAAAATCAAATTGACTATGTCAGTGGAAGTCAACGATAGAAAAGCTCTATAACATTAACAAAGACAAAATCTGGAGCTGACTGTGGTACAGATCACCAACAACTGGTATGCAAACTCAAGCTAAAGTTGAAAAAGAGCAAGAAACTCATGAATGTAGTAAAATATGACCTTGAGAATATACCACCGGAATTTAAAGACTGCCTGCAAAATCGATTTGCTGCTTTAGATACAAATGATAGAGATCCAGAAGAGTTATAGGATGACATCAAGAAGTTTGTGTGGGAAGAAAGAGAGAAGTCTCCACAAAAGGTGAAAAAGCTAAAACGGCCAAAATGGATGACCGAAGAAACTCTGAAAATTGCACAGACACTCTCCTGCACTAGCAAGCCCCGATCGACGTCAAGACAGAGAGTGGGAAGCCAGAACCCCTCCTCGCTCTCCGTCTCAAGGCCAATCAGGGCCCAACAGCTGAACTTGAAAAGAAGAGCACCAGCAGGCGCACCCGCACCTGAGGGCCCTTTGGCGTGGCTCTTAGATGAGGACTGCGGGTGAGGATAAACAAGAACCCTGAGAAAACCCCTATGGAGATACAGCCACCATAACCCTAAACAAACCAGCACCAAGAAGGACATACAAACATAATAAATGGTAAACAGACATCCAACACACAGACATACAAACGATGCCAACGGGAAACAACTAACAAGACAAGGAGACTATAAATCTCAACACCCTATGTATCCCGACCAGCATAAGATCTGTCAAGGCCGAAACAAGCAATAGGGCGTTCACATACTCAGCGCCAATCCAATGGAACCAACTACCGCATGAATTAAGGCTCACAAACAACCTGAACGAATTTAGACGAAAACTGAAAACCTATCTGTTTCAAACCCACTACAACTTGATCTAACTGCGATACCCTACCTCAACCAGATCTCCTCTGCCGCACTCGGCAGCATATAATCTAATAGTATATAGTCATGTATAACTTGTACACCTTGGCAACTAATTCCGTACAAATTGTATATAACCATGTATAATCTGTACACCTTGGCAACTAATTCTGTACAAATTGTATATATGGGGCCCTCCCCCAATCTACTGAAATCAAATGTATACCTTGATCTGTGTGCTTTAATCAAATATGTATCGTATCCAAATGCTTGTCCCGTGTTACGTAATCATTGACTAATCAAAATGTAAAACTGAAATCTCAATGTACCGTACAATACATTATGATTCTGTAAAGTAAACCGCTGCTGATCGTAGGAAGCAGCGGTATACAAGTGTTTACTAAATAAATAAATAAATAAAAAGAACCCCTCCAGCTACTACTACAATATGGACTTCTGATAAAATTACACCTATGGCAGCAGCCTCAGGCATCCACGAGTGTGCATGTCCCAGATCAACTGCCCTGCCGCGAACAAACTCCGGATGCACTTAATTCCAAACAAACACCACCAGACAAGAACATACATCACTCCAGCGTCCTCTCTACAAGACTATCCGATCACGTCGGCAGAAGCTGTGCTAAGCAAGCCCAATTAATCCACCTGGCCTGGCTCTACTATCCTCAAGCCAAGTAAGCCCTGACTACACTGATATGCAAGTAATTGGCACCAACCTAAATCTCCAGCTCCAGCTGGCCCTATTCACAATGCATCTGGCTATCTCTATGGCTAAGTCTCACTCCGTTCCAACACACCTGCCACCACTATTGCTCGCAAATCCCCCACCTACACTAATATATCAGCCCTTGAGAGCCACCACACGCAGAGCATACAATCTAACACAGTCACAACGTATACACCTTACCACACACACAAATCCCATCGTGGCCTCCCCTATTAAATGTGCGTTAGTCAACACAAGATCTATCAGAAACAAACTGAACACTATCTATGACTACTTGCAAACCTACAAGATATACATCATCTGCATCACGGAGACCTGGCTAACGGACACGAATGAAGTTATTCTCAACCAGATCACCCCTCCTGACTTCACAGCCTTCAACTTCCCCCAGACTCAAAAAAGAGGAGGTGGCTTACTAATACTGGTGAGAAATGACTACAAATTCAGGACCATAACAACTACTGATTCCACAGAGATCAACACTATTACCATCTCCAATAAATAGCTAAGTGTCTGCCTCATCTATAGACCACTGAATTCTAAAAATGAGGAACTTTCCACCATCCTGGAAACAATCTGCTGACATAGCTCACAGCACAAACCACTTATCACCCTGGGGTCTTTAACCTTTGCTCATCACCTGGCAAAGAAGTCAACTCATTCCTCAGGCAATGGAGGCTCTTAAATATACCCAAATAATAAATGCACTCACCCATCAACACGGAACAAGACCAGATCTAATCTTTATATCAAAACAATTAATGGAGCAAGATCAGGTATCAACAGCGACAATCACCCCTGTCCCCTGGACTGACCACCACACAATAACATTTTCAATGCACATCAACCATTAGGCGAATTCAGTCACCTAGAGTGTCAGCTTCTGGGGTGGGGGTAGCAGCAAAAAGGATGATATTGTAAGCTCAAAAATAGATTTTGACAGCCAAGGGGGAGAATAAGGCTTAAGGTTTGCCTAGGGCATGAACACTTTGAACTGACATTAGAGCCAGCCCTGCCCCTACTGATGAGAAACATCTCCATAACATGAAGCTACAACCACCATGCCTCATGGTACAGATGGTGTTCTCTGGATGATATGTTGGGTTTGGGTCAAACATAAGGCCAAAAGGTTCTATTGTAGTTTCATCAGACCACAAAACCTTTCTCCACATGGCTAAAGTATCTCCTGAGTGACTTTTGCATGCTTTAAATGGGCTTCAAAAGTGGACTTTCTTAAATAATGTGTTTCTTCTTGCCATCCTACCATATAGGACAGATTTGTGGAGTGTTTACTCAGGAAAGCGAGAAATGTGAAAGGAACAGAAAATAGCTACTACAGAAAATGGGGTGTGGGGATACTTTTTTTTGTTTTAAGATACACTAGTGACAGGAGGAAATGCAAAAGTGGCATTGTGAGAGTCAAAGGTAAAGGGAGGAATACGCAGAAGCTAATGAGAAAAAGACAGAATTATGTAACAAATATTTCTGTTCAGCATTCACTGAAGAAGGGATCAGCAGAAAGCGGACATAACAAGGAATAGAAGTAAGGTAGACTTTGAACCATTTTCAGAAGACTATGGGGCCCTTTTACTGAAGGTAACGCACATTAAGTGCCACTGCACCCATAGAAATAAAAGGGCTGTGGGCACTTAACATGTGTTGACTTCATAAACTTTAGTATAAGAGTCCCTATGTATATGAGGAGCTAGCTAACTAAAAGTAGACAGAGCAATGGGTCTGATTGGGATACATTCAATGGTAGTGAAGGAAGCTCTGGCATCCCTGCTATCTGATATTTCATGCTTCTTCAGGGACATATTTACTACAGACTGTGCCAGTAGTGCACATTTGGGGCATGAAATTAGCATGGAGGCCTATGATAATATTTAGGGTGTGTGTCCGTCACCTTTCCCTTAACACATAGCTAATGAGTGGCACCTCACTAGCATGCGGGTGCACTTAATATCACCCATTGAGGTGGCATTAAGTGCATCCATACTAATAGCAACAGATGTGGTTAGCAAAAGCCCCAAACCCTTATGCTAACCATGATGCACCATCAACACCCATGTTAGACCCCTAGTCTCTGCTGAATCATGTGCTAACTGGTTAGCATGGGATTTTTCGTGTGGGACTCCATGCTAATGCCTGTAAACCCTGTACTAATGGTTAACACAGGTTATTACGAGTAAATATGCCTCTTACAGTTAGGAGGGTCGCAGAGGACTGAAGATGGGCAGATGTGGTTACTCTTCAAAAAAAGCTGACTGGAATCACTGTTAGAACAGTGGAAAGTTTCCACTCACTTCTTGGTTAGCTTCTGATCAGTTTTGTTCTTGCTTTGTTTTGAGCTTGGAGGGATTGCCTGATATAGGTAGGGTCACAGTAGTATTATATACACCTTTTACTTCTCAATAATCTTGACCATGCTCCAAGGGATATTTAAATACATTGCAGCTCTTTTATATCTATCCTGATTTACAATTTTGACCTGGAATTGTTATGCTACCTTCTTGCTGCTCATGGTTGGCTCTTTGTTTTGAAAAATATTACCTGCGTATGACTGGTAGCGCTATACAAATGTTCAATAGTAGTAGTAATACATGATGTGAGCCGGTACAATTTAACGAAGTGGAGCCAATACATGCAGGGCCAGTTAAGATTTTCTGCCACCCCAGACAAGCCCCACAAGCGTTCCCCCCCCCCACCCTCCCAGTATTGATCTTCTCACCTTGGGGAGGAGGGTGGCATAGTGATTCCTTTCTGGAAGCAGCAGCACAGCTGCCACTTCAGCACCATGGCAGGTCTTAAATACCTGTGTGTGTGTACACATTCATGGCCTGCTGCTACTGTCCTCCTCTGACACAACTTCCTGTCCGAGGGGGACAGGAGTGGCTGACCATGACTGCGCGTGTTTTAAGGCCCTTGGCAGTAGGGATCATCATGCTGCCCACCAAGGTCTGCCGCTCTAGGTGATCGCCTAGTGGATGAGCCAGCCCTGAATACACTTACTATGTGCATTTTAGTGATTGGTTATACTAGTGCTTAAAGTTATTTAGGACTGCCTCAGAAAATACAATGGGGTGGACATTTATCCAGCTAACCTATTTCATGGCTTTTTTCCCCACTTCATTTTCTAATGATTCCTGCAATACATTTTTCATTTAGCCATTGTGGGGCAGGATGCATGGATCAAACATTATTTTAATGCATTTTACTTCCAGACTGTAAGTCAACTAAAGTTGAACCTTTTGGAAGGGCGTATAGACCTTCTCTTGTCACTGTGGTGCTATTTTAGAAGCTCAGTTCATACTTTGGATGTCCGTAAATGGCATGTAGATGTCCAAAGCATGGAACCATTTTAGAAAGCAAATTCTTAGGTCACTGGCGCAAGTACATCCAAGACTGAATGGGGGCATGATGTAGGCGTATCCAGGGCATCCCCATATACTTGGACATCCTCACCCAATTCTAGAAAAGCTCTGCACATCGAGCCATCTTGACATTTACACCTGCTCCAGGGCATGAATAGGCATCAGAAAAGCTTCTGCCATTCAGACACCCTGATGGCATAGAGATGAAGGTACCAGATACCCCCTATACCTTTGCTGTTGATAATGAAAATGCCAGAGAAACTAGGACACTTGATTTCAGTAACACACCCATGCAACATAGAATGGACATCCTCGACCCCAGATTTTGTAGCAGGGATATCTATGTGGCCGCTGGCGTTGCCATCCATTTTGGGGACACTTATGTTTATAAAATCAGGCCGACATTTAAACGTCTCTGACATATTTTTGGACATTTTGCCCTGGATGCCCCCGATTTCACCTTGGCAACCTTTCTAATATGCCCCTTCACATCATACTTTTATGCCAAGAAAAAGCTTAAATGTGACATAAGACTTTAAAAATGAAAAAGGTATGGCAAGTGACAATGGTTTGGGTGTACAGAAGAAGCTAAATACATTCCCCTCTCCATGTTCAACCTTGGGTCATGACTTTTTCAGTACATGAGTCACTCTGTCCAGACTTAGGAGCAAAGTCCATTATGATGATTTACTTAAGTCAGCCCCTATGCACAATGGACTTTTATGCATAAGGGATGAACACAGAGTCCCCTTCAATTCTTCTTTCCCACAAAAAATACATAAAAAGAACTAAAAAGCCCAAACAAGAAATAAGCTAGGAGCTTCTGGGTCGCCAGAAGTCAAGACTGACTCAAAGGCAGACATTGCATTGCATGGTCAATAGATCATGTATTTTTTACCCAAAGCTATTTAAATGCTTTGATACAAACTTATACACCTAAAAGAAGCTTTTCTTTTAAACCAAAGAACCCTACACAATATACTGACAGAAAACCACAGTTTTCTTAAAGAGCAAAGATACATTTCAGAATATGAACTTTATTTTGAGGAACGATGGAGTTTTTCTATCACCCACCCAGCACAGTAATGCAATGATGTCATATTACACTTTGTAACCTGTCTTCCTGATAAAAGCACAACTGTATCAGCCCTTCTTTTGAAGCCTTATTTCTTTTAGGATATGTATCAAAAGGACAGCAGGGGCCAAAGCATAGAACACACTACCTCTAATCAGGAATGCTCCTATCTCCTACACAGATGTATTGCCTAAAGCAAGAACAAAAATTTCTCTCTTTTAAAAAGGCAAAGAAACACACCCCTTCATAAAAAGAAGTCATCATTCAATTATTACAGAAAACATATCAAATTCACAGATACATGGAAGTTTATGAAACAAAAATCCAATATTTGGTATCTAGTTTGGACTTGGAACACAAATATAAAACATCATGTTTTGACAACCACGAGAAATTAAGACACACAATGAAAAAAACATACAGTATTCCATTCAGCACAGTTACTTACCTGTAACAGGTGATCTCTGGGAACAGCAGGAATTAGTCCTCACATATGGGTACGTCGGTACCGACGGAGCCCGTGCGGGAAAGCTCCCCAGCTTCTTAGAATAGAAGCTTTTGGGACCTCCCACTGCACATGCGCACTGCCTTCCCGCCTTCCTGAACAGCTCTCCTCAGTTTCGAGTTTATAGCTGAGTCAACAGAGAGAGGACAGGAAGATAGATAGATAAAAGATACAACTCCTAGGGGAGGTGGGTGGGTTGTGAGGACTAATTCCTGCTGTTCCCAGAGATCACCTGTTACAGGTAAGTAACTGTGCTATCTCCAGGAACAAGCAGGAATAAGTCCTCACATATGGGGACTCCCTAGCTTAGATGCATGGGATCCCCTGTAAAGGTTCGCCATCTTCGTATGGATCTCAGGCATCCATTCTGGGAAGGTGGGCAGGAGTTGTTTAGGAATGGAACAGGTGCTTGAGGACAGCCTGGCCAAACAAGGCATCCCGGCGGGAGTCCTTGTCCAAACAGTAATGGGCTGTGAAGGTATGAACCGAGGCCCAGGTAGCGGCTCGACAGATCTGATCTATGGAAACAGAGTGCAGATGAGCCATAGAAGTTGCCATGGCCCTCACATTGTGAGCAGTGACATGGCCTTCCAGAGAAATGTTTTTGCTCTGGTAAGCAAAAGAAATACACTGAGCAATCCAATTGGAAAGTGTACGCTTGGAGACTGGAAGTCCCAAATGGGAAGGATCAAAGGCCACAAAAAGTTGAGAAGACTTTCGATGTGGCTGAGTCCTATTAAGGTAAAAAGCGAGAGCTCTTTTACAATCCAGAGTATGAAGGTTCCGCTCTGCATTGGATGCATGAGGAGCTGGAAAAAAGACAGGTAGATATACCTCTTGATTAAGATGAAAAGGCGAGACCACTTTAGGCATAAAGTGGGGATTCGTCCTAAGGACCACCTTATCATGATGAAATCTTGTGTAAGGTGGATTAGCCACTAAAGCCTGCAGCTCACTGATGCGGCGAGCCGAAGTGACTGCAATGAGGAAGATGACCTTCCAGGAAAGAAATTTCAAGGAGGTGGAAAACATTGGCTCAAAAGGTGGCTTCATAAGTTGACCGAGCACTAGATTCAAATCCCATGCGACCGGGGGTGGTCTGATGGGAGGTTTAGTGAGAGTCAGGCCTCTCATGAATCTTGCAACAAGAGGATGAGAGGAGATAGGTTGTCCATTTATATGTTTCAAGGATGCTGCAATAGCGCTTAAATGGACTCTTACCGAATTCGTCTTGAGGCCTGCATTGGATAGATGCAGGAGATAATCAAGAAGAGAATTCAAAGGAAGTGCCAGAGGGTCAAGACCCTGCTGAGCACACCAAATGGAAAAACGTTTCCATTTGAAAGCATAGGAACGCCTGGTAGAGGGTTTCCTAGAGGCAGAAAGGATATCTTTCACTGGTTGGGAAAGATGAAAGTCTTGAAGGCTTAAGCCTTCAGTAACCAAGCACTGAGGTGAAGGGATTTGGGGTTTGGGTGCCACAAAGTCCCCTCCTCCTGAGACAGGAGGTCTGGCGCAGCTCCCAGATCCAAGTAGGATCCCTGGGAGAGCTGTAGAAGTAGAGGGAACCACACTTGGCGTGGCCAGCGTGGAGCTATGAGGATCATAGTTCCATGATCCCTCTGGAGTTTGAACAGAGTCTTGGGAATCAAAGGAATGGGTGGAAAGGCATATAGGAATGCCTGATTCCAATTCAGGAGAAAGGCGTCCGTAGCCTGAGCTCCCTGACACGGAGTTCTGGAACAGAACCGGGGAAGTTTGGCATTCCACGGACTTGCAAAGAGGTCTATGTCCGGGGTCCCCCATTCCTGAAAGATTCGGTTTATTTGGTCCAAATGTAGGGACCATTCGTGTGGCAGCAGAACTCGACTGAGCCTGTCTGCCCGAGAGTTTTGAACTCCTGGGAGATACACTGCTAGCAGGTGAATCTGATGCTCTCTGGCGAAGGCCCATAGTCTTAGAGCTTCGTTGCAAAGCGACAGAGAGCCCGTCCCTCCTTGTTTGTTTATGTAAAACATGGCCACCTGATTGTCCGTCTGAACTAGGACAGTGAGGTTGGCTAGGAGGGAGTGGAAGACCTTGAGGGCAAGGTAAATTGCTCGCAGTTCCAGAAGATTGATATGAAGGGTGGTCTCCTGTAGAGACCAAGTGCCTGAGTGGAGAGAGTTTGCAGATGGGCTCCCCACCCTGTTTGGGAGGCATCTGTTGTGAGGGTTGCTTGGGGTAGCAATGGTTGAAATGGAGCCCCCAACAACAGATTCTTGGTGGAAGTCCACCAGTGGAGGGACCAAAACAGACGATCGGAGGTTTGTATTTGGTCTGAGAGCGCTCCTGACGCCTGAGTCCACTGAGTGGCCAGGGTCCATTGAGCTGCTCTCATATGAAGACGAGCATAGGGCACCACATGCACTGTGGAGGCCATATGACCCAGTAGGCGTAGCATTTCCCTGGCTGTCAAGTGAGTGCTGGACTGAGCTTGGGAGGCCAAACTCAGGAGGCGCTGGCCTCGAACCTGTGGAAGGTAGGCCCTTGCAGTGATGGTGTCCAACTGGGCCCCTATGAATTCTAGAGATTGAGTAGGGATGAGTTGGGACTTGGGAAGGTTTACTACCAGTCCCAGATACTGCAAAAGGCTCCTTGTGTGGTCCAGGGAAATCTGGGCCTGTGACTGAGTTGGAGCTCGGATGAGCCAGTCGTCCAGATATGGGAAGACAAAGATTCCCATGCCTCTTAGAAATGCGGCTACGACTGCCATGCATTTTGTGAATACTCTTGGAGCAGAGGCTAGACCGAAGGGGAGTACTCTGTATTGGAAATGTTTTCCCTGAAACAGAAAGCGAAGATACTTTCTGTGGGATGGATGGATGAGTATATGTGTATACGCATCCTGTAGGTCTAGAGAACAAAGCCAGTCCTGACCCTGGAGGTAAGGAAGGAGAATGCCGAGAGACAGCATTTTGAATTTCTCCTTGAAGAGAAATTTGTTCAATTCTCTCAGATCTAGGATTGGTCTGAATCCCCCTGTCTTCTTTGGAATGAGAAAATAAGGGGAGTAGAAACCGGACCCTTGTTGAGGAAGAGGAACCTCTTCTATGGCCCCTTGGGCAAGAAGAGAGGAAACCTCTTGACCCAACAGGGTTAGGAGAGATGGGGGAGAATTGAATGGTCTCACCATATGATGGGGAGGAAGGCTGGAGAAATGAAGTTTGTAACCCTCTCGAATGATAGAGAGGGTCCATTGTTCTGTTGTGATTTGTTCCCATCTGGGAGCAAAGTGAACCAACCTTCCGGGTATGGTGAGAGGTTCTGGTTGTGTTAGAACCAGAAGTGGCAAGTTCCCTAGGAGCAAGTCAAAACCCCTGAGGGGTTGGAGCCTGCTGAGCTACAGTAGCTGCTGCAGGCTTAGCTCGTGCTTGTTTGGATTGCTGACGCTTAGCAGTATAGCGAGGTTGAGAAGACTGCTGGCCAGTATTTGAAGCAACTCTGGCCTTCTTATAGTAAGGCCTTTTAAAAGACTTTTTCTTAGTAGGAATTGAAGTGGACTTTGAAAGTCTTTCCAAGGTGGCATTTTCAGCATCCATCTGGGTGGCTTTGATTTGCCACTCTTCCCCAAATAAGTTCTCACCTGTACAGGGCAGATTACGTAAGCCATCTAGAACCCAAGGTTCCAGATCAGAGGCCTGGAGCCAAGCAAGACGTCGGGCTGCAATAGCAATGCCCGAAGCCCTACTGGCTCCCTCAAAGGAATCATATGCTGCCCTATTAGAGAACTTAGAAACCTCTAAGAGTTGTTTCACTAGGGAAAGGAAACCCTGCTTTTTATCCTCAGGGATAAAGGGGGCAAAATGCCGCACCTTTTTGGCAAGTTCCTCCAGGAACATGCCCATATAGAGACTGTAGGAATTAATCCTGGCTATAAGCATACTAGCCTGGAAAATTTTCCTACCAAAAGAGTCCAAAGTCTTACATTCCCGTCCTGGATGTTCTTGAAGGATTTCATGGATAGGCAGGGTAACTGCCTCCTTAGGGGCCTTTGAGTATCCCAAAATATCCAGTTTTTTGGATCTGGGTTCCTTTTCAGAGGATGTGGTAATAGAAAGGGCTGTAGCCATATCTAAAACAAAGTCCTGGAAGGACAAATCCGCTGGAGGGGACATTCTCCTTTTAGGAGAAGAGGGCTCCTCAGGTAAGTTGAGTGAAAACTCAGCAGAATCATCAGAGGAGTGAAAATCCTCAGAGGAATCGGTGCTTTCCTCTAACGCACGATACGCGTACCGATCGGTATCGATATCGGGCGTATCGGGTATGGAACCGGTATGGAGCGAAAGCCCATACGGTACCGACTTGCGTTTAGAGGTGGACGGCCTCGATACCGGCATGGCGGACGATACCGGTATCGGGCCCGGAACCGCTGAAAGCGGAACCGATGGCGTTGCAGCTTTAATGAAAGCCATGACGGCCTGCTGCATGGACTGTACAGTATCGCCCATGGACGCCATAGCTGCCTGGATGTCGGTACCGGAGTGACCCGGTACCCCAGAGCAGGCTAACAGGTGATCTGTCGAGGCCGTAGCATCGATATCAACCTGAGACCCCTGAATTGGCGTTTTTGGAAGTTGGACTTCCCGCCGGGGTTGTTTGGCTGGGGCAGGGTCCTCAAGTTCTAAGCTAAGAGCCTCTCGATGCTTTGAAGGAGATTTGCTCTTTGAGGACTTGCCCACAGAAGGTTTGGTTACCTGAGATCCATCCGGAGAAGAAGACCTGGATGACTGTGATGCTGTATTCTCTGAAGCAAACAGCACATGGAATTTGTTGGCCCGGTTCTGCAGCCCACGTTTAGACATGTGGGAGCAAGATGGGCAGTCCGGTATGGAATGGTCAGGCCCCAAACATTTCAGACACCAGTCATGGGTGTCTGTGACTGAAATAACAGCATTACATTTGGTACACTTCTTAAATCCAGGGGCTGGCTTCTCCATGAGGAGAAAATTGAGTAGGCCGAGAGGCCTCTCTGAAGTGACCAAAAAGCTAAAAAATAAGAAAAAAGAATTATAATTTTTTAAAGAAAGAAAGAAAAGACCGGCGATACCGGTATCGGTATGGGGAAGGCAGGTACGCGGTCTAAAGAAACAAATAAAATAACAATTTCTTCAGCGGTGACAGGAACACGACCTGCTGGCTCCGCGGAAAAAGAGAAACTGAGGAGAGCTGTTCAGGAAGGCGGGAAGGCAGTGCGCATGTGCAGTGGGAGGTCCCAAAAGCTTCTATTCTAAGAAGCTGGGGAGCTTTCCCGCACGGGCTCCGTCGGTACCGACGTACCCATATGTGAGGACTTATTCCTGCTTGTTCCTGGAGATTAAGGATTCTTTGCTTTCCAGTGTTAAAACAACAAAGAAAAAACATTTATCCTATACAAAAGGGTCACAAATGGTGTAAAATCTTCCCTTCTCCTCTCGCCAATGGCAGTATTGCTTCCTGCTCTAGGTATAAACACCTCCATATCCGGTCTAGAACGTATATTTTGCTTCGTGTTGCATGATTTTGGTCAAAGAAAAAAAGTAGTAACAAATTCTAAGTGGACAGGACAAAGTTCTAGGAGATTATATATATACACGCACATACACACACATATATACTCGTATATATATATATATATAGATTTAAGAATGGCAGAGCTTGCATTGTTGTTTAGACAGCAGAATTCTAACCTGTCATGTAAAATTTAATAAGATTTTTCTTCATTTACATATTACTTATTGTGATCTAAGCATGTGTATCTTTGGGTCTGTGCTGCACAGATTTACAAAAAGACACAGTAAACTTCCACCACTTCTAGGTCTCCTAACTAGAACATCACTAATGGTTGTGACATCAGATGCTTCAGGTGAGAGCCCAAATGGTTTAGTCTGCTAGAACACCACAGAAACACATATTAGTGTTGATCATAGATGTTGTAGGAACAGTGGAACATTTTTCTCTTGATATTGTGAGATATTAAGATGAAGACAGCCTTTCAACATGTCATTTGTGTTAGTAGTCCTTTAATATTGGAGTACTTGACACAAAACAGGCTTCCAGTGATAAAAGTGACTTTATACCTGGGGGGAGCCTATCTGGAGAGATCTAGGTCAATTGTGCTACTTAGCAATGTCTTTACTGCATAGTAACTAAATTTCCTCTTAAGTTCTGAGCCATGTCTCTCAGGAGCTGATATAAGTGGACCAAACCTGCACTACTTTGGGGAGCTCAGTTCCAGAACCCAGGTTGAGTCAAGTCACTTTCACCAGATGGTCAGTCATGCTAAAAGAAAATATATTCCTACATTTCTTTGGGAATAGAAGACAATTTTTAAATGAGAACCTTTAGAAAGAGCATCAAAGTGCATCCAGTCACATGAGAGGGACTACCTGAAAACTGTTTGAAAAGATTTAGTTGATTAAAAATGGTTATTTTAGAAGCATCCCCATGTGTAATTGGCAGCATTTACATGCGTAGACTGGCATACACATGTAAATACCCTATTAGAAAAGGGATCATTTATACTTGATGATGTGAGATAAAACAGCCTGCAGAGAGATTGCAGGCTGTTTTATCCCCCTTTTTATTCCAGGTTCTTTGGCAGCAATCAGCCATTCAAGTCTCTCAGTTTTACTGCACACCGGCAGACAGTGTAGTTACTCACCTGTAACAGGTGTTCTCCAGGGACAGCAGGAATCAGTCCTCACATATGGGTGACGTCGGCGCCGATGGAGCCCTCGTGCCGAGCAATTTCCCCAGATTTCAAAGAAAGCCTTTGGGAATGCCTCTCGCATGCGCGGTCCCCTTCCCGCCCAAGGGTGCCATCTTGCTCAGTCAGATGACATAGCTAAAAAGATGGCAAAAAGAATAAAAAGCAATAATAGGACTGCAACTCCAGGGGAGGAGGGAGGGTCTTGAGGACTGATTCCTGCTGTCCCTGGAGAACACCTGTTACCAGGGCCGGCCCGTCCATTGAGCAAGAATGTTTTTTGCACAGGGCCCCGCGTTTCAGGGTGCCCCGCGCAAAGAACATTCTGCTTTTTTAAAAATTACATTAAAAAAAAAAGCTGGCTCTGGCTGCTGCCGCTGCCACCGCGGCAGCATGAAGTGTCCCGCAGGGCCTCCTCTGCACGCTGAGCCCCTCTGCAAGGGCTTTCAGATTCGCGAAGGGAGAGTGTCTCCCTCACGTCTCTGTTAAGCCCGCAGGGGCTAATGGGACATTTCCCATCAGCCCCTCGCGTCTAAAGGGGCAGATGGGAAATTTCCCATTAGCCCCTGCGGGTTTAACAGAGACGCGAGGGAGACACTCTCCCTTCGCGAATCTGAAAGCCCTTGCAGAGGGGCTCAGCGTGCAGAGGAGGCCCCGCGGGACACTTCATTCTGCCGCTGCTGCGGTGGCAGCGGCAGCAGCCAGAGCCAGCTCTTTTTTTTTTTAAAATTTTGCCATAAGCCAATGGGGGGGGGGGGTTTAGGACTGGTAATGGGCGGGGGGGGGGGTTTAGACAGGCCATGGGAATTGGGCAGTTGGGGGCTGTTTGGACAGTTAATGGGGTATGGGGGGGCAAGGACAGGAAATGGCCTGATGGGGAGGGGTTCGGCCTGGTCATGGGCTGTGGGCTGTTGGGGGGGGGTTAGGACTGGTAATGGGATATAGGAGGGGTGTTAAGACTGGTAATGGGCTGTGGGCTGATGGGGGCTGTCTGGAAATGGGGCGATGGGGGGTTAGGACTGGTAATGGGCTATGGGGGGGTTAGGACTGATAATGGACTATGGGGGGGCTAGGACGAAATGGGCTGATGGGGAGGGGTTAGGACTGGTAATATGCTGTTGGCTGTTGGGGGGTGTTAGGACTGGTAATGGGCTATGGGGGGCTAGGACAGGAAATGGGCTGATGGGGAGGGGTTAGGACTGGTAATGGGCTGTGGGCTGTTGGGGGGGGGTTAGGACTGGTAATGGGCTATAGGAGGGGGTTAAGACTGGTAATGGGCTGTGGGCTGATGGGGGCTGTCTGGAAATGGGGCGATGGGGGGTTAGGACTGGTAATGGGCTATGGGGGAGGACTGATAATGGACTATGGGGGGGCTAGGACGAAATGGGCTGATGGGGAGGGGTTAGGACTGGTAATAGGCTGTGGGCTGTTGGGGGGGTGTTAGGACTGGTAATGGGCTATGGGGGGTGTTAAGACTGGTAATGGGCTGTGGGCTGATGGGGGCTGTCTGGAAATGGGGTGATGGGGGGTTAGGACTGGTAATGGGCTATGGGGGGGCTAGGACAGGAAATGGGCTGATGGGGAGGGGTTAGGACTGGTAATGGGCTGTGGGCTGTTGGGGGGGGTTAGGACTTGTAATGGGCTATGGGGGGGGGGGTTAGGACTGGTAATGGGCTATGGGGGGCTAGGACAGGAAATGGGCTGATGGGGAGGGGTTAGGACTGGTAATGGGCTGAGGGCTGTGGGGGGTGGGGTTAGGACTGGAAATGGGCTTTTGGGGGGGGTTAAGACTGGTAATGCGCTGTGGGCTGATGGGGGCTGTCTGGAAATGAGGTGATGGGGGTTAAGACTGCTAATGGGCTATGGGGGGGTTAGGACTGATAATGGGCTATGGGGGGCTAGGACAGGAAATGGGCTGATGGGAGGGTTAGGACTTGAGGAGGGCTGATGTGGTTAGGACTGGTAATGGTCTGTGGGCTGATGGGGGGGGGGTTAGGACTAGCAATGAGCTATGGGGGGCTGACTGGAAATGGGCTGATGGGGTTAAGACTGGAAGTGGGCTGATGGGGGGTTAGGACTGGAAGTGGGTTGATGGGGGGCTAGGACTGGTAATGGGTTGGGGGTTGCTATGACTGGAAATGGGCTGAGTGGAAGGGGAGGCTTGAACTGCAAATAGCTGATGGGGAGGGAGCTTGGAATGGAAATGGGCTGTGAGGGAAGGGAGCTAGGACTGAAAATGGGCTGATGGAGCAGCTAGGATAGGACTGGAAATGGGCTGTTGGGGGGAGCTAAGATTGGAAATGGGCTGTGGTGGGGGCTTGAATTGAAATGGACTCATGGAGGGGCTAGAACTGGAAGTAGGCTCATGGGGGGCTTGGACTGGAATTGGGCTGAGTGGAGGGGAGCTAGGATTTGACATGGGCTGATGGTGGGTCTAGGAAATGACTAGAAATGGGCTGATGGGGGCTAGGATTGGAAATGAGCTGATGAAGGGACTCAGACTGAAAATGGATGGGGGAGCTAGGACTTGAAATGGGTTGATGGGGGGCTAGGACTGGAAATGGGCTGATGCAGGGACTAGAAGGGAATGGATGCTGGGTGAGACTGGAACTAGAAGGGAGCTGATGTTGGGGAGGATTAGAATGGGATGGGGCTGGGAGAGTAAAATGGAGAGGGGAAAAATATTTTGTGTGGGAGGGATGAAAAATCTACAATTGGCCGGGTATTGGGAGAGTAAGTGGGGATTGAGGATGGAGGGGTAAAATTTGTGTGGATGAAATAGGAATGAGGAAAGAGCAAATGGAGAAAGATTAGTATGTCAAAGCAGATGTAGAGAGAGAGAATGGAAAAAAAAACTAGAAGAGAGAAGAAAGAACAAATGGACAACAGACGATGAACAGTTAGCAGAAAACATGAAAAAACCAGAAGAAAATGGCTGGAGCAATTGCAACTGAAAAAAATGCGCAAAAGGTAGAATGATATCTCTTTATTTTGAATTTATTAGCTGGAATATGAAAGCTCTGGGAAATGTGCATCATTCACGTCTGTGCTTTGTTTGGTACAAGAGGAAATTAATTTATAGTTTTATTTCTACAGTGTTGTTGTACATTCCAAGTTTGGCTTTTGGGGTTCCCATTTTAATTATTGCCTTCCTGTTTCTAAATTGTGATTCCTTGTTTGGTGATGGTCTATGTCAGTGATGGCTAACCTTTTTGAGCCCGAGTGCCCAAACTGCCGCACAAAACCAAAGAATTTCCTCAAAGTGCCAGCACGTCATTTGCATAAGTGGTCTTATTTGCATAAATATTTGCATAATGTTACCATACACTAACTTTTAGTAAACATGTCTCTTAATGAGTGTATGGATAAAGAAAGACTAAAAGATTTCTACATTACTATAATCCAGTGCCAACCGCCAGGCACATTAGGAACTACTACAAACGCTGCCCATTTAGAACCCATAGCAAACCCGCCGTATCCTGACAGCATTACCAGGACTCACAAAGCACCATACCCTACCTATCAAAAGGCAACACTGCAAATATTAAACCAATACATTTCAGTGAATACTGGGGAAAGAGAACAAGTGGCAACGTCAAATAGGAATTTCCTCTTGTACCAAACAAAGCGCAGATGTTAATGATGCACATTTCCCAGAGCTGACATATTCCAGTTAATAAATTCAAAATAAAGAGATATCTTTCTACCTTTTGTGCATTTTTTTTCAGTTGCAATTGGTCCAGCCATTTTCTTCTGGTTTCTTCATGTTTTCTGCTAACTCTCCATCGTCTGCTGTCCATTTGTCCTTTCTTCTCTCTTCTAGTTTTTTTTTTTCCATTCTCTCTCTCTACATCTGCTTTAACATACTAATCTTTCTCCTTTTGCTCTTTCCTCATTCCTAATTCATCCACACAAATTTTACCCCTCCATTCTCAATCCCCAATTACTCTCCCAATACCTGGCCAATTGTAGATTTTTCATCCCTCCTACACAAAATATTTTTCCCCTCTCCATTTTACTCTCCCAGCCCCATCCCATTCTAATCCTCCCCCAACATCAGCTCCCTTCTAGTTCCAGTCTCACCCAGCATCCATTCCCTTCTTCAAGCCCCCCACTTCCCCTCAGCCCATTTCCATTCCAAGCCCCGTTCCCATCAGCTATTTGCAGTTCAAGCCCCCTTCCACTCAGCCCATTTCCAGTCCTAGCAACCCCCCCCAACCCATTACCAGTCCTAGCCCCCCATAGCCCACTCCCAGTCCTAATCCCACCAACCCATTTCCAGTCCTAACCTCCCCATCAGCCCACTCCCAGTCCTAATCCCCCATCACTCAATTTTTAGTTTAAGCCCCCCCAGCGCCTATCACCACTCCTAACCCCCCCAGCGCCCATCACCACTCCTAACCCCCCCAGCCCAGCGCCCATCACCACTCCTAACCCCCCCAGCCAGCCCAGTGCCCATCACCACTCCTAACCCCCCCCAGCCAGCCCAGTGTCCATCACCACTCCTAACCCCCCCAGCCCAGTGCCCATCACCACTCCTAAACCCCCCCCACCCCAGCCCATCACTACTCCTACCACACCCCAGCCCAGCCCAGCCCAGCCCATCACTACTCCTAACCCCCCCCCAGCCCAGCCCAGCCCATCACCACTCCTAACCCCCCCAGCCCAGCCCAGCCATCACCACTCCTAACCCCCCCAGCCCAGCCCAGCCCATCACCACTCCTAACCCCCCCCCCAGCCCAGCCCAGCCCAGCCCATCACCACTCCTAACCCCCCCTCCAGCCCATCACCACTCCTAACCCCCCCAGCCCAGCCCAGCCCAGCCCATCACCACTCCTAACCCCCCCAGCCCAGCCCATCACCACTCCTAACCCCCACCCCCCCCCCAGCCCAGCCCAGCCCAGGGAAAATTTAAAAAAAAAGAAAACCTGTCTGCTGCCGCTGTACCCGGCAGAGCCTGCCCTCCCCGTAGCAGCTCTCTCTTTGGAGCTGCAGTCAGATGCGCCGGCTTGCAGAGCGCGAGGGAAGAGTTCCCTCGCTGCTCTGTTAAGCCCGCGGGGGCTGATGGGAAGTTCCCATCAGCCCCCGCGGGCTTAACGGAGTCGCGAAAGGGAAACTCTTCCCTTCGCGCTCTGCAAGCCGGCGCGTCTGACTGTAGCTCCTAAGAGAGAGCTGCTACGGGGAGGGCAGGATCTGCCGGGTACAGGGGGGCCCCGCGGCACGCTCGCTTCTGCCGCGGCGGCCCCGACAGCGACAGCAGACAGGGGTTTTGTTTTTTTTTCGATTGCGGACCTTCCCGCGTGCCAGCTGCAAGGCCTTCGCGTGCCACAGCTGGCACGCGTGCCATAGGTTCGCCATCGCTGGTCTATGTTCTGCATGTGTAACTGAGCTGAGGTATTCTATTTATGTAATTCCTATTTGACATTGCCACTTGTTCTCTTTCCCCAGTATTCTCTGAAATGTATTGGTTTAATATTTGCAGTGTTGCCTTTTGATAGGTAGGGTATGGTGCTTTGTGAGTCCTGGTAATGCTGTCAGGATACGGCGGGTTTGCTATGGGTTCTAAATGGGCAGCGTTTGTAGTAGTTCCTAATGTGCCTGGCGGTTGGCACTGGATTATAGTAATGTAGAAATCTTTTAGTCTTTCTTTATCCATACACTCATTAAGAGACATGTTTACTAAAAGTTAGTGTATGGTAACATTATGCAAATATTTATGCAAATAAGGCCACTTATGCAAATGAGGCCTCGCACCGAGTCTCCGCACATGGCCCCGCACCCCCCTTGGGCCGCCCCTGCCTGTTACAGGTGAGTACGAGGGGGTACCCAAAAAAAACAGGAATAACATTGCCGTGGGCGGAGCTTGTGTAGTACGCACTTCTGCCGCTAGGCGTTGTGACGTAGGAGACTCTTATGAAGCAATGGAAACTGATAGTGATCCGGTGGAGAGAACCGGTACTGCAAGGGAATGCAGGATTTTCTCTTATGAGAGAAAAAAACACAGAGCTAATCAGGAACCACACCTCACCTCAAGGCAGGAGAGAGGCCAAGTCCCTGATTGGGCACGCCCAAGCAGGAGGCGGGCAGTGCAGTACTCAGCCAGCTTGTTAAGAACTGAGAAACAGAAACAGTTAGATCAGCACGAGCAGCGAGAGCAAGACGGAGAGGAGGAGTCAGGACACAAGCACCTGGACGAGGACGGGTCAGATGACCAGGAACAGGAACCATTGGAAAGAGAACCACTGAGCAGCTGTGATCCACGAAGGAGCAGACGGGAGCTGGGAGACTCAGGGGCAGACAAAGACTTCTGTTACCAGAAGAATTCAAAGGCACTGAGAGACCCAAGGCTACAGCTCAGGAGTTTAAAGGACCAAGCAGAACCTTGGAACAGGAGGCAAAGGGAGAAAGAATTACCCTGGAAGAAGCCCCAGCACAAGGTATCTGGTGGGTTTGGAACGGCTAGCAAGCTTAACAGTGGGAAGCCAGAAAGAGTGAACTTTAATTGTGAAAGACAGAACAAAGGCAGAAAGTTTGATAGTAATTGGTTAAGCCAAGAGAAGCCTGACTGTTTTCCTTTTAACACTCTGAGAGACTCTCCAAGCACAGCTGAAGCGTTTTACCCTGCACTTTCATTTGGAAATAGGTGGGGGAAGGGAAATGCTTACACGCTGAACTCTTGTCCAAGTAAAAGCACTGATAATTGCCCAAGAGATAAGAACATCAAACAAGCATTTACCTGAAGGAGGATATTCTCAGCTTAGCTCAGAAAATACACAGGCTGAATTACTTCTCACTGAATTCAGGGAGTTCCTTAAAAGTAGAGCAGTTTCTCCTCATGACGTAGCAAAGCCTATGAGCAGCTGTGAGGAAGAAATGCCTCTAATTTCTCTGCCATCTACAGAGCAGGAAGTCCCGATGGACTGCTCTACATGTGTGATTCAAAAGGACATTTAAGTGATATGCTTGCCAATGTTTTATGAAAGAATATAACAAAGTTACCTCACTGATTGCTATGCTAAAAGAAGCTTATGTGAAGAGAATAAGTGAAAGCATATTGTGTGCAATTCAGGAGCATTGCTGTTACCAGTGTTTTCTGTTACGTTACTGAAAGGAGGTCACATGACAACCGAATGTGATCAGTAATGGACATTTAGCCAAGCAGTAAAAAAACCTTGTTTAGTTAAGTTTCTCAGCCTTGTTTTGTGCTACATTATTTCATTTACGTCTACTGCATTTGAACTCCGGAGCGGGAGAAATAAACCTCACAAAATAAATTTTCTTTGCCTTGCCTTACTACTTGAGCACCTACACAACTACAACCTTAACCCTCAAGGGCATTCAAGGCCAGCCCCTCCCTTAACCCTCAAGGTCCAGGGAGTGGGTGGGTGGCAGCGTGTATAGTGTAACTCATTGTCAGTTCAGTGCCGCCTGTGTTGTCGACCTGGCTTGTTCTGTTCATCTGCAGTGATTGTTTTTGCTAGCGCTGTTTTGTTCTTGTTTCTTTTTTTATGATGACAAGTTTAAGTGAACAACGTGCAGCTGTGAAATTTTGTTTTCTACTCGGTAAAAATGCTGCTGAAACTGTTTTAATGTTGAAAACAGCTTATCAAGATGACGCTATGGGAAAAAGTCAAGTGTACCAGTGGTTTGCTCGGTTTAAAAATGGCGACATGTCGATTGATGACAAACCTCGTTCTGGGCGTCCATCAACTGCCCGAATCGACGAAAATATTGAAAAAATTAGAGAGCTTGTGCTCACAGACCGTCGACAGACAATTGATCAACTGTCAGAGATTAGTGGGTTATCTTGGAGCTCGGTTCAGCGAATTTTAACAGAAGATTTGGGAATGAAAAGGGTTGCTGCCAAGTTTGTTCCTCGGGTTCTGACTGACAATCAAAAGGAACATCGAGTTGAAACATGTCGTGTTTTGAAACAACAGCTTGAAACTGATCCAGATTTTCTGTCAAAGGTCATTACAGGTGATGAGTCATGGTGCTATGGTTACGACCCAGAAACAAAGCAACAGTCAAGCCAATAGAAGACATCATCGTCACCCCGTCCAAAAAATGTCGTTAAGTCAAATCAAACATCAAAACAATGCTGATTTGCTTTTTTGATGCCAAGGGGGTAGTTTATTCAGAGTTTGTTCCCCCAGGTCAGACCGTCAATCAAACCTTTTATTTGGAAGTTTTAAGAAGATTGTGCAACAGTGTTCGTCAAAAAAGACCCGATTTGTGGCAGACAGGAGACTGGTTCTTCCACCACGACAACGCACCTGCACACACAGCCATCTCTGTTAGACAGTTTTTGGCTAAAAATGGCATGGTTCCGCTGCCCCACGCACCTTACTCGCCTGACCTGGCTCCGTGCGACTTTTTCTTATTTCCACGCATGAAAAGGGGCATGAAAGGACACCAATTTGACAACATTGAAGAAGTCAAGAAAAAAACGAGGGAGGAGCTGTCAGCCGTTTCTAAAGATGACTACAAAAAATGTTTCGAACAGTGGAAGCACCGGTGGGACAAACGTATCAGTTGTAATGGAGATTATTTTGAAGGGGATAAGGTTGTTTTGTAAAGAATTTGAAATAAATAGCTTTTAAAAAATAATTCCTGGTTTTTTGGGGTACCCCCTCGTAATTACGCTTTCTCCAGGAACAAGCAGGAAGTCAGTCCTCACATATGGGACTCCCTAGCTATAGGCTACCGAGAACCTATAGCTGAAAAAAGGCTCCCTCTAGGCGAGCCGCTACAGCAGTGAGAGAACTTTCTCCGAGAATGCATCCCCCATGGTAGCCTCACACCAGAGGGCCGGAGGGTCGGAGTTGCCTAAATCTCTAATAGATTCCGGAGTACCGCCTGACCGAAAATGCTGTCCCGTCGGGACTCCCTCTCCAGGCAGTAATGGGCTGCAAATGTCTGTCTTGAAGACCAAGTTGCGGCCTGGCAGATGTCTGTCAACGGAACAGAACGGTGATTAGCCACTGATGCGGCCTTAGCCCTGACACAGTGGAGGTCAGCTGCCCTGTACACCCATGCAATGCAGTCTGCCACCCAGGTGAATAACGTGCGCTTGGAGACCAGTAGACCCAGTTTACTAGGGTCATAAGAGACGAAGAGCTGAGAAGCCCTTCGATGCCCCCGCGTACGCTCCAGGTAGAAGGCGAGCGCCCTCTTACAGTCCAGGGTATGCAGAGCTGCTTCTGCCTTGTTAGTATGTGGCCTGGGAAAGAAGGTGGGAAGAACCACCTCTTGGTTGAGGTGAAACAAGGAAACCACTTTTGGGAGGAATTTGGGGTGCGTGCGGAGCACCACCCTATTCTTGTAAAACCGTGTGTACGGCATATCTGACACTAGAGCCTGCAGCTCACTCACATGCCTAGCCGACGTGAGCGCTACCAGGAAGAGCACCTTCCAGGAGAGGAAGCGCAGATGGCAAGTTGACATCAGCTCGAAAGGAGGGCGAGTAAGTTGCTGCAAGACCACGTTGAGATCCCACTCTGTCGCCAGAGGGCGGATTGGAGGTTTCAAAAGGAGCAGGCCCCTCAGAAACCTGGCCACCAAGGGCTGAGCCGAGAGAGGCTGACCATCTATCGGTGCATGGTTAGCCCTCAAGGCACTCAGGTGGACCCTGACTGAGTTAGACTTGAGGCCCAGCTCAGAGAGATGAAGCAGGTACTGTAACACCTTGGGAACCTGAGATGAGAAGGGTTCCACAGCATGTTGGTGACACCACACTTGGAACCTGTGCCATTTACAAGCATAGGACTTTCTGGTGGATGGACTCCTGGAGGCTAACAACACTTCTTCCACCCCTTCAGGTAAGAGAAGAGGCGCAAGGCCTACCCTCTCAGCAACCAGACCATCAAATGGAGGGATCTGGGATTGGGGTGCATGAGGGAACCCTGCTCCTAGGTGAGGAGATCGGGCTGTACCCCCAAAGGGAGAGGGGTTTCCACCGCCAGTTGAAGAAGAAGAAGTGGGAACCAAGGCTGTCTGGGCCACCTGGGCGCTACCAGGATCACGCAGGCCTTGTCCCTGCGAATCTTGAAGAGAGTTCATGCTACCAGAGGCATAGGCGGAAAAGCATACAGGAGGCTTCCCGACCAAGGGAGAAGAAACACATCTGCTGCTACCCTGAGGGGGTGCGGTTGTCTGGAGCAAAACTAGGGCAACTGACGATTCTGTGGACTGGCAAAGAGATCCATAGATGGGAGGCCCCAGTGGTTGAAAATCTTCTGGGCAACCTCCCTGTTTAGTTGCCATTCATGGGGTTGAAGAACCCTGCTTAGCCTGTCTGCCAGGCAGTTCTCCTGGCTTGGTAGGTAAACTGCATGGAGGGACATGTTGTGTTGAACTGCGAAGGAACAGAGATCCAGAGACTCCTGGCAAAGGATCCGTGAGCCTGTGCTGCCCTGTTTGTTCACATAGAACATAGCCACCTGGTTGTCTGTCTGTACTCGGACAGACTGGTTGGAGAGAACAGGAGCAAAGGCTTTTAGAGCTAAGCGACTGGCCCGGAGTTCCAACAGGTTGACCTGGAGTGTGGCCTCCTGAGGAGTCCACTGACCCTGAGTGCAAGATCCCTGACAATGGGCTCCCCAGCCCCTCAAGGAGGCATCCGTGGTCAGCACCCTGGTATGCACGGGGGACTGGAATGGTACCCCCCGCAGGAGGTTCCCTGATTGTGACCACCATTACAGGGACTGCACCAGGGGCTTGGATACTGCCACTCTGTCGGCCAGGCGTCCCGTGGCCTGTGACCACTGGTCCCGCAGGGCCCACTGAGCTGTCCGCATGTGCAGGCGTGTGAAAGGAGTAACATGAACCGTGGAGGCCATGTGGCCAAGCAGGCGTAAGAACCTTCATGCTGACACCTTGGGTACTTGGCTCACCATGCCCACCTGAGACAGCAGGCGGTCTGCCCTGTCCAGTGGCAAGTAGGCCTTGGCCTGCAAGGTGTCTAGCCTTGCTCCTATGAATTCCAAGTTCTGGGTGGGGAGAAAAGAGGACTTTGCGTGATTGATGACGAACCCCAAATGCTGAAGCAGAGCGATTGTGCGAGCTGTGGCGTGGTGCGCCTCCTGAGCTGACTGGCCTCTTATGAGCCAGTCGTCTAGGTAAGGGAACACAAAGATCCCCTGATTCCTGAGGAAGGCCGCTACCACAGCTAGGCACTTGGTGAAAACCCTTGGAGCGGAAGCTAGACCAAAGAGAAGCACTTTGTATTGGAAGTGGTTTCCTTCTACCACAAACCTGAGGTATTGTCTGTGGTCTGAATGTATGAGGATGTGTGTGTGAGCATCCTTTAGGTCCAAGAAGCATAGCCAGTCTCCCTGCTGGAGGTAAGGCAGAAGTATCCCAAGTGAAAGCATCTTGAACTTTTCCCTCACCAAGAACTTGTTGAGATTTCGCAGGTCCAGGATGGGGCAAAGGCCTCCTTGTCTTTTTGGTATCAGGAGACCAGCCAACTCCTGAAAGAGGAGGTCCCTGTGCAAGAGGGGTCCGAGATGCTCTCCTGGGAAATAGGAGGTAGGTATTTGGCTGAAATGGAGAATATAGCTGTCTTGGACTATCCTTAGAACCCAAGTATCGGATGTAATGGCTGGCCACCTGTGGGCGTACAGGGACAGCTGACCTCCTGTGCAGGGCCAAACCACTGGTGGGGGAGGAGCTATGCAGTGGGAGTCAAAAAACCCCTCCCTGCTGGGCAGGAGCCGGAGCTGGAGGCGTGGGGGTTTGAGGCTTACGAGGGCCATTCCCCCGTCCCCTGGCCTGTTGCCCCTGCTGGGGAGCTGGGGAGGCCTGGTAAGTGGGGTAGTTTCTGTAAGCCTGTCCCTTCCTCGGGTAAAATGGCTTTTTCCCCGAGGCCTTCTTCCTGTGAGAAGGGGCAGATGTCTTCTTCGACAGCCTTGTCCGGGTCAAGTACTCAGACTCGAGTTCAGCAGCCTTTTCAGTCATGGGTTTGCCGAAGAGGTTATCGCCTCAGCAAGGGACATCGACCAACTTGTCCTGTACCCATGGCTCGAGGTCAGACGACATGAGCCAAGCCTGGTGCCTAGCACCGATGCCGGCTGCGGCTACCTGGGCCGAAGCCTCAAAGCCGTCGTAGGCTGCTCGAGACATAAACTTCGAGCACTCTCTGATCCCGGTGGACAGGGCCTTGAAGCGCTGCAAGGGTTCCTCGGAGAGGCCAGCAGAGAACCCAGCAATCTCCTTTGCCAGGTCTCTTAAGTACATGCCCATGTACAGCTGGTAGGTCTGGACACGGCATGACAGCATCGAGCCCTTGAATCACTTTCTGCCGAGGGCGCCCAGGTTCTGGACCTCCCGGCCGGGAGGCACCAAGGAGTGCGTCTTTTGGCTCTTGAGCCTTTGCATGGCTGATTCCACAATCATGGAGTTGTGCGGCAGCTGCGCCTTTTGGAACCCGGGGCTCTTACGGACTCGATAAATGGAATCGACCCATTTGCTGAGGACCGCGCTGAGGCCGGGGACTCCCACATGCGTAGCATCAACCGTTCCAGTATCGGAGGCACCGGTACAGTAAGGGCCTCCTTCGGAGGAGAGTCATACTGGAGGGCATCAAGCTCCTTGGCTTGAGGCTCCTCCTCGGCATCTGCAGGGAAAGCCAAAGCCTTGGCCATATCCCTCACAAAGTCCGAGAACCTGGTGTCCTCTGGGGACGACTGTCTCTGAGGTTCCAAACCCGGAAAGTGTGATGGGATGTACCGGGTCCGGTGGGTATCGGGCGAGTCTTCCTCCTCCGTCTCCCAAGCTGAGCCCTCAGAGGAGGACTCGATGGGCTCCGGCCTCGAGCGTGTCCGTCCCGACGCCAATGGCCCCGGCGATGACGACCTCGGTCCCGAACAGGAGGTCGAGAAAGACCTTGGCCGAGGATAGACTCGAGCACGCATGGACTCGAGGATTGGCTCTGCCTCCGGAGTCGACTTAGACATCGAGGTCCCGGTGGTCGGGGTGGATGCACGGGTGAGACCAGCTATCAGCGCCCGCTGCTGGTCCATGAAGGCAGACACGCTTCTCTCCAAGGCCGCCAACCTGAGACCCAGCTCAGAAGGCTCTGCAGCCCCCGGCTCGGTTCCCGATGCCGGTTCTCCCGGAGGAGAGTCCACGAGGACAACAGGCATTACCTTGTCCGACGCCTCCGGCTCCGTACGAGGTATTTTAGCAGGCCTCTCCGACTCGGCGAACCTGGGGCGGCGTTCGGCACTCCGCGACCTGGAACCCGAGGGCCCCGGCCGATCGGAGTTGTCCAGAGATGCAGCCCTCGCGGGTTCTTCTTACGCTGCTCCCGGGTGGGAGACCCCCTTTCAGAAGACCCCCGACGGTGTTCGGGTTCAGAGTCCCGAGACATCGAGGCTTCTGACGAGGTCCTGACCCAGACAGATCCAGACTCAGAGAAAATAGTCTCGCGCTGGTGCTGCCTGCTCCTCAGCGCTTTGGAGGACATCTTGCCACATGGACCGCAGACCACCGGGTCATGGTCAGGTCCAAGGCAGCGGAGACAGCAGTCATGGGTGTCGATGAGGGACATAAGTTTTTTACACCGATCACACTTCTTGAACCCCCTGGCAGCCATCGTGGGAAAAAGGGCCCCTGCGAGGTCGAAAGACCGGGCTGCCAGTTAAAAGAAAAAGAGCGCGAACGCTAGTCACTAAGGACAAAAATGAAAAAGTTAGTCGGACTTGATACCGGTGTACTGAGCCGAGGCAGGAAGGGGAACCAGCGTCGAACCGGTACCAAAACTGGTATAAATAGTCAAAAAACAATCAACTTTTTCCGAGGAAAATGGGACGATGTCTGTCAGGCTGCGCTGAAAAAAGAAGACAGCAAGATGGCACCCTTGGGCGGGAAGCGGACTGCGCATTGTGACCCACTAGCTGGCCCAGAGGCATAAGAGGTGCTTAGACAGGCTGATGGGGCAATGCTTTACTGGCAGTTACGTCCCCGGGAAGGCAGTAGCTAAGCCTTCTGGTTCCCGTAGTTGTACCTTAGACCAATAATTGTAGTTGAGGCAGAGTATAAGGTTAACTTAGGTTTTATTCCCCGTCCGGGATGGATTCAAAACTATGGAACAAAAGTATAACAAACCATACGTCTGGCATCAATCAAAGGAAAAATACTGGAACAAAAATATAAGCTTCCTTCAGCACAAACTCAACAGCAAAAGTAACAGAAACAGTTCTTTTCACTTACGTGAAACCTTTTCAGCTGTTTCTTCAATTAGCACTTCTGACTGCTTCAGCACAAAGAATGAACACAATCTGACACAGTGTAAGTACAATCCATGTCTATCTCTTGTGGAATCTCTTCAGGGAATTCCAGTTGCATTTCTCCTTCATCGGACAGTGCTTCTGGCTCAAAAATACCTTTTGAGTCAAACTGTCCCTGCCGAGGAGTGAACCAGTTCCCTTCCTCCACTACCCTCGTGGCTTGTGGGAAATTACCACAGTGTTTGTACTTTTCTTCCTGAGCTCTGCACAGCTCCTCATACGTGCATAGGAAGTCTGGGTGTTCTAAATCCCATCTCTTAGGGAGAATACATCTCTCTTCAACTCCTAGAGTTTCCTGCTTTCTGTGACGGGGATAGCCCTGTTCTGTTCTCTTTCTCCCACGGCGTTTTTCTACCTCCAGGAAATGTGCCTCAGGGTAAGAATTCTTCCCTTCTGTTTGTTTGGAGTTAAACTGCTTATAGCTAGTAAGTTTAGCTGTAGGACTGCCCTTCCTTATTGCCTCATTGCAATACTCCACAGGATACTGGTAAGAAATGCCTCGCTGTTCCCCACAGCTTCTTTGCAAATCACCAACCTCTGACTCCTTGGAGCTTTTCCTTGGCACTGTCCTCCCAACACTCTCACGTGTTCCTTCTTGTGTTCTATCCTGAATTCTCCCACCTGTCCTCAGGGTTCTCTCACCGGACCTATCTGTTGGTGAATGAGTCCTCACTATATTGTGCTTAGTGTTAGCCTGGGCTCCGCCCCCTTGCAGCTGCTCCCTATTCTCTAACGAGCTCTGAGCTCCGTCTCTGCTTGGGCGTTCCCTAACACCATGTGAATGTGTTTTCCACGGTTGCTCTTGGCAACCCTTTCCCATTTGTGAAGCTGAGCTGTCATTTTTCCTGCTCTTTTGCTCACTTTCGTTTGCATTTATAGGCTCTGCTAGCGTTACCTCGTGACAGATCCCCCCCTTAAAATATTACGGGCTGCTGGGACAATACCCGGACAGCTCGTAATCCAGGAGAGCGCATCCGCGTTCCCATGTAACTTTCCTGCTCGATGTTGTATATCAAAATTAAATGCTTGCAGTGCCAGATGCCACCTTGTCAGCCGGGCATTACTATTGCGCATCTGGTGTAACCATTTGAGGGGTGCGTGGTCCGTGACCAGGAGAAACTTTCTACCCGTTAAATAAAACCTTAGTGCTTCGACAGCCCATTTTATGGCCAAGCATTCCTTTTCAACGGTCGAGTAGTTTTTCTCGGTCTTTGAGAGCTTCCTACTCAAATAGGTGACCGGATGCTCCACCCCCTCAAATATCTGCGATAACACTGCCCCCAGCCCACTCTCAGAAGCGTCAGTATGCACTACGAATGGTAGATTAAAATCTATTCCCCGCAGCACTGGGGCAGTACATAGTTTCTCTTTTAGTGACGAAAAAGCAATCTGTGCCTCTGGGGTCCACTGTACCTTATTGGGGGCATTCTTTTTCAGCATTTCGGTAAATAAAATGCTTTCCTCAGCGAACCTAGGTATGAATCGCCTATAATACCCAATAAGTCCCAGAAAACTACGTATTTGTTTCTTGGTCATAGGTTGGGGAAAATCCCTGACGCTTTCCACCTTGTTAGCTAGAGGTTTCACCTTCCCTTTTCCTACCATGTGGCCCAAGTATTTGGCCTCCTCGCTGGCGAATAGGCATTTCGCCAGATTGAGGGTCAACACTGCTCTGCGGAGGGCCCGGAGCACAGCCTCCACTCTAGCGAGGTGCTGGGACCATGTGGTGCTATAAATGACTATGTCATCCATGTACGCGAGAGCGTAGTCATGGTGCGGTCTCAGCACCTGGTCCACTAGGCACTGGCAAGTGGCTGCTGCCCCATGCAGCCCAAACGGCATCCGTTTAAAGTGAAACAACCCTATAGGGGTGCTGAACGCCGTCTTCGGCTTGGAATCCCGGGTAAGGGGTATTTGCCAATACCCCTTTGTGAGATCTAGCGTGGTCAGGTATTTGGCTTGACCCAGCCGGTCTAACAGGTTGTCAATGCGGGGCATTGGATACGCATCGAACTGGGAAATCTCATTGATTTTCCGGAAATCGATGCAGAATCTGAGGGTCCCATCCGGCTTCGGAACCAGCACTATGGGACTTGACCACGGGCTGTGAGACTCCTCGATAATGCCCATCGCGACCATTTCTTTTACCTGCCTGATGACCTCATTTTTCTTGGTCTCCGGCATGCGATAGGGCCGTTGCCTAATGATCCGGCCCGGGGTCGTAATCACCTCATGGGCGACCAAGCAGGTTTCGCCTGGCTTTGTCGTAAGGACATCTTTGAATCTTCCTAACAATTGCATCAGCTCCCCCCGCTGCTGTGGGGATAGCCCACCACCTAACCTCGGCTCTGGCCTCTCCTTCCAGTCAGAGGTTTGAGGTCCGAGGTCCTCCTCCCTCCTCTCCTCTGCCAAGGCTGTCATACCCTTGATTTCTCTCTGGCCAGTAGAACCGAACCCATCTGTCCCCCTGGTGGTAGGTGTTAATGCGGGCACCTCTTCTACGACGGGGAAGCCTACACGTTCGCACACCAATTGTGCGATACGATCCCCCTCTTGTATTTTAAAATCCGCTTTCCCAAAATTGAAAAGGACTTTAACCAAGCCTCTATAGTCGGGGTCTATCACTCCTGCCCCAATGTCTATGAAGTGCTTCACTGCCAAGCCTGATCTAGGGGCTATTCGGCCATAACATCCCTCGGGAATCTGGACCTGTACCCCGGTATTTACTAAAGCTTTCCCACCTCTTGGGACAACTGCCTCCTCCGCGCTGAAGAGATCGTAACCGGCCGCTCCAGTGGAAGCTCTTTATGGGCTCTTAGCTCTAGTTGTGGCTTTACAGAATTTTAAAGCGAATTTCTGCTTCACTGGGGGTGCACTAGTAACCCGAGTAGTGGATGGGGAACCTGCCTTTTTTACTTTTGCAAACAGCGGACTGGGTATTCCTGCTGTTAAGGCCTCTACCCTCACTTCCGTTGTCTCTGGTTGGGGTGGTGTACTTTCATAACACATTTTATGAAGTCCTTCCCCTAACTCCTGGCAAAAGGGTCCCCAATCCCGTCCTAATACTACCTGGTGTGGCAATCGTGGGACTATGGCTACCAGGAGAGGTTGTGTGACTCCCAACCCACTGACAGATACGTTGTATAAAGGATAAGGTGATGATGTCCCATGTATGCAACGGATCCGTACCTGGCCCTCTGCTTGACTCGGGGCTGACTGGGAGCGTCCCTCAATGGCCTTCCAGAGCCTCCGTGAAATCATGCTCTGGTCAGCCCCCGAGTCAAGCAGCGCCAGTTCCTCAATCCCTTCTACCTGGATGGGAATTAGGAACCCGTCCTGTGCTGGTTTCTCTCGCCCAGCCATAAGGATCATTCTCTCCGTGCAGTCCTTCTGGTAGTGGCCTGCTCGCCCGCATACATAGCATCTCCCTTTACACACAGAAAACGTCATCATTATTAGCATACTTAGACATATTAAACTTTTTGTCTTTAACATAACTCTTATTTTTATGCACTGCCATTCCTGCTGCCTTTCTTGGCCCTATCTCTGAGGCGCCCACTATCTGTGCTTCAAAGTAGCGCTCAGCTAAATTAGCTGCCTCCTCTGTATTCTGGCAGTTCTGCAAGGTGAGGTATTTTTTTACTTCACTTGGGACAGCCTGGAGGAACTGCTCTAAAATAATTACATCAAGCAGTGATTCCATTGTCCTCTGGTCAGGAGTTAACCATTTATATGCTAAACTCTTAAGCCTTTGCTGTAGGGCTTTCGGGGTTTCCTGTTCCCTCATCCTGGACTCTCTAAATAATCTGCGATAATGCATAACAGACAAACCTAACCGGTCCTTGACTGCCTTTTTTATTTCTTCATAACTGGTAGCAAGGATGGCAGGCATGGCCTTATACGCAGAGAGAGCTTCCCCTGTAAGAGCAACAGCAAAGCGTGTGGCCCACTGCTCAGGTGGCCATTTTAATGCCCCCCCTATCCTTTCGAAAGCATCTATAAAATCATCTATATCGTCTCTTGGACCTAATTGTCCCAAAGAAAACGCCTGACTTGCAGTCAGTCCTACCCCAGCAATGTAGGGGTTTTCAGTCCCAGAACCTGGTGACCTCTCAACAAACGCCTTCATGGTTTCCAGGAGTGGCCTCTGCTGCTCCATAATCATCTTGGTGGTTTGTTCCTACATATGCCGTGCCAACTCCAACTGTTTGTCCCATTGGTGTTGCATCCAACTCATAATGTCCTGGACCTCCATCTTCCGGTTGTGACCCTGTAAAAGGAAAGAAAAAAAACACCACCGAGTGCGGTACTTTTTTTTAAAAAGCTTTTCCCCCTTTCTTGCCCTGCTGTCCTTCTACACACGTGCCCCAGGTACCCTTTACCTTAGGTTCTGCGTAGACTCAGGCTTTGGCAAGAGAGGTGCTTGGTCCACGTCTGGCCTGTCCTGGGTGCTTGCTTCTTTACAGGTCTGGTTGTCCAGCAGTATTCTTCTCCTTTAAAAGTGCCCTTTTTTTCCACAGTAAAAAAAATCCTTAAGACGACGCCACTTTCATGTGACCCACTAGCTGGCCCAGAGGCATAAGAGGTGCTTAGACAGGCTGATGGGGCAATGCTTTACTGGCAGTTACGTCCCCGGGAAGGCAGTAGCTAAGCCTTCTGGTTCCCGTAGTTGTACCTTAGACCAATAATTGTAGTTGAGGCAGAGTGTAAGGTTAACTTAGGTTTTATTCCCCGTCCGGGGTGGATTCAAAACTATGGAACAAAAGTATAACAAACCATATGTCTGGCATCAATCAAAGGAAAAATACTGGAACAAAAATATAAGCTTCCTTCAGCACAAACTCAACAGCAAAAGTAACAGAAACAGTTCTTTTCAATTACGTGAAACCTTTTCAGCTGTTTCTTTAATTAGCACTTCTGACTGCTTCAGCACAAAGAATGAACACAATCTGACACAGTGTAAGTACAATCCATGTCTATCTCTTGTGGAATCTCTTCAGGGAATTCCAGTTGCATTTCTCCTTCATTGGACAGTGCTTCTGGCTCAAAATTGCCTTTTGAGTCAAACTGTCCCTGCCGAGGAGTGAACTAGTTCCCTTCCTCCACTACCCTCGTGGCTTGTGGGAAATTACCACAGTGTTTGTACTTTTCTTCCTGAGCTCTGCACAGCTCCTCATACGTGCATAGGAAGTCTGGGTGTTCTAAATCCCATCTCTTAGGGAGAATACGTCTCTCTTCAACTCCTAGAGTTTCCTGCTTTCTGTGACGGGGATAGCCCTGTTCTGTTCTCTTTCTCCCACGGCGTTTTTCTACCTCCAGGAAATGTGCCTCAGGGTAAGAATTCTTCCCTTCTGTTTGTTTGGAGTTAAACTGCTTATAGCTAGTAAGTTTAGCTGTAGGACTGCCCTTCCTTATTGCCTCATTGCAATACTCCACAGGATACTGGTAAGAAATGCCTCGCTGTTCCCCACAGCTTCTTTGCAAATCACCAACCTCTGACTCCTTGGAGCTTTTCCTTGGCACTGTCCTCCCAACACTCTCACGTGTTCCTTCTCGTGTTCTAGCCTGAATTCTTCCACCTGTCCTCAGGGTTCTCTCACCGGACCTATCTGTTGGTGAATGAGTCCTCACTATATTGTGCTTAGTGTTAGCCTGGGCTCCGCCCCCTTGCAGCTGCTCCCTATTCTCTAACGAGCTCTGAGCTCCGTCTCTGCTTGGGCGTTCCCTAACACCATGTGAATGTGTTTTCCACGGTTGCTCTTGGCAACCCTTTCCCATTTGTGAAGCTGAGCTGTCATTTTTCCTGCTCTTTTGCTCACTTTCGTTTGCATTTATAGGCTCTGCTAGCGTTACCTCGTGACAGCATGCGCGAGGCATTTCCAAAGGCTTTCTTTGAAAGCTGGGGAAATTGCTCCGCACGAGGGCTCCGTCGGCGCCGACGTCACCCATATGTGAGGACTGACTTCCTGCTTGTTCCTGGAGAATCAGCTTTTTGGTGGTGGCTGCTGTGCAGTAGAGGTGCAAGAAAGCGCAAGTAAGTGGGGTTTTTTTGTGTCCCTTCCTCTCTTCCCTTCCTGGCCAGGAGAGGGAGTATATGTTGGGGTGTTTATGACCATTTGGTGGGGCCTGAGTTTCTGGAAATCCACCATCTCCAGGTCCCTCTTTGGTTGGGCTCCAGATAGACGTTTCTGCACTCTCTGGCTTCCTCTCAGCGCAGCCTTTTCCTCTCCTCCCCTCGCTCTGCACCCCCTCTGGCCGAGCTTTTGCAGGGGGAAGGGGGTAGGGGGTGGGGAGGGGTGGGGATAGGGGAGGTCGGTTGGGGTACTGGGAGTTAGGGGGGAATATTGTTGTTGGCTCTCTGGGAGGGACATGATTGCACTTATGCTAATCAGTTGTGTTGTAGATATAAGTGGTCAAGAATCCAAGTGATCTTATATGAGTGATGTTGTTTGCCCCAGACCTTTGTTTGTTTGCTGTACTGAGGAGTTGTAATATTTCTTTAAAATGAATAAAAAATTATACAAAAAAGACATCAGCATTTACATTTGCCCCCAGCCCCCCATGGCATCAGATTCCCCACCTTAAGCCCCCCTTACATTCAATCATCCCCCAACAAGAATCACCCCCCTTATATCTGACCCCCTAACAGAATACCCAGTCCCTTATATCTGATTTCCCCCTTGGGACAAGAACTGAAAGACAGCCCCCCCCCATCTCCCTACCCAAATCCTATCTCTAGTCTTACTGGGATCCCTGGTGTTTAGCATGAACAAGTGGGGTCCTCAGTTGCTTCTGTTCTCCATAGCCCCAGTTTCAAAATGGTGTCTGTAACTCTTAGTGGTAATATTTACCGCTAGGGGTCAGGCTACCTTTTTCTTTGGCAGTCTTCAAATATCAAAGAATGGCACTATAGAAAGGCTGTTTGTGTAGTTGCAATGATATTCATGTTAAACCGTTTGCAAATCTATGTCATTTTCAGAAGAAATGATGTGCATGTGTAAGACAGATCTAAAATAATCATAATTCTGCTTCTCAAAATGGCATTGTGTTTGAAATCACAGAAGTAAGTGCAGGACCTCATGAGGATGGTAATCCACGTGCAGTGGGAGGTGCAATTTTACAAACATACTCATGGGAAATATTGACTGAGGAAAACCAGCAACTTATACGTTTAAGTGCCAAGATTTCACCAAGCACATTTGCAAATGTCAGCACTTACACATGCAGCTCTGCCATTTTGCCAACCTGGACTTTAAGATACTCTTGATTAATTACAGAGGGCTTGATCTTTACCTTGTTTCAATTAGGAGGGGGATATAAATATTGGGGGATTAAGGAGGTGTAATGAGGTATACAGAATGTTACCCGTCCCTCTCGAAAGAGATTATCAACAGTCCCCTTTAAGAGAGTCTGCAGCCCAGAGTTCAGGGCTGAGAGGGAGTGGCTCAGAGGGAGAGGTTAAGAACCCAGCAGGCTGCAGAAGGGAGAGAGGTCCGTGGAGCCAGAAGTCCTTCCAAGGCAAGCCGTGCAAAGGAGTTCTGAGGTAGGACCTTTAACTGGGATTGGAGGAAGGACCTGGAAAACCAGCTTGTGGAGGTTTAACAAGCTGGGACAGAATAAAGACTGCTTTTGTTTTCCCTGAACTACTGCTAGCCTGTGTTGTAAATAAACCCCTTTCCCATCGCATGCCACACTACCACAGGGGGATATCTCCCTTAATCCCTCTTGTAAAGGGATAGTCAAAAGAAACACATTTGAGAAACCTATTTGTGCTAGGGAGCAGATATAAATCCAGACATGGATAACTTTGGCCTTACATATGCATTCCCTATATGAAATGGGGAATCCATATGTATCTTTTTGCCCTGGCCAGCCCACATCCCCTGTAACTTGGACGTGACTGACACAGCCACATGTAAATTCATATGGTTCTAAAGTGGCTATATGCACATGGACACAGTATGAACAAATATGTGCTGGCACGTACACATGTAAAAGGCAGATACGTTTTCTAAAATAATCCCATATATGTATACTGTACAAAATGATACATTTAATTGTAGCTTGGGGAGCCTCATACAGAGACACTAAGCAAGATGCATGGAGTTTCGTGTTTCAGAATTCCGGTACTGCTGTTTACTTAAGTACTTTTAGCCCCCCTCCCCTTAGTGTACAGTCTGTGCAATTTATTCTTTAAATCAAGCACCTTTACTTTCTTAATGTATACTAATAAACTTGGTTCATCGGTACAGATGAAAAAACAAGTATGAACACACTGTACTTCCTGTAATAAATGATTCCATAAGAAGTCTGAATGCCAAGACAGTGCTGTGGTACTTTCTGCTATAAAAATATGTCTCTCCTTTGCAAGCAAATACAAAAATATAACATCAAGAACTAATTCTCTGCTATTTTGTTTCCTGCCTGAGGGAAATCTCTTCCCATCTTTATAGTACAGAGGTTAGCCTGTGCTGTTTATGAACAGAAATTATTTACTGCATTAGTGCACATTATTTTATGAATGGGACCAAGGTACTAATACTACACATTAACAGCATTAGTGCACGGTAATGTATGTTACTCATTCTAGCTGTAAATGTGGCCAGACGAAGATAGATGTGTTTGTTCATTCTACCCCAAGCTGTTTCCAACACCCATAATGGAATCTAACACCTTTGTTATGCCACTGAGAGTTCTGGATGACATAAAACAGAATTGTTTTGGTCAACAGCGCAACCTTATGATGGACAGACTGCAGCACATTGCACATACATTTTCTCACAGAGATCAAGTTATTTGACATACTCTGCAAATACTGCTTAGATATGTACAAGCAATTACCTTTTTTTAATTTAACTTTTAGTGAATTCTAGGTGATGATCATTCACTTGTGAAACATAAAGGAGTTAACGATCAGGTTATTCATATTCAGCTGGATATGTTTATCTAGAAATAATGGTGCTCTATCTTTCAAGCGCAAACTTTTTGAACAATTCATTTGTTATTTTCAAAAAATTATTTAAGCATTATAGCTTAAAATTTCACCTGACGTTAAGTGCTAACCTGAACCACTAAAGATAAACGTTCTGAATGTTATAAAAAATTAAATACAATTCAGATATTTCAATTAATTAATAAATTAATTATCAAACTGAAAATTTCAGAAAGGCAAAGGTTAAGCTCCTAACATGATTTGCTTGCCACATGCACTTTGTTAAGCATCTGTTTCATGCTGTTTTCTTCCATTCTGTAGTGTTTCCTGCAAAGAAACAGGGGGAGGGGAATATAATATTATAAAAAAACTGATCTTGCTTATTCTAGGATAGGCTACTGATTACTCAACATAGAACAGAACAAAATAAACAAAATTCTACTTCTAAGTGAATACTCAAGCACAGAACAGATAAGTGACTGAATACTATGCACCTTAACACACACAAGCAGATGGTAGGAAAATAAATATATGTTTCAGCTCAAAAGGCCAGCTTCAGCAGAGACACATGCCATGCACTGCAGTAGTGTTATGACTGTAGACCACAGGACACGAAGAATAACTTGGTTTTACACAAGCTTTCATAAAGCTTAATTCCATCACAGTAGAGCGCCTAGTGGTTAGAGCACTGGCTTGGTAACCAAGCAACCAGAGTTTGATTCCCGCTAGCACTCCTTGTGGCCTTGGGCAAGCCACTTAACCCTCCATTGCCTCGGAAGAAAGGCCTGGCAATCTACTTCTGGTGACACTGCCAAGAAAACCCAGGAGCTTCTGGGTCGCCAGGAGTCAGGACTGACTCGAAGGCACACATTGCATTGCAGAGCGCCAACCAAATAGCTTACATGTGAGCTCTGATCATTAAGACTATGTACCACATACATTTCATTTATTAAATTTATATCCCGAGGGAGGGGGCAAGATGGCGGCAGGAAGCTGACTCTTGCCGGCTGCACCGCAGTAAGTTCCGAGTTTCTGTGCCGGCGGCAAACCTCGGCTCTACAGGTGATGGGGGGGAGGAAAAGGAAGCAAGCGGGCTTACCCGGAGCTCCCTCGCAGGCTTCTGTTGCTGGCCAGAGGACTTTGGAGCTTTGTGGTTTTGTGGCTGCAGGGTCCGGAGCAGCGTCTTCACCAGCACGACAGAAAGAGCAGTTGTCTGTGATGAGCACATCTGGAGTGAGTCTCTCTCCAGATCAGCGGGCGCCCCCGACACAACCAGGAAGTGTGTCAACTCCCGACAGCGTTTGTTTTTTGTCTTCGCCGGGTCTTCGGGTGAGTACTCCGCAGCCCGGCAGTGAAGGACGAGTGCTGCATGGGTTTGCCCTACCTTCCAGATGGGAGAATCAGCTTGAGGGTGGCGGCGTATTTGAACCGTCCACACGTGCGGTGAATCCGCGGCTGCTGGAGCCTGGAGGAGGGCTACTTCCTGTGAGTCGGGTGTTAGAGAAGCCGGCGGTGATTACCTTGGACACGCTGTGAGACGCCATCTCTGCATTGACCACAACCCTATCTACAGTTGTGGGTTCTGTAAGTACTGAGATATCAGTTTTGAAATTGGAAGCTTCTAAGTACCAGGAGTTGCAAGAGGGTTCTTTGTTAAAGGTGAAGGAGGATGTCAGTCATCTTCAGGAGGAGCATGTGGCTCTAATGAAAGAGAGAGCAGTACTGACACGAAAAACTGAGCATCTTGAAAATCTTGCACGACGAAACAATCTCGGTCTTTTGAACTTCCCGAGGTCTCCACTCTTGTCCCCATTGGAAATGGTGCAGAAGTATTTTGGGGAAGTGTTAAAAATTCCAGCTGAGCACTTGCCTCCAGTAACTAAGGCTCAGTATTTGACGGTTAACATCTCTGGAGCACGGAGAAATAACATGGAGGCATCAGTGAGTGGAATTGGGGACTTGACAGGATTCCTGGAAAGTTCTATGGACGTGATCCCCGAAAGAACTACTATGCTTATGACTCTGGCTCTGGAGGCCAATAAGGCATTGATTTCTTCGGTCTTTTTTCAAAAATATTAATGAGAAGTTTTTAGGTTCAAATGTATTTCCTGATCTCTCTTGTGCCACCCAATTAAGGAGGAAGGAATTCCTGGCGTATCGTGCTAGGACCACATCCTTGGGTGCTACTTTTGTGTTAAAATATCCTTTTAAGTGTTATATTTCCTATCAAGGGAAGAATTTCCTGTTTTTTGAACCAAAGCAACTCTCAGATTTTTTTAGGTGCAAGGGAAGAGGCCAGGGTGGTGGTTGGTCCCATTTCGGCTCACGTGTAAGTCTTATCCTGCTAATACCAGGTTCTTTTTTTCCTTAGGCCCTGCTTTACTTTCAAGATAGGAATGTAAATTGGGGTCATTGGTATTTCCTATAGCCCCCCTCCATACTATTGTGGACTAATGTTTGGGATAAGATGAGTTATGTTAATACATATATAAAGAAAATTAACAAATCTAGTTTGGTGTGGAGTTCCCATATGAGTAAATTAGACTTACCTGCTAATTGTTGTTCCTTACGGAACTCCAATCTAGTCCCGGACCTCTGGGGTTGTGCACCTCTCACAGCAGCTTCGAGACTGAGAAACATCATCCTTATGTGATGACAGTGGTATATCCTCCCAGGAACCGCCTCCTCATCTCAGTAACCTATTGACAAAGCAGACTCCTCGGAGCAACAATTAAGTAGCAACTTCCTTACCCATGGAATTTACCATAACTAAACTGAGAATGAACCAGAAAAAGGAAAAATATATCGAGGTCTATCCGCCTGCCTTTTTTTTTTTTAAATATATATGGGGAATCAAGATGAAAAAATTATTTTTCCATACCCCTATGTTGAAACTCTTACCTGTTACTCCGCTTTGCTTCAGGTTCACTAACTCATCTAACCTGGGCGGGATATGGGACTAGACTGGCGTTCCGTAAGGAACAACAATTAGCAGGTAAGTCTAATTTAATCTTCCTTAACGTCCCTCCAGTCTAGTCCCAGACCTCTGGGTAAGTAACAGAGCAGTGAAGAAAATTCATGGGGAGGGTCCCGCTAGGCCAACCTGAAGCACTGCTGACCCAAAGCAGGTATTCCTTTCCGCCTGAACATCCAACTGGTAATGCTTAACAAAGGAATTTAGTGACGACCAAGTGGCCGCTTTACAAATCTCCACCACCAGTACCAAGCGAAATTCTGCCCATGATGCTGCTTGTGCCCTTGTCGAATGAGCTTTCAATCCTTCCGGTACCCTTTTGCCTTTTAAAATATATGCTGACTCGATAGCTTCCTTCAGCCACCTGGCTATAGAGGCCTTTGAGGCTGCGTGCCCATTCCTAGGACCGCCAAAGAGGATGAAGAGCCTATCAGACCTATGAAAATCTGCCATCCTACGGATGTACATCTTCAATGCTCGCCGAACGTCAAGACAATGTAACCTAGATTCAGCAGACTGCGCAGAACCTTCTCGAAACACTGGCAAGGAGATCACCTGATTGAGGTGAAATGCTGACACCACCTTTGGTAAAACAGAAGGAACTGGTCTCAAAACTACCTTAGACTCATAGAAGGATAAAAAAGGTTTTCTACAGGATAAAGCCTGCAATTCGGAAATTCTTCGTGCCGAGCATATAGCTACGAGGAACACCACCTTAAGGGTAAGATCTTTTAAGAATTCCCCTGACAATGGTTCAAACGGCTCTCCTCCGAGCACCTCTAATACTAAAGGAAGAGTCCATTTGGGTACCATCTGCCTACACAATGGATGAATGAGTGCAACCGCTCGTAGGAAGCGCCTGACATCTGGGTAACTGCCTATATTCGCACCTCCTATCTTTCCCCTATAACAGGATAATGCAGCGACCTGCGCCCTTAAGGATGCTGCCACCAAACCTTTTTCCAGGCCACCCTGCAAGAATGCTAAGACTTGCGGAATCGACACTCGCAACGGTTCCACATGATGGTCCCCACACGATGCTTCAAACACTCGCCAGATCTGAATGTACACCAAGGAAGAAGTCCTTTTCCTAAACTTCAACAAAGTAGCTACTACAGTTGTAGAGTAGCCTCTCGCCCTTAACCTTGCCCTTTCAAGAGCCAAGCTGTAAGCGAGAACCGATCCACCTGAGACATGCGCAGCGGCCCCTGCACAAGGAGATCCCCTTGTCGAGGCAGGCGCCAGGGCCTTGCCACCAAGAGCCTCATCAGATCTGCATATCAAAGTCTTCTTGGCCAATCTAGAGCTATCAAGATCACCTGCCCTCTGTGTTGCTCGATGCGTTGTACCACTCTTCCTATTAACACCCAAGGAGGAAAATATGTATAGAAGCTGCTCCGCTGGCCACTGTTGCAGCAGAGCATCCAGGCCTTCTGACATCCTCTCTCTTCTTCTTCTGAAGAAGCGATTGACCTTCACCGACTGGAACGTGGCCATGAGATCGATCACTGGAGTTCCCCAACGATCTACTAACCGGTCGAAGATGTGTGGATGAAGAACCCACTCCCCTGGGTCACTCGACTGAGGAAGTCGGCTTCCACGTTGTCGACTCCCGCTAGATGTGCTGCCGACAGAGCGTGAAGATTCACCTCGGCCCATTCGAACAACAGTTCCGCTTCTGCTTCCATGGGAACACTGCTGGTACCGCCCTGTTGATTGATATAGGCCACAGCAGTGGCATTATCGGACAACACCCGTATGGCTCCCTTGCCGAGAAAAGGCTGAAAAGCTATCAATGTGAGTCTTACTGCTCTCAGCTCTAACCTGTTGATCGACCAGGCCTTCTCCTGTGCAGTCCACTGGCCCTCGGTGAACCTCCCTTGAAAATGAGCTCCCCATCCGAAGAGGCTTGCGTCCATCATTAAGGGGATCCAGCACGGCGTCTCCAATGGCGTTCCCATGCTGAGGAAGTCCGACGCCAACCACCAATGTAGGGCTTGCCGCGTCTCCGATAGCCAAGGTAGCCTTTGGGACAAGGAATTGTTCTGATGAGATCATCGCCTGAGTAATGCTCTCTGCAAGGGTCGCATGTGCGCTCTCGCCCACGGAACCATCTCGATTGCCGCTGCCATTGTTCCAAGCACTTACAGATAATGCCACGCCGTAGGCATGGTTCTGTCCAGAAACTGTTTCAGGAGAGTCTTTAATCCATCTGCTCGGTGGCCCGGTAGAAAGACCCTCCCCACTTCTGTATCAAACTGAGCTCCCAAGTAATCCAGTCTTTGAGACGGAACCAGATTGCTTCTTGCCATATTGATCACCCAACCAAGACGGCAGAAAGGTCACCACCCTTGCCGTAGCGGTCTCGCTTTCGCTTCTGGACTTCACCCAAATCAACCAATCGTCGAGATAAGGATGCACGAGAACTCCCTCCTTTCTCAATGCCGCCACTACCACTACCATTATCTTGGTAAAGGCCCTGGGGGCCGTAGCCAGCCCGAACGGCAACGCTCAGAACTGGAAGTGTCCCATGGGCACTGCAAACCTGAGGAATCTTTGATGTGCCCGTCGAATTGGAATGTGGAGGTATGCCTCCGACAGATCTAGGGAAGTAAGAAACTCCCCCTTTCTTACTGCCACTATCACTGACTTGAGCGTTTCCATCCGAAAGTGTGTTACCTTTAGGGACCGATTTACCCCTTTGAGGTCCAAAATGGGCCGAAGGGAGCCCTCCTTTTTTGGAACTACAAAGTAAATAGAGTACCGACCGGAACCGCATTCCTCTGGAGGGACCGGCACTATCGCTCTGAGGGCGAGAAGTCTCTCGATTGTCTCTCGGACCGCACTGCGCTTGAGCAGCGACTTGCACGGGGATCTTACAAAAAGTTCCCTTACTGGACGCTGAAACTCCAACGCATATCCTTCTTGAATGACTTCCAACACCCATTGGTCGGATGTAATCTTGGCCCAGGCAGGGTAAAAATCCCATAGCCGACCTCCTATGGGAATCAGGTCTGCCTGGGTCCTCCTGATCTCATTGCGGCTTTCGGAAATTCGTGGAAGAGGTAGAGGCCATAAACCCCCTTCCCACTCCTCGAAAGCCACGAAACCCCTGACTTTTGGCAGGGAACTTTCCTCATTGTGCTTGACCAAACCGTGGGTACTGGAATCATCTAAACTCCCTCTGCGGTCCCTTGAAACCAGTAGAAGAGCGTCCTGGCTTCTGTTTGTCTTCTGGCAGATGGCCCCCTTTGGACTCTCCAAGATCCTTTACCAGTTTTTCTAACTCTTCTCCAAAGAGCAACTTTCCGCAGAAGGGAAGCTTTCTCAGCCTGGATTTAGAGGACCCATCTGCTGCCCAGTTGCGCAGCCAGAGAGAACGGCGAGCCACAACCATTGACACCATACTTTGACAAACCCTGAATGAGATCATAATGGACATCCACTAAATAAGTTGTGCCTGACTCAAGCCTTGCCACTTCTGCCTCCATGTCTGCCCCTGGTCCCCCTTGCACTCGCTGAGACCAACGCAGACAGGCTCGAGCGACCCAAGCTCCACAAATAGCCGCTTGCATGGACAACGCGTTGACGTCAAAGACCTGAAGCAACAAGGTATCGAGCTTTCTGTCCTGGGTATCCTTAAGCACAGCACTACCTTCCACCGGAATGGTAGTCTTCTTTGTCACTGCAGACACAGCCGCATCGACCTTTGGAGGCTTAAATAACTCGCGATCCTGGTCCACCAGGGGGTAAAGTCTACTCATTACTCTTGCCCCTTTTAACGCCGCCTCTGGCATGTCCCATTCTTCGTGAATCATTTCCCTAATAACTCTATGAACTGGGAAGGCTCTCTGTCTTCCTAAAAATCTGCAGCAAGGGATCCTCTAATGAAGCATCCTCCGCCTGGCCTGGCGAATGCATATTGAGCGCCTTAAGAGTCTCCGAAATGAGTGCGGGCAACTCGTCCCTCCTAAACACTCAAATGACTCTCGCCTGATCCTCTGTCTGTGATCTCGCCTTCTTCCAACTCCTCGTCCAAGTCTCTCTCATCCGATTGAAAACCCTCCGAGTCCACCGACTGTTCCTTCTGCTCCTTTTCCAATCTGGCTTTCTTCGCCTGCTGTCCCGACTTTCCCGCATTCAAAGGGGTTCCCGGCCTCTTTTCCCCTGGGGAAACTCCAAAAGAAGTCACCTCCTGCTCCTGCCTGGGATGTCCCAAGGCTTGCTGCAGCAGCACCACAAAATCTGGGGAAAAAATGTCTGCGAGACCCCCTGACAGCGCCATTTGCGCAGAAGGAAGGTCTGGGGCCGAAGACGGACCGGCTACGGGTTCCTTTAATGGGGGAGGTAAGGAAGTGGGATCCTGTGAGCTGACGGGTCCTTCTGCCCCTCAGATGCTCCTTCCAAGCTGTGCTCCATGGCAGCCGCCTCCTGTGTGCACCGGTTGCAAACCCGTTTCTGCCACAATGCCCCTCTTAGAACCGCAGACCAAACAATGCGGTCTAGATGACATACCTCCTTACAGAGGCTGTGGAGTTCCTTAACACGTGCAGAAACCCTTTTCTTTTTTTTTTAACCAATAAAGCAATCAAACAATAAAAACAAAAACAATATCTCTTAACCTGAAAAAACGTCAAGTTTCTACTGAAAGTGAGGCTTCCCACGCAAAGCAGAAGCCTCCTCAGGGCCTGCTGAGCCGTTGGCGTTTCCTGCGCGATTGTCACGCGATTAGGCCCCCTCTCTGAGGAGAGACACTGCCTCCTTACCTCTATGCGGCCAAGACAGCTTTATCTTTGCCTTTTAATCCCCTCCATTCCTCTGACATTACCAGCTACCTCGTTGCAAACCAGAGAGGTTGAGGGAATCAAAATCGCTGTCCCTTCCCGCGCTCTGTCGAAACTGCCGTTCTGCTCTAGCAACGAGCAGTTGCAAGAGCACCGGGAGCGGGCGCGGCTGAATAAGAAAGAGAGAGCGGCGCTGCTTTTCTCCCTCTGCGGCCGCCTCTGACCTCCTGAACGAAGCTGCTGACAGCATCGGGGCAGAGGAAAGGCAGGGCCCACCGTCCCCACCCCGTGCTCCAGCCATCTGCAAATCTTCGCAGCGTAAGCAGGCAAGTCTTCTGCAATCGCTGACTGACGGCTCTGAAAGAGTCCTCTCCCCCCCCCCCCCCGCCCCGGCTGAACTCCACACCTGAAACCGAAGTAGCCCTAGGGATCCAAGCAACTCCTTCTGAACCGAGGGCTGGGAGGGGGGAGAGAGGAGGATGAAGAAGAATAAAGCAGGAGGAAAGACCTCAATACTTGCCCTCCCCCCCGCAGAGAAAATTGTACTTTTAGCAATCCCTAACGACTAACTCTACTTAATTGTCTCTCTGTGGAGCCCGGACCCCCAGGCTCCTCCAACCTCCAGCTGCTTGGAGACTGAGTTAACTGAGATGAAGAGGCGGTTCCTGGGAGGATATACCACTGTCATCACAAAAGGATGACGTTTCTCAGTCTCCAAGCTGCTGTGAGAGGTGCACAACCCCAGAGGTCCGGGACTAGACTGGAGGGACGTTAAGGAATTTTCTGTTTTCATTCATGTGAATACCTGAGCGTTATTATAAATGCCAATGAAGATTATAAATATATAAATTTATATCCCATTCTCTACATAAATGTTCTAGATAAGTTCCAAACATACAGAAAACACCACCAAAGCACAAACAATAAATACACATAATAGAGCAGACACCATAAAACAAGTTCTTAAACCTCCAGTCGCTGTAGTTTCCATGACGCTGTATTGTTACTCTTGGGGGACAAACTTATGCCTATACGGATGTGAAGTCTTTGCAGCAGTTTCCTAATGGGAAAGAGGCGGGTGAGACTTTGTTGGAGGAATTGATATTGTTTTTCTAGCTCCCTATTATGGAGTTTGATACTCCTTGTTTCTCTTTCTTTATGCATGATGTATAATTTGTGGTTCTCTCTCCCTTGATGAGGTCCGCTTATGTGTTATGGATTCTATTTTTGGACTGAAATTGATTTTGTATCTTGTTTTATTTCTTATTTAGTATACTGTATTCAGAAAACTCTTAAATAAAATACTTAAAAAAATATAAGCCCTAGTCCTAATACTGAACCACACCATCTGATGATCACTGGATGTGAGATGATCTCCCACTATAACATCAGAAACACTTTCCCCATTGGTAAGCACCAAGTCCAGTATGGCCCCTTCATGTGCAGGTTCTGTTACCAGTTGCCTGAATAGTTTTCCCTGTAGAGAATCCAGGATCTCCTTACTTCTAGATGACATCGCAGCAGGGATATGCCAATCTACATCCAGCATATTGAAATCACTTATCAGTAGCACTTCTCCTTTCATGGCAATGCTGCGTATGTCATCTATTAAACCTCTATCCACTTCTCCCTGTCAGGGGATCTGTATATCACTCCAGTGCAAATGGATTTCTCTTTCCCTCTTTCTAGTTTAACCCACAGTGCCTCCTCTCTCCCTTTTAAGCCCTGTATTTCTATAGCTTTAACCCTGTCCTTCCTGAATAAAGTATAGCCTGGTATAATTACATCCCAGTCATGATTGTCCGTGAACTATGTCTCCGTAACCGCTACTAAGTCCAAGTCAGCCTCTTCCATTGAAGTCTCAGCATCTGGGATCTTATTTCTCGTGCTATGGGCATTTATACACACCACTTTCCAGATGTTGCCCTTTTTACCCATTTCTACTTTATCCAAATACCAACGTGCCCAGTATGGTCAGTCCCTGCAGATGAACAGAAAATGCTTAAATGCTGGACAGCAATCATGCAGTCACATGGCTGTCTTATAATTAAAACAAAAATCTCTTTTCAGTTTCTTTTCTGAATACAGAGTATGGGAATTAAAAAGGAGATTGCAGTTACTTTGGGATTATCATGAAATCAATCATGTGCAGAATAGCTTTAGAAGCAACATTGACATGACATATAACATTTGTCCTGACCAATCTCCATCTTTACTTCTTTTTGAAAGCAAAGTATTCAATGAACTGAAGTTCCAGAATGCCTTAAAGGTTGGCTAAGATGGCCCAAAATGACAGGTATCTTGCTGTTCATTTGTAAACCGCTATGATTACCTGATATAGCGGTATAGAAAACATTCACATAAATAAATAAGGTAGTTTGGGCTCAGTTGGCAAGTGTAGGTAATGATCAGCTCTGGCTTAAAGGAATGCAAAAACTCCCTACATGTACAACTGACAAAAGGACATTTTTTTTCTTTATTGTTGGAGAAACAAATCCATATATTTCAATTATTGTGTGGCTATTTTGTTCAACACAACTTACCCCAAAATAGCTTGGTCAGGAACTCTCCAAGAAAGTAAAACTGTGCCAATATTAGTACAGAGACAGCAAAGTAAACTGTCATGCCCACAATGTCCAGCTTTGCAAGAAATGGGTAAGCCCAAACTCCTGTTATGTACTTTATCCATAATATCCTGGAAAAGGCAGAAGAGACCATCAAAAAATTATGTTGCATTCTTCTCGGGCACATATCCTTGTATTACATTTCAATACAGAGAGTGGTGAGTCAATGCAGCCCCTTTGACCAACTGGAAATGTTTCATGCTTATAATTAGGAGTGGAGGAGTGGCCTAGTGGTTGGGGCAAGGTACTTCAGGCCGGAAGGTCGGGGGTTCAAATCCCACTAGAGGACAGCAACCTTGGGCCGGAAGGGCTGGGGTTTCTAGTCCCACAGGTGCTCCTTGTGGTCTTGGGCAAGCCACTTAACCCTCCATAGCCCATGTTCCCTGTAAAATAGTTATCTCCAAGTTACAATGCCCTGTTCAATGTAATTTCAGTTTGTTCATTGTAAACCGCACTGATGCAGAATAGCGCGGTATATAAGAGAATGTAATAAATAAATAAAATAATAAATTATGGCTTCTGATGTTAGTTGTTAACTAATAAACACTGAAAATACTCCCGATCTCTTCCATGATGCAAAAAAAATGCATATATACATATATAGGTGTTTAGATAAATACCAGAAACGCCCCTCCCCCTTACCAGCACCACCACCACATATCTTCGCTAAGACACTTCCATCCCTTCCCTTGCCTGCCTTGGACCCTCCATTCTTTGTGCCTTTTGTGAGCTGATGACCCTTCAGCTGCATCAATATATGTATTTGATGCAACTAGAGAAAGGTGCCAGTGAACTATGTCTCCGTAACAGCCACTAAGTCCAAGTCAGCGTCTTCCAATGAAGTTACACTGCAAAGCTATGATTAGCACAGATTTTTTTTTGTACTCTCAAAGAATCTCTAATTAGGTGAAAAACAAACACCTAAATTTACCATTTATAAACACCCAAGAATAGAAGTCCTCTTTATATAGTAAAACCTATTAGAGTTCTCAGACACTATCAGAAAAGCAGCATCTGAGGTGCTACGAAAACTAATTCTGCCAGAGATGTATACTACAGCTCATCTTTTCTCACCTCCGCCCTGTAACACAGCTCTAAAAAGAAGCAGCTACGGTAAAGAACATTACAGAGATGCTCGTAACCCCAAGGCTGTCTATAATTATAGAACTTCCTTAAAAAAGGTGAGTTGCCACAAAGGATGAATTCGAAAAGATACCATCATACAACAGAGTCTTAAAATACATTCTTCTGTGTTCAAGAGAAACAAAATATTAAGCTGCCTGTAAATATTTTCATTTGTTCTTTGTAAGCATCCTCATGTTGCAATGTTTAATTATTTTGTATCAAAGTTGCATGTACATAGTTCCAACTGTTCCATGTAAACATGTATTTCCTGTTCTATGTAAACCATTTTGCCTTGTAGAAAAACAGTACATAAAATCAGTTAAATAAATAAATATGGTTTATAATAAAATATTTCACCATTTATCATTTATATTAAGCACAGGTGTTTTCTTTCTTGTTGAAGCTCTGGTAACGTAACAGTCTTGGCTGAGTCACTGAACAAATTTAATAATACGAAGCCCTCGGAAATCCAAGATGGCGACACAGGAGTAGAACGCGTTTGTACCTGCTCCTTTCGAGATTTTCTGTTGGTGATTTGTATCCGAAGCGCTTGAAGTCCGAAGCGCAAAGCAAAGGGGGCAAAGGCAGTCTTCCTCCAAAGTCTGAAGCTTTGCCAGCAGGGCAGTCTAAGTTGGAATCATTCATGCAGGCAAAGACAATGGGCGTTCCTGCTACCGGAGTTGGGGAGAGCCCTGGTTTGCGGAGCGATGTGTCACTCAGCCTGGCGGGCCCTTCCACTCCACCTGCACCTTTGGCTTCTGGTTCCAGGTTACCCGATATCAATGTATGCATCAGGACCCAGGCAGCTCCAGCCACAGCAGTTTTTCCATTGAAGTATGGAGAGGTTGCCAGTTCCATCACTGAAGTTGGGATATTTCCCCCGCAGGAGACACACATGTGTGTGTCCAGGAGCAAGCTGGAGCATCAAAAGTGGATGTAAAGGTTTACTGCCTCTGAATCACCCTAGGGAAGTGATGCTGGACTGCATATGGAACGCTTTGGAATCAGTATATAAGGTATGCACTGCTGTTCTTCAGGTCGCAGCCCAGCACTCTCCTAGATTGGAGAGTTTGGAACAGAGCCTGGAGGCCCAGCATGGGCAGTTGTTGGGGATTGAATCATCTGTGCAGAAGCTTTAGGAGACACAAGGAGTATTGGTTCAGGACAGAATAATTGTGCAGCGGAAGATTTGAGAACCTGGAGAATCAGAGGAACCTGAATTTGCGGGTTCTGAACTTTCCCCGTTTATCTTTGGTTCCTCAAAGAGACTTTTAATTATCCTGAATCTGGTGTACCCCCACTTCAGAAGATCTACTATCTTTCCCTGGGTATCTTGGGTAACTTGTCTGATGTTTTAGAGAAGTCCGATGAGGTGGAAGCAAGGGCTAGTTTGTTGGTTGTATTTGTTTTTCTTCAAGATAAGGAAACATTGTTAAGGTTCTACTTTAAAAAAGTAGAATATTTCCTTTCTGGTTGGGAGGATACATACAGATCTTCACAGATGTGTCCAAATAAATGCAGTCTGGGAGGAAGAGGTTTCTGGAGCTCTGAACTGAGGCTCTGGCCTTGGGGGCAGTTTCTAGTTGCAGTTTCCATGTAAATGTGTGCTCTCCTTTCAAAATAAGAATTATCATTTCTTTGAGCCCACACAGATACGTTTCTTTTTGGATGCTAAATGATTGCAGAGCTAACATGTGGGTCTGATTGGGCTTAAATGTTTTATCTTCGCCTTTCCTGCTCATTTCCTGTACTGTCTTTTTTCTTTTCCATCTCCCCGTGATTTGTGTGCTCTTGGAACTCCACCATTATATTGTGGACTTCTTACATTCAGTGATGCTGTTATTTTCTTTTTATGTTACTTGTTTCTTTGTGATGTATTACGGAATGTGTATTTTCCTTGCAAGGTTTTTTCCTTGATTTTTTGTTAAATGTCATTAAAAAAATGAAGCCCTTATAGAAAGCAGAGGGCTGCTATTTTAAAAGATTACATTTCCAATGCTCATTAAACTTTTGTATGAATTTTATTCCACAGGACTACTAAGTCAACATTCATGCCTAACTGTAACTTTTCAGAAGAGTTCAGTGTTCTTTTAGCATACATTATCCTTCTAGCACACTAAGAAGCAGCATTAGAAAAGACTGTAGGTTAAGTGCTAAGAAAGGCTTCCTAAGCCTCCGACAGCATACTTCAAGCCAATTCTTACCATGCTAAGTAGGCAAAGCAAAAAAAGGCAAGTCCCAGAAGTCCCTTCTTTCTGGCAGGATATTGATGAAAACATGCAATCAACTCTGTGAGGAGAAGTGGCACTACAATCGTATGCTGAATAGAGAAACACACCAGAAATAGTGTTATCAGTGGTCAATAAACCTGCAGTATTTCCTGGTGCAAAGCTAGGCACCACACTATCACATGATGCTACGCATAAAGGGTAAAGACAGGCTGAACTAAGAAGAATTTTCCATGCATCTTTTTCTCCTGTTCAAATGTGATGCACCAACTATTTCTTATCCTTCCTCCACCGCAATTCAACTAGCTAAAAAAATGGATATTTAAGGAGATGCGGCATGAAGACTAAAATGCTGAAGGACAACACAGTGACCCAAGCAGCTATGAAAACTGACTATGCTTCTTATTACCTTAGTCTCCAGTGCTATTAGAATAAACCATGCTAACTTTGGTTACATTATCATTACGGCACTAAACTGTGCTTACTTAATGTTGGATTTTAGGAACTGAAGTTCACATAGAGCTGACACCCTCACAAACGGCTATAATCTCTTACTAGCAGCTTTGTCACATTAAGTTAATCCAAAAATTCCTCTGCGATTATGTATCATCTGCTCTGATGACTGCACCATATGGTGCAGAGCTGAATGCCAGAAGATGAACAAGATATCTGTTGAGTAAGTGTTATGCAAGTTTATACATAGATATAAACAAATCAGAAGACTACAAGGACTGCAGATCCCAAGGAAGATGAAAGATGAACCTACACTAACCATGGCATGATTCAACCACTGTGGAATAAATGCATCCAGCTTCTCTGGGTAAATAAGTTCTCGGTCGTAAGCATAGATACTCCAAAAAGACGCAACTACAAACTGAAGGAAAAATTAAACAGAAAATCAAACTGAAGAACAGAAACTGAGTAACTACAGTTTATTTACAGGCAAAACATCAAGCCTGGAATATTTTTCAAGAGCCTTTTCCATACAAAAAATGCCAGTCTCTTGCTTACTGTTTGATAGGGAGACTCCTGAAATATTTTTTATTAGTACAATTAGGAAAAAACATTAAATATGCTGAAAATTAATTTTAAAAATCCCAAAAGAACAGTATATGCTATTGCCATCTCTTGCACTACAAGTTTGAGCATATACCTGAACTGTATCAATTTTATGTACATATGCTGTTGTTATATGCACACTGTTGCAGCACGCTGTTATTGAAATTACTGTAATACTTACTGTGCCAACAGGGAATGCTAACACTGAGAAGAAACAGTCTCGCAGCACCAACAAATGGAAGTAGACTTCCTTTTTTTCAGAGCCAAATAGATGAAACAGATCAGTCAGCAGACAGACTCCAAAAAGTATAATTTGGAGAACCTAGAAAACAAGATGTTCAATTGCATTGATAAATCCATAAATGTAATATTGCAACTAAGCAAAATATTCTTCCAAAAGTGTCATGAGAAAGAATTCTTTGTTAATTTGGGATGGGTTTATAAACTCTTGTAGTTCTGATATACTAAATGGTTTCTTGCAGGTTTTGTGAACAAAATTCCTTCAAATATCTAGCATCTTAGATTATAAACTGTGACTATGGAATATCTAATATTTTATTGAGCACTGAATAAATAATAGGTTGAAATACTACTAATTATTTGTATAGCGCTACAAGGCTATACACCAGAGGCCTGAAATAAGTTTTGCTACACTTAAGTATACAGAAATACATTTAATTTTATATACTTGGAGGCTAATTCTCTTCGGGGCACATCTGGCCTGTACGTACATCCAAAATTTGGATGAGTTGGTGTTGCACCCAATTCTGATCCCATGGGAGCTAGATGTCCCCACGGGATCAAGGTCGGGTGCAAAGGGACTGCATGGGCAGGCCGGGCCCCGACTCTGAGTCTGGATGTTCAGCCAGTTACCTGCACAAAGCAGTCGTGACTCCTATATGGAGCATGGCTCCGTGGTGTCCTGTAGCCATGGCACCGGAACACCATGCAAAGTCCCAACTTCCGGCCGACTCCTGCTGCGCATAGTTTCCCACCTCCCAAGACCGGGATTGGGTTGCGGAGAACTCCTTGCCCCCGCTCACCTCCTGTCAGGTCCTCACTGCTTCTTCTGTGATCTTCGGGGGAACTTATTCCACACCTGAGGTGGACTAAGTTTCCCGTTTAGGCTACACCCCACCGGACGTACAGAGCTGCGACCAGATTCGGCCCTGTACGTCCGGGCCAGGGTCCCGCCCGCCCCTCCCATCCCTGTGCATCTCTTCTGTACATACGGGGAGCTTTGGTTGGGAATTGGCCCCCTGACGTTTTGCAGGGAAGGACATCCAAACCAGATGTCCATCCCCACTAAACACGACTCGGAATGACTCCTATCAGTATATTGTAAAGCTCAAAGACTTGAAATACTCCAACTAAGCATTTTTTTGATTTAAAAAAGAACCAAAACTTCTGAAGTACTTAATTGTCTCATGCAACAGACATGATGCTAAAGCAGGTACAATACTGATGAATCATTAAATAAAGCGCCCTTTCTGAAAAACACTACAGTGTGACATGTATTTTATTATTAAACATGTAGTGAGACACACATTATAATTATAATTCACCAGTTTTCTCTTGCTTCTTTGGGCTTTCAGATCAATTGGAACCAATCTGCAGCAATCCAAGGAAATGGTACTGTATAGGGGTGAAGTACTTCTGTCCACAAAAGAAGAGTGTGACCTAGGTAGAAAAGGTGACGGCAAAGCCAGAAGGATGCTTGAGAGCATAGGGAGAGGAATGGCCAACAGAAGAAAGGAGGTGATAGTGCCTCTGTATAAGTCTTTGGTGCGACCTCATTTGGAGTACTGTGTGCAATTCTGGAGACCACACCTTCAAAAGGATATAAACAGGTTGAAGTCAGTACAGAGGGCGACTACTGAAATGGTTAGTAGCCTTCATTATAAAGCATATGAGGACAGACTTAAGGATCTTAATATGTATACTTTAGAGGAAAGGCGGTATAGAGGTGATATGATTTAAAATTTTCTACACCATCTTATGAGTCAATCAAAGATGTTTAAATACCTCTGGCATAAATGCACAGGAGAAAAGCCTCTTTCGATTTGAAAGCAAGCTCTGCTATGAGACATAGGATGAGGGTGAAAGGGGATAGACTCAGGAGTAATATGTGGAAGTATTTCTTTATGGAAAGAGTGGTAGATGAGTGGAATAGTCTCCCAGTGGAGGTGGTAGAGAGGAGGACAGTATCTGAATTCAAAAAAGCATAGAACAAGCACAGGGGCTTTCTAAAGGAAAAAAGGGTACTGTTGTAGTGGTTGATATGGAAGGGCAGAGTAGATAGGCCATGTGGTCTTTTTCTGCTGCCATGTTTCTAGGATTGGGCGTTCATCTGCAGCTAATTTTGCTCCTATTTGCAACTATTTTTGCCCCTATTTTATATTCCCTCCCAATTTATTTTAGTACAGTCATTACATTGACAATGTTGCTTTTTCTTTAACAAATACTACATTGTACTGTATAATGGACCTATAATCTACAAAGAAACCATAGTGAACTTAAATACAGCATAACGTGGGGCTAACAGTTTTGCTTAATAAGATTTTGGTTTTCAAAATACATAATAAAACATTTAATTCTTATTTTCCTTCTGGCTCCAATTACAAAAAGTTGGTTAAAGGATAGGAAACAAACAGGAGAACAAAATAGTTTTCTCCAAGGCTTTTTTGAGGGGATACTCGGTGGTAGCACCTTTTTTTTATTGCCTGGTAAAACTGACGCATGGTCCTGATGTATTAATGAAGGAGTCCTATATACAAGTATCAGCACCTTTCTAGAAAATATGCACTGGTTTTCTCAACTGGTTTTCTCACAATTTGGGGAAACTGCTAGGTACGTATGACCTAGATTGGCCACTATTGGAAACAGGATACTGGGCTTGATAGACCTTGGTCTGACCCAGTATGGCATATCTTATGTTCTCAAGAAATCTGTTCTGAGACCACTGTTTCATGTAATTGTTAATGACATTGAAAAGGGACAGTAGCCTTACTTGAGGAAGGATTTAATCTTCGAAAGCTAGTCAAAAATGTATTAGGTTAGTGCACAAAAACCTTTTAAATTATTTTTCTTGGGGAAAAAAAATCGACTAACACAGCAACCACACTACTTTATTGAAAAGGGAGTACCAATCAAGGTGATCATATCTGTAGATACAAAATTATTCAAGTGAAACCAAAAATGGAATGTGAGCAGGGCCCGAGCCCCTAATTGGTATTTCAAATTTAGAGGGATGTTTACTAAAAGTTAACATGTGTTAATGAAAGTTAACACGTGTTAAGTTCTGCCATGGTAGCACTTAACGCGCATTAACTTCCATTAACTTGCACTAACCTTTGGTATACATGCCCCTTAGTGGGGGCAATTGTGTTTAAGCAAAGGGAAAAAGATAAATCTTAACTATATGTGCACAATGCTTGTTGGGTTAAGCGTGACTGTTACGGAAAAAGATCTTGTAATCAGTGTGGACAATACACTGAACTTGAGCTCACAGCGTGGCTGCAGCCAAAAATAAAATACTAAGGGGTAAGTCTACTAAGTTGGGCTATCTACAACTATTATAACGATGTTATTCATGGGACCTAGTTGCAGATAGCCCGGGTTAACCATTAGCCTGGTTTAGAACACATATTCCTAAGAATTATGTGGAAAGAATGGTGAATAAACTGAAAGGCATGGTATAATCACAACTTAAGTACCTAAAAAAAAATAAAACAGGACTAAAAAAATGGTTCAGAGATGAAACAAGATGATAGAGACCATGGGAGTTAAATGGAAAAAGAAACATTATAGAGGTGAATAACATCAACTTGGAAAAGACATGATAGAGATGAATAAAATCATGAGTGGGCTGGAATGGGTAAATAGGAAACAATTATTTTCTCTTTCAGATAGTACTAAGAGGAGGGAACACTGCATTAACCTAATCTTAGAACGTCTTTTTTCACTCAACATAAAATTAAGCCGTGGAATTAACATAACTAGGTTTATTAGACCACTCTTGGGAAAGCCCCTGAGGGAAATGGTTGTGCGAACGGATTTTTCTTGGTGGTTGTTTTTTTTTGGCGGGAGCGAGCGAACTAGGGGATTGTTTGGCTAGTGTGACTCTGTGAGGCAACGGTGAGAGACAGAGGCGGAGCCATTAGTGGGAGGCGGGACTTTAGAGGTCAGAGGTCAGGATAATTTGAATATTGTGCGAGTACTGGGAAGCGGGAAACTAAGTCAGAGGCTACCTGACAGGATTTTTTTTAAAGGATTGGATCTCTAAAGCGCTCTTTTTGAAGTTTTGGCGGGAATCCGTCCGCCGCAGTGGACCTACTTGGTTAATAAATGTCAGATATTTCCAGCGGCCGCCGTATGTGTGGGCCCACGACCCTTGGCCATTACCCGCTACAATCAAGTGCTGCCAGATACTAAGCGCACACCAGGCGAAGGCGGCGGCGTGAAGCGCGTATACAGCCCGCGGACAGGGCCCGGCTGCCATCTTAGGCCACAGATCAGCGCGTTGCCTCCCTTCCTTTCGCCGGCTGGCCCATACCATCTCCTCGCTCGGGGAGAAAGCACTGACTAGGTCCCAGCCTCACTTCCTCTTCCCTTTAGTGTGCGGCACTAATAACATGGACAGAAGGAAACACATACTTAGAAGAAAACGCCAAGCAGAAGGCTATATGAGTCAAGCGGAGACGGCGGCCACTAGGTCAGTACGCCCCCCCCCCCCCGGCTGTCCGACTCAGTGGTACTGTCCGAGTTAGAGTGGGCGTGGCGTTCTCACTCGGGTGTTATACTGTCGGCTGTTTCTACCAGATACTATTTTGATTTTGTAAAATATTGGCATGATTTTTTTTACATAAAGTATTCAGTACAATTTGTTCAGAGGGGAAAAATGCCTTCCCCAGTGAACATATACAGTAATTTTTGGTTTATTCCCGAAGTGATAACATATAGTCACTAAAAGCAAAAGCAATCGCTCCATTGTAACCTCAGACAACATGACGTTAATTTTCAACCTGTGGAAATCTGTTTTTACCAATGGTGTATGTTTCCGTGCTATTTTGGTCTCAGACTCCTTGGCACTGTAACATCTTTTGTTGAAATGTCCAGTATAGTGCCTATTAGCATCAATGACCTATAAGCACTGTTTTCACCAATATAAATAAGATACCACAAGTGAAATTCTCATAAAAAATTTTTTCAAATGCTGCTTAGCTTAGCTTTTTACTGCTCCCCAACGCCAGCTCTCGGCGCCCCTTCCTGTGTTTCACTCTGAACGAGTTTCTTCAGGGGGTTTAAAAGCTGAAAAATAAATACAAAAAAGTCCACCACATTCACGTCGCTGCCTTCAATATTTCGTAAAACTTTGGTTTAAAATCCACATACCTTTACTGGGGGGAGTAGAACCCAGAATGCGGGAATCATTGTTAGAGGACGGAGTACTCACAGTTGACGTCTCCAACAAACCTTCTCCAGGTGGAGCGGGAGCCTGCGGCATCTCTCCCACAGAAACATGGGCGTCCATCGGGCCCACCACTTTCCCCACCTTAGACTGCACAGGTTGTGGGTAACGCTTCCTCCTCTTCCCCATAACAGGGAACCTCCAACGCCGAAGGGGCGCCAAAGGGGTGTGCCTGCCCCTTCGGGCACGCCCATGGGACGCGCCCGCTTCGCGTCCCGCGAGAAGGGCTGAGCTGATATATTATATCAGGGTATAAAATATGTCTTTTATGAATCTGTTCAGTTGTTAAATTTCCGAGATAGTAAGGGAGTATAAGTATTGTTCCAGGGATCGATGGTAGCCTGATTGTATTATATTCTTTTTTTTTTGTTTTGTTCTTTTTGCTAGATTTTCTGTTCTAATGTGAACGCACCCCCCTTGATGTGGTTGCTCACTGTATTTCCTTTGGTGTTTGTAGGGTGGATGGGAATTGCGTTATTTGTTTCTTGTAATGTATAAAAAATTTTATAAATAAAAAAGTAAAAAAAAAAAAAAAAATCCACATACCTTTACAAAATTTCTGATTTGTGCTGCCGACGCCGTCCTCACAGAATTTAATGAGCAGAGAGTCTTCAAAAAAACACCGCACATGCGGGTTAACTCCAAAACCACCTTAATATACCTTTAGAGAATGACGTCACTATCCAATGCGGCGAACCTCTCATCATGTCTTCATCCATTGATGTATTTTATTTATTTATTTAGACAGTTTTGTATACCACCTTATCCTTCAATCAAAGTGGTCACAGCACAATTGGGGGATACATTTAACACGAGGGGATATGAGACACATACGCTAATACTTACAGGGAACATGGGCTATGGAGAGTTAAGTGGCTTGCCCAAGACCACAGGGAGCACCTGTGGGACTAGAAACCCCAGTCCTTCTGGCCCAAGGTTGCTGTCCTCTAGTGGGATTTGAACCCCCGACCTTCCAGCCTGAGGTAACTTGCCCCAGCCACTAGGCCACTCCTCCCAATGTAGTCAGAGACATGCCCCCCAATCAATATAGGTGTTTAAACCTGCAGGTGCCAAAGTTTGTAAAGTGAATATCCAGCGCTGTTCTTTTATTAAAAGTGTTTGCTCGTGCGATTTGCCATTCAGACCTGAAACCACCCTTTCAATGCAAAAACACCGTAAATCCTCAAAAGTGTGAGATCGCTCCAAACAATGTTGAACCATCGGCGCCGAAATATTGTTGCATTTCAATCGGCTTTTATGTTCTGCCATGCGTGTCTTAAAAGGTCTGATGGTCTTTCCGATGTAAAATAAATCACAGGGACAACGCACTGCATAAACTACAAAAGAAGAATCACAGGACGTACTGGTAGTCAGACTATAGTGTTTGCCGTGGCAGGCAAAATGCTGTAGCTCAATGGTAATTTCACAAATAGTACTATAACATCTATTCTTAGAGAGAGAACTATATCCTGTCAACTGTACAATGGCTGCACTTCTTGTGGCCACAAGTCTGATTCCATGTCCGTTCTTCTAATGGGGACCGCAAAACAGTGAACAGGCACCTGTTTTGCGCAGCAAAAAAGGAATCAAATAAGTGTAGTGTTATTGTAAAATGCTAGAATAAGAGAGCAATGCTGCATTTCTTCTCCCTTCCTTAAATAAATGTATGCGAAAATCAACAGTTTTATATAAGAGCCGCTATGCTGATGAAAGGTCCATCTAGCTCAGTATCATGTGTACTCCAGGAACCTGTCCAAACCTTTTTTATACCCAGCTACCATGTTGATGTAACTAACAGGGAGAGCTGTATATCAAATATACTAACAAACTAAAATATTCTAACAGTTTTTACTACATTCTCTGGTAATGAATTTCAGAGCGTAATTGCACATTGAGTAAAATTTACCTATTTTCTCTGTTTTAAATGGGCCACACAATAATCATTTCATAAAAGTTACTTATACTTGATGGCCTGCATTTTAATTTATGCATATTGGTATTTAGCCGACACCTTTCCAATGGTAGTTCAAGGCAAATTACATAGGTATTTCCCTGTTCCCAGAGGACTTTCAATCTAAATTTATAACTTAGGCAATGGAGGGTTACTTAAATTGCCCAAGGTCACAAGGAGCACCATTGGGAATCAAACCCAGATCTCTTGAACTGATTGTTTGATCTAACCACAGCTTTTAATATCTTTTGGCCGCCTTTCCTCCTCTCCTTTATTGCTGTTCTTTCCTTTCCTATTGATTATTGGCGTTCTTTTCTTCTTTTTCAGCAGTCATTTAGTTTTTGTATTGTACACCGCTTTATGTCTTTTGATTTAAGCAGTATAGCAAGTGTTTGAATAAAGATAAAGCTAGTAGGTAATGGGGGAAGGCCAACAGTCGCCCAAGAGCACATAGTTCAGAATAATGTCTCTTGAACTAAGGATACTCCAAAATTATTAAAAGCCCCAGAGGCAAAATGGGAAAGGCTCACCAAAGGAGTCACCAAAACCAAAAAAGTCAAACCCAAAAACAGAGTAATCTTGCACAGTGACTTTCTTGGGTGAATTATGTGAAACATTCGCCTGACACAAGGTCTTTGAGAGTTTACTTTGACATGAAAGGCAGTGCTGTGTCGCTGATTCCCCCGTTCGTTGCTCTTCACCAAAAGCTTTGGAGCTTGTTGGTTGTTCAGATAACCATTGACTAATGATTTTTCATATAGTCAGACAAGGGACTTCTGACTTTTCAAATATAGCTAAGTTGCTTTTTGCTTTTACTGCATAATTTGATTAAAATGGACTTAGTCTTTTGTAGAGTGTAACCCCTCACATTGTCACTGTCCAATAAAAACATTTTTTTCTGTGGAAAATTACTCTGGGTCTGGCCTTTTTTGGTTGTCTTGAAGGATACTAGCAAAACAGGGTAGTTAGGGCATCCTGACAGAGATTCCAATAAAGGTGAAAGTAACCCAGGTGCCTTTAAGTAAAGGGCAGTCAGTATAGAAAGATTCCAAATTACCCCTGTCATCTGGTAGCCAGACTGTTAATATGAACAGAAAACAAACTTTGAAATGCTTGGATGTAAATGCAGAGAGAAATATAAGATGGGAGAATCAGAATATATAGCACAGGGTACAAATTATATTACAGTGATCAGATAGATCAAATTTGTGGAGAGATGGCACTATATGTTAAGATATTGAGTCAAACAGGATAAATTTGCAGGAAACAAAATACTGTAGAATCTCCATGAATAGAAATTCCATGTAAAAAGGGGAAAGGAATGGCAGTGGGGGTGTACTACTGTCCATATGGTCAGAATGAACAGATGAATGACAAAATGTGAACAGAAATTAGTGTAGCTAACAAAATTTACAGTATAGTAGTAATGGGTGATTTCAATTACCCCAGTATCTATTGGGTCAATGTCACATCGGGACATGATAGGGGGATAAAGTTTCTGGATGAAATAAATTACTTCTTCATGGAGCAGCTGGTTCATAAACCAACATGAGGGGAAGCTATTTTAGACCTAGTCCTTAGTGGAACACAGGAACTGATACAAGAGGTAACAGTATTGGGGGTCACTTGGCAATAGTGATCATAACATATTAAGTTTACATCAGTGTCTTGTGAGTGGGCCTTGCTTGAGGAGAGTCCCGGAGATCAGCCCAAGGTGTCGGGGGGCTGTGGATAAGGTCCTTATTCAATCTGTGGAGTCGGATATACTTCCTCATGCGGTGGAAGGTACTGATGGAAGGGTACTGCCCTCGATACTTGCATTACCTAAAGGTACTTTTCTGAAGCGCCCGAAGGAGATATCTCTAGAAACTATCTTCTGTTGTTAGTCAGCAAGTGGATTTAACAACTTTGCGATTGGAAAAGTTGGAAACTACATCTTCCGGATTTAAGGGGGAGTTGGAAGCCCTTAAGTTGAAGATTGAAGCTGGGGATCAGAAAGTGACTCAGGTTTCATTAGTATCTGACTCTATGATAAAAGACAATGTTGCAATAAGGATGAAAGTGGAAAACATGGAAAATGTTGTAAGAGCTTCTAATATTCGATTATTAAATTTTCCAGTTGTGTCGGGGATTTCCCCAGTAGAGCTGTTTAAAAAAATATATACATGAAGTTTTACTGGTACCTGTTGATTTAACCCCACCTGTTGTTAAAGCATATTTTTTGCCAAATGGTAAGAAGGAAGGGAAGATGACTGTGGGTCCGTTAGATATGGATGTTTTGGATGTTTCAGCTCTTTTGCAGTCACCTAAAGAATCAGATTTATTGGTTTCCACTATGTTAGTGAACTTTGCAATTCCATCTGATAGGGAGTGGATACTAAAGCTTTACTTCAAAAAACCTACTGCTTTATTTATGGGGAAAAAAATTCTGATATTCCCAGATGTCTCTAGAGAGACTCAGAGAAGGCGTAGAGCCTTCTTGTTATTAAGGCCTGGTGTTCTTCAGATTGGTGCCTCTTTCATATTACGTTTTCCTTGTAAATGTATAATTTCCTTTAGAGCAATTAACTCCTCTGGTTAAAAAAAAAACATACTTATCTTCATTTGTCAGTTCCCATTTATTGACATCTTCCCTTTCGTGAGTAAGGTCTCATCATTTATTATAGCTCTGTTTTTCGCCTCTGTTTTAGATTCTATGGTTTTTTCCTTCTGATGGTTTCTGAGTAATTCACCTATCCTCGGTTGTTCCTTTCCGATGCTGCTCCCCAGTAAATAGTGGGCTAAGTATACTCTTGTTTGTTGAGTTTCATTGTACAACTTTCTTTGTATTATTGCTGTAACAAGTTGTTGTTTCTGTACAAGCCTTTGCTTGATTATTTTTGTAAATTGCATAAATAGATAATAAAAAAAAAAAAGTTTACATCAGGCCTTGGTGTTCTTTAAAAATACTATCTTAGAAGCTCAGACCAGATGTAGTCCACACTTTAAGAAAGGTGGAAGAAAGGCCAAATAGATGAGATCAGAAAGGCTGTTATAGCAAACATAAAACATTTCTCAGAAAATGGGGAAAAAAGAATCCAATTGACAAAAATAGGAAATGGAATAAGAACTGGCAAGTTAAATGAAAGTCATTGATAAGGCAGGCAAAGACATAATTTGAAAAGTAGCTTGTCGTGGAAACACAAACTCATAATAAAAGCTTCTTTCAAGTACATTTATAGCAAAATACTAGTGAGGGAGTCAGTTGGACCATTAGATGACAGAGGGGTAAAAGGGGCACTAAGGAAGAACAAAGCCATAGTGGAGAGACTTGAATTAATTCTTTGCTTCGGGCTTTACTGAAGAAAATGTAGGGATACCAGAAATTATTTTTAAGGGTGATATATCGGACAAATTGAAAAAAATCTTGATAAATCTGTAAGATGCAATACAGCAATTTGATAAACTAAAGCAGAGCAAATCACCTGGACTAGATGGTATAAATCCCAAGGTGCTGAAAGAACTAAAAAATTAGATTGCAGACCTACTATTAGTTTACACATTACTATCATTAAAATTGTCTATGGTACCTGAAGATTAGAGAGTGGCCAGTGTAGCCTATTTTTAGAAAGGGTTCCAGGCGTGATCTAGGGAACTATTTATCGGTGAGCCTGATGTCAATGCTAGGCAAAATGATAGCAACAGTTATAAAGAACAAAATTACTGAACATATAGATAGCCATGGCTTAATGGGACAAAGCCAACATGGACTTAGCCAAGGAAAGTCTTGTCTCTCTAATCTGTTATATTTTCATGAAGGTGTGAACAAACAGGTAAATAAAGATGAGCCAGTTAATATAGAGCTGGATTCCGAAAGGGGCACGTCCGGGTGGCCCCGAGCAGGACAGGCCTGTTAGGACCCAGTTCTGTACCGCTTGAACAAAACATTCCCGTGGCATGCAGAATCGGTCCTGAGGATGGCCTGGCGTGCCCCTGCATGCCTCTGGGGACATCCTCCCCGCAGGCTACCCTGGCTCCCGTGGCTCAGACCCCCCTCTTCCTTGCCGCCCTACCCACGGCTGGCCAGCTGGGGCCTGGATTGGGCAGCAGGGACCCCTCTGCACCTGGCCTAGGGTATGCCAACTGGCTCCAGATGCGCCCGACAAGTTTGATCCAGTCCTGGGTTTACCTCATTGCATGCAGGGATAGGTAGTTCTGATTTCTCCATTGCACTCCATAAGAAAAAGAAAACTACAAGTAACTGCATGCAATGGGGTAAACCCAGAACTGGAGCAAGCCTGTTGGGTGTATTTGGAGCCAATTGACAACCCTAACCCGGCTCTGGGAGGGGGATCTCCGTCCCCAATCACCGGGTCAGTGCTGATTATTCCACCTTTGAGGTAAAATAATCAGCACATCCCCTCTGACCCCGCAGGACGTACAGGTCCGTGACCGGAATCAGCCCTGTACATCCTGCCGCCTCGGCCCACCCCCCGCCGGCTCTCCCCATCCTGCTGTTCTAGCTGTGTGGGGAGAGCCGGAGGGGAATCGGGGGAAGACAGCTTGCTGGTCTGCATGTCCCACCGAGATATGCAGCTCCACAAGCCGCAAATTAGAATTGGGCCCATAGCTTATCTGGATTTTCAGAAAGCCTTTGACAAGATCCCACATGAAAGACTCTTGATGAAATTAAAAAGTCATGGGATAGGAGGCAGTGTACCATTGTGGATTGGGAACTGGTTAAAAGATAAAAAAAGAGAGAGTAGGGCTAAATGGCCAATTTTCTGAATGGAGAAAGGTGAGTAGTGGAGTACACCAGGGATCTGTGCTAGGCCCCCTGCTTTTTAACATATACATAAATGACTTGGAAATGAGAACAAGTGAGATGATCAAATCTGCAGATGACACAAAGTTATTCAAAGTTGTTAAATCACAAGAGGCTTGTAAAAAAATGCAAGAGGACCTTGATAAATTTGGAGGCTGGGCATCCAAATGGCAGTGATATTTAATATGGACAAGTACAAAGTTAAACACCTAGGAAGGAACAATGTTACACAATGTAAGGTTCCACATTAGAAGCTACCACCTAGGAAAAGGATTTGGGCATTATCATGGATAATGCATTGAAACCCTCTGTCTAGTGTGCAGCGTAGCCAAGAAAACAACTAGAATGTTAGGAATCATAAGGGATGGAAAATAAAACCAAGAATATTATAATGCCTCTATATCGCTCCATGGTGCAACCACTCCTTGAATATTGTGTGCAATTCTGGTTGCCATAGCTTAAAAAGGATATAGGGAACCTGCTTTAATCCTGATGAGGGGGTTAGTTTTGGCCTTACCATCGGCCCCTGGGACTGCTGGTGTGTGAATGCTGTGCTGTGCCTGAGTCCGGTCCTGCAGAATTGGGCAGGTGCGGAGGGGGCAGCCCGAGCCATGGCAGGACCCCTATCAGCTTTTAAGTTCTGGTCTGCCCTGAAGGGGCATGGACAAAGGGGCAGGTTATGCCCCTTCGGCGTCACAGTGGCCTTGTTTAAGGTTCTCCTTTGCTGTTGTGTTTGCTTGTTGCTAAGTTAGGATTGTAGTAATGGGGAAGAGACAAAACAAGGCTGGGTTCAAAGTGCTGGGAACCACTGCTCCAGATAGTAGGTCGGTGGGGCCCATCAATAAGCACCTTGTCCGGTTATCTACCATGCTGTCCTCACCTGAAGGGGTCTCTCAAGTTCTGGAGGGAGATTCCCACCACTCTGCCCAGCCTCTCTTTTGTCATCTACGTTAGTTGGTGTTTCTCCTTAGCTAAAGGGGTCTGCTACGTTTGAAGTGTTACCTAAACCTGTGCAGCTTAATGAGTATGGCTGTTGGTGTCTCGGCCGCTGTGCCTGAAGGTGAGAGAACTTTGCGTGATATCTGGGGAGCCACTGAAAATATTGATGAGAAAATGAGTTCCACTTTTACATCTTTGTATAGTTTCTCTCAGGAAGCTGTAGTTTCACTGCAGCAACTGAGTGGAAAGGTTTCTTCTTTAGATATGGCTGTGACGAAGTTAGAGTCTCAGGTGCAGCCCCTACATGCAGCGAGTGTGACAACCTTAAAGACTCGTCATTAAGGTGGAAGCGCTTGAGAACTCACTACAAGCTTGCAGTTTGCGTTTTTTTAATCCCCCCCCCCCCAACACATTTATTATCACCTGAGATTCTTTTACATAAATATTTTAAGGAAGTCTTGTCCATATCAGATATTATTGAATTTCAGCAAATATATTATGTGTCTTCCCAGACGAAGGCAGTTAATCCCACTGAGGGTGAACTTGACGTGAGAGTACCTTCTGTTCAGAATCTTACTGCCTTTTTAGAGGATTCTCCTGATTTGATTACCTTGCGCTCCACACGTTTGGCTACCTTTATGTCTGAATCAGTTAAGCTTCGTATTCTTAAAGCATTTTTTAAGAACAAGGAAGCTAAATTTTGTGGTCGGCGCTTAAACATATTTCGTGATGTGTCACGTATCTCTCAGCTTCGTTGGAGACTGTTTTAGGTTTGAAGCCTTAGGGGCTTCATTCCATTTACGTTTTCCTTGTAAGTGTGTCATAACTTACTGTGATGCTACATATGTGTTTCTGGATGTCTCCCATTTGGAGAAATTTCTTCAAGAGCGGTCAGGCAATCATATAGTGAGGTAAAGGGTAGTTTGTTTTACTCTCTTAAATGGTTTGGTCTTAGCCATATTTTCCTGTAATTAATTTTATATTGTTATATTTTGAAATTATAGCTCCCTTAATGTGGATTCTTCCAATCGTTTATCTGACTTGTATTTAGTAATGTATTGTATTTCTGGATTTCTTTGTTATACTGTTTTTCGGTTTGTAAATAACTGAAATTCTATAAATAAATGAGTAAAAAGAAAAGGATGTAGCGGAATTAGAAAAGGTACAGAAAAGAGCAACCAAAATGGTAAAAGGGATGGAAGGATACCCCTACAAGGAAAGTCTTAAAAGGTTAGGGCTCTTCAGCTTGGAAAAGAGACGACTGAGGGAAATTATGATAAAGGTCTATGAAATGAGTGGAATGGAATGGGTAAATATAGATCAGTTTACTCCTTCGAAAAGTAGAAAGACTAGGGGGGGACACAATGAAGCTACAATGTAGCACATTTAAGACTAATCAGAGAAAATATTTTTTTCATGGAATGTATAATCAAATTCTGGAATTTGTTGCTGGAGGATGTAGTAAAAGTTGTTAGTGTAACTGGATTTAAAAGAGGTTTGGACAGGTTACTGGAGGAAAAGTCCATAAGCCATTGTTAAAGTGGACTGGGGAAATGCACTGCTTACTCTTGGGACAAGCAGCATGGAATATGTCTACCTTCTGGGAACCTGACAGGTACCTGTGGATTTGATGGACCTTTGGTCTGACTCGATATGACAGTTCTTATATAAAATAAAATAGGTATAAGCTTTCACTGGAAATCAGATCTAAATCACCCTTGTCTTCACTGCCACACGTCTCCCCAATTTGAACTACAACATTTGGAAAAGGCATGCACAGAGAGCCAACAGATGGCATTGATCCACATTTTTTTTGTTTGCCTCTTGGTCTTCCCCCCACACCTGTATTTTTAGCACCTTCATGCGGATGCAGCTTTCACTTCCGCCTGCATTATTCCAAACTACAGCATTCTTCTTCCTTTCATGTTCTCAGCACTTTTGGCCACCTTCGGTGTTTCCCTAACGTCCTCATTCTGATCTTACCACTTCCTGTCCCTCCTAAGCATACGGCCTAGTGTTCTCATCTCTGCTACATCTTTCTTTATCAAGCTGTGCTTCAGTTTGTAAAAAATCTCCCAGGGCCCCTTTTATTAACACTTAGCTTGAACTATCTGCTGCATGGTCCTTTTTATTCCTATGGGCTGTGTGGCAAATAGTTCCAGCTACATGTTAGTAGAAGGGACCCTTAATGCCATGTCCAGCCTTTGCTGCTGCTACTACTATTACTGATCATTTGTCTAGTTCTACAAGGCGTATGCAGCGCTGTACAGACACATGTACAAGACGGTCCCTGCTCATCAGAGCTTACAATCTAGTCAAGACAGACAACACAACAGCTGAGGACAAGGATATATCTAGGGGAATGGTAAGGAAACACATGAGACTAAGCGGATCAGGATCCAACTAGGAGCCTCAAAGAGTTTTCAGTCTGGATTTGACAAGGGCCAGAGATGAAGCCTGATGGACAGACTCAGGTAGTTGGTTCCAGGCATAAGGAGCAGCAAGGTGGAAGGATTGAAGTCTGGAGTTGGCAGTGGAAGAGAAGGGCACAGATAGAAAGGATCTGCCAGAACAGCCGAGTTCCCGAGGAGGGGTGTAGGGGGAGATAAGAGAGGAGCAGCAGAATGAGGGCACTTATAGGTCAGTAGGAGATGTTTGAACTGGACATGGGAATGAATAGGGAGCCAGTGAAGTGACTTGAGAAGAGGGTTATAGGAGCCTAATAAGGCTGGCAGAAGATTAGCTGTGCAGCTGAGTTTTGAACAGATTGAAGGGGAGAGAGATGATTCAGAAGGAGACCAGCAAGGAGGAGGTTGCAATAGTCTAGACGGGAGGTGACTAAAGACTGAATAAGTGGCTTAGTAGTGTGTGTAGAAAGGAAGGGGTGAATTTTGCCAGTGATAGAAGTAAAATGTCGTGCTTTGGTTTTAACACACTCATCTGTTATTTTTTTTTCTAAATATCCTTGTGGTCTCATAAATGTGTATGTATGAACTGTGGAGTCAATTTTGACTCCTAGTGACTCAGTCCCTGGGTTTTCTGTAAGTCGACAGCACCTGGTAGTCCAAGGTGGTCACCAATCCAAGTACTAGCCAGACCTGACCCTGCTTAGTGACTGATATCAGCCAAGATCAGGTTCACTCAGGGCAGCGAAGAGGCTTCATAAGTAGCAGTTGACATTCTTTTTAATGGCGTCATGTTGCAAGTTAAATTATGACTTTCAGTTGCTATGGATACAGCTTCTTGCATTATCAGGAACACTGGCTTCATACAATGTTATAGCAACACTTGTTATTGTGGGTATCCTAGGCGTAATTATTTCAATTAATTACAAGTTTAACTTTGCTTGTAATGATAGTAGTATAAAACAGTGTTCAACTAGAATTAATTGAAGATTATCACTTGATGACACAGACATTGCTAGAGTGACTTAGGGACCATGAGTACTGTCCGACAACTCTGCGGCGGTGGCCTACATCAATCGGCAGGGCAGAACTGGAAGTGTGGCCATAGAGACCGCAGCAGAGGGTCTGTGTGTGTGGATAGAGCTTTGACTGCCAGCGTTTTCTGTGGCGCATGTTGCGGGTAAGGACATTGTGACGGATTTCCTCAGCTGGGTCCGAGTAGATGCCAGAGAATGGGAGTGGCATCCAGAGGTGTTCGCACAGATCAGTCGCATATGAGGACAGCCAGTAATGGACCTCATGGCGGCGTTTCACTCTGCGTAAACGGGTCGCTTCTTCAGCAGATGACGCAAAAGGAGGTCAGAAGGCATCGGCGCACTGTTTCAACGGCGGCTGTCATCCGGTCTTCTCTGTCTTTCCATCAGGGGCACTCATAGGTTGAGTGGTTCTGCGTATTGAAGCACTTTGGGGAAACGTGTGGTTGGGGGCCTCGGGCTGGCCGAGGTGCCCGTGGTATGCCTGCCTCATACGTTTGCTCAACAGGAATCCATGGAGGTTTCCGACATTGGAGATTCTGTTACTACGGAGTTCCCTTCGAATGTCTCAGGTGCATCGGTTTTTGCTTACAGGGTGGCCATTGAAAGGACAAGCTTAAGGAAAAAGAGTTGCTCGACAGCAGTCTTTGCCACCTTGCCGCAAAAAAAAAAAAAAAAGTCTACGTCCCTTGCATATGTGCGTATATGGCGCATCTTTGAGGATGGGTACTCACGGAGGCACGCTCATGCGACCACAGTTTCAGTTCCCTTGGTATTAGGTTTTCTGCAGGACGGGTTTGGTAAAGGCAGGTTCTGGAGAGTTGTTAGCAGCTCTGTCTTGCTATAGGGGTAAAGGACAGGGAGTGGCTATCATGCACAGGTCGATGTGGTATGCTTTCTCAGGCGGTTACCAGACTGTAGCCCTGTCGTTGGATATTAATTCCACCGGGGAAGCTCAAGTTGGTTTTAGGAGCATTAGCTAGCGCGCTGCTGAGGCCCTTGCAACAGGCATAGGTTAAGGGTTTTGCCTTGAAGACGGTATATTTGATGGTCAACTGTTCGGCGTGGTGATTTTCGGAGTTGCAGGCGTTGACCTGTCAGGAATCATTTTTTGTCTGTCTCCAGACAGAAGGTGGCCTGGCGGCTGGTTCCGTCGTCGTTGCCAAAGGTGGTTTCTACGTTCACCTAACTAAAATGGTCTCTCTTCCAGCACTATGTGCGGCGGAGGGGAGCGTATTGAACCATAGCTTGTGCTGTTTGGACATCAAGAGAGCACTGCGTCAGTGTTTAAAGGTTTCAGAAACTTTCGCAAGGCGGATCGTCTCTCTTCGGGGTGTTCGGAGGGCCCCGCAAAAGAAAGCGACTGCGAAGGAGTCCATTTCTGGATGGATTGGAGCGGCGAGTGCGTCGGCTTATCTTCTACGGGACCATATAGTCCCAGGGAGCTTACGAGCTCACTCTACCAGAGTGCAAGTGTCTTCTTGGATGGAGCACAGTTTGGTTCTGCCAGTGAACATCTGTAGGGAGGCCACTTGGTTGTCTCTCCATACTTTCAGTAAGCACTACCGCCTAGATGTTCTGGCGGCTAAGGATGCTGTTTTCAGGGAGGCGGTGTTGAGATCCGGCTGGAAAGGTCCCTCCCAATGATTACTGCTCTGATACATCCCAGAGGTTGAGGACTAAACTGGAGGAACGATAAGGAAATAGGAATTACACTTACCTGGTAATTGTGGTTCCTTGAGTGACTCCAGTTTAGTCCTCATTCCCGCCCGGGGATGGGGCCTTAGCAGTGGTTTTTCTGTTGGGGGAAGTGCAAGGTTAAAGGTGGATATAGGCCTTCACTGGTGTTCAGTCATTTTGATGCTCCTATTTGTTTTGTGCTATATTGTTATATTATTATATTATGATATTGTTATATATATTGCTATATTGCTCTGGATTGTTTAGAGCTAGGCATTTGACAGAAAGGAGAGCATGCAGGAAGCAGTCCCTTTCCTTCTGGAAGGGGAGTAGTAGGTAGATAGGTTATATGTTCTGCATGCCCTTGAATATAATGTTAAGTTTAAAAAAAAAGTTACTGATTTTTTTGCTCCTTTGAGTCTGCTTTGTCAGTAGTTCACTGGGGGCTGATGGGAGAGACCAGCAGGCTATATCCAGTGATGTCATGAGTTTGACATGCCCAGTCTCCAAGCTGCAGGAGGAGTTTCACTACCCAGAGGATGAGGACTAAACTGGAGTCACTCAAGGAACCACAATTACCAGGTAAGTGTAATTCCTATTTCACCTATAACAGCCCCCTTTCCTTTCAAGGTGAGCTCTGCACTACTCAGAGGCTGCCAGGACTTAAAGCACAAGCCCAAAGTGCGATCCCAGTAGGGGCGGAGTAGACATCAGACAAAAACAAGCAGGGCAGGTTCATTACCAGAAGACTAGCAGAAGCCAAACAGCAGAAATTCACAAAGAAACTCAACATTTATTTATTTGCATGTTTTATATGCCGCTATATCAGGTAATCATAGCGTTTACAATTAAAACAACAGGTACATTAAACATTTTAACAATATAACTGGTGCTGAATAAGGCAATCAAAAATTTACATAATCTTAGAAATATAACTTATTTACAATTCAAATGACTGGAAGTGTCATTCAAACTTTTCAAAAGGGGCATGAAGGAGGCTGATATTTTGTGAAGAAATTGGTTAGCTTAGGTATAGGAGGAGGAGAGTGGGTATTTATATAGGTTCTGTATAAGTTGTATTTTCATTTTGCCCAAAATATTAAATGAGGAGGTGAGTTTTGAGGTGTGAGCGGAACGAGGATAGGTCTGTAATGTTTCGGAGGGTTTCTTTTTTCTTGATCTTGCCCTGTGGAACTCTCTCCCTCCCTCACTCCACGCAGAGCACTCATACCCAATGTTCAAGGTTCTACTTAAGACTCACCTCTTTCACCAGGTATTTGACCTCCCCTCTGCCACCCCTTCCTAACTCTTGGTATCTCTTTACCTATGTTATGTTTTCTGTGTGTTGTATCCTCCTACCTTCCCTGTCATAAATTTTGGCGTTCCTTTTCCTATGTGCAGCCATTTATGTACCTACTTTTTTGTGTAAAATGCCCTGACGCCATTGGCCTGGTTGGTCAATCAAGCAAAATAATAAAGATAAATATTCCAATGCTCTGTTGCTAGTGCATTGTTTAGTCCTACGGAAATCTGATGGTGTAGTAAAAGTGCCCTCTTTGCTGATCATTGCGTGAAACTCTGATTAATTGTGAGAGGGTTGGAGGAGCAATCTTTCTAATGATTTTAAAGGTGGTCATCAATAACTTGTATTTTATTTGACTTTGAATGGGTAACCAATGTAAATCATGTAGGATTGATGTTATATGGTCGATCCGGCGAGAGTTGTGGATGACTCGTGCAGCTGTATGTTGTGCCATTGTGAGTTGGTGTAGGGATATTTTGGTAGCCCATGCAGTAGATCATTACAATAATCTATATCTGGTATTATCATTGCTTGCATTAAAGTTCTAAAGTCAGAGGGCTGTAGTAGAGGTTTTAGGTGTTGCAGAAGTCGGATCTTGTAGAATATTGTTTTCGCTATATTTTTGATGTGGGTTTGGAAAGCGAGGTGTTTGTCTAGTGTTACACCTAAGTATTTTACCTCATCCTTATCTTCTAGTTCAACGTCATCAATTAATATGCTATGTGGTGGGTCATAGGCTTGGTTCCTGGTGATTATTAAAACCTCAGTTTTTTTGTAGTTGATGTTTAAGCCAAAATTCTTAAGCCAGGTTGTGATTTCCTTGAAGCAGGATGTTATGGAGTCGAAATAGGGTGTGGTTATGCTGAAGGGCATGAACAGCATTATGTCATATGCATAGATGGCATAATAAATCTCAAATTTTTTTATGATTTGACAAACTGGTTGTGTATATGTTACATAATAATAACATAAGACCTATTCAAGGACAGGGTGGAAGGGGAATTCCTGGGTTTAAGTAGGTATAGAGCAATGATTCATTCTTCAGGAACCAATCAGCCCAGGAAGCATCCTCAAAGAACTAATTATAGTAGGGCGCAGGAGGAGACCCGAGTTCACTCCCTGGTTAGGGCCAGCCTCCTAGGAGGTGCTCCTGAAAGCTCATATATTTCAACACATTTCTTGTTTGTCCAGTGAGAGCAGTCATAGCGCGCAGTTTTCTCTAAGCGTACTATGGGGTCGATGCAGAAAACCTGCACGCAGGTTTAGTGCAGACATTGGTGCAGCCAGGCTGTAAGCAAATAGCCTGCAAATGAGGTGTATGCAGAACGTCTGCGCTAAACCAGAAGAGCAAGGCAGGCACGTGCAGCACCTACAGCCTGTGCAGAAAAAGGCATCTGCATGCATGTGCTGAGTGAAGAGAGCATAGGACCCTCAGCAGGCACAAAGGTGAATTGCAAAGAAAAGCCTCATCACATTAAAATCCTGGCATCGAACTCAGCCGTCTCCTCTTCTGCGCACTTCTCTGCATCTGCTTTGTATAGCTAATCGCTTCGTTATCGTCAGTGCTGAAGGATTGTAAATGTGCTGTGTGTAGGGTTACCAACTGGCTCCAGATGCGCCCGACAGGCTTGATCCAGTCCTGGGTTTACCCCATTGCATGCAGGGACATGTAGTTCTGATTTCTCCATTGCACTCCATAAGAAAAACAAGACTACATGTCCCTGCATGCAATGGGGTAGACCCAGGACTGGATCAAGCTTGTTGGGCGCATCTGGAGCCAGTTGGCAACCCTAGCTGTGTGCCGCCATCTGCACAGTGATTAGGCTCATGGCAAATCCCTGCCTTTATTCTGTGCTCAGGCTAGTGCAGAAAAATGGTGCTTAAACGCTGCGCTGATGCCTGTGCTAACGACAGCACACTTTTCTGTTAGAGTTCGGCTTTCGAGGAGGGTGTACTGGATACAGAGAATGTTTTCTGGCGGGGCTAAGCCTAAGAGGATATGGTGTTGAGAGAAGGCCTTAGAACATAGACTCCTGCAGGCCTGCCCGAGCCCTAACAGGAAATGATAGTGGCAGACATGGGTTTCTGCAATAGCTTGGGGATCCCCAAGGTGGAAGGCCTGAGGTAGTCTCCTTTTTGCCTCCCTTCCTCCTAAGGATGGCCCTATCTTCAGAGGCAAAAACGTAATAAAGCAAGTTGAAAATAAAGCTTTCATGAACGAGTAGGCTAATCCTAACTTGCAGTATCAAGGTGATCTTTCCACTTATCCACTCTCTGCATGTATTCTTTAGTCAGAATTTGACAACGTATTGTCAGGAGTTTGCAGTATAATTTATAAATAAAAGAAATCATACAAAAGTACAAGATACAAGATAACACAAGATTTTTGCTTTTTCCTCAGCTGCAGTTCTACTCTCACCACTAGAGGGGGCTCATCACATTGTTTATTTTGTTTTGTGACCTGCCATTTTAGGAGTGTTCAGGTCTCTATTCTGTTATTGTTTTGTTTGCCTACCAAGATTCGCCTGCAGTGCTGGCGAGCATGGTTTTTTTCCGTGGCAGTCCCAATTCTTTGGAATGCCTTGCCAACAAAGACGGATCTGTTAACATTCAGGAAGCAGCTAAAGACCTCACTCTTTCAAACAGGCTGATGGGGTGGGATGGTGGGTAGCGGATAGCATGGCAGGGGTGATGTTAGTCCAGCGGGGCAGTAGGTAGCAGCAGTGTATTGTATTTTATTTTTATTTTGGGATGGTTTGGGGGTCCTGCTGGGAGTGACCGGTGGGGGATTATTGTGTTGTGTTTTATCTGTTGTACACCACTTTGAATGCTGTGTGAATAAGACGGTTAAGGAATGTTTTAAAATAAAAAAAAAAAGAAAGATTAAATAAATTTATTTGTTTTGGTGTGTGTTATTGTACAACAATATCCTAGCTTAAGCCAGATCATAAAGATCCACTAGCATACTTATTTATTTATTACAATTTATTGACTGCTTTTAGATTCATCCAAGGTGGTATACAATGAACAACTTATAATAGCAAAATGGCTGCCTTGTCAGCATAACAGACAATTAGAACAGTGAGATGAACTCTGAGGTAGGCAATAATATATACCAAAATGATACAATGCCAACAATGTTCACCTTAAAACAACATAGTAGAACATTCAAATAACAAATATGATATGTCAGCAGAATCCCGTATGTTAAATCATTCTTAATGTTGGTGATCTTAAATCAATTAACAGGTCTGCATCTGATGATGGTCAGCACTTTGCATCGCTGCTTCAGGGATGTTTATGACCTCATTTCATTTCATTTATTAGTACTTGATATACCTCATATTTAGGATAGAGTGAAAAATGTTAATTCCCAAAAGATCACCAGATCACGCAATTAAATTACCTCAAAGTCATACTCACAAACGTTGCTTTCTTGTCCTCAGTATCACTCTGAAGAACTACGACGGGCACATTTTATATAAGATACCAATATTTAAAAACCCAAATGGGATTTTCTTAGAAAACAGCCTTGGCCTGAATCAGCCAATCAGATCACCTTCAAGGTCTTTCATTGAGATAAAACAGTTAACCAATCAGATTAGCTTTATAGTCCCAACTATCCAGTCATAGTTCATTCAACAAAATTGTAAATCACTCAAATTTCATGAAATTCATGTAATCACTTGAACTTCAAGGAATTCAAACCTGCGGCTCCAACTCAGCAGGTGACAAATTCACTGTTCTAGGCAACCAGTCACTTCTTCCGATCTCCTCCTCTAATCCTCGGTACTTGGTCAATCACAAAACACTTCTGATCTTCAAAACAATGTTCATCTTCAATACAATGTGATATAAATGGAACATCCTTACTCTTCCTTAAACTATTCTGATCTTCATTCATCCTCAGCCTCCAGGTTTGAATAGTCCATCATATATATATATATATTTATATATATATATTGTGATAAGGAAGCTTATCATAGCTCAGGAAGGAGCTATAGAAAAGGTGAAGTGACTCTGAACAAGCAACCTGTCAGTTCTGGTAGAAATAAGAAAACAGAATTTTCCCATAAAAGACTACCAGTCCCAGAATGCACCAGGTTTCCAACAGCCATTAGAGGAGCTGAAGTGGGGAAACGTGTGTTCAATCAGGAGGGCTATGAGGTAATCCCTAAGCACTCATCTCAAAGGGCAGGGCCTGATTCAGCACAGCTGCACTGTCTTAGGGGGAGCACTCATCTAGGCAGAATAAAGGTAGAGTTTATTCTACAGAGAATTATCCTCATTATCCTGAGAATCAGCTTGAGCTTGATCATCAGTTTCATCTGAAGGATCATCAGAAGCAGAAGCCAAAACGGACGGACAGAGAAGGAAAGAAACCCTTTGGAAGAAGGAAAAGAAAAGCCTTTGAGAGGTCTAGAAGAGTCCAGAGCAGTACGTATACTGGGAGGCATTTCAAGGGCCAGCATACACCATTGGACTGGGGAAAGCCAGAGGAATGGTGCTGCAGAGCTAGGAAACTCCAGACGCTACCTGTGAGGGAGACGGCTGCACGTGGAAGGGACCCTGTGCCAGAAGGTATGTGAAGAGAGATCCAGTGTCCAGGGATCTGGATTGGAAGGCTGGACATAAGAACTGGACTACATACTGGCCAGGCTATATAGAGAGGAACTCTAACAGCAATGGAAGCTCAGGTATGAACACTGATCTATGCCCTAGCTATAACCTTGAAAGACAGCAGGGAAACAAGTATTCTCCTGAAAGTGCTCCATTGAGAGATTCATCTGTGCCAATCCATGATATTGAACCCATGCTTGTTGAAGAAGGGGGAATGATTGCAGATGAAGAATGTGTTTATATGGACTGCTCTCTGTCCAAACTCCTTTGGTGATTTTCTGTTATAAAGTACAGCAACCATCACAAAGAAATACAAACTTGTTCTTTAATCTACTCAGAAAAGCTCCTGAAGCAGGATTTGACCCACACAGTAGAAAGCAAGCCAGCTAAGGGGTTTTAGCTGGATAACTGCTAGCAATTGAGCCTTACCTAATTGCTTGTGAGCTAGGAGAGAATCACTTCTGAATCTATGTGGGAAGTTATCAGAAGTTAACCTGAAAAGAACAGTTTTTTTCTTTCTTTGTGGCTTTTCGTTTGTTGTTTGATATATGCTAAGAAAACATTAGCTAATGCCTGACAAGTTTGAATGTTGTTTTCCTGATTTTGACTTTGTTTTTCCAAGTTAAACACTGGAAGCAAGTAACCTGATTTATGTGCTACCAAGCATATCTGTGTTGGGAGAAATAACCCCATAAATAAATATCTTATTGGCTTTACCCAAAAGCACAACTAATTATTGTGAGCAGCTGTGTCTGGTGTGAATGAACTGCATTGCCCACAATACCTTGCAAATCATATAGATATATGCACTTGCCAAGACTGTAAAGATTCTCACCCAGGCAGCCGTCTGACAATATATATATATATATATATATATAGTGACGCTCGCGCCCCTACCAGACGGCCGCCTAGTAGGGACGTGTGATCACCTCTTCCATTTCCTAGGGTTGTAGTTGTGTAAGGAATGACGAGGCCGAGTGGTTTATAAAGCACACAGGAATTTATTCAGCTTCCTTGCAGGTAAGTGGATACAATTTCTCCCAAACACATGTACTCTCCAGACAAAAGAAAATATTGGATACTTCTCCAGTAACAAATGTCCAAAACAAACAACAGTGAATTCCAATATCAAGTGTTTCTGGCTCACACCAATTTACCTTAGTGCAGGCATCACATTCCATCTCTGAGACATTTGAATTTACCTCAGCCTCCTTGACTTCAATGTCCATACTCTCTGCTGAGCTGTAGCAGGGTTCTGCAAGGTACCGCTCAGGAACTTTCTGCTTTAGACTTTTTAACAGGTTAAACAACCTCTCCCACTTTCTTGCCTTCCCTGCTCTAGGCAGGTCTCCTATGGGTTGCTCTTGCTTAACCTTCCTGGTACAACATTTCTTTTTGTGCTGTTTTATCTGTGGCATAACAGTTTCATCAGCGTCAGAAGAATAAACATACTTAGAAGGCCTTGCTGCCTCCCTTCTCCTACCTTGGACTTCTTGTGCAATATTTTCCTGGTTAGAGCTTTGGCCAGTCAGGACTCCCTCTGCCTCAGCGTAGGGCAGAGACCTGTGGTAACACTTTCCCACTCTCTTGCTAGGGTAGGTGGTTCTCCCCCTGGAACCTTCCCTATATCCTCGGTGGCTACTGCGCTGAGTATGGTGGCTTCCTTTGTACCTTCTCTGGCTGTCTTTATAGCGGTTCCTTTTTCTGCTGCTCCTTTTGGCTACAGGGCTGTTCCCTCTGTACCTTCTAGAACCAGGACTGGAACCTGAGCTGCAACTCCTGCTTAGGCCTGGACTGCAACTCCGACAACAACTGCCACTGCAACTGGAACTGTATCTCCAATCATGCTTCTCACCATGCTTCCAACCAGCACTTGAACCAACTCCTGAATCAGCTCTCCAACCATGCTTCCAACCGCACTCTGAACCAGCCCTCCAACCAACTCCTGAATCAGCACTTGAACCAGGCCTCCAACCCACACCTGAATCAGCACTTGAACCAGGCCTCCAAACCACACTTGAATCAGCTCTTGAACCAGGCCTCCAACCGACACTATCTCTAGTGTTTGTTTGCTCCCTTTCAAACACTGAGCAGGGCAACTCCCTTCCTGGCTCTGCCCTTCTGTACCTCCCACTCCTGTCTGTGGCTGACCTGGAGTGTGGGCGTGACTTCCAGCTAGGTCTGCCCTATAGGTTTCTCTCCATATTCCTGCTGTGAACTAAGTGATCCTGTGTGCCCATCCCCCGCAGAGAGGAAAAATTCTTCCTTTTTCCACTTTTCCCTGGCTGGGCTGCACTCTCCTTATCACATATTCCCCCCCCTTAGACTATTACGGGCTGGCGCAAAAACCCGCGAACAGCACGTAATACAAGATAAGGCCTGAGAACTATCACCTGCTTTTTGAGCTAGCTGGTCATCCCCTACACGCTCATGCCATTGCCGCAATAGATTAATGTGGTATACTTGCTGTTTTTCTCGTCCCGTATCCACAGCATAAGATACCGGTCCGAGCTGCTTTGCTACTCTGTAGGGACCTTTTCATTAATTCTCAAACTTGGAATTCGCTGCGGCTATCAGTACCATTACCTTATCCCCGACCTTTAAAACCCGAGGCCTTGCCCTCCGGTCGTGATAGGTTTTCTGTTTATGTTGACTCTTTTTTAAATTTTCCTCCGCTACCGTGGCTATACACCATAACCGATTCTTTAAATCCGTTAAAAACCTGGGAACCTCTTGTACATCATCAACTGGTGCAACCCATTGTTCCCTTAATATATCTAACATGCCGCGCGGAGTCCTCCCATACATAAGCTCGTATGGCGATGTGCCTGTTGAGGTTTGTCTCCTCTCTCTGCAAGCATACAACACAAAAGGCAACATTGTATCCCATTCACTAAACCTACCCTCCAAACCTCTCCTCAACAAGTTCTTTAAGGTTTGATTAAACCTTTCTACTAACCCATTGGTTTGGGGATGGTAAGCTGCTGTGCGGATATGCCTAATTCCAAAAGCGTCCCATACCTGGGCCAGATGTTGGGACATAAAATTTGTTCCCTGGTCTGTTAAGACCTCACGAGGGAACCCTATTTCGCAGAACAAGCGTACTAGTTCCACAGCTATTACTTGGGCAGAGGTGTTCCTTAACGGAATAGCCCAGGGAAAACGAGTGGCATGGTCCATTATGACCAAAATATATTGGTGACCTCTGGGGGTTTTAAGCAAGGGCCCCACTATATCCACCCCCAACCTATGCACTGGCTTATTTATGACTGGTAGGGGAACCAAAGGTACTTCCCGCGGATGGTCATTAGAGACCCTTTGACAAGCCGGGCAGGAGGCACAGAACCTCGCTGTCTCTGCATACACGCCTGGCCAATAGAACCTGGCAAGGATCTGATCCAGGGTACTCTGTACCCCCTTGTGTCCCCCTATTGGGTGATCGTGGGCCAATCTTAAAATAATATTCTTAAAGGAGGAAGGTATTACCAGTTGCCTCCTCGGATCCCCCGTCCGTGGGTCTACACTCTCCCTGTACAATAAATTATTATCCCATAGAAATCTTGGTAGGGTCTCAGACCCTTCCCGGGCGAATTCACCCGCCCGCCTCAAGGCAGGATCTGCCTTCTGCTCCTCCGGAAATGAGGGAAACTTTTCTATTATCTCTTCAGGGACCCATGACAGCTCCTGGCCTGATAGCAATTGACTCCTATTCCTAGCCCTGATGCTCCTTTCTCGCCGCTTTTCGGCCTTTCCCTTCCTGGGGACATCCTTGGCTGGGGTTATTAGGTCATCATGAAAAGAGGTCCCTGGGATTGGCTCTTCCTGGGAATCTTCTCCCGCTTCTGAGGGCCTAGAGCCTGAACGTGTGGTAACCAAGCCTGTTCTTGCTTTCAACTCTTCCTCCACCCCTTTCCTAAACTGGGACCAATCCCGGCCCAGTATTATATCATGGGGAAGTCTAGGTATTACTGCCACAGCTACAGCCCTTCCACTACCTAAACCCTTTATCTTAATCTTTTGAAGCTGGTAGGTGGAGGTAGCCCCATGAACACACCTAATCTTAACGTGCCCCTTTGAGGACTCTTGGGAGTGCTGCCTCTGGGCTTCTATCTCTCTCCATAATTTGTTGGAAATCATGGACTGACTAGCCCCTGAGTCTAGAAGTGCCTCTGCAGGTATCCCTTCCACCTCTACTGATAGGAGGAATCCCTCACCTATCTCTTTGGGATTTGCTGCTACAAAAGCCTTCTTTATTCTGCAGTCTTTCTTGAGGTGACCTGGCTCACCACAGGAAAAACATTTTCTCTGGAGGTTAAATCTTTCCTCCATGAGCCTATTTTTCTTATCTGCCTGATGTCTGACAAAGGCTGAATTCTCTGCCTGTAATCCTGTCCTCCTAAAAACGCCCTCTTTCTTTAGGCTCAACTTCTGGGCCTCCAGAAAGCACTCTGCCAACGCAATGGCTTCTTGGGTGTTTTTACAGTTTTGCATCACTAGGAAACTTTGCATTTCTGTAGGGACAGCTTCAGTAAACTGTTCCAGAATGATCAAATCAATAATGGAATCTACTTTATTCTTTTCAGGTACCAGCCACTTACAGACCAAGCTCCTTATTCTATGATACAAAGCTTGGGGTGTTTCACCCTCTTTCAGTGCACACGCCCTTAGAGACCTTCTATAGACCGAGGGACTTAACCCTACTCGATCCTTTATGGCCTTCTTCACCTGCTCATAATCATCAATCAATGTTACAGGCATTTCCCTATAGGCTGCTAATGCCTCACCGCTAAGGGTAGTGGCAAACCGTATAGCTAGTTGTTCTTTTGGCCACTGAGCCAACACAGCTATCCTTTCAAAGGCTTCTATGTGGTCATCAAGGTTATCCTCCTTAGTTAAGCGTCCACATGCAAAAGGTGCCAAACCCAGTCCTTCCCAACCTGTACCAACAGGCTGTGTCCTTGGAACAGTCTGTGCTGCCTTGGTTGCCTCCTCCTGGGTCCGGATCCACCGTGCCATCATCTCCAGCAGGGGTTGCTGCTGAGCCCGAAGCATGGCAGCTGCTTGTTCCTGGCTCACCGCTGCCATCTCCCTCTGCTTGGCGAACTGGTCGGCCACCCACGACAACACATCCGCGGTCTCCATCTTGGACTGCGATCACTGCAACACAAACAAAAAAAAAACACACACAAAGTGCAGCACTTTTTTTTTTCCTTCCCACTTCTAGTGGGCACCTGGTGGCCCTCCCTTACACCAGAATCCAGGCCTACCCCTTCTAGCCTACGGGTTACCTGATTCTGATGCAGGTCTCAGCTTTACCACCAGTCACAGCACTCCCGATCCGACTCCACTCCAGACTTTTCTTCCGTCTTCCTGGGTCGGTCAGTGTCCTTCCGGGGTCTTTCCATCCAAAGGTACGGCTTGGAGATGCTCCGCTTGACCGCTGGAATGCTGGATCCTAAAAACTACGCCACCTGTGACGCTCGCGCCCCTACCAGGCGGCCGCCTAGTAGGGACGTGTGATCACCTCTTCCATTTCCTAGGGTTGTAGTTGTGTAAGGAATGACGAGGCCGAGTGGTTTATAAAGCGCACAGGAATTTATTCAGCTTCCTTGCAGGTAAGTGGATACAATTTCTCCCAAACACATGTACTCTCCAGACAAAAGAAAATATTGGATACTTCTCCAGTAACACATGTCCAAAACAAACAACAGTGAATTCCAATATCAAGTGTTTCTGGCTCACACCAATTTACCTTAGTGCAGGCATCACATTCCATCTCTGAGACATTTGAATTTACCTCAGCCTCCTTGACTTCAATGTCCATACTCTCTGCTGAGCTGTAGCAGGGTTCTGCTAGGTACTGCTCAGGAACTTTCTGCTTTAGACTTTTTAACTTTCTTGCCTTCCCTGCTCTAGGCAGGTCTCCTATGGGTTGCTCTTGCTTAACCTTCCTGGTACAACATTTCTTTTTGTGCTGTTTTATCTGTGGCATAACAGTTTCATCAGAGTCAGAGGAATAAACATACTTAGAAGGCCTTGCTGCCTCCCTTCTCCTACCTTGGACTTCTTGTGCAATATTCTCCTGGTTAGAGCTTTGGCCAGTCAGGACTCCCTCTGCCTCAGCGTAGGGCAGAGACCTGTGGTAACACTTTCCCACTCTCTTGCTAGGGTAGGTGGTTCTCCCCCTGGAACCTTCCCTATATCCTCGGTGGCTACTGCGCTGAGTATGGTGGCTTCCTTTGTACCTTCTCTGGCTGTCTTTATAGCGGTTCCTTTTTCTGCTGCTCCTTTTGGCTACAGGGCTGTTCCCTCTGTACCTTCTGGAACCAGGACTGGAACCTGAGCTGCAACTCCCGCTTAGGCCTGGACTGCAACTCCGACAACAACTGCCACTGCAACTGGAACTGTATCTCCAATCATGCTTCTCACCATGCTTCCAACCAGCACTTGAACCAACTCCTGAATCAGCTCTCCAACCATGCTTCCAACCGCACTCTGAACCAGCCCTCCAACCAACTCCTGAATCAGCACTTGAACCAGGCCTCCAACCCACACCTGAATCAGCACTTGAACCAGGCCTCCAAACCACACTTGAATCAGCTCTTGAACCAGGCCTCCAACCGACACTATCTCTAGTGTTTGTTTGCTCCCTTTCAAACACTGAGCAGGGCAACTCCCTTCCTGGCTCCACCCTTCTGTACCTCCCACTCCTGTCTGTGGCTGACCTGGAGTGTGGGCGTGACTTCCAGCTAGGTCTGCCCTCTAGGTTTCTCTCCAGATTCCTGCTGTGGACTAAGTGATCCCGTGTGCCCATCCCCCGCAGAGAGGAAAAATTCTTCCTTTTTCCACTTTTCCCTGGCTGGGCTGCACTCTCCTTATCACAATATATATATATATATATATATATATATATATATTTATATTTGAGGTACGACAAAGAATACCATTACCCCACAAACTCAATATTGCAATTAGCAAAATATTTCAAAACATAAGTGCTATTGTCCATTGGGCTAACAAATTCCTTAATTTGTAAAGTGATCTTACATATATAGCACTTGCCACAGCTAAAATGACTAATTACTAAGAAGCCCCAAACATTGTACGATGCACTTCAATTCCTAATGACAACTCTGATGGACACAATCTTCTTTTAAGTTCTTACCTCTAGTGAAAGCAATACATAGATGTCATTTTTTGGAAACTGGGTGCAAAGAAAGAACTCTCCATTGTCTGCAGAGGATCTTAACTATTCTGTCAGCGCAATGAGTATATATCAAGACCTAAGTCATCCCTCCTATCAACCATCTCATCCCTTTGTTGTGACAATATGCCCTAGTTATTACACAGAATCTTTTTATAAGCTCTCTGGACAATGTGGTCCTGATATCATTCCTGTACTAATTTCTGAAACAAAACTTTAAACTCTATTTCATAATCCTTTAGTAGAGAACATAGTCTGTGATATCTTAAAAACTGAGATAAGGCTAAACTCTTTTTCAACACTGGAGAGTGACAACTGGAAAATGCTGTTTCTATCGATTGACTTTCCAAAAACCATGGCATCAAATATATTCTTGTTTTTAACAGTTAACACATCTGAATATGAAATTTCCTTATAAGCAAATTGTAAAGTAAATGGAATATTTTCAGGGCAAGACTTCAGTCAATTGTGGAAATCAAAAAGTTGGTCCGTATTCATTATTCCCTCTCCATAACCCCCCAAAAAATAATCACTAAATTTCAACCACATAGATACATAATCTGAAAAATGGGAGGCATTAGTTCCTGCTAAAAATAAACCATAAATTTGCCAGAGGTGGTCCCATGGTGATGCCTATGGCTGTATCAGATATTTACAGATATAACTATAGAATAAGTTGGGATTATGAAGCCTGAGTAAGGAGTGTCAATGGAAGGCCTACCAATAGAAAGACCGTTTTTGCATTTTTCCAGTTCTCACTCTCCAAAGCTGAAAAAGAGTTTACCCTTTTCTTGATTTTCAAGTAGCGTAATAGCGCTGATCATCTTCTGGAACTCTGCAATCACAGACCCTAAATCCAGGCATTAGGTGTTGACATTGCATAGTTACTTAGACAGGGCTGGGGTAACCACCAGACAGACTATGCAGTCACCTAGGATAACAACTTCTGGTGGGGACAGCAAAGAGCAGCTGCAGTTAAAGCAAAACAATGGATCCTAACAGCCATCAAGCCCAGTTTCCTGTTTCCAACAGTTGCCAATTCAGGTCACAAGTACCTGGCAGGTTCTCCAAAGGTACACAGATTCCATGTTGCTTGTCCAATGGGTAAGCAGTGGATTTCCCCAGTTCTCTTTATTATGGTTTATGATCTTTTTCTCCAGAAACTTGTCCAAACCTCTTTTAAATCCAGCTACACTAACAGCTTTTACTACATCCTCAGACGAATTCCAGAGTTTGATTACTCGCTGAGTGAACAAATATTTTCTCCGATTAGTCTTAATGTGCTACATTGTAGCTTCATGGTGCATCTCCTAGTCTTTCTACTTTGTGAAGGAGTCAACAACTGATCTACATTTACCTGTTCTACTCCATTCATTATTTTATAGACCTCTATCATATCTGCCCTCTGCTGTCTCTTCTCCAAGCTGAAGAGCCCTAACCTTTTAAGCCTTTCCTCATAGGAATATCCTGCCATTTCCTTTAACATTTTTGTCGCTTTTCTCTGTACCTTTTCTAATTGTGCTATATCCTTTTTAAGATATGGGGCTTGATTTTCATTTGGATGGTGCTATGTGCTGCGTCGGCACATAGCCCACCTGCCATCTGTCTAACCGTGATTTTCAATGCCGGGGTCATATGCGGCCCCAGCATTGAAAATCCGGGTCTTGCCGCACAACCCAGAAGCTGCAGGAGTTAGCCGGGTAGCACCGATTTTCAATGCTACCCGCCTAGCCCCTGCGTCTGAAAGATAGGTGAGGAAAAACCTCGCCTATCTTTAAGGTGCAGAGAGCTAAGTGGATAGCATCAAAAATCAGTGCTACCTGTTTAGCCCTTTCCTCTGCCCCAGAACGCCCCTAACACTCCCCGATGCTAACCGCATAGCATCCGGATGCATTAGGGACATATCCAGGATTTTTGAAAGGCGCGACTCATGTAGGTGCCTTTCAAAAATCCTGGATAAGGCATTTGCATGGGTAACTAGGGCAGTTACCCATGTAAATGCCTTCAAAAATGCCACCCATGATGACCAGAATTACACACACTATTCATGGTATGGTTGCATCATGGAGTGATATAGAGTCATTATAATATCCTTCGTTTTATTCTCCATTCCTTTCCTTATGATTCCCAGCACTCTATTTGCTTTCTTGGTCGCTTTTCCACACTGGGCAGAGGGTTTCAACAAAGATGACGCCTAAATCCTTTTACTGGGTGGTGGTTCCTAATGTGGAACTTTGCATCATGTAACCATAGTTTGGAATGTTCTTCCTTAAATGCATAACTTGTCCACATTAAATGCCATCTGCCATTTAGATACCCAGTCTCCCAATTTAACAAGGTCCTCCTGAAATATTTTCACAATCCTCTTGTGTTTTAACAACTTTGAATAATTTGGTATCATCTGCAAATTTGATCATCTCTCTCATTATTCCCATTTCCAGGTCATTTATCAATATGTTAAAAAGCAGTGGGCCCAGCACAGATCCCTGGCGTACTCCACTATTCACCTTTCTCCATTGAGAAAATTGGCCATTTAGCCCTATTCTCTGTTTTCTATCGTTCAATCAGTTCCTAATCCACAATAGTACACTGCCTCCAAGAGTCTCTCGTGAGGGACTTTGTCAAAGGCTTTCTGAAAATCGAGATACACTACATCAACTGGCACACCTTTATCTACCTTTTTATTCACAACTTCAAAAAATATAAGAGATTGGTGAGATAAGACTTTCCTTGGCTAAATCCATGTTGGCTTTCTGCCATTAAACCATGACTATCTACATGTTCAGTAATTTTGTTTCTTATAATAGTTTCTATCATTTTGTCCAATACTGATGTCAGGCTCACTGGTCTGTAGTTTCCCGGATCACCCCTGGAGCTCTTTATAAAAATTGGCATTACGCGTACATTGACCACTCTCCAATCTTCAGATACTACAGATGATTTTAATGATAGATCACAGATTACTAATAGTAGTTCTACAATCTCATATTTCAGTTCTTTCAGTACCCTGGGATGTATGCCATCTGGTCCAGCTGATTTGCTGCTCTTCAGTTTATCAATTTGCTGTATTACATCTTCCTGATTTATTGAGATTTGTTTCAATTCCTGTAATACATCACCTTTAAATATCATTTCTGGCATGGGTGGGTTTCCTACATCTTCTTTAGTAAAAATTGAAGCAAAAAATTCATTCAGTCTCTCTGTTCTGGTCTTGTCCTCTTAGTTCACCTTTTACCCCTCCATCATCTAATGGTTCAGCTGACTCCCTCACAGGTGTTTTGCTATGAAAAAGTTTTTATTATGTACTTTTGCTTCCATGGGAAGCTTCTTTTCAAATTTTCTCTTTACCTTCCTAATTAATGCTTTGCGTTTAACTTGCCAGTACTTATGTTTTTTCCTATTTTCGCCATTTGGCTCTTTTTTCCATTTTCTGAATGATACTCTCTTAGCTATAGCAGCTTCTTTGACTCACTTTTAAGCCATGCTGGCTGTCATTTGGCCTTCCTTCCACTCTTTTTTTATTTTATATTTATAAAATATACAAATTATTACAAGGATACATTCACTTGCACAGGAAATCGAGAAATCAGAGAATATACACCAAATACAAAAAGAAAATGCAGAAGAAACATTATTAACCTGATATTCCCACTCTAGCCCACAAAATGAGATCCAAAAAGAATTCAACATTGAACTCTTATAGGAAATATACAGAAACAAATATCAACCATAATCCCAATCAAGACGGAGTAGAACAAGCAACGGACCCACCACTAACAACCCCTTGGGCATTCAAAAAGGAAATTAATTGAGATGGAAAAAAGAAAATATAAGAATTACCTTCCAACTTAACAAGACATTTACAGGGATATTTCAAAAAGAAGAGCCCACCCAATTGTGAAACCCTTGGGCGCCGTATTAGAAATTCTTTCCTGCGTCTTTGGGTTTCCCTAGCTAAATCAGGAAACATGCGAACCAGGCAACCCTTAAAGGAGACATTCCTCTTCTTAAAAAAAATTTCTAGAAGCCATTTCCTATCTGATGCTAAGGCAAAAGTTACTAACCATGTAGCAGGAGAAGCTATATCCATATCCGAGGTCTCTAACATAGAAGTAACATTCAAAACATCTACCACTTGTAAACCCGGTAATTCAACATTAGAGGAAACCTTTTGACCAGTAGGTATATAATATAGCTTAACCAATGGTGGAAACCCCGAGAACCTCTAGCATATAAGTTTTAAACATTTCTTTGGAAGAGATACCAGCCACGTTTGGGAAATTAATCATACATAAATTAGTCAGCCTTGAATGGTTATCCAAAATCTCCAAATGACTCCTCATGCTCCCAAAATCTTTCATCAGTGCCTCAACCTGAGAGTCCAAACGATCAGTTCAGGCTGAAGAATCAGAAATAGTAGATTTAAGAGATTCAGCAGACTCAAGGTTCACAGAACAGTTCTTCTCATTCTGTACCACCTGGGCTTGCAAGCTTTGAACTTGAGGAATAATGGCCTCCCCTAGCTGCTTAATAGCCGACCAAATGGCCTCCAGGGTAAACTGCTCCGGTCTCTGCCACTCAAAGGTAAAGGGCAATGGTTCAACTGCAACAGCTGCCATATCGGGGGCTGGTACTGGAGAGGAAGCTGCTCCCTTTGCTTCAACCGTCAACCATTGCACTCTGAGTGTCTCAGGGGCAGATGGAATTCGCGAGGGCACTTCCCCCACTCGCGGTCACATTCAATGACAGCCCCAGCGAAACAAGGCTCACCACTAGAAGGCTCCTCCGCTTCCTCGCTCTCCGAGCACACCCCTGAACACGCTTGCTTCGGAGGCCTCCGCACTTCCGTGGGCGTTAGGTCACTGCCCAAAAGAGACGCTGAGCTCACTGGCTGCAGCAAACTCTCAGCCGGGCTTCTCACCTCCAGCTGTGGCTGAACTTCCCGATGTAGATAGGAATCCAAAGGACCAACAAAAGGTAAAACAGAGGTAGCTGGAAGGGGGGTCTGGGGAACTGTCCCAAACCAAACTTTCTTCGAACGTGTCATAAGGAAAACACGTCAGGAAAGCCTCTGCAAACCGCCATCTAGAATCCCCACTTCTATGTCCCTTCCACCTTTTTTAAAGCACAGAATACATCTAGTCTGGGTTTCCAAAATAGTATTTTTAAATAATACCCAAACGTGATGTAAACTCTTAACCTTTGCAGTTGCTCCTTTTAGTATTTTCATTACCATTTTCCTCATTTTATTATAGCCTCCTTTTTTGAAAATTGAATGCTAACGCAGTCAATTTCCTTGCTATCCTCTTTCCATTTATTATATCAAATGCAATCATGTTATGATCACTATCGCCAAGTGGCCCCGAAACAGTTACCTCTTGCACTAGATCCTGCGTTTCACTGAGGACTAGATCTAAAATAACGTCCCTGCATTTCAGTTCCTGAACCAGCTGCTCCATGAAGCAGTCATTTACTTAATCTAGAAACTTTATCCTCCTACCATGTCCTGATGTGAAATTAACCCAGTCAATACCAGGGTAATTGAAATCTCCCATTGTTACTGTGTTGTAAACTTTGCCATTTTCCCTAATTTCTGTTAGCAGTTCATCATCTGTATGTTCATTCTGTCCAGAAAGACAGTAGTACACCCCCACTGCCATCCCTTTCCCCTTTTAACATGGAATTTTTATCCATAGAGATTCTACAGTGTTTTTTGTTTCCTGCAAAACTTTTATCCTGTCTGACTTGATGCCCTCTTTAACATAAAGAGCCACTCCTCCACCAAAGTGATCTACCCTGTCCTTGCAATATATAGGCCGATGCAGAAAGCCAGTGCTGAAGTTGTCCTCCATCAACCTTTTGTGCCTATTTGCAGCGCACTGATAGCACGCAACTTCAACGCCGGCATGCAGAAAGGGATTCATATGCAAATGAGGCATGCATTAAACTGTGTGCAAAATGGCAGTGTTAAACTGAGAGAGCACACGTGCAAAGAAATCAGCGCTAGTTTGGCATGCTCTCCCAGAGAAACAGGGGCATCACGTGGCTAATTTGCATATAAGCACCAACAGTATTTTGATGGCGGGGGCTTTCTCCGATACCTGGATCATCTGAGGGGAAACTCCTCTCAGATGATCCAGGCATCGGAGAAAACCCCCAATGCCATCAAAATACTGTTGGGGGCTGTTGCCTCTGACAGAAAGCGAATCCCTGGTGGCTCAGCGGCCCCAAACCTCCCCCAACCCCTTCCACTAAAAATAAACCTGGTGATCCAGTGGCCCCTCACTTCATGCCCACCCAAAAATAACCCTGGTGGCCCAGTGGCCCTGAACCCCCCACCCCCTTCCCGGTTCCTTTAGAAATGAGCAGGAGCACTGCTCACGCGCCCCCGTTCTTGCCCTGCCATCTTGAAAAATGATGGTGCCTAGCCCCGTGTGGTGCATCCTGAGATGCACTGCACTGGGCGGGGTTAGACTGCCATATAAGGCATATTCTACCTTCTATGGCAGTCTGACCTTGTCTGGTACATCCCAGGATGCACTGCATGGGGCCAGGCACTGCCATTTTTGAAGATGAAGGGGCAAGAGCAAGGCTGCATGGGCAGCGCTTCCGCTCATTTCTAAAGGTACCGTGAGGGGGTGGGGGTTCGGAGCCGCTGGGCCACCAGGGTTAATTTTAGTTGGGGGAAATGGGAGATCGGGGCTGCTGAGCCACCAGGGATTTGCTTTCTGACTTCCCTGTTTTACTAGTATCTTTCAAGGATATATTCTTCCGAACCATGCGCTCTTGGTCGACTGTTGGCTTTTCCACATTATTTAGTTTAAAAGCTGCTCTATCTCCTTTTTCAAGGTTAATGCCAGCAGCCTGGTTCCACCCTGGTTAAGGTGGAGCCCATCCTTTTGGAAAAGCCCCTTCCTTCCCCAGAATGTTGCCCAGTTCTTAATAAATTCAAAATTGTCTTTCTTGCACCATTGTCTCATCCACGCATTGAGACTCCAGAGCTCTGCCTGCCTCTCGGGTCCTGTGCATGGACCCAAGAGGCAGGCAGAGATGGTGTTAGGTGAATCCGTGCTAATTGACGCACATGATATGTACCCCCGCACTAACTGCAATGTGCTCACTACAGCCACTCTTTGCCCCTAACCCATCCATTAGGCACCCTAATGCACCATTGGCAGTTATCACATGCTGAATTTCATGCTGTCATACCCCCACGGTAACTGTTACCATGAGCTGGAGCGTGTAGTTAACGCATGCCAAAAAGGCCCCCAAAGACTTTTACCTGCAAGAAGAATGGGTAATTTAGAAATTGTCCATTTACCCTTGTATGTGGCTTCTGGAAATCTTCATTATGTACATAGCTACAAAACAATGTTTAATGTTTAAAAGTATAATGCCCCAATATGTGTTTTATAGGATAGTTCTGGATGGAATGGTGTTGAGATGATCATGACTGAGTCTAATTATCAAAATATTTAGGGAGCGTGAGAGTAGTTAATTGGGGGGGGGGGAAGACGCAAGTCTGAAGGTTCACTGGCCCTGAACTTTAATTCCCTCTGTAGCATCCTCAGCCCTGACTAATCAAACCCTGCACCCTAAGCCTCTCAGTGCCAGGGCTGGGGGGAAATGTCAAAACTGCATGGAGAATTAATGGTTTTATGAATGACTTATCCACACCATATGTCTTATATTCTATTTTTATTTCTTTGGTTTTAATTTGTTCTTTATGTGGCTTACAGCTGGGCACTTAGAACACATTCCTGTTTTTTCTGCAGCATTAGACTATTGAAAATACAACTACACATGCGATAGGCTCCCATGAGAACTAGCCGGGCAAGTTTCCCCCTAAATAAATGTGAAAGATAGTACAGTTAGCACAGGCTTAGAAAACAAACAGCTGCAACACTCACACTAATGCACGTTTTAGAAATGCCAGTCCCGTGGCAAGTTTTATCTGGATCAGTATTGCTGCTGTCTCCTGCCCCTCCTCCTCCACCCGGGGTACTCTGAATCTCTGCACACTGAAGAGCAATCCATAAATGGCAATCAAATGTCAACAACTAACGAGGATTGCGTGATCACAATTTTTAATGTAGGATTTGCAGGAAATTACAGAGGAAGCTAAGTGTTCACCTTAGGGCATGGGGGAGATGATGTTCCCAGCCTATGTGCATGTCTTTGAGGGTCTGCAGACTGCAACACAGTCCTGGTTCTCTCATAATTCCCAGACAAAGGCATCCTGATCTTTGGTTGCTTGCTGGTTGGTTTTAGGAAACCACGTACAAGATCTGCCTCTTTGCATAGTGTGGAAGTAATTTCTATAAAAGCTGATTTATGGACACTTTATAACATTTATAAAACCACTAAGACATGCAAATGAATGCATATTGTATGACATTAATCTTTTTGAGTAATGCTCATATTTCAAATATTTTCCTCACTTACATAAAACTTTACGTTTTGTTTCATAACACACATTTTTTACATTTAAGTTGTTTGGTAATTGCATGCCTTCTATAGAAGTATAATGAGCTCCCACTCTCATTTCTTCCCTCTCTGCCCCTCCCCCACCACATATCTTAGAAAATAATTATAGTCAATGAAATTAAAATGAAGTATCTACTGCTCAGCCTGTAGAAGGACCATGTGTTTGGCTGGGTATGGTTCTGATCCTGGATATGAATGCCTGGAATCTTCAGACAGTGTCCTGTGAGTAGTGATGGAAAAATAAAAATGTACAAACCTGTTGATGTTTTAATGTTTACTGTTAACCGTTCATGTTAATGCCAAATTGATTTGTTAATGCCAATTTGATGTAAATTTGCTCCATGTAACCTGTTCTATGTAAACAAGTTTATTGTTCATGTTATATGTAAACCGCACTGATCTGAAAAAGCGCGGTATATAAAAACAAACAAACAAATAAATAAACACTAATAATTTGTAGAGCTGCCTGTGTTTGTGTATGAGGGCTGAGCATGTGTTAGGGAAATGGCCCTTTTCAACTGACCCTCTGTACTGGTAAAAGAACTACAGTTAGGCAGAAAGAGCAAAGCTGGCATTGCTTGCAAAGTAAGAAGACCTCCTTTAAGCTCATTGGCACATCCATTTGGTTGATCCTTTGCTGCCTATTTGCCCATTTGTACCTGTCTTCTGTGCCATCAAAGGCCTTACTTGAAGGGTCCTCCTGCAGCGCTGAGACCTTACTGTAGTCTAGTTTCCAGCTGGGGCACATCTTAATGAATGTGAATAATACTGGATGGCGGGACTAAGGGCAAACTTGTGTCATCAGGCAGTGGTGATCAGATAAATCTGTAAAGGCAGAATATAAGTATGTTATTAAATTAAACTAAGTGAAGATAGCTGACTAACTCACAGCTGAAATTTCAACCTCAGCTGGTTGGTGGTTGAAAATTTCTCTAAGGTTAGTCAACTGAAAAATAGCTGGTTCTTTTGCTGTCGAGGGGATTCCTAAAATCTACCCCATTGTGCCATAGTGACTTGGAGATGCTCTACCAGAAGGTCAGTTCATCCTTCCAGAAAGATTGCAGCCTGTGCCTCTGAAAGATCAGTATTCACCTGTCTTCTGAAGTTTTTCTAATACACAAATCTTAATGAACTCATTATTTCTTAGCACTGCAGACCTAAAGTCAAACACTGAACCCAATGTGCACTGTAACTTCTTTATTCCCCTCAATCATGGGAGTTTCACCTTCCTGATATCAATGTCTCTGTAGGTTTCGATGGCATCACCTTCATTTTCATCTAAAGTAGTTCATTCCAACTATGACATTCCATCTTTATCTGAACCTTCCCACTGAAATCCCCCGGATTAGTGACTCACTCAGTAGGATGGAAGATCGATAAATAATATTAAGTGCTAAAAATAGTTCAGTACAATAAATATGCAGTTTCTGTATTTTGTAACAGGAAAAACAGAGTCCCATCCTTTGGTCCCAGAATTCTTATAAATTTCCAACAGACCACTTGCTGTTGCTTAAGAATAATACAGTTGTTTTGTATCCATAGCAACAGAAATCTGTTAATGGATGGGGGAGAAGCCTTATGCTGCCTTGACAACTGTTAAAAGACAAACTGCATGAAAGAGCGAAAAAAAAAATAAGCAGAGCATTGTTGCAAACCAGTCACTAAAAGAAATTAAAATATAATCCTATCCTGTATTCAGGGCTGGTGCAAAAATTTGAAGCACACTTCTGTTCCCTCCCCCATCTCCACTGCCGCTGCCGCCGCCCTCTCCGGGACCAGCAAAGACAGAAATTACTTGAAACTGCACCACAGCGCTTACCAAAACCTCCGGCACTGCCGTGCTGTTCCTGCTTTCACCCCCCTCCAATGCAAACTTCCTTTTGCATGCTGGCAGAAGTAGCTGGACGATTGGCTTGTGCCTCTATGCAAATAGGAAGTCTGCATTGGAGGGGGCCAAAGCAGAAACAGCACTGCAGTTCCGGGGGTAAGCGCTTCGGTGCTGGTCTTGGAGAGGGGTGGCACAGTGGCAATGGACCACTATTGTACCATTGGCACCCTAGGCGACTGCCTAGTTCTCCTGATGGAACCAATGGTCCTGACTGTATTGCATGACGTGAGAGATGCTGCTAAGCTTGTATGGAACTAAGCCACAAGATAACATCAAAACTAGTGTGCAGCAACAATAGACCTTCTAGAACCTGCTGCTGTAATGTCCTAAAAGGTATCATTTATTTTTTTATGTAGCACATCTTCTAGACCACCTTTCCAACTGAATTTATCAGAGCGGTTTACGACTGGATGAGAATATTGGGTCTGATATTCAGCAGTGGTGACTAGCCATTGTGAAGCAGTTTGCCACCGCTGCTGAACTTAAAACCTGGACATTCAACGCCAGTGTCATAACCAACCACTGGCATTAAATATTCAGGTCAGCCAGATAGCGGCAAAACTAACCGCTGCCCGGTAGCTTCTGCAGCAAACGTTAGGCCACACTTTAAGGTACTTAACCTTTGCTGCTGAAGGATAACTGAGTACCGCTGCTGCCCGGGTATTGCTGGGTACCGTCTCCACTCCACAACTGGAACACACCGAAGCTACCCAGCTAGCACTGGGGCATTCAGAGGTGGCACCAGCGATATTCAGCAGCACCAGTCCGAATATCCCAGTCACAATGATTAATTGCATTGAATATAGAGTACAATATTAGGTATAGCATATAATAAAACAATAAAAGGGGGATTTTAGAAAGGGCGTCCAAGTGCAATCTAGGACATCTAAGCTAGAACATCTGAGACAAAAGCAGGCATGTTCAGGTGCAGACATGATTTCACAAACATGAACAAGCCCGATATGGACGCTTGCAGGGGCATCTACATAGACTAAACTTGGGGGCATTTAGACTGCTTTCCTTGTATAGACTTACATCAGATATCTGTGTGTGTGGCAGATAGAGAGTTAAAACTAACAAACTAGATTTTTTTTTACTCCTGCTGCATTGGTTTGTGAAACCCTATTTCCAGGGAGGAGCTGATTTGGAGCATTGCACACCTGGCCTGACACTGCTCTGAGCCAGTTTTACAGAAGCTGAGAAGCACCCATTCAGCTAAGGACAAACCTTTCTATCTTCTCTGCTGGCTTAAAACTATAAATTCTAACTGTTGATTTTTGGAGGACTTACTATTATAGCATTTAACTGTGGTTTAGACTAAACTTGGGGGCATTTAGACTGCTTTCCTTGTATAGACTTACATCAGATATCGGTGTGTGCCCACGGCTCAGGAACAGCCTACTCGCCAGAGACACTTAAGTTCCCGCCCACCCTACCCCTCACCCCACCCACCCCAGGGCTACATTGACTTTATAGTGGTCACATACGTGCCATCTATTCTTTCTTACTTGGGTTAAAGTCCACATCTTCTTCATTCTTTCTTCTTCTTCTTCCTCTTCTGGGACTGCTTAATCAACATGTCTTATTCAGTGCAATAACTGTGGTACTTTCATTCCAAGACAAATCATTTGGAGCCTAAGAGCTTGTCCTATGTGCCTCAGGTCAGCTGCCATGCATGACGAATTAACTCTACTAAGGAAAGACCTAGCTGCCTTGCATAAAGAAGTGAGTCTACTGAGGGAGGAAATGGCTGTAATGAAACACATCTCTTCTAGGATACAAACTGAACAAAGTCCACCACCGTTCCCACAAAGAATCAAACACCCCAGGAACAAATGGATCACAGTGGGTTCTGGAAGATTGTGACCTGTAACGCAGAGACATCCTATACATCAAGATATATCCCTGCATAATGCCTTCTCTGCCTTGGCTAATGAGGATGCTCAATCCAAAGAAACTGAAGGGCTCTTAAATAAGTCAGACAATGCCCAATCTCCTGCTAAAGCATCAAATATGAAGAAAACATCACCAAACAGAAAACTACTACTACTTGGAGACTCCATCATCAGAGGCACCAACTTGGTAACACAGTTCAAAGGAGAGAAGATAGTCATGTGTCTACCAGGCTCGACAGCCAGCAGGAATACAAACCAAGTTGTTGAAGTACTTAGCGCAAAAAGTGAACACTCCAAACTTGATGTTGTTATCCACTTGGGCACAAATGACCTGGCTAGAAACAGTGCCTCTACAGTCCAAAAGGACTTCCAATCTCTGGGAAAGAAATTCAAGCCCATTGTTAACACTGTTGCATTCTCAGAGGTTCTGCCTGTGCTTGGTAAGGGGACAAAAAGGCTGCATCGCATTAACAGCTTTAATACATGGCTCCAGACCTGGTGCAAACAAGAAGGATTCAGATTTATTAGCGACTGAGGAAACAGATGGACCAACAAGAGACTATACTATGCTGATGGACTACATCTCTCTGTCGCAGGGAAAAGAATCTTAAGTGAAAAATTCAGGCAGTATGTGGATATGCGTTTAAACTAGGAAAAGGGGGTGACGGATGTGGAAGGTCAAGACCTGCATGCCACCCCCGGCAAAAGCAGAATAAAATCAGAAACAGACACACTTTTAAACCACACATCAAAAACAAGTGGGAAGATGTGGGCAGAACAAAATCAATGCAAAATACACACAAGCCAGGTAAATGCTGGAAAGCTATGAGTACAAATGCTCGAAGCTTAGCCAACAAAGGTTCCGGACCTGGAAGCCCTAATGGTGGAAATGGATTTGGACATTGTGGCAATTACAGAAACGTGGTTTAATGAATCGCATGATTGGGATATAGCCATAGCTGGCTATAATCTATTCAGAAGAGACAGAGAAAATGGAAAAGGAGGAGGAGTAGCCTTGTATGTCAAAAGCAATATTAAAGCTACTGAAATGCAGGGGACATGGGGAAAAGAAGAAGAGCTCTGGATTGCGTTGGAAAGAGGAGATGGCACTGTCATCCATACTGCTGTAGTCTACAGACTTCTAACTCAAATTGAAGAGATAGATAACGAATTGATTATAGATATTGCCAAGATAGCCATAAAGGGGGAAGCGATCTTATTGGGCGACTTTAATCTACCTGATGTGGATTGGATTACTCCTTCTGCACATCTGGAAAGAAGCAAAAAAATTGTAGATGATCTCCAAGATGCATCACTTAGACAAATGGTCATGGAACCAACCAGGGAAAGCTCAATGCTGGATTTAGTGCTCACCAACGGTGATAGCATGTCGAATGTCTGTGTGAGTGCCCCTGTGAGCAACAGCGATCATCACACTGTGTGGTTTGAGATAAAAGCCAAGGTACAGGCCAAACACAGCAAGCTCAAAGTCCTAAACTTCAAAAACACTGACTTCAAAAAAATGGCCGAGTACCTAAGGGAGGAGATGACAGGGTGGAAGGAGATAAAGGAAGTGGAATTGCAATGGGCTAAACTAAAGGTGGCAATAAAAGGGGCAACAGATAAATATGTAAGAAAAGTAAACAAAAACAAGAGGAGAAGAAAACCTATTTGGTTTTCCAAAGAAGTGGCTGCTCAAATAAAAGCAAAAAACACAGCTTTCGCAAAATTCAAAAGCTTACAAACAGAGGAACACAGAAATGAATACAGGATCAAACTCAAAGAGACAAAGAGAGAAATAAGGATAGCAAAATCAAAGGCAGAGGAAAAGATGGCTAAAGATGTTAAGGGTGGCGACAAAACTTTCTTCAGGTATATTCGGGAAAGGAAGAAGATCAGAGTTGGAATTGCAGGACTCAGAAGTGCTGAGAAAGGACTCGTGGAAAGTGACATAGAAAAAGCGAAATTGCTAAACAAATACCTCTGCTCTGTTTTTACTAAAGAAAATCCTGGAGATGGACCAGCTGTGACTCCCAAATATAAAAATGGGTATGAAGTAGATACCACACCATTCACAGAAGATGAGGTGTTGGAACAACTTGCTAAACTGAAAGTGGACAAAGCCATGGGACCGGATGGGATACATCCCAGGATACTGAAAGAGCTCAGAGAGGTTCTTGCAGGGCCGTTAAAGGATGTATTCAACAGATCCTTGGAAACAGGAGAGGTTACTCAGGACTGGAGAATGTCTGATGTTGTACCTCTACACAAAAGTGGTGACAGGGAAGAAGTGTCAAACTACAGACCCATGAGCCTTACCTCGGTGGCGGGAACAGTAATGGAGGCGCTCCTGAAAGAGCAAATAGTGAACTTTCTCGAAACCAACAGGTTGCAAGATCCGAGGCAACATGGTTTTACTGAAGGACGGTCTTGCCAAACAAATCTGATTGAGTTCTTGACTGGATGACCAAGGAACTAGATCAGGGGCATGCGATGGATGTCTTCTACCTGGATTTCAGCAAAGCCTTTGATACTGTTCCTCATAGGAGGCTTGTCAACAAACTCAGTAGCTTGGGGATGGGTCCCAAGATGGTGAACTGGATTAGAAATTGGTTGACTGACAGACGACAGAAGGTGATGGATGAAAGGAAGGTGATTAGCGGGGTGCCCCAGGGTTTGGTCCTGGGCCCGGCACTGTTCAATGTATTTGTGAGGGATATTGCTGTAGGACTGAATGGAAAAGTCTGTCTTTTTGCAGATGACACAAAAATTTGCAACAGAGTGGACTCCACCGAGGGAGTGGATAACATGAGGAAAAATCTACAAAAGCTGGAAGAATGGTCTAATGCCTGGCAATTACGATTTAATGCAAAAACGTGCAGTGTCATGCACTTAGGTAGCAGAAGTCCAAGGGAAATATACGCAATGGGGGCGAGAGGATGGTGTACATGGTTCAGGAGAAAGACCTTGGTGTGATTATCTCTGATGATCTCAAGGTGGCAAAACAGTGCGACAAGGCGGTGGCAAAAGCCAGGAGGATGTTGGGCTGCATACAAAGAGGGATTACCAGCAGAAAGGAAGAGGTACTTATGCCACTGTACAGGTCGCTGGTGAGACCTCACTTGGAATACTGTGTTCAGTTTTGGAGACCATATCTCGCAAAAGATGTAAAAAGACTGGAAACTGTTCAGAGGAAGGTGACCAAAATGATTTGGAGCCTGTGTAAGAAACCCTATGAGAAGAGACTTGAAGACCTAAATATGTACACTTTGGAGGAGAGGAGGGATAGGGGAGATATGATTCAGACATTTAAATACTTAAAGAGGAACGATGAACAAACAAACCTCTTCCAAAGACAGGGAAGCTGCAAAACTAGAGGGCATAACATGAAGCTGTAAGGTGGAAAATTGAAAGGCAATGTCAGGAAATATTTTTTCACTGAAAGGGTGGTGGATGCTTGGAATGCTCTCCCGATGGAAGTGGTGGGGGCAAACACGGTGACGGAATTCAAAACAGCATGGGACAAGCACAGCAGATCCCTTTATAGCAACAGGATAAAAACAAAATAAACTGAACCATCTAACTCGTATATTTGCTGGGCCGACTGGATGGACCATGCTGGTCTTTATCTGCCATCATTTACTATGTTACTATGTTACATCCCCAGAACAGTATTTCAGAATCTGGACATCTAGGAATAATCTAATCATTAGAGTAGTGGACTAGGGACAGGGAGAACAGGGTTCAAATCCCATTGCTGCTATTGTTGACATGGTCCTGAGTACTGGGGATGATGGAGCGCTTTCTTCTCTACACCCTCTGCATGTTTTTCAGCCAAAATGTACACTTTTCAGATGCCTATTTGTGCCTGGAGCAGGTTTAGACTTAGATGCCACTCCAGACATCCAGGACATTTCTGAGATCCGGCAGGGATGTCCAAGTTCCTGGGAATTCCCCAGCCACACATCCATTATGCCCCCGTTCAGACTTGGGCATCCTCACCCTGGGGATGTCCACAGACCTGGTTTGTAAAATGGCTCCGGAGACATCTCTGTGCTTTGAGTGTTTCTATGCCCATTTTTGGACATTCAAATCACAAATAGGGCTTCAAAATAACTCCCTAAGTCACTGCAATGTCAACACTTAGGGCCTTTGCATGGTTAACATTTAACTCTGTAAATGCCTGCTAACCAGATATTCGACACGGGTAGTGTGTCGAATATCCACAACTAAGGCCCCTATGCACCCCAATGTTAGCCAGTTAGCACCGGGGCATGCCCGGGCTGGAGCGGAGGTGGGGACCGACGCTAACTGTGCAGCACCAATATTGGAAGCTGCACGGTTAGAGCTTGGCGAGGAAAACTCTTGCCTATCTTATAGGTGCCAAGGCTAACTGTGCATCATTCAATATTGATGCTGCACAGTTAGCCTTGGCAGCTTCCGGGCAGTGCGGCCAGACCCAGATATTCACTTCTGTTGGCGCAGAATTGAATATCCAGGGTTTGGGCGTGGGCGGGCAGGACTAAGCAGCTACGGTGTTTAGCCATGCCCAGTTGAATATCGGGCCCTTAGTGCCTGGATTTAAGGCCTGTGATTACAGAGTTCCTGACATCTAAGGTGACTGTAATATTGTCAAATATGTCACCTCTTCAGCTCACTGCAGCTTAGCTGGGACCTGTCTATTCCCTCCTTCCTCTTGTATCTACTATATATTGTACCAATTGTATTAACCCGCAATGTTTATTCACAAATGGATGATGAAATGCTCAAAGAAATCAGGGAAGCTAACAAACGTTAAAGAACAGTAATAATAATAGGTGATTTCAATTACCTCGGTATTGACTAGGTCAGTGTCATGGCAGGACATGCTAGGGAGATAACATTTCTAGATGAAATAAATGACTGTTTCTTGGAGTAGCTGGATCATGAACTGACCAGAGGGCAAGCCATTTTGGGCTTAGTCCTTAGTGGAACACCAGATCTGGTGCGAGAGATAAGGGTGTTGGGGCTACTTGGCAAAAGTGATCATAGCATGATCGCTTTTGATTTAATTAATGGAGGAGGGATGGTAAGGAAATCCACAGTACTACCTTTTAACTTTCGAAAGGGAGACTCTGATAAAATGAGGAAAATAATTAAGGAAAAACTAAAATGAGCAGTTGCAAAGGTTAAAGACTTACACCAAGCTTGGGTGTTGTTTAAAAATACTATCTTGGAAGCCCAGACTAGCTGTATTCCAAGAAAAGTGGTAGGAAGTCCCAAAAATTGCCAGCATGGTTTAAAGGTGAGGTCAGAGAGGCTGTTGTTGCCAAAAAAAGCATCTTTCAGGAAATGGAAAAAAGAGCCAAATGATGAAAACTGGAAACAGCATAAGCACTGGCAAGTTAAATGCAAGGCATTGATAAGGCAGGCAGAGAATTTGAGAAGAAACTTGCTGTGGAAGCAAAAATGCATAATAAAGACTTTTTCAAGTACATTTGTAGCAAAAAGCCTGTGAGAGTCAGTTGGACCATTAGATGATAGAGCGGTAAAAGGGGCACTAAGGGAGGACAAGGCTACAGGAGAGAGATTAAATAAATTCTTTGCTTTGGTCTTTGCTGAAGAAGATGTAGGGAAGTTACACATTTATTTATTTATTTAGCTGTATTTATATCCCGCTTTTTCACCGGGTCAAAGCGGTCAATTGGGAGATACATTTAACACGAGGGGATATGACACACATACGCTAATACTTACAGGGAACATGGGCAATGGAGGGTTAAGTGGCTTGCCCAAGACCACAAGGAGTGCCTATAGGACTAGAAATCCCAGTCCCTCTGGCCTGAGATTGCTGTCCCCAGGTGGGATGAACCCCCGGCCCTCTGGCCTGAAGTACCTTGTCCTAACCACTGGGCCACTCCTCCCACAGGGAAGTTACACATACCTGAAATGGTATTTAAAGGTGATGTATGAGAAGAATTGAAAGCAATCTCAAACAACTAGGAAGATATATTATAAATATTAGATAAACTGAAGAGTAGCAAATTACCTGGACTGGATGGTATACATCTGAGGATGTTGAAAGAACTGAAATATGAGATTGCAGACTATTAGTAATCTGTGAACTATCATTAAAATCATCTGTAGTACCTGATGATTGAAGAATGGCCATTGTAATGCCATTTTTTTAAAAAGGGTTCCAGGGCTAATCCAGGAAACTACAGACTAGTGAGCCTGATGGCAAACTGGTAGAAACCATTATAAAGCATAAAGTTACTGAACATGTAGATAGTCATGGTTTAATGGGAGAAAGCCAACATGGATTTAGCCAAGGAAGGTCTTGTCTTATTAATCTGTTATGTTTTTTGAAGGTGTGAATAAACAGGTAGACAAAGGTGAGCCAGTTGATATAGCGTATCTGGATATTCAGAAAGCCTTTGACAAGGTCCCTCATGCAAAATTCTTTTTCATTTCATGGAAGAACATCAACAGAATGACGAGGCCACAACTTAACAGCACTTCTGTATAAAGGTTAAATATGGATGGCTGCTCAAATAAATAGGACTGGAAGTAAGACTAGGCCACCCACAGTTTTCATTCTGCATTCTATTTCAGTATCTGTGTCATGGGTTGGCATCTTTTTTGGGTTGGATGCCCAAAACACGGCTGCTTCTCCCTAGGGGAGCTCCCTGTCAAGTATGAGTCACCAGGGGGACATCCGTGAGGAGGACTCGAGACAACATCCTCTGAAGACAGCCAGCAGCACTAAAGAGGGAGGAGAAACAGTTGCAATAGCGGCAATCCCTCAAAGAGAACCAGTCACGCCTGGCCTCAAACCCCTTCCCCCCACCCCCCAGCACTCCTGCTTTCTTCAGCATACCAGTACTAGAAGCTGTTTCTAAACTAGCATATCAATGAGTTTTGAAACTGCGCATGGTGTTAACATTTCGGAGAAAATGGCACACTGGTTGGGAAGGTTTTGCATGTCATGGTGTAGCACATGCACCTCTGTCTTGGAGGTGGACATCATTTATGCAGTTTGTCCCATAATCCAAGCTTGGTTACATCAAGTTGGTTGGTTGGTTAGTAGGATATTTGGATTTAAATGCAAACCCTCATTGTTGTTCCAAGATGGAAGAGACTACGGTAATTGCAGAGAGAAAGGATATATCTTTAACGGGACCCTTCCATACTCAAGAAAGAGATGGACAGGGAACTTGTACGGTAGTGTCCCGATGTTTACTTCATAATGCTTAATGCAGCCTGAGACTGGGACAAGCAGGGGAACTTTATCATTCTATGGATAATATAACCTTTGCTGTATCACATAGTCTTTCCTTCATGATCTCAACAACCTGAGAACTTAACTAACTTCTTATATTGCTTGGCACTAAAGGTCTTCTTCTGTGTTTCCATAGCACTTTGGAATTATGCCAACCATCTTGGCATTTTGTAATGAGAGATCACACAGTTGTTGCTGTCTGCAGTTGGTTAATCCCACACATTGCACTAGCGGTTGCCAGGAAACTTGTTTTGAGCTTTTCACTAGTTTCTCCATATTTTTACCGAGAATAACTCTGAAAATTGTTTTCCATAAATTCTTCATCTGTTTCATGCACTATATAGAAACATTTCTTACCTCAGATGTCTTCTGTTGTGTCTGATACGACATTGAACTTTAATTGTGGTAATTAGTGCTATGATGTTTTTCAGTAAGCCGTTTATACCTCATTTTGTCCACATTTATTGAATATGGATTATGCTGCATTAATGGTAAACTTCATGGCTACTTCTGCTTTAGGAAAATAAGTTGAGGAAGAGGAGAATGAAATGACTAGGGTGTGTCTAGCATGTGGTATCCAGTTGTATTGAGTCACCTCATGGAAACAAATGACCATACCACATAGAGCGTAATCACTTATTTGCTCTCTTCAGAACCAACATGTCAGTGATTCAATTTGTGGCCCAGATTTTCAAGGACACTGTTCATAGAAGAGTTTGCAAAAAATGTGTTGGGTTACAGTTTGATGACTTGACGCAACCCTGGAGACTGATGTTTTTCTAAGATTGGCTCCCATTCTGCAGTGCAGTTCATGTAAAAACCAGTATGCACCAGAAAAAAACAAGGAATGTGAAAAAAAAAACCAACCGCTGATTATACATGGTTAGTTTTATCTTTCAAGTTTAAAAAGACAGTTCTAACTACATAAGATCCAGTTGGGGAGAAGGAAGGGGGTTGTCTGGACTAGGTCACTGATTAAAAGTTCTGATCTGTTGGAAAAGTAATAGGTAGATGGCCTATATGCATCAATGCAAACTTCCAAAAAGACACGCTTTAGTGGAAGAGTTCAAATACAAACACGCAGAACAAGTAGGGTTATACTGAAGCTTCCTGCTCAGTTCTAAGCACTGTAAATGGCAGTTGAATTGAAAAGTGAAAGTGTTGCTGTCAAGTCAGTGCTGAATCCTGGTGATCCAGTCCCAGGGTTTTCTTTTGGCAAGGTATGACCAGAAGTAGATTGCTAGGCCTTTACATTTCAACAATTATAACACTTCAAGCAAGAAAACAGGCTGCACTTACCTCATATGTCTGTGTGTGAATCCCTGGATAGCTAAAGCAGAGGTATGACCCTACTTAAATTGTGGTAGAGGCCTAATATGTTATTGAATTTTTTATAACCGCCTATCGCCTCGTTCTAGGTGAGGAATAGTATAAACATTAGATAACAAATACCTGCAGATATTGCTTTACCAACACTTCACCACTAGTTAATGTTACTCAAAAAGCTATTTAAATAAGAACTGCCCAGTGTGCAGCAGCGGCCAAGAGGGCCAATAGAATGCTAGGAATCGTAAGGAAAGGAATGGAGAATAAAACAAAGGATGACATCATAATGCCTCTGTGTCGTTCCATGGTGCGACCACATTTTGAATATTGTGTGCAGTTCTGGTTGCCATACCTAAAAAGGGTTATGATAAAATTAGAAAAGGCACAGAGAAAAGCCACCAAAATGGTAAAGGGGATGGAAGGATGCTCCTATGGGGCAAGGCTTAAAGTGTTAGGGCTTTTCAGCTTGGAGACGGCTGAGGGGAGATATGATGGAGGTCTATGGATTGGTGAATGGAGTGGAATGGGTAGGTGTGGATCGGTTGTTTGCAGCACTGGGGAGTGGAAGACAAGGGGACATGAAGTGATGTTGCAACATGGCCCATTTGGGACTGATGAGGGAGGATATTTTTTCACTCAAAACATGGTCAGGCTCTGGAGTTCATTGCCGGATGATGTAGTAAGGGCTGCTGGTGTGGCTGAGTTTGAAGGGGGTTTGGACAAGTTCCTGGAGAAAAAGTCTATAAACCATTATTAAAGAGGACCCGAGAAATCCACTGCTTGTCCCGGGACCAGCATTGTGGAACCTATGTGCCTTTTGGGAACCTGCCAGGTACCTGTGATCTGGATTGGCCACTGTTGGAAACAGGATACTGGTCTTGATGGACCTTGGTCTGACCTAGTGTGGCATTTCTTATATTTTTATGTTCTTATGTTTTGTTTGCCCCTTTCACAAAATGTTTGCGGGAGCTGCAAGATCACAAATGAAGTAGGGTCTTACTGATTAGCTGTTTCCCATATTGGTCCAGCAATCAGCCAGTTCCCACAATTCCATCTGTCTTTTGCATTACTCATCTGTGACTATGGGAAGTTCAACCCACTATTTAGGAACGGCACCAGCCATGACTTTGAATTGTGTTTACATCTGTCTATTTCATGGCTAAGTGTAAAAGAAATTGAATTTATGGTGGTTTGATAGGAAGAAAAATCAAAATGTGATTTTAAAAGTTAGTATATAATAGGAGGAGTGGAGGAATAGCCTAGTGGTTACAGCACTGGCTTGGTAACCAAGAAACCAGCATTCAGTTCCCACTGGCACTCCATGTGGCCTTGGGCAAGTCACTTAACCCTCCATTGCCTCAGAAAAAAAGGCCTGGCAATCTACTTCCGGTCACACTGCCAAGAGAATCTAGGAGCTGCTGAGTCACCAGCATTCAGCATTGACTCAAAGGCCCACATTGCATTGCATGTAATAGGAAGTTCACTTGTTCATAACCTCATTAAAGCTGTGAGGAGTAGCCTAGTGGTTAGATCCACAGGCCGAGAACGAAGGAAGCTAGGGTTCAGACATCACTGGCGCTCTTCATGGGCAAATCACTTCACCCTTCATTGCCTTAAATTCAAAACTTAGGGGTCAATATTCAGCAGCACTAGCATGTAATACTGCATATGCACATATTATAAGTCACCAACTGGTTTTATATTTTTAGTTGCAGCCTGCTGTTCAGTAGGCCCTTTAACTAACATGCATTGTGCGGTTAGCACCCATTTAATGTGTAGTAACAATGAGCACAGGGGCCGTAGTAACCGTTACTTTGCGGGTATGACAGCTACTGTGTGTTAATTGCCCATCGCACGATGGGGTGGGGACTGGCTGGGTTGGGGTTGAGTATGGTTGTGAAAACACATTGCAGTTAGTGTAGGGGGACATATCGTGCACTCATTTCAATGTTGCAATTAGCATGGGTGCACTCAATGATTCCTCTGTGGGTGGCATTAACTGTGCTTGCATTAATTGCAAATGCCGCTGCCATGCATTACGGTACAGTTCTGTGTGCTAACTCCGAGGGACATGCTGGGTGCAACCCAACAACGCACAACTGTTGCACTTAAAATGTGTTATGTTTTGCTTTCCGTGCACAGTAAGTGCAGACCTTTGCCTGCACTTTAATAAAAGATTTCCTAAATGTCTAACGTATCTCAATAATGGTTCACTATTGCTGCAATCTAGGTCATTTTCTCCAGGAACAAGCAGGAAGTTCAGTCCTTACATATGAGTGACATTGGTGCCGATGGAGCTCACGTGGAAGCATCTCCCCAGCTTTCAAAGAAAGCCTTTGGGAGATGCACCATGCATGCGTGGATCCACTTCCCGCCCCAGGGTGCCATCTTGCCCTCAGTCTCCTTTTTTTCCATGGAGTCCTTTGGAAATTGTAATTTTTTCCTCTGAAAATGTTTGATTTTTTTTATAGTTAAATTCTGTCGGGTTTGCATACCGTTTCTTTTCCGCCCCCAAGCCAGCTCCCCTCAGCGTCACTTCTTGGATTTGTCTATCCATTTTTCACTTTTTTCATTGAGGTCCACCTTGACCGCCATTCATGCCCTTTTTCAGCTTAAGGCCTCAGACTCCTGCCAGGGGGCAGGTACCAACCTTTTTCTGATGGCCTCAAGTAGCTTCAAAAAGTGTGACCTGTGTGGCAAAGTCATGTCACTTACTGACCCACAGGACTGCTGCCTCCAATGCCTTGGCTTGGAGCACAGTGACTCTGACTGCGAGCTCTGCAGAACAATGACCCCAAAGATGTAAAAAGAGTCGCCATCGGTAGTAGGAAAAATTTTTTCACAAGTCCGACTCTGTCCCGGAGTCTCCAGTAACACCACGCTGCAGGGCCCCCTCCAATACCTTGGTGCTCCACGAAGCCAGAGCCTCCTCGGAGTTCCGTGGCTGTGGTTCCTCCGAGTGGAAATCCCAGGAGGTGGAGCATAAGAAGAACGCCTTGGAGGACGGATCCAGGAAGAAGGTGAAATCCCACCCCTGGTCCTGCAGACCCACGCGTGAGTCCGAGGAGTTGGGGCAGGAGCGGCCCTCCAAGTTGCCGTGCAAGTTGCCGTGCAAGGAGTCATTGGCTCCTGCCGACCAACCTCGGGCCTCTGAGGCCATCCTCATTGAGGACTCCTCCTCAACAGTACTGATACTGGGCCCAAAGTCCTCAGTACCCGTGTTGAAGGCTGCGGAGCCAACTGGCATGGAGGCCAGAATGGCAGCCCTAGAGAGCAGTATATCTGCCCTAGTGGCTATGCAGCAGGCATTTATGTCTAGCTCACCTGGTTCATCTGCCCCAATGATGGGACCCTTGACATTGAGGACTTCCCCAGATGTTGAGCCAGTCCTCTAGTGCCACCGGCCTCGAGAGAGCCTCCAGCACCGATCGAGGTCCTAGATTGATGATCCTCCGGTGGTCCTACACCACACAAAGGATCCTTGACCAAGGTGATTGTGCAACATCGGACTCATACTCCGACTTTGAGTCTGAATGGGAGACCAAGGACAAAGAGTCCCCTGACATGAGGCGACACCATGATGTGCCCTCAGACCCATCTTCCCCGGCAATTCGATGCCGCTCCCCACCCGCGGACATTGCATTCCTCAGTTTTGTGAAGGATATGGCTAAGGCTGTCATGATCGAGACTGAGGATGAGGAGGACCTGTGAATCGAGGAATTGGAGATACTCCAGTACGAGGCACACCCCCCCCAAAGGAAACCCTTACAGTTCCAGTGCCCCCGATCCTTGACTGCCTCCTCCTCCGGATGTGGGAAACACCAGCATCGGTACCAACTGTCAGCAGGCGCCTCAATGCCATGTAACGGGTACGCTGGAGTCCTGGTTTCCAAACGGTCCCAGCTCCCCCACAACTCAATGGTCTTGGAGTTGGCCATGTGCTGGCTTAAGAACCAGAAAACACACTCCTCGATACCATCTGGCAGAGAGGCCAGAACTCTCGACACCCTCGGCTCGAAGGCTTTTCAGGGCTCGATGCTAGCATGCTGGATCCACGCACACCAGCTCTACATCAGTATGTACCTGAAGGAACTGTCAAAGGAGCTTGGGGGATTCTCGGCAGGCCTCAACAGAGAACCCTTATAGAGATTCAAGACCCTAACCTCGGCAGTTAAGGAATGTTCAAAGTTCCTGTTCTGAGCAGCCTATCATGGCTGAGTCAAAGGCTCAGGTGGCTGCTGCACGCATCGGTGCACGATGCCAAGCATGGCTGCAGTTGTCTGACCTGGAACAATGAGTACAGGACAAACTGATCGACATCTCCTGCATAGGTGAGAACCTGTTTGGGAAGCCCATGGTAGACAAAGTAGCGGAGATAGAGACCGAGTATGTCACGAAAACCAGGCTCTCGAAAAAGACCTCGGTGCAACCTTGAAAGAAACCCCCAGGGAAAAAGCCCTTCTTCCTGAGGAAGAAAGGGGATTCAGTACTACTCCACACTTCCAAGCTTTCTCGGGCCCTCAACAGGCCTAGCAACAAAAAGGCCAAGGTCATGGTCCCAGAAAGCAAAAAGCCCCAGGCACCAGCTCAGGCCCAGCCCGGAGAAGCTTTTGACTAATTGGGCACGACCCCTACACTCCCAGAGGTCCTCTGCTGCCCACAGGGGGGCACTTAGCTCTGTTTGCCCATGGGTGGACAGCCATCACCACCGATACCTGGGTGTTACAGGTGGTCAAGGAGGGTTACCTCCTCTACCTACATCAGCCACCACCCCTGTTCTTCCAAGGAGAGCCCACCAGACCTCTCCTTCACCAGACCCTGCTCCTCACCAAGCTAGCAGGATTAATCCGGGACAAGGCAGTGGAACCAGTCCCAAAATACCTCCCCAGCTTCTACTCCAGGTACTTCCTCATCCTCAAGAGGACAGGCCCATCTTGGACCTGCGAGAGCTCTATAGGGAGAAGTTCAAGATGCTCTCCCTTGGAACACTGCTGCCATTCCTCCAGCAGGGAGATTGGCTTTGCTCCTTAGACCTAAAGGAGGACTACACTAACATCATAATCCACTCCAGCCACAGAAAATACCTCCAGTTCATGGTAGGGGGACAGTACTACCAATACAGGGTACTGCCCTTCAGGCTGACCTTGTCTCCAAGGGTCTTCACGAAGTGCTTTGTGGTGAACACAGCCCACCTCAGGCTTCAAGAGGCCTTCGTCTACCCCTACCTGGATGACTGACTCATATAGGGAGACACAGCTGCAGAGGCACAATGCGCCACTGGACACATCATAAATGCCCTGCAGCAACTGGGGTTTGTCATAAACTACCCCAAGTCCCACTTCACTCCTGCTCAGAACCTAGAGTTCATAGGGGCACAGCTGGACACCCTTCAGGCAAAAGCCTTCCTCCCTCAGGAACATCTCAAGGAACTAGCCGCAGAGGTGCAACGGTGCGGGACAATGCCTGCCCAACTCCTCCATCTGCTGGGACACATGGCCTCCATGATTCAGGTGACCCAAAATTCCTGCCTACACACGAGAGCAGCCCAGTGGTGCCTCCACTCTCAGTGGACCCAAGATACAGGCAGACTCGAGGATAGAGTGCACGTGACCCTGCCAGCTGGCGGACTCCCTCGGATAGTGGGAGAATCCGGGTCACCTTCGAACCGGGATACCCTTCCAGGCACTCACACCCCTCACCACGGATGCCTTTCTAATGGGCTGGGGAGCATATTGCAAGAGCCTCCAGACACAAGGCTGTTGGTCCCAGAGGGAATCTGAAAAGCAGATCAATCTGCTGGAAATCAGGGCCATATTCCTGACCCTCAAAGTCTTCAGCCTCCAGCTCCAATACCAAGTGGTGCTGATCCAGACTGACAATCAGGTTGCAATGTTCTATATGAACAAACAGGGGGAACGGAGTTGTGCCCCCTCTGCCAGGAGGTGATAGCCCTCTGCTCTTATGCCACATGCAGAGGGATGCTCCTGAGCACAGTCTACCTCCCGGGCCAGGACAATGTCTTGGCGGTCAGGTTGAGCAGGGTACTCAGCTGCACGAGTGGTGCCTGGACCCAGTAGTAGCCTCATGGCTTTTCTGGCTCTGGGGCATCCCAATGATGGATTTGTTTGCCAGTCCAGACAATGCGCAGTTTTCCATTTCTGCTCCCGCCAACCACACCCATCTCGGGTAGCAGTGGATGCATTCCTCATCCCGTGGTCAGAAGGCCTTCTGTACATCTTCCCCCCAACGCCACAGATAACAAAGACCTTGTTCAAGGCTCAACACGAGAGAGCGTTGCTAGTGCTGATAGCCCCTCGATGGCCCAGACAGGCCTGGTTCCCACTGCTCCTCTCCCTATAGAAGGTATTGCCAATTCCCCTGGGCTGAGCCCCAGGACTACTCTTGCAGGAGCAGGGCTCTCTCCTACACCCCAACCGGAGGCCCCTCTCACTCATGGCTTGGCTGCTGAAAGGGTAGCACTAGCTCCCTTCAACCTTCCACAGGACGTGGAAGACATCCTCATGGCCTTTCAGAAGGCCTCCATGAAAAGGGCATATGCCTTCAAGTGGTGACGTTTCTCACTATGGTGCACAGAAAAGTGGATGAACTCATTCTCCTGCTCAGTGCACGTGGTATTCCAATACCTGCTCCATCTTTCATAGGCAGGATTGAAGTCCAACAGTCAGAGTACACCTGAGCGCCATCACGGCGCATCACCACTCCGTCGAGGGGAAGCCCCTCTTGGTTCAGTCCCTCATGTCTCGGTTCCTAAGGGGCTTCATGTTGTCCAAACCCCATCGCCCGCCCTCTGGTGGCGGAATGGGACCTTAATGTGCTTTTGCAACTCACTAAGCCTCCGTTTGAGCCTTTAGGTACCTGCCACCTGCGGTACCTCTCCTGGAAGGTCGTCTTCCTGATAGCACTCACATCAGCTCACAGAGTCAGCGAGCTCCAGGCTCTGATGGCAGAGCCTTGATACACCAGGTTCTACAAGAACAGGGTGGTGCTCTGCACACACCCTAAATTTCAGCCGAAGGTGGTGTCCCCATTCTACCTCAATCAGAAGATGGTGCTCCCCACCTTCTTTCCCAGACCTCACACTGGCAGGACAGAGACTATTCTCCATACTCTGGATGGCAAGTGAGTCCTGTTGTTCTACCTGCAAAGGACTCAGTTTAACAGCTTTTCATATCCTATGACCCCAGCCATCTGAGGCTCCCAGTGACTAAGCGAACTCTGTTAACTTGAGTGGCAGACTGCATTACCCTTGCCTATGAGCAAGCGTGAATCCCAGTGGACCAGAGAGTCACGGCAGACTGCATCAGGACCATGACTACTTCCGTGGCCAATCTGCATTCTGTCCCCATGATGGAAATTTGCCGGGCCGCCACCTGGTCTTTGGTCCATATCTTCTCAGCTCACTACTGCCTGGAGAGGGAATCCCAATGGGATAGCGCCTTTGGCCAGGCCATACTCTGTAATCTCTTCAGGGTGTAGGCAACTTATGCCCTCTGACCCTTCTATGTTCATGCTACTGGTGTTCTGGTTCTCTACTGGACACCTGGGTCTTGTGAGAGTCTCTCTTAGGGATTCAACTGCTGCTGTTCATGGCTCACCTTTGCAGGTCTCTGTAACATTTTTGTACAGGTTCTCGGTAGCCTGTAGCTGGGGAGTCCCATATGTGAGGACTGACTTCTTGCTTGTTCCCGGAGAAAGCGAAGATTCTCACCTGTAACAGGTGTTCTTCGGGGGACACTAGGAATCAGTCCTCACAATCCTCCCTCCTCCCCTTGGAGTTGCTTTTTACCATCTTTTATTTTTGCCATCTTAGCTATGTCATTGGACTGAAGCAAGATGGCACCCTTGGGCGGGAAGTGGACCAAGCATACATGGTGCATCTCCCAAAGGCTTTCTTTGAAAGCTGGGGAGATGCTTCCATGCGAGCTTCATCGGCACTGACATCACCCATATGTGAGGACTGATTCCTGCTGTCCTTGGAGAACACCTGTTACAGGTGAGTAGCTACGCTTTTTGTTCCATCCTCGCTCTGCCCCTTTCTAGTACAGATAGTATCAGGCCATTCAGATGGATCTTTGGCCTGTTATTATACATATTAAGGTCAAAAATCTATAGATAGCCAAGTTATATTTTCACCAGCCACTAATGAATGTATACCTTTTTTCATATTAATCACTTAAATTCTAAGCCCTCTGAAACAGGAAAATACTTACTGTACTTGACTGTAACTCATCTTGAGCTACCAATTGAAGGGTGTGAGCTAAATCCAAATTAATAAATAAACTATGTTGTTTGAGAGTCAGTCTCCCTACGAATGCATCAAAGCCCTGAATCAAGTTGTTTGAGACCAACATACAGGGCCGGCCCGTCCATTGAGCGAGAATGTTGTTCGCACAGGGCCCCGTGCTTCAGGGGGCCCCGCGCGAACCACATTCTCGCTCAATGGACTGCTGCAGAGGGAGCCGGGGAAGCCCGCGCGAAGCCCCAGCTCCCTCTGCACAGCCCGCCAGCGTGAAGAGCCTTTACCTTCACGCTGGCGGCTGTTTCAATGAAGCCGCGAATGCCGCGAGAGGTTAAAGGGCATTGCCTTTAACCTTTCCCGGCATTCGCGGCTTCATTGAAACAGCCGCCAGCGGGAAGGTAAAGGTTCTTCACACTGGCCAGCTGTGCAGAGGGAGCCGGGGCCTCGCGCGGGCTTCCCAGGCTCCCTCTGCAGCCCCTTAGACGGCGTGGGGCTCTTCGGGGGGGCGGCTAGGACTGGATGGGCGGGGGGGGGGGGGGAACGGACTGGAAATGGGCTGTGATGGGGGGGGAGACTGAAAATGGGCGGGGAGGGGGAAACATACTGGAAATGGGCTGTGAGGGGGGGGGGGGGAACCGACGGGAAATGGGCTGTGATGTGGGGGGGGGGGGAGAACGGACTGGAAATGGGCTGTGATGGGGGGAGGACTGGAAATGGGTTGTGATGGTGGGGGGGGGATAGTACTGGAAATGGGCTGTGATGGAGCGCACGTACAGACTTAAAAAGGGCTGGGATGGGGGAAACAGACTGGAAATGGGCTGTGATGTGGGGGGGAACAGACTGGAAATGGGCTGTGATGGGGGGAACGGACAAATAGGGCTGGGATGGGGTGAAACAGACTGGAAAAGGGCTGTGGTGGGGGGGGGGGAGAACAGAATGGAAATGGGCTGTGATGGGGGGAATGGAAAACAATTGGGCGGTGATGGGGGTGGACATCAAATGGGCTGTGATGGTGGGGGGGATAGGACAGCAAATGGGCTGTGATGGTGGGGGGGGGATGGACAAAATGGGCTGTGATGGGGGGGAACCTGGACTGGAAATGGGCTGATGAAGAGCTGGATGAGGACTGGAAATGGGCTGATGGGGGCTGGAATAGGGCGAAGTGGGCTGATGAGGGGGCTAGGATTGGAAATTAGCTGATGGGGGAGCGTGGAGAGGAAATGGGCTGATGGGGGACTGGAATGGAACTGGAAAAGAGCATATGGGGGCTAGGACTGGAAATGGGCTGATGAGGAGCTAGGACAGGACTAGAAATGGGCTGATGGGGGGAACGTAGACTGCAAATGGGTGATGGGCTGGAATAGGACATTGGAAATGGGCTGATGGGGGCTGGAATAGGATTGGAAGTGGGCTGATGGGAGTTGGAAAAGGGCTGGAAATGGGCTGATGGGGAGCTTGGAGTGGAAATGGGCTGATGGGGGGGCTGGAATGGAACTGGAAAACAGCATATGGGAGGCTAGGACTGGAAATGGGCTGATGTGGAAGCTTGGGAGACTGGGACTAGAAGGGGGCAGATGCTGGGTGGGTCTAGAACTATAAAGGAGCTGATTTTGGGGGAGGACTAGAAAAGGATGGGAAATGAGAATGGAGAGGGGAAAAGATATTTTGTGTGGGAGGGAAGAAAAGTCTACGAAGGGCCGGGTATTGGAAGAGTAAGTGTAGATTGAGAATGGAAGGGTGAAATTTGAGCGGATGATAAAGCAATAAGGAAAGAAATGGAGGAAAGAGCAAAAGGGGAAAGATCAGTATGTTAAAGCAGATATAGAGAAAAAATTTGGAAAACAATCTAAAAGAGAAGAAAGGAAAATGGATAGCTCGCAGAAGACACAAAGAAACCAGAAGAAAGTGACTGGAGCAATTGCAACTGAAAAGAAAATGCACAAGCAACAAAAGGTAGAAAAATACTTTTTTATTTTGAATTTATTAACTGGAATATATCAGCTCTGGGAAATGTGCATTGTTAACATCTTTTGTGTTTTGTTTAGTACAAGAGGAAATTAATTTATAGTTTTATTTCTCCAGTGTTGTTGTACATCCCAAGTTTGGCTTTTGGGGTTCCCAGTTTAATTATTGTCTTCCTATTTCTAAATTGTGTTCCCTTGTTCTTTGGTGACGGTCTATATTCTGCATTTTAACCAAGCTGAGGTATTCTGTTCATGTAGTTTCTATCTGACCATGTCACTTGTTCTCTTTCCCCAGTAGGAGATGCATTGGTATTCTCTGAGATGTATTGGTTTAATATTTGCAGTGTTGCCTTTTGATAGGTAGGGTTTGGTTTGGTGCTTTGTGAGTCCTGGCATAGCTGTTATGATATGGTGGATTTGCTATGAGTTCTAAAAGGTCAGTGTTTATAGTACTTCCTAATGGGCCTGGCGGTTGGCACTGGAATATAGTAACGTAGAAATCTATTAGTCTTTCTTTATCCAGACACTCATTAAGAAGCATGTTTACTAAAAATGCATGTTAACATTATGCAAGTATTTATGCAAATGAGGCTCCCTATGCAAATGAGGCCCCACAATTAATCTCCGCACATGGCCCCGCACCCCCCTTGGGCCGCCCCTGCCAACATACTATAACATCCATTAATTTTATTGCAAGCTTTAATGTCCATTAAATGCTATGACAAATGGTTACTACATGAAAGGTATTGTTAGTGCTCAAGCTGGTTTATGTGCGTTAACAATACTAACAAGTGTAAGCTAGCTTGTGATAATGTGAGCATGACATCTATGCCAATGAGATATAAAGCTCTGCAGAATGGCTCATTATCTGTTAGCACAGGGAAAAGTGCAGGCAAATTGCTTAGCATATGCTTTTAATGCAAGAACATCACTAGATCCTGTAATACGTTCTGCATTCATGTTTATGCTAAGCAGTTTGTCTGTACTTTTCCCTGTGGTAATAGATAATGAACCATTTTGCATAGCCTTACCCTGGAGTAGCTTATAGTAAAATGACCAAATAGCAATGTAATACAGAATTAGAAAAGTGGAAATAGACAAATTAAATTATAGTAATAGCAATAAAATAAGACAGTTTAATACTGTACACATTAAACCAGCAGATTAGACCATTCACATAACAGAAATATGATACTCACAATAGAAATGAAATTTGCAGATGGAATAATAGACAAGATGGGCAAGACAAGGGTGATGGATAAATAAAAGTAGGTGGCTAGACTGAAGGTAAATTCTGTGTACGGTCCAATAAAGTTTGCACGTTGTTCTCAAAGGCTGTGTGGCACGCTAATCAGTTGCTAAGCCCTTGAGAGCTTGGGAGAAGAGCCAGGCATTCACCTTGTTCCTGAATTAGAGACGGTATTGAGTTAGGCCGGCTGATCTGAGAGTAAGTTCCAGAATGTGAGGTCTTCTTCAGAGAAAGCTCACTAGCAGCTATCACTCTGTAGGATTTCCTCTGGTGAGGATGCACCTTGACTACCTTAGAGGCCTCAGAGGTGTGTAGGGGGATAATCTGTTCTTTAAATCCACTTCAAGAAGTGGTTCTGTATGGTGTTGCAAACATTTTTTTAAAATAAATTCTTATATGTCTGTAATCAATAAATTTGTAGTGACTCACAACAATCAATGCAAGAAAAAATGTTTGTTTTACAGAATACCAGAAAACTAACGTTTTATCTGTGTAGGTAGGTCTCACTTTCAGTGTAGAGAGAGCTGACTCACCTGAGTTGCCTATTTAATAGTGCAGTTGATAGGGATGACTTGGGCTTTCTGAGAAAGGCAGAAGTGGAAATGTCATACAGCCACTAGTTGCTTTAATTAAACATATTTCTAAGGCTAGCAGTGTCTTTAAGGATCCAGTCTCTTCTAGAAAATAATGTTGTCTTTCCCTATAGCATGTATCTCTGAGATCTAATCACCTGTACATTATCATATGTAGATACAAAATCTGTGAATAAAATATAGATCAAGAGAGATTTTCACTGATAGATAGTATAGCAACACGGGATTTGTCCAACAAGTGTACAACCAAGTTTAAAAAAAGCCCCTATTAGTCATGCTTTTTGCATTTCTTTGAAAACATAGCAAGGACTTTCACAGAATACTGAGGCCTGGAGACTGGAGAGAGAGGTGAGGTGGACGGCAAGCTATTTGGCAGCCTCCTACAATATCTTTAATTCCACTTAATCCCCAAATAATAATACCCTACAGCTTCCTTTTCTACCTGACAGCCATGTATGTGTGTGTTCCTGTTTGCAAATGTTCAGTGCGATGGTTTAAAACTCCGTCGTGTCTCCTTTACGCCCACGCAGTTGCAGTGGCGCAGACATTGTGGCAAGCGAACGATATCACCAGCGCCGACTATTAATACTCTGCCCACGCCAGCGTGGGCTACAAGCAGCCCCCCAAAAATACACCCAGCATTCCGATTTAGGGGGAAGAATCGTGGAAAAGAAGAGAAGAGGCTTCCTTTCATTCCCGGCGAGCCCGAGAGAGTGGCACACAGCTGCCTGTGGAATGACCACCTAAAGGTTAGCGAGGATTTTTCGTACCCTAGCGCTAGTCTTGTGTGCCAGCTGTTTGCGCGTTAAGTTGTGTTCCTCTTTAGAAAAGACACGCACTCCATTTCAGCATGTGCACAGCTCATACACAAGCAGAGCGTCTTGAAATGTGTTTAGTGCAGGAGAGGTGGAGCTGGGGCTAGGATGGGGTGGGCATTGCCAGGTTTGCTAAAGTCACAAGAAGCAAACTCTGGCTTTTGCCTTGCGCGCAGGACTCCTTTTCGCCTTTAGACCGAGGCAGTTGCGCTGCGCGGCTTGTGCAGGGGTCAGCGGCTGGCCGCTTCGCAGGTGAACACTTTGCGCGCTTCCTCAAGGTCAGACCTTGCTGGAAATAAAATCTAAGATGCAAAATTTGCGTAATTTTCACACTTGCTGATATCAAAGGACCAGAAACTCCGGTGAAGCTTTTATTTGGAGAACACACAGCATATTTGTAATTAGTGGCTCCTGGATCGGATCCCTGAATGCTTCTTTCTTTCTTCCAAGTGAGTGAGAAAAGAGGCAAACGGTTCCGCACAAGAAATCATCCCAGCTAGTCCCCCTCGCATAAACTGCAAATGGTTTCCTTAGCAGGTTATTAGAAGATGAGCGTTTCCGAGAACGAAAAATGTACCGATCTTATTTTTTTTCAGTTGCTCTTTTGCTTTTAAAGGGTCTTTAAACGAGGTGCTTTTTCGGCGTCATCCTCTGTATGGCAAAGGGGCTCTTTTATCATGCAGTAAGCAGGGTCCTCCTCACTTTCCATACTCATCAGTGCAAGAACAGATGATGTTCTGTAATTTATCTGCCCAGGCGTAGGTCCTTCTGTTCTTTTGCATGTCTCCTTGAGAATTTAGGCAACCTCACTCTCACAGGAACATTCAGTCCCCTCTGAGAAACCAAAAGATTTCAGTCAATCCAGTTCTTGGCCCAAATATGTGTGTATTGTGGGCATCGTGGAAGCCAGGTCCGTTTGTGGTCCTGAAGGACTAGAGTTGAGAGCCCCCACTCTAGTTTAACTGTCAGGTATAATGGGTGGAGAGAGGGAGGCACTTTATGACCTGGCTGCACATCCCAGCTGACACCAAAGAGATAAAGAGCGATCTCCTGCAGATGGTCAAGTTTGTATGACTGCCGGCTGGGAGCTCTTCTTATAGCAGAGGGCAGTGGTCAGAGCAAAGGGTACCAGGAATGTTAGCTCATGAAAATGTTTCTTTGTTGACAGTCTGACAGACTTTTATTGACAACCAAACTTTTTTAAGAACACATATTTTACCTTTGCCATTTTGTGCACAGCTGGATTTATTATGCCAAGCGTCCTCTCTTTATGGGCATATACAAAGTGCCTGCTCCCAAGTACCAGCGACACAGCTCACCAATGCTTAGGATATTTTGGTGTACTTGTTTGTTTTTAAAACGATGTGAGTAAATTTACTTATCCTTGACAATCCTGAAGAGTATTGACTAGAACAGTGATTCCCAAAGTGGGCAGCACCACCGTCCAGGGGGCATTGGACTAATCTAAGGGGGTGTTGAAAGATGGTGGCATGGGGTGCTGCACTGCATTGGAGGGGGGGGGGCACTGGAGGGATTACAAACAAAGAAATCAACCAACTAGGTGAACGTGGGAATTTAACCCTTTCCAGGCCGAGCCCAAAACTCTTGGGATCCAAACTTCTGACTAAATATTCCTATCAAATGGTATATAATACATGACCATAGCAGAAGGAAGCTCACTATTAGAACATATTGAATAAGACGGGTACAATTTTCCTGAACTATTCAAGAATTAACCCGGCTGCAGAATGTGGATTAAAAATTTAAAGGAGGCCTTGAAAGGGCTCCTACTCAGTCATTTTAAAGCAGACATTCAGAAACTGGTATCACTTCATCAAGCCCGTCATCCCATTAAACATGTTCAGTAGATAGAGCAGATACACTATTTTATTACAATTTTTTTTTGAAAAATGTTAATTGCTTTTGTGCTGTAAATTAAATAAAAATTTCAATTCCATCCTTAATGTTATTAAACTATACTTTTCATCTTATTAATTAAATAAAAACTTCTATCAAAAAATTTGAATGGTTTTGAGTAATAGCCTCACTTTGTCAGAGGGGAAGCACTGTAATTAATTTATGGAACCAAGGGGGCGGTGGGCCGAAAACGTTTGGGAATCACTGGACTAGAGATTGAGAAGTATTCACAGGGGGTAAAACTGGACAGATTAACTGAAGCAAATGACTCTTAGCTGCTGCAAGTCTGCTCTGATACTATGTATTTTTAAAGGGTTAGTGTTATTACTGTGTGTTTGATAAGAAAATTGAGTAGTGGTTACAACAATCAAAAACTGTGACATTTCATTTCTGTTAATTTGCAAAGCAAAATTGTTGTTAGAAGTTTGAGTGAGCTCTTCCAAGTTGGATCTAAGGGAAGCAGGATTCCGCAGTGCTGTTATAAAGGTATCCACAATGTATAAGCGCGAGGCAAATTTTCATATTATGGAGAGAGTGAATGCAAAAATTTCATGCATATTCAATATATATCATAAAAGTCAGACCAGTTTATATTCCTAGAGAACTGGAATTATCCACCACTGTTTTAGGGAGCATGAGAGTTTTTAAAAAACACAGTATGACCACAATAAATGTGCACTTTATTAAAAAAAATAGAAATGTAAGAAATAATAAAAATTAAAGACTTTAGGAACAAACTAAGATAAGAACATAAGATATGCCATTCTGGGTCAGACCAAGGTCCATCAAGCCCAGTATCCTGTTTCCAACTGTGGCCAATCTAGGTCATATGTACCTAGCAGTTTCCCCAAAAGACACAGGTTCCGCAATGCTTGTACTGGGTCAAGCATTGATATCCTGGGTCCCTTCTTAATAATGGTTTATGGACCTTTCCTCCAGGAACTTGTCCAAACCTTTTTTAAACCCAGCTACACTAACAGCCTTTACTACATCCTCCGGTAACAAATTCCAGAGTTTGATTACACGTTGAGTGAAGAAATATTTTCTTTTATTAGTTTTAAATAGTTTTACCCTGTAGCTTCATTGCATGTCCCCTAGTCTTTCTATATTCTGATAACGTAAACAATCGATCTACATTTACCCGTTCCACTCCGTTCATTAATTTATAGACTTCTATCATATCTCCCCTCAGCCGTCTCTTTTCCAGGTTAAAGAGCCCTAACCTTTTTAGCCTTTCTTCATAGGAGTATCCTTCCATCCCCTTTACCATTTTGGTGGCTCTTCTCTGAACCTTTTCTAATAACACTATATCCTTTTTAAGATACGGTGACCAGAATTACACACAATATTCAAGGTGCGGTCTCACCATGGAACGATATAGAGGCATTATAATATCTTTTGTTTTATTTTCCATTCCTTTCCTTATGATACCTAGCATTCTATTTGCTCTCTTGGCTGCTGCTGCACACTGGGCCGAGGGTTTTAACATGCTATCCACAATGACGCCTAAATCTTTTTCCTGGGTGGTGGTTCCTAATGTGGAACCTTGCATCGTGTAACCATAGTTTGGGTTGTTCTTCCCTAGGTGCATAACTTTGCACTTGTCCACATTAAATTTCATCTGCCATTTTGATGCCCAGTCTTCCAATTTATCAAGATCCTCTTGCAATTTCCCACAATCCTCTTGGGTTTTAACAACTTTAAATAGTTTTGTGTCATCTGCAAATTTGATAACCTCACTCGTTATTCCACTTTCCAGGTCATTTATGAATATGTCAAAAAGCAGCGGACCCAGCACAGATCCCTGGGGTACACCACTATTCACCTTTCTCCATTGGGAAAATTGGCCATTTAGCCCTACCCTCTGCTTTCTATCTTTTAACCAGTTCATGATCCACAGTAGTACACTGCCTCCTATCCCATGACTCTTTACTTTTGCCAAAAGTCTCTGATGAGGGACCTTGTCAAAGGCTTTCTGAAAGTCCAGATACACTATATCAACCGACTCACCTTTGTCCACCTGTTTATTCACACTTTCAAAAAACATAATAGATTAGTAAGACAAGATAGAAGAACAGAGCTAAGAAAACAACCAATATTCTTGAGAAAATGGGTTCTATTTGTTTAATGTAACAAAGTGTGAACATTTTTGTTTCTAAACCTTTCAGATAACACAAAAAAGACTTAGGGGCCCTTTAGTAAAGTGTACTGTGCAGTTAATGCATTTTAACATGCTTTAATTGTGAGTACAGGGCCATAATAATCATTAATGTGCAGGCATTGTAGCTATTCCAAGATATTATAAAATGCACGCAAATTGCCCACTGTGGATGGCGGCGAGCACTGGGCAGGTTAGGAGTGGAGTGTGCATTCACTGTCAGTGCTGGTGCTCTTCCTGTGCTAGGCTTGCTCTCTGATGCAGAAAGCAAGCTAGCGCTAGAAAAATGTAAAAAAAACAACTGCGTTAAACTGCAGCACACTTGCAATGCAAATCACTGCATAAGTAATTGTGCCCGATGTAAAAAACTGTGCTGAAACTTAGCACAGTTTTTTAATTCTGGATCTTCACGCCAGCTTCAGGCAGGCATAAAGATCCAACTGGGAGCAAAAATATCACCCGAAGTGAAGTTTGACACCTCACCTCAGATGATCGAGGCACTGGGGAAAGCTCTTGATGCTATTAGAATACTGTTGGGGGCCCCCGACATCGACCCTCCTGACAGAAACCAAATTTCCAGCAGCCCTGATCTCTACCTGCCTGTCCAATAAAAAATTTGATGGCGGCCCAGAGGCCCCAATCCCCTCACCCACCCAATAAAACAAATCCCTGCTATCTCTAGGCCCTCTTATGTTATGGGCTGTATTAAGAGGTTGGAGGGTGGGGTGGGGGGGGTGAGGAGGAGGAACAGACCAGGAATCTCTGAGTTTGACCTTACAATTGGAGACTTCCCTCCTAAGCGACATACAATAGAGCAACTTTGGTCGTCTCTTTTGTTACAGCCTCAGACAGAAATAGGGTCTTGAGATTGATTTATGCAATTAGGCTGCTGAACTTTCTTGCACATAAGAACATAAGATATGCCATACTGGGTCAGATCAAGGTCCATCAAGCCCAGTATCCTGTTTCCAACAGTGGCCAGTCTAGGTCATACGTACCTAGCAATTTCCCCAAAAGACAGTTTCCTCAATGCTTGTATTGGGTCAAGCATTGATATCCTGGGTCCTTTTTAATAGTGGTTTATGGATCTTTCCTCCAGGAACTTGTCCAAACCTTTTTTAAACCCAGCTACACTAACAGCCTTTTTACTACATCCTCCAGTAACAAATTCCAGAGTTTGATTACACGTTGAGGGAAAACATATTTTCTCTTATTTGTCTTAAATAGTTTACCCTGTAACTTCATTGAATGTCCCGTAGTCTTTCTATATTCTGATAGCATAAACAATTGATCCACGTTTACCCGTTCCACTCCGTTCATTAATTTATAGACTTCTATCAACCCGTATAACCCAAGTTCCATGGTCTGATCACCACCAAATTCATTTCACCATATACCCATGCCCTGTAACAAACAAATTAGATTCTGATGCACCTAATCAACAACAAAGAAAATTCCAACAACTCAACAAGGAAACTCTAATAAGCTCTCTTGATGAACACATAACCCTTGACAACACCGACATTGAAGACCTAACTCAAAAATGGTTCTCTACTTTTGAAGACAACTCTAAACCAATATGGAAATCATCAGCCAGACTGACGAAAACAAAAACAGAACCTTGGTACACTCCCCTGCTGCACAAGATGAAGAAAGATTTAAGAAAATTGGAGAGAAAATGGAGACGGACCAAGAATGATCTACAAAAAATGGAATACCTTGAGCTCCTAGCCAAATACAAAAATGAGATCAACAATGCAAAAAGAGTGCATCACACCAAAGTTCTCAACAAGGCCATTAACAGACACAGAGAGCTTTTTGACCTAGTAAAATCGCTCACAAAGCCCTTGCCTGAACCTAACTGCAATGGAAAAATTAAGGCTCAAGACCTGGCGGATCACTATGCTACCAAACTTAATCCCCCTAACCATCCTCTCCAAACCCTGAATGTGATTGCCTCATGCCCAAAGCTGACAGACAGTAAGAACACAAGCTTTAACCTGAAAGAAGGATGGTCTACTTTCCATACAATTGACGAAAAACTAATCATAACTACCATCTCAAACCTTCATACAACGACATCTCTCCTGGATCCATGTCCAACAGAATGGATCAAATCTACTAAAAATGAAATTTCTCATCTAATAGCGCACATAGTCAATCAATCCCTGCAGCAAGGTATCATGCCCGCCCAACTGAAAAGATCTCTAATTAGGCCTATTTTGAAAAATAAATCTCTCAACAAAGAAGATCCTACCTCCTACAGGCCGATATCAAGCATATCCTTTCTTGCAAAGATTATCGAGAAAGTAACTCAGCAGCAACTTCAAGACCACCTTGATGAAAACAAAATCCTTGACGATCATCAATACGGTTTTCGACGCCACCACGGTGTCGAAACCCTACTTATAGCTCTTCTAGACAACCTCATCAAGGGACTGGAAAACAAAAACAAGATGTTCATACTGATATTCATAGATATATCAGCAGCGTTTGACACAGTACATCATCAAATACTCTTGCGCAGACTTGAGACTATAGGTATAATGGGCACACCGATAAAGTGGTTTGAGTCATACCTAACAAATAGAATGCAACAGGTTCGCTTCAATAACGAGCAAGCTAAGCCGTTCCCCCAAACCCAAGGGATACCTCAGGTATCAGCTATCTCCTCCCTGCTATTCAACGTCTACATCCAGCCAGTATGTTCAATTTTCCAAAAGCATAATATCAGCTACCATCTATATGCTGATGACATTATGATGTACACACAACTTGACATAAACAATCCCAAGTTCAACCAATTAGAAGAATGCCTACATGAACTGCAAAACTGGCTCCAATGCAACAATATGTCTATAAATCACAAAAAAACTGAAGTAATGTTCATATCAGGAAAACAAGACTTCAAACCTCCTGCATCTATCACCCTGAACGGCAACACTTATCACTCAAAAAATGAGATCAAATATCTAGGAGTACTAATCGATGCTAACCTAAACATGGACAAACACCTCCGGATAACAAATAGAGCAAATTTTCACAAGCTGAAAGTTCTACAACCCTTACGCTGCATCATTGACCACTCAGACTTTAGAACAGTAGCACAGGCGCTCATCATTCCCCACTTTGACTACTGTAATGCTATATTACAAGGGCTACCGAAAAAAACATTAAACATCCTACAGATGGCACAGAATGTATCAGCCAGGATTATTATGAATAAGAGCCTGACAGATCACATCACTCCAGTTTTTATAGAGCTCCACTGGCTCCCCATATCCGCAAGAATAATCTACAAAATGCTGATAATGACATTCAAAATTATCCATAAGATATCTCCCTCATTTCTCGATATTCTAATCACCACTCAGCCCTCCAACAGATGCCGACGGACTGCAAACCTGAACACTCTCTGCGTACCCAGCAGCATAAGATCAGTCAAAGAACGGACGAGCAACCGGGCATTCATGTACTCAGCACCTATGCTCTGGAACCGGCTTCCACATGAGATACGCCAGACCAAAGACTTACACACCTTCAGAAAAGAGCTTAAAACACACCTGTTCCAATCACACTACGGCATCACCTAGCCGATCTCAACTATATCTTCCCATGCTGCCTTCCTACCTCTTAAGCATAAGGTTAATAGGAACCTATTTCTCATTGATGCATCTCATCCTTGATGATTTAAAAAAAAATTGTTTATATGTATATTGCTCTGCTAATTGCTTGTATTTTTGCGATCGCTATGTACAATTATAACCTCTCTGGCTGCTCAATCTGTAATTTATTGAATAATCAAATGTATAACTGTGATCTGGTGGTTGTTAGTCCCCCTACCTTTAATCAGACTGTATTCCTAAATTTATGCTGTACATATTCCCTTGTCTTGTCCACCTAAGGACCGCTTCTGATCGCTGGAAGGAGCGGTGTATAAATTTATGCCAAATAAATAAATAAATAAATCATATCTCCCCTCAGCTGTCTCATTTCCAGGTTGAAGAGCCCTAACCTTTTAAGCCTTTCTTCTTAGGTGTATCCTTCCATCCCCTTTACCATTTTGGTGGCTCTTCTATGAACCTTTTCTAATAACACTATATCCTTTTTAAGATATGGCGACCAGAATTGCACACAATATTCAAGGTGTGGTCGCACCATGGAACGATACAGAGGCATTATAATATCCTTTGTTTTATTTTCCATTCCTTTCCTTAAGATACCTAGCATTCTATTTGCTCTCTTGGCTGCCGCTGCACACTGGGTGGAGGGTTTTAACATGTTATCCACGATGACACCTAAATCTTTTTCCTGGGTGGTGATTCCCAATGTGGAACCTTGCATCGTGTAACCATAGTGTAGGTTGTTCTTTCCTAGGTGCATAACTTTGCACTTGTCCACATTAAATTTCATCTGCCATTTGGATGCTCACTCTTCCAATTTATCAAGATCCTCTTGCAATTTTCCACAATCCTCTTGGGTTTTAACAACTTTAAATAGTTTTGTGTCATCTGCAAATTTGATAACCTCACTCATTATTCCCCTTTCCAGGTCATTTATGAATATGTCAAAAAGCTGCAGACCCAGCACAGATCCTTGGGGTACTTCACTATTCACCTTTTTCCATTGGAAAAATTGGCCATTTAGCCCTACCCTCTGCTTTCTATCTTTTAACCAGTTCCTGATCCACAATAGTACACTGCCTCCTATCCCATGACTTTTTAGTTTTGCCAAAAGTCTCTGATAAGGAACCTTGTCAAAGGCTTTCTGAAAGTCCAGATACACTATATCAACTGATTCACCTTTGTCTACTTGTTTATTCACACCTTCAAAAAAACATAACAGATTAGTAAGACAAGATCTTCTTTGTCTAAAGCCATGTTGGCTGTCTCCCATTAGGCCATGACTATCTACATGCTGAGTAATTTTGTTCTTTATGATAGTTTCTACCATTTTTCCTGGTACTGACGTCAGGCTCACCGGTCTGTAGTTTCCCGGATCACCCCTGGAACCCTTTTTAAAAATTGGCGTTACATTGGCCATCCTCCAATCTTCAGGCATTACAGATGATTTTAATGATAGATCACAGATTACTAATAGCAGGTCTGCAATCTCATATTTCAGTTCTTTCAACACCCTTGGATGTATACCATCCGGTCCAGGTGATTTGCTACTCTTCAGTTTATTAAATAGTTGTAATACATCTTCCCAGTGTAGTGATATTTCTTTCAATTCTTCTGCAGTATCACCTTTAAATATCACTTCAGTCATGGGTAACATCCCTACATCTTCCTCAGTAAAGACCGAAGCAAAGAATTCATTCAGTTTCTCGGCTATAGCCTTGTCCCCTCTTACTGCCCTTTTTACCCCTCTATCATCTAATGGTCCAACTGACTCTCTCACAGGTTTTTTGCTACGAATGTACTTGAACAAGTCTTTATTACATGTTTTTGCTTCCGTAGCAAGTTTCTTCTCAAATTCTCTCTTTGCCTGCCTTATCAATGCCTTGCATTTAAATTGCCAGTGCTTGTGCTGTTTCCAGTTTTTGCCATTTGGCTCTTTTTTCCATTTCCTGAAAGATGCTTTTTTGGCAGCAACAGCCTCTCTGACTTCACCTTTAAACCATGCTGGCAGTTTTTTGGACTTCCTTCCACTTTTCTTAAAGCGTGGAACACAGCTGGTCTGGGCTTCCAAGATAGTATTTTTCAACAGCACCCAAGTCTTTAACCTTTGCAACTGCTCCTTTTTAGTTTTTTCTTAACTATTTTCCTCATTTTATCATAGTCTCCCTTTTGAAAGTTAAAAGGTAGTGCTGTGTATTTCCTTACCATCCCTCCTCCACTAATTAAATCAAATGCGATCATGCTATGATCACTATTGCCAAGTGGCCCCAGCACCTTTATCTCTTGCACCAGATCTGGTGTTCCACTAAGGACTAGGTCCAGCATGGCTTCCCCTCTGGTCGGTTCATGAACCAGCAGCTCCAAGAAGCAGTCATTTATTTCATCGAGGAACTTTATCTCCCTAGCATGTCCTGCCGTGACACTGGCCCAGTCAATACCAGGGTAATTGAAATCACCCATTATTATTACTGTGCTGTAACTTTTGTTAGCTTCCTTGATTTCTTTGAGCATTTCATCATCCATTTGTTCATTCTGGCCAGGCAGTCGATAGTACACCCCCACTGCCATCGCCTTCCACTTCTTACATGGAATTTCAATCCATAGAGATTCTACAGCAAATTTTGATTCCTTCAAAACTTTAATCCTTTCTGACTCAATGCCCCCTCTAACATAGAGCGCAACCCCTCTATCAATTTGATCAGCTCTATCATTATGATATAGTTTGTACCCAGATATCACAGTGTCCCACTAGCTGTCCTCCTTCCACCATGTCTCTGAGATTCCAATCATATCTAACCTCTCATTTAATGCTATATATTCTAACTCTCCCATCTTATTTTTCTAGATGTCTAGCATTTGCATACAAGCATTTTAGAGACTGTATTTTATTCATATTAATTTGGCTATTGGTAGGTATGGGTAATTTGGAGTCTTTAAGCTCTGTCTGTGCCATACTCAAGGGCATTCGGGCTACTTTACTGTTTTTTGGAACCTCTCTGCTTTTGGTAGTATCCTTCAAGGATACATTCTTCCGAACCATGTGCTCTTGGGCGACTGTCAGCTTTCCCCTATTATCTAGTTTAAAAGCTGCTCTATCTCCTTTTTAAAGGTTAATGCCAGCAGCCTGGTTCCATCCCGGTTAAGGTGAAGCCCATCCCTTCGGAAGAGCCTCTCCTTTCCCCAGAATGTTCCCCAGTTCCTAATAAATCCAAAACCCTCATTCTTGCACCATCGTCTCATCCACGCATTGAGACTCCGGAGCTCTGCCTGCCTTTTGGGTCCTGCATGTGGAACGGGAAGCATTTCGGAGAACACAACCCTGGAAGTTCTGGATTTCAACTTCCTACCTAAAAACCTAAATTTAGTCTCCAGAACCTCCCTACCACATTTTCCTATGTCATTGGTACCGACATGTACCAAGACAGCAGACTCCTCCCCAGCACTATCTAAGACCTTATCTAGGTGGCACATAAGGTCCGCTACCTTTGCACCAGGCAGGCATGTTACCAGGTGATCCTCACGTCCACCAGCCACCCAGCTATCTACATGCCTAATGATCGAATCACCAACTATAATGGCTGTCCTAACCCTTCCCTCATGGGCACATGGCCCTGGATAAACTTCCTCGGTGTGAGAGGGTTTTACATCACCTGGAGGACAGATCCTAGTTATAGGATCACTTCCTGCCATACCAGGGTGATGCTCTCCTTTCACGTGAGCTCTCTCCATGGCAACAGGGATGCTGCCAGACTGGAGGTGGCACTTCAGGACTATATCCCTGTAGGTCTCGTCTATGTACTTCTCTGTCTTTCTTATGTCTTCCAAGTCTGCTACTCTAGCCTCTAGAGAATGGACTCATTCCCTGAGAGCAAAGAGCTCATTGCACCTAGTGCACACATAAGGCCTCTCACCAACTGGGAGAAAATGATACATGTGACACTCAATGTAAAAGACTGGGAAGCCCCCATCTCGCTTCTGGATTGCTGTCTGCATCTTAGTCTTAAGCTTGTGTTTAGATCTTTAAGTTCTTTACTTACTAAGGGTTGCTGTGGATGCTTATACTAATAAGTGTATCTAATACATTTAATATACCTTGTTCACCTGAAGCTTAATTAATCTCAGATCCTTAATGTATAACTGGAAAAAGAGCTGCACCTGAGACCAGCTCCTTTCCTTTAAGATGTGTAAGTACCTATAAAGCTATGATTATCCCAGGAGTGGGTGGGTGTTGGGGAGGGAGGGAAATAAGACTTAGGACCGCTACACAGTACCCTGTCCTGTGCTTCTGAGGTAAGCTGTGGCCAACTTCCTGGGTGATTAACAGTCCTTGCTTGGATAGAAGGAGTCTTTCAAAATGGCCTTTTGACCTGCCACATGGCTTTAACACCTATTTAAAAAGTTTCACAGGTCTCTTGCCCCCTAGGTTGAAGGCCTCTTTGTAAAGGTCTCTAGAAGACTTTATTTATTGCTCAAAGAGTACTGACTGACCCTGTTTTGCCTTTTATGCTAGGTTATTGTCTGATTTGATTTAAATTAAAGCTCTTTGCTGCTGCTGCTAGGCTCTGACCTCGTATGAAATTTAATCTAGAAGCTCTCTGCTGGGTTCTAAATTTAACCAGAAAGCTCTCTTCTGTGTTTTAAATTTAAACTAAAATCACCTGGTGTTTTGTGCAGTCTTCCACGTCCGTGAGGGCCACTGTAGTCGCCACCGGCACCTCTGGGGTCGGGGCTGAGAGGGATGCTTTAAGGTTTCCCACGAGGACTTCCTGGTATAAGGTGTGCTGGAATTGATGGGCTGCCACACTGGCACTCAACCTGGCTCCTTGTTACACCCGCCTGCTGACATCATTGAGGAGCTTGTGCTCCCTCCCAGGCAGGTTATTTGCAGAGTTGGGAGAAGACTTGGTCCATTTGAGGGCAGATTCCACCATGATGGAGTGGTGTGGGAGTTGGACTTTCTCGAATCTGGGAGCGGGTCACACCAGTATTTAGCATCCAGCTTGAGGGGGCAGGCGGGGTTGGAGGTGGGGTTCTGCCACAGTTTCCCCAAGTTGTCACATAGAAGCAGATGGACCATCAGAGAGACAAATTTCTTTGGGGCTTCCAGGAATTTGAGAGCCCCTTGGACCTCACTCTGCAGGTCAGTGTTGTTGCACGAAGGGATGGCTAGGGCAGTCGTAACCTTGCGTAGAAATTTCTGGTATGTCAAGTCCTCCAGTGGGACCAATTGCGGGGTCGATGCCGGAGGGGGGCCCCCGATGTCACTGGTGCCATTGTAAGGGTATCCCCCGTGTCCAGCATAAGGGCTTCCTCTGTGCCCTGAGTCTCAAGCATAGCTGCTTCCTCACCGCCACTGAGCATCGCAGATCACTCAAGGGAATGTGTGAGTGAAAGTCCAGACAGAGTCCCCCAGTGGCGAGGGGCATTCGGTGGGGGTGGCTGGGTGTTAAAGTGAAGGCATGGGTGGTGTAACAGCTGGCGTGGAGGAGGAGTGCAGTCCGGAGCCCCATTGCTGAGGTAGGCCGGAGATGAGCTGGAAAATCCCAGCCAAGCCCTCTGGGAGTCCATGGGGATGTGCATGCTGCCCTAGGATGTGGTTGTCAGGCCCCCTTTGCTGGTTAGGAAGATCCTGGGCTGAGAAGGAGGGGGAAGGGCTGGAACTGTACCTGGGTGGTTTCACAGAGCTGCTGCTTTGGAGGCTAGGGCTGCGGCTGCTAGAGTTGCTGCTGTGAGGGTACCGGCAATGACTGCTGCGGCATCCTCTATGCTGTCCATGAGGATCGCGGCTTCTGTGGCATCCATGCCCATATCTGCTCCTGTGCCGGTGTCTCTGGGGGCTGGATGGGCTTCTTTCTCTGTGCTGGTGCTGATGCAGGCTGGTGGGGCTCGTCTGTGTGCAGCGGTGGTGAGGCAGGCTTGTGGCGCTCTGATGCCTGTTCAGCTGGGTGCTGGAGGGGCTTTTCCATTTTCGGCATCAGTGAAGCAGGCTAGATGGCATAGAGGGGGAGGGCGCTCCAGCGCAGCAGCTTGCTCTATTGTAGTATGCACCAATCGGGGCAGATGGAAGGAGCCAAGACTCTGATGTGGCAGCTGACGTTGATCTGAGGTCTCTGCTTGATGGCGCTGTCCAATCGGAGCCTGTGGGGCAGGGCCAGAACCAGAATAGGCACAGGCAAAGCCGAACGAGATGCCGGGGGCAGGCAGGCAGCATGGCCAGGGTCACACGTGGTGGTAGGCTCCAGAGCTGGGTTGAGGAGGCCGAAAGAAGCCGCAGGAGGCAGGAGCTAGAGGCATGGGTCCCTGAAGGCCTGTTCCTGGCCGGAGCTGGAGTAGCCTTGCCCTGGAGGATCACCAGAGGCTATTCCATAGGGGAAGCCAGCTGAAAGAAGTCTTGGAGTGCATGGCCGTGGGACTTCCTGGCTATAGGGGACATCTGAGTGCAGTGGGTGCAATCTTTGACTAGGTGATCCTTACCAGGTAGCCCAGGCAAAGCTCATGAGTGTCCGAGTTGCTCATTTTCCTGGAGCACCTGGGGCAGTTTTTAAACCCCGGCTTCAGCATGGTGCAGGTATTTTCTCTTCTTTGATGGTTCTCAGTAGAGATCTGTTGTTTTTTCTATTCTTCTTCAGCGAAGTAAAATGTGGTTTTCTAGTAGGAATCAGTCGGAGAGTGGAGAGATCCATTTTGCAGGCAAGGCGGAAAGACTGAAAAACTGGCTAGCTAGGGGTGGGCCAGGGGATTGGGTTGTATGACATCACCAAGTGTGGCTGACTTATCCTGCTGTCCATGCAGAACCCCTGTTACAGGTAAGTAACCTCACTTTTATGTATTTCCTGATCTCTCTGATAGGATACAGAGGATCAGGAAAGACTTTCTTTTTCTCTATCCCAGAGCTTTTGCTCTGGGGATAAGTTTATTTTTGAAATTTCCTAGGAAGTGTTCCATTAAGTATAAGGGACAAGATTATGATTTCTTAGAACCTAAACAATTGAAGGAGCTTATAATTGTCCAGGAAAATGCCACTACAGGGAAAGCTGTGGATACCAACATTGCTGTGTGAGATTGGGGATTATATGAGGACTTGTAAAGTATATTTGCAAGATTTTTGAAAATGTGTATAGTTTTCTTTTCCTTAAATTTCCTTACTAGTTGGTCTCCCTCTTTATTCCCTCAGTGGATTCAGATAAGAGTGGAATTTACTGCATAGTTTTATTTTGATATGTCAATGTGCTCCTTCAGTTTTTTGTTATTACTGTATTTGTATCCTTTCGTGTTTATATTTCTTTTTTTTTCTGTAATGTTTGAAAAAGAAATCCCTGGTAGCTCAGCGGTCCCAATCCCTCCCACCCACCCACCCACTCAATAAGAAAAATCTCTGGTGGCCCGGTAGCCCCCTGAACCCCCACCCCCTCTCAATACCTTTGGGAGAGGGGTTGGGGAGGGTTCGGAAGCCACCTTATATGGTAGTTTGACCCCACCTGGTGCATCTCAGAATCCACTGCATGAGGCCAGGTGCTGCCATTTTACAAGATGGCAGCGCAGGGGCAGAAGCACATGGGCAGTCTCCCGCACCAGATTGAAGGTACTCAGAGGGAGGTGGGGGGTTCAGGGGCCATTGAGCCACTAGCGATTTTTGTTATTGGGTGGGTAGGATTGGTGTCACTGGGCCACCAGCATTTATTTATTTTTGGGTGGGGGAATCAGGGCCGTTGAGCCATCAGGGTTTATTTTATTGGGTGGGTGGCGAGATTCTCATTATCAACCCATTTCCCTCCCCCCCTTCATTTCTAAACTACTTGAACATGTGGTTCATCACCGTTGCCTCGACTTTCTCTCCTCTCAAGCCCTTCTGGATCCTCTACAATCCAGCTTTTGTCCTTTATATTCTACTAAAATGACTCTTGCCAAAGTTTCCAATGACTTGTTCCTGGCAAAATCCAAGGGCCTTTACTCAGTCCTCATTCTTCTTGACCTTTCTGCTGCTTTTGACACTGTTGACCACAACCTTCTCCTTAATACTTTTTCCTCGCTTGGTTTTAAGAGCTCTGTGCTATCCTGGTTCACTTCTTATCTCTCCCATCGCTCTTTCAGGGTTTGTTCTGGTGGATCCTCCTCTACGCTATTCCTCTCACAGGGTGTACCCCAAGGATCTGTCTTGGGTCCACTCATTTTCTCTCTCTATACCCAATCCCTTGGTGCACTCATCTCTTCCCATGCCTTTCAGTACTATCTTTATGCTGATGACTCCCAGATCTACCTCTCTACACCTGAAATCTCTCCGGCAATCCAGCCCCAGATCTCTGTTTTCTGACATTGATGCTTGGATGTCTCACTGCCACTTGAAGTTGAACATGGCCACAAATTAACTTCTTATTGTTCCTCCTAAACCCTCCCTCCTTTCTCAGTCTCTGTGGATAACTCTCTACTCCTCCCTGTCTCCTCAGCTCTCAACCTTGGGGGTGTCTTTGACTCCTCTCTCTCCTTCTCCACACACATCCAACTGATAGCTAAAACCTGCCATTTCTTTCTCTACAACATCAACAAAATTTGCCTATTCCTTTCTGAACACACTAGTAAGACACTTATCCACTCCTTAGTCACCTCCTATCTAGACTATTGTAAGATACTCCTTGCTGGTCTCCCTCTGAGTCATCTCTCTCCCCTTCAATCTGTTCAACAATCTGCTGCACAGCTGATTTTCTGCCAGCCTCATCACGCTATATTTCCCCTCTTCTCAAGTCACTTCATTGGCTCCCTATCCATTTCTGCATCCAGTTCAAACTTCTCCTGCATTCACTCTGCAGCTCCTCACTACCTTTCCTCTTTTATCTCTGTCTACACCCCTCCGCTCTTCTAGAAAATCGCTTCTATCTGTGCCCTTCTCCTCTATTGCTAACTCTAGACTTCTCTCCTTTCCTTAATGTTCCTTATGCCTGGAACAAACTACCTGAGTCTGTACATCAGGCGCCTTCTCTGACGCTTTTTAAATCCAGGCTGAAAACTCACCTCTTCGCTGCTGCTTTTGGATCTTGACTCACCTGATCTCCTTTGTGTTTCCTTACCATTCCCAGATGTATCCCATGTCTACAGCTACTGTTGTCTGTCTTGACTAGATTGTAGAAACATAGAAACATGATGACAGAAAAAGACCACAAGGCCCATCTAGTCTGTCCTTCCATAACAACAACTACAACAGTCCACTTTCTACCTTTAGAGATCCTCTGTGTTGGTCCCATGCTTTTTTGAATTCAGTTACTGTCCTCATCTCTACCACCTCCACTGGGAGACTATTCCACGGATCCACTACTCTTTCCGTAAAGAAATATTTCCGCATATCACTCCTGAATCTATCTCCCTTCACCCTCATCCCATGTCCCCTCGTAGCAGAACTTGCTTTCAATTGAAAGAGGCTCTCTCCCTGAACATTTATGCCACGGAGGTATTTAAACATCTCAATCATATCACCTCTATCCCGCCTTTCCTCTAAGGTGTACATATTAAGATCCTTAAGTCTGTCCTCATATGCTTTATAATGAAGCCCATTAATCATTTTAGTAGCAACCCTCTGCACCGACTCCATCCTGTTCACATCCTTTTGAAGGAGCGGTCTCCAGAATTGCACACCATACTCCAAATGAGGTCGCACCAAAAACTTATACAGAGGCATTATCACCTCCTTTTTTCTGCTAGCCATTCCTCTCCGTATGCACCCAAGCATCCTTCTAGCTTTTGCCGTCGCCTTTTCTACCTGTTTAGCTACTTTAAGATCATCAGACACAACCACGCCTAGGTCCCGCTCTTCTTTAGTGGACAAAAGTACTTCACCTCCTATACTGTATTGCTCCCTTGGATTGCTGCAGCCCAAATGCATGACCTTACATTTTTTAACATTAAATCCCAGCTGCCAAATTCTAGACCATTCTTCAAGCTTAGCTAGATCCCTCCTCATGTTATCTACACCTTCCTGGGTGTCTACTCTATTACAGATTTTGGTATCATCCGCAAAGAGGCAAACCTTACCCGACAGCCCTTCCGCTATATCACTAACAAAGATGTTAAAAAGAATCGGACCAAGGACAGATCCCTGGGGCACACCACTGGTAACATCCTTCTCCTCAGAGTGAGCTCCATTTACTTGTACTCTTTGTCGCCTCCCACCCAACCAATTTCTAACCCAAGCAGTAACTTTAGGGTCCATCCCTAGGGTGCTCAGTTTGTTTATAAGTTGCTTGTGAGGAACAGTGTCAAAGGCTTTACTGAAATCTAAATACACCACATCTAGAGCTCTCCCTCGGTCCAACTCCCTGGTCACCCAGTCAAAGAAATCGATCAGATTTGTCTGACAAGACCTGCCTCTGGTGAATCCATGCTGCCTCGGATCCTGTAATCCGCCGGACTCCAGAAACCTCACTATTTTCTCTTTCAGCAGCGTTTCCAATAATTTACTCACCACTGAAGTTAAACTAACCTGCCTGTAGTTTTCAACCACATCCTTACTTCCGTTTTTGTGTAAAGGCACCACATGAGCCTCTCTCCAGTCCTTTGGCACCACTCCCGACTCCAACGAGGCATTGAAAAGGTCAGTCAGTGGAGTTGCTAGAACGTCCCCAAGTTCCCTCAGTATTCTAGGGTGTATCCCATCCGGTCTGTCAGACGGCTGCCTAGGGTGAGAACTTACACAATCTTGACGATGCATATATTCATATGATTCTTGCAAGGTATTGTGGGTAATGTAGTTCTTTCACTCCCAAACACAACTGAAGACAATAATTGAGTTGTGATACCAGTGGTAAGGCCAATAAAATACTTCTTTTATTGATGGGGTTTAATTCACCCAGCACAAATATGCTTGATAGCAATATAAATGAGGTTACTTGCTTGCAGTGTTTAAATGGATAACATAAAGTCACAAAGCAAATCAGAAAACAACCTTCAGCTTGTCAGGCAATTAGCTAATGTTTTCTTAGCAAATAATTACCAAATAAAAAAAAAAGGCACAAAGAAATGAATAAACTTTGCTTGTTAGGTTAACTTCTGCTTATTTTCCACGCAGATCCCAGCAGTGATTCTCCCTTGCTCACACACACAATCAGGTGCAGCTATAATTACTATCAATTGACCAGCTGAAACCCTTTAGCTGGCTGGCTGCTACTGTGTGAACCCAAATCCTGCTTTAAGAGCTGTTTGCAGTGGAAATAAAGAACAAAGTTAGGTTTCTTTGTGATGGCTGAGGTGTTTGCTCACAGAAAGCTAGCAATAGCATTTAGATAGAGAACAGTCCATGTAATGAATAGTTTCATCTGCTGTATCTCCCCCTTCATCAATCAGCATAGGGTCACTATCATACATTGGCACAGACGAGTCTTTCCATAAGGCACTATCATGAGAATGCTTATTCCCTTGCTGCCCTTCACTATTATAGATAGGGTCTGGATCAGTGTTCATATCTGAGCCTCTCCTGCTATCATAATTCCTCTCTGTATATCCTGGCCAGTATGTAATCCAGTTCTGATGTCCAGCCTTCCAATCTTGATCCCTGGACACTGGATCTTCCCTCACATACCTTTTGGCATAGGTCTGAAAGTCCTTTCCACGTGCAGTCTTCTCTCTTCTAGGTAGCCACTGGTGATTCCTATCTCTGCCCTTCCATTCCTCTGGCTGACTCCAGTCCAATGGACTCTGCTGGCACTTGGAATACCTCCCAGTATGGGTACTGCCTTGGATTCTCCCAGACCTTCCAATGGCCTTCCTTCTCTTCCTTCCAGAGAGTTTCCTTCTTTCTCTATCCGCTTGGCTTGGCTTCTGTTTCTCCAGGTGATGCTTAAACCTGTAGCTGGGCTGGAGCTTGTAGCCGTTGCTGAAGCTCTCCCTGAAGCTGTTATCTGAAGAATAAGCTCTATTCTTATTCTGTCCTAATGTGTGCTCCTCCCTAACACAGCGCAGCTGTGTTGAATCATGCCCTGCCCTTTGAGATGAGTGCTTAGGGATTACCTCATAGCTCTCTTGATTGCACACACGTTTTCTCACTTCAGCCCCCCTCATGGCTGCTGGAAACCTGGTGCATTCTGGGACTGGTAGTCTTTTATGTGAAAACTCTGTTTTCTTACTTCTACCAAAACTGACAGGTTGCTTGTTCAGAGTCACATCATCTTTTCTATAGCTCCTACCTGAGCTATGATAAGCTTCCTTATCACAGGTCCCATCACTTTGTCTACTTTAAGTTGAGCTAGTTTCTCACGAACACAGTCTTCTGAAAATTGTTCAAGATGTCCCTCGCTTCTGTTCTTATTTGTGGGTGTTTTCTGAGGTCCTGCTCCTGGTTCTTCATCTGTGAACACAGAACAAAAATATTTGTTAAGCAATTCCCCTTTATCCTTATCAGCTTCTACATATTCCCCCCCCCCCCTGCACCCTTGAGTCTGACAATACCACTTTTGCCCTTCCTCTTCTCACTAATATATCTGAAAAATGTCTTATCCCCCCATTTTATTGCATTGGCTATTTCCTCCTCCTTTTGAATCTTTGCCTTCTTGACTACTTTGCTAGCTTCTCTAAGTTTTTCCAAATACAGATGCCTGTCTTCCTCTCTCTGTGATCTCTTGTATTTCATGAAGGCCTCCCTCTTTTTCTTCACTTTTTCAGCTACTTCCTTCGAAAACCATAGCGGTCTCCTGTTCCTTTTGCCTTTATTTACCATTTTAACAGGGACCATCTTTTACATGTGTCTGTGCAGCATTGTGTACGTCTTGTAGTGTTATACAAATGTTCAGTAGTAGTAGTAGATTGGTGCCGCTGGGCACCAGGGAATTTTTTAATCAAGCAGGTGGGGGATCAAGACCGCTGGGCCACCAGGGACTTTGTTTCTGTTGGGAGGTTGGTGTCCGAGTAGAGCATCGGACTCAGGGGCGGCCCAAGGGGGGGTGCGGGGCCATGTGCGGAGACTCGGTGCGGGGCCTCATTTGCATAAGTGGCCTTATTTGCATAAATATTTGCATAATGTTACCATACACTAACTTTTAGTAAACATGTCTCTTAATGAGTGTATGGATAAAGAAAGACTAAAAGATTTCTACATTACTATAATCCAGTGCCAACCGCCAGGCACATTAGGAACTACTACAAACGCTGCCCATTTAGAACCCATAGCAAACCCGCCGTATCCTGACAGTATTACCAGGACTCACAAAGCACCATACCCTACCTATCAAAAGGCAACACTGCAAATATTAAACCAATACATTTCAGAGAATACTGGGGAAAGAGAACAAGTGGCAATGTCAAATAGGAATTACATAAATAGAATACCTCACCTCAGTTACACATGCAGAACATAGACCATCACCAAACAAGGAATCACAATTTAGAAACAGGAAGGCAATAATTAAACTGGGAACCCCAAAAGCCAAACTTGGAATGTACAACAACACTGTAGAAATAAAACTATAAATTAATTTCCTCTTGTACCAAACAAAGCGCAGACGTTAATGATGCACATTTCCCAGAGCTTTCATATTCCAGTTAATAAATTCAAAATAAAGAGATATCTTTCTACCTTTTGTGCATTTTTTTCAGTTGCAATTGCTCCAGCCACTTTCTTCTGGTTTCTTCATGTTTTCTGCTGTCCATCGTCTGCTGTCCATTTGTTCTTTCTTCTCTCTTCTAGTTTTTTTTTTCCATTCTCTCTCTCTACATCTGCTTTGACATACTAATCTTTCTCCATTTGCTCTTTCCTCATTCCTATTTCATCCACACAAATTTTACCCCTCCATCCTCAATCCCCACTTACTCTCCCAATACCCGGCCCATTGTAGATTTTTCATCCCTCCCACACAAAATATTTTTCCCCTCTCCATTTTACTCTCCCAGCCCCATCCCATTCTAATCCTCCCCCAACATCAGCTCCCTTCTAGTTCCAGTCTCACCCATCATCCATTCCCTTCTAGTCCCTGCATCAGCCCATTTCCAGTCCTAGCCCCCCATCAACCCATTTCCAGTCCTAGCTCCCCCATCCATTTTCAGTCTGAGTCCCTTCATCAGCTCATTTCCAATCCTAGCCCCCATCAGCCCATTTCTAGTCATTTCCTAGCCCCACCATCAGCCCATGTCAAATCCTAGCTCCCCTCCACTCAGCCCAATTCCAGTCCAAGCCCCCCATGAGCCTACTTCCAGTTCTAGCCCCTCCATGAGTCCATTTCAATTCAAGCCCCCACCACAGCCCATTTCCAATCTTAGCTCCCCCCAACAGCCCATTTCCAGTCCTATCCTAGCTGCTCCATCAGCCCATTTCCATTCCAAGCTCCCTCCCCATCAGCTATTTGCAGTTCAAGCCTCCCCTTCCACTCAGCCCATTTCCAGTCATAGCAACCCCCCAACCCATTACCAGTCCTAGCCCCCCATCAACCCACTTCCAGTCCTAACCCCCATCACCCCATTTTCAGTTTAAGCCCCCCCTATAACCCATTACCAGTCCTAACCCCCATCAGCCCACTTCCAGTCTTAACCCCATCAGCCCATTTCCAGTCAGCCCCCCATAGCTCATTGCCAGTCCTAAACCCCCCCATCAGCCCACAGCCCATTACCAGTCCTAGCCACATCAGCCCTCCTCAAGTCCTAACCCCTCCCCATCAGCCCATTTCCTGTCCTAGCCCCCCATAGCCCATTATCAGTCCTAACCCCCCCATAGCCCATTAGTAGTCCTAACCCCCCATCACCTCGTTTCCAGACAGCCCCCATCAGCCCACAGCCCAGTACCAGTCTTAACACCCCCCCGATAACCCAGTGCAACTTCTAACCGCCCAACAGCCCACAGCCACTTACCAGTCCTAACCCCTCCCCATCAGCCCATTTCCTGTCCTAGCCCCCCCCTAGCCCAGGATCAGTCCTAACTCCCCATAGCCCATTACCAGTCCTAACCCCCCATAGCCCATTACCAGTCCTAACCCCCCATCACCTCGTTTCCAGACAGCCCCCATCAGCCCACAGCCCATTACCAGTCTTAACACCCCCCCTATAGCCCATTACAAGTTCTAACCACCCAACAGCCCACAGCCCATTACCAGTCCTAACCCCTCCCCATCAGCCCATTTCCTGTCCTAGCCCCCCCCATAGCCCATTATCAGTCCTAACCCCCCCATAGCCCATTAGCAGTCCTAACCCCCCATCGCCCCATTTCCAGATAGCCCCCATCAGCCCACAGCCCATTTCCAGTCTTAACCCCCCCCCCCCAGCCCATTACCAGTCCTAACTCCCCCTCCCTCCATCGGCTTATGGCAAATTAAAAAAAAAAAAAAAAAGCTGGCTCTGGCTGCTGCCGCTGCCGCCGTCGCAGCAGCGGCAGAATGAAGTGTCCCGCGGGGCCTCCTCTGCTCGCTGAGCCCCTCTGCAAGGGCTTTCAGATTCGCGAAGGGAGAGTGTCTCCCTCGCGTCTCTGTTAAGCCCGCAGGGGCTAATGGGAAATTTCCCATCTGCCCCTTTAGACACTTCATGCTGCCGCGGCGGCAGCGGCAGCAGCCAGAGTCAGCTTTTTTTTTTTTTTAATGTAATTTAAAAAAAAGCAGAATGTTCTTTGCGCGGGGCCCCCTGAAACGCGGGGCCCTGTGCAAAAAACATTCTTGCTCAATGGACGGGCCGGCCCTGATCGGACCCCCAACAGTATGCTGATGGCATCGAGAGCTTTCCCTGATGCCTAGGTCATCCGAAGTGAAGTGTTAAACTTCCCCTCAGATGATCCTGTTTCTCTGGAACAGTATGCCAAAGTTGCACTGACTTCTGTGCGTATGTGTTTGGCTTGCTCTCACTGAGTAATTGAATATTGCATTCCAGAGCAAAGAGCCAGTGTTAAAGTGATACTATGAAACCCTATGCTGCTACAGCTTTAAGCACTGGGCACTAGTGCAGGGTTGCCGCATTGGTCTGTTACTGCAGGTGCATTTAATAATATCTCAATGGGTGGTGCTAGGTGCACCTACATTAATTGTGAATAGCGTGCGTTAAGGTACCATTCTATGCACTAACTGCTGGGAACATGTTGGGCGTGCCCCTGATAGCGCATGACCATTACACTTACCGCATATTACTTTTTGTTTTCAATGCAATATGTAAATGCAATGCAGTGTGTGCCATCAAGTCAATGTTGACTGTTGGTGACCCAGTCCCTGGGTTTTAGTAAAAAGGTCCCTTAAAATGAGATAATAGAGCTGAGATAATGTAGCATTATCCTCTTTTCTTTAGAGTTTTTCTAGGTGTGATCCCTTTAAGAAAAATTCCTATAATTTTTCGTATCCCCAAAAGAAAACAGTGCAGAGCATGTTAGACCATAGGTGAGTCACAGTTCCCTCCTGCTTCTGTGCTAGGCAGAAAATTCATACCTGAAGACCTTGACTCACACCCTTATGTCTGCAGAGTTGATTACTGTAATTTCCTCTACAACTAATTAAGAGGGAAAGCCATCAAATGCCTTCAACTATTTAAAAATGCTGCTCCACTTTGTTCGATGATCAGACCATGTAATCCCTCTCCTGGCTCTATACCATTGGCTTCCTATTCCCTGAAGGATGAAATTCAAGAGTCTATTCCTTATTCATCAGGATCTCATAAGGCCACTCTTTGCTATCTTACTTGTTTCTCCCTTGTTCCCCTGCTAGGCCTTTACACTCTTCTCAGACCACCTTCTCACCCCTTTCTCCACGACAAGAATTCAATCTGAATCTACCCATTCAGCTACTTTCATCTGTTTAGCTCTACCACTATAGAACTTCCTTCCATCCTCTTACAATGGAGCTATTCCCAGACAAATTCAAATTGACACGTAAGACTTACAACCCCGTTTACTAAAGTCTGTTAGCTAACTAATGTGCATTTTAATGTCCGGCAACTGGCGGTCGAGGACACTAACATGCGTGTCCACCATAACACGTTAAAATGCACATTGTTGATTGCAGGATGGTGCGGGAAATCAGTGGAATGTGGGTGTGGAGAGCACATTTTGTTTGGCACATTTTTCACTGAGGCCTTTGAGTGATTCTGACCTAGAAGGTTCAGGGGCTAATCTTGGGCTGTGCTGCTTCTTTCTTTCTCCTCTGTCTTTTCTTTTAAGACTGTAAACTGCCTTACTACTAACTGGTCAAAAGACGATTTAGCAGATTTGTCAATAAACTAAACTATGCTTCTGAATGCATTTGAAGTACTTTTCAAATTGTGTCCTGTTAAATATGACCTCACCCTTATCAAGTCCAGTTCATTGTCACCTTCTGTCACCATTTCTTCCTTTTCTGAAATCACTGAGGAAGAAACTGCAAATCTTCTCTCCTCCTCCAAACTGACTACCTGTTCCTCTGATCCTATCCCCACCCGTTTACTAATCTCTATCTCTTCTGCCATCATCCCTTCCATCTCTCATATCCTTAATCTATCACTTTCCACTGCAATTGTTCCTATGGCCATCCACCACAATCCTTTCCCTGCTATGCCACCTAGAGGTTTGGAAGAGGATGGTGGTAGTGCGATGAATCAGCTCACACCCTCCTCCTGTCCTGTTTGGGGTCCAAGTATTGCGTTCTGTGCACATGTGCAGAGCTCTATACTGGGGTTCCAGGCACGAGAGGGTGATCATGCAGCCCAAGGTGCTGCACTCCAGCTGTTCTGAGCCCCAAATCATCTAGGATAGGATTGTGGTGGCAGCAGGTGGGCAAAGAGCAAAAGTGACTGGAGGAATGCAGGGGGTGGACATGGTGGAAGGGAACGATAGAGAAAGAGAGAGAGAGAGAGAGAAGATTGCAAGAGAGTGTTGGAGAATGATTGAGGGAGAGTGAGGGTCTTATGGGGAAGAGAAGAGTGAATGTGGGGATCACATGACTGAAGAAATGCCCGGAATGGAGATGTGGGAAGAAAGCAGCTGAGAGGACTGGAAGAGAGCAGAATGAGAGGACATGATAGGGTTTCTGGAAGGAGCAGTCAGTCAGTGAGGGGAAAAGGTGACTGAGAGAGAGTGAAGGGATGGGAGACAGTGTGGGAGGTGGGAAGAGTGAGAGGACTAGAGGATGGGAGGGAGAGAGAGGAGGAAGGGGAAGCTTGGAGGGTGGCAGGGAGAGTACAGGTGGGGAATGTGTGAGCAGATGGGATGGTGATAAGGAGACAGTGGGTGAGAATATTGGAGTGGGTGTAGAGTGAGGAGGTGTGCTAAGTGAGTGATGGGTCTAAGATCAACGTCTCCTAACCCTAGATATCACTCTTCCAGAAGCTTCCCTTCATCTTGTCCCCTCACTCCTATTCCCTGTCCCCTTGATCCTTCCCCCTCTCCTCTCCTTTTGTGCTGTGACCATCTCTTCCCCCTCCTCTCTTCATCTGTCAGACCATCTCATTTGCTACCGAGATCTCCTCTCTACCCCTCTTTTTTCCCCCCTTCTCTCTACCAAGCATTGATCTCTTACATCCCCCCAAAGAATCCCAGGCTAAATGTAATAAAAAGTACTACCATGTTACATGCACTAACACGTGCCACTTACCACAGCTCCCATTTTATGGCATTACTAATAATGCACACTTTAGTTATTCCAAATAAATTAGCCAGGCACACAAGAAATGTCAAAAGCAACTCTATTTTTCTGAAGTATAATACCATCGACATGATTTAATATGTAGATACATTCTAATTTTTGCAAATATGCTTCCTAATTACTGCAGAATTTTGACTAAGTTGCTGCAGGATTTACTACAGAATCTTAGAAAACCTCTGCTGCAGGAACCCAGGAGCCCAGAGTGTAGCCCCGCTGCAGACCTATAGCCAGTATCACCATTTCACTTGGTTGACTATAACATTGCTTTTCATAATATTTTCAAAGACTCGGTTTCTGGTTGCTGGAGTTCGAAGCTGATGCAACTGCTGTTTACAGGCTTTGCGCCTGAGTCATACAATTAGTCATAAGCTAATGAGGTCTCCTCCACTCTGTGCTAACCACATAGACTTTAGGCTTGAAAACCAGGCTGACTCCATGAAAGCACAGCAGGAGAGTGTTAAGGGGCATGTAGAGGTTTGAATTTGGAATGAGATACTCTGAATGGTGTCGATCGTTATCTCCCTTTGACTGGCTCTAAGTGCTGGTGTGCTAAGCACTTTTTCCATAAACACAAAATGGGAGACAGCTAGTACATAGGCCCTGCGTGAGACATTCAACAACAGGCAAGCCACACAAGCCTTTCTTATTATTCAAACTCGGCCAGGGTTTTTTTTTATGAGCCAAAAACATATGTAGCTGATTCTGTGATAGCAGTGAATCTAGTACCCGGAGAAGCGTTTTCTCGAAGTGACGCATGAACTAGCCTTCTTTATAGCTGCAAAGCAAGAAATCATACAATTCAGTTTTACATTCTAATCATTAAAATCCCCAAATCTTAGATTTCCAACAAAGGAGCAAGGTGTTACCTACTGGTGGCATCATTCTTTATTTGCAGTCAGGTCTGACAAAAGGTGGGGTAAGGAAGGGGAGTGTGACCTTGGAGCCTGTAGGTCTTTAAAGGCCCCCAGCCTTGGCCTGTCTTACAGCACCCACTTGTGCTTCTTGCACCTGCTCCAAGCTGTTTCTCTTTTTGAAGCCTGGGCCTGGTGGGAGGCTGGCAGTAAGGGGGCCCAGAAAGGACAAGCCTTGGATGGCGCTCAGCCCCTCTGCTTTCAGGCAGGAAGGTGAAAGCAGCAGAATGCTGTCATGTGGCAGGCGGCACTTTATGTTGATGTTCTGAAAGTAAGAAAGCTCTGATCCAGGGAAAGAGAACTGGCATGTATGTGGTATAATGGCAAAGGGCCAGTAGCCATGTTGGCCCTAGAGAAAACTGGATCCACCATAGGTGTCGAAATGGGGTGGGCTATACAGGTCCTGGCCCTACTAAAATATATCCCTGCTGATCCCGACACAGAAGCAAGCTGTCTGCCCACAGGGATCCCATCTCCCACGATCAGAACAGGAGGGGAAGTCTGCAATCATGGCCTCAATGTAAATTGTCTGTCCGGGGGGGTGGGGGGAGGGAGCTGGGGTAGAGTTAGGTCTGAGCTTGGGGCCTACCAAATAGGCATTCCGCTGCCCCTAGGATCCACTACAACTGTGATTCCTTTTATTGGGCCAACCAGCCTCAGGGCCAGTCACAGATGATGGTGCACATATGTTTTCAAGACCACAAAGGTTCCCCCTTAAAATGTGAACCTATGTAAACCACGTACTTTTTGAGACACAACAGTTAAGATTTCTTTTGGATGCTAAGAAGCTGGTCCTTTCTCTAGACTCCAAGGGTTGAAATGAGTCTTTGTTAATGGGATGTGCTCAGGCTTTTTGAGACTGGTTGTCTAGGTGACATTTCCTAATTTTGTATTTCCTTTACTTTTGACCTATGCGTGAAGTTTGTTCTTCGCTTCGCTTCTCTTCTTTCTTTTTGTTTAGCAAGTAGTGCTTATGATTTCCTGTGTGAAATAGTGTAGTAAATTATTGCTTTTATTTTATTTTCCTGATGTGCTTTTCTTGTACAATTTTAGTATTGTGTAAAATTGTGAAATCGTCTGTACATAAATAAAAAATATATTAAAAAAGAAAACATGTGAAGCATGAACTGTTGAAAGCATGTATATGAAACCACCTTTGGACAGTTTATGCTGACCCAGGTTTTGCCTGTGTATTTAATGTGGGATTCTAGCCATTTTTGGCTAACAGTCAAATAGAATGGTAGACTTCACGATTATACTTCATAAATATAGTCTTTCATATCTTGGGAGTGTGCATGCAGAAAAAAAATCCCTTTGTTTTATTTTCTACTTAGTTTTTCTTAAAATTTTGTCATTTTTAGTGTGCACTGAATTCTCTTTGTGCACCAAAACCATTTAGCATATACTAAAACCAAAATGAAATGAAACAGCATCTTGTTTTCCTTAGTCAGTTTACATGGAAAAAAATGACGCAAAACATGTCAGTATTTCCTTGCTTAGAAATGTCCGCATGCTCCTATAGTTATGTGACCTCCTTCTACCCATAGGTCTTCTGGACTTTACACAGAGAGCTTCTGAGTGATACCCATGTAGGGTCTGTATAAATATCCCAGCAGGATAAGGGGCCTGCCGTTCATTACTATGACCATTGAAGGGGAGAACAGATAGATGTATTGTACCAACTTTAGTTTGCTTCCCCAACTCCGCACAGCACTTAGCAAATGTCCTACCAGAGCTAAATATGTCTGCAGCCCACTGAAAAATCAAATGTACATATGTCATTGTAAAAGAGGAAGTGCAGCAGGTTTTTTTTAGTGCTTAAAGAGAAGCATCTTATGGATATTATGTTTTGCTCTGGAATGAACTATACATTTTAAATTCTGCATCAGAAGAGAAGAGTTGTGTGTTTTCTGGTGCAGACTCCATGAGGAAGATATTAAAATTTTATTCCTGTTTTCAAAGGATTTTTCCATAGGTGCAGAATTAAAACTCTGACATAGCAAATAGGTCCCGGATGCTTCTGCCATTCATAACTTTTTAGTTTTTTGTTTTCCATGTTTTATGAGAAAATATTTAACTATTTCAGAGAAAGCCATAGATAACCAAGAGAGTCTGTTATGCTTAAAGCTGACTGCAGTCTCTGTTCATATATTTGGCACTTGGACTTGGTTATAAGACAAACTGTGTGCATATGCGCCCACTCACTATTCATTGTAGGTAACCTGAAAACCAGAGCTTTTTGCAACTCTCCTGGAGTGGAGCTGTCCAGTTTTTTCTTACCATTAATTTCTAAGGTTCCTATATCCATTTGTACACACAGAACATCTTATACCCACATGAGACCTAGATGCCGGAGGGGATGGGAACAAATGCATTTTCTTGCACAGGCTATAAAGTTAAACCCAACTCTTCAGCTCCAGGCATCACTGGGCCACTGCATCTCATACTGTTACACAGTCAGGGCTGAGCCAACGGATATCTGCTACCTCGCAGGCTTTTTTGGCTAAGACCAATGCAAGATCTGAATCATGAGTTGAGGACAGCCCTTTCCTGGTCTTTTGGCTAAGCTTGAACACCTGGACAATATGAGGGGGGGGGGGGGGGAGGGAACTAATGAGCTGCTACCCAGTCCCTGTTTTGGATGTGAATTCATTTGGACCCTGGCCAAAGCGGGAGGATCAAACCTCCTGTAAAACGAACTAGAAATACATCATAAGTTCCTGATGGAGGTAGGTGGGGAGGAAGGGTCAGCAATGAGAAGGAAAAGCAGATACTGTGGTACACCCTCCAGTGTATTCTTAAAACATCACTAATTCTTTAAGTAGGGCTCCATGTTCAGATGTTACTGTCTGTGCCAGTGAAAGCGTCCTGGCTGCCTTCGGCAAATCTTTAGCCTTACACCCCCCATCCCCAAGATTTTGATAATTAAACTCACAACACCACTCTTCCCACAACAAACCTGTAAAACTGCATAACCGGGCATCATACTTTCAAATATCAAACTTTGCTTTGTATGTATGTGGGCCCCACTCCCCTTGCTGGTAAAAGAATGTGCTGACGACTCTTTGAGTTCGGCTGTCAGGATCTACTATTTTGCTTTGACTGCTGCTGCCCCTCAGAAGCCCCTACCCTAAGCAACCACCTGGTCTTGTCTAATGGTTGCACCGGCCCAGGTTCTTGTCCTTTTATGCAAACCAGGGAGAAAACACCCCATCCCCTTCTTTACAAAATCTCCTTCTTGCTGTAAAATGTATTAATTTTCCCCATGAGCAAGAGAGATCGCTGCTTTTACATCTTGCAATAATATTGAGCATGCGTGTTTCTGAAGGTATCGTGCCCTGTTTGCCAATGATCGCTTCCTCTCCTAATTTGTGATGTAAAGTATGATGCTGAGAGACCAAGTCCACACTTTGTGTTGCTGAGCACACCGTAGGACTGTACATGCTGCTTCCTCACCATTAGGATTTAACAGCTGGCATTCTGACTTAAAGAACAAATAGATTTTATTCGCAACCAAGAACAGCTCTTTCTGTAGTTGAAAAGCCTAAGTCCCTGCCCTTAACTTGGGTAGATGGATGGCTCTAGACTGCATGTGTATTTTTAGCTAGATTGAGGGGAGGTATTCCTGGGGGTGTGCTTTAGGCAGGACTAGAAAATAATGCACCTGATATTCAGAATGGTTTATCAGGTTAGCAGGACCTACTGCCTCAATAACCCTATTGAGCCCAGTATTCAGTGGCATGCAACAGCTAGTGCCAGGGTGGTCTGTGGGAAGGATGAGGGCAGTCAGTAGCTTATGAAATTAGTAGTGATTTTCAATCTGCTAACTAGACAAGAAACTGCATACAGTTAGGCCCCAAAACAGCAGACCTAACATTAAGGTTTGGCTAGGCAGATAGCAACTAAATCTTGCTGGAATCAGATAACCAGCAGTGGTCACCGTTGAAATGAGATATTCAGCAGAAGCGGCTACCCGGGCACTTCTGTCGAATATCCTGTTTCATTCCGGTGTTTAGAAAATCTCCGTAGCTGAATAACAGGTGGAACATGCCTAGAGCCTATTTTCAAATCGTTGCATGTTATTTTCCATATAAATGTAACCCACAGAAAAAAAGAGGGCCCCGAGGTTTGCAGCACTTTTGACCAATGTCAGTTTTCAAAAGAAAAAATGTACAGACTTCACCTTTGAAAATTAGGAAAAAGTTCTGTGGGCGCTGGCACTGTACCAAGGCTGACAGTTTAAAGCGCCCCACCCCCTTATGTTCAGAGTAGATAGCAGTACAGAAAAGTTGTATTTCCTATTTCTGAACCTTTTCACATTCCTTCTGCATCTGTCCTTCCTTGTATTGATGATTTTTAATAAACATTAGTAAACGTTTTACAGCTTTTGAGGTGATTTCTTATAGATGTAGAGATTGCCAGTTCTTTGTCTTTCATTAATTTGCATAGAAGGATGTCAAAGTGCCTTCCAGACTTAATAATGCTGTCTGAGAAACAAGAACCAGAGGCGGGGTACCCTCTATCAGACTTTTATCTAGGAGAGCTACAGAACCCTTACCCTGCTTAGCCGCCTCTCACAGAACACTTCCTGTGGTCTGCACAGGAAAAGAACTGAGTCTCTGTTTGTCTTTGCGCTACCCAGAGAAACAGATTAGTTAGGTCATTCAGGTTAATGCTGCAGCAGCTGTAGACCAAGAGTAGTCAAGTCTGAAAAAACAGGTATGTGAACAACTGCAAAGCAAAAGAGGAAATGTGCTGCCCTGGTGTAGAGAGGCCTTAAAAAGCAAAACATCTCTCATCTTTGGTTATTTCTTTATAGTTTGTGGGGTTTACACCACTGTTGATGGAATACTGAATATTTCTGTAATTTAGGATGTTGGAAACAGATGGGCAAAATGCAGGGCTGCAATAAATAGCGATTGTTATGAACAGCAAATGCGTTGAGCCTGAATGCCTTCATACCATTTCCTGAAAATGTAACATCTGCATGTCGTTGCGTTTGCTGGACAAACCTAACTGCAGTAGGATACCTAAAACGTAATTACAGTGATCCGTCTCTAGAACAGCCTGGATGTGACGAAAGAAGTTTAGCTATGGCAAAATGTGAGTCACTGGGACTTTGTCTGTTTACTTATGCACTTTGTGATGAAAATGTCCAGAGGAGAAGTGGTGTTAGTCTGTGATAGCCAAAACAACATGGAGGCTGGTGGTAGTTTATAGACTAAGGTCCTCTTTTACTAACACTTAGCTTGAGCTATCTGCTGCACAGTCTATGGGAATAAAATGGGCCATGCAGCGGATAGCCTGAGTGAAGTATTAATAAAAGGGGCCCTAAGATTTATCGAGGCATAAGCTTCAAGGACAAAAGTTCACTCTGTCAGATGCCTGAAGTAAACCTGCTATAGGAGTGGAAGAGGGCTGGGGGGTATTGAACAGTGCTGGGAGAGGTAAATTGAGGATTTAATGAACAGAGAAGTGCATGAAGAGAACATTATATCTTCTCCACCTCCACTCCTTATACACCAGCCTGCTTCACTGCACCTGATGCATAAAGGCTTAACCCTCAATAAATCTCTTAGTCTATAAGATGTCTGCACCCATGTTGTCGGTGTAGTAGTGGTTCAAGAGGGCTTAAGTGGGAAAATAATAGATGTTTGAGGTTTGTTGGGATTTTTTTTTTTTTTTTTTGCAGCTAAACAGATATTCAGTTTCAGTTTCCAGATACTGGAAAATTGCTGTGGGAAAATATTTAAGCTGTTGAGAAAGATATAGCATAGATATCTGCCATACCCAGACCTGTCCTATCGGCCCCACAGCCAGTCAGAGTCTTAGGATATCCACAGTGAAGAGGTCTGAGATTTTCACTTGCTGCCCTTATCATATGCAGATCTCGTGCATGCATATTCATTATGGCTATTCTGAAACTCTGCTGGCTCTGGGGTTAATAGGACAGGGGTGAGAGCCACTGATAAGTATCGTTGATTCAGCCCATCTAGTCTCTCAGAAGCCCAAAGGTGAAATGCATTTTCCTGTTCTGCAGGAGGGTGACATGAAGCTAACAGTTATTGTGGGCTGAGATCAAGGGTTAGCATTTTCCCATATTGGGCATATTGAAGGCCTTTGCCAGTACCCAGCAGGTCTATAAAACTAAGGCATTGGAGAGAAGAAGTAAACCGGAGTTACTTACCTGTAACGTCAGTTCTCCTGGGACAGCAGGATAAGTCAGCCACAAGTGATGACATCATCCGACGGCGCCAGGGACACGGAGGTACTCTCACTAGCCCAGAAGGCTAACACTAGCCCAGAAGGCGTTAGCCTTCTGGGCATGGCTAGTAGCCCCACCTCTGGATCCGCCCCTAGCTAGCCAGATCTTCCCAGCTGAGGCGGCGATGCCATGAGCTAGGAGGCGGATCAGCGGAACGGAGTCTCTCCCTTCCCCCCCCCCCCCCCCGCCGGGGAGGTGGGTGGGAAAGTGTGGCTGACTTATCCTGCTGTCCCTGGAGAACTGGCTTTACAGGTAAGTAACTCCGGTTTCTCCCAGGACAAGCAGGATGAGTCAGCCACAAGTGGTGCCTCCCCAGCTACGTACGCAGCGGCGGGGGGGGGGGGGGGAGGAACTGAAGGAGAACGGAGTCAGTCAGCGAGGTGCAAAAAGGCTTTAATATGGAGAAGCGTTTCCCTCGGGAAAGCGTAACATAAGCCATAGACAGTGCAATATCATGGAACACAGCAAGAGCAACGTGCATGAAAACAGGCTCAACTTGTGCAATAACATGGATTATCATGGAACACAGCAAGAGCAAACGTGCATGGAAAACAGGCTCAACTTGTGCGATAACATGAAACACAGCAAGTGCAATGTGCGTGTAAACAGGCTCAACTTGTGCAAAAACTTGGAACACCGCAAAGTGTAAGGGTGCAGAGATGTAAACAGGCCCAAAGAGTATGTAACAAGAGCAGGGCAATTAGTATTTGTTCAACAGTGCAAAGCAAACACAGTGTGCATAACCATACAGGCTGTTCAAGCATTACCAGCAACCTCACGCACGTCAGGTGCGGTGGTGGCCGAGGACAGCACAGCAAGGCCAAAGGTGGAGGCTCCGTGGTCGGTTCTGTCCAGGCAGTAATGCCTTTGGAAAGTTCGGATGGAAGCCCATGTGGCCGCCCTGCAGATGTCAGTTATCGGAATAGAGTGCAGGTTGGCAATGGTGGCGGCTAGGGCACGCAGGTGATGCACCTTGACCCCAGAGGTCGGCGGGGCCCCTGCTCGTGACAGGCACAGAGAGATGCAAGATGAGATCCAGACAGAGAGGGTCCGCTTGGATACTGGAAGCCCAGGCTTGTTAGGGTCGTAAGAGACGAAGAGCTGTGAGGTTTTCCGCAGGGCAGGGCCGGATTTACCTATACGCCATGTACGCCATGGCGTAGGGCCCACAGCCGGCAGGGGCCCACAAAAAAAGAACCAGGTAATTTTTTTTAAACACAATTTAAAAAAAAAACCTGGTGGCTGCCGCCGCGGGGCCCCCTCTGCTGCCGCGGGGGCCCCGTCTACAAGCTGAAGCCGTCGCGTCGCGTCGGGTCGGGTCTCTCCCTCCCTCCCTCCCTCGCTGCAGGCTGCGAGAGACGCGAAGATAGAGCGTCTCCTCGCGTCTGTGTTAAGCCCGCAGGGGCTGATGGGATTTCCCATCAGCCCCTGCGGGCTTAACACAGACGCGAGGAGACGCTCTCCCTTCGCGTCTCTCGCAGCCTGCAGCCTGCAGCGAGGGAGGGAGGGAGGGAGGGAGGGAGAGACCCGACCCGACCCGACCCGACGGCTTCAGCTTGTAGACGGGGCCCCCGCGGCAGCAGAGGGGGCCCCGCGGCGGCAGCCACCAGGTTTTTTTTTAAATTAAAGTTTACTTTAGGCCGGGGGGGGGTAGGACTGGTAATGGGCTATTGGGGGGGCTGGGGCTGGAAATGGACTGGGGGGGTAGGGCTGGTAATGGGCTATGGGGGTGTAAGACTGGTAATGGGCTAGTGGGAGGCTGGGGCAGGAAATGTGATGGCCTGGGCTGGGGGGGGTTAAGGCTAGAGGTGGGCTGATGGGGTTAGGACTGGTAATGGACTGTGGGCTGTTGGGGGGGCTTAGAACTGGCAATGGGCTTTGGGGGGGGTTAAGACTGGTAATGGGCTGTGGGCTGATGGGGGCTGTCTGGTAATGGGCTATGGGGGGGCTAGGACTGGAAATGGGCTGGGGGGTTAAGACTGGAGGTGGGCTGATGGGGTTAGGACTGGTAATGGGCTGTTGGGGGGGGTAGGACTGGCAATGGGCTATTGGGGGCTGACTGGAAATGGGTTGATGGGGTTAGGACTGGAAGTGGGCTGATGGGGGGTTAGGACTGGTAATGGGTTATAGGGGGGGCTTAAACTGAAAATGGGGTGTTGGGGGGTTAAGGACTGAAAATGGGGTGATGGGGGTTAAGGACTGTAAGTGGGGTGATGGGGGGCTAGGACTGGTATTGGGTTGGGGGGTTGCTAGGACTGGAAATGGGCTGATGGATGGCTAGGACTGGAAATGGGCTGATGCAGGGACTAGAAGGGAATGGATGCTGGGTGAGGCTGGAACTAGAAGGGAGCTGATGTTGGGGGAGGATTAGAATGGGATGGGCTGGAAAAGTAAAATGGAGAAGGGAAAAATATTTTGTGTGGGAGGGATAAAAAATCTACAATTGGCCGGGTATTGGGAGAGTAAGTGGGGATTGAGGATGGAGGGGTAAAATTTGAGTGGATGAAATAGGAATGAGGAAAGAGCAAAAGGAGAAAGATTAGTATGTTAAAGCAGATGTAGAGAGAGAATGGAAAAAAATCTAGAAGAGAGAAGAAAGGACAAATGGACAGCAGACGATGGAGAGTTAGCAGAAGACACGAAGAAACCAGAAGAAAGTGGCTGGAGCAATTGCAGCTGAAAAAAATGCACAAAAGGTAGAAAAATATCTCTTTATTTTGAATTTATTAATTGGAATATGTCAGCTCTGGTAAATGTGCATCATTAACATCTGCGCTTTGTTTAGTACAAGAGCAAATTAATGTATAGTTTTATTTCTACAGTGTTGTACATTCCAAGTTTGGCTTTTGGGATTCCCAGTTTAATTATTGTCTTCCTATTTCTAAATTGTGATTACTTGTTTGGTGATGGTCTATGTTCTGCATGTGTAACTGAGCTGAGGTGTTCTGTTTATATAATTCCTATTTGACATTGCCACTTGTTCTCTTTCCCCAGTAGGTCATGTATTGTTGTTCTCTGAAATGTATTGGTTTAATATTTGCAGTGTTGCCTTTTGATTGGTAGAGTATGGTGCTTTGTGAGTCCTGGTAGTGCTGTTAGGATACGGCGGGTTTACTATGGGCAGTGTTTGTAGTAGTTCCTAATGTGTCTGGCAGTTGGCACTGGATTATAGTAATGTAGAAATCTTTTAGTCTTTCTTTATCCATACACTCATTAAGAGGCACGTTTACTAAAAGTTAGTATATGGTAACATTATGCAAATATTTATGCAAATGAGGCCCCTTATGCAAATGAGGTCCGCACCCCCCTTGGGCCGCCCCTGCTGGGGGCCCACAATTTTTGTTGGCGTAGGGCCTCACTCAAGGTAAATCCGGCCCTGCCGCAGGGAAGAAGTGCGATCGGAGTAGCACCTCAGGGCCCTGACGCAGTCCAGCGTGTGGAACCTCCTTTGCTCCGGGCTGGAGTGAGGTTCAGGCAGGAAGCAGGGTAGCTCGATGGCTTGGTTAATGTGAAACGCTGTAGCTACCTTAGGGACGAACTTAAGATGGGTCCGCAGGCAGGCGCGGTCGCGGTGTAGTACAGTGTAAGGAGGGTAAGTGACGAGGGCGTGCAACTCACTGATGCGCCTGGCAGAAGTGATGGCGATAAGGAAGAGTGTTTTCCAGGAGACGAATTTGAGGTCTGCAGATAGTAGTGGTTCGAAGGGCTCTCCCGTGAGCTGGTTGAGAACGACATTCAGATCCCACGGGGGTACCGGTGCTCGCAGGGGGGGCTTTAGGTTGGATAGGTCCTTCATGAAGCGGGCCACAAGCGGGAGCGCCGAGACTGAAGCATCTCCCTCGCGGTGGTGGAAAGCAGCAATGGCCGAGAGGTGGACCTTGACGGACTGGGTCTTTAAGCCTTGTGCTGAGAGGAAGTTGAGATATTGAAGGAGTTGAGGTACAGGGCATGAGAATGGGAGAATGGGTCCAGATGCTGGGAAGCGCACCATACGCTGAAGCGACGCCATTTCAGGCTGTAGCATTTTCTGGTGGACGGCCTGCGGGTCGCCAGTATGACCTGTTGGACATCGGCTGAGAGGTTGAGGTGTGCTAGGGTGCTCCTTTCAGCTTCCATGCCGAGAGCGATAACATCTTTAGATTGGGGTGGAGGATCATGCCGTTGTCCTGCGAGAGTAAGTCCGGTCTCCGAGGCAGGCGAACAGGGGGCTCCAGGGCCAGGCGGTGTAGAAGGGGAAACCACACCTGTCTGGGCCAGAATGGGACCACTAGGATGGCAGTCGCCCTGTCCCGGATCAGGCACTGAATGGTCCGTGCAATGAGTGGGGTGGGGGGGAAGGCGTAGATTAGAGGCCACTGTCCCCAGGAAACGTTGAAAGCGTCTGCCGCTACTCTGTCGGGCGCGGGTCTCTTGGAGCAAAACAGCTGGCATTTGGAATTGTCCTGAGTAGCAAATAGGTCGATTTGAGGGTGGCCCCATCTCTCGAAGAGAGACAATGACACTTCTTGGTGGAGTGCCCACTCGTGGGGGCTCAACTGCCTGCTGAGGCGATCTATCACATTCTCTTCTCCCGGTAGGTAGCAAGCCTGAAGGCTGCAGTGGTAGGAAAGGGCGAGGTGCCAGGTGCGTAGGGCCTCCTGGCACAGGGGCCGTGATCCAGTGCCCTCTTGTTTGTTTATGTAGAACATGGTCACTTGGTTGTCTGTTTGTATCTGAACCGTCTTGTCCCTTATAAGATCCCGGAAGGCTCTGAGTGCGAGGCGGACAGCTCTGAGCTCGAGGATGTTGATGTGTAGGCTTTTCTCTGGGGCAGACCACAGGCCCTGGGTGCGTGTCCCGAGGCAGTGTGCTCCCCACCCTAGGGTTGAAGCATCCGTGGTCACGGTGATCTGGTGAGCAGGTGGTTGGAACCGTCTGCCCTGTGAGAGATTGGACGAAAGAGTCCACCAGCGGATGGCCCTGGACACCGTCGAGTCGATGGGAATTAGTGCGGACAGGGGTTCCGAGTGCTGGCACCAGTGAGAACGAAGGTGCCATTGTAGGATTCTCATACGTAGTCTTGCAAGGGGGAGTACATGGGTAGAGGCTGCCATGTGGCCCAGGAGACGTAGGTTGTTCCTCGCTGTGGAGTGCGTGGAACTGAGTATCCGTAGAGCAAGAGTCCTGATTGCTAACTTCCTGTTGTGTGGCAAGAAGGCTTTGGCCAGAGGGGTGTCTATGTAGGCACTGATGAACTCTAGCCTCTGGACTGGAGTGAGATGGGATTTCATGTGGTTGACTAGGAAGCCAAGGGACGCGAGGGCTGTGGCTCTCCTGACAGCAACTTTGAGTTCTGTGGAGGAGGTTGCGGACAGCAGCCAGTCGTCCAGGTAAGGGAAGACACACATCCCGAGTTTGCGAAGGTGCGCGGCAGCTACCGCTACACACTTGGTGAAGACTCGGGGTGCCGGGGAGAGTCCAAAGGGCAGGACTCTGTATTGGTAGTGTTTCCCCGCAATCCTGAAGCGCAGAAATTTTCTGTGCTGAGGGTGTATTGGAATGTGAGTGTAGGCATCTTGGAGATCTAGTGAAGCTAGCCACTCGTCTTGATAGATGAGGGGAAGGATGGAGGACAGGGAGTGCATCCTGAATTTTTCCTTGATTATGAACTTGTTGAGTTAGCGTAGATCGAGGATCGGGCGGACACCCCCTGACTTTTTGGGTACCAGGAAGTACCTGGAATAGAACCCCGAGTTGATCTCGTCGGGACAGGTTCGATGGCCCTGGAGGCCAGGAACGCAGCAATCTCTGCAGTCATGGGGGCAAGGTGCTGCAATGAAATATTGTTGGGAGGTAGAGAATGTTGTAGAGGATTGGAGGAGAATCTGAGGCGGTAGCCTTGCTCGATGATGGAGAGCACCCACCGGTCCGTCGTGATTCTTTTCCAGGCGCACAGGAACGCAGACAGACGCCCCCCGGTTGGTAGGTGCGGGCAGGGCGGCGAGTCAAAAGCTAGGGTCGTTCTTCCCGGGAGCAGCCGCATTCTTCTTCTCCGCGCGTTCCCGCTGTCTCGTTTTTTGCTTGTAAGGGGCTTGATACGACGGTTGTTTGTATCGTGGTTGTTGCCACCTGTGGTAGGAACTGTATCGTTTGTTGGCTGAGAGGCCTTGCGAGTGTCCTTTACGGTATGCGCGAGGGCGTTCAGTACCCCCCTCGAGGGTTTGAAGAGTGGTGCATCGCTCACGCATGTCATTGACAGTTTCTTTGACCTTGTCGCCAAAGAGCGAGTCTCCAGTGCAGGGGGTATCCGCAATCTTATCGTGCGAGTCACTCTGTAGGCCTGAAGCACGAAGCCAGGCTAGTCTGCGTGCTGATATGGCAGCTCCAGCTACCCTGGTGGCTGTCTCGAAGGCGTCATAGGCCGCTCGGCCCTGATGTTTTGTGCAATCGTCAAGATCCGTCAGGGCTGTGGAGATTGCCGGCGGGGTTTCAGCAAGCTGTGCGATGGCACCTTTGATGTTATTGATTAGGAGGTCCTGGTATATGGCATGCTGGAATTGGTGCGACGCAATTCTGGCATTCAGCATGGCGCCTTGGAAAACCCGCTTTGCCACATCATCCAGGAGCTTGTTGTCCTTCCCCGGGGGTGCATTGGTGATGTTACGGGAGGACTTGGACCGTTTGAGGGCTGATTCCACCACGATGGATTGGTGGGGAAGCTGTTGTTTGTCAAATCCAGGCAGGGGTTGGATGAGATACTTAGAGTCCAATCTGCGTGGGCAGGTGTGGTTAGATGCAGGGGTTTGCCACACCTTGGAGAGGTTGTCGCGGAGGAGTTGGTGGACGGTTAGAGCAGTGGTCATCTTGGGGGTGTCCACGAATTTGAGTGCACTTTGGACCTCGTCTCGTTGGTCGGGGGTATCGACTGAGGCAATGGAGAGGGCCGAAACAATCTTGCGCACAAACTTGGAATAGGTCAGGTCCTCTGGTGGAGCAGGTGCGGAGTCGTCCGGTGGAGCCGGGGCGGAGTCACTGATTGACGCAGCCTCTGTGCGTGAAGAATCCTCTGCACCCTCTTGTTCCGTGAGAAGGGGTTCTGCGCGGGGGGCGCAGCCACGGTGGTAGAGGCAGGAGGTTGCACGGGAGGGAGTGGCCGCTGACTTGAGGCCAGGGAGGACAAGGTAGATGCCCACTGTTGCAGCATACCAGAAAAGATGTGCAGGGCGTCCTGAGGGTCGGAGGGACGAGGTATGGCAGGCTCGCTGTGCTCCTGTGGATGCAGGGTTGTCCCTGGAGGAGATGATGGGAATGCAGCCTGCTCGCAGTCCTCTTGTGTATGCAGCGATGAAGGCGAGGAAGGGAGTGACTCTTCCTTATAATTGAGCTTGCTGGCAGGGGAGCTGGAAAAATGGCGTGAGCGTTTGCATCCGGAAGGGGAGACATCATGCCGGGATCTGCGGCGTCTGTGCCTCCTTCCTCTGCTGTGGCTCCGGTGTCGGTGACCATAGGAGGAGTTGCTTCTGCGCCGTCTTTTATGGCGCCTGTCCTTGTGGTGCCGGCTGCGACTTTGGCTGCTGGTTGCGCTCCCCGATGCTGTGCGCAAGCTGCTGGAGCCTCTGCACTGTCTGCCAGAGCTTCTGCGCCGACTGCCAGAGCTTCCGCGCTGATCCGATCTGTGCCGACTTCTGCTGCGCTGATCCGATCTGTGCCGACTTCTGCTGCGCTGATCCGATGTGTGCCGACTCCCCGAGTGAACAGAGTCTCTGTTCCGAGGACAGCGTCGGGAGGAGGGGAGGGCTCTTCTGTGCAGATCAGCGGCAGTCTCGATCAGCTGGCAGGAAGTGGGGAGCGTCGGCTCCGGAAGTGCATTGGAGAAGGAGGCGGAGGAGGACCGCACGTGGCGGGGGAAGCCTCCTCAACACGGCGGGAGACGGAGGCCGGGTTAGGCGCGCCTCCGGCCGTGAGGGCAGAGTCAGGAGGTCCAGGAGCAGGAGCGCTGGAGGCAGAGGTCATCGCGACAGGATGAAGGTAATCAGCCAAGGCATGCTGGCGAGATTTAATGGCCCGGGGAAACATGCGGGCGCAGCAGGGGCAATCTTCCACGCGGTGCTCCTTACCGGGGCAACGGAGGCATGTTTGATGATCATCGGAGTTAGCCATCTTCCGGGAGCACTGGGGGCATTTTTTGAATCCAGGTTTCTTCATTTGGCGAAGTAGTTATTGGAGAGGTAGAGAGAGTAAAATAAAAACGTCTTGCTGGCAAGGCGGAAAACAAAGACTGGCTAGCTAGGGGCAGATCCAGAGGTGGGGCTAGTGAGAGTACTTCCGTGTCCCTGGCGCCGTCGGATGACGTCACCACTTGTGGCTGACTCATCCTGCTTGTCCTGGGAGAACCTATTGGTACGTACCACAGCTGACTTACCAAACCCAGGGCCACAGTGACAGCAGGAAAAGTGATGAGGCTCTCTCGGGGGTAGTTATCAGCTCCAGGAAAGTATGACGGGGACTATAGAGGTAAAGTATCTCATTTAAAAAATGTAATGTGAAATTGAATTTACAAAAAGAGAAGTAAAATCCTTTGTGCATGTACAAGATCATTTATGTCCACAGGCCAGGCCCGGATTCAGGTTCAAGCATAGGAAGCAGGGCCAGTTCAAGGATATCTGACACCCTAGGCGAACCATTGTCCATGTGCCCGTGCCCCATTGCACCACACCGCCCCCCCCCCCAGTCTCCAGCATCTTCTGTTCCCTACACCTCCCAGGTCTTCAGCATCTCTTTCCTTCCCTTACTCTCCGAGATGTCTAGTGCCTCTCTCCTTCCTTCTGCCCCAGGTATTCAGCATATTTCCTCCCCCCCATCCCACCCCCAAGATGTACAGCATGTACCCTCCTCTCCCTTTCCTCCCCAGGTGTCCAGCATATTCCTCCCTCTCCTCCACCCCCAAGTTGTCCAGCATCTCCCCTCTCCACCCCCAGGTCTCCAGCATTTCTTTTCTCCCTCCCCCCTTCCCCAAGGTGTTCAACGTCTCTCTCCTTCCCCCCCCCCCCAGGTATTCAGCATATCCCCCCCTCTTCAAGATGTACAGCATCCTGTTCCTTTTCTCCCCAAGTGTCCAGCATATTCCTCGTGTCCCCCCCCACAAGGTGTCCAGCATCTCCACTTCTTTCTTCCCCCAAGATCTCTAGCATTTCCCTCCTTACCTGTGACTATTGCTGTTCTTGATACGACTACTCACTACTTGCTGCTGGAGCTGACTTATAGCTACCAAAGCAGCATAGCATGGTGGCGGACCTTTGAACACCCTCACGCATGTGCTTAAGGCTTGCACATCCATCCCCCTCCAAAAGTGAATGATGAAGGAGCAGGACATGACAGGTCTTAAGCATGTCTGCACAGGTGTTCAGTGCTGCTTTTAGGTAGAGATGAATCAGCTACAGCAGCAAGTAGAGTGGACAACAGTGTGCCAGTCTTTAAAGGCTTGCCCTGCTGTTCTGCCTGTCCTGCTGCTATCATCCCCTGCCACCCCCCTCCCCCCCCCAAAGAGTGCCACCCTAGCCAGATGCCTAGCCTGCCTAGTAGCTGCACCAGCCCTGGAGCACAAAATTTGAAGGAACCAAATACTCAGGCTAAAAAGGGGGCTGCTCTTGCTTACAGTAGGGCCTTGTGCATGCGCCGCAGCAAAGGGACCCACTGGAGCAAGTGCGACTTTCCTCTGATTCTCTAATCTCTGAAATTTCTACCTTGACTCTCTTAGGTGATCTGTTGTCTGTGCTTGTCTGCGGGCACCAAAAGTTTAAATCGGGCCCTGCCACATACCGCCCAGTCTCCAATCTTCCTTTCCTGTCTAAACTCCTCGAAAAAATTGTGTTTGCACAACTCTCTCATCATCTCGATGCCACTAACTTCCTCCACCCCCGTCAGTCAGGCTTCCGTCAAGGTCATAGTGTCAAAACTGTTTTGCTTGCTTTCACTAATGCACTGCATGTGGCTCACGATCGCGGTGACATCTCGGTGGCGGTAGCCCTGGATCTCTCTGCTGCTTTTGACTTAGTTGATCACTCCCTCCTTCTTCTTTGCTTACGTGAAGCAGGCCTTTGTAGCACTGTTTTTCGCTGGTTTCATTCTTTTCTTTCTTCACGGTCCTGTGCAGTTCTTTCTTCTTCACCTTCTATCCCCACCTCTGACCCCTTCCCTTTACTCTGTGGGGTCCCTCAAGGCTCTGTGCTTGCACCTCTCCTCTTCAACCTCTTTCTGGCTCCACTTGCTTTGCTGATACAACAAACTGGGATTTCTGCTTTCTGTTATGCAGATGATATTGTCCTCCTTCATCACACCTCCCCCTCTCATCCCGATCTCTCCCCACTCAACTTGTGTCTTTTGTCATGGGGTAGATCAGTCAGAGCCTATGGAGATAGGTAAAGCTGAGCAAAACAGATCTGACACTGACAGCTCCGTGCAGCACATGGCCCAGAGTTGCTATAGGCAACATACACAAACGGCATCACAAGGTGTGAGAGCACGCCCAAATAGCAAGCTAGCTCACAGCTCATTAGATAATGAGGGGCAGCTGGGAGGGGGCGGAGCCCAAGCAAACACCAAGTCACACGCAGATAAAATTCACTTACCGGAGGTGAGTGAAGAGAGACCACGGGAGAGACCCCGAGAGAGACCATGGGAGAGACCACAAGAGAGACCACGAGGGAAATACAGCACCGTTGGTAGCTGGGAGAGAACAGCTGGGAACTGGAGGACGGGAGGAACTTGGAAACCCGGTAGAACCAGAGCAGCTGAAGAAGCCCCGAGGAACTGCTTCAGAGAGCAGGGCACAGCTAAGCAAAAGCCCAGTGAACTTTGCCAGGAAGAGGGCAGAGGGGATATTCCTGGACCCAGGCTTAGGAAAGCCAACCTACCAAGTAACAGGTACAAGGAGGGAGAGAGCTTCTACCCTGAAGGGAGTTTCAGGCCCAAGGGAAAACAGAGAGAGAAAAGCAGTAAAACGCTTTTGTCTTGGAAGGGCTCTGCTGTACCGAGAAACTCTGAGCAGAGAGTGTGTAAAGGTAGGCTTATTGCTTCTAATAGAAGAGACATAGAAAGTGAAGAATTTCCCTGCACTTACCAAGAGTTATGTGGCTCTCAAAATAGAAACTCCAGAGAATGCGGTAATTTCCCATTCTACTCTAGCTGTGAGGAGGAGGGGAACACTCTCAGCCGTACAGAGAGACTGTTTAAGAATAACGTGAGTTGCAATCCAAAAGGACTTTATGCAGAAGAGGAGTGTGAAGAAATGCAATGTGATTTATATGAGGAGCCTGCTTCTGAGAATTGTATGGATTGTACATTTACTTTGTCTGATGAAATCACTTCTTTATGCTGAAGAGGTTTCTGGAAGTTTTGCTAAGGGAAGGAAGTGAGGAAACTTACCTGGAGTGAAAAGGACGGTTTAAACTACCTTTTTCAGTTCCACTGTTAAGCTGACAATAAGCAGTATTTTTGTTCCAGTTGTTCCTTTTATTTTGTACCAGCCGTATGGTCATTTTGTTCTTATATCCATTGCTTTGAAAATCCTCCCGGGAAGGGGAAATAAAAAGTCCTGTCTTAAGCCTTGCTACTCGACTACAACTTAATTCTTTCGTTAGCTTGTGGGACTACAACTCCCAGAGGGCATTGCAACGCCTTTTGTACCACTCCCCTTGCTACTTAAGAGAACGCCCTGATGAAATACCCACACTTTTAGCCTCTGGGGACCTTCACGGGTGACACTTTCCACTGTTGCAAGCTGGCTAACCCAAAACTGCCTTCACCTTAACCTCACTAAAACTATCGCAATCTGGTTCTCCCATGGCATTCCCCCCCCCCCCCCTCTCTGCTAGCCCCATCTTTCTCAGACTCTCCTATACCCCTGGTTTCTACCTTCCGCTACCTAGGCGTACTCTTCGACTCCGATCTCTCCTTTCGATCCCATGTCTCACATATCACTAAAACCTCCTTCTTCCTACGTCAAATTCATGCAATTCGCCCTTTTCTCACTCCGTCCGCTCTTACCACATTACTTTTGTCTCTAGTCCTATCTCGCGTTGATTTCTCTAACTCTGTCTTCACCAGTCTCCCTAAATCCCAACTCAACAGATTACAAAGGATCCAAAATACTGCTGCTCGTATTGTCACTCACTCTTCCCAGCGTGATCATGTCTCACCCCTCCTTCTTCAACTTCACTGGCTACCACTTCCCTTCCGCTCGCAGTTTAAACTACTTACTCTTGTCCACCGAGCCATCCACACCAGCACCCCGCAATGTCATCACCTTTCATACCCCTAGACACACACCTGGTTCATTCCATCTTAACCGTCTTACTCTCCCTTCCCCCTCTCTTGCTCATCTACAGTCCACCCGCTCCTCAGCCTTTTTCTTTGCAGGCCCCGCCCTTTGGAATTCCCTCCCCACCTCCCTCCGACTCGAGCCCCATCTCCCCTCCTTTAAGCGTGATCTAAAAACCCACCTCTTCTCCCTGGCCTTTGACCTTCCCTCCCCTTTTGTGTGATTCTAATCTCTAAGTCTCGTGTCGTATCCCTTCTTTCTCCCGCTTTCCTCTCAAAGATTGTAACTTCCTTTTCCTTCCCTCTAACCTAGTACTTTCTTTATCTGTTTGTATTTTGTGAACCGCTCTGCTTCCCCAGAAGGGCGGTATATCAAGTGAAATAAACATAAACATAACATAAACACAGACATCACCAGGCCTTCTCTTCTGATCAGCCTATTTACTGAATGGGCTAAAACTGTCTCCTGAAATGAGAAGGATCTAAAAGTTGCAGCCTGGTCTTTAATAATTTATGTTATACAATTGTGTTGGTTCTTATGCACTGTGACTAGACATTCCTGAGATATGCAACCAAGAATCGACAGATATTATTGTCCCAGCTAAAGAGTAAAGCAAGATATGGTATGGAAGGCTTTGTACCAAAAAGCAAATATTTAATAACCAACATTTAAAAAAAAAGTGTAAGAAGCCATATAGAAACATAGAATGTGATAGCAAATAAGGGCTGACTGAAGGCCGAACACTGTTTAGGACAACTATCCAGAGGTCGCCATGACTTGACACTGGCTCAATGGCACTTAACAACCTTTTATAATTTGTTTTTGATTTGCTTATACAGTTGTGGTCAGCATTATTTTCACTCTTGCATTTTAGGTACGTTGTGTACAATATCTTGAGAAATAATTGGAAATATTCCAACTGTGTCACCATAATATTATAATAGTATGTTCAAAGGTATAAAGCAAAAAACAAGATGTCTGTGCAACTTAGATGTGGTAACTTCTGAGAAAAAAAGTCACCTGAACAGGATTAATGGCACCCTTCACTAATATTTGGTTGCACAAGCCTTTGCAGTGATGACAGCCTCCAAACGTTTCTTGTAACAATCTATTAGTTTCTTACATCTGTCTGCTGGTAATTTCTCCCACTCTTCAATTGCAATGTGTTCGAACTCATGAATGTTTCCATGATTCCTTTTACCAATGGCAGATTTAAGCTTTCTCCAAAGGTTCTCAATTGGATTGAGATCAGGACTCACTGCTGACCACTTTAAAACAGTCCATTTTTCCTTTTTAACAATTCTTTTGTACTTTTCGATGTATGTTTTGGGTCATTGTCCTGCTGGAGGACCCTTGACCTTCGACCCAGACCTAGCTTTCTGACATTAGGTAGAACATGTTGCTCCAAAATACCTTGGTAGTCCTCTGACTTCATGATTCTTATAATACATTCCAGGCCTCCAGTTCCTGAGGCAGCAAAACAGCCCCACAAGATTATGGAATCTCCATCATATTTAACTGTAGGAAAGGTGTTTTTTCCTTATAAGCTTCATTTCTTCGCCTGTAAATGTATTGCTGGTTTACACTGGCAAAGAGATCAAGTTTGGATTCATCTGTCCATAGAACAATTTCCCAGAAGGATTATGGTTTCTCAAGAACCATTCCTACAGTCTCAAGGGGTACCACAAGGATCTTCACTATCGGCGTTAATGTTCAATGTTTATATGCAGCCGATATGTGAATTGATCAGATCCTTCAACGTACAATGCCTGGCATACGCTGATGACATCCTCATATACATGCCGTTCAAAACTGACCAACCAGTGTATACTCCAATAATCAACTGCTTTGGAGCAGTAGCTGAATGGTTGCTGACTCAAAACCTAAGAATAAATCATAGCAAAACTGATGTCCTATTTGTCACAAGGAATCTTAAGTTCGTACCTCCTCCGTCGTTGCTGATCAACAACATAGAACTGACGTCCAAACCCACGATCCGATACCTCGGCATAACATTAGATCAACACCTGGATATGACAATGCATGTGAAGAATGTGACAAAGAATATATATCACAAGATCAGAACACTACGCCACCTCCGTCCACTACTGGACTATACTGATTTCCGATCAACCTTCCAGGCACTAGTCCTCCCACATCTAGATTTTGCAAACATCATCCTCCATGGGCTCTCTCAATCAACATTAAATCCACTTCGTCTGGCTATGAATACAGCTGCAAGAGTCCTCTCTGGATCACCAAGGTCTGCTCATATAACGCCTATCATGAAAGACCTACACTGGCTACCTCTACAAGCCAGACTCTCATATAAGTCACTAGTCTTGACCTTCAAAGCCATGAATATCTACCCACCAACACCAATCAGAAAACTAATCCATAACACCCCTGAAAATAGAAACAGAAGGACTACAACTATGAACACCTTAATAGTTCCCAAGATGATGACATCATGTACTAAAGCTACATCAAACAGAGCTTTTTCATTATTCGCACCCAGGAACTGGAATATACTTCCCCATGAAATCCGCGGCATCAAAAGCCTATTACAATTCCGCAAAGCTGTAAAGCATCACTTATTCACAAAATACTACCCAGAAGTGACCACAGACACTCACACAGCCAACAGGCCTCCCACCCACACCAAACACTTTAACACCTTTATCCAATCAGAAAATGGTTAGTTCCCACGATATTTCACTTTACTTCTACTGACCCATGCCACCCATGAATTCACGTACAATATCCACTCGAGTTTAAATATGGTATATAATAAAAGCACATTCATAGTATAATGTTGATTGTACATAGTTATATATAATAAAAGCATATTCATAGTATAATGTTGATTGTACATAGTTATCCCTGTTATTCCATGTTATATATTCCCTTGTTCTCTGTAAACTCGATGTTACCTGTACACATTGCAGTATATTTTGTTCATTGTACACCGCACTGATTTTAATAGCGCGGTATATAAGAGATGTTAAATAAATAAATAAATAAAATAAGGTGGGCTTGGGCAAAGATCAGGTGCACCTTGTTATGTCTGTCTTTGAGCAGTGGGGTCTTCCTTGACCTTCGCCCATAAAGTCCTTCTTTGTTTAGTGTGCAGCGTATAGTGTGGGTGGAAAACACCATTCCAGATTGCTCCAGGTCAGCCTTACATTCTTTGGATGTTGTACACGGTGTTTTTCTAACAATTCACATGAACTTTCAAAGACTTCTTGGATTCATTTTCCTCTTCCAACCAGTTCTGGGAGGTTCTTGACAGTTCCATGAGCAGATACTTCTTAATAACATTGCGAACTGTAGACACAGGAATCCCAAGGTCTCTTGAAATGGCCTTGTACCCTTTTGATGTTTGGTGATAATGGCTTTTCTGACAGTCTCAGGCAGCTCTTGTCTTCACCATTCTGAAAATGGAAGAGGGAGTGAATGTAGCCATTTTAAACATTAAAGCTATCATTCACTGGTTAATTCAAGTCATATGAGTACTGATAACACAGGTACACTAAAAAAAATTTTTTAAACTGCCTCTAATGTTTCGATTGATTTTTACGTTTTTTGGTGCGCTGAATCCAAATCTGGTAACCAATTTGCTCCATCACGTACAGATTTTTTGCTACATTGGGTTAGCAGTTTGAGGTGAACGTTTCAGATTGAGTGCGATCGAGATAAAAGTTTCTTGGATGAATTCTTTATACTAATTGTTTAGTAGTTATTCAAATAAGAATAAAGAAAATTGTAACAAGGCAGCACATAAGAATAGAGTAATGTCAACAAAACACACTGTGATGGTAGCAAAATTGTCTGCACTTAAAACAGCCACATACATGTGCACAAACATTGAGCATATAAGAGCGAGGTTAGACACAAAGCAAAGCAAAGAAATGTGCAAAAAATGTTGTACAGGTATGTACGTAAGAATAGAAAACGCAAACCGCACCACTGCAATACATAAAGACAAACACCTGATGGTGTGAAAATAAAATTCTAATAAATGAGATCCGACACTGTGGTAATAACTAGCAAATTTTTATTTCAAAGTTTAGTAAAAACACGATATTTGTCAACACAGTTTAGATTTTAAAGTCATTCTTGGGTCAATCAATCTCCTGGTGGGCCCGTTTCTTCTTCCCCCGAATGCTTCTCTTGGTGTGCTGCTTGGCGTATTTTTCATCTGGGGTTTCCCGCAGCAGCAACCAGCAGAAATCAGCCATCATAGTGGTGTTCCATCTTCCTTGGTACCTTCTCTCTGCGTCCTTGATGTCCTGGTGAAACCTTTCACCTTGTTCTTCACTGTACGCCCCCAAGTTTTCGGGAAAGTAGTTCACATGGGAGTGCAAGAAATGGACTTTCATGCTCATGTTACAGCCTTGTTCTTTGAAGGCATTGAGCATCCTGGCAACAATATCCTTATAGTTCTCATCCCGCCTGTTCCCCAAGAATTTGAGAACAACATCCTTGAAGGAATCCCAGGCTTCTTTTTCCTTCTCAGACATCGTTTCAGCGAATGCTCCATCTGAAATTAGTTTCCTTATATCAGGGCCAACAAACACTCCTTCCTTTAGCTTTGCTTCAGAAAGTCAGGGGAACTTTGAGCAAAGGTACCGAAAGCACTCACCATCTTTTGGAAGGGACTTGATGAATTGCTTAATGAGACCCAACTTAATGTGGAGAGGTGGTAATAGAATTTTATCACGAGGTACCAAGCTCTCATGAAGAACATTTTTCTCACCGGGTCTCAAATACTCCCGAATTGGCCAGTCTTTTTTCCCCCAGTGTAGGTCGCGGGCCCGGCTATCCCACAAGCAAAGGAAGCAGGGATATTTGGTGAAACCGGATTGCTGCCCTAATAGCATGGATAGAATTTTAAAGTCTCCACAAATCATCCACTTATGCTCATCATAACGAATCTTCTGAAGAATCAGGGCCAAATTCTCGTATTTTTCTTGGAGAATAACAGAGTGAGCAATAGGAACTGAAGCGAATGTGTTGCCATTATGAAGAACACCTTTTATGCTGTCTTTTGACGAATCAATGAACAGCCGCCATTCAGCAGGATCATACTTGAGTTTAAACTTTTCCATCACTCCGTATATATCGTTGCAAAATACCAAATCTTCCTCTTTGCTGAAATACTTCAAAAATTGTGTCTCGCGGTTGCGGTACCAATAAAAAATTGTTCCTGGTGACAGTAGATTTTTCTGTTTAAGCCGAGAACCTAGCAGTTGGGCAGCATCTTTTGGGAGTCCTAAATCCCGGACTAAATCATTCAATTCAGCTTGAGAGAAAAGTTCAGGTTTCGGATCTGGTTCAGTTTCAAACTCGGAAGTACTGGACTCATCGGGAAAAGCCATCTGATGAGTCTCATCATGATCAGAACCGTCCACACAAATATGATCCAAAGATTTTGGTGGTTCAGGCACAGGTACTTCGTTGCTATGAGGCATAGGCCTAATTGCTGAGGGAAGGTTGGGGTAACTTATTACGTTCTTATTTTTTAAGTTGTATCCCTTCACAATGCAAGAGCAAAAATAGCAGTCACTGTTGTGGTCTCTTTGTTCACGCCACATCATAGGTATTCTGAAACGAAATGCTTGTTTTTTACCTTTCATCCATAAGCGTAGATCTTCCTCACATGTCTTGCACACTTTGTGAGGAGCCCACGGTTTGTCTTGATCGCCTAACTTCAAACCGAAATAGGCGAAATATACTTTTTTAATAAATGCAGAAATGTTCCTCTGCCGCTTTTTCACGGTATATTCCCCACAAATAAAACAAAAACTGTCCGGAGAGTTGACGCAACCTCTGGCTCTGTGAGCCATCACAAATACACAGCACTGCACACTACAACTGTAGTGAACCACTTCGGAATAAAGCTGGATTACGACTGAGCAAACAAAAGGTAATAATGAACTTGCAAGAAACTGAAATTTGACAGGAACGTTCATGTCGCAACCACCGTGTTTGAGCGAGCGAACGAGGCGAGGCGAACAGGAAAGAACATGCGCCAGCGCGAGTACTGGATTTAGCCCCCCGCCTCCCAATTGTCCTGTTAATGTATAAAATGAATACAAAACACACTAAAATATCATGAGGGAGTGTTTCTAGTTAGTTAACCATTACAACCTCTATTTTGGGCCAAAAAATAAACTGCAGTCGGCTAAAAAGAAATTATGTGAACATTCCTTATATGGGTAAGAAATCTAATTTTGCAAGAAAACGTGACGTGATGGAACATTTTGACTATTTTTCCTGGATTCAGCACCCCAAAGTCTATAGGAATCAGTTGCAAAACTGGAGGCAGTTTTTTGGTAGTGTACCTGTGTAATTGATCACAGGTATATCTAATTTTATTGCAGTGGGAATGTGGGTCTTCGGTTCAAACTGATTTGAATAGTTAATGAATAGTTTATAAGGGTGCCAATAATATGTCCTGGGAATGTCCCATTTTTATACTATTTCTTACTATTTCCTTTTTTAATTGGTCTTGTTTTACTTTATTATTTTATGTGTCAAATATGTGTGCATATATACTCCAAAGCAGAGATATTGGACATTAAGGGATTGAAATGCAAGGGTATCAATAATGTTGACTACAACTGTACCACCATGGTTTAATTCAGAAAAAGCGATATTCAAGTTTGAAAATTTAATAGAGATTGATACGAGAGTGTTTCAAATATTTTTCAGCTGGGATTACCAACACGGCATCTCCGCACACTATTACGCAGACAACATATTCCTCCTTCACCATACTGACTCCTCCGCTCCAGACATCACTCCCCTCAATGCCTGTCTCTCCTCTGTGGCATCCTGGCTTTCATCCAACTGCCTACACATTAATCTCTCTAACACCTCTGCTATTTGGTTTAGTACTGGAAGCCCCCACTTCCCCTTGTCCTTCTGCTCTCCTCCTCACCTATTCCTATCGTTTCATCATTACGGTACTTAGGTGTTACCCTTGATTCCTCTCTCTCTTTTAAAGACCACATTTCCTCTGTTGTTCAGCACTTCTTCTTCACCTTAAAGCAACTTCGTCCTTTTCTGTCCCCCTCTTCCATGACCACACTGCTCCTCTCCCTCGTCATATCTCGTCTCGATTACTGTAATGTTTCCCTAGCCGGTCTCCCTCAGTCCCAGCTTCTTCGTCTACATGTCCAAAATACTGCTGTCCGTATTTTAACACACGCCTCATGCTTTGATCACGTCACCCCCCCCCCCCTCCTTCTACGTCTGCACTGGCTCCAATTCCCCTTCCAGATTCAGTATAAGTTCCTCATTTTTGTTCATAGGTCAATCTACACAGGCATCCCTCTCTATCTCGCTGACCAGGTCCACCTTCACCCCCCCCCCCACTGTTCCCTCCAATCCATCCATGCCAATCACATGTCCCTTCCCTCCCCATCCCAGGCCCACCTGGAATTTACCTGTTCGTCTGCCTTTTATTTTCTTGGTCCAAGACTCTGGAACTCGCTCCCCCCCCCCCCTCAGTTTAGAATCCTCTTTCAATACTTTCAAAGCCAAACTGAAAACCCACCTTTTCTGTTCTGCTTTCGACACCCCCTTCACCTCTCCCCACCTCCTCGTTGATGTACAACTTTTGCTTCCCCTTTTAGCTGTCATCCTGTCTACCCCCCCCTGTCCTTATCTCTTCTGTCCTGTTTTAATTTTTAATGGCGTTCCTTTTCCTTTCCTTCGCAGCTTTTAGTTTTGTTTGTAAACCGCCCAGATGCTTCTGTTATGGGCGGTATATTAAGCTTTTAATAAACATAAACATCAGCACATGAACTTGCCTTTTTGTTGAAATAAGAAGATAAGGCATAGATCTTAAGAACGTAAGAACATAAGATATGCCATACTAGGTCAGACCAAGGTCCATCATGCAATCCTGTTTACAACAGTGGCCAATCTAGGTCATAAGTACCTAGTAGTTTCCTCAAAAGACACAGGTTCCACAATGCTTGTATTGGGTCAAGCACTGGATATCCCGGGTCCACTTTAATAATGGTTTATGGACCTTTCCTCCAGGAACTTGTCCAAACCTTTGTTAAATCCGGCTACACTAACAGCTTTTACTACGTCCTTCGGTAACAAATTCCAGAATTTGATTACACGTTGAGTGAAAAAATATTTTCTCTTATTAGTCTTAAATAGGTTACCCCGTAGCTTCATTGCATGTCCCCTAGTCTTTCTATATTTTGATGGCATAAACAATCAATCTACATTTACCTGTGGGGGATTACTGACTATCTCAGGTCAGAGGGCCTCAGTACCTCCAGAAGTGCACTTAACAATTGAAATACACCTTCCTGGAATGTTCTGAATGAAACAAAAATAGGATTTTTGTCAATGAAGCTCAACCTAGTCCCTGGGACACACCCAGCCAGGATAGCCACGATGGGCCCGATATTCAGCTAATTATAGTATATAGCTGTCACCGCAGAAGACTAAACCCATATATTCAATGCTGGGGCCATATCAGGCCACTGGCATTGAAAATGTAGTTACTCACCTGTAGCAGGTGTTCTCTGTGAACAGCAGGAATAAGTCCTCACAAATGGGTGATGTCACCGATGGAGCCTCACATGGAATGCTCCCCAGCTTCCAAAGGAAGCCTCTGGGAGGTACATTGTGCATGCATGCCTGCCTGCCTGCCTGCTGCAGCACCATCTTCTTCAATCTAATAACATAGCAGGAGCCAAAAGGCAACTCCACAGGGACTTATTCCTGCTCTTCACGGAGAACACCTGTTGAGCAACTGTGCTTTCTCCATGAACAATAGGAAGTAAGTCCTCACGTATGGGACTCCCAAGCTACCAGAACTTGAGGGAATCAACCTCCCAACAGGGGCAACAAATTGGAGAATCCAGAAAGAACAGTAAGGTAGTTCCACCGAGGGACTCATCTGATTCAGCATCCTCAGCATGCATTGACCTGAGGGGTTTTAGGAGGTGTCCAGCGCCCTGCCTACACACCAGGCAGCAAACTTCCCCACTTTAGCATGTAGGCCATGTGCATCAAGTCCTTGTGGGATGCCAGGAGGATGTTGGCAACACCCTCTGGAAGATTGAGCTCGGACAGGACTACCCACTCAGCATCCTCAGCCCAGTAAGAGGACATTGGGCTGAGGATGTGGAAACCAAAGAGGGACTCCTTTTGTTTTTCCCAACCCTTCAGTCCTTGGCGTGTCATCTGCAGGCAAAGCTTGCAGGACACTGACTGATGATCACGTCCAAGGCATTGTAAGTACCAGTTGTGGCGGTCAGTGGCCAAAATGGTCTTGCCACATTTGGTGCATTTCTTAAAGCCACTGGCTAGCATAGACATGCCAAAAAAATACCGCCTCAGCAAATTTAAACTGGAGAGCTGTTGTGGGCAGAAAAACAACCTCAATGGCATAAATGATGCTAAAAAAGTAATAAAAGAGAACAAAAGGAACCCCTAGGTTGGAAAGACCAACCAAACCGACAGGTGGTAGGGAAAACATGGCCCGTGAGGGCCAGAAAACATTTTTCTGGATTGCAGGAACACTTCCTAAGGGTTCCGCAGAAAAAAAATAGTGGCATGACAGGCACATATGTGCGGTGTACCTCCCAAAGTCTTCCTTTGGAAGCTGGGGAGCGTTCCATTTGGGGCTCCGTCGGTAACATCACCCATATGTGAGGACTTACTTCCTGCTTGTTCACGGAGAATATTCAGCTGCTGCCCGGTTAGCCTCGGCAACAAAAGTTAGGCCAGCTTACTTTCACCGCCGAAGGATAACCAGACAGCGGATGAATATTGCCGCTGACTGGTTATCCCCAGGTACCGCCCACATAGCTGCAGTAGCCAAGGATATTCATAGGCACTGACCGTGTTAGTGCCACTGAATATCCTTAGGGGCATTTACATGGTTTACAGGTCTGTAAGCTGTGTACATGTCTTTGAATATTGAGCCCTATGAACACACACGAGACAGATCTTCACGTACTGTCCCATTGTATGGAAATTTATCTCATGCAAATTTATTTATTTTATTCAATTCGTACCTGCCCATCCTCCCAGTTTCTGGGTGGATCATAGTGGATATCCTTGAAACCTGATTGGCTGGATGCATCCCTATAACTGGACTGAGAACTAATGGTTTCAGCTATACCAGATATTATCATGCTCAAGTGATGGCAGCTGGCTCGTCGTGATGCTCCATACCATAGCCAGCCTTCTATACCCTTTGTATGTGATAAATAACCCCAAACAATGGGAATTTGACTTCCCAGGTGACTGCTGAACTGCTAAAGAATTTTGTGGGTATAGTGTGGATGCTGTGGACACAATGGTTCAAATGAAACTGTCCACACTTTTTCACAGAACTCGGCAGCTTCTGCGCAATCTGCATCAGAGGACTTTCTCAGAAAACTCCTGAAATCGGGTGCTTTGTGTCTGCACTTACCAGTAGAAGCATTGTATTCTGGGGATTTCCTCGGTGTGTCATATGCCAACCGTATTTCCTTCTAACAAGCTCTCATCTCAGCAAGATCTCCTCAGTTTAAGGCAACTCACCTTACTCCCCACAGCTTGGTATCCTCATGAGTTCCATTTATGTCAGGTTGTGATCCAAAGACTTACTTCTCCTTTGTTTACCTTATGAACTTTCACAACCACGGTGCAGCACACCATACGTTCACAGTGCCCTGAGCTGTACAGCTGAGTGACGCATCTCTAACAATATCTGAAGCACGTAAGGAAGTCTGGGTTAAACAAACAGGGACAGGTCAAAAGTCACAGCATACATGTCAACACTGAATTCTTATTAAAAGGGCAAGGGGCATTCCCAAGCCTTGCCCTCGATCAAGGTGTTTTCCGTCACCTCACAGTCCAAGCCCTTCCAAGTTAGAGCTGCACATTCATAGTAGTGCTAAAACTGATTCTCAAATCTTCCTTATGCTAAAATGTTTGCAGATAGATTTCAGTTGAAAGGTCCTCATTACACTTACAGCCAATAACCAGTTGCAATTCTACATTACAAGCTGTTGTGCAAGTTTACAAACTCATCATGGCCCTCCTTCAAGTGAAGGATTTCAGTCGACATGAAGCGTGAAATGTGTATATTTCAAGCATAATGATTTTAATCTTTGCTTTTAAGTTGTGCCTGCATTTCTGGACAAGCACAAGAGATGGGCTGCTCATTTCCTTCCAATTGTGCTCTACCAACACCAGCTGTGGCTGCCAGTAGCAGGTGCTGATGATTTAAAGGATCTATTGGATTATATGACATTTTAAAAGCTGTAGAAAAACCTGGTTGTTTTCATCTGTGTTTAAATATTAGATTTAAATGTCTTTTTATTTGATTTGATTAAGTTACTTTAGTTTAATTTGCTTTTGCTCCTTGTGATCTTGGGCAAGTCACTTAACCTTCCATTGCCTCAGGTACAAACTTAGGGGCCCTATTACTGATGTGCACTAAACGGTTAATATATATTTTTGCTCACAATAACTGTGCGCAAGGGCCTATGGTAACTATTACTGCAGGGACATGATAGTTACCGCACACTGATTTGCACACTAATTGCCAATCATGTGTTGAGATGGTGAATGGGCAAGTTAGGAGCGGAGAGTGGGTGTGGTGTGCACATTGCAGTTAGCATGGGGAGCATATTGCATACCATCAATGTTGCAGTTAGCTCAGGAGCACGTAACGCCACCTCAATAAGTGGAGTTAAGAGCACCCGCGGCAACTGACAAGGGCTTGAATGTGTGCTAAGTGGCTTCCTGCATGGCAGCTGTCAGGCACATGACGGCCACACCGACACTTACCACAGAGCAGTTGCACTTAACGCATGTTGATTTTGGCACAAATGCACGTTAGATGCCCAAACCTAGCACATCGTAGTAAAAGGGCCCCTAAGCCTTCTAAAGTTTAGGGAATAGGAAACTACCTACTGTACCTGAATGTAACTCGTCTTGAAATCCTGAGAAAGGAGTGAGCTAAATCCAATTTTTTGACTGTTGCTAATGCATGGTAATTATAAGATTAATTGTAATACGCTTTGTATGTCTTCTGTGCCAAAAGGCAGAATATAAGTTCTTGAACTAAAGTAAATTAAATTATTGCTACTTAACACAGAAACATAGAAAACGAAGGCACATAATGATCATATGCACTATCTAGTCTGACCAGCCACACCAACTGCTCAGCTCTAAAGTCCCTTTCTCTTCCTCAGAGATCCTCTGTGCTTGTCCCATGCTTTCTTGAATTTTTACATTATCCATCTCCACTGAGAGGCTGTTGCATGCAGCCAACTGCCCTTTCTATAAAGAAATATTTCCATAGATTACTGCTGGGTTTATCTCCTTTCACCCTACTTGCTCCAAAATCGTTTCCACTGAAAAAAGCCTGACTCCTGTGCATTTATACCTTGAAGGTAATTGTCTATATGGCCATATCACTCCTATCTCAACTTTACTCCAGGGTATATATTTGTAGATGTTTAAGTCTATTTCCCTTACACTTTATGATGAAAACTGTTAACCCTGTTAATAGCCACCCTCTAGATTGGCTCCATTGGATTTATACCCTTTTTAAGGGGTGGTCCCCAGAATTGCACACACTCCAAATGAGGTCTTACCAGAGAGAGAGGCACTATCATCTCCTTTGTCCTGCTGGCCATTATCTCCCTACACACCCAAACATACTCCTGGCTTTTTCTGTCATCTTATTTACCTGTTTGGCAAACTTAAGATCGTCCAATATGATCACCCCCAGATCCCACTCTTCCTTCATGCACAAAAGAACTTTATCCCCTATACTGTACCTCTCCCTTGGCCTGTTGTGAACTAAATGCATGACTCTGCTTTTTTTTTTAGTATTAAATCTTAACTACCAAACTTTACACCATTCCTCAAGCTTCACTAGATCCTTCCTCATTTTTCCATACCTTCCAAGATTTGGGTATGATCCACAAAGAGGCAAACCTTTCCTGATATCCCTTCTACAGTATTGTGTACAATAATATTGAAAAGAATCAGACCAAGGACTGATCCCTGCAGCACACCACTGGTGATGCCCCTGTCATTAGCGTGAATTCCACTTACCACTACTCTGTCACCTTCAACTCAACCAGCTTGTAACGCAGTCAATCACCTTAGGGCCCATAGTCAGGGCACTCAGTATATCTGTAAGTTGCTCAATGCGGACTCATGTCAAATGTCTTGCTGAAATCCAAATACACTACATCTAGCACTCTCCCTTGAACCAAACTTTTGGCTACCTAAAGAAATTATCGGTCTCAAATGATTTGATTCATCTATTTGCCCGTACTTTCGAAATTCCACATAGTTTACTAGGAGTACAACAGCCTGAAAAACTCCTTCTCAGAGTTCTGGGTTTGATTCTAGAACCTCTGACAATGATCTAAGGTTGAAAGTTCCAAGGGGCTAATGCAGAAACCCTACTTTAGAGCCCTGCACTAAAGCTCAGCACAGGGATCCCTAATGAAAGTTTAACACACAGGTTTTGCTCACCAGTGCTGTAAGCAAACAGCACACAAATAAGCTGTGTGCTGTGTGCAAGAAGTCTGCACTAAATAGAGACCAAGCCAGACACTTGTACATAGGAGTTTGTGTTAGCAGCACCTATGTCTTGCACACACAAAAAAAAAATCTGCCGTACATGCTGGAATGCTATCAAACAACAAGAGGTTCTGTGCAAAATAGTGATATTTATGTGGTACAAAGCATTCTAGCACTTGCACATAACATTCTTTCATGGTTTTTTTAACCACTCCCTTCAGAAAAATAGTTGCAGATGTTGGATGCTCAAGAAACAGGCATAAATTCCTGACCAGTGCTAACTGCAGACTTCTGAGCTAATTCTTTATGTCTCTTCAGACGTCACATTAAAATCTCAGCATTGAGCTCAGCCTTCTAGTGAGGTTACTTATCTGTAACAGGGGTTGGCTGTGGACAGAATGATAAGTCAGCCACACCTGGTGATGTCATCCGATGGCGCCATAGATGGAAGTGCTCTCCTGAGCTCAGAAAGGTAATTCTTTCTGAGCATGTGCCAAGGTAGCCCTAACTCCTGACTTGCCTCTGTCTAGCCAGAATGTCCATAACTGTGAGCTTGCCACTGGGCAGATGGGCAACCCGGACATGAGGCCAACTTCATTCAGGGGAGGTGGGCAGATATGTGTGGCTGACTGATCCTCCTGTCCACAGAGAACCCGTTACTGATAAGTAACCTCACATTCTCCTTGGACAAGCAGGATGAGTCAGCCACACCTGGTGCCTCCCTAGCTACGCCATCCAGCATGTGCTGCAGTGGATGAGGGAGAAGTGCGTCCTGTGCGGGTGCTGGACTACATATTTGCTCTAGACGACAGTACACCAGTCACCATGAAGAGGTGGTTTATTGGGTTTGGAGTTTTTTTTTTTTTAGACAACCAGCTGGAAGGAGGTAAACAATCAATTTGAATATGGTGAGCCATCAGTTTGAACACTGCACACAGAACAGTGGATTACGGACGAGATGGTTTACGGTGAGAATTGAAAAAACTGGCATAGCAGACATATGCCGATTCTGTAAGAAAGCTGGAAACAGTGACTCACCACATAGCAGGCTGTGAAGTTCTGATGGCAGAAAATTTCTATACAGAAAGGCACAACAAAGTGGCACACCTCCTCCACTGGAAACACTACAACATCACTGTCCCTGAAAAGCACTGGGATCAGGACCCTAAGAGAATAACAGAGAATGAAGAGGTTATGATCACCTGGGACAGTCCCATACCGACAAATAAGAAACTGGATGCCAGGAAACCTGACATAGTGGTAAAGGAGAACAGCAGAACGGAATTGATAATAGAAGTGTCGGTACCGAGTGATTATTCTGTGAAACGCGTGGAGAGGGAGAAGATCTTGAAGTATCAAGAAATGCAATCAGAGACCAAGAAAATGTGGCAGAAAGATACAGAAATATTTCCCATTGTACTGGGAGCCACAGGCCTGAAAAAGAAGAATTTCCAAGCGCATCTTGACAAACTACCCATACATGTTACATCTTATGAACTCCAGCAGGAGGCTCTCTTTGGCACAATGCAAGTATTATGCCGAACATTAGCAGTAAATTTGAGAGATTAAGATCATATTCCACATACCCTGGCTTTGAAGTGAGGTTCACGACTGCCATAGTATGCACAAAACTAACCCATTTGGCGAAACTACCCTGAATAAAACCTTAGAACAGTAGTTTCAACTCAAACAACAGTCTGGTGTTGCAGCAGTGCGATGCCGGGAGGCAAGGTGGGCACAACAGTCCATCTCAAGGTTCCCCTGGGGGGCGGTATGGATTACTTTGCCCCTAGATCCCAGGCTTGGGCGGATGGGTGCCACATCTGACATGACCAACCGGCTGAATGTGCTGTCCATTTGCGCCTCAAGGTCGAGGCAGTAGAGTTTCTGAAGGTGTGTACTGAAGCCCAGATGGCAGCCTTACAGATGTCAGTTACTGGGACGGAGTGCAGGTTGGCGATGGTGTTGGCCATGGCACGGAGTTGGTGTGCATTGACCCTGGCTTGTGAGCCCGCCTGATTATGACAGAAGGCAATGCAGTCTAATACCCATGGTGACAGGGTCCTCTTCGTGATTGAGTGTCCCGGCCTGTTGGGGTCGAAGGCAACAAAGAGTTGTGCCCCTTTGCGTAGGGGCCCTGTCCTGTGGAAGCAGATGCGTAGGGCCTGGACACAGTCTAGAGTGTGGAGTCTCTTCTCTTCCGGGGTTGTGTGAGGTTCCATTGTTTGGTTGATGTGGAAGGCTGAAGAGACCTTCAAGAGGAACCTTGGGTGGGTACGCAGGGTGGCATAGTTGTTGTGCAGCTGTGTGTATGGTTGGTGGGTCACCAGGGCCTGTAGTCTGCTGATTCTCCTAGTGAAGGTGATACTTCAATGCTGTTAACTGGAGCGGTTTGAAGGGTTCCTGTGTTAGCTGGTAGAGGACAGCATTCAGGTCCCAGTGTGGGGCTGGGGGCCATATAGCCAGGCGTAGGTTAGCCAGTCCCTTCATGAAGCGGGCAACCAGCAGGAGTATGGCGAAGGGAGTTGTCATTGGTGCAGTCGTGGAAGGTCGTTATGGCAGAGAGATGGACTCTGATGGACTAAGTCTTGAGGCCGCTGTTGAAGAGGTGGGTGAGGTACTGCAGGACCTGGGGTTCTGGGCAGGTAACTGAATCCAGTCCGTTTGAGGAGCATCAGATACTGAAGCGCTTCCACTTCAGGCTGTAGGATTTTCTCATGGCAAGATGTTTGGCTGCATGGATTATCTGCTGCATCTCCGTGGGAACGTGGAGGGAGGATAATCAGCCTTTCAATTTCCAGGCTGTCAAGACGAGTGCTGGAAGATTGGGGTAGAGTGATTCCGCCATCCTGGGTGACGAGTGTTGGCTTCAGGGGAAGGCAAACTGATGGCTCCATAGCAAGGCAGTGTAGGGAAGGGGAACCACTCTTGGCCAGTTGGGGGGGGGGGGTACAATGAGGATGACCTCCATCTTGTCCTGGACCAGCTTCTGCAGGATCTTGGAGATGAGTGGGGTCGGCATCCGTGGTGAGGCTCTTGGCAGATGGGCGTTTGGAGCAGAAGAAGTGGCACTTCACATTCTTCTTGGCGGCAAATATGTCAATCTGCAGATGCCTCTATCACCAGAAGAGGGACGCTGCTTCTTGGGGGTATAGTGTCCATTCATGTGAGTCCAGATGGCAGCTCAGTCTATCCGCTAGTTTGTTCTGGGTGCCCAGCAAGTAGGTGGCTCATATCTGGCAGCGCTTGGAGCCTGTCCCCCTACTTATTGATGTAGAACATGGCCACCTGATTGTCCATTTGGATCATGACATTCTTGCTTGTGATATGGGACTGGAATACTGTGAGGGCATACTGAATGGCCCAGAGTTCCAGGAGGTTGATGTGGTACGTGTGCTCCTTTGCTGTCCAGGCTCCTTTGGTGCGCAGGTGCCCTATGTGGGCACCCCAGCCCTAGTTTGAGACATCTGAAATGATCACTGTGTGGTGGGGTGGCTGCAGGAGGGACTTGCCTTCCTTGAGGTTGGCCAAGAGGGTCCACCAGAGGAGCGCATCCCTGACCAAGACTCACATGACAGTGATTGGGAATGCTGGTTCCAGTGGCTGCCCAGGTGCCACTGGACCTTGAAATACAGCTAGAATTCTTGTATATAGTTAGCAACTGACAATTGCTTGTTTACCCCAATGTAACCTCCAAGTTGAATAACTCTGTTCAATGTAAAGCTTGTTCCTATAACTGTTCATTGTAAACCGCTTTGAATGTATATGATAAAGCGGTATATAAGACCTGTTAAATAAATAAAATTGTAGGAATCGCATGTGTAGCTTCGCTAAGGGAAACACCTGTGTTGTTGCTGCCATGTGTCCCAGGAGGCAGAGGAGAGAGAGGGCAGTGGCCCAGTCGGCCGAGATGCTGCTCTGGTCAAGGGGCATGATGGTATTAATGTAGTGTGACCGGAAGAAGGCTCTGGAAGTCGTGGTGTCAATGTTTGCCCCAATTAACTCAGGCCTTGAGTAGGTCGGAGGTGGGATTTCTGGTGGTTCACCAGGAATTCCAAAGAGGAGAAGAGGGCAACGGTCTGTCTATCACCGTACTGCAGGCCTGTGGTAAGGGGGCCATGAGTAGCCAGTCGCTGAGGTAGGGGAGGATGCAGAGGCCACCACCATGGCAGCACACTTGGTGAATACCTTTGGGCCAAAGATAGTCTGAAGGGAAGGACCTTGTATTGGCTCAACACCTGGAAGTGCAGGTACTGCCTGTGCGATCTGTGGATGGGGATGTGTGCGTACATGTCCTGAAGGTCCAGGGTCGCGAACCAGTCTCCCACTTGGATCAGGGGCAGTATGGATCTTAGGGAGTACATCTGGAATTTCTCCTTGCAGATGAACTTGTTCAACTTCCTGAGGTAGAGGATGGGGCAGACCCCACCAGATTTCTTGGGTATCAGAAAATATCTGGAATAGAAGCCGCAGCCGCGTTCGTCCACTGGAACAGGCTCTATTGCCCGTGAAGCAAGGAGGGAAAGGATCTCCACCATCATGGCAGGGAGGATGTTCAGTGGTGTCCTGCCACTGGGTGGAGCAGGCTGGCAGGGAGCAGGCAGGAAGCGGATGCAGTATCCCTCTGCTATGATGTTTAGGGCCTACTTGTCTGTCATGATTCGTGACCAGGTGTGGAGAAAAGTCTGAGAGGCGACCTCCCACTGGGGTTCCAGCTGGGACTGAGCTGTCAAAGGGAGGGGGTGCTCTTTCCAGATGAAGGAGCAGCCTGCTTCTGCTGCTTGTGTTCTCTCTGGCGGTGCTTCTGTTGGTGAGGGATCTGGTACGGTTGTGAAATGTAGCGTGGGGCTTGCCACTTGTGGTAAGGTGTTCTGCCTGGAGGGGGCATACAATTTGCAGTGGTATCTCCCCTTGAGGTTGTTGTTGCTCTGTTCGAGGCCCTCCTCTGTGAGGGTCTGAAGGGTGGTGCAATGTTCCTTCATGTTGATGACCGTGTCCTTAACTTTATCGCCAAACAGCGAGTCTCCCGTGCAGGGGACATCAGCTATGTGGTTGTGCATGTCCTCCAGCAGGCCCATGGCTTGGAGTCATGCTAGGCATCATGTGGAGATGGCCATGCTGGCGACTGTGTCAAAGGCATCGAAGGCCACTCTGATGAGGTGCTTGGTGCATTCTATCAGGTCCCCCAGGGCTAGTGAAGTAGCTGTCTGAGCGTCTGAGGGCAAGGTTGCCAGGGTGCTCCTGAAGTCCTCCAGTAGCAGGTCCTGGAATAGGGTGTGTCGGAACTGGTGTGCTGCGATCTCTGCGCTGAGTATGGTCCCATGGAAGACCTTCCGGCCCATCTCATCTAGGAGTTTTGGGTCTTGTTCCGGTGGTGTACTGGCTTGCTTGAGGGAGGCCATGACTCGCTTCAAGGTGGATTCCATGACAATGGATTGGTAGGGGGACTGTGTCTTGGAGAATGCTGGCATGGTCTGGATCAGGTACTTGGATTTTAGCTTGCATGAGCCGGCAGGCTTAGAGGTGGGGGTGAGCCAGAGTTTTGTCATGTAGTTCTGTAGTAGCTGGTGGACTGGTAGGATGGCAAATGTCTTACATAAGAACATAAGATATGCCATAATGGGTCAGACCAAGGTCCATCAAGCCCAGTATTCTGTTTCCAACAGTGGCCAATCTAGGTCATATGTAGCTAGCAGTTTCCCCAAGGGACACAGGTTCCACAATGCTTATATTGGTTCAAGCATTGATATCCTGGGTCCCTTCTTAATAATGGTTTATGGACCTTTCCTCCAGGAACTTGTCCAAACCTTTTTTAAACCCAGCTACACTAATAGCCTTTACTACATCCTCCGGTAACAAATTCCAGAGTTTGATTACACGTTGAGTGAAAAAATATTTTCTTTTATTAGTCTTAAATAGTTTACCCTGTAGCTTCATTGCATGTCCCCTAGTCTTTCTATATTCTGATAAGGTAAACAATCGATCTACGTTTACCCGTTCCACTCCGTTCATTAATTTATAGACTTCTATCATATGTCCCCTCAGCCGTCTCTTTTCCAGGTTAAAGAGCCCTAAACCTTTTAGCCTTTCTTCATAGGAGTATCCTTCCAAACCCTTTACCATTTTGGTGGCTCTTCTCTGAACCTTTTCTAAAATCGCTATATCCTTTTTAAGATACGGCGACCAGAATTGCACACAATATTCAAGGTGCGGTCTCACCATGGAACGATATAGAGGCATTATAATATCTTTTGTTTTATTTTCCATTCCTTTCCTTATCATACTTAGCATTCTATTTGCTCTCTTGGCCGCTGCTCCACACTGGGCCGAGGGTTTTAACATGGTATCCACAATGACGCCTAAATCTTTGTCCTGGGTGGTGGTTCCTAATGTGGAACCTTGCATCGTGTAACCATAGTTTGGGTTATTCTTCCCTAGGTGCATAACCTTGCACTTGTCCACATTAAATTTCATCTGCCATTTTGATGCCCAGTCTTCCAATTTATCAAGATCCTCTTGCAATTTTCCACAATCCTCTTGGGTTTTAACAACTTTAAATAGTTTTGTGTCATCTGCAAATTTGATAACCTCACTCGTTATTCCACTTTCCAGGTCATTTATGAATATGTCAAAAAGCAGCGGACCCAGCACAGATCCCTGGTGTACACCACTATTCACCTTTCTCCATTGGGAAAATTGGCAATTTAGCCCTACCCTCTGCTTTCTATCTTTTAACCAGTTCCTGATCCACAATAGTACACTGCCTCCTATCCCATGACTCTTTAGTTTTGCCAAACGTCTCTCATGAGGGACCTTGTCAAAGGCTTTCTGAAAATCCAGATACACAATATCAACCGACTCACCTTTGTCCACCTGATTATTCACTCCTTCAAAAAAACATAACAGATTAGTAAGACAAGATCTTCCTTGTCTAAAGCCATGTTGGCTGTCTCCCATTAGGTCATGACTATCTACATGCTGAGTAATTTTATTCTTTATGATGGTTTCTACCATTCTTCCCGGTACTGATGTCAGGCTCACTGGTCTGTAGTTTCCCGGATCACCCCTGGAACCCTTTTTAAAAATTGGTGTTACATTGGCGATCCTCCAATCTTCAGGTATTAGAGATGATTTTAATGATAGTTCACAGATTACTAATAGCAGGTCTGCAATCTCGTATTTCAGTTCTTTCAACACCCTTGGATGTATACCATCCGGCCCAGGTGATTTGCTACTCTTCAGTTTATCTAACAGTTGTAATACATCTTCCCGATGTATTGATATTTCCTTCAATACTTCCGCACCTTTAAATACCACTTCAGTCATGGGTAACATCCCTACATCTTCCTCAGTAAAGACCGAAGCAAAGAATTCATTCAGTCTCTCCGCTATCGCCTTGTCGCCTCTTAGTGCTCCTTTAACCCCTTTATCATCTAATGAACCAACTGACTCTCTCACAGGTTTTTTGCTAAGAATGTACTTGAAAAGGTCTTTACTTCGCGTTTTTGCTTCCGCAGCAAGCTTCTTCTCAAATTCTCCCTTTGCCTGCCTTATCAATGCCTTGCATTTGACTTGCCAGTGCTTGTGCTGTTTCCAGGTTTCGTCGTTTGGCTCTTTTTTCCATTTCCTGAAAGATGCTTTTTTGGCAACAACAGCCTCTCTGACTTCACCTTTAAACCATGCTGGCAGTTTTTTGGACTTCCTTCCACTTTTCTTAAAGCGTGGAATACAGCTGGTCTGGGCTTCCAAGATAGTATTTTTCAACAACAGCCAAGCCTGATGTACGTCTTTAACCTTTACAACTGCTCCTTTTATTTTTTTCTTAACTGTTTTCCTCATTTTATCATAGTCTCCCTTTCGAAAGTTAAAAGGTAGTACTGTGGCTTTCCTTACTATCCCTCCTCCACTAATTAAATCAAAGGCGATCATGCTATGATCACTATTGCCAAGTGGCCCCAACAACCTTATCTCTTGCACTAGATCTGGTGTTCCACTAAGGATTAGGTCTAATATGGCTTCCCCTCTGGTCGGTTCATGAACCAGCTGCTCCAAGAAGCAGTCATTTATTTCATCTAGGAACTTTATCTCCCTAGCATGTCCTGATGTGACACTGACCCAGTCGATACTGGGGTAGTTGAAATCACCCATTATTATTACTGTGCTAACTTTTGTTAGCTTCCTTTATTTCTTTGAGCATTTCATCATCAATTTGGTCATTCTGGCCAGGCGCTCGATAGTACACCCCCACTGCCATTGCCTTCCCCCTTTTACATGGAAATTCAATCCATATAGATTCTACAGCAGATTTTGTTTCCTGCAAAACTTTAATCCTTTCTGACTCAATGCCCTCTCTAACATAGAGAGCAACCCCTCCACCAATTTGATCAGCTCTATCATTACGATATAGTTTGTACCCAGGTATCACAGTGTCCCACTGGTTGTCCTCCTTCCACCATGTCTCTGATATTCCATTCATATCTAACCTTTCATTTAGTGCTATATATTCTAACTCTCCCATCTTATTTTTTAGACTTCTAGTATTTGCATACAAGCATTTTAGAGAATGTATTTTATTCATATTAATTTGGCTATTGTTAGACATGGGTAATTTAGGATCTTTAAGCTCTGTCTGCTCCATACTTGAGGGCATTTGGGCTACTTTAATCTTTTGTGGAACCTCTCTGCTTTTGGTAGTATCCTTCAAAGATACATTCTTCCGAACCATCCGCTCTTGGGCGACTGTTGGCTTTCCCCTAATATCTAGTTTAAAAGCTGCTCTATCTCCTTTTTAAAGGTTAATGCCAGCAGCCTGGTTCCATCCCGGTTAAGGTGAAGCCCATCCCTTCAGAAGAGCCCCTCCTTTCCCCAGAATGTTCCCCAGTTCCTAACAAATCCAAAACCCTCATCTCTGCACCATTGTCTCATCCAGGCATTGAGACTCCGGAGCTCTGCCTGCCTTTTGGGTCCTGCGTGTGGAACAGGAAGCATTTCGTAGAACGCTACCCTGGAAGTTCTGGATTTCAACTTCCTACCTAAAAGCCTAAATTTTGCCTCCAGAACCTCCCTACCACATTTTCCTATGTCATTGGTACCGACATGTACCAAGACAGCAGACTCCTCCCCAGCACTATCTAAGACCTTATCTAGGTGGCGCGTGAGGTCCGCTACCTTCGCACCAGGCAGGCATGTTACCAGGCGATCCTCACGTCCACCAGCCACCCAGCTATCTACATGCCTAATGATCGAATCACCAACAATAACGGCTGTCCTAACCCTTCCCTCATGGGCACATGGCCCTGGAGAAACTTCCTCGGTGCGAGAGGGTTTTACATCACCTGGAGGACAGATCCTAGTTACAGGATCACTTCCTGACACACCAGGTTGATGCTCTCCTGTCACGTGACCTCTCTCCTCCATGGCAACAGGGATGCTGCCAGACTGGAGGTGGGACTTCAGGACTATATCCCTGTAGGTCTCTTCTATGTACCTCTCTGTCTTATGCTTTCCAAGTCTGCTACTTTAGCCTCTAGAGAACGGACTCGTTCCCTGAGAGCAAAGAGCTCCTTGCACCTAGTGCACACATAAGACCTCTCACCAACTGGGAGAAAATCATACATGTGACACTCAATGCAAAAGACTGGAAAGCCCCCATCCCACTGCTGGACTGCTGTCTGCATCTTAGTTTTAAGTTTGTGTTTAGATCTAAGTTCTTTACTTACTAAGGGTTGCTATGGATATTTATACTAATAAAACTGTACCTAATACGTGTAATATACCTTGTTCACCTGAAGCTTAACTAATCTCAGGTCCTTAGTGTATGACTGATTTGGGTAATGAGCTTCACCTGAGAGCACCTCCTGTCTTGTAAGATGTGTAAGTACCTATAAAGCTACGATTATCCCAGGGGATAATCTTAGGGGGAGTCGAGATATTTGAGGGCCCCTTGGGAGTGACTCTTCGCATCCTGTAATCCAGATGGTGCGAGGGCAAGCCAGGACGCCACTTAGTGCAGGAACTTCAGGTATGAGAGGTCCTTGGGTGGATGAGGTGGCTGTGGTTGGGACTGGGGGGTTTGGTGCCTGTTCCAGATGAGGGTGTCCCCAATGTCGACATGCCTAGTGCGGAGGTCTCCTCCTCTCCAATGTCTGTTGTTGATGGAGCAGGCTCTGGAGGAGCTCGAGGATGGTGATCGAGGTACTTGTGGCAGAGTCCAGGCTTGACCTGTGGTGTCTGCGGCAGCCTCAAGATGGTGATCTGGAGGGGTTGCTGGATTAATGGCGGCATCTGAGCTTGTGGGTGCACCTGCTGTGCTCGCAGTGTCTATGGCAATCGCAGAGCTGTCACTTTGCTGTTGGACCGCCTCCTGTCCTTCCGTTGGTGTGGTGGCATGGATCGCCTCGGCACCAATGGGCTTTCTGATCTATGGGTCCATGTTAATGGGGGATTGCTTACCCCAATGCGAAGGTGCTCCTCCCTGCTTTCCTCCTCCCCATGGCGACATCCAATGGTGTGACGGGAGCAAAGCTGAGCCCGACATCGTCATTTGCCACATCATGCAGGAGTCCTTTGGGCATCTCTTGTCACTGGCCAATGGCACAGAGGGGGGTTGAGCTGGTGGTGTCATTGCGACCAGAGGCAAGATGGCTGTGAAGGAGTCCAAGTTTGGAGATCTTGGCAGCAGCCTCAGGAGGAAGGTCTTGAGCGGCCCAAGGGGGTGGAATTCGGGTTGTTGAAGAAGTGGAGGCCTCTGCAGTACGGCTGTGGATGGGGATCTTGTCGAGCACATTTTCTGCTGCGGAGGCACCCGGGGGGGGGGGGGGGGGTGTCCCAGCGCATCACATGTTCAGCCGCATGATCCTAGAGCAGGGCTGCTAGAGTAAGTGTGGTCTCAAGGCAGTCCTTCAAGGTATGATGGTGGGATTTGCAGACATGGGGAGACATTCATGTGCACTGTGAGCAGTCTTCGACCCTGTGGTGAACGCTGAGGCACTGGACACACCGATCATGGGAATTGGTGCTGTTCGTCTTTTTCCCCGCAGTTGGGGCATTTTTTAAACCCCGGCTTCGTCATTGTTGTACCTTGTCTTCAGTCTCTTGAATGCTGCTAGACTTTCTTCTCTTCTTTAAGTATTTTTTTGTGGAGAGCTGAGAGATCCTTTTTGCTGGCAAGGCAGAAGAAAGGAAATTGGCTAGGTAGGGGCGAGCCAGGAGTTAGGACTACCTTGGCAAATGCTCAGGAGAGCACTTCCGTCTATGGCACTAACGGATGACGTCACCATCACCAGGTGTGGCTGACTCATCCTGCTTGTCCAAGGAGAAAGCACAGTTACTTACCTGTAACAGGTGATCTCTGGGAACAGCAGGAATAAGTCTTCACATATGGGTACGTCAGTACCGACGGAGCCTGCACGGGAATGCTCCCCAGCATCCAATCAGAAAGCTTTTGGGAGCATCCCTCGCGCCTGCGCACTGCCTTCCCACCTTTTCCACTGCCTCTCCTCAGTTGAGTTTCATAGCTGAGACAAAAGGAGAGAAAGAGGAAAGGAAGATAGATAGATAGATACAACTCCTAGGGGAGGTGGGTGGGTTGTGAAGACTTATTCCTGCTGTTCCCAGAGATCACCTGTTACAGGTAAGTAACTGTGCTATCTCCAGGAACAAGCAGGAATGAGTCTTCACATATGGGGACTCCCTAGCTATAGATGCCAAGGGGAGATCCCATAAAATGCATGTCCCTGGATCAGGACTGCAGTTCCCACACATGGATCTCCGGCATCCCATGAGGGATGGTGGGTAGGAGTTGAAAGGAGAGGAGCTGTAAGAAAAACAGCAAAGCTAAGGACTACAGGAGAGGAGTCCTTGGTATGTATGATAAGTACCATTAAAATTATTTAATGAACAATCAGAAAATGGATCTTACCTACTGGATTGTAGGAAGTAGAGAGCGTGATGGAGTCTACTGGAGATTCAGTAGAGGATCCTCGGGGTGACCTCACAGCAGTGAGGGTGAAGGTCCAAATATGGAATTGGCAGGTGACTCAGGTGTCAACTGGGGTAGTATAAGAACGGCAGGTCTTCAGTGGAAAGCTTTATGAAAAAAAGCTGAAAACCCTTTTAGCTACAGAGTCATTAACATTGAGGAGTAAAAGAGGAAGACTGACCGATTTGGACAAGTAGCCTAGTCCTGGAGGGAAGAAAGGGTATGGAAAAAAGCCCGCATTCCCAAGGAGGACAGATGTGTGAAGGGCTGAAACCTCAGAACTACTGAAGATCTACACTGTCTTTCCTAGCTGGTGAGAGATAGGAAAGATATTGAAGCATGATGCTTCAGGGATAGCGAGACCTAGAGTAAAGTGGAGCTGTTAGTACCACAGTAGTGGTTGTGTGCATAACAGCCCCCACATACCGAGGGACAGTATGAAGATGTGCCAGCCCACTGTCTGGAACCTCTAAGAAGGTAAAAACCTTTATAGCATAGACAGTTAGGGAGATAGTATGTAATACATATCTACCTATAAAAAGCATCTCGACAGATACATATATAGAGGGATATATATATATATGTATATATATATATGTGTGTGTATATATATATAGATTTATATAGGGGCATAATCTATGCACACACAGCTTACAGACATATGTATGTATAGAAATATATAGAGATATATAAATACATGAATATGTAAGTCTGAAGATACACGTCTGCAACTAGCCCCATAAGAACATTCACATAAGAGATGTGAAGGAGAAAGATTCATCTGATAACAAGAAGGTGGAACCTACTTGAAAAGATACATAGAGAATCTATTTCTCCGGGCTAAGAGGGTGCAGGAATGCTATGCAGTGAAATAACCAGGATGGTTGTGTGAAAAAAGAGGATAATATCAGTCTGTAGAGAGCAAGTCGTGACTTCTGTAGAACTCTGACATGGTAAATGGACAAAAAACGCATAGAAGGAGACACCAGGATGACCCACTGGAGGGACACAGGGGTATCATGCGTTACTAGTAGAATATGTGCTGTCCATGAGGAGTAGGATAGCATAAGGCCAAGCTGTAAGGAAAAAAGAGCATATTCCTGCAGGATTGGGAAACTCCTTGGACATTCACGCAGAAAAAGCTTATATCCTGTATTATAACAGGAGACAAGAGGGTGTGGAGAACCCTCACAGTCATGGAAAATGACTGATAAGCCTTTTCTACTATATAGAATAGCCCTCAGAGACAAAGTTCAATGCTCTCTAGCAAGGGCCCATAGTAGAAAGCTTCTCTGAAGATTGCAGAGAGCATTATGCAGGAGAATTAGGATATAAAAACTGACTGTAGGTCAGCTGTGTTGCCACATCCAAGTAAATGGAGATGGCCAGAAAGAAGATAAGGTGAGAAGCCTGAAGTGAGTAGGATTATCCAAGATAGATGAGGACTATCATGGAATCACTTCTAAGGCTAGACAAAGTAGTGGAAGACAGACTGGAAACTTGTGGGAAGTACCAGTAGTTCAGTCACTGGAACTCCTGCATGAACAGTAGCTGAAAAAGACAGCAGAGAGAATCTTCCTGTGTAAAACAGAGAGAACAGATAAAGGGAGAGGAATATTCCTGTCCTTGTCTGACAGCTGTCCAGAGAATTTATTCTAGGAAAACATTCTACACTGGAATGAAAGGTTAGGGAAGCTGTCCAGTGTGGTACCATTCATTCAGGGGAAACCCTGGATGAGAGGGTAGAGAAAACATGTAATTGAAGGGTGACTTACCATATGGTGAGTCAGCTGAAGGAAAAAAATGGTCATGGTGGGACAGAAACTATCATGGGATAGTTGTTAACTCCTCTTCTTGGTAGGAAGAAGAAGAGAAATCTGTAACCCATGGACAAGAATATCCTGACAGCTTAGCATATCCTGAAGAAAGGAAAGCACATGTAGAGCTTTAAAGAAGTTAACAGTAGGTTGCAACCTTCAGGAACCTATGGTTGCTGGGTATGCTGAGACTGGCTAGAGTTTTGATTCTTCAGACCAGGACGAGGTGTCCCCTGCTTGGGTACATCTGGATGATGGGCAGGAGAAGAGTGAAACCTTCTTTTCTTAGGGAAAGAAGGTTTGGTAGGATATTTCCTACCTCCTGGGGAAGAAGAAGGCTTAGGATGGTCCCTAGAACCAGGGAAGTCAGTGGAGCAATGAGCAACCTGACGTAAAGCCTCCTTACTGAAGAGATTTTCTCCAGTACAAGGAGAATTACCCAGTGTGTGTTGTGCCCATCTGTTCAAGTTTGAAGCTTGGAGCCAGGCTCTATGACGTGCTCCTATGGCAATAGCAGAGGATCTGCTAACAGACTCAAAAGAGTCTAGAGAAGCACGAGAAAGAAACCAAGAGATATTTTGGCTATGACTAAGAAGCAAGGAATAGTCTGTAGCCTTAGGTTCTGATAGAAAAGGAGTCAAAAGAGATAATTACTTTATGATCTCCTGGAGAGATAGACTCATATAAAAAATATAAGAGATAATCCTTGATGCCAGCATAGATGTTTGGAAGGTTTGACGTCCAAAGGCATCTAGTGCTTTAGATGCACGACCTGGCGGATAAGAAGAATGCTTCTTCTTGCTTTTTACCTTCCTCATTGCTGATTCCACTACAATGGAATGATGGGGAAGTTGAGTTTTTTGAAACCCTGGAGAGGGGGGCACCTGATACAGAACATCAGTTGCTGTAGAAGGCGAGGGAACCCTTAAAGGTGATTCCCACATTCGCAGAAGAAGATCCTGCAAAGAATGATGTAAAGGAAGCATTATATTTTCCTTTTCTGCAGGAGAGCCTCGAGTAGGATCATAGCCAGGGATAGGAATAGCAAGAAAGGTTGCTATGTCAAGGAGAAATTTCTGAAAAGAGGGATCTCCAATGGGAACTATCCATGGGTAGGCCAAGGTTGAAGGAGCAGCCCGAGCACCAGAGGATGTAGTGGTCTGGTGGAGAAAAAGAACCCCACTAGATGGATAGTGGTACTGGCAGTCACGATTTGGGGCAGTCAGTACTGCATCGTCCATGCCAGGTATCGATTCCAAACTAGGCATAGAAAGGATCGATAGTACCGATGGAACTACAGGAACTGACATCGATACCGATACCGGTAGGTGAGTCGGAATCGGAGACGGTAACGCCATCGAAGGCTGCTCAAGCGGTACCGAGGCAACCAGAAACGCTTGGTGAATATCCTCGGTACTGCGTATCCGGAAACGATAAGGGTCGGTTCCGAGACGCGTCGGTACCCAGTCATCTAGACTAGATATCGATTCCAGACTCGGCATCGAAGGGAGCGAGTCTATCGATGCATGTCTAGAGGGTACCGACGTCGGTGGTGGTATCGGCGATGTTGCCGATACAGGAAAGTCAATCTGGGTCGTATCGATCGGTCCCAAAGGCACCGAGGACGCCAGATGATGATCCCTGGTGAAGAGTGGATCACTCAACACCGGTGCCGATGCCGGGGTATCGGTACCGCTCGAAGCAGATGCCACCACCGAGCATGGCTCAGATACAGGAAAGTCAATCTAGAACGTATCGATCGGTCCCGAAGGCACCGAGGACGCCAGATGACGATCCCTGGTGAAGAGTGAATCACTCAACACCGGTGCCGATGCCGGGGTATTGGTACCGCTTGAAGCGGATGCCGCCACCAAGCATGGCTCAGGTATGTTCTGTGAGGGGTGAGCCCCAGGAACAACCTGAAACCCCTGAAATGCTTTGGAGCCCGGAGACTCCCGCCGGGGTTTTAATGCCAATGGGGTCTTGAGGGCAAGGCCGGAGCCGTCATCATGCTTGGCATGAGACCTACCACTCAAGGATTGGCTAGTCTTAACAGACTGTTTGTGGGTTACCTGATCCTGAAGAGAAGAAAAGGCCGGTGCCCTCACTCCAGGAGGGAAAACGGTATCGAGGGAAACTCAAAAGAGGGAAGTTCTTCTCACAGTTTTGCAGCCTGATTGTTCAGGGGAAAAAGGGTCAGGACCCAAACAGGTTAGACACCAGGCATTGGAGTCTAAAAAGAAAACTGTGTTTCCACAGTGAAGGCACTTCTTAGGAGAAGAAGGCTCCATGATGGAGAGGCCTTGTAGGCCCAAAAAATTTAAGACAGAAACAGAGGGAAAAATCTCTCTGACTTTAAGAAAAAGAAAAGAAAAAACCCACCGGCGGCGGCAGGAGAAACAGCCGCGACCACAAGGAAACAAGAAATAAAGAATTTAAAGAAAAAAGTTTCTGCAGTGACAGGAGGACGTCCTGCCGGCTCCGCGGAAAAATGAAAACTGAGGAGAGGCAGTGGAAAAGGCGGGAAGGCAGCGCGCAGGCGCGAGGGAGGCTCCCAAAAGCTTTCTGATTGGATGCTGGGGAGCATTCCCGTGCAGGCTCCGTCGGTACCGACGTACCCATATGTGAAGACTCATTCCTGCTTGTTCCTGGAGATACGCATTTCTTTTCATCCGCGCTGCACTAATTGGTTCATTGCTATCCATTTAAATAGATTTAAATGTGCTGTGTGTTGCTATCTGCTCAGGCTTTGTGCAAATTTGTTCCTGCACTGTTAGTGCACAAATTTTGCACTACAACCGAGCTAACCTGTGCGCAATGTCTAGTGCACTTTTCTGCATCAGCTTAGCAACCTGTTAAGTGCTCCACTGGATTTAAGGTTTAATCATAGAGAAATGAAACCTGCAGACCTGGTGTGGTCCCCTAGGAAGTCATTTAACCTACTGACATTTTCTGCGCTAGGTCTATCATTTATAAAGACAATGGTTCTCTTTGAGTTATGTACTAATAGCACTTATATTCTGACATTTTGGTTTCATGTTTGTTTAAACCTTTAGGTCTAGGTGGTTCTTTGAAGTGACCCTGACTGGCCACTGCCGGGTGGACGGCGCTTAGGTTCTTGTTACATAAAATGCACTTTTCTTAAAATGCTCTTGTTAATGTCACTGGCCGTTCTCAGCCCCGATGCAATAAGCAGCTGCAGTCGCCCTGCTCTTGCTTCCAGATCTGACTCTCTCCCCACATCTGTTCTTCCCACAGCCCCGCCGCCAGCGAGGATGGAAAACGCCTGAGATGGAGGCGGAGGCGAATCGCTGCCCCGCCGCAGCCTTCAGCCCGCCGCCGGCCCCGGCCGTCTACGTGAAGGCTCTGACCGTGCCCCTGTACCAGCTCCAGCTGCAGCCCCTCACCCTGAGCATCGCCCTGGCGCAGCCCGGCCCGGGCAAGGGCCACAGCAGCGGCGCCGGCCGCCACCTCTGCCCGCACTGCGGCCGCGACTGCCTGAAGCGCAGCGTGCTGGAGAAGCACGTGCGCTCGCACACGGGCGAGCGGCCCTTCCCCTGCGCCACCTGCCGCGTGGCCTTCAAGACCCAGAGCAACCTGTCCAAGCACCGGCGCACGCAGACGCACGTGCACAACGCGCAGCTCGCGGTCCCCAGCCAGGACGAGGACGAGGAGCGCGAGGACGACGAGCGGCGGCCCGCGGACAAGGGCGCGGTGCGCAAGTGCGAGAGCACGGACTCGGGCTACCTGTCGCACGCGGACAGCGCCGAGCTGCAGGCCTGGCCCGGCGGCAGCCCCCTGCAGAGCCCCGAGGCGGAGAGCAGCGCCGGAGCGCTGGAGAAGAGGCGGCTGGAGGAGCACATCGCCAAGCTCATCTCGCAGAATAAAGCCCTGGTGGACGACACGCAGCTGGACAACGTCAGGCCTCGCAAGACGGCGCTGTCCAAGCAGGGCAGCCTCGACCTCCCCATGCCCTACACCTACAAGGATTCCTTCCACTTCGACATCAAGGCCCTGGATGGCTCGCGGAAGAAAACGGCCTCTTTCTCGGCAGCCAAGTCCACCTTGACACCCCTGGAGAAAAACAAACCCTTGTTTTTTCATTCTGTGCCCACTCAGTTTTCCACCACCATCGACTGTGTGCCCGTGGCAAGGAGCAATTCTGTGCCATTTGTGGAGAGCACAAGGATGCTGCAAGAGAAGATGGGGGGCGCCAAGCTCCCCTTGCTGACTCAGAATCCCCTAAATAACCCTTTTTCCACTTTGCTACATAGCAGCAACCAGCTGGTAGAGTTTCCTAATAGCCACCCTCGAGGGCTGGTGAGGCAGGCAGCTGTAGATGAGTTGCACATGAGCAGTGCCAATGATTACCCTCCCTTTGAAGAGAAGAGACATGTCAAGAAACGGGCAGATGAGGCATCGGTCTTGAAATGTAAAACAGCCAGTAAAAAATGCAGCCAAAAGAAACTCAAAATGTTTTCACAAGAAAAATGGCAAATTTATGGCGATGAAACATTCAAAAAATTATACCAAAAAATGACAAACAATGAAAGCACAAAGAGACAGAAGCAGGATGAAATCTCCGGTAAAGCGCTTAGAGCCTCAGCTCCTGATCAGAAGAAGCTCGCCAAGAACATAGCTGTTGGCAGTGTCCCCAGCCATGGAAGTCTCGTTCCTTCAGTGGAAATTTCCTCTGCATTTACCAAGACATCACAGTCCAGTATCATTTCTGATGGCAGCCTCATAACCTCAGAGGTTTTTCCACAGATCACTCACAGTAGCTTTACAGAACTTGTTGAAACCTCTTGGCCAACAGATCCTGGAGGAAAGACTGACAAGAAAACCCCTTCAGCCCAGGAACAAAAGGGCATGGCTGTAGTCAGTTCGGGCCAACATGATGATAGTCGATCTTCCTCTCCAACCAGTAGCAACGCACTAGTTTCCCAGCTTCAGCAGGCACCAGACCCACCAAGCAAGTCGTTAGACATTGCCACTGTGTCTCATATTAGTGCTGAGCTACAAAACTCTGGTCCTGAGGAACAACCTGGCCTCAATGTCCTTAATCTAAATCTATCAGACACTGCATACTGCTGTGGAGAAAGGAATGGCCAAGAAGGCTTCCGCTCAGCACAAATGGCACTCCACAACAGTGCTAGCCACCAAGGTAATGATCAGGAATCTGAAAAGTTACCATCGGAAAGAAAAAAGCAGAAAGTGGAGGATCTGCAGAGCAGAGAGAACCCCCCTATCCAAGCAGATTCTTGTAAACAAGACAACAGTGGAAGAGATGCAACCATTCTGAGAGGCTCCTATAACGACTCTCGGGCATCAGTAAGAAGTCTTGAAGGTGAAGGAAAGAAACAGACAGAAGCAGAATCTGATACAAATATTGGGAGTTTTGAAGATGAAAAAAGAGCCAAAAATCTCAGTGAGTCATTAGATTGCCTGGTTAACTTGAAACATATTCTGGACTCAGCTAATACCTTATTGCCCACATTCTGTTCTGCTTTTCAGGCACCCACACCATTGAGAGAGAACGACCAAATATCTACAAAGCACAGAGAGGGGTTTAGCTCTTACAGTTTAAATCATTCAGCAGAAGAGGTTGGAAATAGGAGCCTTGTACCACCTGCACAGAACTGCCTTTCCACAAGAATCAAACACCAGGACTTGGGTAAAGAGTCCCACCCTGTAGAAAAAACATTTTCTCCAAAGTATCTTCTCAAATTGCCTCACACCAACACAGTTTCGCATTCACCAGCGATACTAAAAACAGAACAAGAAAAGCTACCTACTGCTTCTGGTCCAATCGTGATGATTAAAGACCTTTATAGCATCCCAAGTGCATCAGTCAGCGCTGGGCCTGCTCCTGTCTTTCAGTTCGCTCTGCCATCCCAGTCAGCACATGAGTCAAGACTGATAAGGGACGCCTACATGCCTCAGGGAGCTTTGGAGCTTTCCATGCCTAGTATCATAGCACCTAGCAACAACATCCTAGGGCACTCAGCCAAGAGCTTCGACAACAAAAGTTCTCAAGGGCAAGAATCAAAGAGTCATCTAGAGACAGAGAACTTAAATAAATTAGAAATTAAAGCTGCAAATATAAGCCCAGAGAGCAGCTCAGCAGGAAGCAGTAAAGACATGCCCTTTCCTTCTAGTTATACTGGTAGTTTTATAATATCTTCCAGTGATGTGGGACAGAATCAGAACCTTCAGAAACCAAACTGTGTATTTGTAGTAACCCAATGCTCAAGTAAAGTCGACTCTTCTGAACACAATAAAAAGCATCCAGCAGGTCGGTGGCAAGCAGGATGCTTGTCTCCATGCAACTTTACTGATCCTCCCCAGAGCTTGAAGTATCCCTTGTGTGAGCTGGAAAAGCCCGGCTATTATTGCCAGTCCTTCGGTAGTCTTTATTGCCACACGGTCACCACCCAGCAGCGAGGCAGCAGTTCCTTGCCCAAAAGGAGTCTGACTTTTCATTCGGGCAACACTAAGGTCTCGACCACGAAGGCCTTCTTCCCATGCTTAAACACAGAGCCTAGGATTACCTGGTGCTGTTTAACCAGGAGCCTCCCTTTACCAGCAGAACAGAAGCAGAAGGCCTATTCCGCATACTCGTCTTTGAAGGTGTGCAGGAGGAATGCCGATGAGCAAATACCACTGCCCAGACGTGACACATCTATTTTTGACCTGAAAAACACTGGCAAGGATGCGAGTCCCAGCTTGACAACTGGAAGTCTGAAGACACTGGTTTCTACCCCATTTCTGGGACCCCAAAAACAAAGGGTACTGTAATTTTTATTTTCTGTTAGAAAGTGTGTGCTAAGCTAGAAAGTCCCAAGAAAAAGTTAAATATAGTAGAGATTTCACTAAAGATTTAAAAAGATACAGTAATGAGCTGAAGTTGGAACAGGTCAAAAGAGGGTGATAAGTTGAGAGCATCAAACCCGGTTTAAATTAATTTACAGGTAAAATAGATGTTGGAAATTCACGCATAAAATGGGTTCAATCAACTTCAAAAGTGGCGAAATAGAGGGATTAATCCTATTGTGTTCCAAGCCATAGGAACTTGGGCAACGTTTATGGGGAAAGGAGAGGTCTTCAGGTCCTCTGATTGTAGTGTTTCATATTTTAAAATATGAGAGATTGTGCCCACTATGACTCTCTGACATAATTCAGGGTATCAGAAGGTTGAGTCGACATTAGGAGAAGAGGAAGTCGGTGAGATTTAGGAGTAACTGTTTTCACATATACCAATTTTGTAACTGGTTGCTCTCATATATGGTGGTGGCTGGTAGTCTTAAGTAGTTCGTTCATTTGCTTATTAACTCTGCTAAGCGATGGACTGAATGAGTTACATAATGCCATCTCCAAGCCCTTAAGTTCTTTACAAAATGCCACAGTTTTGGGTAAAATGGCCAGACTTTCATGAACTTAGGTATGGAAGAGAGATCAGTGAAAGCCAAGGAGGTCACCATGTGTTCAGTGCGTTCCTCACCCAGGACTGCCAGAAACTGCAAGGGTGTGACGGAATAGACAACGCTACACGCGGCCCGTTTCTGGTACACTCCCTCTAGGCCTTGCTGCTTTCAAAGATGGGCCTTGGGCCTTGGGCCCAGCCTGGTCTAGAAATTCCTAAGCCTTCTTTACTTTCTAGGACTAGATTGCAGTAAGCTAATCAGATGAACATGTATGCTAAAACTTTCATTTCTTATATTCAACAGGAAAATGTAATATCTGTAGCTGGGTCCTTTGCTAAGGAAAAAGGAATTTCTTGTAGAAATCAAAAACTGTTGGGGAATGAAGCTCGTGAGAATGATAAACTACAAAAAATTAAAGTCACCAAAAACCGGTGAGTGATACAGTTTTTGTTGTTATATCCTATTCTATCAACTACCATAAGCTGCATTTATCTAGTGAAAATCCAAGGATGACCTTCAAGCAGGGAAACCTTAGGACATTTCAAATCACTGAGAGCAGATGGGAGCAGAGACCCTCTTGAAGAATCTGCTGAGTGGGACAGGGGAGGGGGGAGACCACATCGGGCTCTTTCAGTGTTTTCCATTCCTTTCCCTAACCTCTCCTAACCTCTGCTTACTGCTTTGTCGTCCCCAGCTAAAGGCGGTATATTAAGTCTAGTGGAGTGGAGGAGTGGCCTAGTGGTTTGGGCAAGGTACTTCAGGCCGGAAGGTCGGGGGTTCAAATCCCACTAGAGGACAGCAACCTTGGGCCGGAAGGACTGGGGTTTCTAGTCCCACAGGTGCTCCTTGTGGTCTTGGGCAAGCCACTTAACCCTCCATAGCCCATGTTCCCTGTAAAATAGTTATCTCCAAGTTATAATGCCCTGTTCAATGTAATTTCAGTTTGTTCAATGTAAACCGCACTGATGCAGAATAGCATGGTATATAAGAGAATGTAAATAAATAAATAAACATAAATGTTGGAAAACAAGAGACGGTGTTTCTGGAGGCGTGTCAGATATTCCTACTCTCAGCTTCCCTCCTGTCCCCAGTATCGGCCTCTTGGGGGGTGAGAGGTGGGTGAATGGCAGGCTGAGGGGTATTTATGGGATACACGCTCTCCCACTTACACATCCCCATACACGCCACTCTCCTCTCCTCTCCTTATAGACCCTGACACTCGTGCACACCTTTCTGCAGTTTGCTTTGGAAAATAAAACTATATCAACCCCCAATTTAGACCTTCCTCCATAAATCTACACTTAGAAGGTAATTTTATAACAGGGCACCTAGACTAAGGCAGCCAAAACATGCCTATTTTAAGTCTGTTTTGCAAATACAATTAGGCATCTACTTGTCTTCATAACATATGGGTATAAATGACAGAGATCACGCTTGGATGATTTCACTTGCTCGATTGCAGGTTTAAATCAGCATGCCTAAAATTGTACATAAATGCAGGTATTTTATAATCAGTGCGCATACTTGCAAATTCCACCCATGCTGCAGCCAGACTACTACTACTATTTATCACTTCTATAGCGCCACACACGCAACGCTGTACAGCTAACCTACAAGAGGTAGCCAGCATACATGAGACAGTCCCTGCCCATCAGAGTCATGCTCATCGGAGCTTACAATCTAGTTAGAATAGAATAGTAAATTAGTTAAAACAGTGCAGAGCATCAGTCGGTTCATCAATCGGTTCTACGCAAGCATTAAATCGGTTCTACGCAAGGTACGGTGAGGTACAGTTTGGTCTGTAGTTGGTCATGAACGTTGACGGGGGTTGGCTTGAGATGAGGAAAGAGTCAGGATCTGAATGCAACGGCGAAAAGGTGGGTCTTCAGCCTGGACCTGAAGAGGGCCAGGGAGGGTGCCTGGCGCACTGATGCAGGTAGGCTGTTCTAGGCGTGAGGTGCAGCAAGGTGAAAGGAGCGTAGTCGGGAGTTTGTGGTGTGGGTGAAAGGCATTGATAGAAGTGATTTGTTAGCGGAACGCAAATTTCAAGACGGGACGTAGGGAGAGATAAGAGATGAGGGGCCATAGAGTGAATGCATTTATAGGTCAGCAGGAGAAGCTTGAATTGTATGCGGAATTGGACAGGGAGCCAGTGAAGTGACTTGGGGAGAGGAGTAATGTGGGCATGGCGAGGCTGGCAGAAGATTAGTCGAGCAGCGTGATTTTGTATAGATTGAAGGGGAAGTAGGTGGCTCACGGGAAGACCAGCAAGGAGTAGGTTGCAGTAATCGAAGCGGGAGGAGATTAAGGAGTGGATAAGCATTTTGGTAGTGTGTTCAGAGAGGAAGGGGCGGATTTTGCCGATGTTGTAGAGAAAGAAGCGGCAGTTCTTAGCTACAAGCTGGATATGCGCGGAGAAGGAGAGGGAGGAGTCAAAGATAACCCCTAGGTTGCAGGCCGAGGGAAAAGGAAGGATAGTAGATCCATCCACATGGATTGAGAGAGGGGGAAGTGGGGGAGGGAGTTAGGTGGAAAGACAAGGAGTTCAGTCTTGGCCATATTCAATTTTAGTCGTTGATGAGACATCCAGGCAGCGATGTCAGAAAGACAGGCAGAGATCTTGGATTGGGTTGCCGGAGAAATATTAGGTGTAGGGAGGTAGATTTGTGAATCATCGGCATAGAGATGGTACTGAAAGCCATGGGAGGAGATAAGCAAACCAAGGCCTTGGGTATAGAGAGAGAAGAGGAGGGGGCCCAAGACAGATCCCTGGGTTACACCTACATGGAGCAGGGTAGGGGAGAAGGAGGAGCCACCAGAGCATACGCTGAATGAGCAATGGGAGAGGTAGGAGGAGAACCAGGATAGTATGGAGTCCTTGAAGCCAAGCGAGGAAAGGGTAATGAGGAGAAGGTCGTGGTCAACGGTGTCAAAGGCAGCAGAAAGGTCAAGAAGGATGAGGATAGAATAGAGGCCCTTGGATTTACCCAGGAACAGGTCATTTGTGACTTTTGTGAGTGCCGTTTCAGTGGAGTGTAGGGGACGGAAGCCGGATTGAAGTGGGTCGAGGAGGGCCTGGGAGGTGAGGAAGTCGAGGCAGCGACGGTGGACTGCTCATTCTAATAGTTTGGATATGAAGGGAAGGAGGGAGATGGGTCGATAGTTAGAAAGGCATGTGGGATCAAGTGAGGGTTTCTTGAGGAGGGGTGTGACAACAGCATGTTTGAAGTCATCGGGAACAGTTGCAGTGGAGATTGAGAGGTTGAGGATATGAATGATGGTGGGGGCAGTGGTGAGGGGGATGGAACGCAGGAGATGGGTGGGGATAGGGTCTGATGGACAGGTGGTGGGTTTGGAGGAGGACAGAAGGAGTGCAGTTTCTTCCTCAGCGATCAGAGGGAATGAGGAGAGGGTGGCAGAGGGAGTATGGGTGGGGGAGGAGAATTGGGGAGGAGGGGAGGTAGATGGAGGTAGGGAATTGGAGGGTAATCTTGTGGATCTTGTCGTGGAAGTAGTCGGCTAGGGTTTGGGCAGAAAGGGAGGGCGGGATCAGGGGTGGGGGGACCCTGAGGAGAGAATTGAGGGTATTAAAGAGACGGCAAGGATCAGAGGCAAGAGAGTTGGTTAGATGGATGTAGTAATCTTGTTTGGCAAGTGCTAAGGCTGACTGGAAGGAGCCAAGCATGAATTTGAAGTGTAGAAGGTCTTCCAGGGAGCGGGATTTGGACCAAGCTCGTTTGGCAGAACGGGCGCAGATGCGTAGGTAACAGATTGTGGGTGAAAGCCAAGGTTGGGGGAGTAGATCGTTTGACAGGATGTGGGGTGGGAGGGGCAAGGGTGTCAAGGGCTGAGGATAATGTGGCATTGAATGAGGATAATGCCACGTCAACGGACTTTGAGGATAAAATGGTGAGAAGAGATGGAGAGATGGTGGAGGAGAGAGTCAGGGGATCAATAGTATGAAGGTTTCTAAAAAGGACGGAGGAGACAGGATGAGATTGGGACGGCGGAAGTTGAAGAGTAAATGTTAAGAGGTGATGGTCAGATGAGGGAAGGATTGATTTGCGGAAGTTTGAAGGAGAGGAATTGGAGAATAGTATTAGGTCAAGGCAGTGGCCGTGTAGGTGTGTGGGGGCAGTGGAGCAGGGCTGGAGATCAAACGAGGAAGTAAGAGCGAGGAACTTTGAGGCATGGGGGTCGGAGGGGTTGTTGATGTGAATGTTGAAATCGCCAAGAATAAGAGTGGGGGAGGAGGGATCCAAAAAGACTGCGCGTCAGCTATGCCTACCGGCAAAGCATGGTTTGATTTTCAAGGAAATGTTCAGGATTGCACAACATTGCATCTCCAAGTATTATTGGATTTGTGTTAACTCCAACTCACTTATTGATAAGTGGTCACAGTCCCCTGAAGAAGGCCCATGTAACCGAAGCACGTGTAGGGCTGACACCTTCAATAAAATTTGTCCCTTCCAAGGGTTCCTCGTTGCCTGCTCTTTTTTTGTGTGTTGCTTTTCTGCAGGTGGGGTGCTTTTTTTGTTCGTGCGTAAAAGTAGCAGTACATTATCTCCTTATCTGCAGATGTCCACTTGACTATAGTTAATACTCTTAACGTTTTTATTAACTTTCGAAGGGAAACCACGCCAATCTCAGGAACGGGTCACCATTCTCGGTGCATATGTTTGTAGCTGCCAGAAATGTGTGGAGCTTTCAAAATGAAAGGGCCTCCCCCATGTATTCGCTTTTGCCTTGATACATTAAATCAAACTTCAATCTCCTTATTTATTAAAACAGCAAAGATAGTTTTCCTAATACTATGTTACACATCCAAAGATCTTGAGTGGTTGTTAAGGGTTCCAGCATTTTGGACAAGGTCTCGTTCAGTGGGAGCCCTGCTGTTACTGTGCATATGGCTTATGTTTCTCTGTTCTGCAGGGCTAGGAAGGGAATGTTTTTGTTCCACAACAGTTGACTTTTTCTTTCAGTTCCTGTTTATAAACTATGTCAAGATGTCCCTGAATATGAATTAACTGATGCAAATTGGTTTTAATGTTTTCCATCATGCACTAGACCATGCCACATTACCATCCCTAGTATAAAACAGAATGAAAAATGATAGCAATGTGTACACTGATAACCGCGCAGTACTTGGGGACACTGTGATAGGATAGCGAGTTTACAGAGCAGTAAAGTTACGGTGTGTGACTTTATTCCTACCCTTTAAATATTCTTTTAAAGAAAGTAAGACAGTTGCTGTGAGCAGGGCAGGGCAAAGGCTCCCATCAGCCGAGGGACTGTTCTAGGGCAGGAAGAGGTTGACTTTCCTTAATGAAGGTTAACCTTCAACCCTTCCATTTGCTGGTATTTCTCCTACTGCAGACCCCCACCTGCCTTTGAGAGGAAGGACTCAGCAATCTCGGCTGTCAGCCAGTGAGTCCCTTCATTTTCTAATAGTGTTGCTGTTTTTGAATTCTGGAAGCAGTGTATGGGACTTGACACCTCTTATTTTGCACCTTTGCCTTTGGGGAATTCTAAAAACAGGCCTTCCGTTTCTTTTTAAAAAGCTGTTGGAAGGAGGAAAACCGCATGACTTAGGGCCGGCCCAAGGGCTCCTGCTGTCCTAGGCAGGCACCCCTGTGCCACCCACCCTGACATCGATCTTCTTACCTCAGGGGAGCCTACCTGGAGCAACGGAACAATCACGGCAGGACCCACGCATGTGCGCGCATTCATGACCAGCTGCCCCTGTTCCCCTCTGATGCAATTTCCTGTTGGAGGGGGGCAGGAGCAGCAGACTCTGCACACAAACGTGCGCATGTTTTAAGACCCCCCCATAGCACTGGCCCTAGGCAACCACCTAGTTCGCCTAGTGGACGGGCCAGCCTTGGACTTACTTCAAAACAGTTGCACTTCAACCTCTGCCAAAATTTGTAATAAGAGAGTTGAAGCCAGGGGATTATTTTGTCAACCCCCCGACCACCTACTGAATATTTCTGAGATACATCCTCATAGAAGTCAAGAGCATAACAAGGAAAAAAAGAGGCATGAGGAGGAGACTACATTCCTCATTTCCCGACTCTTAATTTGACAGGAATGACATTAAAATAGTTTGGTTTTAGGAAAAGGTCAACTTGAACCCAATTCCCATCGCGTTGCCTTCCCTCCCCTAGCTGCTTTGTTGCCTTATTGTAGCAAGGATTGTCTAAGCACTCGTTGTGTTTTGTAATGTCGTCTTCAGGTATGTAGATGATGCTGCTCCTTTGAGGACACAGTGTACAATTCTAGGCTGCCCCAGGAAGAACTCGGTGGAGAAAGCAGTTGAGGACCATTGGAAGCATAGAACATGTGTTGTGTGGTCATGGGCTTTGCAGGTTCTTTCAGCCAGTTGCATTTACACCCTGCATTTAATATCCTCTGTGTCTAGATACAGGCGTCAGAGTCATGGATCTGCTCATTTCAAGGCACACTGGCTGTGCAAACAACAGCGGCTTCCAAGTAAGTACAGCCGTCCCCCATCACACGCTGGGCAGAATCAGCAAAGGAGATGCCACTTCCTAAAGTCCAGAGCCACAGGTAAATCAGCGTTGCAATGGATTTTTCAAGACTTTCTTTCCTTGATGTTTCTAATTGTAGCAGTTAGTTTATTGGCTTGGCAAAACACATTAACCGTCAGAATACCTTCATCATTGTTGTTAGAAAGGCTTTCTTAAGTCAGAGCCAGCCGTAAATTAATTTTAAAGTTTTTGCTGTGCATTGCTCCAGCTTGAGCTTCCGCTCCTGGTCCCAGTTAGAACTGAACCCAGTCCCACATTTTGGGTCTCTGCATGCCATTACTGTCTGCTTGTGATGCCATCCAGCCTTCTGGCAGGTGACGGTCCAGTTGCTGTGTGAAGAGAGGAGAGGGGATCTTCAGAGGATCATGCCAGAGAGCCTTTAGTCATGACATTTGGGATTTTTATCATCATATTTTTGATTTGTTGTATTTTTAAGATCTCGGAGGGACACAAGTTAGAAATATAATGAAATGTAATTTTTCCATTCCCCTGACCCTGAGTTGGAAGCAGAGCTCTGACCAGATCCAACCCTTTCTTTCAAGCCTTTTACTATAATTTAATTTAACTAAGAAATGTATAGTCCACTTTAACAGTGCACTAGAATGCCCAGGGTGGATTACAGTAATGCATATAGAAGAGAAATGTACAATATAATCAAATACAATTATAGAGGCAGCCACACTGCTGTCACTTAGCTTTCTAACCCCAGCTAACCTGTAGAGCATGAATTGCTGGTTGACTTGTGAACCATTTCTTCTGCTTGCTTGTTCATATGCTAGGGACCTGATTTACTAAAGGGCCTTTTTACTGAAGTGCAGTGAGCATTTAATGCATGAATTAGTGCATACAAATGATTAGCGCAGGATTATGGTAACTGCTACCGTGCTGGCTGGCTGTGCTTGCTAATTTGGGCATTAACTGCTCTTCACACGATGGCATGGAGACTAGACAGGCTTCAGGCATGGATGGTGCATTATATTTAGTGTGCGGGAATTATCACCTGCTCTCACTTTTGTAGTTAGCATGGGTATACTCAAAGGTGTTGTTAATTGCTAAGGCAAATAAAAATGCCTTTAGTTCACATCTTTTTCAAAAGTTGAAGGCAAGTTACCTGGTATGGTAGACATTTTTTTAGAAGGCTTACAATCTGAGTGTGTATCAGAGGGGATGAAGGGCTAAGTGATGTACCAAGATCATAAGGAGCATCAATGGGACTTGAACCCTGATGCTCTTGATGCTTGGCCCACTGCATTAACCATTAGGCTACTCCTCCAAAGTCTTGACAGTGCAGCTCCTGCTGATGCTTTTCAAACCTTCACTTATTAAACCCTCTCCTTGAAAATCTCTGGAGCAGAGGAGTAGCCTAGTGGTTAGAGCATAGCTTGATAACCAAGGGACCAGGGTTCAATTCCCACTAGCACTCCTTATGACCTTGGGCAAGTCACTTAACCCCTCCATTGCCTCAGAAGAAAGATCTGGCAGGAGCAGCTGGGTTGCTAGGAATCAGCACTGACTCAAAGGTCTGCATTGCCTGAAATTCTGTGGCATTCATTTCTGGCTGAGTTCCTTTGGGAGTGTTATAGAACAGTACCTGTTTGCTGTTATTGCTCCTTAAGGGACACTGGATCAGAAGGTCAATGCAATCATACATCCATTTACTGAACACAGCACGCCAGTAATAGTATCAAGTAGAGTGGAGGAGTAGCCTAATGGTTAGAGCACTGGCTTGGGAACCCAGAGACCAGGGTTCAGTTCCCACTAGCACTCCTTGTGGCCTTGGGCAAGTCACTTAACCCTCCATTGCCTCAGAAAAATCCAAGTTATCAATGTCCCTGTTTAACATACATTACCAAGTTAAAGTTTCAATGTAGATCACTTTAATTGAAATGATAAAGCAGCATATAAAAATAAGTGCACTTTGAAGATGGATCTGCAGGGTGAGACTGTGATGTGCTTAAAGATTATTATATAGTGCACTGTTGCTGTTATTTTAGCAGGAATGGTTTTTAAGAAGACCGTGGGGACCAGATGTAGCAAAGAGAAGTCCTCATCAATTGTAGCCACGATTGCCAATGCAGGAGGACTTCAGAGTGAAGGTATGTTTTGTCTTAACATAATTGGGTTTAATGTGGTTCCTGGGATCAGCATAAAATAGCTCCAGGATGTATTGTTCCCTGAATTGTGTATTAGCACATGAGTTTGGGTGAAAGATCTTAGAAGACTGCTCCATGCTGCAGGGAAACCTTCTTTTTGGCTCAGTGTATAATTTGCCAACATTCAAAGCAAAGTAGTAATCCAAAGTTACAGGTGGGTTGCTCTTTGTCTACTGTCATGCCACACTGGGACAGGCTGAAGAGTAGCAGTTCCTGAATGATCCTATTTGGGACCCATGTTTGAGTCCCACCATAAAATAAAATTACTGCAAATCCCAAATTATAATGTGTTTTTCAAATGTTAATACTGCCCGTGTGGCTACAAATTCTTATCTTGGTTTTGACTTATTGTTTTTGATATTCTTGGTTGAGTGATCACAAGGGCTTTCAGTTGCTGGTCCTGTAGGACCCAGTAATGACTGGATCCACAGTTGAAAGAAGCGAGGAAATTAAGTTAAATCTCACAAAACAACAGGCTTAATATTCTTGACATATTACTGGGAGAAGGGGCTTTTCAGGTAGTCTAATAGCTTTCTGACGTGGAAAGCGAGAACATATCTGACCCCCACTGTGGTCACATTTTGAGTAAGAAAATAAATGTGTTGCATCCCATGCAAAAATGAGGATATATGATTTTTATTTATTTAAACAGTTTTGTATACCACCTTATCCTTCAGTCAAAGTGGTCACAGCACAATTGGGGGATACATTTAACACAAGGGGATATGAGACACATACACTAATACTTACAGGGAACATGGGCAATGGAGGGTTAAGTGGCTTGCCCAAGACCACAAGGAGCACCTATGGGACTAGAAACCCCAGTCCTTCCAGGCCAAGGTTGCTGTCGTTTAGTAGGATTTGAACCCCCAACCTTCTGGCCTGTGGTAACTTGTCCCAACCACTAGGCCACTCCTGCTGAAGAAAAAGCGGAAAAATCAGGAACAATCAAGTTGTGGACAAGATTATTTTTTTATTTTATTTTGGTGGCTCAAATGAATATGAGAGTGTAATGGGCTGTATAGAATGTTGTCCGCCCCTTTAAGGGAGCCTGCTGCCCAGAGTTCAAGGCTGGGAGGGTGTGGCTCACAAGGAGAGGTTAAAACCCAGCAGGCAGCAGGAGGGAGAGAGGCCTATGGAGCCAGGGATCCTTTCAAAGCAAGCCGTACAAAGGTAGGAACTTTAACTGGGCTGGAGGAAGGGCCAGGAGACCAGCTTTGTGAAGGTGAAAGAAACTGGTTCTGAATAAAACAAGTTTTGCTTTCCATGAACTGCTGTCTGTTTGGTGTTTGAACAAAAAAACCCTTCCCATTGCACACCACACTACCACATATGGCGGCAGCTTGGGGATTTTCTCTATCACATGATTTAGCGCAAATCCACATTTCTCCAGAGCTGGGCCTCTACAACAGGTCAGGGTTATTTTGTTTGTTTGTGTGGGCTAAGAGGGCAAGTCTCACCCTAGTTAAGGAGCTTTCAGAAGATTTAATCAGTGCTGGACAGGCAGGCTTTGTTTTGGAGTGGGCCAGCTGTACTCTAGAGGCCTACCTTCAGTGATTCAGAAGAGGGAGGGGGCTTCATATAAAAGAGAGCCCTCTGAGATTCCTCTGTTGGTTGAAGAATCTTGCATGGAAGTGGCTGCAACCAGAGGGAAAGACCGGGCCTGAGATAGCCAAGATTAATGCTGTTGGAGCAGTTTTTGGAGGTCTTGACCGCCCCAATGAAACAGTAGGTACATCAGTACTCTAAGCTTACACTGGAGAGTGCACTGGAAATAGTTAAGGGGTATTATGAAGCTCAGCTGGTGACTGAAGTGGACAGTGAGAAGGGGAAGAAGTCACCCATCAGTCCATGAGGATGGAAGGGGAAGCCCAAATGGATATTGCCTCCCGTGTTCTGACCCCCAAAGTCACCTCCTAAGTGAGGGCATGGCCCCAGCCACTACCCCATCACCTGTTTTAGGTATGGAGTTCGGGGCAGTTTGCTTGGGAATGTCCCCTGGGTGTAGAAGAGCCCATGGAGGTCAGCCTAACCACCCCTCACACCTGCGCTTTTGTGGACACTCCCCACCCAGGGACACAGAACTTTGTGATTCCTGTGGAACTCGAGGGGATCTGCCTCCAGGGCTTGATAAGACTCCAGAAGTGTGCGGACCCTTATTCACTGGGAAACCATAACCTGGTTTCAAACTGACTATGCAAAGACAGTAACACTGGCCTGTGTGCATGAAGACCAGAGGCGCAAGTCTCACTTTAAACTCCAGCAGGGCAAGTCACTGTCAAGGTTGTGGTTCTGCCCTGGCTATCGTATCCAGTGGTTATTGGCTGACATTACCCAAATTTTGGAGCAATATGGACCCGGCTGATTGACGGCTCTGCTAAGTTAGACCAGGAAGATTTCCCAGAGGTCTATATGTCAAGACTCCCAAGCCTTCTAAGTCCCGGAGTCAGCATTGCCAGGAAAAGTTAAGCTACTAACAGAATCTGGGGGTGGCTATGGTGGAGGGAGCCGGGAAGGGAGATCCTAGGGAAGAAACCTCCTGGGGATAGCTCAGGGCTCAGCAGTAGTGACCCAAATACAACTGTCCCCTTCCCAGAATGGGGGCTGGGGAAGATCCATGCGGTTTCAGGAGGGCCCAGCAAGAGGATTAGTCCCTTAAACATGCCCAACAGTGGATTTGGGAGGTGGATGGGGTTCCAGTAGGTAATGGAGAGACCCCTGCATGAACATTTCCCCTATTTTGTGCTAAAGAGAGATTTATTATACTGAGTAGCCAAAGGGACCCTAGAGGAGAGGAAGTAGTTTCCTGGCCCTATCGTCAGCAGGTATTCCCATTGGCTCATAGCCATTTTTAGGAGGACATTTGTGGGTGGAGAAAACTCCAGAGCGTGTTTCGGCTTGATTTTTCTGGCCCGGGGTCCATAAACAGCTGCAGTTATATTGCAAATCATGCCCCACCTGCCAACTTCATAATCCCATCAAAAAATAAAAAATGCATCCACCCAATATTAATTTGAGGAGTTCAAAAATATGTATCTTCCATTTAAATACAAAAAGAACTTGGAGGAAAAGGATCTCAGATCCACAAGAGCCACTTTACTGTCTGACAATAATTCATGCAGCAGTCAGACAGGGCTCATCATATCACAGATCCTGAACAAACTCCATTCATGTATTGCAAAACATTTAAATTATATTATCTATCTTTTATGCACAATTCAAAGAGTCCCAGTAATGAAAAATAAAGTACTTATCTTCAAAATGATACTGATACCGTTGTATAAAATTATTGCACAATAGTATACCTATATACTCAAAGTTATATGTATAATTCTGCAAGTTAATTATCCATGTTCATTGTAAACTTGTTGTAACGCAAACCACCTTGAATGGAAGATGAGGCAGTATAAAAGACCTGTTAGATAAAATAAATAAAGAAAATAGATCTTGTAACAAAAGAGATAGGTCCATTTTAACATTATTGAGAAGTTACTATATACACCGCAACATTAGTGGTGGCACTTCAACATTTTGCCCAAAGCTGCATCAGGGAGTGATTCTGGACTTCAGTCATTCATAATCTGGGCTTCAATCGTTCATAATTGTGACAAAGTGAAACTAGAGTTACCACTATGTAACACCAGCCATAAAAACTTTAAAAATCTAAAAAACTCCTACTCCAATCACAATTATATAGCAGCTGGAAAAATATCATAAACATTTTTATTTCAAAATATACTAAACCCCAGTTCTTTTTTATATTTTTTCATTTTCAATTTTTTATTTTTTAATTCTTATAATTTTTTAAAGTTATCACTAGAAAAAACTACTAAAATATTTAAACAAAGCTGTCGTGGTATCAACTAAGCTCAAATAGACCCTAAATAAAACATAGAATCATAAGAAACAAGAAATAGTAAGAAGACTATTTCTATAAACCACAACTCCTCACATATAGCCCACTCATTAATTTAGAGGGGTAGCTTAAGATTAGTTATATCAATGTTGCAACTGAAAAACCCAAAAGACATTCGGCATGCATTTCTACGGCAGCCGCTTATTTATGTGCCATGGTGTGATAAAAAATCAACAAACAATATAAAACATAGCCCTTCACCAACCGTGTATCAATATGCAGTCTCTCAAAAAGGGGGTCAGTCACTGCCATTCAATAGTTCTTTCAACTGAAGAAAGGACAACATACCTAACCCGCTCATGTTTTCAGTGCTGCTGTCAGAAAGATGCTGCCGCGGCGTACAATATATAGGCTAGCCTGATGTTCACAAATTAAAATTTAAAGAGAGCCCTTTACCAAAAAAAACAAATAAGGATAATAAACTCATATAGCTCTCACAAAGAAATTAAAATTTCACCAAAACATATGATATCCCGGACTCATAACGCCAAAACAAACAACTATAGAATCAGCAGAAAAATAACTTAATAATCCTGCCAAAGTCCCACCTGCCCCTGTAGTATCTATGCCTATTATTGAAACCCCATTTGAAAGAGTGGCCATGGACCTGGCATTCTAGACTACACTACTTGTTACACAGAGGCTATTGCTCTAAGGAAAGTATTTTCGCAGGTGGGAATATCCAATGAAATTCTCACAAATCAAGGAACACCTTTTGTATCCAGGGTAAGGAAGCAAGTGTGTGCCTTGCTGAAGGTTAGGATACTGCGAACATCAATATATCACCCACAGACGGATGGTCTCATTCTGCAATTCAACAAAACTCTGAAACAGATGTTAAAAAGTTTGTGCAGGAGGAAGGGAAGAATTGGTATGTTTTCCTACCCTATTTGATATTTGCCACCTGCGAGGCAAAGTTCCACAGAGTTTTCACCTTTTGAGTTGCTTTTTCGAAGATGGCCTCGAGGCATATTAGATGTGATGAGGGAAACCTGGGAAGAAGAATCCTGTGCCGGGCATAATTTGGAGAAGTATGTTGTACAAATGCAAGATCGGCTGAGGAAAGCCAGAGAGGTGGCCAAACTCAGTCTGGAAAAAGCCCAAGCCAAGCAGACCAGGGACTACAATTGGGTAGCCATGCATCACACCTTCCACCCAGGAGATAGAGTTTTAGTCTTGCTACCCTCATCCAAAAGCAAGTTACTCTGTAAATGTCAGGGGCACTATGATGTCGAAGAGAAAGTAGAGCCTGTTAACTACAAAGTTACCCATCCAGAAAAATGGAAGAAAGCCAAAATTTACCATATTAACCTAATGAAAAGGTGGACTTCAGTGCCGGCTATTATGGTACATGGATTTTGGACTGGAAATTTCAGCCCCATCAGATCCAGCTGAAGTCCCAATTGGAGACCAGCTCTCTGGTGCCCAGAGAAGAGATCTAGAAGGGTTGATCCACCAGAACCTGAAGATCTTCTCCAACCACCTGTGATGAACCCACCTCATTTGTCACAATATCATTACTGACCCTGGGGCTGTGGTGGGATTCAGTTGGTTTGGCCTGGTTCAGGCGAACCGGTTACTGCCAAAGGCTGCGTTTGCCAAACTGGGCTGAAAGCAGCGCCCCGATGCTGGCGCTGCAGTGGTGGGAATCCCCCTCCAGTGATTTGACGGCATCGGGGGACCGCGGCATTGCTGTAAGCCCCTGATGCCATCAAACCACTGGTGGGTGGGTGGATCAGGCCACTGGGCCACAATGGAGTTGCTGCCAAGCAGTTGCTGCCAGCGGCCCAAGTGTGCAGTGCCAGCAATGCAAATGCATGCCACGCTGCCACCCGCTTGGTTCTGGCAGTGAAGGGATCGATCTGACCTGGTTCCTGTTTGGATCAAATCCCACCACTTCCCTGGGGTGGTTATCCGGCAATGACCCTATCGGATTCTTGACGTCTGATGAGAGACGATCGCCAAGGAGCTGGAAAAGGTGCTTAACCTGGGAGTTATAGAAGAATCCATGAGTCATTGTCTTGGTTCCTAAACTAGATGAAAGCATCAGATTCTGCATTGACTTCTGGAGGGTCAGTGCAGCTTCTAAACTGGAAATGTATCCCATACCTAAAGTAGATGAGCTAACTGAGCGACGCGGTGGAGCACGCTTTATAGCAACCTTGGATCTGACCAAAGGATACTGGCAGGTACTCTTAACTCCAGCTGCCAGGGAAAAAAAAAAAGCTTTTTCGACACCGCAAAGTCTGTTCCAGTTTGGATTATACGAGACTCCTGCTACATTTCAATGCCTAGTCGACTGCCTACTGAGACCACACAATGAGTATGCGGCTGCCCAGGGCCAGCCCTAGAGTTTGTCAAAAGTGTTGGATCCCTAGGTGAACCTCAAGCTTTACATCCCCTCTGGCTGTCAAAATCAATTATTTAGCTTTGAATGGCCTGCTTTTGCTGCCCTCCAGAAGTTGTTGCCCTAGGCGATCGCCTAGTTTGCCTAGTAGTTGCTCCGGTCCTGTGGCTGCCTACCTTGACGATATTGTCATCTACAGCAGAGAGTGGACTACCCATCTAACCTAAGTATAAGCCGTATTGACCAGCCTGCAGAAGGTTAGGCTGCGGCCAACCCCAAGAAATGTTTTCTGGGAGGTCAGGATGTTCAATACCTAGAGTATTTAATCAGGAATGGACAGATACAACTTCAGCTGCGGAAGGTGGATGCCATTGCCCAGGTCCCCATCCTGAACTCAAAGAAAGAGGTTTGTGCCTTCCTTGGACTAATTGGCGATTACCAGCGGTTCATCCTTAATTTTGCAGAGGTAGTGGAGCCGTTAACCAATCTCCTCCGCAAGAGAGCTCCCGAGCAGATCCAGTGGTCATTGGACCTGAATCTGGCCTTCCAGCATCTCAAGAAGGCCGTGTGCTCTGAATCCATCCTGAATAGCCCTGATTTCTCTCTACCATTTATTGTGCAAACCAATGCCTCGGAGGTGGGTCTAGGAGTCATTCTGGCCCAGGAATTCAGGGGTGAAGAACATCCCATACCATTCATCATCAGGTAACTGCTTCTTTGAGAGAAGTGTTTGCAGTGGTCGAGAAGAAGGCCCCGCTGTCAAGTGGGCACTCTAAACTTTTAAATACTACCTGCTCGACTGTCCTTTAATGCTAATAACAGACCATCAACCCCTCAAGTGGCTGGCTCGGCATGCAGAGTTCAATGGCCATATTATGCGGTGGTTCTTGAGTCTCCAACCCTACCAGTTCCAGGTCTGCCATAGGGCTGGTTGGCCTTACCTGAATGCAAACTTTGTTTCTCGAGTGGGGGTCCCAGGTGAGGCAAGCTGAGGGGGAGGGTATGTGATGGGGTCTATAGAGTGTTGCCCATCCCTCTCCAAAGGGATTATCAACATGCCCCTTTAAGAGAGCCTGCAGCCCAGAGTTCAAGGCTGAGAGGGCGTGGCTCACAAGGAGAGGTTAAACCCTGCAGGAGGGAGAGAGGCCTGTGGCGCAAGGAATCTTTTCAAGGCAAGCTGTACAAAGGTAGGAACTTTAACTGGGCGGGAGGAAGAGCCGGGAGACCTGCTTTGTGAAGGTGTAACAAACTGAGTCTGAATAAAAACTAGTTTTGTTTTCCATGAACCGCTGTCTGTTTGGTGTTTGAACAGAAAACCCCTTCACACCTCATGCCACACTGCCACAGAAAGAATGCCTTTAAGTTACTCTAGAAGTATTTTCACTGGCATGAAAGGTGGAAGAAGACATACAAGAAAGACCCGTGAGTTCTAAGGAACGTGAGTTTATAAACTATCCTAGAGCTAAACCTGAATCTTTAATTCATATTATGAAGGATTTTTGAGGATTAAATCTGATGCACGGAGTGAAGAATGTTTTAGAAAACATGGTAAAAACATGGTGCACATAATTTAATGACATTTTCATTGACCAGACTTGGTCCAGAGGTTTTCCAGCCCTCCTTTACTTTCAGACGTACCACAATAAAATCTAAAATTATTGGCAAGCTAAAATTATCTTTCTTCCCAGGTAAAGGTGTGGTTCGCTGACACTGGTGTTTTTCATGTAGTGTGTACGGGGCAGGGGCAGCAGTTTTACATATTGTTATCTTAATGTCCCATTGCCTAGGAACTGTCTGTCTGCTTCTTGTCAGATCTAACTTCTGGCACTGGGATACAGTATTTCTGACATATTGTAAGTTGAATGCAAACACTTACCAAGTCCCGTTTCTGTCTGAGGTTTGAGTGTGGATTAAAATCACTCTGAGCAGCTTCCTTGCAGATTTGCAGTCTGCCTGGCTTTTGGGACTAGGGGGTAGAGATACCTGGTCAGAGAAAATGATAGCAGAAGGATAATTAATCCACAGAGCAGACAGAATCATAAAACGCTTTCCCAGGTTCTCTTCACCAGTAACTTCCGCTTCAGGGCCTGATTCATTCAAGCCTTTTTCTGTAGACACAGAATGGAGAAAATGGCCTTAGGGAATTTCTCTTTTTTGTAAGGAACACTTCAGGTGGGGGAAAGAGGAAAATAAAGATTTTATGTTCATTCTATCTTTATTTTTACCACTAATTGGGGTACCGATTGCCACCAGCTGTGGCAGTGGTTTTTGAGATGTGGGGACTTGTTAGAAACCGACATCTTCGATTTGTTGACCTGCTGACATATTGAGTATAAGTCCTGCAGGCTAATAATTTGGCAGTAGGAACTGCAGCTGATTGATCAAAGATACAACTGATGCATGGACCCCTCCATCCATTTCCCACCATAGCTTAAAGGAATCTTTTCCTTTTTTTTTTTTAAGTGCCATCAAGTCAGTGCTGACTCCTGGCAACCCAGCAGCCTCTGGGTTTTCTTGGCAAGGTATGACTGGAAGTAGATTGCCAGGCCTTTTCTTCCGAGGCAATGGAGGGACATTTGCCCGGTGTCCTAAAGAGTGCCATTGGGACTCCGGGTGTCCTTTCCTAACTCGCTCTGCTACAGTAGGATACATACAGAAAATCTAGATTGCCAGTAGAAGGGCATGAAAAATGCTTCCATGATTGGTCCTTCATGCACTGTAGAAATGAGTATTATAAGTCACATACAGATTTAAGATTCTCTTTGTTTATGTTTTCACATGAAAGAAGAGCAAGACGGGGGTGATTGTACTGGATAATCTTTAAATGGCCAAGTAGGTAGAAAAGTGACAGCAGAAGCCAGACGGATGCTTGAGTGGACGGGGAGAGGAATGAACTGCAGGAAAAAAGAGGTAGACCTCATTTGGAGTACTGTGTACAATTCTGGAGGCCGCACCTTCAAAAGGAGATAAACACGATGGAGTCGGTCCGGACTGCGGCTACTAAAATGGTCATTGGTCTTCATAATAAGGCATATGGGGATAGACTCAAAAATGTGTATACTTTGGAGGAAAGATGGAAGAGCAGTAATATGAAAGAGAAATTGAAATATCTCTGTGGTATAAATGCACAGGAGTTAGCTGCCCTCTTCCAGTTGAAAGGAAGCTCTGGAATGAGGAGGGGTCATAAGAGGAAGATGAAAGGGGATAGATTCAGGAGTAATCTGAGGAAATATTCCCTTACTGAAAGTGTAATGGATGTGATAGAAATGAGAACTGTATCTGAATTCAAGAAAGCATGGGACAGGTAGAGAGGATCTCTGAGGGAAAGAAAGGGATTGTAGACCTTATTAGTTCTTATGGATGGGCAGACTAGATAGGGTATATGGTCTTTATCTGCTGTCATTTTCTTTGTTTATTTGTTGACCTTATATACCGCTCTTCATACATACATCAAAGTGGTAAAAATCATAGTTACTTGAATTTTTACTGGTAATATATTACCAAGCCCCATTTCTCTCGTCTCTACTACCTCCACTGGGAGACTATCCCATGTATCTACCACTTTTTCCATAAAGAAATATTTCCGAATATTACTCTTGAGTTTGTCCCCTTTCACCTCCATACTGTGTCTTCTAATTGCAGAGCTTTTTTCAATTGCAATAGGCTCTCCTGTGCATTTATGCCACAGAGGAATTTAAATGCTTCTATCATATCTCCTCCCGCCTTTCCTCTAAAGCAGGCATGTCAAACTTCGTACAGGTCATGATCTGCTTTTTCCAGCCAAAAGTGCCGGTGATCTACCACCATGAAAATTAAGCTTCAAATTAGGTTCAAATTAAATTTTAACCCAATAAAGTTGGAGGATTCCCCCCTCCCATTTTTAATGAACCTTCTGTCATTTACTTGGATGTGATCAACTGTTAAGCAAATTAAGCAAAAACAAAACAGAGACGAAGATCCAGTAAGAACTGCGAGGGGAAATGGAAAGTACATTTTTTCTTAAAGTTTTATTGAGTAATAACTTTCTTAACTATCTTAATAACTTTCTTTAACTTTTATTGAGTAATTTGTGTTAAATTTAGGTCGAGTATTGATCCAGGCTGATCTTGCGCAATCTTTAATATTTCGCTCTTGCTCATTAGTGAGACGTCTGATCCTGCATGTCATCCACCAGCTTTTTGAAGTTGTGTGAATATTGCGTGAAGGCCAGTCTCAGGGAATCCTGGAGATGTTCATCTGTCATGTTGGAACGTTGTGTACTCTTTGTCATTTTCAAATGGGTAAACGCAGATGCACACAAATAAGTTGAACTGAAACAGGCGTGTACAGCTTCACTGCATTTTCTCAAGTTGGGAAATTTGTCTCTAGGCACTAGCTTCCAAAACGATTCTTGCTTAGCACGGGTCTTGAGAAAAATGTCATTTTTAAGGGTTAATATTTCGTTTTCAAGAGATGGCTTGTTCAATGAGTAATTTTTACTGATAGCAGCTGCAGTTTCTTTAATGTCCACATCTACTTTGAATGGGTATGACAAGAACACCACAACTGTTCCAATTTTTTGGAAGTCACAGAATCTATTTTCAAATTCCTGGATAATAGAACAGATTTCTGTCACATACTTCTCGTTCTGAAAAACAAAATTTGGATATATTGTCCCAGATGGTCCTGCGTATTAGGAAAATGATCAAAAGTGTTGTTTGCAAGGTCAGTCATCATTAGCTCAAATTTGCTCTCGTAGGATGAAACTGTACTCATCTTCTCGCCAATGCATTTGTTTTTACCTTGTAGTTCAAGGTTCTTATCACTTAGTTCGCCTGTAAAGTCAGTCAGAAATGCCAGATCACATAACCACTCCTCATCTTCCAACTCTGCTTGGTCATCTCCCCTCTCCTTCAAAAAACTTCTTATTTCATTCAGCATATTACAAAATCTTTGCAGAAATTTGTGCCTACTTAGCCACCTTACATTTGTGTGCAAAATGATTTCCGCTGCCCCTTCATCAAGAGTAAGATTGAAAAGCCGTCTTTGAAATGATCTTCTACGAACCAAATTTACAATTTTGAAAGTGATGTCCATGACAGTCTTTGTATTGAGTCTCTTGCTTGCCAAAATTTGCTGTTGAATGATGCAGTGGTAAGAAAGGAAATCTGGGAGGTCGTCATGCTGTCTACAGAGGGCTATGAAACCGTTAACCTTGCCTGTCATTGCTCTTGCTCCATCAGTAGTGATGGAAACAAGTCTATGCAATGGAAGATTACACTTTGTCACAAAAGAATGGAACTGAATATTTCCTGACCGGTAGTTCTTCCTTTTAAAGAAATCATTCCAAGTAGTTCTTCTTTAACACTGAAGTCTTCAAAACCATCCAGATAAAGACTAGTAACTGGGCTATGTCTCTTATGTCTGTAGATTCATACAGTTGGAGTGAGAAAGCAACACAATTTGAAACATCCTCCAAAAATTGTTCAGTTGTGTCTCCACACATCTTTTCTATTCGCCGCACGACGGTGTTTCTTGACAATTGTGCATCTTGAATAGCAGCTATGATCTCTTTCTTATTTTTAAATCCTTCAAAAAGATTGTCAGCTGCTTCAAGAAAACAATCTTTTACAAAGTCTCCTTCAGTAAAAGGTTTGCATTTCTTTGCGATCAGGTTGCTGATCTTGAAGGATGCTATGGTTGCATTGACCGAATGTGACCTTGGCTTCGCCATCAACTGTTGCTGAGTAGCCAATTTCGATTTAAGTTCTTTGAGCTTCAGTTTACGAATTTCGCTTTTGAGTGGAAAATCAGCATCAGTGACACTCCAGATTATCCTTTTTGGGCAAGGATACGGGGGCGTTACAAATTAGACAACAACACTTGTCTTTCACCATGATGAAGAAGTAGTCCATTTCCCATTCATCATGAAAGTGGTAGGTTTTGCTCTTCTTTGGAACACTCATCTTCGTTATACTGGAGTGGCTGGATGTAAGAAGGCCAAATCTGCTAAGTTAGTATAAACACTGGCTGAATCTGGTCCAAAACTGTCACTGTCCCAAAGTATTAAAGATCAACAGGAACTGAAGACCTCTGGATGATGTGCAATACAAGGACTGGAGATGCCAAAACCACACATGCAGTTCTAAAAGTAAAAATAAGAATTCATCATACTGGCACCAATAATCAAATACCACCAAACAAACATCAAGAGACCTGTAAAACCTTTTCAATAGGTGTTAACACCAGGTGGCAGGTCAAAAGGCCATTTTGAAAGACTCCTTCTATCCAAGCAAGGACTGTTAATCACCAAGGAAGTTGGCCACAGCTTACCTCAGCAGCACAGGCATAAATAGCTCAACCAGAGATCTGTGATCCTCAATCTTGAAGGACTAGAAAAAGTGACTGCTACTTCTGGAGAGAGATCTGCAATTGTGAATATATAATTCTGGGAATTTTCTGAAAGGACTTCTTTGTATTAAAGCTAATTAATCTGTGAACCCAGTGGTTTTTGTTAAATCAGTCAGGGCCTAGTAGCAGCAGTTTAAGTTTAAATTTAAAACACAGAAGAGAGCTTTCTGGTTAAATTTGGAACCCAGCAGAGAGCTTGTAGTTTAAATTTCATAATAAGTCAGAGCCTAGCAGTAGCAAAGAGCTGTAATTTAAATCAAATCAGAATATAACTTAGCATAAAAGGCAAAACAGGGTCAGTATTCTTTGAGCACAAATAAAGCCTTCTAGAGACCCTTACAAAGAGGCCTTCTACCTAGGGGGCAAGAGACCTGTGAAACCTTTTCAATAGGTGTTAACACCAGGTGGCAGGTCAAAAGGCCATTTTGAAAGACTCCTTCTATCCAAGCAAGGACTGTTAATCACCCAGGAACCCAGTGTTTTTTGTTAAATCAGTCAGGGCCTAGCTTGATGTAAGCAGCACAGGCATAAATAGCTCAACCAGAGCTCTGTGATCCTCAGTCTTGAAGGACTAGAAAAGGGGACTGTTACTTCTGGAGAGAGATCTGCAATTGTGAGTATATACTTCTGGGAATTTTCTGAAAGGAATTCTTTGTATTACAGCTAATTAATCTGTGAATCCACTATTTTTTGTTAAATCAGTCAGGGCCTAGTAGCAGCAGTTCAAGTTTAAATTTAAAACACAGAAGAGAGCTTTCTGGTTACATTTCATACCCAGCAGAGAGCTTGTAGTTTAAATTTAATAGTCACTCAGGGCCTAGTTTCAGCAAAGTACTTTTAGTTTAAATTTAAAACACAGAAGAGAGCTTTCTGGTTAAATTTGGAACCCAGCAGAGAGCTTGTAGTTTAAATTTAATAGTCACTCAGTGCCTAGCATCAGCAAAGTACTTTTAGTTTAAATTTAAAACACAGAAGAGAGCTTTCTGGTTAAATTTAGAACCCAGCAGAGAGCTTGTAGTTTAAATTTCATAATAAATTAGAGCCTAGCAGCAGCAAAGAACTATAATTTAAATCAAATCAGAATATAGCTTACCTCAGCAGCACAAGACAGGGTACTGTGTAGCAGCCCTCTTTTAATAAGTGCTGTACTTAAGAGAAATGTATTGAGGTGATACCGGAAGATGAGGGACTAAAGAAAAGTCAATGCTGCAGAGTAAGGTAGAACCAGAAACATTTTCAGACTCTTCCCACAAGAAGGACTCTGGTAAAGGGGTGAAACTAGGTAAACCCCTGTCTTCCTTACCCAACTCGGAAACGGTCTTAAAAAAAGTTCCACCTAGGTTGGGAGAGGTGGAACAACCAAGTAGTATAGGTGGGGAGGAAAAAGAGGAAGTACTTACTGATGTCATGTCCCCCCCTCATCCAAAGAAAACCCTAATACTTTCTCCATAGCTCTAAAATGGGAATCAAGCAGACCAACCACCTTTGCGGCCTTCTGTGAAGAGGGAAGCAAAATCCTCCCGTTATACTTACCCATGGGTAACACAGCTTACAGTAAATGGAATCTTTCAGCATCCCATGGAGGGGCTAGCTTTTAAATAGCCCTTGGAGCAGACATCAGCACACCAGCATGATCTAGTGTGAGCAGAGGTCCAATAGCATGCAGGTAGCACAGCTTACAAGAAGTGGAGATCTCTCCTTTCTTCCTCTTTTTATGATCTCTTATATTTTATGAAGGCCACCCTCTTTTTCTTCACCTTTTCAACTATTTTTGAGAACCATAATGACCTCCTTTTCCTTTTACATGTATTTACCTTTCTAACAAAAAGGTTTGTCCCCTTATAATATCCCCTTTCAGTTTTGCTCATTGCTTTTCTACATCCCCCAGGTATTCCCAACCTGCTGATGACTCTTTGAGGTATTGTCCCATCTTGGCAAAGTTATTTTTTCTAAAAATTAAGACCCTCGCTTTTGAATAGACTTTATCAGCCGTAGTCCTAATACTGAGCCACACCATCTGGTGATCACTGGATACGAGATGATCTCCCACTATAACATCAGGAACACTTTCCCTGTTGGTAAGCTCCAGATCCAGTATGATCTCTTCTTGTGGGTTCAGTTACTAGTTGCCGGAATAATTCTCCCTGTAGAGAATCCAGGATCTCCTTACTTCTAGATGACACCACAGCAGGGATATGGCAATCAACATCCGGCATATTGAAATCGCCTATCAGTAACACTTTTCCTTTCATGTATATAATATCAATGCAAAGGGATTTCCCATTCGCTCTTCCTAGTTTAGCCCACAGTGCCTCCTCGCTCCCTTGTAAGCCCTATAATTCTGTAGCTTTAATATTATTTTTGACATATAGTCCCACTCGCCCACCCCTTCTCTCTATCCTGTCCTTCCTGAATAAAGTATAGCCCGGTACAATTACATCCCAATCATGGTTGTCCGTGAACCATGTCTCTGTAACTGCCACTAAATCCAAGTCAGACTCCTCCATTAAAGCCTCAACATCTGGGATCTTATTTGCCATACTACGGACATCTATGCACACCGCTTTCCAGATGTTTCCCCTTTTACTCTTTCTATAGAGGTATTAATGTTTTACTTACCCGAGGGCTTATACTTACCCATGGGCGTTCTTCACCCATCCCCAATGAATCTAGTGTAAAGCCCTTGGAAAATCATCCCATGGTCCAGAAAATCAAAATGCTGTTGATGACACCATCCACACAGCCATGCATTCATCTCCAGGATGTGAGCTTCTCTGCCTCAGCCTTTACCCTCAATAGGGAGGATTGAAGAGAACACCACGTGCACACCTATTTGCTTCATCCTCTGTCCCAGAGCCATGAAGTCACTCTTGATGCGCTCAGAGGGATACCTAGCAGTATCATTTCTGCTGACATCGATGAGCAACATCGAATAATAGTAGGTTTGATGATTCTCCAGGACCAAGCAGGAAGTCAGTCCTCACATATGGGTGACGTCGGCGCCGACGGAGCCCTCGCGGAGCAATTTTCCCCAGCTTTCAAAGAAAGCCTTTGGGAATTGCAGCGCGCATGCGCGGTCCTCTTCCCGCCCAAGGGTGCCATCTTGCTCAGTCTTCTTTTTTCCGCGGAGCCCTACAGACGTTGCCTGTGAATCCCCGCAGAAAAGTTGATTTTTCTCTATTTTTCTCTGTTTTTTCTTCGGTTCGACGCCGGTTCTTTTCCTGCCCGGACTCGCGACGCCGGTTGCGAGTCCGTCCTTTATTTTTCAGTTTTTTGTCCTTCGTGACAGATTTCGCGCTTTTTTCCTTTTTCCCTGGCTGCCCGGTCATTCGACCTCGCAGGGGCCCTTTTTCTCCCGATGGCGGCCAGTGGTTTCAAAAAGTGTGACCTCTGTAAGAAACGTATGTCTCTTACAGACACTCATGACTTCTGCCTCCGCTGCCTCGGCCCAGATCATGACCCCATGATCTGCGGGCCATGCGGCAAAATGTCCTCAAAAGCATTGAGGAGTCGGCAGCACCAGCGGGAGCGTATCTTCTCTGACTCCGGCCGGGCTCGGACCTCGTCAGAGGCTTCGACGTCTCGGGATTCTGGTCCTGAGCATCGTCGGAGTTCCTCTGAAAGGGGGTCTCCTACCCGGGAGCATCATCGGAAGAAGAAACCCGCGAGGGCAGGATCGGTGGACGCTCCTGGTTCCTCGAGGGCCAGGTCGCATAGCCCCGATTCCCGTCCCGGGTCCTTGGAGTCGGAGAGGCCGTCGAAACATCCTCGACTCGAGGAGGACTTGCCCGCTCACGTAAGTACGGTTGTCCTCGTGGACTCGCCTCCGAAGGACCCGACGTCGGGCCCGACGCTGTCGGGGCCCGAGTCGGGGGCTGCTGGGTCTCCTGAGCTCAGACTCAGGTTGACGGCCTTGGAGTGCAGTTTGTCTGCCTTCTTGGACCAGCAGCGGGCATTGATCGCTGGCCTCGCTGGTGCTTCTGCCCTGACCGCCGGGACGTCGACCTCCAAATCGACCCCGGAGACCGAGCCGATCCTCGAGTCCATGAGGGCTCGAGTCGATCCTCGGTCGAGGTCTCCTTCGGCCTCCCGTTCGGGACCGAGGTCGTCGACGCCGACTCCCTCGGCGTCGGGGCGGATGGCTTCAGTGCCCGCCCGACCGGAGCCGATCGACTCCTCCTCCGAGGAGTCGGCCTGGGAATCTGAGGACGAAGAGTAACCTGGTTCCTTTCGGACTCGGTGTGTCCCCTCGGACTCCCCCGAGTCCGAACCTCGGAGACGGTCCCCCCCGGAGGATACCCGGTTCTCGGACTTCGTGAGGGATATGGCCAAAGCCTTGGCCTTCCCTGCGGATCCCGAGGAGGAGCCTCGAGTCGAAGAACTCGATGCCCTCCAATATGACTCTCCCCCGAAGGAGGCCTTTAATGTACCGGTTCCTCCCATGCTGGAACGGCTTCTCTTCCGCATGTGGGAGAGCCCGGCATCGTCGCCGGTGTTAAGCAAGCGGGTTGATTCCATTTATCGAGTCCGCAAGAGCCCCGGGTTCCAAAAGGCACAACTACCGCACCATTCCATGGTGGTGGAATCGGCCATGCATAGACTGAAGAGTCAAAAAATGCACTCCTCGGTGCCCCCTGGTAGGGAAGCCCGAAGCCTGGATGCCCTCGGTAGGAAGTGCTTCCAGGGCTCTATGCTTGCTTGTCGAGTCCAGACATACCAGCTCTACATGGGCATGTATCTCCGAGACCTGGCTAAGGAAATAGCCGGGTTCTCTGCTGGTCTCTCCGACAAACCTTTGCAGAGGTTCCAATCCTTGTCTACTGGTATTCGGGAGTGCTCCAAGTTTATCTCTCGAGCAGCCTATGATGGTTTAGAGGCATCGGCTCGAGTAGCCGCGGCCGGCATCGGTGGACGCCGCCAGGCTTGGCTTCAGACGTCCGACCTCGAGCCCTGGGTACAGGACAAGTTGGTCGATGTCCCCTGCCGAGGTGATAACCTCTTTGGCAAGCCCATGGATGAGAAGGCTGCACAAATCGAGACGGAGACTCTCACCAGGACTCGTCTCTCAAGGAAGACCTCTGCCCCTTCTCAAAAGAAGAAGGCCTCGGGGAAAAAGCCCTTTTACCCGAGGAAAGGTGCTGCCTATAAATACTACCCTCAGTATCAGGCCTCACCAGCTCCCCCACAGGGAAAGCAGGCCAAGGGACGGGGTAATGGGTCCCGTAGGCAGCAAGCCCCCAAGCCTGCACCACCGGCCCCTGCTCAGCAGGGTGGGGGTTTTTGACTTTCTCAGCATAGCCTCTCCCCCTCAGCTGGTTTCTCCCAGCACAGGAGACCGGCTGGTCCACTTTGCCCACAGGTGGTCCAACATCACCACAGATACCTGGGTGCTTCAGATAGTTCAAAAGGGCTACCTTCTTCATTTTCACCAGGTACCTCCCTCCTACTTTCCAGGGGAGCCTTCCAGACTCCCTATGCACAGGGACTTACTCCTTCAGGAGTTAGCAAGTCTTGTTCAGGAACAAGCCGTGGAACCGGTGCCCCACCACCTGAAGGGTCAAGGGTTTTATTCCAGATACTTCCTGATTCCGAAAAGAACAGGAGGCCTCAGACCCATCCTAGACTTGCGAAACCTCAACAAGTTCCTTGCAAGGGAAAAGTTCAAAATGCTTACCCTTGGAATCCTGCTGCCCTACCTCCAGCAGGGAGACTGGCTATGCTCCTTAGATCTAAAGGATGCGTATACTCATATCCTTATTCATCCAGACCACAGACAATACCTCAGGTTTGTTGTGGGCGGACACCATTACCAGTACAGAGTACTGCCTTTCGGCCTATCCTCCGCCCCCAGAGTGTTCACCAAATGCCTAGCAGTGGTGGCGGCCTATCTGAGACTTCAAGGTCTCTTTGTGTTCCCATACCTGGATGACTGGCTCATCAGGGCCCAGTCTGCCCAGGAAGCCACTCAGGCTACTCATCGCACTGTGGCTCTGCTCCAGCACTTGGGTTTTGTCATAAACTTCGCAAAGTCCACTTTGCTTCCCTCTCAAGATCTAGAATTCATCGGCGCCAGGTTGGACACTCTTCAGGCGCGGGCCTTCCTGCCTCTGGACAGGGCCCAAAGGCTCATGGATCTCGCCAGCCGCTTTCACAGCAATTCCCTGGTCTCGGCCAGGCAATTTCTGAGACTTCTCGGCCATATGGCTTCCACGGTCCATGTAACCCCCAATGCCCACCTGAACATGCGACCTGCTCAATGGTGCCTTCGCAAACAATGGCATCAGGCCACTGGGAGCCTAGCGGACTCCGTACAGATCTCCGACCAGCTGGTCTCCTCTCTGCGATGGTGGCTTCATCTACCAAACCTAGTGCTGGGGGTGCCTTTTCAGCCCCCTACACATTCTCGGGTCCTGACGACCGATGCTTCTCTCCAGGGTTGGGGAGCACATTGCCAGGGGACTTGTACTCAGGGTCTCTGGACTCCTTGGGAGTCCGCTCAGCAGATCAACTTCCTGGAGCTCAGAGCCATCCGCCTAGCACTCAAAGCCTTCTCTCACCTGATTTCTCACCAATCGGTACTTGTCCAAACAGACAATCAGGTTGCCATGTTCTACGTGAACAAACAAGGCGGAACCGGCTCCTTCCTTCTCTGTCAGGAAGCACAGAAGCTCTGCTCTTGGGCCGTTCATCGCAACATCGTCCTCAAAGCTATCTATCTCCAGGGTCAGGAAAACTACCTGGCAGACAAACTGAGCAGGATCCTCCAACCGCACGAGTGGAGATTGGATCCGCTCGTGGTTCAGCGGATCTTTCTCCGGTGGGGCCTCCCCACAATGGATCTGTTCGCCAGTCCTCTGAACCGGCAGCTTCCCAGATTCTGCTCTCGACAGCCGCATCCTCTCCGGGTAGCGGCGGATGCTTTTCTGATTCCATGGTCCACAGGCCTCTTGTATGCCTTTCCACCCATGCCTCTGGTGTCTCAGATGCTCTTCAAAGTTCTCAAAGACAAGGCGTCGGTGATCCTAGTGGCTCCCCGGTGGCCGAGACAACCTTGGTTCCCGCTTCTGCTGCAGCTGGCGGTGGACACCCCTCTTCCTCTGGGGTTTCAGCCCGACCTCCTCTCGCAGGATCAGGGGACGCTCCTGCACCCCAACCTTCGGTCCCTTCATCTGATGGCCTGGCTGCTGAAAGGGTAGTCCTTGCTCCTCTCCAGCTACCTCCAGATGTGGAAGAGGTCGTCTTGGCCTCCAGGAGGCCTTCCACCCGGAAGTCCTACGCTCTTAAGTGGCGTCGGTTCTCCGTCTGGTGTACTCAGCAGTCGCAAGACCCCTTCTCCTGTTCAACATCCGTGGTCTTGCAGTACTTGCTTTCCCTTTCCAATCTTGGACTTAAGTCCAACTCGGTCAAGGTCCACCTCAGTGCTATTTCTGCGCACCACCTACCGGTGGAGGGTAGACCTCTTTCCAGCCACCCTCTGGTGGCTCGTTTTCTCCGGGGCCTCCTACTCCTTAAACCACCTTTGCGCCCGCCAGCCCCGAACTGGGATCTCAATGTGGTTTTACAGCGGCTTACCTGTCCGCCTTTTGAGCCTATGGCTACCTGTCCTCTTCGTTTTCTTTCCTGGAAAACCTTGTTCTTGGTGGCCCTCACTTCTGCTAGACGCGTTAGTGAGCTGCAGGCCCTGGTATCTGATCCTCCTTACACTAGGTTCTACAAGAACCGGGTAGTCCTACGGACTCACCCTAAGTTTCTTCCTAAAGTGGTTTCCCCTTTTCACATCAACCAGGAGGTGGTACTTCCGACCTACTTTCCCAGGCCACTCTCCAGCCGAGCTGAAATGGTCCTGCATACCCTGGACTGTAGAAGGGCGCTGAACTTCTACCTTGACCGTACGCGGGAGCACCGAAGGGCTGTTCAGCTCTTCGTGTCTTATGACCCCAACAAGTTGGGGCTCCCTGTCTCCAAGCGTACTCTGTCCATCTGGATTGCGGACTGCATCGCTTGGGCTTACGAGGCTGCGGGCCTCGTGCTGGAAGGTAGAGTCACCGCTCATCGTGTTCGGGCGAAGGCTACATCAGTGGCTTACCTCCGCTCTGTTCCGTTGGCAGACATCTGCCGGGCCGCTACTTGGTCTTCAAGCCAGACTTTTGCAGCCCATTACTGCCTGGAGAGGGAGTCCTGCAGGGACAGTGCTTTCGGACAGGCAGTCCTCCGTAACCTCTTCGAGGTATAGGCAACTCCTACCCTCCATCCCGGATGTTGGGCTACCGGTTGGAGACGTATTCAGAGAAGATTCCTTCCTTCTGTGCTGCTGAGCTAGAGGGAGCTCATTTTGGTGCTTAGGGTCTCTGGTAGCCTTAAGCTTGGGAGTCCCATATGTGAGGACTGACTTCCTGCTTGGTCCTGGAGAAAGCGTAGTTACTCACCTGTAACAGGTGTTCTCCAGGAGCAGCAGGAATCAGTCCTCACAACCCTCCCTCCTCCCCTTGGAGTTGCAGTTTTATGCTTTCGTTTTTGCTAGTTTTTGCTGTCTTTTAGCTATGTCATCTGACTGAGCAAGATGGCACCCTTGGGCGGGAAGAGGACCGCGCATGCGTGCTGCAATTCCCAAAGGCTTTCTTTGAAAGCTGGGGAAAATTGCTCCGCGAGGGCTCAGTCGGCGCCGACGTCACCCATATGTGAGGACTGATTCCTGCTGCTCCTGGAGAACACCTGTTACAGTAACTACGCTGTCTCGGCAAACTCTCCATAACATCTTGGATTTTGGTGCATGGCAGACAGCACACCTCCCTAGACATCAAGTCTGGTCAGCTGATGGACGCCCCAGTACCCCTCAGAAGAGAGTCACCAACCCGATCTTTCGTTTCCTTGTGGTCACTGATTCTGCAACTTTGGGGTGCTTGAACTCTGGTTTTGCCCTTTTCTGGGATGCTTTCACCTCCTCTGCTTCCAGGGCTGCATCCTGGTTCTTCACGTCGAGGGCTGGAGAGTTGGATTGTCGATTCTGCAGGCTCTGGTGACTCGTGTCCAACTCTCTTCATTTTGTAGTATACCATCTTCACCTCTGTTGGAGAGCTTGGATGCTTCAAGAAGCATCTCATCAATGTACTTCTTGCTGTCTCGGATGCTTCTCAGCCTCGCCACCTCTTCTCTGAGCTTCTCCACTTGTTTCATGAGGGCTTCATTTTGCAGGTATCTTGCACATGGAACCGATCCCTTTACTGGTATTGGGCTGTCTGCCTGGACAGAGGCAGAAGCTGTAATGGGGCAACGGCTTTGGCATTTCATTTTTTCCCAGACATTGTTCTGTGGTGGAGCTTTGGGAGCTGTTGAATGAATGAGAAAGACCTACTAAAGTCCCTAACTAAGAAAAATTAGCTAACCTCTTTTATGTGTGTTCTATCAGCGCTGTTGTATGTCCCTGTGTGTAGCCCTGCTTGCTTGCCAACAGTTATTACTTTACACCAACAAATTCTGATCTCTCTGAGGTATATATTAATGTCTTCCCTTTGTAAAACTACTTAATCAAAGCTCCTTCAAGAATATTAAATTGTTTGTTTACTTTTAGTAGCTATCAAATGTGGAACTATTTACTTTCTAGATTTTCCCTACCAACCAATAAAAATCAGATGTCTAAATGAACAGGCTAATTGGTAAGTTGCCCTTTATAAAAATAATTCTCACATGGAGTGAGTAGGAGCTGGAGTAGGAAGGGAGGGATCTAATACCCGAGGAGTTCAGTGACTTCAAAGAGCTTGCCTATCTCTTTGAACCTGTAGGCTAGAGGGGAAGATAAAGAACTCTAGCAGCAGAAAAAAATATTCGCCTAAAAACACAAAAAAGTCCCCTTTTGCAATACAGCAGAAAAAAAAATTAGCTATTAGAAAAGCCCCCTTTAAGAATCTTAGGCAGAGAGTTTGTATTCAAGGGTTTTGCAATGTAAACCCTCTAGGAATGGGAAGAAAGCATGGGACAAACACAGAAGGTCTCTAAAGGAAAAAAAAGAGACAGTAGTAGTTGATATGGAAGGGCAGACGTGATAGACCATATGGTCTTTTTCTGCCATCAGGCTTCTATGTTTCTGTGTAGTCTGCTTGAAAGAGTATTTATTAACCCACATTCATAGTGATTCCTCTCTTGCTAGGAGAGTTTATTGGGTCACTGTCCCTAGTGAAAGAGCACCTGTGATTGTTTTACATGCGTGCTTATATGTCAGTATCTTTGCAGATGCATTTCACCCCTTGTTGTTGAGGTCCTCCTACTTGTAGACAGCTAAGGGAGTAATAACCTTAACCAATTTTGTTTTGTTTAAGAATTGCAGTATAAATGGAAGAAGACGCTTCTAAATTCCCTTCTTGAGTTCTGAAAAATAGCACTACACCTAACACAATGTCCTTAGCATTTAGAAACAGAGCATCCAGGTCTGTGAGAACACTAGGAAAGTTACCCACAAGAGGGTGGTAAAGCGTCATGTGTATGAAGTCTGGTTCAGAGGATTACCGACTTTCTCACCCTACTTTCCAGTTCAGTCATCAAGCAGATAGTTAGGATATTTCCTGGAAGGTGTCAGAAGAAATTCATAAACTAGAAGATGAATCACAAGATTTAGAACTGGAAAAGCTTTATGCTTTATATAATAGATATTTTACCGTTTCTTTGTTCTGTTTTTTCTATATTGTGTTTTTTTTTAAATAAAAAATGTTGCTGAAAAACCTATTACTTTAATTCTCTTCAGAAAAAAAAATCAAATGTTATGTAACAGGTTGATTCAATTTTCTTTCATGATGTGCTCAAATTCCTGACTTTTTGAAAGGAAAAACTATAAATGGTTATGATTGGATTATTTTCTATGAAAACAAACCCCAACCAAAAAAAGCAGACACATAATCCCAATAAAGCCTATTTTATGACATCATTAGGAATGTCATATTAATACAAGAAATAAACTGTTAACTATATTCAGATGAAATAATATCCTGTTCTCCTTTCTTGCCAAGTTTATGCACACGATAAAAGATCCTTCCTCAGCTGTATGATAAATCCTTTTGGCATCAAATTGTCCACTGAAAATAATCCCATTGTTAAATCGGGGATGTCCATGGCAGAATGTGCAGAAAAGTGCCAAGGACGTCTATGTCTCTGGCTGATTTCAGGAACATAGATGTCCCCGACCTAGACATGTACACGGGTGGCCACATAGGTGTCCTTAGTAGTGATGCCTGGGTCAAGAACATTCATATCAGGCAAGCCAGCATACAGGGACCTCCAATGGCAGTGAAAACATGTGCCCCCATTTCTTGCCAGTTTTTGTTCATATAGGAGCTCAAGCCGTCTGGGCCTGATTCCCCCTCCGGCTCTCCCCATACATCCCAATGCTCAGGACGGGGAGAGCCGGCAGCGGGCAGGCCAGCCCGGCAGTACGTACAGGACCGATTCAGGTCACGGCCCTGTATGTGCTGCCAGGCCTGTGGGGATGTGCTGCTTATTTCACCTCAAAAGTGGAATAAGCAGCATTTTTGGTATGATCAGGGCCAGGAATCCCCCCGCTGGGTGAAGGGGGGGGGGCTCACCACTCAGGCCACGGCACGCCAGCCATTGTCGGGGGAAAAGGGGGGCCAGAAATTCTGGAGTCGGGGGCACTTGCGGGGAGAACGTTCCCGCAGGCGGCAGGGACATGCTGGGCTGACCACATGCACGATTCTGGCTACCACAGGAATGCCTTGCTTTGGGCCGGTGCTATACGCATGTTATGTGCAACACCTTAGCACTCATTAGTAAAAGGCTCCCTTAGATACAATAGGTATTTCCTTATCCTAAGAGGACATACAAGCTAACAGACTGATGCAAAAAAGCTTAGTGCAGCATTTTCTGGTGCTTTTCCCACTCTAGGCTTGCTCTCCAATGCAGAAAACAAGCTAGCGCCGGAAAAACGCCCAAAAACAACCACACTAAACTGCAGCACACTTGGCATGCAAATTGCTTCATAAGTAAGTGTGCCTAATGTAAAAAAACTGTGCTGAAACTTCAGGCAGGCCAACTTCAGGCAGGCGTAAAGATCCAGCCAGGAGAAGAAGTATCATCTTCACCTGAGATGATCCAGGCATCAGGGAAAGCTCCCGATACCAACAGAATACTGTCGGGGGTCTGGTGTCCCTCCCGACACCGACTCCCTGACAGAAACCAAATTCCTGTTGGACCATGACCCCTATCCCGCACACCTAATTAATGAAAAAAACCCTGGTGGCCCAGCAGCCCCAATCCCATCCACCTAATAACAAAAAACCCTAGTGGCCCCCAAACCCCTCACCCCTCTCCCAGTACCTTTAATCTGGAGCGGGAGCATTGCCCACATGCTCCCACCCCTGATCCGTTATCTTGAAAAATGGCAGCACAGGGGCGGAGCATGTGGCAACGCTCCTGCTCCAGATTAAAGGTACCGGGAGAGGGTTAGGGGGCCACTGGGCCATCAGGGATTTTTGTTAGTGGGTGGGGGGGATCAGGGGGCCTGGACCACCAGGGATTTTTTTATTGGGTGGGTTGGGGGTTCGGGGCTGCTGGGTGACCAGGGAAATTTTTCTCAGGCGGGTGGGAGATCTGGGCCACTGGGGACTTTGTTTCTGTCAGGGCATTGGTGTCCAAGGGGAGCACTGGACCCCGACAGTATGCTGATTTATTTATTTATTTAGACAGTTTTGTATACCACCTTATTCTTCAATCAAAGTGGTCACAACACAATTGGGGGATACATTTAACACAAGGCGATATGAGACACATACACTAATACTTACAAGAAACAAGATGCTGATGGCAATAGGGCGGCCCAGGTCATCTGAGATGAAGTGTCAAACTTAACCTCGGATGACCCTGTTTTCTCTGGGACAGCATGCCAAACTTCTGCTGACTTCTATTGGAATGTGTTTGGCTTGTTCTCCCAGTTTAATGTTGTCCTTTTGCACACTGGGTAATTTGAATATTACATTTCAGCTTAGAGTCAGCATTTATTTTATTTATTTAACCAGTTTTCTATACCGTCTTATCCTTCAATCAAGTTGGTTTACTTTATAACTTCACTGTGTACAATGAACGCTGAACAGAAGGGGAGGGGGGAATAGGTGTACAGGACAGGATAACAAATTAACTTATGTACAATGCAACATATAAGGCATAATGTATGTACAGCTTAGGTATGTGGTACTGGGGAGTCATCGTTAGTTCATGGCCTGGTTTTGTCGGTGGGAGTGGGGGGGTTCGGAAACCTTTCCCTGGATGGGAGGCTAAGTGACGTGTCCCAAATGGTTTGTGTATAGGAAAGTTTTCAGTTTCTTCTGGAAGTCTTTGATGTCTGTCATGGCTTGCATGTCATCTGGTAGGGTGTTCCATAGTGATGGGACACATAATGAAAGCGCTCTTCCAGATGTAACATAGTAACATAGTAACATAGTAAATGACGGCAGATAAAGACCAGTATGGTCCATCTAGTCTGCCCAGTACGATGGCAAGAGTAGGAGCACCTGCCGCTCTGTGCAGGCCACCCCTCCCCATGTCTTTGTTTAGGGGTGAACCCACCACTCCATGTAGGACACCCCTATTTGTTGAGAAATTAGATGGTTCAATTTATTTAGATTTTATCCTGTTGCAGTAAAGGGAGCCACTGTGTCTGTCCCTTGCCATTTTGAATACCGTCACCGTGTTTGCCCCCACCACTTCCATCGGGAGGACATTCCAAGCATCCACCACCCTTTCTGTGAAAAAGTATTTCCTGACATTGCCTTTCAGTTTACCACCTTGCAGCTTCCTGTTATGCCCTCTAGCTTTACAGCTTCCTCGTCTTTGGAAGAGGTTTGTTTGTTCATTATATCCCTTTAAGTATTTAAAGGTCTGAATCATATCTCCCCTGTCCCTCCTCTCCTCCAAAGTGTACATGTTTAGGTCTTCAAGTCTCTTCTCATAAGGCTTCTGACGCAGGCTGCAAATTATTTTGGTCACCTTCCTCTGAACAGTTTCCAGTCTTTTTACATCCTTTGCAAGATATGGTCTCCAAAACTGAACACAGTATTCCAAGTGAGGCCTCACCAGTGACTTGTACAGTGGTATAAGTACCTCTTCCTTTCTGCTGGTAATTCCTCTTTGCAGCCCAACATCCTCCTGGCTTTTGCCACCGCCTTGTCGCACTGTTTAGCCACCTTGAGATTTTCAGAAATAATCACACCAAGGTCTTTCTCCTGATCCGTGCTGTCATGCAGCGAGGGCTGATGAGAGCCCAGTTGAGAGAAAAGAAGGTGTTTTTCACAGAGAAAAAGACTTGCAATATTCCCAGGAACCAGCTAGAGGGAGCAAGAGTGTCTTCAGGGAGACTGAAGAGCCACACCCAGCTGGTCATGAGGAAATGCCAACCAGCTTCCAATCCTCAAAGGCAGGAGGGCTTCATAAGGGGGGAGTGGAAGACTGGAAGAGAGGAAGGAGAAGAGGCGGCACAGGCAACAGACGAAGCAGCAGCAGAAGTAGCAGCCCGAGCAGAAGCAAGGGGAGAATCACTGGCAGCACAGAGAGTGAGAGGTGGAAGTGGAAACCTGACCAGTGCTAGAGGATTCCCAAGAGGGAGAGGTGATTTCTCAGGAGCTGAGGAAGGACCTAAGGAGGTGTCAGTTCAAGCCAAACTGAGAGCTGTTTGCCCTCAGAGGCAAAAGCCCTGCTGTAACTGCAACCCTAAGCCAAACAAGAATCAGCTGGAGAAGCCAAGCCACACTGAGTCAGAAAGCCAGAAGCTGGGCTTGTACAGAGGCAGGCCTTCACCCGGAGAAGGAAGCCAAAGGCTACAGGGTAAGCCTAAACTGCATAGAAAAGGATTTCACCAAGCTGCTGCCTGGGAAAGGCAGGCAGTAGAAGAAAGCCGGTTACTTGAGGATTGCTGCCATACAAGGTATGAGAAATGTATGCCTAATAAGAAAGTTGTGAAGGGTAAAAGCTATGATAAAGCTGCTATAAAGCCTCTAAGGAAATAGAGTACTTTAAAGCCTAACACAGCACGTGGCCGACGCCCTAGGCTAGGCCAAGGACATTGGGAACTGCTACAGAAAATATACAAAACCCCTGAATGTGTTTTACAAGAAACCAGGGATATAGAGTCAGAGCTTTCTGATAACGAGCTAATGCAAGTGGAACTGGCAGGAGATTTGTCTGACCATGAGATGGACTGTACACTTTGCATTTCTGAAAGTTTAGAGTCACGGCCAGACTTGTGATTGGGTGAATTGCCAGCAGAGCATTCTTTATTTGTTTGAGCACCTCCATTCCTGTGATGTATAACAGTTTTTTTGCTTTGAACCCTGAGTTTGTTTTCTACCTGAATTAAGGACATTTGCTTTAAAGTTGTAACCCACTATTTAGAACCACTGTGAAAAGGGAAATAAAAGCCTTATTAATTCCCACCACTCAGCTTGATTGTTTCTTTGAAGATTGGAGCAAAGGAAACTACAAGGACCAAGAGCCATTTGGACCTTTAGAAGACTCTCCAATCTTAACCTTATATTTTTGTGTCGCACCTGCCCTGGCATCCACTGGCCACCAGGGAAGTGTTGCTGACAGTGCACACCAACCTCTCGCCCTCTATCGCGTACATTTCCCTGGATTTCTGCTACCCAAGTGCATGACTCTGCACTTCTTTGCATTAAATCTTAATTGCCAAGCATTAGACCATTCTTCCAGCTTTCGTAGATCTTTCTTCATGTTAACCACTCCCTCGGGGGAGTCCACTCCATTGCAAATTTTGTGTCATCTGCAAAAAGACAGACTTTTCCATTCAGTCAATATCACTCACAAATACATTGTACAGTGCTGGGCCCAGGGCCGACCTCTAGGGCACCTCGCTAATCACATTCCCTTCATCCGAGTGAGCTCCATTTACCATCACCTTCTGTCGTCTGTCAGTCAACCAATTTCTGATCCAATTTACCATCTTGGGATCCATCCCCAAGCTACTGAGTTTATTGATAAGCCTCCTATGAGGAACAGTATCAAAGGCTTTGCTGAAATCCAGGTAGATGACATCCATCGCATGCCCCTGATCTAGTTCCCTGGTTACCCAGTCAAAGAACTCAATCAGATTTGTTTGGCAAGATCGTCCTTCGGTAAAACCATGTTGCCTCGGATCTTGCAACCTGTTGGTTTTGAGAGAGTTCACGATTCACTCTTTCAGGAGCGCCTCCATTACTTTTCCCACCACTTTTGTGTAGAGGTACGACATCAGCCATTCTCTAGTCCTGAGGAACCTCTCCTGTTTCCAAGGATCTGTTGAAAACATCCTTTAACAGCCCTGCAAGAACCTCTCTGAGCTCTTTCAGTATCTTGGGATGTATCCCAACCGGTCCCATGGCCTTGTCCACTTTCAGTTTTGCAAGTTGTTCTAACACAGGGGTCACCAACCTCCAGAGGGCCGCGGGCCGCACAGCCGACTACCGGCAGACTCGCGGGCCGCACCCCCCTCCCCCCCCCCGCGCGAAAAAAAAACCTGCTCATACCTGTACTTTTATTTTTCCATGTCAGCTCCCTCCCTTCTTCTGCAGCCGCGGCTCCCTGCCTCTTAGGGAACCGCGGCTGTGCTTGTAAAATCATCGCGGAGCCCTTCCTGTCTTGACGGGCTCCGTGCAGCATTGTCCCGCCTCTAAAGGAAGTTACCACTTCCTTTGGAGGCGGGACAATGCTGCACGGAGCCCGTCAAGACAGGAAGGGCTCCGCGATGATTTTACAAGCACAGCCGCGGTTCCCTAAGAGGCAGGGAGCCGCGGCTGCAGAAGAAGGAGTTGGTGAGTTTGCCTTGGCGGGCCGCACCGGGGTAGAGTCTCGCGGGCCGCAGGTTCGTGACCCCTGTTCTAACACTTCATCTTCTGTGAATGGTGTGGTATTTACTTCATTCCCATTTTTATATTTGGGAGTCACAGATGGTCCTTCTCCCGGACTTTCTTTAGTAAAAACAGAGCAGAAGTATTCGTTTAGCAATTTCGCTTTTTCAATGTCACTTTCCACGAGTCCGTTCCCAGCACTTCTGAGTCCTGCAATTCCACCTCTGATCTTCTTCCTTTCCCAAATATACCTGAAGAAAGTTTTGTCGCCATACTTAACATCTTTAGCCATCTTTTCCTCTGCCTTTGATTTTGCTATCCTTATTTCTCTCTTTGTCTCTTTGAGTTTGATCCTGTATTCATTTCTGTGTTCCTCTGTTTGTAAGCTTTTGAATTTTGCGAAAGCTGTGTTTTTTGCTTTTATTTGAGCAGCCACTTCTTTGGAAAACCAAATAGGTTTTCTTCTCCTCTTGTTTTTGTTTACTTTTCTTACATATTTATCTGTTGCCCCTTTTATTGCCACCTTTAGTTTAGCCCATTGCAATTCCACTTCCCTTATCTCCTTCCACCCTGTCAGCTCCTCCTTTTTAGGTACTCGGTCATTTTATTGAAGTCAGTGTTTTTGAAGTTTAGGACTTTGAGCTTGCTATGATTGGCCTGTACCATGGCTTTTATCTCAGACCACACCCTGTGATGATCGCTGCTGCTCACAGGGGCACTCATGCAGACATTCGACACGCTATCACCGTTGGTGAGCACTAAATCCAGCATTGAGCTTTCCCTCTTTGGTTCCATCACCATTTGTCTAAGTAATGCATCTTGGAGAGCATCCACAATTCTTTTTGCTTCTTTCCATATTTGCAGAAGGAGTAATCCAATCCACATCAGGTAGATTAAAGTCACCCAATATGATCGCTTCCCCCTTTGTGGCTATCTTGGCAATATCTATAATCAATTCGTTATCTATCTCTTCAATTTGTGTCAGAGGTCTGTAGACTACAGCTGTATGGATGACAGTGCCATCTCCTCTTTCCAACACAATCCAGAGCGCTTCTTCTTTTCCCCATGCCCCCTGCATTTCAGTAGCTTTAATATTGCTTTTGACATACAAGGCTACTCCTCCTCCTCTTCCATTTTCTCTGTCTCTTCTGAATAGATTATAGCCAGCTATGGCTATATCCCAATCATGCGATTCATTAAGCCATGTTTCTGTAATGGCCACAATGTCCAAATCCATTTCCACCATTAGGGCTTCCAGGTCTGGAACTTTGTTGGCTAAGCTTCGAGCATTTGTGCTTATTTCTTTCCAGCATTTAACTGGCTTGTGTGTATTTTGCATTGATTTTGTTCTGCCCACATCTTCCCATTTGTTTTGATGTGTGGTTTAAAATTGTGGCTCTTTCTGATTTTAATCTGCTTTTGCAGGGGGTGATGTCCAGAGCTTGACTTCCACATCCGTCACCCCCTTTTTCTAGTTTAAACACATATCCACATACTGCTTGAATTTTTCACTTAGGATTCTTTTCCCTGCGACAGAGAGATGTAGTCCATCAGCAAAGTATATTCTCTTGTTGTTCCATCTGTTACCCCAGTCGCCAATAAATCTTAATCCTTCTTGTTTGCACCAAGTCTGGAGCCATGTATTAAAGCTGTTAATGTGACACAGCCTTTTTGCCCCCTTACCAAGAACAGGTAGAACCTCTGAGAATGCAACAGTTTTAACATTGGGCTTGAGTTTCTCTCACAGAGATTGGAAGTCCTTTTGGACTGTAGAGGTACTGTTTCTAGCCAGGTCATTTGTGCCCAGGTGGATAACAACATCAAGTTTGGAGTGTTCACTTTCTGCGCTAAGTACTTCAACAACTTGGTTTGTATTCCTGCTGGCTGAAGAGCCTGGGAAGCACTTGACTATCTTCTCTCCTTTGAACTGTGTTCCCAAGTTGGTGCCACTGATGATGGAATCACCAAGTAGTAGTAGTTTGCTGTTTGGTGAGGTTTTCTTCATATTTGGTCCTTTAGCAGGAGATTGGGCATTGTCTGTCTCATTTAAGGACCCTTCATTTTCTTTGGATTGGGCATCCTCATTCGCCAAGGCAGAGAAGGCATTATGCAGGGATATCTCTTGATGCATAGGATGTCTGTGCGTTACAGGTCACAATCTAACAGAACCCACTATGAGCCATTTGTCCCTGGGGTGTTTGATTCTTTGTGAGAGAGGTGGTGGACATTGTTCAGTTTGTATCCTAGAAGAGGTGTGCTTCATTGCAGCCAGTTTCTCCCTCAGTAGGGTCATAAGAACATAAGATATGCCATACTGGGTCAGACCAAGGTCCATCAAGCCCAGTATTCTGTTTCCAACAGTGGCCAATCTAAGAACATAAGACATGCCATACTGGGTCAGACCGAGGTCCTTCAAGCCCAGTATCCTGTTTCCAACAGTGGCCAATCTAGGTTATACGTACCTAGCAATATCCCCAAAAGACAGGTTCCACAATGCTTGTACTGGGTCAAGCATTGATATCCTGGGTCCCTTTTTAATAGTGGTTTATGGACCTTTCCTCCAGGAACTTGTCCAAACCTTTTTTAAACCCAGCTATACTAACAGCCCTTACTACATCCTCCGGTAACAGATTCCAGAGTTTGATTACACGTTGTGTGAAATGCAACAATTTTAACATTGGGCTTTATGCATGGCAGCTAGGTCTTCCCTTAGTAGAGTCAGTTCTTTATGCATTGCAACTGACCTGAGGCACAGAGGACAAGCTCTTAGGTTCCAAATGATTTGTCTTGGAATGAATGTACTGTAGTTATTGCACTGAATCCACAACATGCTGAATAAGCATTCCTAGAAGGAGAAGAGGGAGAAGAAGAAGAAAGGAAGAAAAAGATGTGAGCTTTAACCCAAGTTAAAAGGATAGATGGCAACGTATGTGATCACTGTATAGGCAATGCAGCCCCTGGGGTGGGTAGGGTGAGGGGTAGGGTGGGCAGGAACTTAAGTGTCTCTGGCCAGTAGGCTGTTCCTGAACTGAGGGCACCCACAGATATCTGCTCCAAGGCTACCCAGAAAAGCAGTCAGTCAGTCAGAATATCCCCAAGCTTAATGTATAACCACAGTTAAACTGTATATTAGTAATATCCCCAAAACAGACAGTTAAACTCTATATTGGTAGCTAGAAACCAGTAGAGATAAGAAAGAAAATTATAGTCATAGCTTTTGGCTTTGTGAGGGCTCCACTGCTCATGCAGACTGCATCAGACCGGTATGTGTGGCCAGGTGTAAGATGGTCTAAAATTAGCCCCTCCCTGAGAGCAAACTTTCACCCCCTCCCTGAGAGCAATCTTTCTCCAACAGAGCAACAGAATTAAACCTTTGTTATCTGGATACTCAGGTCCCAGTAGGCTGAATATCCCCGAGCTTAATGTATGCAAAATGCAATGTGTGCCTTCAAGTCAGTGCTGACTCCTGGCAACCCAGAAGCTCATGGGTTTTCTTGGCAGTGTGACTGGAAGTAGATTGCCAGGCCTTTCTTCCGATTTTGGGGTATAGAGGTTTTTTAGAGCGATAAATATACAAGTAGATACAGGAGGCCTTTCTTCCGAAGCAATGGAGGGTTAAGTGACTTGCCCAAGGCCACAAGGAGTGCTAGTGGGAATTGAACCCTGGTTGCTTGGTTACCAAGCCAGTGTTCTAACCACTAGGCTACTCCTCCACTCATGTATAGCCACAGTTATACTTTATATTAGCAATATCTCCAAATCCAACAGTTAAACTGTATATTAGCAATATCACCAAAACAGACAGTTAAACTCTATATTGGTAGCTAGAAACCATCAAAGAAAAGAAAGAAAATTATAGTATTAGCTTTTGGCTTTGTGAGGGCTCGTAGATTATTTGTTTGGATTTTTAGTATTTGTGGGGTGTGATGATCATGTTTTGTTAATGTTTCACCTGGGTCGAGTGCTTGAGTCTCGTAAGATTAGATCTTGTAAGATGTCAGCCAAGGAGTGATGGATGATTTTAAAGATATTTATTGTGGTCTTGAACCTGATGCGAGAATGTATTGGGAACCAATGTAATTTGTTAAGTATGGGGGTGATGTGCTCTTTGTCTGGATGTTCTGGTGATAATTCGGGCTGCTGTGTTTTCTGCTATTTGGATTGACATGACCGCTTGTTTTGGAAGTTCCTGGTAAAGTGAGTTGCAGTAGTCAAGGTATAGTGGTGATTGTTGCCTGGCATACTGATCGAAAGTGCTCTTGGCTTAGGATCGGTTTTAGTCTCCTGATAACCTTACTTTTATAGTAGGCGTTTGCGGTGGTTTTGTTTATCCGAGATTGCATGGTGAGGTGTTGGTCCAAGGTGATCCCTAGGTATCGGACCTCATTTTTTATTGCTATGGACCTTTGTAGTATGTTGATCGATTGTGGTGGGATGAATGAGGCATGTCTTGTGATGAAGAGTGCCTCTATCTTACACCCCAAGCACTCACTATTCTCATGCTGTCTTCTTGTCATATTTCGTCTCGATTTTTGTAATTCTGTCTTCCTAGAACTACCCAAATCCCAACTTCTTAGGTTGCAGTGAATTCAGAACACGGCTGCACGGATTATCTCACATTCTTCTCTTCGCGATCATATCACACCTCTACTAATTCACCTTCACTGGATACCCATTCACTTTCGCATTCGTTTCAAGCTCATCACCCTAGTTCGTCAAGTCCTCTATACACACACACCGCACGTAATACCTGGCAGATCTCATCGAATTCCATACTCCTGGCTTCTCTCTCCACTCTCTACACATGAACCGTCTTCACCTCCCTTCCTCCTCCTGTACTCCCCTCCAGACTCCCTCCCCACCTCACTCAGACTTGAGCAGCACCACGGTACATTCAAAGCCCACCTGAAAACCCACCTTTTCTCTGATGCCTTCGACCTCCCTTCTCCTTTTGTGTGATCTTACCCCTTACCATTCCCCTTTCCTTGGTTTTCTCTTGTCACCAGTGGTCTACCCTGGGTCCTATGGCATGCAGAGTAGGGCCAAGCTGGTGAATATCCTGGGCTGGGAAGTGGGGCAATGTAGGCGTAGTAGTGCACTGCCTTCCGGGTGACGTAATCCCACACACTCCCCAAGCACAGAAATAAATGTAATCGAGTGGTTTTTTTAGTTCCAATCATTTTTATTCATTTTAGACAAATACAAGTTCTAGTACTAAAAGACCAAGAACGGTGATAAACAATATACAGTGCACACAATATACAGTATACAATATATAATATACAATAAACAGCTGCCCCACGTTATCCACACATCATAATGTACTACAATTGCACCCACCAGAGCAGATCAAACCCCATAAACTGAAGCTTAGTGTCAATGAGATTGGAGTATCCCACGGTTCGCAAACTTCAAATAATAACAAAAGTTCCATAGCATACAAAACATACCTAGGACACAGAATATAGTAATTAGCAAAACCGTAATCCTCCTAGGTCAGTAGTCCAACAAATCCCTTCCCCCTCCCCCCCCTCCCTCACCCCCCCCCCCCCCCCCGGGACCTACCGCATAGTCATGCACTCTATAATCCCACCAAAGATCATCTGGCATTAGCCTTTTGAGATCACTAGTTACCAGGAATCAGCACAACTCCACCCGTCACCCACTTTAATCCCCCATTCCCAGTTTCCCTTCATAACAATACGCATCTTACACCTGCAGCATCTTACATATTCAACACTCTACTCCGCTCTGGAGATGTTAGTGTGTCTATGAGAGGAGCCCATAGGTCTAAAAACATATCCCAGCATTTGCCACCCGTCTGCTTTGCAGTCATTTTCTCCATATACATCAACTCCAACAATGCTCGCTCCCAAACAGAGATCCCAGGAGGAGACAGCTCAATCCAATTATGCAACAACACTTTTTTTACTAGTAGAAAGCCACGGGTTAGGAAGGGCCTACATTTACCCACGCTCTCCAAGGCACTCATCTCCCAGCAAAGGAACAAACAGGCCTCTCGGTGCAAAACATCCTTAACCCCCACCCACCTGGCCAGCTTACTACACACAGATATCCATAGAGTTTGTACCAAGGGGCAACTCCAGAATTTATGTAACAAGGTTCCTACTTCTACTTTACACCAGGCACAAGTAGGAGACACTCGAAGCCCGGCACGAAACGCCCACGCATCTGTGGCATACGCTCTCCAAAGAAACTTATATTGTAGCTCCTGTAACACTACCCCCACGGGGCCTTGCGGTATCGCTTTAAAGGCCTCCCTCAACTGCTCCACAGACAACCCCTCCAACCCATCCTTGCCCCATCGCTCCGATAATGCCCAGAGGTAGTCAGTACCCCCAGGGGGCGATAGCAACGTCCTATACTCCCTCCCACCCTTAGGTTGCCCCACCCAGTTCCCCAATGCATGCCTAAGAGTTCCCCCCACCACCCCCCCCCCAGCAATTTCACCTAGGCTACTCACATAATGTCGAGCCTGCAAGTATCCATAGAAATCTTCCTTGGGGAGCACGTAACGCTTCTGTAAATTCTGGAAGCTCTCCAGGACCCGCCCTTCCCGTATGTACAAATCCCCAATGCAAACAATCCCCTTCTGGGCCCATCCATGAAACAGACTATGCTTAGAGAAACCAGGCAAAAAATCAGGGTTCCCCACCAATGGAAGCAGATCGGACCTCCTCCAATCCCACCCAAACTGAGCACATAGACTTCGCCAAGCTGCCCGGATGGCCCCCAAGTAGCCGCAACCAACGCCTCCGCAAGCTAGGCGATAATGACGCATATGCACAACATACAAACAATGGTACGGCGCACAAAGCGCAGCCAGTTGTTGCACCGGGGCACACCCATCTACGCCCTGCACTAGCGCCTCCACATGCCGCAGCAGATATCGAAGATTATAATTCCGTAGGGAAGGTAGCCCCAGCCCCCCTTCATCCCTCTGCCTCATCAAAGCTCTCAGCGGGATGCGAGCCCTCCTACCCCTCCATAGAAACCCACGTAAGGATTTCTCTAGGCTCCGCCAGTCCTTGTCTGATAGCCAGAGTGGCAGCAAGCGCAGTACATACAACCAACGTGGCATTTCTACCATAGTAAACAACGCGATTCTCCCCTTCAACGACAATGGAAGACCTCTCCACCCTCTAAGGGTCCGCGCAGTCCTATCCAGTAAACCGAGCACGTTGACTCGATACAGATCCTCCGGTCTGTCGGGCAACTGTATCCCCAGGTACTTGAGCATCCCGACCGCCCAGACAAGTGGAAAAGGACCCTGCCAACACGGTCTAACACGACCACCCACATCCAGCACCATCGATTTAGTGGCATTGATTTTTAACCCCGAGAATGCACCGAAATCACGCATCAACTGCAACACACGCTCTAAAGAGGACTGCGGTCTCGTAAGGCAAAGAAGCATATCGTCAGCGAAAGCGCTAATCTTCACTTCCTCACCCCCAAGTGAAATGCCTGCAATCAGCTCATCGCCCTGAATAGCTCGAAGCAGGGGCTCCAACGAGAGTACAAAAAGGAGCGGGGATAAGGGACATCCCTGCTGTGTCCCCCGTTCTAAGGTAAAGGAATCCGAAGAGGCTCCACTCGCCACTACTCGAGCCAGTGGGCGTCTATATAGAGCCTTAAGCTATTGGACAAAGTCTCCCTTCAAGCCAAAACCCGCTAGTGCATCCCACAGATACTCCCAGGCCACCCTGTCAAACGCCTTTTCAGCGTCTAAACTCACGAGAAGCAGGGCACGCTCTTCTCGTAGACAGCATCCCATACCTAGCAGTAAACGGGCAATATTCTTGGTGGCCTCCCTACCCTGTACAAAACCTACTTGCCGTTCCGCTATCAGGGAGGGAAGAATCGGATTCAACCTCCAGCCAACACTGACGCTAGGAGCTTCATGTCACAGTTGATAAGGGAAATGGGTCTATACGAGGCCGGGTCCAACCTGTCTTTCCCTGGCTTGGGGATCACCGAGATATCAGCACACCGCATATCCCTAGGGAATTCCCCATGCTGACGCACCCAATCAAACATCACCACCATAGTAGGAGCCACCCTGAGCGCCAACATCTTATAGTATTCAATACTAAAGCCATCAGGCCCAGGAACCTTATGAGATTGCCCCTTCTTAATACCCTGCAAGATCTCCCGTACCGTCAAAGGCGCATTGAGTCTATGCAAATTCTCTTCTGACACCTGGGGCAACGTAAGATTGTGCAAAAACGCCTTACCCCTCTCATAATCCCGATGCTCTTCACTGTACAATTTCGCATAGAAGGTTCGAAACACTTGCACTATCTGCTGAGGCTGATGCTGCAGCCCTCCCCCTGCATCTTTGAGTACCGGTATAAAACGAGCACCCCCAGGATCTCTTACTAGCCGTGCCAATAATCACCCGATCCTATTGCCATACCAATGTAATTGGTGTTTATAGTATTGGATAGACAACACAGCCCGTCTCTGCAACAGCTCACTCAAAGCCATTTTCGCCCTAGCGTACTCCTGCTGGGCGCTACCGTCTCCGTCCCTACTACTCCTCTGCTGTAACTCCTGGAGATTCCGCTCCAAAACAATGATACTACGGTCTAGATGTCTGCGCCTCTGTGCTGTATAGGATATGATAGCACCTCGCAACACTGCCTTACTAGCTTCCCAAAACAACAGCGGGGAACAGTGCGGCGTATCATTATGTAAAGCATAATCATCCCACTGCTTTTCCAAATAAGTTTGGAAAGCCTTGTCAGCACTAAGATACGCGGGAAAACGCCATCTCCTCTGCGCCGCTCCTTGACAGTCCCACAAGATCCAAACCATCCCATGGTCCGACACTGCAACCGGATCTATTTCCGCTTTCAGCACTCTCGAGATCCCCCCCTCACTCACCAAAATATAATCTATACATGACCAGGTCTTGTGCGCTAGTGATTGATGCGTATATTCCCGCACCCCGGATGAAGGACCCGCCATATATCTACCAACTTACCCAATCTACACAAATACCCCACCCCTTTACGAGACCCAGCAATCCCCCCACCATGCGAGGACTTATCCAAGGAAGAATCGTGCAAACAATTAAAGTCGCCTGCTATGATCAGTTTATGGCTACCCGCTTTTTGCACAAACCCCAGGAGCAACTTTAAGAATGCATGATCATACACGTTGGGGGCATATACATTCGCTGTCCAGATAAATTCATTATAGAGCTTCGCGGACAGCAAAACATATCTACCATTGGGGTCCGCCTGCACATGACTCACTTCAAAAGGAAGGCCTCGTTTTACTAACACCACCACCCCCGCCTTCTTGGTGCCCGAGGAGGCCCCGTAAGCCTCTGCTACCCAATCCCTCACTAGTTTCCGGTGCTCCAGGTCACTGAGGTGTGTTTCTTGGAGTAAAGCAATATGTGCCCCCTTTCGTTTTAACATTTGCAAAATCTGAGTTCTTTTAATAGGAGAGCCAATTCCCCCCACGTTCCATGAGACTAATTTAATGTTAGACATCGTATACGGGCAAACGGTCCCCCACTCTAGGATACATCTGTGCCAGCTCCAAGGGACGCCCAGCCTCGCCCCCAGAGCGTGGAGTTGACTTACCCCCAGCAATGCAGAAATGATAATGCTTAGGCCCACCTCTCTTCAACCAAAAACATCCAATGACTATGCGCCCTCCCCTTGTGCTACCCCACCCGCAGTTCCCCTTCCAACCTTCCCCCTCTTGCCCACTCTCCCCCCCCCAGGCAACTCCCCCCAGAACAGACTACAAAAACCATTACCCCCCCTTCCCAGCCCCCCCCAAGTCCCCCAGCTTGCAAACAACCAGCTACATTCACCCAAACAGCCCCATTATCCCAAACAGTCCCACACAAACGTTCCCCATCCCCCCTCCTTTGAAACCCCTTACAAACTAACATTAGTAAATCCCACCGAAGCGAGACATCCCCCGAAGGGAGTAAGATCACTGTCCATGCACCTCCGGGTCGCCCTCATGGACTCAATAACTCTGCCATGACTGGGACGTCCCCGCAGGCCAAACACAGTCTGGTACACACGGCAAAGAGCTCACGCTCCGTCCCCAGACACAGTCTCAGGCCAAGATCTCTCTCCTTATGCTGATCATGCCTGCGCCGTCGAGTCAACAGTCAGTTGTGCAGACAGAAAGTGCTTCGCCGCGTCCACTCGCTCAAATGTATGTGCGGTACCCTTGTGATAAATTTTTAAAACAGCAGGGTAGAAGAGCGCAAATTTAATTCCAGCCTTAACCAGTTCACTGCATACTGGCGTAAACTCCTTGCGCTTTGCCGCTAGCGCAGCTGAGTAATCCGGGAACATCAGGATCGGCACATTGTCCAGCTTCAGGTCTCGCCGTTTCCGATAAGCCTGCAGTAATAAAACTTTATGCTGGAAATTCAGTAGACGTGCCTGCACCGGCCGCGGTCTGTTTCTGCTGGCCCCTAGCTGTCCCAGCCGATGCGCCCGTTCCACACAGATCTTGCCCTGTAAGGCTGTGAGGCCCAATTCTTTGGGAAGCCACTCCTCAAAGAGAGTGAAGAGCTGACTGCCAGTCCAAGATTCCGGCACACCAACCAGCCGAAGGTTATTCCGACGTGACCGGTTCTCTAAATCGTCCACTTTCAGTAATAAGTCCGCAATTTGCTTCTGCTGTTTTTGGTTGCTCTCTCGAGGGCCAACTCATCCTCCTCCAACACTGCCACGCGGTGCTCGACTTCCTCCAGTCTCCTAGTGTGCTCGCTAAACGCCTCAGCCATCTCCTCCAGTTTCTTCATGACGGTGTCGAATTTGGGCTCGAGTAGCTTAACTACTTCATGAGCTACCTCATCCGGGCCCGAGTCTGTGCTCTCCCTCCCGGGCGAGTCCGCTACAGCCAGACCTCGTGCGGAAGCCGCCATCTTACTTTCCCGCACACCAGCCGCTTTCTCCTTCTTTGTCGCTGCTTTCATCCCGTCGCCCTCGCACACCAGCCCAGCAGAGGATGCCACAACACTCGGGCTATCAGAATCCGTCACACTGGCACTTCTGCGCGACGCCTTCGCCGAGTTTGTCAAAAGTTTCTAGGGCGGCCCGGGAGCGCAACGAGGAAACACTCCTCACCCGCTCATGTGCACACGTGATCTCCCTCGAGTCGTTTTAAAGCAAATAATGAGGTTTTATTTCCCCTTCCCGGGGGATTGGTAAGCACAAAACTTAAGACAAAATATCCATACTTTTCTGGCATAAGGAAATTAACTCAGGAAGAGAAGAAAAATAGCTTCTTTTTCTTCTAGCTTTTCAACACACCATCCTTTAACACAGGATTCACCAAACAGTTCCTTTTAAAGGCACGAAGGTTTACTTTGCTTTCAATGCTGTGCATATAGCTTTGTATATCCAAGTCAGCGCAGAGACTCTATGTTATCCGCTATGGACAGTGTACAATCCATGGGTTCACCAATTACACTTTCATCTACAGATTCTATTTGCATATCTTCCAGCCCTTCCCCGACTGGGTACGTAGGAACACAATCACACAGAGCTTTAAAACAGATATCAGTATTACTGAGAGAGTCCCAGAGAGCCTGGCAATCCCAGAGAAAACTTGTATCTCTAGTTTTCTCCTTGTCCCTTCTAAAGGGCTTACCTTCAGGCTTCTGCCTAATGGGTTTCCTTAGCAGTGCTCCTTCAGCATTATCAAAGTCCATAGGCCTGTACCTCTCTCTCACCGGAGTTTCTGGGCACTCCCAAACTGACCTTTTGGATGGCTTCTCTCTCCAATGGCCCTCAGTATTAGGCTTTAACCGAAAGTTGCTTCCCTGTGGTCTTTGGGCTTGGCCTCTCTGTAACTCCCTAGCTGGAGCATTCTCTGCTCTGTCCTCGTGGCTGCTTGAGTCAGATTCAGCTTCTCTGCTTTCAGACCTGCTGATGGCTCTGCTCCTCTGCACCCTCTCTCTCGTTCCTTCTCTTACGTCTGTTCCTGTTCTTGTTCCCAAGCCTCCGCTTGTTCCTGTTCCTGTTCTCTCTCTTGTCCCCCTTCTCTCTGTTCCTGATTCAAATGAGTGCTTTTTATCTTCCTTTCCCTTAGGGCTTAGCTTCGCCCCTCCTCCACCCAGGTGTCTACTATTGAGCTCAGAGCACGGGGATAATTTGTAGCTTGGGCGGGGCTGCTGCACTCGTGACTGAGTTTGTTTACATCTCCCCTGGCAACCTGTAGCCATGTGTTTTGCTTGCCTGTCAGAATCTGACGTAACCTCCTCAGTTTCATCTAGCTCCATATCAAGGGACGGGTCTTCCCCATTACACTCTGTTATTTCATATGCTTGTTTGTCCTCTAACTATCCTTTCAAAATTGTAGCTTCTTTTCCACTTTTCCGGCCCGTGGCCTTTTCCTTATAAGCTGATTATTGTAAACCGTTTTGCTGTAACTACAAATGGTGGTATATCAAATAAATAAACATTAAACATTAGTTTACAGATAAGTTGTTGTTGCTGAGCCAGCTGATTATGTCTTCCAAACATGCGGATGTGGCTGAGATGTCAGGCTTGTGTATCTCGATTAGGGCATATACCATGCTATCGTCAGCATATAGCTGATACTGAATTTTTTGTGTTTTGATGATTTCACAGATGGGCTGTATGTAGATGTTAAGTAGAAGTGATGAGATGGATGATCCTTGAGGTACATCTTGTTGTATGGGCAAAAGTGTAGAACTGTTCATTCCTCATTTGACTTGTTGTTGCCGGTTACTGAGGTAGGATTGAAACCATCTTAAAGTTGTGGTGTGTATGCCAATTTCTCAGAGACATTGCAGCATGATGGTATGGGATATGGTCTCAAAAGCAGAGGATATATCCAGAAATACAAGGACGAATCCTGTTCTAATGTTATCTATGCCCCTAATGATACTGTCAGAGAGTGATGATAAAAGTGTTTGTGCGCCATGGTTGGGCCTGAACCCAAGCTGATGTGGGTCCATTGGCGCATGTTGGTTTATGTGGTCTTGTAATTGCCTTTGAACTGCTTTTTCTATAATTTTAGCGATGAATGGCAGGCTGGAAATTGGGTCATTTTTGTTAAGCGATGTGTTTTTGAGTATAGGTCGTATAGTTGCTCGTTTGAGTGCTGTTGGCATATACCCTTGGGCGAGAGATGAAGCTACGGTCTTTTGAATGAAGGGTTTGAGTTGTTCCTTCGTTGACTTTACCCATGAGACAGGACATGGATCTGAAGGAGATGTGGTGGTATTAAGAGAAGATATGATGTCCTCTATTTGCTGGGTAGATGGGATACCGAATTTCCCTCATGTTCCTGTGCAGGTTGAATCTTGTGTTTGGTTTGTTGTATGCGGGTTGAGGTCTGGTTGAGTTTAGTGTGCTTGTCCCTTAGGCAATTTGCTATGATTTGAGGATGTATTTCAGGATCATTATTTTTTGATGGGTCTCCAGCTAGTGAAGAATAGTTCTCTTGGTTGGTTGCTGATTGCATTATTTATTTATTTATTTAACAGGTCTTCTATATCACATTTCTTAAATTCAATGTGGTTTACATCAAACACAAATGGATACATTAAACAGGGAATGATAACTTGGAGTGTTACAAAAAACATAAAATAAGAAGATATAATCAAATACAGACTAAGTTAACATATTAGCTCCAGAATGCTCCCTGAAGAGCATTATGAGATTTGTATGATGCTGTTGTTTACATCTATTTATTGTTTTGGTGTATTCCAGTTGTAGTGTTCTGTATTGGTATAGGATGTTTGGGGCTTTTGTTTGCTTCTATTTTCTTTTCAGTTTTTCTTAGTAGTCTTTTAGCGTTCCTGATTTCATTGAAGCACCAAGGTGAGGCCTTTGTTCTATGTGTGGTTCCTTTTTTTTCTACTTGGTGCCGACGCTGCTGTGGATAAGGAGTGGTTCCAAGTATCAATAGTGTTGTCCAGGTCATCCGTGTCTTGCTGTAGCTTTGGGATTATTTCATTCAAGAACTTGTCTTTGTTAAGGCTTTTAAATCTTCTGATTTTGTGTTGCTGATGTTCTCGATCTGTGGGGTGTGTGATGTGCAAGGTAAATGTTATTAGGTTGTGGTCAGGGGTGGTCTGACCATGGTATTGGGGTGATTGTTAGTTGTGTAATGTGTTTGTGATCCAGTAGTGTATTTGGGATAAAGATGGGGTCAGAGGTTGTACCTGATCGATGTGTGGTGTCTTTAACAACTGGTGCTAGTGTAAGGCTTCCATGGCATTCAGGAAGGACTTGGCCTCTTTGTTAGGTGAGGGACCGAGGTTGTAGTCTCACAGCGCTATGAGGGGTTTCTGCGTGGTGCTGTGTGTACAGACTGTCTCAAGAACTTTGGAAAGTTCATCAGTCCCGGCATTTGGGGCTCTGAATGTGAGGAACAGTGTAACATAGTTGTTGGATGATGAGCGGAGTGGGGGAGGAGAGGGATATGGATAAGGTTGGATAAGTTACGTGTAGATTTCTTATCAGAGTAGCGTGGGGGTCTGTTTCTAGGGTAATGCCGAGATTTATAGGGAGCAGGATGTGGGTGAGTCTGGGTGAGTGTGCTCTCCAAGAGGGACATGAGGGAGGGGAAATGGGGGGTAAATTGATGGTATTGGGTAGGTTATGTGGGAAATTATTTCTGGGGGTAGGGTTGGAGTTGATATCTATGGATAAGTGATTGTGGGATGAATGGGGGAATGCGGGAGGAGCGGGATGTGGATGAGATTAGATGGGGCATGTAAGGAACTTTTTTTTAGTGTGAGAAAGAAATCGGGGGGGGGGGGGGGAGTTGGGATTGATGTTACCAGATGAGAGAAGGAGAAGGAGTATGAGAGCGAGGTATAGTGGAGATAGTATGACGGAAGAGAGGGTGGGGTTGCCTTAAAGAGAGGGGGGCTGGTTGAATGCGGGGGATGGTGTGAGGAAGCTCAAGAGCCGGTGCAAGGCTAGGGGGCAGGACGGAGGGAGAAGTGAGGAAGGTAGAGACGGGGGCTGGTTGAATGCGGGAGATGGTGTGAGGAAGCTCAAGGGCAGGTGCTAGGCTATGGGGCAGAGTGGAGGGGGAAGTGAGGAAGGTAGGGGAAGGGTAGGGGGATGAGGAGGGAGGGTGTTGGTAGGAGGGGAGGCAGTTGAGGAGGATAATGAAGAGGAGGACAATGAGATGTGGGGCCCTGGTAGTGGGCAGCAGCAGGGTCTGAGCAAGCAATGGGTAGAAAGTTCTAGGCAGATAACGGATGGCAATTGATAGGCAGACAAGCAGGCAGTGGGTAGCAGTTCAAAGCGAGCAATGGGTAGCAAGCAGAGGATAAGCAGTGGATAACAGTTCTAGACAACAGTGGGTGATGGTACTATGCAACAATGGGTGGCACAGTATGCAAGCAATGGGTAGCAGTACTATGCAACAGTGGATAAGCAATGGATAACAGTTCAGTACAACAGTGGGTGGCAGCAATATGTAAAACAGTGGGTGGCAGCAGTATGCAAAACAATAAGCAATGGATAACAGTTCAGTACAACAGTGGGTGGCAGCAGTATGCAAAACAATGGGTGGCAACAGTATGGAAAACAATGGGTGGCAGCAGTATGCAAAACAATGAGCAATGGATAACAGTTCAGTACAACAGTGGGTGGCAGCAGTATGCAAAACAGTGGGTAGCAATACTATGCAAGCAATGAATAAGCAATGGATAATGGTTCTATGCCCAGCAGTGGGTAGCAGTACCATGTAGGCAATGGGAGCAATGCTAATCAAGCAGAGGGTAGTGGTGCTATGCAGGCGGTGGGCAATGCCAACAATGGGTAGCAGTACAGTGCAGGCAGTGGGTAGCAAGGTCTAGGCAGGTAGTGGGAGGAAGAACAATGCCAGCAGTGGGAAGCAAGACAAAAGAGAGTTACTTGAAGGTACCAGGGTGGAACTTGTGAGATGGTTTGGTCTGGAGGCGAAGTATGGGGGAGCAATCCAGCCTACTCGACCCCAGCATCTACAGAGCACTGGAGCTTGCGCCCTGGGCCCGCGCCTAAGGGCCATGCCAAAGGGCCCTCTGGCGAGGCCCTCAGGTGCAGGCCCGCCAGACGCGGGCGCGCCTGGAGCGCTGAAGATTTTAAACACGCTGGTTCTTCGGCCTGATTGGCCTCGTGGTGGGGAGCAGGGAGGAGCTCACCTGCCTGCTCCCTTCCCCGATGCCGATCGGGTAGCTGGAGGGGGACTTCCACGGCGCCTCTGGAGCACTGAAGATTAAGGAAGGAGACATTAAATTTGCACTATGAAACCCTGCACTAGAGCTTTAAGCACTGTGCTCTAGCGCATGGTTTCTGCATCAGTCTGTAATTTTTTGTACCTGAGAAGAAATACCAGGTGCAGTCCGCTCCAGGGTTTACAAAGACACGGTTCCTGCACCAATCTATCGTGGTCGAGTCTGCACTAAAGTGATTCAGGTCATCCCACAACCACACCAACACTCCGCCCGGGTAGGACCTGAAACTCCTGGACGACGTGGGCAAGAAAGTGTTCCAGAGAGCTACACTGAGCACAAAGATAGCTATGCATCAGTTCCAGCATATATTATTCCAAGATGCCCTGCTGGGGAACCTCAAAGGCACCATGGTAACCCAACTCCCAGAATCCCAGATGACTGACACTGCAGCCCTGGTGGACCTAACGGAGTGCATCAAACACTACTACCACTACTGAACATTTGTATGGCGCTACAAGACGTATGCTACGCTGTACAGAGACATGTAAAAACAGTCTCTGCTCATCAGAGCTTACAATCTAGATCTCCAGGAACAAGCAGGAATGAGTCTTCACATATGGGAGACGTCGCCGACGGAGCCTGCACGGGAATGCTCCCCAGCATCCAATCAGAAAGCCTTTGGGAGCATCCCCCGCGCCTGCGCGGTGGCTTCCCGCCCTTCCTACTGCCTCTCCCCAGTTTTTCGTTTTCCGCGGAGCAGGCAGGACGTCCCTCCTACCACCACAGAACTTTTCACCTTTTTCTTTTCTTTTCTTGTTTCTGTAGTCGCGGCTTTTCCCGCCGACAGCGGCACCTCTGTGCCCCTTTTGTTTTTCTTTTCTCACTTATTTTTCGTCGCCTAGCGGGACCTTTTTTCCCTCTGGGCGCCGAGGCCTACCGGGCTTACAACATGGAGCCCCAGAAGTGCCCTCACTGCAGGGACTTAGTTTTCCACATAGACTCCAATGCCTGGTGCCTCTCTTGTTTGGGGCCTGACCCTTTCCCCCCGGGTCCTCCGGGCTACAGTGTCGGGAGAAGACCTTCCCTTTTTCGGGTATCCCTCAATGACGTTTTCATGCCCAAGGCGCGGTCATTGGGTTTTTCTTCTCTCCAGGATCAGGTAACCACAAGATTAGCCAAGTCTTGAGGGGTGAGTCTCATGCGCGGCATGGCGATGGCTCCGGCCAACCCCTCAAGTCCCCCTTGGCTACTATACCCCGGCGGGAGTCCTCGGGCTCCAAAGCATTTACGGGGTTTCGGGATGTTCCTGGGGTTCGCTCCTCACAGAACATTCCCGAGCCGTGTTCGAGGGAGGTACCCGCTTCGAGCGGTGCCGATTCCCCGGCATCGGCGCCGGCGTCGAGTGTTCCACTCTTCGCAAGGGATAGTCAGCTGGTGTCCTCGGCGCCTCCGGGGCCGATCGACTCGACCGAGTCTGACCTCCCTATATCCAAGCCGTGCTCAAGGGAGGTACCCGCTTCGAGCGGTGCAGACCCCCCGGCATCGGTGTCGGTGTCGAGCGGTCCGCTCCTCACCGAGGATCGTCCGGGGCCGATCGAATCGGTCCAGTCTGGCATTCCTTCATCCCTGCCATGCGCGGGGGTGGTATCCGCTACGGGCGGTGCCGAACCCTCGACGTCGGCATCGGTGTCGAGCGTTCCGCTCCTCACCGGGGGCTGTCAGCCGCGGTCCTCGGCGCCTCCGGGGCCGACCGACTCCTGCCGGTATGGCGTTCCTACGGGGGTGGTATCCGCTTCCGGCGGTGCCGACCCGTCGGTGTCGAGTGACCCGCTCCCCACCGGGGATCACCTGCCGCTGCCCTCGGCAGCTCTAGGGCCGACCGACTCGACACAGTCTGGCAGCCCTACGTTCAGGCCATGCGCGGAGGTGGTACCCGCTTCGGGCGCGTCGGCGTCGATGGTTCCACTCTTCGCCGGGGATGGTCATCTGGCCTCGTTCCCTTCGGGGCCGGTCGGTATCCCAGCCCTGCGCGAGGGTGGTACCGGGTTTGCGCGGCACCGCTCCGCCGGAGACAGCAGGGGCGTCGAGCGCCAGGGACCGCCATCGGCCTTCCCCGGGAGCCTCGGGGTATGTCGATCAGCCCCAGACGGGCGACCCCCCGGCATCGTCGCGGCCGTCGAAGGCCCCGCCCTTTCCGAGAAAGGGGGCCCCGGGGTCTTCGATCGCTTCGATCCAGCCTGGATCCGCGCCGTCCCGCAACGGTACCCCAGCGTCGGCGCAGGAGTTTTGCACTTCCCTCCCCGCAGGGGCTCGTCGTCGGACCACCTGGGTACCCTCGGGGACGGGTCGTATGCCCCGGAAGGATTTCCCTCCGGGTCAGGCGGGCTCGAGAGGGGGCCCGGCATCTGGCAGTGCCCGCCGCCCGACATCGGCACCAGCGTCGGATGGCCCCCTCTCCACCGAGCTTCGTCCTCGGGGGCCCTTGATGCTCGCGACGCCGATCGACGCGGTTCCGATCCGCTCCCCGGGATCAGCACTGCCGGCGCGGCCGCCCCCGCCGGGGCCCTCTAGAAGGGAGTCGATCTCATCGCTCGGTTCGATGCCCAGCCTGGAATCGGTATCCAGCCTCGAAGACTTGGCCACGATACGTCTCGGGATCGGCCCCTGTCCCCTCCCGCGACGCAGAGCGGAGATCGTTGGCCACTGCCCTCCGGCTGCCACGGAACCGCTTCAGTTGCCGGGGGCAGCGCCGCCCCCGGGTTCGGGGCCGAGGCCGATTCCGGCGGCTCCGTCGGTGCCATCGACCCCTTCGATGCCTAGCTTGGAATCAATTCCAGGAGCCGACGACGCCTTGTTGACCACCCCAGTCCGGGGCTGTTGGTCCCCTTTTCTGCCCAGCGGGCATCAGCCCGAGAGGCTTCTCGGTGCCCTGGCGGCCTCTCCCACCACCGCCTCCCACGGCATAGCCCCTCCGGGAGAGCCGTCTTTTCAGAATTTCCTCCTTGACATGGCGGACTTGCTGGCCATCCCTATCCCGGACCTAACTCCAGGCCCTGCGGAACGGGCCGCCGTGATGCTTCCTCTGCATCCCTCCCTGCAGGATCTCCTGCTGGGGGCTTGGCGGTCGCCTTTGAGGGTTCTGGCACCGTCGACTGCAATGCATGCTCTGTATCGGGTGCCTCCCTCCCCGGGTTTTCGGCAGCACCAGCTTCCACATCGTTCCATTGTAGTGGAATCGGCGCTGAGGAAGGCCGGAAGCAAGGAAAAGCATTCTTCTCGCCCTCCAGGCCGCGCCTCGAAGACGCTAGATACCCTAGGACGTCAAACCTTCCAAACGTCTATGCTGGCGTCCAGGATTATTTCATATATTTTTTATATGAGTCTGTCGCTCCGGGAGGTCACCGAGAGATTATCTCTGTTGTCTCCCTTCTTGTCTGCAAACAAGGCCTTTGAATATTCCTTGCTTCTTTATCACTGCAGGAATATCTCTGGGTTCCTTTCTCGTGCTTCTCTAGACTCCTTCCTGTTGGTCAGCAGATGCTCTGCTGTTGCCATTAGAGCACGCCGTACAGCATGGTTGCAGGCGTCCGAGTTGTGTAGACGGGCACAGCATAACCTGGGTAATTCTCCCTGTGACGGAGATCACCTCTTCAATAGCGAAGCCTTACGTCAAGTCGCGCAGTGCTTCGCTAACCTTCCCAGCGTTAGAAGCCATCCTAGGGCCCGGCTTCCCCCCGGCGGTGGTGCGCGCCTCACCAGGCCCTCCTTCCCTAGGAAGAGGAAATGTCACCCCTCCGCCCATCCGCCAGGTGCGCCCAAGCAGGGGACCCCTCACCCTGGGTTGAAGTCCCCGGGCCCGCGCCAGAACTCTCATACCAAGCAGTTTTAGGCTCCGGTGGGCGGCTGCCTGCAATTTACCTTCTTACCAGAAGTTTACAATTGAGCTCTACTCTGGGGCTCGTTCAGTAGGGCAAATGGTTCGGGGGCTTATCCAGGGGTTCAGGTATTCTCCTTCCATTGGTAGAGGGAGACCACCTCTACTCCATGATAGCTCTGGCCCACGGTCAACTGGCTTACCCTTAGGTACGTCCCCGAACCCTTCTCGGCCAGTATTCCCCTGCTGATTGCTTCCGTACCGGAATTTTCCTTCCAGCCGCTATAGTCCCCCAATGCTTACCAAGGACTATGCCCTCATGTCCCCCGATTAGTGCGGGGGGCGAGTTTCTGCGTGCAGGGCCTGGGGACACCTATAGGTCCTCTAGCCCCCTGGTGTGTTCTTCCGGACTGATGCTATCCTCTGTCCTTCACGCTACCGTGCTGTTCGTTCGCCGATCTGCCCTTGTTCCACCGGAATAGATCCCTCTCCCGGACGGATCTTGACGCCACCTCCCCAGGTGGACGTTCTGTGGATCACTGGCAGGTCCGCCTTACCAGTGTTATGCTCATGGAGGTAGGTTCCTCGGCGTACCTGCGTTAGTGCTGGGGTGGGGCGTTCTCCATGCCCAATGGCCTAGATATGCCAGATATCACCTGCTCGATAGACGCATTTTGGGGGATGCCCACAGTGCCTGTGTTCTGCAGCCTATTTTTTCCCAATGGCCGGTACTCACGTCCCCCCGTCCCCCCCGCCGGGGTCCGGCCAGTCCGCCTGCCTATTCCTTAGATCGGCCCTCGGACTGGTTGTACTCTACTGCTGTGAAGTCAACAGCTTCTATTTTAAGTTATGCCCTCCTCCTGGAGGTTCAGACCCTTGTCTCCCCATCTCTTCGCTAGGGCAGGCTGTGTACTCCTTCTGCTCCGGGGTACACCCCTACTCTTCTCTGGAATAGGCTATCCAGATTGGCCAGTCTTCTACTGTTAGTCCTCTGAGTTATGGACTCTGCTCCTAAGGGAGTGCTCAGCTTTGCATAAAGCTTCCTTGAAGACCTGCCGTCCTTCTCCTGACCCAGCTGACTCCTGGATCTCCTGGCCTTCCGGATTTGGAACTTCCTCCTCGCTGCGGTGAAGTTCCCTTGAAGACCTCGCTACTGCGTCTACAGTACCTCCATCACAGTCCTACTTCCTACAACTCAGTAGGTAAGCTCTACATGGTACTAAGTCATTAATTCATTAAAAACTTAATGATGCTTCCATGCATTCTAATGACTACTCTCCCTGTAGTCTTTGGGTTTTGCTGTTCCTCTCTTCTCAACTCCTACCCTCCATCCCTCGGGGGATGCCGGGGATTCAGGTTGGGCAAATGCCATCCCGTCCTGGGCCGGGCTTACGGGATCTCCCCTGGGCATCCTCAGCTAGGGAGTCCCCATATGTGAAGACTCATTCCTGCTTGTTCCTGGAGATAGCACAGTTACTTACCTGCAACAGGTGATCTCTGGAACAGCAGGAATTAGTCTTCACAACCCGCCCACCTCCCCTAGGAGTTGTATCTCTTTCTCTCTATTCCTTCCTCTCCTCTCCTTCTGGCTCAGCTATGAAACTCAACTGGGGAGAGGCAGTAGGAAGGGCGGGAAGCCACCGTGCAGGCGCGGGGGATGCTCCCAAAGGCTTTCTGATTGGATGCTGGGGAGCATTCCCGTGCGGGCTCCGTCGGCGACGTCTCCCATATGTGAAGACTAATTCCTGCTGTTCCGTTCAGTAGCTGTAGACATGGGATACATCTAGGGGGAATGGTAAGGAAACACAAAGGAGATCAGGTGAGTCAAGATCTGAAAGTGGCAGCAAAGAGTTGAGTTTTCAGCCTGGATTTGAAAAGGATCAGAGAAGGCGCCTGACATACAGACTCGGGTAGTTCGTTCCAGGCATAAGGAGCAGCAAGGTGGAAGGGGTGAAGCATGGAGTTCGCAGTAGAAGAGAAAGGCACAGATAGAAGCAGTTTGTCAGAAGAGTGGATCCATGCAGCCTTCAACCCTGCCACCCATATGCTGGGATCTCCTCCTGGCGTTTGGCCGGCTTTGGGCATCAGGTCTGCAAGAAGAAACACGGCTACATAGCTGACGGGCTGTGCGCAGGTGACTCATTATTTGGAGACCAGGTCAAGGACACAATGAATGACATGAAGGAGCACTGAACCACCCTGCAGGCACTTGCGGTGGAGGGCCTCAAACGCAACACAAAGGGAGCTACCACTGCATCCAGGCGGAACAGCTCTTACCGCAAGTGGCAGATCTCACGGTACAGGCAACAATCGTACCAGGCGCCCTATCAACAGAAACCTGGACATATGGAGCGTAAACAGCAAAAGCAGGCTATGCCCTTTTTGGGAACGAGTACCCCCTCCTTTTAACAATGCACGCCTGGCCAGGACCCCAGTGGGGGAACGACTCTCGGCCTTTCTGAGCACCTGGAAACACATCAGGATGGACAAGTGAGTCCTGCAGATTATTGCAGAGGGCTACCACATCCATTTCTTGTCCCTCCTACCAGCCCAACAGCGAGACTTCACCACATTTGTTACCATCCATGATGGCAGAGGTTCTGTCGCTTCTGGTATCCTGAGCAGTAGTGCCTGTTCCGCCAGACGAGCTCAACAGCGGTTTTTACTCCAGATACTTTCTGATACTCAAGAAGTCTGGAAGGGTCCGCACCATCCTCGACCCCTGGAAGCTGAACAGATTCATCCTCAAGGAGAGGTTCCGGATGTACTCTTTGAGATTCATCCTGCCCCTCATCCAAACGGGAGACTGGTTGTTTTCCTTGGATTTGCAGGATGTCTACACACACGTCCCCATACACCGGACACACAGGAAATACCTACACCTCTGAGTGTTGGGCAGCCACTACCAATACAGAGTTCTCCCCTTCGACCTCTCTCTAGCCCATGGGTGTTCACCAAATGTATCGCTCTTGCGGCAGCCCACCTCTGCAAGCAAGGCATCTGTGTCTTCCCATACCTAGATGATAGGCTTCTCTCAGCGCCTTCACCGCAGGAGGCTCGGACAGCAGTCAGCCAGACCATCGCCCTTCTGTCCTCCCTTGGTTTCCTCATGAGCTACCAGAAATCCTGCCTCCTCCCCTCTCAGCGCCAGGAGTTCATCAGGGCAGATCGACCCCATTCTGCCCAAAGCGTTCCGCCACATACAATGAGTGGATGCCATCACTTCTGTGGCGCAGAGTGTCGCCTCAGCCTCGCCGACCACTTCTCGAATCCTACTCCACCTACTGGGCCACATGGCAGTGACGACACAGTACAAATGCTCTACCTGCAGTGACACCAGCGCACCCATCGGAATCAGCACACACAACCCCTGTCCATGAACATTCCACTGGATGCAGGATGCAGGGTCCCTCCTGTGGTGGGCCTCTTGAAGGGCAGGCCCCTCCAGCAACCACATCACCGCTCGGCCTGGGAAGCCCATCTGCTACAGCTCTGCATCCAAGGGACCTAATCAGCGAAAGAATGACTTACTACATCAACCTGCTGGAGCGCCAAGCAATCCGATATGCACTGAGAGCCTTCCACCGGCACATCACCGACAGGAGTGGCCTGATCCAAATGGCCGACCAGGTAGCCATGTTCTATGTCAACAAGCAAGGAGGGATAGGTTTGCAAACACTCTGCAGGGAGGCACTCAGACTCTGATCTTCGCCCTCTCCAAGCTCTGCCTGCTGCAAGCCTACCTACCTACCAGGTGCACCGAATGACCTGGCACCAGACAGACTAAGCCACCATCTGGACCCCCATGAGTGGAAACCTGACTCCTAAGTGACAGAGTCACTCTTCCAGCATTGGGGACACCCACACATGGACCTATTCACCACCAAGGCAAGCACGAAGTGCCCCCACTAATACTCAAAATGCCCATCCATCCGGAGCCTCACCACAGATGCCTTTGACATGTCTTGGGGGGAATGGTCACTCGTATACACTTTCCCCCATCCCATTCATATCCAGGACTCACCAGAGGATTGCTTAAGACAAAACACAGGCACATCCTCATCGCTCCCCACTGGTTGAGGCAGATGTGGTTCCCCTTCCTCCACTGCCTAATCTTGCCTATCTGGCTCCCCCTTACACTGGAGCTGGTCACCCAGGATGGGGCGTCCACACTGCACCCCAACCTACCAGCACTTGCTTTGATAACACGGAGATTGAGAGGCTGACCCTGTCCTCCCTCAGCCTATCCACTGAGGTGCAGCAGGCCATCATCACAGCCCAATGTCCATCCACAAGGAAATCCTACGAACTAAAATGGAAATGCTTCAGCACCTGGTGCTTGTCACAGGACCTGGACCCGGTGTCCTGCTCGATTCCTCAAGTCCTCCAGTATCTCACCACCCTCTTTGACCATGGCCTTAAGACACAATCCATTCAAGTCCACCTTTCAGCCATCGCAGCCTTCCACAACAGCTCCAGCGACAGCTCCATCTCCACACATCCCCTAGTTGCATGCTTCATAAGGGGCCTGGTCAACCTGTGGCCCAGAGTCCGGCCCCAGTTCTGCCCTGGGACCTGAACATCATTCTCCACCAGCTGACACGGGAACCATTCAAACCCCTATAGTCAGCACCTTTAAAGTTTGCAATCTGGAAGACCCTCTTCCTCATAGCTATTACATCCGTTCGACGAGTCAGCGAGCTAGGCCCTGGAAGTGCACCCACCATACACGCAGCTCTTCCATGACTGGACCACCCTCCAGACTCACCTGAGATTCGTCCCCAAGGTGGCTTCCTCATTACACATCAACCAGGCAAAAGAACTGCCCACTTTCTACTCAGAGCCCTATGCCTCCCCGGAGGAACAGAGACTCCAGACCCTCAACTGTATCTGAGCCCTACATACTGTCATACCCCGCCCTCTGCCTTAGGCTTGGAGGACTGGGGTTGCCATTATTTTTCTCTATTGAAGGTTAAATCAACTAACTTTCCTCTCATGATGCATGCTGGGAAAAGTAGTTTTCCTTCTGATAGAAAATAGTCATGAAGCCAGAGTTATAGGCAAAACTATAACAAAGTTTATTTCTCCCAAAAGTAAAGGTTCAAAGTAAGTTGCATCAGGATACTTCTCCACTATTTGTTCAAAAAGGTTCTTTATACAAGTGTGTTGGCTGAGCTTTTACATTCATTCAATCCAAATGCAACTGCTTCTCACGTATACAGAAAAAGAACAAAACATGGCAGCTTCCTTTACCAAAGAAAATATCTTCTTTTCTTTAGGTTACACTCAGTCTATACTATACAGTTTAGCAAAGGCTTTCAATACTGTCTGCAAAGCACAAAGTACAATCCATAGGTTGTTCTAGCTGTAAGGAATCACTCTTCTTAGAGTCCATCTGCATTGCTTCAGGTTCTTGTGCTGCACTGCCTTGCTTTAAATTACTGGCGAATGCCTCAGGGTGTTTTCTCCCTAAAACTCCCTGTGGGTCTTTTAAACACAGCTGTAGTGAATAGGGATAAGCAGTACCTGAGCCTGAGGAAACTCCTCTCTCCAGCTGTGCAGCTATCTCCTGCCAGCTCTGGGGAAACAGTCCCTTGTCCCTTAGCTTAGGTTCCTCCCTGGAGCACTGCCACGGTTCTCCATTCAAGGCTGGGCTCTGCAGACATCTGCACTGAGTCTTATGTACCCACCTCTGAACTCTCTGAACCTCTTCCTTCAGTGCTGGGGTTTGAAGGTTTTCCTGCTCTTTCTCTCTGAGCACACCAGACCACCTTCGTGTCCACTCCCCTTCTGCTTTGCTTGCTTCCGTTCCTTTCCTCCACGTGGCTTCCTTCCTCCAGCTACTGTGTTTCCTCCAACTGTGCTCCCGTCTGGGCTGCCTCTCGTGTTGCTCTCCTGACTCACTCTCCAGCCCTGGTTTATATCCCTGTTTTCTGATAAACCTCCCTGGCTGTCTAGACAGGTGTTTGTAATCAGTTTCCAAGCCTGTTGCTACGTCATCAGGGCTTGGGTGTGTCAGCTTAGCTTTTGAATCCCTGTGTTTGTTTTCTCCAGAGAACTGCTGGAACGTGTGCTTTGCAGGGCTGTGACCTTTCCTAAAGGTAGAATCATTCTTTTCTTCTACTTCCATGGGCTCACAAGAGTCTTCCTTATCACAATACATACCTCCACAGGATGGGGCCCCAATGACAGGGCATGCAGCTCTTCGTGTCCTTCAACCCGAGCAGGCCAGGCCGTCCAGTCACCAAGAGGACCCCGTCACAGTGGATCTCAGACTGCATCATTTTTTGCCACGACTGGATAGGTGTCCAGACCGCAACGAGGGTCCAGGCCTACTAGCTCCGAGTACTAGCCATATCATTGCCATTCTGTGATCCGTAGCCGTAACTGACATGCAAAGTCACCACCTGTAAGCGGTGTTGGCCTCAGCGGTGCCTTCCACGTTCCACAATAACTAAACTCTGGGCCGGCGTGTCCAGTGGTGTTCCACTGTCTTCTGTATACAAGGTCACTGGGACATGTCCGTTTTGCCGTGAGCCACCCTTCCAGTGCACAGGCTCTCATACCGCCCAGTTACATTGGGGTTTTTGTGTTTTCATGGTTACCTTTAATCACAGTGTCCAGTTGCGCTGGGAGCTGCTGTTATTATTGTTAATGTTACCGCTCTGCCCAGTTGTGCTGGGACCATTGCTTGTCCATGTTTGTTTCAAGCTGGACTGTTGCTTTGTTCATTATACCTCTCTGGGGTGGCCACTGTTGATTTGAATAAAGTTCTGTTGACTAGAGCAAAGTAATAAAGCCTTAACCCAAGAGACACTATGTGCTGTCGTCCTGGGCATCGATATATGCATGCACCTCTACACACCTCAGCTGCTCTGCTCCCTCTCATCCGCCACAGCGCCTACACCGTGGCGCAGCTGGGGAGGCACTAGGTATGGTTGATGCATCCTGCTTGTCCATGGAGAAAACGATGCTACATACCTGTAATGGGGGTTCTCTTTTTACCGCAGGATAAGTCAGCCACACGTACCCTCCCACCCCCCCTGGAGGAGAGCAGCCTCACGACATGGGCGCCCGCCTACCTTGCGGCAAGGCCACTGCTTGGAACGGCTAGGTAGGGGCTGCCAGGAGGTACAGCTACTTAGGCACATGCTCTGGAGAGCACTTCCATCTATGGCGCCGTTGGATGACATCACCAGATGTGGCTGACTTATCGTATTGTCCACGGAGAACCCCCATTACAGATAAGTAACCTTGCTCCATTGTATGTTGACTGTAACATACTACCTTGGATGAAACTCTTTAAAAAGGTGGTTAATCCTAATAAATAATTCAGTAATCTGAATTTTTAAAAAGATCTGTTTGGAAACAGCTTGTTTAACTCTGCACTGTGCTTTGCAGTGAGTAAAGTGAGGATCCTATACAACCCTGAGCAGCTCCTTGAAAGGACAAATGAAGCTTTTCCTACTAAGCATCGTGGAACACACCCTCTCTTGACACTTGCATTTCCCTGTACAGCTATCACAGGGCTCAGACCCTAATCCAAAGCGTCTTTTTATTCCTTTTTCATCACTCTGACATATTCATCCTTACACTTCAAGTGCTTGACATTCGCACGCCACAGTTTCTTCTTGTGTGCCCTTTTACACTTTCACGTCTGTAATTCATCTTAAAGAGCCTTATCAGCACCCCAGGGCTGTTGCATACCTTTCTTCACAGACAGGATTTACATAGCAGCATTAGCAGGAACTGTGAATAAATGGCAACTGTCTGACAAGCTTCAGTCAGGTCCTGAGAATTCTGCCCTTTGGTGCTAACATTAGGAAGGTTCACATCTACAGTAATATTTGCATAATTTGAAAGGAAACCATTTGCTTACTGGTACCATTTCCTTTTGCATGAAACTCCCAGTATCTCCAGTTCATTGTCCGCTCACGTTTTGTTTAGTGTACAACCCTAAACAAAGGCATAGAGGGGGTGACTTGCAGGGATCGGCGGGCGCACCTACTCTAGTCACCTTGCTGGGCAGACTAGATGGACCATGCTGGTCTTTATCTGCCGTCATGTACTATGTTACTTTTATGTCTGCAGCCCTCTCGCCTCCTGCTTTGTGGCAGCTTTGAAATTATTTATTTTTATTTATACATTTTTCTATACCGCCTCTTCCAGAGATCAGTGGCGGTTTACATAGAACAATAATACTTAAATAATAGAGAACTATTATTTTTTACATAGAACAATTGTAGAACATTTTTAACATAAATAACATTTTTAACATTCTTAACATTTAAACCAATTGAGCATCAAAACAATTAGAACTGCGGCAATAAACGTGCCGTAACATAGAACTATTTACATTGAAAAATTAAAATGTGACTATAATGAGTGTGTTTAAATCCCTGTTCATGAAGTATGCTTGCATTCTCTTGGTTTAAGAAATATGCTGATTTGTATAGCTGGGAGATCCTGAAAACCCAACCAGGCTGTAATCTATCAAATCTAGAGTCCTGTCCTGACGTATACTGATGTGTAGCTGAAATCTCTTTCAACTATACTCTTACAATCAGTGGGTGCTTGGGTTTGGCTGCATTTATTTTCATATGACTGATGGGCTTTTTTGAATGTGAAGATAAACTAGGGTGGAACTGAAACTGTCAGGAGTACATAGTGTTTTTATTGAATTGATATATAATGTTTTTTTCTTGTGTACACACATCTCTCGGGTTTTGTAAAAGATTAATATTGTATATTCCAAACTGCAGACAACGAGAAGGCCTCTGTTTGTATTTAGATATATACAAACCTTCCAACCTGGAAAGAAAAGAGTGCGGTAGGAGAGAAAGAGGACAGCTTCTGAGTGCTTCTCTCCAGTGAGGATGTTTTTTTAAAGATTTTGCTGAATGTTTCTGAAGTTTAGGGAGCACACAAAGTACGGGTAAAGGAAGAACTCAGAGCAGTTAGTGACTAACTGTCTTTCAGACCCTTGGAGGCATGCACTGAGATGCAACATACAAACACAGGTACGGACATAGCCCACACAAACACATGCATTCAGGTCTGCAACGAGGGAGCATAGGATGAAGGACAAAGGGGATGGACTCAGGAGTAATATGCAGAAATATTTATTTACAGAAAGCATAGTAGATGCATGGAATGATCTCTCAGTGGACGTAGTAGAGACGAGGACAGGATCTGAATTCAAGAAAGCATGAGACCAATACAGAAGATCTCTAATGGAAAAAAGGGACTTTAACAGTTGGTATGGGAGGGCAGACTGGATAGGCCAGAGATGGCAAACCTATGGCATGTGTGCCCAAGGTGGCATGCAGGAAAGTGTTTTTTTGGCACGTGGTAACTAGCAACATATCCTCTTTATTTTTTCCATGATGATGATGATAAATATATAGTATATATAAATATATATTTGAGTGGAGGAGTAGCCTAGTGGTTGGGGCAAGGTACTTCAGGCTGGAAGGTCGGGGGTTCAAATCCCACTAGAGGACAGCAATCTTGGGACGGAAGGACTGGGGTTTCTAGTCCCACAGGTGCTCCTTGTGGTCTTGGGCAAGCCACTTAACCCTCCATAGCCCATGTTCCCTGTAAAATAGTTATCTCCAAGTTATAATACCCTGTTCAATGTAATTTCAGTTTGTTCAATGTAAACCGCACTGATGCAGAATAGCGTGGTATATAAGAAAATGTAAATAAAATAAAATAAAAAAATAAAAATATAGTAATAATTCTCTGATTGAATCCATAGTAACATTCACTGGAAGAGCACCTTAACCATAATTTCTTTGAATAAATATTGATTAATAACATGTAATTACTATATCAGACCTATTTAAAACAATCCATGTTATTGGTTGCCTCAACAAACTTTGTAAGATTGCCCTTATGCATTGTTTTTTTTTCTATTAGATTAGAAAAAGCGTAACATGGAATTAGAAAAATAGTAACAAACATCAATATGCTGTGTAAAAATCACAACTGGCACTCAAGTTCATTTTTTAAGAATATTCCTGTCGATTTGGGCACGTGCTCTCATAAAGGTTCACCACCCCAGGTATAGGCCATATGGGCTTTTTCTGCAATCATAGAAACAGAAATATGACGACAGAAAAAGACCACATGGCCTATCTAGTCTGTCCTTCCTTATCAACCACTACAACAGTCCCCCTTTTTTTCCTTTAGAGATCTCTGTGTTTGTCCCATGCTTTTTTGAATTCAGATATTGTCCTCATCTTTACCACCTCCACTGGGAGACTATTCCACGGATCCACCACTCTTTCCGTAAATAAATATTTCCGCATATCACTCCTGAATCTATCCCCCTTCACCCTCATCCCATGTTCCCTCGTAGCAGAAGTTGCTTTCTATGTTTCTACATGCAATTATGTCTCATGACCTTGTCCAGTTTTACTTTGCTTTTTTAGATTACAAACTACTTGTCCCTTATGCATTTTCCATCTTCAACTCATTTTTTAAAAACTGATTTGGATTTGACTACTCAGTTTATGTTTTGACACATGCTATTATTTGTAGTGTATTTTAAGGTGGTGTTCTAGGAGTTCCAGCAAGGCTGTAAAATAAGCATTTCCTTGCCTAGGAAGGCTTCTAATCTACAGGCCTCATTTACTAACATATTTTAACATGCACCATATTTTTTTCAGTGGGGCCTGTTTACTAACAGCATCTTTGACTCAAAGCTTGTTAGTAAAGGAGGCCGTAAGTTTGTACCTGAGGCAACAAAGGGTTAAACGACTTGCCCAAGATCACTGGGAGACATGGGATTTGAACACTGGCTTCCTTGGTTCTTAATCTGCTGCTATGCCCACTCTATTCCTCGCCTTTACGTCTCTGCTGATCCTGTCTCCTCCTCCTCACCCATTTCCACATTTCACTCTGGGGAAAAAGCAGATGATTTAATAGCCAGATAATGATACATTGTTGCACTGGAACATTCTCTTTTTAAAATGGATGGAAATTTTTAAATTCTTTCAATTGTTGTACATTCCAAACATTAAAGGACCCATTTACTAATGTGCCCTTAGCCAGCCCCAGAGTTGGTTCAAGGTACTGGCACTGTAGGCCAACTTTGAGCCTTACACCCTTCTGGCTATCAGAAAATATTGTTTAGCCTTGAATGCCCTTCTTTTAGCCATCCCCCAGAAGCTAATGCCCTAGGCGACTATCTAGTTTGCCTAGTGGTTGGGCCAGCCCTAGCTACCATGCATTTAAAAACGTTGTGTCAAAAACCTGCATTAATTAACTGGAACAATATAATCTCCAAAGCAGCAGAAAATAACCCAAATCAATCAAACCAAAATATAAACAATAAAATTGAAAAAAGACATACTCCATGGTTTAATACATCTATCAAAACATTAAAAAGACAACTAAGAAAAGAGGAAAGGAAATGGAGACAATCAAAATCATTAATAAATCATGAGAATTACACTAAAACACTACAAATTTATAAACAAACAATAAACAACTCCAAGCAAAATTATTATTCTAATATAATATCAAGAGCCACTAATCGACCAAGAGAACTATTCTGTATAGTACAGAAATTAACAAACAAAACTCTAAATAATGATGAAATATCAATAGATATCTCCCCACAAGAATTAGCTCAATACTATAGCAACAAAACAAACCTACAAATAACACCATCAAATATTACTCAACCACAAATTAAAACACAATTAAAGCAAACTACAGTTGATAACTGGACCAACTTCAACTTAATATCAAAAACTACTCTCAAAACTACAATAACTAACATTAATACAACAACTTCATACCTTGATCCATGCCCAGTTGATTGGATAAAGAAGACTTTCCCAATACTCTCTTCTTTCATTCTACCTTTAGTGAATCTATCCTTGCAAAAGGCTATTTACCACCATCCCTCAAACATGTTCAAATACGTCCTATACTTAAAAATAACACATTAGATAAACTATCCCCAAAATCTTACAGACCTATATCAAGTATTCCTTTTATGGCTAAACTTATTGAAAAAATTGTACAAATTCAACTACAAGATTTTATTGACACATTAAACATTCTTGATGAACATCAATATGGCTTTAGACCCTTCCATGGAGTAGAAACCTTACTAACGATCCTTTATGACACAATATTAAGAGGTATTGATAATACTAAACAAGCCTTTATTCTTGTTTTCCTTGACATATCAGCTGCCTTTGACAGTGTTGATCACTTAACAATGTTAAACAGACTTCAAAAATTGGTATAACATCTACTGTTTATAATTGGTTCAAATCCTATCTATCAAACAGAACCCAAAATGTAAGAATCCACACCCAAATATCTAACACCTTCAAACAAACTCAAGGTCTTCCGCAGGGATCTGCTTTATCTGCACTATTATTTAACATTTACTTACAACCAGTTTGTAACATCTTTAAACGCCACAATGTCTTTTATCATATTTACGCCGATGATATAATGTTCTACCTCCCATTTGAAATCCCACACCCACCTCTCCAAAAAATAACAGAATGTTTTAATGAACTAACTGAGTGGCTCAAAGAACAAAATCTACTTATCAACTTTACTAAAACAGATATTTTATTTATCACTAAAAATCAAACATATATACCCCCAAACACGATTACACTAGATACTCATGAAATTAATATAAAAAAAGAAGTAAAATATTTAGGTGTGATACTTGACAATAATCTAAATATGGATTCACATATAAAATATTTAACTAAAAATATACATTACAAACTCAAAACACTAAAACAACTAAGACCTTTGATTCTTCTACAAGATTTTATTAACATAATTCATGCTATTATTACCCCACATTTCGATTTTGCAAATACAATACTTAATGGTATTTCGAAACAAAATATTAAAAAGATACAAATAACTCAGAACTTAGCTGCTAGAACGATTATGAATATAAGCCCACTTGAACATATTACACCAATTTTAGCTGAACTTCATTGGCTACCAATTTACTCCCGAATCAAATATAAAATTCTTGTCACTACATTTAAACTTATAAATAAACTTGCACCATCTGCACTAAATACACTGATTAACATTGACATTGATAAACGATCTCAAAGGAGCAGAAACATAAATACTTTAACAATACCAAAAGATTTTACAAAAGCCAGAAAACAAACCAATAAGAGAGCTTTCTCACACTCTGCTCCAATACTCTGGAACAATTTACCTGACAACATTCGCCTACTGTCTGACATAAAAGAATTTAAAAAAAATTAAAAACTCACTTATTTACATTACACTATAATACACTCCCAAAACAGAATTCTCAAAGGGATACAGGCTAACATTTATTTTTAATATTATATACCCTATTTTCAAAAATAAACGACACTAATACACTAATTTAACCATACTACACACTCATTTACATGATGATTAATAATTTAACTAGCAATGTATATATGTTCTAATATGTTATACTTGTAATGTTACAATTTTCCTTGTAATTTATAATTATCTGTTCTATGTAAAATGTCCTGGTATATCTCATACCAATTAACCTACTGTTACATGTAAACCGCACTTGAAACATGGGAAAGAGCGGTATATAAATAACTGTTAAATAAATAAATAAATAAATAAATAAATAAATAATGCGTGGTGTGGCGAGGATTGGACGGGTTATGGGTGGAGAGTGGGCATGGACTGCATAGCAGCACTTATCGTGTGCTGTCATTATTGAAATTTACACCAGGGCATTTAACACCTGTGCTAAATGCAAATGAACTTAACACACGGTAAGGAACGTTTCTGTGTGGTGACTGTAGGGGTAACATACTCACCACGCCCCTGATAGTTCATGATCTTTGCACTCACTGCACATTGACCTTTGCTCCTAAAACTGACCTCACTTCAGTAAAAGGGCCTCTTAGATCTGACTAACCTATGTATTGGTAAGAATGCTCAGATTTACGTAGGTTAAAGTGTTTTAGAAGGTTCAGAAAGGAGACATCTATCAGAGTGCAATGCAGGATCATTAACTGCTTTTGTTGTTCCAGTTGCGCCTCTTTCTGTGACCCGAAACCTGACTGCCCTCTCCATAGAACATCCCGCCGAGCCGCAGAGAGTTTTCCTTCCTCTGCTACTTTGCAGCACTTTTTCTCAGGAGTCTTTTCGAACAGGATGGAAATAGCTCTGTATTAATATAGGAGGCTTGCTTCAGGCAGAAGCGTAGACTGTGGCTACCCAGTTCAACACACACATAAAGTTCCTGGACAAGATTAAGCTGTCTGTACTGGGCAGGAAGCACTTCTTGCTGCCCTGGCCCAAATAAGTAGACCTCCAAAATGATAGAAAGCTTGGGATGTGTTGGTACAGTAACTTCCAAGTCATAATTTCTTCTGTTTCATAACTAGTAGTTTTCTTTAAAGGCTTTGAAGAGGGATATTCAAAGCGATTTAGCTGGTTATCAGACCCGCTAACCAGTTAAAATGCACTGAGCCCAATTCTAAGCGGTCAGTGCTGCTGAATTTTGCTACAGATGACATAAAGAAAGGCCTGGCTAAAACCGAGGTGGTCTGTGGGCGGATGGTGAATGATGCTGCTCGCTATCTGGTTAGCAGTTATTCAGCCACTAACTGGATAGCTTAACCGATTAAAGTTAGGTCAACTTGAATAGCTGTCCTAACTTTAACTGGATTTCACTCTCCAGCTAGTGGTTGAACATCACCATTAACTGGATAGCAATGTTGCTACCTTGTAAACCCTGAAACTGGATAGGTTCTGGCACAGAATATCAGAGTTTAATAAACTGGTGGCAACTAGGCACTTTAAGTTCCTGTAGCTGAATACACCCCCCTGTGTTTATTTCTAACCGTTAACTGTCGCCACTAGATATGACTTACCTTGATGTCTGATGACCTCTGTTAGAGAGAGAAAACAGAACGGATAACTGCATCCTGATTCCTAGAATAGCACTGAGGTAGCTACATGGAGTGACCTTCACTAAAACCCTAAATTCAAAGAGCATGGGGAGACTGGATGTTTTGGGCAATGGCTTAATTAGTGTGGGTAGCTGAGAGAAAAGTTGATATTAAGACAGGAAAGGATCTCAGGTTGTTGGATTTAGTGTTTGTCTTATACTATTCATAGTGACAGATAAGACCTTATGTGTATTCATGTTCTCCCCATGTGTTGTGGGCTATGCATTTTAATTTTTGAAACGTTTATGTTGTACCTGAAATGTTTCCCTTGTTTCTTTAATAATTTCCCTATATGTGAAGGGGAAGTTCAGAAAGGACATGGAGAGGGGAATTGCTGCATCCATCTCAGGACGTGGAGAATTGGACCAGGATTTTACAAGAGGTTCTACCAAACATAGAGCCCCTCGTAAAATAGCTGCAGGACTGCACAAGCATGTCCCTGTGTGTCTGCCAGTCCCACGAGCTATCACTAGGGGTCATCTGAAGAGGGACCTTGTGCAGAGCAGGAGCAGGTGGGCCTCACTCCGGCTGAACCTTCAATGACCCAGTGACCTTGGTAAAGCTAGGGATATTCATCAGGGGATATAGGTAGTTAGGGGGTTGGAGCTTTCAAAAGGAGGGGTTGCCTTCTTGCTTAGGGGGCCCTTTGGGAAGAGGGGGGAATTGAAGTGATGCTGTGGGGAAGGAGAATGAGGTAATGCTGCAGTGGGAGGGTGGACTGGAGTGATGCTTTGTGGGGCATATCTGGTTGGGGTCATCAGGGGGGGCCTGGGGTCAGGGGTGCAGGTAAGGGGGGGCTGATGTCGATATTTACATCTGCCCCTGTCATCAGCACTTATTCATACCTGAGGGCAGATGTAAATGCCAACATTCACTTTTTTTTTTCCAGACATGGATTTCCTTTATAAAATAGGGACTCTACATCTGCATGGTGGCCCTGCCCACACCGCTCCCACTCTCCACCCCCCAGTACCTCCCCTGGCTGGGAAGACATGGTGAGCATTCCCATATCTACATTCAGCAGCTTCTGAAATGGGATTGAGATGTGTATTTCAAGCTTGAATCTCAATACTGCTTTTTGTAAGTGGGAATGCTTCCAACACAACCCCCTTACTTAATAGACAAAGAAATTGCAAAGATGACAAAGCCTGAAATGATCTACCAGAGGAGGACAGCTCTTACGGATTCGGGTTGTTTTTGGGAGTGATATAGAGGGAAAGTGGTTGGAGTTCTGGGTAGAGGATGACAGGGGAAATATTGTTTGCAATAAATATGGAAATATTTATGCTTATCTCCTCCAAGTGGAAGAATTACAACTGGGCAGACTGGATGGCCAGTTTGGTCTTGATTGTTGTCATTTACTAGGCTGTTAGGTAAAAGAAGACAGGGAATTCTCTGGTAATTTCAGATGCACTGCAGGGGTAGAAGTGATTCCATGATTGCAGACATTTCAGTTGTTGGATTATTAATACTTTGAAGAGTCCTGGATACAATCCTCCGTTTCCAGGATCCTCTGATATGCGTTTTATGGGTGTAGTTTTATAAGATATTTTCTGTGCATAGAGCACCTTTTACACGTAGGCCGAATACCCAGGTATAAGTAGCCTACTGTTAAGATGGCATACACTTATTCACACTCTGTGCGTAAGTATTCCTGACAGTGCAGTTTGGGCAGAACTAGTGCAAAGTTGTGATATAAATGCATATTTTATAGAGCAGAATTGTACACATGTAGAGTACATGGACACATTTACACATTTGCATGAGAACATTTATGCACTACTGGGTATCCTTGTAGGAACCTATTTTATAAAGACACATAGGCACCTTTTGACTGTTTCTGTCCTCTACTCTGTCCTATCTTACAAATGGCGTTCCTTTCGTATTTCCGCAAATGATATATTATTGTAAACCGCTCTAATGCTTCGGCCTGAGCGGTATATCAAATTTAAAATAAACATAAACATAGGCACCTACGTTGCTCTTGGAGTACATACCATGGTTACCATAGTGCAATCTCCAAGAATTTATTTATTTTATTTATTTAGACAGTTTTGTATACCGCCTTATCCTTCAATCAAAGCGGTCACAACACAATTGGGGGATACATTTAACACGCAGGGATATGAGACACATACACTAATACTTACAGGGAACATGGGCAATGGAGGGTTAAGTGGCTTGCCCAAGACCACAAGGAGCATCTGTGGGACTAGAAACCCCAGTCCTTCCGGCCCAAGGTTGCTGTCCTCTGGTGGGATTTGAACCTCCGACCTTCCGGCCTGAAGTACCTTGCCCCAACCACTAGGCTACTCCTCCTCCCTGTCTAGGCAGAGAATATATACCACGCAAAAAAGCTTAGCCTTCAAGATAGATATAAATATATTGAAAGGGGGACCTCGAAGCTCATTAGAGAGCTATAAAAATCTCATTTGCTCTCAAGCTTTCATCATCAGTCCATCATGAGAAATCCAAGTCATTAATTCATGAGCAGTTCATAAGTAGACAATTCAATGGTTCATAGATAGCCTAGAAGCATTTCTTCAACATTTAAAAAATATATTCAAAATTCACCTACAGCCAACACGATATTGTGTTTCGAAGAAGAAGCTTCTGCGGTCAGGAAAAACAACACAAAAACCACAGGAGCATTTGTTCTATCTATTCTTTTTGCTATGTTGGAAACATTTTTATAGTAAAACAAGCGAGTACTGATCTGGTAACTTTCAAATGTTGATATTGGCTACAGTCACTTTATTAACATAAAATTTCCCTGTGCCTTGGGGCTTTGATTTTCTTCCTCCCTTTATCTTGATGTAACCTTTCACCTTCCTGCTGTTTCTTGGTCATCTTAGCCTCTGACCACTGACATACTAACTGTAGGGTCTATTCTTCCAGCTGTGAAGGGTCACAGGCTGAGCCATTTTTCCAATAGATACCTCTGACACTTAAACCAGAAGTGCAGTCTTGGACGATCACATATCTAGACAGGTTTACACATTGAGTCTTGACTTTTCTCATCTTTGAGTCCCCCACCCCCTTCTCACACTGCAGGAGACCACCCCAGGCCTTTGAAGAAGCCTTATCATAACAACTTGCTAGTGTGGCCATTTCATAGTTTAGAATGACTGTTAGAGACACGTACTGGATCAAATCCAGACCATTTGGATGTTGCAAGCTGCAGCTCTTACCTGCCATATTTGTTTTAGGAAGTAAATTTCATTTGATGAACCTGCAGAATTGTTGGCTATTTCATTTTCCTTTTTGGTGAACCACACTTTAAATTCCCCTGAAACATATATAATGGGCTTGTTCCCAAATAAATATTTTCAATAAGCACTTCCACACTAACAGCAGTAGCTGTATCCAGTGAAAACAATTCTGTGGTTTGGGATTTATTCAGGAAATGCTTAGAAATTAATATTTATCCTTGAGAGCTACACAGATTCTTATATTGCCCTCTAAACCTATAGTACTGCCGAATGGTAGTTCCCTATGTGTTAATGAAGGCAATGTTCATATAACCACACAACTGCTTGGTCTATAGATATTTTTTTTACCTGTGGACGCTGCACAAATTTTCAAAGAATCATTTTGCATGAAATGACCCCACACACAGCATTCAGTGTACTGGCCATTATCTTATGAAACTCCCTACCTTGCATATTCGTTTGGAATTATCTCTGAACAAATTTAAGAAAGCCTTAAAATACTCTTTTTTTTTTCTCCCAAAACTTCATCACATAGCTGGTTTCCTGTACCCTAAGAAGCAGTTTGCCCTTTTCTATTGTCAGGGCCACTGTTGTCTAGCAGGTCAGATCATAAGCACTATCCCCTGTTCCTCACCTTACCTCTTCCTTTACTCTGACTTAGTATGGCTTAGCCTGATCCTGCTGATCTCAGAGGTTATGCAGGGTTGAGCCTGGCTAGTTCTTGAATGGGAAACCACCTTGGCATTCCAGGTGCTGGAGACTTAACTGCACAGAAGAAAGGCCCGGCAATCTACTTCCAGTCGCAACTTGCCAAGAAAACCCAGGGGCCCGGTTGCCAGGAGTCGGCAATGACTCGATGGCTTTCACTTTCCATCCTATTATTCCTCCCCCTAACCCTTACCTGAATTTTTCTTTCTGCCTTGATTGATTTTAGGTAACAAATTCTAAACTGCTGAGCTACTGTTTTTTATGATTGGCAGCAGGGTTGGCGCCACCATTAGGTGAACTAGGCAGTTGTCTAGAGCACCGGCTCTTCAGGATTGCTCATTGCCGCTGCTGTTGCCCCTCTCAGGACCTACAGCGGCGGCAGTGGCCGCAAACAGCCCCGCAGTGCTTACCTTAGAACGTCACGCCATGGGGCTATTTGCTTCTGCCCTCTCTGATGCCGACTTCCTGATTATGGTTTATGGTTTAGCAAAATTTGCTATACTGCCTTTCAAATCAAATCAAATCAAAGCGGTTTACATTAAAATATAAATTGCAAAGGAAGTCAGCATCAGGTATCGGAGAGGGCAGAAGCAAACAGACCTGCGATGCCAAAATTTAATGGTAAGTGCTGTGGGGCTGTTTGCGACCATTGCTGCCACTTCACATCCTGGAGAGGGGTGGCACAGTGACAGTGGGGGCTGTGGGATGGACCGGGGGGGCGCAAGAGATGAGGTTGGCGTAGGGTGCCTCATCTTTTTGCACCAGCCTCATCTCCTTGCAGCAGCCCTGATCGGCGATATATCAAATTCACTAAATATCAACATAAATATACTTTGACTTTGAAATTTGCCTCAGGAGAAAGTACCTTCAAGTGTTCACACCTCCCTTTCTTTGGGAACTTTCTTTGAAAAAACAACACACACATTTCTGTGAATACAAAAGTGCATGTTATTAGAAACTGCACCCTTGGGAATGCTTCTGTTAGAGGTGGTTTAAAGGATGCATTGTTCTAGCGCATTCATAGCTTTATCCATGCATAGGATTGGCCGTTTTTTAAAGAGCTCCTTTTTGGGGGTAAGACATTGTCTTACCTGTGGAAATAACTTTGAAAATCATCCTTGTGGCAGGTAGTTTTATGACTTTTTACATGTACAGTGCGATTGAAAAGTCCCTCCACAGTGAGCGCTGTGTATGCTGAGGAAAAGAAAATGTAGCTGCTTGAGTCAACGACGAGGACTGCTATTTCCACTACATGGGAAGCCCTCCTCAGTATGTAAAGGCCCGTTTTATTTTTCAAAGAACTGAGGCATCAGTATACAAAGATTCGTCACCCGATCAGCAGCCCAGGAGCTGCTTGGGTCTCAGAGCTCAAGGAAGCATTGTGCCAGCCAAAATGCCTGTTGTCAAAAAGAGCCGCTGCTTTGGCTCAATGTAAAGCATATTGTAGAAGACACAAACAAGCGTAGAGCGCAGACACACATGTACACGGTCTTTGGAGCAGATGTTAATTTGTGCACAGCTGGGGCTGGTTCTGGATGTCGATTTTATAAAAGCACATAAGCACCTCCCTGACCTTTATAAATTAGGCATCTTTTCTCAACTTTGATATACAGTAGGTGTCCTGTTATAAATAATTCCCCCGTAAGACGGCAATTTTCAAACTGCTCACATATTTGCAGAGACTGCGGGTAATTTTCATCTGTGAACTTTGCACCAGTTTTCCAAGTGAAAATGCAGTTACTTTATTTTATTTACAGTATTTATAACTTTCCCTCCACAGCCCTGGGCGGGGAACAAAATAAAATATACACAATAAAATCACAACATGTTCACTTATCCTTTGAAAATCTCTCGAGGAAAAAATATTTGCACAAATGTGCACCTTTTTATGTAGGTATTTTTCCTGTGAAAAAGAATATGCATGCTTTTAAAAATTCAGAAGTACTCATCTCTCCAAGTCTTGCCCCTCAGAAGCGGATCTGCTGTTGTTCCATGCTGTTGAGTCAATGTTGACTCATAGCAACCCTCTGGATACTTGTCCTAAACTGTGTTTGGTCTTCAGTCCAGCAGCTAATTGTTGATAGAGTGGCATCCTTAGTTTTATTGTATCGATGCATTGCAATGCTGGTCTTTCTCTTTTGCGCTGATCTTCAACCTCGCCCTGACCTTCAACCTTACCCAGCATGATGTCTTTCTCTAATGACCTCTCTCTTCGCATGATGTGTCCAAAGTATGAAAGTCTAAGCCTTGTCATCTGAGCTTCTAAAGAAAGCTTAGGTTTGATCTCCTCTAGTACCGACTGATTTGTTCTTTGGGCAGTCCACGGTATACACAGTATTCTGTAAACAGGTATGGGGAAAGTATGCAGCTTGATATACACCTTTGCTGATTTCAGACCATTCTGTTTCTCCTTGTTCTATTTGAACGGTTGCTTCTTGATCCATGTATTTTATTTATTTATTTATTTAACATTTCTTCTATACCGCGCTATTACAATCAGCGCGGTGTACATCGAACAAAACATACTACAATGCATACAAGCAACATTGAGTTTTACATAGAACAGGGAAAAAAAACATAGGATAACCGGGGTAACTATTTACAGGGTAACTATTTACAGGTTAAATTAGTATTGTCACCAATATTCTAAGCCAATTTGGTATCATCTTCATTTCGTGAGGGAGGGACAGGCGTAAAAGTGGTGGGTGGGCAGTAGTATAGTCTAACCATTTTCTGGTTGTAATAAGGTGCTATGGTAGCTGAGACATGAGGGAAGTTTACCCGATGTGTGGGTGTCAGGGTAGTATATTGTGAATAGGTGGTGTTTCAGAGCTTTACGGAATAGGATTAAGCTTTTGATGCCACGGATTTCATGTGGAAGGGCATTCCAATTTAGGGGAGCGAATATAGAGAAAGCCCTGTTGGAAGTGGTCTTAGTACATGACGTCATCATCTTGGGGACTATTAAGGTGTTCATTGAAGTGGATCTCCTGTCTCTGTTTTCCAGGGTGCTGTGGATTAGTTTGCTAATCGGTGTAGGTGGGTAGTTATTCAGGGCTTTGAAAGTAAGGACTAGTGACTTATATTGGAGTCTGGCGTGTAACGGCAGCCAATGCAGATTTTTCATGATTGGTGTTATGTGGTCAGTTCTTGATGATCCAGAGAGAACTCTTGCGGCGGCATTCATAGCTAGGCGGAGCGGATTTAAAGTTGATTGAGGCAGGCCGTGCAGGACGATGTTCGCAAAGTCCAGGTGTGGGAGGACTAATGCCTGAAAGGTTGTCCGGTAGTCACTGGATTCCAGTAAAGGTGGTTCATGTAAAGGTGGTTCATGAGAACTATCAGGTGTTCTGGTATATCCATGCTTCTTAATGTGGCCCAGAGTTTTTCATGATTTATGCAATCAAAGGCCTTGCTGTAGTCAATGGAATACATGTAGATATCCTTTTGGTATTCTTTTGTCTTTTCAAAGATCCATTTCACATACGCAGTACTACTAGGTAGCCCATATTACTTGCATCTAGAGTGGGCACTTTTTTCTGCATGCTCCCTTTTTCCAGCAGATGGGACTTTGGAGATTGCTTTTTGCATGCACCCAGTGAAATGCTTTCCTAGCTTCTGTACCTTGGATTTCGCTCAGGTCTTTCCAGTAGCAGCTCAAGCTGCATTACATTCAGCTACAGTTGGTATTTTCCTGTTCCCAGAAGGCTTAAAATCCAAGATTGTACCTGAGGTAATGGAGAGTTAAGTGACTTGGCCAGTCACAAGAAGCAGCGCCAAGATTTGAATCCAGTCTTCTCTGATTCTCAGGCCACTGCTGTAACCACTATACGGACATTAAGATTGCCACATGGGGTCAGGCCTAAAGTCCATTAAACCTAGTATCCCGTTTCCAGCAGTGGCTAGTCTAGGTCGCAAGTACCTAGTACGATCCCAAAAAGTAACTAGATGCCATGCTGCGTGCCCTGTGCGGGTAGTTGAGGAGAATTATTGTGAGGTGAGTGATACAGAGTACATGTGTTCATAGCCCTATTTTACATGCTCCAGTTGCAAAATATATCAAGAACAGAATTTTCACAGCTGTGAACGAGGTTATATGGCAAGTTGAATAACTGACATGGATCACATTAAGTGACTGAAACATTGCATAAATTCTCCTGAACTATAGAAAACAACCCCCCTCGAAACAAAGCAAAGCTAGAACATAACAACATCTTTTGATCTGGGTTCCTCTTCCAACAGCTGAAATCTGTTCAATTTCCCTTACAGAGAAAGCTCCAGGCCTGCAGGTAGAGCCCTGCAATGCGATCTGTCATGGTGATGACCATAAAACTGAGGTCCAGGAGAATGAAAATTCCTCAGGAACGTTATTTTCACATTCTGCAAATTCAAATCACTTCAGGGAAGAGGGCAATATAGATGCTCAGGTAAGTGATGCCATCTCAGCCCTAGAAGAAGTACTTCGGAATTAATTTTAATAACCAGACACCTCTCCAGGTTCCAGTGTTTTGCTGGCGTATCCAGCATGGCCAGTTCCTTCCTCTGTTAGCTTCTGGTGGGAGGCAGAGACCATAGAAAAGAAATGTGAAAGCATACAGTTCCCTCATCTGTACCAGCTCTTGCCCAGAGCACGGTTCTGGCCAGTAGATTTCCCTTCATTAATAGCTCAAGATCTAGGGAATAAAAAAAAAACATTTGATGCAGACTGATTTCAACAAGAACTGAAGCCCTACAGGAGCGAGAAGTCTTCCATCTCCGTGGGGTTTTAAGCGCTGATATCAGCAAGGAGGCAATTCGCAGCAGTAGCACGCATTGTGACATACAGGATGCAATTCCCCTGTTGCAGCAACTGCGCAGGCACTAAAAGATACATAGTATCATCAACCATAAATCTCATGCAGTAACTTGAGGGAAATGTAGATGGCTATTATAGTAGTTGTGACCTCTTTATAAAGGCATACAACAGCACAAACCAGTTTCTAGTGTTTCCTGCGTTCGCCAAAACGGTCCCTATAGGCTGTTTCTCTGCCGGATCAGCACTGACATTATTTGGATGGCATTGGGAGAAGCCCCCAATGTCTTCCAAATAATGTCAGGTGTTTTGAAAGCCACCAGTGCAGATCTGGTTGTAAAACAGTCTGTAGGGGCCGGTTCGGTGAACACAGGAAACGCTAGAAACCGGTTTGCATGAACCAATGCCGCTCAGCTGCTTCCTACCACAGACTGAATTGGTTCCTATGAGGATTTGAATCCCACCACTGCATATAACACATGCAGGTAGTCTTAGAGAATACACAGCTATAATGCCCAAAAGAGCAGAGGGAACCATGCTGGGCACCCCTAAACCAGACTTGGAAAGAAAAAACCTTAGCAGTTTCCAAAGTTCATTTGCCACAACATCTTGTTGTCTATCCTTTGAAAGACAAAGATAGAAAGATGACAACACATAAAGATCATATGACCTCTTCAGTCTGCCCATCCATACCAGCTATGAAGTTCCACAATCCCTCTCCCTCAGACATCCTCTCTGTTTGTCCCATGCTTTCTTGAATTCAGATACAGTTCTGGTTTCTACCACCTCCTCTGGGGTATCTTCAACACATCCACAACTCCTTCTGTAAAGAAATATTCTTCAGGAGCAAGCAGGAAGTCAGTCCTCACATATGGGTGACTTCGGCGCTGACGGAACCCTCTTAGAAGCATCCCCCAGCTTCCAAAGAAAGCCTTTGGGAGATGCCACCACGCATGCGTGGTGCCCTTCTCACTCAAGGGTGCCATCTTGCTCAGTCTCCTTTTTTTCCTTGGAGCTCTTCAGACATTTGGTTTTCCCCCAGAAAAAGTTGATATTTCTCGACCTGAGTTTCATACTCTCTCCGGTTGTGCACCGGTACTCTTCCCATCACCCAAGCTTGCTGTCTCTGGCATCGAGTCTTTCACTCCTATCTTTTCTTTTTCCTTTTGGTGTCTTTCCACCCTTTTTCCAACTGGCCTCGCTGGGGTAATTTTTTTCCCCATGGCTACCAGTGGGTTCAAGAAGTGTGATTGGTGTGTCAAAATCATGTCCCTTACCAACACCCACAATTGCTACCTGCGCTGCCTAGGGCTGGACCACGACCCCACGGTATGCAGTCTTTGTAAAAAGATGTCCACCAAGACCCTCGAGCCGCCAGCAGCAGCACAATGAGTTTTTCCCGAAGTCCCCAGTACCTCCCAAGGCCAAGGCAGCCTCTGAAGCCACGGAATCTCGGGGCAGCCTTGCAGATCTCAAGCAATGCCATGGCTCCTCAGAAAGGGTGTCTCCCTTGAGGGAACTTAAGAAGAAGAAAACCTTAAAGGTGGCGTCCTGGACGGCTTCGACAGGTTGGGTAGGCTCCGAACCAGGTCCTGCAGTCCTAGACGCTCATCCGAGGGATCGGAGTGGGAGCGGCCTACCAAGGTCTCCCGGAAGGAATCAACTGCAGATTGGCCTCGGATGCAAAAACCTATCCTTGTTGAGGACTTCCCCTTGGGGGAACCGGCACCATGCCCAAGTTCCTCGGTGCCCGTGCCGATGGCTGCAAACCCTTCTGTACTCAAAACCAGAATGCTGGCCATGGAGTGCATTCTGTCTGCCTTCATGGATCAGTAGCGGGCGCTGTTGTCCGGTAGCACCAGTTCCTTCGCCCAGACCACCAGGCCATCGATGTCGAGGACGTTCCCGGAGGCTGAGCTGATCCTTGGCTGAGGTCTTGATCCGGTTCTCATTCTACGGGGCCGAGGTCCTCCATGGCTAGCACACAAGATACCAGCCGCGGGCCCTCTGAGGGATGCAGGTGAAGCTCAGGCCCAGAGCCCATAGGCCACCATTCCTTCGAGTTTTCTACTGATTACTCAGAGTGGGAGACCGAGGACAAGGAGTCGCCAGACACTCGTTGCCACCACGACGTCCCCTCGGCTTCCCTCCTTCGGAGCCTCAGCATCAATCCCCGCCCGAGGACATGGCATTCCTCGACTTCATGAGGGACATGTCCAAGGCCCTAGCGTTCCCTATGGAGTCAGAGGAGGACGCTTAGAGGGAGGAGCTAGAAATCCTCCAATATGAGACCCTTCTGAGGGAATCACTCACGGTTCCCATTCCACCCATCCTGGAATGGCTAATGCTCCATACGTGGGAGACACCAGCGTTGGTGCCAGTTGTGAGCAAGCGGCTCGACTTGATATACTAGGTCCACCGGAGCCCGGGATTCCAGAAGGCACAGCTGCCACACAACTCCATGGTGGTGGAGTCGGCCATGTGTTGGCTGAAGAGCCAGAAGACGCACTCCTCGGTGCCCCTGGGTAGGGACTCCTGCACCTTGGATGTCCTTGGCAGAAAGTGCTACCAGGGCTCGATGATTAATCGGCCAGATTCAGGCCTACCAGCTGTACATAGGCATGTACCTGAGAGACCTGGCAAAGGAGCTCGCTGGGTTCTCGGCTGGTTTCTCGAGGAATCCCTGCAGCGATTCAAGAACCTGGCCAAATTCATGTCTCAGGCAGCCTATGACAGCTTTGAATTGGTGACTTGAGTAGTTGCAGCGGGAATTGGTGCCCAACGACAAGCTTGGCTACAGTTGTCCAACCTCAAGCCATGGGTTCAGAACAAATTGGTCGATGTCTCGTGTCAAAGAAAGAACCTTTTTGGCAAACCCATGACCAAAAGGTCTGCCAAGCTGGAGACCGAGTTCATGATGAAGACCAGGCTCTCTAAAAAGACCACTGCCCATCCCCGACAGAAGGACTCGGGTAAAAAGCCCTTTGACCCGAGGAAAGGGGCGGCTTACAAAAACTACCCACATTTTCAGGCCTCCCCAGTTCCTCAGCAGGGTCAGCAGGCCAAGGGACATGGGCATGGTCCTCATAAGCAGAAGGCTCACAAGCCCCAGGCATCGACTCCGGCCCAGCCAGGGAGGAGTTTTTGACTCCTTGGACATAGCCTCTCGTCCCCCTGTGGGCTGCTGACCTCCTTGGGGTGGTCTGATCCACTATGGCCAAAGGTGGCCAGACATCACCACTGATTCCTGGACACTCCAGGTGGTTAGGGATGGATACCTCCTTCTTTCTTCCCGGGAGAGCTCCCCAGGTCTCTCCTCTTAATAAAGGAACTAGCAGGTCTTCTCAAAGACAGGGCGGTAGAACTAGTAGGAGCAAGGGGTTCTACTCCAGATACTTCCTTGTACCAAAAAGAACAGGGGACCTAAGGCCCATCCTGGATCTGTGCAACCTGAACAGGTTCCTGGTGAGGGAGAAGTTCAAGATGCTCTCACTTGGGACATTGCTGCCTTACCTTCAGCAAGGAGATTGACCATGCTCCTTTGATCTGAAGGATGCTTATACCCACATCCTCATCCACACTAATCACATACAGTACCTGCGCTTCATGGTGGGGGGTGGCCACTACCAGTACAGGCTACCCTTTTGCCTGGCCTCCGCCTCCAAGGTCTTCACCAAATGTCTGGCAGTAGTGGCCGCCTTCCTTCGTCTCCAGGGGGTATTTGTCTTCTCCTACCTGGACGACTGGCTCATAAAAGGAGGCATGACCCCAGAGGTGCAACAGGCCACTGCACGCACCATCCAGGTTCTGCAACATCTGGGGTTTGTGATAAACTACCCCAAATCCTACCGCCTCTTGACACAATGTCTGGAATTCATAGGAGCAAGGCTAGACACTCTTCAGGCAAAGGCCTTCCTCTCCTTGGACTGGGCCGACCATCTCAGGGCACTGGCCATAGACATACAACACCGATCCTCGGTGTCAGCTTGGCTTCTGTTGTACCTACTCTGGCACATGGCTTCCACAGTCCATGTCACCCCAGACGCACATCTGCACCTGAGGGCCACTCAGTGGTGCCTCCGAAACCAGTGGTCACAAGCCACGGGCCATTTCTAGGACAGAGTCTTTGTGACCCACCAGTTGGTGGAATCTCCTACCTGGTAGCAAAACCTCCCATCACTTCCAGGCAGGGATGCCCTTCCAAACCCCAAGCCCTGTAAGGGTCTTCACTGCGGACTCCTCCCTGCTGGGATGGGGAGCCCACTGTGAATTCCGCACTCAGGGCAGCTGGTCGCAGGCTGAGAGCAACTAGCAGATCAACCTTCTGGAACTTCGGGCGATATATCTAGCCCTCTGAGCATTCTCTCACCGCCTGAGGCACCAGCCAATGCTGATCCAAACAATCAGGTGGTAGTGTTCTATGTGATCAAGCAGAGGGGCACAGCGTCTTGCACCCTCTACCGCGAAGCGATGACACTCTGCTCCTATGCAGTTCAACAGGACATACTCCTACGAGCGGTATACCTACCAGGCCAGGACAACACCCTGGTGGACAAATTGAGTAGGGTCCTCCACCCACACAAGTGGCAGCTGGACCCCAGAGTAGCTATCCGGCTCTGGGGGACCCCATGGATGGACCTCTTTATCAGCCTGGACAACTACCAGTTGCCCCGCTTCTGCTCCCGGCAGCCCCACCCCTCCCTGCTAGTGGCAGATGTGTTTCTCATTCCGTGGTCGGAAGGTCTCATGTATGCCTTCCCACCCATGCCACTCATTGCCAAAACACTATTCAAGGCTATTCACAACAAAGCCTCACTGATCCTGGTGGCCCCTTGGTGGTCCAGGCAGCCGTGGTTGGTGCTGCTCCTCTGGCTGTCAGTAGAGACTCCAGTCCCACTGTGGAGCTCCCCAGGGCTCCAGTCTTAGGTTGGGGTGCAGGAGAGAGCCCTCCTATCACTGAAGGCGTGGCTACTGAAAGGATGACCCTAACCCCTTTTTTTTTAATAACTTTATTTGTAAACCACCAAACAACATGAACAACCATCATACAACACGACCATCACACAACACGACAGTCCTGATTCCAAGTGGGGTGTACTCTGATCCCCACATGGAAGACAGCTTAAATACAGGTGGGTTATAATAATTATACTCCCCCCCCCACCTTCCCCCCCTCCCCTTCAGCCACACTTCGGATCTATTGGACCATTCCGGGCAGTCACCCCCCCTCCACAACCATTCCAACTCCTCCCTGCCGGGTACCCCCTTTAACTCCCTACACACAAGATTTCGTTACGGCATCGGACTTCAAGAGTGTGGATATAGGGTTCCCACACAAGTAAAAATGTCGTCCAGCGCCTGACACTTCCCCGTGTTCCCCATTTCTCCATTAGTATCAGCTGATGAAAGCAGTTGCGCCACTCCCCGAAAGTAGGTGCTTTTTGTTCCCTCCAGTACCGAAGGATAGAACCCTTACCCACCAGACAGGCCTTGCGCATCAATAAACATTCCCCTTTCTTCGCAGGGTGGGGGAGGTCAAGCTGATCCAACACCACGAAGGGGGCAGACCATTGTAGGCGCCGCTGCAGGAGCCTGCTTATAAAGGAACATATACTAGCCCAATACGCAGTAAGATGTCTACAGCCCCACCACATGTGCAACAAATTCACCAGAGGTTCCAGGCAGCGAGGGCAGCGGCCGTCGTCCGTTAAATGGCTACGCAGTGCCCTCCGAGGTGAAAAGTAGGCTCGTGTCACACACTTAAATTGTATCTCCCTCCAACGCGCTCCGTGTGCAATGTCCACTATTCGCTAAAGGGCTTTACTAACTGTCCCCGGAGACACCGCTCTGCCCAACTCTACTTCCCACGCCTCTTCTACTTTCCGATAATCAGGGCGAATATGAAAGCAGTCCAATCGAAGTTTCAACTTCAAAATTGATAAGGGCTCCTCGTCACCTAGGTTAAAAAATTCCAAAATCTGCGCTGATTGCTCTCTCATCAACGCCTCTCTGGGTTGGGAGGAGATGTAGTGGGAGACCTGCATGTAGGCAAAACAGTGTTTCGAAGGTAGACCATACTCTCTGCACAAGGACAAGAAGGATTTACACTTCCCAGAGGGATCTACCAAATGCCCCGAAGTCGTTATACCTCTATTTCTCCAGTCACGAAAGGTCGCCAACTCGGTACCCGGGGTAAAGGTAAGGTTTCCTTGCAGGGGCAACCAGCAAGAGGCCCTCCAGGGTGTCCCCCAGTGTAAGTTGAGTTGTTGCCATGTACGTTTGACCAAACTGATCAGCACACTGTTTGCGACAGTGCTCGGTAAATCGCGATTCACTCCGTGCAAGACCCCTAATAGCGTCAAGGGAGCCACAAGGCCCTCTTCCATAGCTCTAGGCATATATATGTCGGTTCCTCCCAGCCAGTCACCCAGGTGTCGAGCCTGACAAGCCAGGGCATAGATCCCCAGGTCAGGTAGGCCCATCCCCCCTTCCCGCCACTTCCCCACCAACCGAGTCAGTGGGATACGCGCCCGGGCTCCCCTCCATAAAAAGGATCGAACCGCCGCTTCCAAGCGCCGTAAATCGTGCCGCAACAACCAGACCGGGAGCGTCTGCATCCAATACAGAATTCTCGGTAGTATCACCCTACCGGACAGAGAGAGCGGAAGAGACTGCCAAGCCCGCAGCTGCGTTTGTACGCATTGCAGGATCCGCTCCAGGTTGCGCTTATATAAGTCCTGGGGGTGTCGAGGCAACACTATACCTAAATAGATAAAGTCATTTTCCGCCCATTTCAGGGGGAACGGACCCACCCATCCCCCCCGGCTCCGGCCCAGCACGTCCAAGTCCTCAGACTTATCAGTGTTGATGCGGAGCCCCGAAAAGCGGCCAAAGTGCGTTATTTCCGCTAACAATAATGGCAACGATTGAGTAGGGGAAGATAGATGAACCAAAAGATCATCAGCAAAGGCTGACATCTTAAACATGCGTGAGCCTATCGAAACTCCTTGTATCTCTCGGGAAGACTCTATGGTCCTTATAAGGGGGTCCAAAGTTAAAACAAACAACAATGGAGAAAGAGGGCAACCCTGTCTGGTACCCCGTTGAAGAGGAAAAGCTTCCGAGAGAACCCCATTGCAGAGCACTCCGGCTGTGGGTGTGGCATACAAACTTTCCACCATCCTGCAAAATGGGGTCCCTAAGCCATACTGCGGTAGCACATAGCGCAGGTACTGCCAATTGACCCTATCAAATGCCTTTTCTGCGTCAAAGCTAAGAAGTAGGGACTGCAAGCTCCGGTCGTGTACCCATTCCAAAGAAGCCAGTGTCTTTCGCATATTTCGGACCGCACTCCGCCCCTTGACAAAGCCCACCTGTGATTCATGTATCAAAAGGTCTAGCAACCCCGCTAGCCGCGTCGCCAGAATTTTTGCAAACAATTTTAAATCAAAGTTAAGGAGCGATATGGGCCGATAGGAGGGCGCCTGTACTGGGTCCTTGCCTGGTTTGTGGATCAGGACAATATGAGCATGATTGTCCCCCCACCGGAAAGCTCCCTGCTCCGCGCGCCGGCCGAAAACCCCAACCAAGGTCGGGGTTATACATTCACTAAGTAGTTTATAGAATTCGGCCCCAAAGCCGTCTGGGCCCGGTGATTTATAACACTTAGCTCTAGAGATTTCCGTTTGTATCTCTTGTGGGGTTATGGGTTGTCCCAAAAACGTCCGCTGTTCCTCATTGAGGCGAGGCAAATCCAACCTCCGCAAGTAATCCTGTATCGCCACAGGGTCGGTGGGCTCCGCAGAGTATAACGATTGAAAATAAGTACGAAATATTCGGGCAATTGCCACGTTTTCCTTTTGGAGAGTACCCTTTTCATCCTGCAGTGCTGCCACCAAGGTCGAACCTCTATAGCCTTTCAAGAAACTGGCTAGTAATTTCCCCGGTTTGTACCCGTGGCAATATAGTTGATGCCGATAAAATAAAATAGATTTCTTTGCTTTCTGATGTATCAACTCATTCAAATCCACTTGGGTCTCCCAGAGTTGCTTCTTATTAGCTATCGTCGGGTTTCGCGCTGTCTGGCGCCGCAATTTGGTGACCCGTTTTTCAAGGCGGATAATGCATTCTGCTAGGATGCGTCGCTTCCGGGCTGCGAACCCAATGGTGTCCCCCCGCAACACCACCTTAGCCGTCTCCCAGACTAATTCAGGATCGTCATTATGACATTGGTGGTCTGTCTCAAATTCTCTCCAGCGCTGCCTTAGGAACTGGTGGAACTGCACATCGCGATAGAGCGCGAGGGGGAAGCGCCAAATACGCGACCGAGCTGAATCCCTGCCCCATTGCAAAGTAATCCATACCAGCGCATGGTCATAGATCTCCAATGGGCCAATTTGAACCTCCTCCGTTTGGGCAAACAAGCCGCTTGAAAGCAAAAAGTAATCAAGACGAGCAAAAGTACCATGCGCTCGAGACTGATGGGTTTAATCTCTCTCGGAGGGGTGCAGCAACCGCCATGGATCGACCAAACCCAGTCGCCCCCTAAAGCTTTGTAGCGATCGAGCCGTCGGGCCTCGTTCCCGCGCTTCTCCTCCCCTGGAGGTGTCCAAATCTATATCCAAAACGCTATTAAAGTCCCCTCCCAGGAGTAAGGGGCATTCGGGAAGCTGCTCCACTTTGGATGCCAAATCGCCATAAAAGCGGGAGGTCGAACGTGTTGGGGCCATATAGGCTCCCGATAATCACTGGCCGCCCTTCTAGGGATCCTTGCAGCAAAACAAATCTCCCGTTGGTATCTATTACAACATTATCCGCTGTAAAGCGCACTCGTTTATGGATCAGAATGACCACCCCCCCTTCTTGCCCATAGCAGGCGAGCCCCACATTTGCCCCACCCAGTCCCGTCGCAACTTATTATGCTCCTCTGCTGTCTGGTGGGTTTCCTGAAGGAGGGCAAATGTCACATTTATGTCTTGCCAGGGCATATAGGACTTTGTATCTCTTAATGGGGCTACCCAACCCACAGATGTTCCATGTGATTACCTTCAAAGGGGCGGGGAAGTGTCCAGGCGCATCCAAAGATTCATCTCCCCTTTCGTGGAGGGGGCTCTCCCAGCCTGGAACCCCTCTCCATCAATAAAATGCCGATCCAGATTCTGCCAACAAGTGTGATATGAAGTGTGATCTGAACCCTCCCTCCCCATCCCTCCCTTTCCCCCCCAAAAATTCCCCCAGAAATCCCTTCTGCCCCCCCTCTCCCATGTCTCTCGGTCCCCCTTGAAGGCGGGACGTGCTTCCTGTGGCAATAGAACCTACCCCTACCCGCGGTACTCCCTCTTTCAGCTACCTTACAAATTCTCGTCTTAAACCCCCCTCTCCCAGCGCTCCCCAGCTGATAGGTTATGGCTGCGCCTGCTTGTTCTCGGTAGTCTCCTGAGAATCATCAACAAGACATTCAGTGTAATGGCGTTATACCATAGTTAAAGGCATGAATTCATGAATTGGGCCCCCAAAGAATCCTTTATCCCTCATGGGAACCCAGAACCGCTCACTGAGACCTCTTTCCAAAGAGCCCTGGGGTCCCACGATCAGAAACAAAGCTCAGGTAGTGCATTCTCTCCCCAATCCAGCACTATCAGCCAAACATCACATTGAGCCCTCCACCCCCCGGAAAGGCAGTGATCATATGGGTTAAGGAGTGTGGGCTCTAGACCCCCCTAATCCTAATCTCGAGAGATGTAGAGAAATATCAATGCTCCGCTACAAGTTAAACTGCACACCCTGGACCCAAGTGGGAGGCACTGGCCCCGAGGTTGTCCAATAGTGTTCTACCCTCCCCCCCCCCCGGCCCCCAGACCAAGGCGCGGGGACCCGCAAGGGGAGAGCCTTCCACGGGCCTCCCCTCTGCGAGTACCCTAGAGAAGGATCCCGTGCACAGGCACTGGGCCCCACCCTAACATGGGCTGTGTTCCTCTCCCCACGGCCCCCACAACGGCCAAACCCCAGGCCCACGGGGAGGGAAGTAGACCTCTCCCTACCTCTTTGCCTTCCCCCTGCCACCCGGGCTGTAAAAATTTAAACACATTTGTAACTTTAACCTGAAACACTCTCCTCTCCTCGCTGTTACATTACAGGTTCAAAAGCTGGAACAGACGGAAGACATAGTTGCAAAGTTTAACTCGTCTAGCAGAGCAACACTGTATCCCCAAGTCAAATGCTTCACACACCCTATCATGCCACCATGCTCTCATACAATTACCTCCCAGATACCAGTCTCCCCAGGAGCTGAAAAAACAAATGGCATGTTTAGTTTTACAGGCATAAAGGGAACCCGGTCTGCATCAGCTTGTCCCAGGGAGCCCGCCGAACTTAAGTCAGTTGGCAAGCATTACCCGGGCTCTTCATTAGCTCTCTTCGGCTTCAGGCAAGTCCATCTACCCTCGCGGGGGAGAGTCCGGTTCGCTAAGCAGTCCATCTAGGAAAGTCTGAGCCTCCGCCGGGGACTGTAGAAAGCGAGTCCGTCCCTGATGGTCCACGCGAAGTCGGCCGGGATACAACAGTGCAATTCGCACCCCTTTTTGTAATAGTTGCGTGCAAATGGTGGAGTAAGCTTTCCTTTGCTGGCTTACTAGGGCTGAATAGTCCTGGAACACTAGAATCTGATCTGGATCCGTAGGTTGCCTCTTGCGATTTCGGGCCATCTTTAACACCTCTTCTTTTTGACGAAAATCCAAGAAGCGGGCAATCACAGCACACGGTCTCCGTGCTTGCTCCCGCTTAGGGCCCAGTCTGTGCACCCGTTCCAGATGGATAGGGCCTTCCACTCTGCCACTTGAAAGTTTTTCTATCCAAGTGAGTAGGAACTTGGGGAGGGCGCCATCAGTTACAGACTCGGCGATCCCTATGAACCGGAGGTTTTTGCGTCTTCCACGGTTCTCTAGATCCTCCAGCTTCTCGCCTTGTTGTTTTACAAGCAGCTCCAAGGCCTCCACCTTAGTCTGAAAGGTCTGCTGTGTGTCCTCAACATCGGAAATGCGGGACTCTATGTGCTCCATGCGCCCCGTAAATTCGGTGATGGCCTGGCTAACAGTTTGCAGCTGACCAGCCAACTCGCAAAATCGGCTGTCCAGTGCCCTCACCACTGCGGCACTAACGTGTGTCACCAGTCCCTGGTTGTCATCTGCTGGCGGGCTTTTTGGCACGCTCTCCGCCATCTTTCCCTCGGGGGCTCGTGGCTTCTCTCTCCGAAGCTGTTTTGTGGCCATCAGACCGCCTCCGGTACCGCCAATAGATACTTGAACTCTCCAGCACTTCGTCTTTCACTGAAGCTGGGGTTTACAGGGAATCTGCTGAGGTGTGTATTTTTTTTTTTTTTTTAATTGAAAAATTTCAGTCATATACAATAACCAAATTAGATACAGGACACCTTACTGAATATAAAATTACAAGAAATTTCAGTCCACAAAAGCATTAAATAGTACATGCAGTCCACATCATGGGAGCCGACTACAACTATCCTAACAAGGAAAATCTCACAAAGGAAAAACAAGCCATAAAGGCCACATATCAGGAGGAACCAATATCAATGCTATCTAACCCTGCTGAGCCCTGTCGGTCAATCAGAAATTTTTCCAGACGAGTTACATCCTGAAAAACAAATGAAGTACCCTCAAAACTGATTAGGCACTTACAAGGAAAACGTAGGAAAAACGTTGCACCCAGTGCTAAAACTTGAGGCTTTAAGGATAGAAATTGCCTCCGTCGCATCTGGGTGCTACGTGACACATCTGGAAAGATGTTAACTTTTTGCCCACAAAATAAGGCGGACTTTACTTTGAAAAAGGCTTTCAGTATACGTTGTTTTACCACAATAGAAAATAAAGTAACCACCAAAGTGGACCGCACAGTAATATTATCAGAAGAGTCTTCCAGGAAAGCAGTGAGGTTAGCTACACTAGGAACAATCTCATCTACTTCTGCATCAACAACAGACGGCTTTTTAGTGCCAGAAGGAATATAATATATCTGTTTAACATCAATAATATCTGACAAGGCAAGAACTTCTTTCACATATTTATCAAACAAAATCTTTGGTGAAAGCAAAGATGTGTAAGGGAAATTCAAAAATCTCAAATTACAAGCACGCATGGAATTCTCCAGGGCCTCCAACTTAGAATGTAAAATCATAGAATCTTTAATACCAATCACATTTATGGACTGCAGTGGAAGCACCTGGGATTCCAGCTTATCAACTGCCTTATCAAGTAAAGATACCTTCTTATCAAGTTGCTGCATAGCCACTACAGCATCTTGTGAGAAGGACGCTAAAGAACTAAAAGTTGCAGACACTTTAGCATCTATACACCGCAAAGCCCCCCATAAATCCTTTAATGTAACTTCAGTATCAGGGGACAGAACTGGAAGCTCCGTAGAGCCCTCCAGTGCTGACAACTGAACAGGACTAGGCAATTTAATTGCAGCCATATCCCTGCTAAACTGTGGAGAGACCCCTGAATTATCAACAATAGGGCAGGGGGGAGGAGACCTCCCTCCCGGGCTCAGGGACACCCCCTCCGGCGAGGACTGTGCCAGAGGAACCGGAACAAAATGTTTGTCTAGTGGGCCAACTGGTTTTCCCCCACCAGCATCAGCCGCCTGGACCTTCACCTGTGGCTTTGCCTTTCTTTTCCCCATATTAACAAACTCTACTAAACAGGAAATAAGCACAGAGCAAAACTCACAGTATACAGATCAGGAAATACAAGTCCTCTGACTATCCGGCGTCGCTGCGGCGTCGAAGGGGCGTCTAAGGGGCAGGACCTGCCCCTTTAGACACGCCCCTTCAAATACGCCCCACGGTCGCGGAGAAAGAAAGTTCTCACTTTATGCAGAAGAAAGACCCCTCGAGTAGCAGGCTGACCGAGGAGTGCCTGCAGTGGACCGGCAGCAGCAGCAAGGAAGTCCCCGCACTCCAGCAGCCCTCAGCAGGGCACGCACACTCCTCCCTCGCTCTCCGGTAACAGCTCCCTGCTGAGGTGTGTATTGAAATGTTGCCAGTTTCTCGGGGAAGGTGTCTGGAGCCGATCGCCACGCGTCCGATCAGCTCATAGCCACACCGGAAACTGCCGACCCTAACCCCTTTTAGCCTCTCAGGAGAATCCTGCTGGCCTCCTGTAAGGCTTCCATCAGAAGAGCTTACGCCTTCAAATGGCGCAGGTTCACAGTCTGGTGTACGGAGCAAGGGGTGAACCCGTTCTCCTGCCCAGTGCAGCTGGTACTGCAATACCTTCTTCATTTCTTGTAATCCGGGCTCAAATCGAATTCCATCAGAGTACACCTCAGTGTCCTGGCGGCGCATCACCACCCAGTGGAAGACAAACCCCTCTCGGTCCAGCATCTTCTTGAGACCCGCTTCTTGACAAGTGACCCGCTTCTTGAGAGGACCTCTGCTGTCAAAACCCCCTGTCTGCTCTCAACATAGTATTGGCACAGCTCACTTGCCCACCATTTGAGCCTCTGGCTACCTTCCACCTGAGATACCTCTTGTGGAAGGTCATGTTCCTGGTGGCGTTCATAGGGTCAGCAATCTCCAAGCCCTAGTGGCAGAGGCGCTGTATACCAGGTTCTACAAGAACAGGGTCGTGCTTTGCACGCATCCCAAATTCCTACCGAAGGTGGTATCTTCCTTCCACCTCACCCAGGAGGTGGTGCTGCCAATCTTCTTCCCAACGCCTCACTGCAATAGGGCAGAGACTGTCCTTCACACCTTGGACTGTAAGAGGGCCCTGTCTTTTTTTACATTCAGCGTACCCAGGGCTACCGGAAAGCTTCTCAGCTTTTTGTTCCTATGACCCCAGTCGGCTGGGGGAAGCAGTGATCAAACAGACACTGTCCACCTGGGTGGTGGACTGCATCGCCCTCACCTTTGAGCAGGCGGGGTTCACTCTGGATGGTCGGGTTACAGCACACTGTGTCAGGGCCATGGTGGCCTCTGTGGCAAACCTGCACTCCGTCCCTATGCTGGACATCAGCCGGGCCGTCACCTGGTCTTCAGTTCACATCTTTGCAGCTCATTACTGCCTGGAAAAGGAGTCCCAGTGGGACAGCACCTTCTGCCAGACCGTGCTCTGTAATCTTTTTGGGGTTTAGGCAACTCCTATCCTCCATCCCTTCTCTGTTCAGGCTACTGGAGTGCTGGTTTCCATCAGAAACATGGGTCCTACTGTAGTCTGTATCTGTGGACTTAATTGCTGCTGCTCACGGCTCCCGTGGAGGTCAACCGTGGTTTTCTGTATGGGCCTGTAGCTAGGGAGTCCCATATGTGAGGACTGACTTCCTGCTTGTTCCCGGTGAAAGCATAGTTACTCACTTGTAACAGATGTTCTCCAGGGATAACAGGAATCAGTCCTCACAACCCTACCTCCTCCCCTTTGGAGTTGCTTCTTTACCATCTTTTATTTTTGCCGTCTTTTAGCTATGTCATTTGACTGAGCAAATTGGCACCCTTGGGCAGAAGGACACCACGCATGCATGGTGGCATCTCCCAAAGACTTTGAAAGCTGGGGGGATGCTTCTGCGAGGACTCTCTCAGTGCCGACGTCACCATATGTGAGGACTGATTCCTGCTGTCCCTGGAGAACAACTGTTATAAGTGAGTAACTACACTTTTCCTGAGATTAATCCCGAGTCTGTCCTCTTTCACCTTCATCCTATGTCCCCTCATTCCACAGCTTTCTTAAATTGAAAAAGACTGTCCTGTGCATTTCTGTCACAAAGGTATTTAAATGTCTCTCTTCTCTCGCCTTTCTTCCAAAGTATAGATATTGAGATCTTTAAGTCCCTATATTTTAGTAGCCATCCTTTGCACTGACTCCATCCTATTTATTTCCTTTTAAAAGTGCATCTCCAGAATTGCAGACAGTAGTCCAAACAAGATCTCACTAGAGACTTATATAGAGGTATTAGAAACTTTTCTTCCTGCTGACCATTCCTCATCACATACGCCTAAGCATTCTTTTGGCTTTTGCTGTTGCCTTTTCTACATGTTTGGCCATATTCAGGTCATCAGAAACAATCACCCCTGGTCCTTCTCTTCTTTCATGGACAGAAGTACTTCATCCCCTCTATGCTGTACCGCTGCCTTGGATTTTTGCATTTTAAATGCATGACCCTGCAGTTTTTAGCATTAAATTTCAGATGCCACTTTTTATTACTCTTGTTTATAAAAATTAAAAAAAAAATAAAAAGATTTAAATTGTAAAAAATATATGAAATTACTTCTAAACCTTATTAATGCGGGTACCCTGATCAGGGACCCTTTTAGAGTTTTAAGGGGACCGATGATGAAATTGCAAGCTCTCCTGGCTTTGTGGCCTTAAGTTTATCTTGGCTGTCTTGCGATTTTAAGGTCCTTATTTATTATTATAAATTGCTCAGGATTGTTTTGGGGTATTTTTGATTTTAATCCTGTTCATACTAAACATTTTTTATGTGTTTAATTTATATATATGTCACCTCTGTGGAACTGTGTCAAAGGCTTTAGTGAAATTTAAGTATACCACATTTAGCGCTCTTGGTCCGACTCTCTGACCTCACAGTCAAAGAAATTAATCAGATTTGCCTGATAAGTCTCGCCTCTAGTAAAAGATATTGCTGCCAATGATTCCAGATTTTTCCAGAACTAATATGCATATGTAGGGCTCCCTATTCTACAGCAACTAAGGGGCGAATTTTCAAATGTTCTTTGAAAGTTGGTCATCTAGATCTGTCCCATGATAAACTCAGTGGTGAAATTTTGTTGCTCAGACACTGGGCAGGCCAAAAGGGCAGGGTTAGATCAGAAGACAAATTTTAGGCATGTGCCACTGACCTCAAGTATGTGGAGGTAACTTGACAATAGGTGTCTTTGTGAAAAAGCCAAAAAGGTACCTAGCTTGTGAATAAAGGCCTGCAAGGGATAAGTGGTACTCTATATATTTACTGAATGGGTGAAACAAATTATACATTTTGAAAAGAATGACCTATTCCTGAGTTTGGATAAATGATGAGACTGCTGTGAGAGAGAAATCATTTTAAATTGTAGTCCTCTGTACTAAGTACTGAAGTCAAGAGTTCCCAATTATGTCTTAAATTGTAAATAGTTACCCTGTTATCCAAGTTGCATTACCTATTCAACTGTAAACACAAAGTACCATCGGAAATGTTGTAAACCGCACTGATGCTGAATAGTGCAGTATAAAAGAGACTCTAATAAATAAATAAATAAAAATAAATAAGTCCCTTATTAGTATAATAGGATATATAACATGATGATGAATTTATAGTGGTCTAGTTGGAACTGAGATGCATAAAGAGATTCTGTGATCCTGTCTTGTTATTGCTGAGGCTATTTATTCTTCTATTTAAAAAGGCAACAAATGTGCCTATGTGCTTTTTTAAAATAGGCTCCTACAATAACTTTCAGTAGCGCATCAGTTCTCTTGCACAAATATACACGCACTCCGAAGAAGTTGTAAAAGTGTGCATATACTCTTCATATGTGCTTGTGTATTTTAGAAAATATGCTTGCAGATTACGACTCTGCCTCCACTCTGCGCAAACGGCACCCTGGAACACCTATATACAAATTGCATAAAAGCCACACGCTTTCCGCACAACTTTTTTCTACCTGCATGTACGGCTGCTCAGTTTTATAAAAGTGTTTCTCCTTGTGCAAAACAGGTTTACATATAGAAAAAAATCTTTATACAATTACCCTCAGGCATCTAAACGTAAGTGACACAAAAGTGGGCCTAAATCAGTGCATCACTGTTTTGGCCATCTACAGTCAGGAAAATTTGTAACTGCAAACCTAGCCACCGTCAGTGGAAGAAGAGTGAGTTAGAAACTGCAGACAGGTGAGTCTGACCTTAGTGGGAAGATTTATAGAACCTTCGCTGAAGGAAAGTGGATTGCAGGATCCAAGGATTGCATGCTAAATGAATCTCATTTCTTTGAAAGGACAACTAGAGAATTTGATGCAGGGCATGCACTAGATATGGTTCACTTGGATTCCAGCAAACTTTAATTGTCCCACATAGGGGGCTCACAATTAAATTAAATACTCTGGGGTGGGTTCCAAGGTGCTGCACTCTGAAGATAGGTGATCAGTGGCGTTCCTTAGGGATCAGTTCTGGGTCTGGTTCTGTTCAATATCTTTGCATGCGAAATTACAGAGGGGTCAGGAGGTAAAGTTGGTCTTCTGCAGATGATGTTAAGCTCTGTAATAGAGTCTCCACCTCTGAGGGACAGAATAAGAAGTGATGTAACAAATCCTAAGGGATAGTAGAAAATTTGTTCGTTAACATTTAGAGGCCCTTTTACTAAAGTATGCTATGCAGTTAAAGCACAATTTAGCCCACTGTAACAGTTACTGCACAACCATGACAAGTCAACACATGCTAATTTTTGGGCTAATTAGCAAGCATGTGGTTACCAAATGGGTGGGTTGGGTGGAGAGTGGAAATGTGAGCACATTGCAGTTACCACGAGGATTCATATCATGCGCTGTCAATGTTGCAGGTAGCACGGGGTCACCTAATGCCACCTCAGTAGGGGGAGTTAAGTGCATCTGCAGTAAATCACAAGGGCGTGGACATGCACTAAGGCGTTAACTATGGGGCACATGTTTGCCATGCCCCTGGAAGCTTTGCACTGAACACACCTTAGTTTTTGTGCTAAAAGCATGTTGGGAATTGGGAGCTGGGTTAGCTCATGCCTTTTCTCATAAGTTCAGGTGAGTTACAGTCAGCTGCTGTAGATATTTTCCTGTCCCTGGAGGGCTTACAATCTAGGTTTGTACCTGAGGCAATGGAGGGTTAAGTGATTTGCCCAAGGCCACAAGGAGCAGCAGTGGGGAAATGCATAAACCAGTGGACTTTAGTTAAAGGGTCTCTAAGTTGCAAAGAGCAGAGTTATGCATTTATGGTGCATATATCTGAGGAAGCAATACATGAAGGCTTGTAAAAAGCAGAAATGCACCAACCAAGAGTGAGAGACCTAGGGGTGATCTCACAGTTGAGAAACGGTCCTGCATTTTATGTTTTTCTAAATGCCTTTTCAATAGTAGTTCAAGGTAAGTTACATTCAGGAAGGGCCAGCCCCAGAATTGGTTCAAGGTGTTGGCACCATAGGCAAGCTTTACACCCCTTCCCCCCCAACTATCAGAATCTATTGTTTAGCTTTGAATACCCTGCTCTTTACTATACCCTCCCCCCCCCCAGAAGCTGCCATCTTAGGTAGCTGCCTAGTTTTTCTAATGGTTGGGCCAGCCCTGCATTCAGATACAGTAGATAGTTCTCAGTCTCCATCTTAAGTTTGTGCCTGAGGCAATAGAGGGTGAAGTGACTTGCCCAAGGATTTGAACCTTGCTTTCCCTGGTTCTCAGCCACCTGCTCTAACCACTAGGCCATTCATCCATTTCTGTGTGACCTGTTTAAAAAGGCTGCTGAAATCCACCATTAGCTTTACTGAATTAGTGTTTAGCTGACACTGTTCCAATGGCAGTTCAAGGTGAGTTACATTCAGGTACATAGATATTTCCGTATCCCAAGAGGACTTAAAATCTAAGTTTGTATCTGAGGCAATGAAGGGTTGAGTGATTTGCCAGTGGGAATTGAACCCAGATCTCATGGGTACTAGTTGCTCTAGCCACTAGGTTACTCCTCCACATGTATAGTTAACAAACCATGCTATACAAGACATGTTGCTCTGGTTGAAGATTCACCTTAGCTTCTGTGAGCAAATCAGGTCATCTAGTTGGGTCGCTTGTCACAGCTCACAATCGACCCCTGTTTTGTCCTTCCTCTGTCAAGTAGTCTTGCTTAATTGTGAAATGAAGAGAGGAGTGATGGAAGCTGACAGGTTGCGGTGGTGAAGAGCTGTGCCCCACTGTACAGTATACTGCTGAATGACAAGTTTACAGTACTGCTTATCCTAGTGGATTATAGTATAATACATTCTTGACACTACTTTAAGCTGGAATAATGTAACTGATGGAGCCACCAAGCACCCAGCAGCTTTCCTTCTTAATAATTCAATTAACATAGTTACGCCTTGTTTCCTCGTGGGTCCCGGAGACACAGAGAAACAAACTGACTGGTCCAGGGCCACAGAGACACAGAGAAACAAACTGACTGGTCCAGGATAATAGAGAAACAAACTGACTGGTCCAGGATAATAGAGAAACAAACTGACTGGTCCAGGATCACAGAGACATAGAGAAGCAAACTGAGTGGTCCAAGGCCACAGAAACACAAACTGACTGGTCCAAGGCCACAGAAACACAAACTGACTGGTCCAGGATCACAGAGAAGCAAACTGACTTCTCCAGGACCATAGAGGGAATTTACAGAATTGCACACATGTCCTAGCACTTTTCCGGAAATATAGTGCACTGCATTCTCTAGAAGGCAACTCTTGTACCTAATAAGTACCAGGTAGTCTCATTTTAAAAAATGCTTGGTTCCTAAAATTAGAATGATTTTTAGTTGCATTTAAGCACCTCTATTTAGCTGAAAATTTTCATAAACCTAGGACCCTAAGTTAAGTGCCACACAAAGTGTCTATTTAACTTCCCTCTTTATAGGAACCTAAATTTAGGTACTAGGCCCTAGTTAGTTTTCAAAGGATCTGATTTAGGTGCCTAATTCCCAAAGTTAGGCTCCTAGATCCTTTGAGATTTGATTCTTTCAACCTTAACTGTTACAGTGGGCTGAATTTTCCTTAATCAGACCAGGACACAGCATAAATAGTTTAAGTGTGTTATGCTTTAATCATATTGCTTCATGACGAAACCAGATTCTGGTAGGTATTTGCTTTTGAATTTCATTACATAGATTTATTGAATTTATGTTTCTTGTTTTTCACTGTGGCACCTCCAGGAAAGCTCTGGGTCCTTTGAAGGCATGATCTCAGAACTGACACCTCGGACACCTGCTGCATCCTCCCCACAAGCTGCAAACTCCCTCACCTATACCACCTCTGCTCAGTCAGCATCATCACCACAAGCTTGTGTGAGTTTAGACATCTGTAGACCAGCAGCTCTGCCATCAGTGCTTCAGAATTTACTTACAGCCGAGTCCATGCAAAGCACTCAATCTGACCCTCTGAGCTCAACTTTCTGGCCTTCCTATCCAGAGCACAAGGAGGAAGGCAGATCAGAGCAACAGCAAGCGCGGGACCCAGCGATGACAGACCTGATTTCTCTAAAGTCAAAAGTGAAGGGCATAAAAATGGAAATTCTTAATGTGGAATCACAAGGGTACAACTTAACTGCACTAAACCCATTGCAGCCAGTATCGGGAGGAAAAGACAGAGTGAATGAGAGACACTCATCTGAGCCACAGGGCATGCTGCTTGACCACAGACTTACATGCACTGCTTCTGGGACTGTACCTGAAAGAATACATTCACAGGCCTTCGTGGAAGGAGGCTGTGCGGTCAGCTTACACAGTTCAACGGAAGCACCAGGCAGAGATGTTGCTCTCAGCACTTCCCAAGCTGGCAGGGAAAAGCGTAGAGTCTCCCAGGAACTATCCAGCAGACCTGGAAGACATCCTGAGAAGACACCGACCACCTCAAAGGCACGTATGTCACCATTCAGCCTCCAAGAGTCCGTTACCAGCTCTGAAAAGCCTTTGAAAACGAAGAAGCACAGCTTGGAACTGATGAGGAATCAGACTCCTGTGGAATACAATGACTCAAGCAGTGATGATGAAGGCAGATTGGTTATAGAAATACAGGAGAGTGCTGATGGTTAGATACAATGAGACATGAATTCTGGAAACAGTCTATCACTGACTCACTTTTCTGTGACTACGCAGGTGTCTTTCCAGTGACATACTGCTCCCATGTAAACCTGAGATCTTCCTGTGGCCCATAGGCAATGGTTGTGTGACTTGCAGCTCACTGGAAAAGTCACGGAATGCTGGGTCATATCATCAGGAAGAAATGGTAAAGAAGAAAGACCAGATATTAACATAACATAACATAACAACTCTAATCGCCACAATCCTCAGCCATCTATTTAAAGCAAAGATCTCCATACTGGTGCATGTTTTCACAGTTACATCGAACTGCCATTATTGTTATTGTTTTCCATCTCAGTTTTCCAGTATGCCGATGTTGCGTAGTGTAGATGAAATATGTAGCATAGAATTGCGCCTTTGAAGCTGATGTCACCAGTTCTGTGATATGATGTCACCTGTCCAATGACGTCAGCTGCGTGCAAGCCCGCCCTGAGCTGTCTCTGCCATTTGATGTGTGCAGTAACGATTGCAGAGGACAGAGCAGTTTTTGTTGAAGGTTACCATGGCCAGTGGGACGTGAGCAGTTGTTGACTCATGAGAGTTCTGGAACATGTGTCTTTCTATACTCTTGACATCACAACCAGCGACTAAGATTGAAAATAATGACAGTGGTTAAAAGAAAACCAAAAAGGGCAATGTTTAGAGGGCGCATGAAGATAAGGGGATTACTTCTCTGCTTCTTTTATGCCTGAGATTCCTCATACTTATCCATTTAAGTAGGAACACTGAATATGAGGTCCCAAACTTAAACGGATAGCTTACCATTTAAGTTAGGACTGCTTTTGGGTGCTTCTGCTAAACAGATAAAGTTATTCAGATAGTGACTGGATATCAGTGCTGTCTGGATAACGTTTAGCCCCACCCCTTCTTATCTTGTGTGGATAAAGTTTGGTCAGCCATTGAGATGTTCAGCCAGAAGGTATCTGAGAGTTGTCACAGAATTTAAAAAGAATAAAAGAACTTGTGTGGTGAGGACCCAGTGTAGTCCATGTAAGTCCTTTTGAATGCTTACCCTCAGGCATGCAGTTGAGTTGATACCATCTCCTTATGGGATGATGTTTCTTCTTCAGGTGGGTTCAGGGGACCTCGGCAGTCCCAAGAGATTGTAGCTTTAAGCATACGTTGACTCAAAAGGGGATCATCTCTGTCCAGCTCTTGGTTGGTTTTTGCTTTTCTTAAACTAGTGGTTTAGCAATCATATTTCATATTAATAGTTAATATGGCAACTTGCTGTGTGCAGTGTCCTTTTGAAATATTTTAGAGAACAAAGAGCATTTTTCCATCCCCACACAGTCTTACGTGATTGCTGTGTAGTATGGTACCGGAAATCAGTCATACTTTTAATTTCATGTGTGGATATGTTTATCATTTAGGAACAAACTGATGGTAACTAATCTCCTAAATCTAAGAGTCTGCTTTGACACCATGGAGGTAATTTTACAAAAGCACTAACGCATGGAGGTGGAGGTTTCTGCTCATTAATGCCTCTTATAAAATACTGACTGGCACTTTAATATGAATGCACATACTTTTCTGGTAGGCATAGCTGGGATCAAGCACAGGTGGAGTTAGCAGGTGTGTACATTGGTCGATATTCAGAATCCTTAGCCAGTCAGCCAAGGAGAGGTTGGCCACCTAAGCGTGATGACTGTGATATCCAGTGGCAGTATCCAGATATTGCAGGGACAGCCTGGGTGCGGAAGGAGGCTGCTGTTGCAACTATCGATAAAAATTCTGACACTTATCCAGTTAGCAGATTTTCAGTCAGCACCTATCCGGGCAACTTAGGCTGCATGTAAAGCAGACCTAAGTTGTAATCTGGGTAAGTGTTGGCACCAGTTAACTACACTGGTCAACATTGAAATCGTTACTGACTTTAAAAGGCCCTAATCAGTAGTATCTTGGTGAGCTGAACACGAATATAACATTAACAAAAATTTATTGGCTCTCGTTTTAAAGATATTGCATGTAGTTCATTTTTGACGTTTCACCGTGTAAATTTATCCAGTAGGACATCAACAACATCCCAAATAAGCCTTGAATGATGTAATATTGCATCACATTACATAATACCAGCATGCACACATCATCCAGAGTTGATTTGCATTACATCAGAAAATGATGCATACTACTGCCAGACGGCTGCTGAAGCCATCTGACGTCAGCAGTGTACTATACGCAGTCGAAAAGGTTGAGCATTTAAAATATTTCAGACTGTGTGCGAGACAGTTTAAGCTACTGTTACATGTAACTTTTATTAATCATATAATTTTAGCCATTTAGGTACAATACAGAACAGTAATGCCGCGAAAGTGCGTTAATACCGTTGACAATTTCTGCTACATTTGTGGGGACGTGACATTTGCCAACCAGAAGAAAAGTATCACTTCTCAACTGAAGAAGGCATATCATCTTTAGTTCGGATGCAAGATTGGTGACCAAGACAAGCCTTGGGCCCCGCATATATGCTGCGCTACATGTAACATAGGTGCACCTGGCACTCCATGTTTCTAAAGATCAGAGATAAGAAACCAAGAACCAAGCAGGCAGGCAGTCAGGAATTCATAATCACGGTGCTCTGTCGCCTCCAGCCTTGAGGCAGAAAATGCCAGGCCAACCGAACCCCCTCGTTAGGAGGGGGGAGATGGGCCCAACAGTGAGTAGTCAGAGGCTGCCATGCAAGATGAATCCAGTGTTGAGGCTCTTCGCTTGCCACAGGTCAAATGCTTCCTGGAAGAAAGCAGAAAGAGTTAAGGCAAAGCAAACATTTGCGTGTGGTAAGGCCACCCACAACACAGCTTTCACAGTGGTTGAATTGCAAAAGACGATCAATGCCGTTTGCAGTCCCCATGGTGTGGAGAGAGAGCCAAGCAACCACATAAATGACTGTTACTTCTGCTTGGTTCCTCCTCTTTCCAGCGGAATAACGAAGCAAAAGAAGTCAAGCATAGCTACCCAAACATTCTGTCTGCATTGAGACCAGTTCCACATGGTGAGGGACTTCCTATTCCAGAACCTCCATCAGAATATTCTCTTGATTCATCTGATGAAGACAAGGGTGAGCCGACCTGTTCTTCTCCTGGTCCGTCAGCATGCAGTGACCCAGATTTTCACTGGGATGCATTATCAACTCCACACAGAATAACACAGGACTAACTAAATGACCTGGTTTGTGATTTGGACTTATTCAAGAACAAGGCAGAATTGCTAGGATCAAGACTCCAACAATGGGATCTTCTAGAAGATGATGTCAACATTACTTCATATCGAAAGCGCCACCAACAGTTGGAGCCTTTCTTCAGAAAGGAAAGTAATCTGGTATTCTGTTCCGATATTGAAAGTCTCATGAATGCCTTAAAAATCACTCATGACCCACAAGACTGGAGACTATAGACTCTTTGAAATTGAGTCTGAAGGCTGTGCTTTTGAACAATGGAAACCGTCTTCCATCTATTCCAGTAGCACATGCCCTCCACATGAAAGAGACATACGATAACTTAAAGCATCTACTGACTTCCATTAACTATAACAAGTACAGCTGGCACCTCTGTGGTGACTTGAAGGTAGTTGCCCTTTTAATGGGACTGCAGCAGGGATATATAAAATACATGTGTTTCTTATGTGAGTGGGATAGCCGAGCAAGGGATTGGCACTACTTGCGGAAGGAATGGAATCGCAGACAAAATGTAACAGTTGGAGAGAAGAATATCCAGCACCCAGCTCTGGTTGAGGCTCACAAAATCCTGCTACCACCTCCTTCACATCAAACTAGGTTTGATGAAAAACTTCATGAAAGCCATGGACCGCACTTCGCCAGCTTTCCGATACCAGCATGAAAAATTCCCTCGACTCAGCAAAGCAAAGATTAAAGAGGGAGTTTTTGTGGGTCCTCAGATTCGAGAGCTCTTCAAAGACGACTGGTTCAACAACTTGCTGCAGGGTGATGCGAAACAAGCATGGAATGCTTTTCACCTAGTGTCAACAAACTTTCTTGGGAATGTTAGGGCAGAAAACTACAAGGAACTAGTAGAAGACATGCTGATGCGGTATCAGAAACTTGGCTGCAATATGTCTCTAAAGATCCATTTCTTTGATTCCCATCTCGATTTCTTTCCTGACAACTGTGGTATGGTTAGTGATGAACAGGGTGAACGTTTTCACCAGGATATCGCAACGATGGAGCAAAGATACCAGGGAAAATGGTCCACTACAATGCTGGCTGACTACTGCTGGACACTCCGCAAAGAAGCTCCCGAACAGCTGTACAAGAGACAGGTGAAAAATCTAAGAAGTAGTCTATGACTTGTTTTTTTACAAGTATTAACCGAAGGCCTATTATATTTACTATTGACATGCATTTCGTGATGTAAACATTAATTCTTGTAGATTACAAAAAAACTAGATCCAACTTTGCAATTTCACTGTCATATTCGTGTTCAGCATATAAAAATTGATAAGAAATTACTACTTTTATTTCAGTAACATGACTTTTGTAAAAATTAGTTGACCGGTGGTATCAGCACTTACCGGATAGTACTGCTCAGTCCCGATATTCAGTGGCGGTGCTGCTGAATATGCTGCTGCTGTTTAAGTGCCACAGTTGGCAGCTGTAGCGTCTGAATATTGGCTTTTTTGAATACCTACGTGCACGCTTGCAAACTTCACACGCTTTCACTTATACCCGCTATAGATCGGGTAAATGTCCTCAAGGCGTAATCTCTGCTACTTATGCTATATTTTATAAAGACCAGTAGGTGCCTGCCTGCCTCTATTAAATCAGCTTAAAATTAGTGCATTTTGACTGGCCTAACCTAGGCATCCTGTTATAAAATGACCCTCCATGTCTCAAAAAGCCAAGAGGGCCATCTTATAACAGGAAAGGCACATAGACACTATGTAGTGCCTGTTTCAGAAAGGCAACATATATTCCTACGTGCTTACATAGAATTACCCCAGAGAAAGTAAGCATACACATTTACACTTGCCCCGAAGCACATGTAATTGTGTGCTGGTATGTGTCAGTACGAATAGATGCATATGTGCATATGGTATAAAATAAATAAAACAAAAAACATAAGCCCAGCCCACTAGTTTAAACACTAGTGAGCCAAGAGCACAGTACAAGTATTCATTAACAAAAATAATTTATTGTTGGACTCTGTTGTTAAGAAAGCTGTAGCCGCTCTAACCACAACATTAACTTTTTAATAGCTAAAGATGATGAAAATTGCCACAAACTGGGTAAACACTATCCAGAGTAACACAAAACACTTAAAGGATAAAGAAACTTGGCTTATTTCCTCAATGTCCACTCCTCCACAACTGGAAAAGTACCCACGGTACCGACTGTGCTGGTCTAAGTAATCGGAAAGCAAACCCATCCAGTTGATACAATACAGAACTGTGTTTTGAGCTACTGCTTCTGGCTCCGTAGAACATGGGTTGTATACTCCATGGATCGCAAGCGATCATTCACAAAACCAACGATCAGCTGAAAAGAGGAGTTAACCAAAGCTCGTTAAATACTAAAAGCCATTGACGTCACATACTGGAAGATCCCATGTAGTCAACTAAAAAAGGGGGGATCACAACTGTCCATCTAAAGCAGACTCCACCAGTCGATCTCCGTATTTAAACCAGAAGGATGAAGGAATACTTCCACTGTGCTCGGCTCACTAGCCTGGTCTTTTGATGTGTTTATTGTATAAAATATGCACATAAATGCTAATTCCACCTTTGCTTCACCTGTCCTTTGGCCCGGTAACGCCTCATGTTTATTACGTAAAAGCAGGGACTCTGTTTCTACATTCTTACCTTTAACATGCATGTACACACAGGAAGTTTTACAACAGCTCACGTGAGCATGCAAAACTCTGTTCTACCTGCTCCAATTCTTTATGAAATCCCCCCCTCCCCCAAGATGTCTCTGGTGCTGTGACGAGCTGAAATCTTTCTGGAGTTATGTGTTGCAGAAATAGTTGCTGCTTTTTTGTAGGAAAGTGACTTGAGTATGTACGTTTTTTCGCTTTGTGCCTTTTGAGAGTCAAGAGTCATGCCCTCTCTTACTTTGCTGTGAAACACAGTTGATTGGTTGCATGAAAGTCAGCTCCTTCTCGGGAGACAGCACGGGCACATGTGCCCTAGTAATGCAGCTTTTCAGGCCATGCCATCAATGGTTAGAATGAGAGCACCCTTGACCTAGCACTTGAAGATTTACTTGCCAGATGATACCAGTACTATTCCAGTGTTGTTGCCTTTAAACCAATATATGCTATGTTGAGCCACTCCGGATAATACTTAATTCTGCCATTTGATGCACACTATTTTTGGAATTGTTGAAATGAAGTGCTTTTCTCCAAATGCTGAATAATTATGCATTTAAGAATAACTAAGTCATAAGAATATTTTTGCCATACCTGGTCAGAACAAAGGTCAATCAAGCCCAGTATCCCATTTCCAATAGGGGCCAATCCATGTCACAAAGACCTGGCAGGATCACAGAAGGTAGACAGAGGTAAAACTGTGCTGGGACTGAAGAAAGTGTGAGACAAGCACAGATGAGTTGATAGTCGAACTGTGGCGGTCAGTACTGCTAAAGCGCCTGTCCGCTGTGGCTATAAATGAAACTGGATATTCAACACCAGAGCCTGTCTAGCAAACAGTACCGAATAATCAGTTTCACCAGTGATTGGTCTTGCTGTCTGATTAAGGGTGATATTCACTCATGAATTGATATTAGGGCAGCCACTGATCTAACTTATGTGATTTGCCAATCCAGTTGGCAGCCGAATATCACTGAATCGGTGCTGGGAGCACCCCAGCTCTACCTACGGACTGCCCAAAAAGTAACTGCACATTTCTAAGGCGGTCTGTGGGGTGGGGATATTTGGCAACACTAACCCCAGAGAATCTTTAGGAAGCAAGAAGCAAAGGTCATGAGGCCCGCAGCCTTGCATGAGAAAGGGAAAATGGGCGGACACAAGATGGGCCTTGTGGTCATCTGCCATCATAACCTATGCTGCTATGTAAACACTGCATCAGTTAACAAGTGTTCTTTAATGTCAGTGGTTGCTCGTTATTTAAAGCAGTTGTATGGTTCCCAGTCTGTACAGTCTTGTATAAATGGAAGACCTTCATGTCTATTGTCTTGATATGGGGCAGGTCTTCAAAATGTTGACCTCATTTATGGAACAGAAGTGTACTGGAAATATAAATGTTCCTTGTTATTCATATGATGGATAGTTCTCTCCAAGGCTGGTATCTAAAGAAAAGTTAGGTGAACTAATTCTAAAACTTTGCGGGGTCCATATTGAGCCCATGATGGTCAGCGTTGCTTAAATGCCTGACCACCATGGGCAGAAACAAAACTGGATATTCATCACCAAAGCCTATGCGATATCCAGTGCTAAACATCTGGTTTCACCGACAACCACGGTGGCTATCTGGAAAGCAATATTCAACTCTTACCGGGTAGCACAACCACATGACCTATCATAACGTTATGCACTTTGCCTATCCCATTAACGGGTGAATAACACATAGTCATCAGGATCATCCTAGCTATGCCCACAGAACACCCCAAAACTAACCAGCAGTTTGCAAGTGGGGGACATTCAGTGGCATTAAACAGTTAGTACTGGGCTGAGCAGGGTTTCTGTGATTTTCAGGTCCTGCAAACTGCTTAAACCCCTAACAATTTAAATTAGAGCAACAGCACTTTGGGGTGCAATCACGGCATTTCTAGACCAAGTGAAGCTTACTGCATTCTCTGAAAGCACCATACTGTCATCTCGGGGTTCTGAGGTGAACAGATGAACCACCGGACTGCTGCAAGAAATGCTGATGATGGGCCAGTAGGGGGTGCTAGAACACAGCAGTGTTGTGAGGCACTTCCAAGGTGATTTGCAAACGATTTAGAGGCCAAACGTTGGGAGTGAGGATCCTAAACTGGCCCTTTAAACTGTCTAGGGCTGAGTGCTTAAATTTAGGGGTCTAAAATGTGAGCGGCTTCAGAGACAAATTTAGGGCAAGGAAAAGTTACTGTAGGTGTTTGGCACTGGTAGCCAGGACTAGGCACCTAACCTAGGACCCCAAGGAGACCGGCAACTCCATGTGCAAATGGTCTTAGTATTTTTGAAAAGGGGCGTGTCGTGTGTGTGGCTAGGGCAGGCATGAGAACTATGCATATATTTCCTATTTTGCTAAAGAAACACATCTGCTGCACAAAATCTAGATATCAGAATCTACACCCGCGCTGAAGCAGGCATGCCAGTAACCTCTCTTGTTTGGACTTGGGGCTTGCGCAACAGATTGAAGGCGCCATTATGCTTTCCTTTGTAGTATTTACAACCATATAAACATTTTTTAAATATGTTTTTTTCACACAGCTCTTTAAATGGCTCTTCCTGGACATCCAGTTTTGTAAAATACGTCACTTACATATGTAACGTTCGAAACCCCGCGTAATGCCAGTTCTTTTAGAACGTTTTCCCTTTCGCAGTGGTTGTGCTGACACTTGCATGTATATTTCCTGATGTGCTTAGATGTAACTTACCGAAGGTTTTGTGTTTTGTTAGCCTTTTGCAAAATATTCTAGGAACTGTGCGTGTCTCAACTTGATTGACCCATTTCCTACCTAGATCCCCTATATAGAACCAGGCATATGAGCTGTAGAACTAAATTTAGGATCCTAAATTTTCAACTGATAACGTAGCTGTCAATTTCACCTGAAATTAATACTTAGGAATCTAATGTGCGTGTTTACATTTGGGTGCTCAGCTTTTCTAACCTAATGAGACATCAAACAAAGGTCCTGCCCAGTTTGTAGTAGGATGGCCAGCTTACTCCATTTTTTACTGACAGAGGTTGATTAATTTTTGGTTGTACTTCTTATTTTTCCATGAAAAGCAGGATTACAGGGCCATCCATGCAGCCTGAACTAGGTCAGCATATTAGTAAAAAGTGGAGCCATCTGGCCACCCCACTCCATGGAAATCTGTAACTCCCTCAGGGTTTTTTCACAAGATGGAGACAGTTATTCCCAGGGTCATGGCTACATTCCAGTACACATCAAACAGTCTAGAGTTATTAACTCTTCCCACAAAACAAAAAATTCAAGAAAAAAATCAGTGCCCCATTCTAAATTAATCTCTGGAATTCATTTCTGAAGGATTTAATAAAAGCTGTTAGTGTAGCTGGATTTAAAAAAAGGTTTGGACAAGTTCCTGGAGGAATAATCCATAAACCAATATTAAAGTGGACTGGGAGAAATCAGCTGCTTACCCCTGGAATAAGGAGCATGGAGTCCATCTGCCTTCTGTGATCCTGCCAGGTCTTTGTGACATGGATTGGCCCCTATTGGAAATGGGATACTGGGCTTGATGGACCTTTGTTCTGACCAGGTATGGCAAAAATATTCTTATGACTTAGTTATTCTTAAATGCATAATTATTCAGCATTTGGAGAAAAGCACTTCATTTCAACAATTCCAAAAATGGTGTGCATCAAACGGCAGAATTAAGTATTATCTGGAGTGGCTCAACATAGCACATATTGGTTTAAAGGCAACACTGGAACAGTACTGGTATCATCTGGCAAGTAAATCTTCAAGTGCTAGGTCAAGGGTGCTCTCATTCTAACCATTGAGGGCATGGCCTGAAAAGCTGCATTACTAGGGCACATGTGCCCGTGCTGTCTCCCGAGAAGGAGCTGACTTTCATGCAACCAATCAACTGTTTCCAATGGATGAAGTGCTGTGTTGTGATTAACCTACAAAATGAACATATTTCTGTAAGAATTCTGAAAATGTATTTTTTATACACATCAAGCTCACAATATTTTAATATTGCTGGTAACACTATTTTGGGCTTCAAGACTACTTGAAGATGAAAGAATAGTTTTAAAAGATCTTGGAGGTGATAGGATCCCAGTATGTGTATATTATATTGAGACTGGGTGGGTTCCTGTAATGCTGGTGTCCATTCCATTAAGGATACCCTCCTTCAGCGGAACCAAATAGTCACCTACTAATCTCTAATATACCTGCGGCACCACTTCCCATGTGCATACACTTTTATAATGCACCACACCCATCCACGTGATATCTACAGCCATATTTTGGTGTACTGTTTAAATCTGAAGTTGACTTGCACAGCTGTAGAATTTTTACTTGCCTTTCGGTATGAAGTTTGTATATTTTGGAATCCTGTATGCAGTTTTATGGCTTAATTTTGATGTGATATTCATAACTTTTATTGTTATTTGGAAATTTCAAAAATAAATAGAAATATTATCATTTGTATGTTACTATGTGTGTGGCTCTATGTTTCTGTGTGTGTTTATGTTTGTGCTTCTATATGTAGGCATGGACGTGGGAGTGTGAGAGAGATGGCTTCATACAGCCCAATATTTAAAAAGAGGTCAACTTTCACTGGCAGCCTCTACCGACTGTTGAGAAAATGGAGTCTCATTTAGAAAGAACACATCTGTGAGAAAAGAGATGTCTAGGGGTGAACATGGATGCAAGGGGTAGTGTTTACTGAATGTGGAGCCCCTTGTTAAATACATGTAACGACCTGAGGTGGACATGTGGATTTGTTGCCACGTACAGCGGGAGGAACCTTTCTGCAAGCGTTATAAACATGGCAACTTTCTTAGGAAGTGTCAGCCCTTCCACGTATAAACAGTCCATGTGAAAGTGCCACCGATTTTCATTTTGAAGGAGGAAATAAACAGTGAGGGATTAAGGAGACTAATTCCTTTAACCCTCATCCTTCCAAGTGGGGTCAAATCGGACCCCATGCAGTAGTTTGCTAGCGCTATATAAACACCATAAGTTATCAACAGCCGCCCTTTTGAGAATTTGTTCTCTCACCAGTGGTAAGTCCAAATCACATTTTCTTTTCTTATGTTAAACTTTAGTGTGCCCACAGCAACTATTTAGTCTCGGACCCCAAATTATTTGGACTTTATTTTATAAGTACTGTTTGTAATGAATGCATTAAAATATAAGTGAATCCGTGCCTTCCTATGTCAGCATTTGTAAAGTTATCACGAACATTGCCTACCATTAGTTTCTAAAGTTCATAGTGTGGTGTAGAAGGTCCCTCAGATCCCTTAGAGAGTGATAAAGTGCAGGATTCAGCTTCAGTTAAGGGAAGTAAACAAGTGCACATGGTTCCTGGTTTCCAGGGAAACCACAAACAAAGCAGATTAGAGGAGAGGAAAACACGCCCCTGCTGCAGTTCAGCTCAGCAATCACCAGCTAAGGCTGGACACCTGTTGAAAGGAGTGGTTAGGTTGAACCCAGAAAACCAGAGATTTAAGAGAAGCTCATGAGGAAGGGAGCAAGCACATGAGCAGGCAGATCTGGAAGCACATGGGGAAGCAGAGTTGTAAGGCCAGCTGAGAGCACAGCCACCAGGAAAGCAGTCATGAGAAACAGAGGATTTGCTTGGGAGTGAAGACACAGAGGAATTCATGGTAACAGAGGATTCTCTGACCTTTAACTCAGAAGGGGAAGTCAGCACAGGAGACGAGCAGAGAGTCCGTGCAAAGGAGCAAGGTACAAACAGCCCAGGTTTGTTGCCGTGGGTATAAGGGGAATGTACCAAGAAGGCAGACTTGTGTGCACGTAGACACTCCAAGGCTTACAGCTGTAGCTGATCCTGGAAAGCAGAAGGAATCTCTAATAAAGAAGTCAAGAGGTAGGCTGAGTGACTGGTATAAAAAATAAAGCTGTTTTTAAGAAGTGCTCTGCTATTAACCCAGAAGGGTGGGGCTTTCCATGTGGTGAACACTGTGGCAATTACAAGCCGTGTGTAGCAGGAAGCTACGGGGAAAAGTCTATTGCTGAAGGAACAGGTGTGTGCCTGGAAACACCTTGTAAGCAATTGCAGACATTTCCAACTGAGAGTCAGTATGAACCGATGGAAACTGAGCCATCTGTAGAATATCTGCCTATTGAGTCAATGGACTGTACAATGTCTGTGTCTGAGAAGATAAAACCTGTATAATAAGTTTCAGCTGTGCAGAGAGAGAGAGCTGCCGGTAGCAGCTAAAGGAAACAGCACCAAAGGTTTTGGAACAGAAGTGCTCTTTATGTTGGATTATAGTAATGCTGATATAAGAAGCTGTTTGAGTTACATTTCTTATATTATTTCATGCCAGAAGTTGTATGGCTTTGTTCTTTATTTTCCATTTGTAAAACCGTGTGGGAAGGGGAATTAAAATCCTGTTATTTGCCTGAACACTTGAGCTCCACAACTCGCCTTATTTCAAATAGTGAAAAAACTTCAACTCCCAGAAGGCAGTGCTTTCCCCAAGCACCATTTTACTAACTGAATAAGGAATCAGGCTGCTTAAATCCACAAGCTCGGGCTGTGGAGTAATAGCAACATTACAATAGTTTGATAAGTTCATATGTAACATCAAAACTGGACACAATTTCATTACAAAGTCACATTTCTTTGATTGATTTATAATTGTTCCTGATTAAAAGTGCTACAAGAAAAATGTCTGTAACTTACAGTTTGTATTGTCAACATCCAGGAATATGTGTTCCACATTAAGAAAGTGTTCAGTGATGATAACTTTCATCAGGAGTGGAGGAGTGGCCTAGTGGTTGGGGCAAGGTACTTCAGGCCAGAAGGTCAGGGGTTCAAATCCCACTAGAGGACAGCAACCTTGGGCCGGAAGGACTGGGGTTTCTAGTCCCACAGGTGTTCCTTGTGGTCTTGGGCAAGCCACTTAACCCTCCATAGCCCATGTTCCCTGTAAAATAGTTATCTCCAAGTTATAATACCCTGTTCAATGTAATTTCAGTTTGTTCAATGTAAACCACACTGATGCAGAATAGCACGGTATATAAGAGAATATAAATAAATAAATCAGCAATCACAAAAATTACATGGGGTCCAGTTGGTAAGGTTTGTTTGTAAAATATTCTTGGTAGGATGAGGGTTAATCTGTTGTGAAATCCCCGGTTTAAACAAGCAGGTTTTAACAACATGTGCTTGGCTCAGAGCTGGTATAAAATCTGCATGGACATCTTTTGCCATATACACGTGCTTTCGTTTGAGCAATAGGTAGTGCTTTTTTTAAAAAATGAAATGAAGATGAAAAAGCAAAGAACAAACAAACCCCAAATGAAATAAAAGTTTTTTTGCCCTGCATATCCCTATTCTATGCTCCCGCCACACCCCTTTGGATTTTGTACATAATATGCATCTCCACATAGAAATAATGGCTTTCTAAAATCACATTTGCACATGTTTCCAATCTCCATGTGATTAATTGCCTGAATGAAAGTGTACCTGTGGAATATGTTCTGTTTTGCTGGCTCGGAGACTGCAGCTGGCTTGTGTGTCTCACAATTAATTCAATTTTGTTTAAAGGGTGTATAGACTTTCACAAGGCACTGTAAGTTGTACATCTCAAATGTTTTCATGCAAGCAAAGCTGAAATTACCACCAGATTTTGAAGTCTAAATAGCATATGCACAAGGAACTGGTCAGTAAAGCATCATGTATATCACCGCTTTTGAATTAATCTTACTTTGGCCCTGTGGGGGAAAAAAAGTACAGTGTGCAGAGTACAGTTTCCTCTTTGCTGTCATTCTTAAAGAATAGGAAAGTAACAATATTTGTTTGTGTGTATCAAAATCTTGATATGTCACCTCTTGTGTGGTTAGCAATAAAGTGGTTAACAATTAAAAATTTCAATAAAAATAAGAGTAGAAAGAACTCCATTATATCGATAGGACAGGCAAGAGGAAAGAAAGAAAATGAAGACCCGAGTTAAACCAGGCTATTGGCTGTAAGTGTCAGGCACCTGGTGCTACCCCTGCTCCTGAAATTCTGGGAAAGCCTTCTCAGAAGTGTTTTAAAGGCCCTTTTAAATTTCCTAAAGTTCCAATTTGTGGTGTTTTCCATATGAAGTGACCCAGAAAAACACAATGTTTTGTTTGTATCATTTTAGTGCAAAAATATGAAAAATGAAAAAAAAAGTCCCCAAAAAATACAAAAAAATGTTTTTCCATGCACAGTCCTAATGCCCAGTACAAATACTAGACCTGTGCATTTAAGAAGTATTATTGTAAATAAACCTTCCAGATGTTTACAGACAAATACCATGAATGTTTGACAGTTTTTCCTTTTTTCATTAAATATCTTTGGGCCCTTCCACAGCTTTGACTTGCATATGGCTGGGTCTGGTGTGTCTCTAACTAGATCCTGCAGGTTTCTGAAAGGAACTGGAAGGTACAAGTGAAGAATGAACAAAAACAATTTAACGATGAGGCATGTTTGCTAAAGCATGCTGCCCGGGAATGTGGGGTTTAGCAAGCAGTTTGGGTACCATGCTAAAACTCTCTGCACTACCTTGGTAGCATGCATCAGACGGCAACTGGGTGGCATGTTCCCATGATATTGCATGTACATGGGCATGTAACTTGTGATACCTACGTGCAGTTCAAGTAGCAAGAGTGCAACTAATGTCAACTCAATGCGTGGCATTATTTGCACCTGTGGCTGCAAATATGATAGAGGTCTATAAATCAGCGAATGGATTGGAACGGGTAAATGTAGATCATTTGTTTACGCCATCAAAATATAGAATGGCTGGGGAACATGAAATGAAACTACAGGGTAACCTATTTAAGACTAATAAGAGGAAATATTTTTTCACTCAACGTGTAATCAAACTCTGGAATTTGTTACTGGAGGATGTAGTAAAAGCTGTTGGTGTAGCTGGGTTTAAAAATGGTTTGGACAAGTTCCTGGAGGAAAGGTCCATAAACCATTATTAAAAGGGGACCCGGGATATCCACTGCTTGATCCAATACAAGTATTGTGGAACCTGTGTCTTTTGGGGAAACTGCTAGGTACTGTCACACTTCAGCACCCTCTGGTATATGTAGGTGGTTGCCTAGGAGGGGTTGGCATGTGATGCATAGGGGAATACATATTTATAAACCTTCTAAGTGCTGCAGCCTGGTATCCATTGTAGTTGTGGTCCAAGTAAACACAGCAAAGGCTTCCGTGGGTTTAACAATAACTTTATTGCCGCACAGGAGTTTGGTGAACTACTTCCCCAAACACAGACAAAAGATGGTGCTACGCAATTGTGTCAAATAAAAGTCCAAGAATCCCCTGATGCTTCTCAGGTACAAACTGAAAGCAAAACATTCAGCTTTCAAACTTCCTTCAGCTTCAAATACAACAGCTGTTTCTCTCCATTGGCATTGCTTTCATATACATGCTTTAAACACAGGAAAACTTTCACAGCCTTGTACTTCTCTTCACAGCTGAATTAATTAGACTTGAGTTTCTCACAGGCAGAACGCTGCCTTTCTCCGTGGAAACTCAGGTTATAGCAAATAGGCTCTCTCAGCACTTCTATAGGATATCTTTGTACAGCTTTCACTCCTTTTACAGGATACACTTATGTGGCTTTCAGTCCTTATAACAAACCCCACAGTCCATAGCTGATCCACTGCTATCACTTAATGGTGCATCAGTTTGCATGTCCTCCAGCTCTGGGTCTGATATGTCCTTAAGACCTGGGTTAAGGGAGTCTACAGACTGCCACTGCTTAATTAGTGCTTTAAGCTGCTTCCGTTTGTTATCTCTAAAATACCTAGGCACTTGTAAGGATTCCAAATCACCAGCACCTTTTAAAACATCACAAAAAGGGCTCACCTTCCTTCTGGTCTGCCTAGTATGTGCTTTCTGGTTGAGAGGCAAACATTTCCCTTGATACTGCTTCACTAGTTCTTTTAACACAGCGTGCTCTTCAGAGTCTAACTCTTGCCCGTGTCTGTGCTGCCTGCAATTAGTAACATGCTGAAAGACACCTGGGCTATACTCAGAGCTAGAGCTCCTGTCACGTTCTCTGTAGTATGAAAACTTTTGCAGTCTTTTGAATGGGACTTTCTCTCTGCCCAATCTCTCCTTTATAATTCTGGCTTTGAGAGAAGATTCCAGAGAACTACTCCTATCCCTTCCAGGCAAGGTATCTGACCTTTTCCCCTGAGGTTTAAAATAGTCTCTGACCTGTTTTTGTTTGCTGTGCAGCTCACGGTAGTTCCTTCCTGGAAGCTTTTTCAGACGGCACTCCTGAGACCTGGCTGTCTCTCTGCAGTCTGGCCAGCAACTCCCCAAGCACCTTGTGCCAACCGGGTATCGGTTGCTCTTGGCTTTGCTTCTCCTGGTCCCCAGATCTCTCCCTGGATCTGACTCTCCTGGACCTTCCTGGAACTGCTCTTTCTCCTTGCTGCTCATTTATGCAGATGATATTATGATCTACACTCCGATTGATATCAACTGCCCAAACTACAACAAGATTTCAAACTGCATTACCAGCATTTCCATTTGGCTGGTTTTCCAAGTTTTTCTTCCTGTTCCATGTAAAAACAGATATATGTATCTTATCTGATGTTTTGTAGTTCTATGTAAACCGCGCTGATAATAAATAGTGCGGTATATAAAAATGTTAAATAAATAAAAAAAATAAATAAATAACAACCTTGCAATAAACTTGAAGAAGACTGAAGCACTTATTGTCACTAGAAACACCAACTTTAATCCCCCACCATACATCACATGCAACAGTACTGAGATTCCAATTAAGGATGAAGTAAGATACCTCGGGGTAACCCTCGATAAGAAGCTAGACCTGCGATCTCACATAAAAACTGTTAAAAGCGCTTATTACCGAATGAAAATAATTAGACGCCTCAAGCCTCTTATCTCTAATGAACACTTTCGTACAGTCTGCCAGGCACTTATTACCCCCATTCTGGATTTTTGCAACCCTATCTACAATGGGCTGTCAAAACATGCTCTCAAACCTCTTCAAATGGCACAGAATACAGCAGCCAGAATAATTAACGGTTCCACTAATCATGACCACATTACCCCCATCCTTAAAGATCTCCACTGGCTCCCTATAACCCTTCGCATAAAGTATAAGTTAATCATAAACATCTTCAAAATGAAGCACAACAGTTCTGCAACCAGCCTCCATGCCCTCTTATCCCGTGATACCAGCAACAGACCTAGAAGATTATCCACTTCAAACACCCGCAATACCCCAAGAAACTTCGCTAAATCACGCAAATGTACATCACAACGAGCAATTTCTTTGGCTGCCCCTTTGATTTGGAACTCTCTCCCCCCTGATTTACGTGCAATTGATGTTTTAAGTGACTTTCGTAAGCAATTAAAAACTTTACTTTTTATTGAGCACTATGGATCAACAAATGACTAAGATATCATCTATTGTATATATTTTATAAATAATCCACTATTTTGTTAACCCTTGTTATTTTTCCTACATTACCATATGTTGTCATGTCTATACTGTTTGTTTCCCTTGTTTATACCTTGTATTTCTTGTGACTGCTTTGATTGAAGGAAAAGGCGGTATAAAAAACTTGTTAAATAAATAAATGGAACTCCACGTAGTGTTCTCTCTCTCTTCCTTGTTCGAGTTCTCCCTCTCTTTCTCGTTCCAGTTCTCGTTCTCCCTGACTAACAGTTGCTTCCTGATTATGTGAACAGGGCTGCCCTATCAGGTGTGACTCCGCCCCTTTTCCTCCCACGTCAGCTCTCTGGGTTTGCCTGAAGCTAGGATGTGGCTCTCTTTCTGCTTTCCTGTGCAGAGCAGCTTTCAGGGCTGAATCCTTAACCCTTTCCTGACCTGTTTTACTGACAGCTTCTGAGGACAAAAAGTGTTTTAAACCCCTATTTTTAGGTTCTGCAACCTCTGCCTTGTCACAGTACTTGTGACCTAGATTGGCAATTGTTGGAAACAGGATACTGGGCTTGATGGACCTTGGTCTGACCCAGTATGGCATATCTTAATGTTTGCTGTATTGAAGTGCGATAACTGCAGGGGAACCAATGTACCCTCCCGCCCCCTGCAGTTAGCATGCAGCCCCACACCAGTAACACAGCCCACACGTACGATACCAGTGCAAGGCTTTAGTAAATATGACCCTATGTTTACTGATTGTGTGTGCGTAAGTGGGAGTAACAGTTTAATGTTACAGTATATGGGAGACTAGATGGTTCTTACTGGGTTCATCTTTTGCCAGGCTTTTTTTTTTTTTTTTAATTTGACCTTAACACATACTGGAATTTGTAGTTTGTTGCCCTACAGAAAAATCAAAGCTAGAAACCCTAGAATGCACTAAATTAAACACAGCAATCCTCCCAGTGTATTACAGGCCAATAATGTCTGTCTACAATCTATAAGCTGTTCACTGCAGTAGATGCTGATAGACTATATGAACATATCAATTCCAGTAACATCATGGTAACAGAGCAGAAAGGCAATGAGAAAGAAGCTTATGGAATCAAAGACCAGTTAATGCTACTATCACCAGTTCCTCAGTGTAGCATGGATTGACTATTAAAAAGCTTTTGATAGCATCCCACACTCTTGGATAATAAGTTGCCTTGAAATAAAATAAACTCCAAACTGAATGAGTATGTCATTTTTACCATGAACATGTGGCAGACCACACTCCATCTGAAGTATGAAAATAGTTCATTATTCCTAACATCATCCAGTGAGGAATATTTCAGGAAGATTCCTTGTTTGTTTTGTATGGCACTTTATCCACTGAGTGCTTTTAACATTTTGGGATATAGATTTAGCCTTAATCCTAAAGATAGCAACAATCCAGAAATAACATCACATTTACTGCTTTACAGCTCCAGTGATCAACAACTAGCAGAACAACTCTGTGTAGTGAAAAGCTTCTCAGATAACATCAAGATGAGTTTTAGCCTTGACAAATTTGCTAAGGCAACTTATTTATAGCTCCTTGCAAGCAGCCTTCAAAGCCTACATATCCACATATTCGCCCAACAAAGATCCTTGTTTCATCATTAGCTGCATGAGGGGCTTCCAGTATTCCAGACTCCCAGTGTGGATATATGGAGGTGGAGGCTTTGAAGGCTGCTTGTAAGGAGCTATAGATAAGTGCTTTGAACATCATATGTTTTGAATATGAATTCCAATTGTGAAGAAGTATTCCAGTATAGTTTTGCATTGGCACAAGTTATTTAGACTTGGGTATGATAACAAAAGGACAAAATAGTTTTGTATTTTCTAAAAAAAGAGAACATATCTTTGAAAAAAATATAGAAAGCTTTATGAAGGACAATAAATCACATAAGGAATGTTTTTTAGACTAGTGATGTCTATATGAACACCATATCCCCTGTAGCAAGGGCATTGTCCCAAGCTTGATAGAAGGACAAGTAATGATACTGAGGTCTTTTTCTTCTTATGATTGATTGAATATTCTATTGGGGGTACTTTCTTGTGAGAACCTTCCATAAAAGGGATAAATAGAATAATAGGGATTATTTTGTACTTATTGTTTGAGCCCCTAAGGTACCAAATAGTTTTAGCAATTTTGCACATTTTTTATGTGTAACCCATTTGGAGACTTGCCTCCCCCCAAAAAAGCATACCTGGAATCATTTGGATTCCTGGAAACACAGAGGGAGATATGTACTTACTACATAGCCTTGATTAATATCCTTTGGATGATTGAAATGCAGTTGTACAATATCATCTTAAATAGAGCAACTCCAACAGACATCCTTCAGGCGATATCGCTTCTTTTTTTTTTTTAACTTTTATTTTCATTTTGCAACAAACAAAAGAAACAACACACCAAAAGAGACAAAACAAGTATACAATAAGGAAAAGTAAACCCATTACCCCCCACCCCGGTGCTTCTTCTCTACCCGTTTGTATCAGCATGTGAGCGCTTCCAATTAACAGTGATTATACATCAAACGATCAAAAAGTATCCACAATACAGCATGATCATGAGACAGAGATATATACAAAGTTAGACAGTCAGATGAGAGCATTTAGCAAAATGTACATATTCATTGAGCATCTTCCATTGAGACCAATGAGAAGGAGTCTGAACGGAGGAAGCGAACAGACGAGGTATTTGTTCATATTTACTGTAGAGACAGGCATGATTCCACCATTCATTGAGGCTCAGATGGGAACTAATTTCCCAGTATTACTTAATTAGGGAAATAGCAATGCCAAGCATAAAGTTCAAAAGGAGATAAGCCATTTTTGGGAGAGAGGGGATCCCCGCAACTGGGCGAAGTCCCACTATCCTCCAAGAAAGGGACTCCTGAGAGTGCGATATAGACTAAATACGACCCCAGACCCGACGCCAGTAATACTGTAGTGCGGGATATTCATGCATAACATGAAGTAATAAACCAATGGCCGCAGGACGTGTCCAGCAACCATTACCCTGAGTAGTGTTCCATTTGTCTAATCTGTGAGGAGTGTCAAAACCACCGGTGGGCTAGAAAGAAGAGGGTCTGAGTGAGTGAGGCGGGCCGGGAACCCGTGTCCCTCTGCTCCAGATAAGGCTCCATTGCTCCGAGGTTAAAGTCACATGCAATTCTCTCTCCCATACTTTCTGCGCTATAGAGGTATCTCTAGTGAGAGCATTACATAAGGTTTAGTAAAATTGGATGCTACACCCGGTGAACTACCGAGAGATCGGAAGTCTCCAATCAACCTTATGCAGAGAGTGCCGATGGCGGGAGTACTCTAGTGCTCCGAATGCAATGCTGAAGTTGCACTGACCAGAGTCGGGAGTCGAAAGGTTGCATAAGAGTATTAAAGGCACCTAAAGTGTCGAAAAGCATTGGTGGATAGTGGGAGTCTAATGGGAGAGTCATACCAGGGAGTAAGGTAAGAGGAATCGGTGAGCAAAGGCCCGCTACTATATCTAGCCACACAGGTCTGCTCGGTACTGGATCTTCCAACCAATGAGCACCTTGTTTGAGAAGAAAAGATTGAGGGAACACTTGAGTAAAATCGCCACCAAGTATTAATGGAGCATTGGCCGAGGCCGAGGCCAACTGCGCAAAACTTGCATAGTAAGCAGGGTTGTCCACATTCGGGGCATAGTGCAAATACACGTGAATTCACTATCTCCAACCTCAAGGTGTACACGGGCCCATCTACCCTCCATGTCAGCGCTAATATCAGGTACAGTAGCGTGCAAAGACTTCTTAACCAGAATGGCTATCCCGTACCATTTGGAAACGGTGGGAGAATAGGCAGCTACCATGTGAGGCCTAGCATTGAGTTTCAGTGTTTCAGCAGAGTGTAATGCGTTTCCTGAAGAAACACCAAATCAACATGCTCGTGGCTAAGATAGCTAAGGATTTTCTTTCCTTTGAGTGGACCAGTAATGCCTTTGACGATGAATAATAAGATTTTACATAAGGCCATTCAGAAAAGTTAAAATTCTGAGCATGATAGCACACATAATTTCACTGTGTCCCTCAAACTGACTGTATCTGGCTGTACACATGACATAGGAAAAATAAGCTAATATAATACAATGAAGCGCCCCACATTAACAAAGAAAACCGCAGTACGGTAGAGGAGAAGCAAAACCCCAAAATTACTGGCGACCATGTGTCTGCGGGGAGAAACCCCAGAGAAGGCCGAAATTGAAAAAACATATAACCTGTAGGACTGTGCGTGCTCCGAATCCGACCAAGGCACACATCATGAAGGGATAGGAGACCAAAGACAAAAGTCATACAGAGAAAGAAAGAAAGTCCAGGCTATTTCTGTGCTGGGCTATGACCGCCGCATCGGGCCCTTCAAAATGGCGGACAGAGCCGGCAGATAAGAGTCCAAGATTTGGGATTAGCGCATCTGCTCTGCTTCTTTGGAGTCCAAAAATGTTGATAGTAGATCAGGATCCTCGAACGTCCTGGTCTGGTTGTGGAGAGTCACTCGGAGCTTCGCTGGATACAACAGGCCAAAGCGAGCCTGTAGCTGTTGAAGTCGAGGGCGAAGAGCAAGGAGTTTCTTCCGACGGTCAACGGTAGGCTTTGCCAAATCAGGAAAGAAGGAGACCTTACGACCTTCAAATTCCAAATGATGATTCGATCGGGCAGCATGTAAAATTTGTTCCACTTGTTGATATCGTAGCAAGCTAAAGATAATAGGCCGGGGGGTCATGCGGTTGAGCGCCATGCGGGCAGGAACACGGTGTGCTCGATCGATTTCCAGTTCTCTGTGAAAAGTGATCTTCAGCAAGGAGGGAAGAGTTTTGAGCAAGAATTCTCTTATATCTCCTGCTTCCACCCCCTCCGGCATTCCGAGGAGCCTCACATTGTTGCGACGGGCTCGATTATTGCTATCTTCCAACTCCTTTTGAAGATTCTGTATCTGGCGCTCAGCCTTGTCCAGTTTGCCCAAGCGCACCTCGTGCGAGTCGAGGACCCCCGCCATATTGTCCTGCCGTAATGAAAGACCTTCAAGTCGGTCCTGGAGCACTCCAAAGTCTTCTCGCATGGCTCGAAGCGCTTCTCCATTGGACTGCACCAATTCCTTCACGCCGCGTATTTCCTCCAAAATCTCCAGGTGCATTGCGGGGTTTTCACGAAATGGAACCATCTTCTGTGGGAGGACACCTCTGTTTTGGAGCGTTTTCCGTGAGAAGAAGAAGGAGACCCGAAGTCCAAGCGCGCTGGTTTATGGGCCGCCATCCCCCCCGAGGTGCCCCGGTCAGCTCGGAGCGAAATAGTAAATTTATATAGGTATTAAGTCAGGATTCTGAGTAGGCCTCTCGGGAGCTTCAACGCAAAGCGTCCTACCCGCTGGACATCAGGCTCCGCCCCCCCAGGCGATATCGCTTCTAATTAAATCTTTACAGAATAATATTGGAAGCAAATGGTGTGAATCTGCCTAGTAAATTGTGCTCAAGCTTGGCCTACATTACCTGCCTGACCTTTTTGATTATTTCCATAATTGGATTAAGACTATGTGTCTGGACACTTCTAATGAGCATATTAAAATATACAGCATGAAATACATTTAAAAATGCTTTTTTAATATTAAATCTCCTAAAATAACAAAATACGATAACAATTAATATAGCTAGAAGATGATGTGCTAAATAAGATATACTTTACTCTGGTAAGATAGTTTTTCTTTCGGTGAGCGACAGATCAGAATGTGCCCTTAGGACTGAGCATGGATAGAATTTCATGTGTGTGAAATGACAGATGAGACAGTGAATCAGACTTATCCAGAGGCTCTAACAGAACTGCAACAGTAATCATTCTCACTTATCTCTCCACCCCTGCCCGGAGGGTTTTTTTTAACACCTTCAATAAAGAGGACATTCCAAGAAAGATTTTTCAAGGTGATAGTAGAAATACAAAAGAGAGTGACTGAAAGCTTCCTATGGAGAAATGAACTGTATCTTTTAGAAGCAGTGAGGAGGAGGGAGAAGAGGGGTGCAGAGACTGATAGTGGTGATTGCAGTGACAGCAATTTGGTATATAGGCAGGGCCATCCCATCCACTAGGCAAGCTAGGCAGCCACCTAGGGTAGCCAATCCGGGTAGACAGCTTTGTGCCCCTCTTTGTTGCCTGCGGCAGGCCAGGTGCTTCAGAACACATCACATTCAACTTCTGATCCCCCTCTGATGAAACTTACTTTCAGAGGTGCCAGGCCATGTGTGTTGAAGCACATAGCTTGCTGCGGGCAACAAAGTGGTGGCACGAAACGACCACTTTTAAAATACTGCTGCCACCACTCACCTCCCCCACCCCACCCCACCCCACAAGACGGAATCGGTGGGGCAGTGTGGTGTAGGGGGGGGGGGGGAGGAGGGTGCAGCATGGGCGTGGGGGGAGAAAAAGCCTTTGCCCTCTATATAGGGGAGGTGGGATGAGAATGGTGTAGGGAATGATAATGGTGACAGCAGTAGTGATTGAGAACATTGAGAGCAGATGGAGGGGGTGCAGGGAGTGGTGTTAGTAATAGTGATTGAGTATATAGGAGGGGTGGGACAACAGGGGTGCAAAGTTGTGGTGGTGATGACGATTGGTTATATATAGGAGGGGTGGGATGAGGGTGCAGGGAGGGGTGGTGGTGATGGTGATTGGGTATAAACCAGGACTGGGATGAGAAGGGTGCAGGGAGAGGTAGTGACAGTGATGGGTATATAGGAGGGGTGGGATGAGAGGGGTGCAGGGAGTGGTAGTGACAGTGATTGGGTATATAGGAGGGTGGGATGAGAGGGGTGCAAGGAGTGGTAGTGACAGTGATTGGGTATATAGGAGGGGTGGGATGAGGGGTGTAGAGAGTGGTAGTGATAGTGATTGGGTATATAGGAGGGGTGGGATGAGGGGTGTAGAGAGTGGTAGTGATAGTGATTGGGTATATAGGAGGGGTGGGATGAGAAGGGTGCAGGGAGTGGTAGTGACTGTGATTGGGTATATAGGAGGGGTCAGATAAGGGGTGCAGGGAGTGGTAGTGACAGTGATTGGGTATATAGGAGGAGTGGGATGAGAGGGGTGCAGGGAGTGGTAGTGACCGTGATTGGGTATATAGGAGGGATGGGATGAGAGGGGTGCAGGGAGTGGTAGTGACAGTGATTGGGTGTATAGGAGGAGTGGGATGAGGGGTGCAGGGAGTGGTAGTGACAGTGATTGGGTATATAGGAGGAGTGGGATGAGGGGTGCAGGGAGTGGTAGTGACAGTGATTGGGTATATAGGAGGAGTGGGATGAGGGGTGCAGGGAGTGGTAGTGACAGTGATTGGGTTTATAGGAGGGTGGGATGAGGGGTGCAGGGAGTGGTAGTGATAGTGATTGGGTATATAGGAGGGGTGGGATGAGGGTGTAGGGAGTGGTAGTGACAGTGATTGAGTATATAGGAGGGGTGGGATGAGGGGTGCAGGGAGTGGTAGTGACAGTGATTGGGTGTATAGGAGGGGTGGGATGAGAGGGGTGCAGGGAGTGGTAGTGACAGTGATTGGGTATATAGGAGGAGTGGGATGAGGGGTGCAGGGAGTGGTAGTGACAGTGATTGGGTATATAGGAGGGGTGGGATGAAAGGGGTGCAGGGAGTGGTAGTGACTGTGATTGGGTATATAGGAGGGGTGGGATGAGAGGGGTGTCGGGCGTGGTTGTGACAGTGATTGGGTATATCGCGGGGGTGGGATGAGGGGTTTAGGGAGTGGTAGTGACAGTGATTGGGTTTATAGGAGGGGTGGGATGAGAGGGGTGCAAGGAGTGGTAGTGACGGTGATTGGGTATATAGGAGGGGTGGGATGAGAGGGGTGCAGGGAGTGGTAGTGACCGTGATTGGGTATATAAGAGGGGTGGGATGAGAGGGGTGCAGGGAGTGGTAGTGACCGTGATTGGGTATATAGGAGGGGTGGGATGAGGGGTGTAGAGAGTGGTATTGATAGTGATTCGGTATATAGTAGGGGTGGGATGAGAGGGGTGCACGGAGTGGGAGAGACAGTGATTGGTTGTATATAAGGGGTGCGATGAGAGGGGTGCACGGAGTGGTAGTGACTTTGATTGGATATAGGAGGGGTGGGATGAGGGGTGCAGGGAGTGGTAGTGACAGTGATGGGTATATAGGAGGGGTGCAGGGAGTGGTAGTGACAGAGATTGGGTATATAGGAGGGGTGGGATGAAAGGGGTGCAGGGAGTGGTACTGACTGTGATTGGGTATATAGGAGGGGTGGGATGAGGGGTGCAGGGAGTGGTAGTGACAGTGATTGGGTATATAGGAGGGGTGGGATGAAAGGGGTGCAGGGAGTGGTACTGACTGTGATTGGGTATATAGGAGTGGGATGAGAGGGGTGTAGGGAGTGGTAGTGACAGTGATTGGGTTTATAGGAGGGGTGGGATGAGGGGTGTAGGGAGTGGTAGTGACAGTGATTGGGTTTATAGGAGGGGTGGGATGAGGGGTGCAGGGAGTGGTAGTGACAGTGATTGGGTATATAGGAGGGGTGGGATGAAAGGGGTGCAGGGAGTGGTACTGACTGTGATTGGGTATATAGGAGGGGTGGGATGAGAGGGGTGTAGGGAGTGGTAGTGACAGTGATTGGGTATATAGGAGGGGTGGGATGAGGGGTGTAGGGAGTGGTAGTGACAGTGATTGGGTTTATAGGAGGGGTGGGATGAGGGGTGCAGGGAGTGGTAGTGACAGTGATTGGGTATATAGGAGGGGTGGGATGAGAGGGGTGCAGGGAGTGGTAGTGACTGTGATTGGGTATATAGGAGGGGTGGGATGAGAGGGGTGCAGGGAGTGGTAGTGACAGTGATTGGGTATATTGGAGGGGTCGGATGAGGGGTGTAGAGAGTGGTAGTGATAGTGATTGGGTATATAGGAGGGGTGGGATGAGAGGGGTGCAGGGAGTGGTACTGACAGTGATTGGGTACATAGGAGGGGTGGGATGAGAGGGGTGCAGGGAGTGGTAGTGACCGTGATTGGGTATATAGGAGGGGTCGGATGAGAGGGGTGCAGGGAGTGGTAGTGATAGTGATTGGGTATATAGGAGGGTCGGATGAGGGGTGTAGAGAGTGGTAGTGATAGTGATTGGGTGTATAGGAGGGGTGGGATGAGAGGGGTGCAGGGAGTGGTACTGACAGTGATTGGGTACATAGGAGGGGTGGGATGAGAGGGGTGCAGGGAGTGGTAGTGATAGTGATTGGGTATATAGGAGGGGTCGGATGAGGGGTGTAGAGAGTGGTAGTGATAGTGATTGGGTGTATAGGAGGGGTCGGATGAGGGGTGTAGAGAGTGGTAGTGATAGTGATTGGGTGTATAGGAGGGGTCGGATGAGGGGTGTAGAGAGTGGTAGTGATAGTGATTGGGTTTATAGGAGGGGTGGGATGAAAGGGGTGCAGGGAGTGGTAGTGACTGTGATTGGGTATATAGGAGGGGTGGGATGAGAGGGGTGTAGGGAGTGGTAGTGACAGTGATTGGGTATATAGGAGGGGTGGGATGAGGGGTGTAGGGAGTGGTAGTGACAGTGATTGGGTTTATAGGAGGGGTGGGATGAGAGGGGTGCAGGGAGTGATAGTGACCGTGATTGGGTATATAGGAGGGGTGGGATGAGAGGGGTGCAGGGAGTGGTAGTGACCGTGATTGGGTATATAGGAGGGGTGGGATGAGAGGGGTGCAGGGAGTGGTAGTGACCGTGATTGGGTATATATGAGGGGTGTAGAGAGTGGTAGTGATAGTGATTGGGTATATAGGAGGGGTGGGATGAGAGGGGTGCAGGGAGTGGTAGTGACAGTGATTGGGTGTATAGGAGGGGTGGGATGAGAGGGGTGCAGGGAGTGGTAGTGACTGTGATTGGATATATAGGAGGGGTGAGATGAGGGGTGCAGGGAGTGGTAGTGACTGTGATTGGGAATAAAGGAGGGGTGGGATTAGGGGTGCAGGGAGTGGTAGTGACAGAGATTGGGTATATAGGAGGGGTGGGATGAAAGGGGTGCAGGGAGTGGTACTGACTGTGTTTGGATATATAGGAGGGGTGAGATGAGGGGTGCAGGGAGTGGTACTGACAGTGATTGGGTATATAGGAGGGGTGGGATGAAAGGGGTGCAGGGAGTGGTACTGACTGTGATTGGGTATATAGGAGGGGTGGGATGAGAGGGGTGTAGGGAGTGGTAGTGACAGTGATTGGGTATATAGGAGGGGTGGGATGAGAGGGGTGCAGGGAGTGGTAGTGACTGTGATTGGGTATATAGGAGGGGTGGGATGAGAGGGGTGCAGGGAGTGGTAGTGACAGTGATTGGGTATATTGGAGGGGTCGGATGAGGGGTGTAGAGAGTGGTAGTGATAGTGATTGGGTATATATGAGGGGTGGGATGAGAGGGGTGAAGGGATTGGTACTGACAGTGATTGGGTACATAGGAGGGGTGGGATGAGAGGGGTGCAGGGAGTGGTAGTGACCGTGATTGGGTATATAGGAGGGGTCGGATGAGAGGTGTGCAGGGAGTGGTAGTGATAGTGATTGGGTATATAGGAGGGGTCGGATGAGGGGCGTAGAGAGTGGTAGTGATAGTGATTGGGTGTATAGGAGGGGTGGGATGAGAGGGGTGCAGGGAGTGGTACTGACAGTGATTGGGTACATAGGAGGGGTCGGATGAGAGGGGTGCAGGGAGTGGTAGTGATAGTGATTGGGTATATAGGAGGGGTCGGATGAGGGTGTAGAGAGTGGTAGTGATAGTGATTGGGTGTATAGGAGGGGTCGGATGAGGGGTGTAGAGAGTGGTAGTGATAGTGATTGGGTGTATAGGAGGGGTCGGATGAGGGGTGTAGAGAGTGGTAGTGATAGTGATTGGGTTTATAGGAGGGGTGGGATGAGAGGGGTGCAGGGAGTGGTACTGACAGTGATTGGGTATATAGGAGGGGTCAGATGAGGGGTGTAGGGAGTGGTAGTGACAGTGATTGGGTTTATAGGAGGGGTGGGATGAGGGGTGCAGGGAGTGGTAGTGATAGTGATTGGGTATATAGGAGGGGTGGGATGAGAGGGGTGCAGGGAGTGGTAGTGACAGTGATTGGGTTTATAGGAGGGGTGGGATGAGAGGGGTGCAGGGAGTGGTAGTGACAGTGATGGGTATATAGGAGGGATGGGATGAGAGGGGTGCAGGGAGTGGTGGTGACAGTGATTGGGTATATAGGAGGGGTGGGATGAGGGGTGCAGGAGTGGTAGTGACTGTGATTGGATATATAGGAGGGGTGGGATGAGGGGTGCAGGGAGTGGTAGTGACAGTGATTGGGTATATATGAGGGTGGGATGAGGGGTGCAGGGAGTGGTAGTGACAGTGATTGGGTGTATATGAGGGGTGGGATGAGAGAGGGGTGCTGGGAGTGGTAGTGACTGTGTTTGGGTGTATAGGAGGGGTGGGATGAGAGGGGTGCAGGGAGTGGTAGTGATAGTGATTGGGTATATAGGAGGGGTGGGATGAGGGGTGTAGGGAGTGGTAGTGACAGTGATTGGGTATATAGGAGGGGTGGGATGAGGGGTGCAGGGAGTGGTAGTGACAGTGATTGGGTATATAGGAGGGGTGTGATGAGGGGTGCAGGGAGTGGTAGTGACAGTGATTGGTTATATAGGAGGGGTGGTATGAGAGGGGTGCAGGGAGTGGTAGTGGCTGTGATTGGTTATATAGGAGGGGTGGGATGAGAGGGTGTAGGGAGTGGTAGTGACAGTGATTGGGTATATAGGAGGGGTGGGATGAGGGTGTAGGGAGTGGTAGTGACTGTGTTTGGGTTTATAGGAGGGGTGGGATGAGAGGGGTGCAGGGAGTGGTAGTGACCGTGATTGGTTATATAGGAGGGGTGGGATGAGGGTGTAGCGAGTGGTAGTGATTGTTATTGGGTATATAGGAGGGGTGGGATGAGGGGTGTAGAGAGTGGTAGTGACAGTGATTGGGTATATAGGAGGGGTGGGATGAGGGGTGTCGGGAGTGGTAGTGACAGTGATTGGGTGTATAGGAGGGTGGGATGAGAGGGGTGCAGGGAGTGGTACTGACTGTGATTGGGTATATAGGAGGGGTGGGATGAGAGGGGTGTAGGGAGTGGTAGTGACAGTGATTGGGTATATAGGAGGGGTGGGATGAGGGGTGTAGGGAGTGGTAGTGACAGTGATTGGGTTTATAGGAGGGGTGCGATGAGGGGTGCAGGGAGTGGTAGTGACAGTGATTGGGTATATAGGAGGGGTGGGATGAGAGGGGTGCAGGGAGTGGTAGTGACTGTGATTGGGTATATAGGAGGGGTGGGATGAGAGGGGTGCAGGGAGTGGTAGTGACAGTGATTGGGTATATTGGAGGGGTCGGATGAGGGGTGTAGAGAGTGGTAGTGATAGTGATTGGGTATATAGGAGGGGTGGGATGAGAGGGGTGCAGGGAGTGGTAGTGACAGTGATTGGGTATATAGGAGGGGTGGGATGAGAGGGGTGGAGTGAGTTGTAGTGACAGTTTATTGGGTATATAGGAGGGGTGGGATGAGAGGGGTGCAGGGAAGTAGTGGTAGTGACAGTGATTGGGTATATAGAAGGGGTGGGATGAGAGGGGTGCAGGAAGTGGTAGTGACTGTGATTGGGTATATAGGAGGGGTGGGATGAGAGGGGTGCAGGGAGTGGTAGTGACAGTGATTGGATATATAGGAGGGGTGGGATGAGAGGGGTGCAGGGAGTGGTAGTGACGGTGATTGGGTATATAGGAGGGGTGGGATGAGGGGTGTAGAGAGTGGTAGTGATAGTGATTGGGTATATAGGAGGGGTGGGATGAGAGGGGTGCCGGGAGTGGTTGTGACAGTGATTGGGTACATAGGAGGGTGGGATGAGAGGGGTGCAGGGAGTTGTAGTGACAGTGATTGGATATATAGGAGGGGTGGGATGAGAGGGGTGCAGGGAGTGGTAGTGACAGTGATTGGGTATATAGGAGGGGTGGGATGAGAGGGGTGCAGGGAGTGGTAGTGACAGTGATTGGGTGTATAGGAGGGGTGGGATGAGAGGGGTGCCGGGAGTGGTTGTGACAGTGATTGGGTACATAGGAGGGTGGGATGAGAGGGGTGCAGGGAGTGGTAGTGACCGTGATTGGGTATATAGGAGGGGTCGGATGAGAGGGGTGCAGGGAGTGGTAGTGATAGTGATTGGGTATATAGGAGGGGTCGGATGAGGGGTGTAGAGAGTGGTAGTGATAGTGATTGGGTGTATAGGAGGGGTGGGATGAGAGGGGTGCAGGGAGTGGTAGTGACGGTGATTGGGTATATAGGAGGGGTGGGATGTGAGGGGTGTAGGGAGTGGTAGTGACAGTGATTGGGTATATAGGAGGGGTGGGATGAGAGGGGTGCAGGGAGTTGTAGTGACAGTGACTGGGTATATAGGAGGGGTGGGATGAGAGGGGTGCAGAGAGTGGTAGTGACAGTGATTGGGTATATAGGAGGGGTGGGATGAGGGGTGCAGGGAGTGGTAGTGTCTGTGATTTGGTATATAGAAAGGGTGGGATGAGGGGTGCAGGGAGTGGTAGTGACTGTGATTGGATATATAGGAGGGGTGGGATGAGAGGGGTGCAGGGAGTGGTAGTGATAGTGATTGGGTGTATAGGAGGGGTGGGATGAGAGGGGTGCAAGGAGTGGTAGTGACCGTGATTGGGTATATAGGAGGGTCGGATGAGAGGGGTGTAGGGAGTGGTAGTGACTGTGATTGGGTATATAGGAGGGGTGGGATGTGAGGGGTGCAGGGAGTGGTAGTGACTGTGATTGGATATATAGGAGGGGTGGGATGAGGGGGTGCAGGGAGTGGTAGTGACCGTGATTGGTATATAGGAGGGGTGGGATGTGAGGGGTGCAGGGAGTGGTAGTGACTGTGATTGGATATATAGGAGGGGTGGGATGAGAGGGGTGCAGGGAGTGGTAGTGACCGTGATTGGGTATATAGGAGGGGTGGGATGTGAGGGGTGCAGGGAGTGGTATTGACTGTGATTGGATATATTAGAGGGGTGGGAAGATAGGGGTGCAGGGAGTGGTAGTGACTGTGATTGGATATATAGTAGGGGTGGGATGAGGGGTGCAGGGAGTGGTAGTGACTGTGATTGGGTATATAGGAGGGGTGGGAGGAGGGGTGTAGGGAGTGGTACTGACAGTGATTGGGTATATAGGAGGGGTGGGATGAGGGGTGTAGGGAGTGGTACTGACAGTGATTGGGTATATAGGAGGGGTGGGATGAGAGGGGTGCAGGCAGTGGTAGTGACTGTGATTGGGTATATAGGAGGGGTGGGATGTGAGGGGTGCAGGGAGTGGTAGTGGCAGTGATTGGGTATATAAGAGGGATGGGATGAGAGGGGTGCAGGGAGTGGTAGTGACATTTATTGGGTATATAGGAGGGGTGGGGGATGAGAGGGGTGCAGGGAGTGGTAGTGACAGTTATTGGGTATATAGGAGGGGTGGAATGAGAGGGGTGCAGGGAGTGGTAGTGACTGTGATTGGGTATATAGGAGGGGTGGGATGAGAGGGGTGCAGGGAGTGGTAGTGTCTGTGATTTGGTATATAGAAGGGGTGGGATGAGGGGTGCAGGGAGTGATAGTGACTGTGATTGGATAATAGGAGGGGTGGGATGAAAGGGGTGCTGGGTGTGGTTGTGACTGTTATTGGGTATATTGGGGGGGTGGGATGAGAGGGGTGCAGGGAGTGGTAGTGACAGTGATGGGTATAGGAGGGGTGGGATGAGAGGGGTGCAGGGAGTTGTAGTGACAGTGATTGGGTATATAGGAGGGGTGGGATGAGAGGGGTGCAGGGAGTGGTAGTGACAGTGATTGGGTATATAGGAGGGGTGGGATCACAGGGGTGCAGAGAGTGGTAGTGTCTGTGATTGGGTATATAGAAGGGGTGGGATGAGGGGTGCAGGGAGTGGTAGTGTCTTTGATTTGGTATATAGAAGGGGTGGGATGAGGGGTGAAGGGAGTGTAAGTCTCTGTGTTTTGGTATATAGAAAGGGTGGGATGAGAGGTGCAGGGAGTGGTAGTGTCTGTGATTTGGTATATAGAAGGGGTGGGATGAGAGGGGTGTAGGGAGTGGTAGTGACAGTGATTGGGTATAGGAGGGGTGGGATGAGAGGGGTGCAGGAGTGGTAGTGACAGTGATTGGGTATATAGCAGGGGTGGTATGAAGGGGTGCAGGGAGTGGTAGTGACAGTGATTGGGTGTATAGGAGGGGTGGGATTAGAGGGGTGCAGGGAGTGGTAGTGACAGTTATTGGGTATAGGAGGGGTGGGATGAGAGGGGTGCAGGGAGTGGTAGTGACAGTTATTGGGTATATAGGAGGGGTGGGATGAGAGGGGTGCAGGGAGTGTAGTGACAGTGATTGGGTATAGGAGGGGTGGGATGAGAGGGGTGCAGGGGGTGCAGGGAGTGGTAGTGGCTGTTATTGGGTAAATAGGCGGGGTGGGATGAGAGGGGTGCAGGAGTGGTAGTGACGTGATTGGGTATATAGAAGGGGTGGGATGAGGGGTGCAGGAAGTGGTAGTGTCTGTGATTGGTATATAGAAGGGGTGGGATGAGGGGTGCAGGGAGTGGTAGTGTCTGTGATTTGGTAGATGAGGGGGCAGGGAGTGGTATTTCAGTGATTGGGTATATAGGAGGGGTGGGATGAGAGGGGTGCAGGAGTTGGTAGTGACTGTGTTTGGGTGTATTGGTGGGGTGGTATGAGAGGGGTGCAGTTAGTGTTAGTGACAGTTATTGGGTATATAGGCGGGGTGGGATGAGAGGGGTGCCGGGAGTGGTTGTGACAGTGATTGGGTATATAGGAGGGGTGGGATGAGAGGGGTGCAGGGAGTGGTAGTGACAGTGATTGGATATATAGGAGGGGTGGATAGAGGGGTGCTGGGAGTGGTCGTGACAGTGATTGGGTATATAGGAGGGGTGGGATGAGAGGGGTGCAGGGAGTGGTAGTGACAGTGATTGTTGTATAGGAGGGTGGGATGAGAGGGGTGCAGGGAGTGGTAGTGACAGTGATTGGGTAATAGGAGGGGATGAGAGGGGTGCAGGGAGTGGTAGTGACTGTGATTGGGTATATAGGAGGGGTGTGATGAGAGGGGTGCAGGGAGTGGTAGTGATAGTGATTGGGTGTATAGGAGGGGTCGGATGAGGGGTGAAGTGAGTGGTAGTGTCAGTGATTTGGTATATAGGAGGGTGGGATGAGAGGGGTGCAGGGAGTGGTAGTGACTGTGATTGGGTATATAGGAGGGGTGGGATGTGAGGGGTGTAGGGAGTGTAGTGACAGTGCTTGGGTATATAGGAGGGGTGGGATGAGAGGGGTGCAGGGAGTTGTAGTGACAGTGACTGGTATATAGGAGGGGGGGATGAGAGGGGTGCAGAGTGGTAGTGACAGTGATTGGGTATATAGGAGGGGTGGGATCAGAGGGGTGCAGGGAGTGGTAGTGTCTGTGATTGGGTATATAGATGGGGTGGGATGAGGGGTGCAGGGAGTGATAGTGACTGTGATTGGATATATAGGAGGGGTGGGATGAGAGGGGTGCAGGGAGTGGTAGTGAGAGTGATTGGGTATAGGAGGGGTGGGATGTGAGGGGTGCAGGAGTGGTAGTGACCGTGATTGGGTATATAGGAGGGTCGGATGAGAGGGGTGCAGGGAGTGGTAGTGACTGTGATTGGTTATATTGGTGGGGTGGGATGTTATGGGTGCAGGGAGTGGTAGTGACTGTGATTGGATATATAGGAGGGTGGGAATGAGGGGTGTAGGGAGTGGTAGTGACCGTGATTGGGTATATAAGAGGGGTGGGATGTGAGGGGTGCAGGGAGTGGTACTGACAGTGATTGGGTATATAGGAGGGGTGGGATGAGAGGGGTGCAGGGAGTGGTAGTGACAGTGATTGGGTATATAGGAGGGGTCGGATGAGAGGGGTGGAGGGAGTGGTAGTGACTGTGATGGGATATAGGAGGGGTGGGATGAGAGGGGTGCAGGGAGTGGTAGTGACTGTGATTGGATATATAGTAGGGGTGGGATGAGGGGTGCAGGTATGGTAGTGACTGTGATTGGGTATATAGGAGGGGTGGGAAGAGGGGTGTAGGGAGTGGTACTGACAGTGATTGGGTATATAGGAGGGGTGGGATGAGGGGTGTAGGGAGTGGTACTGACAGTGATTGGGTATATAGGAGGGGTGGGATGAGAGGGGTGCAGGGAGTGGTAGTGACTGTGATTGGGTATATAGGAGGGGTGGGATGTGAGGGGTGCAGGTAGTGGTAGTGGCAGTGATTGGGTATATGGAGGGATGGGATGAGAGGGGTGCAGGGAGTGGTAGTGACATTGATTGGGTATATAGGTGGGGTGGCATGAGAGGGGTGCAGGGAGTGGTATGACAGTGATTGGGTATATAGGAGGGGTGGAATGAGAGGGGTGCAGGGAGTGGTAGTGACAGTGATTGGGTATATAGGAGGGGTGGGATGAGAGGGGTGCAGGGAGTGGTAGTGTCGGTGATTTGGTATATAGAAGGGGTGGGATGAGGGGTGCAGGGAGTGGTAGTGACTGTGATTGGATATATACGAGGGGTGGATGGGGGTGCAGGGAGTGGTTGTGACAGTGATTGGGTATATAGGAGGGGTGGGATGATGAGGGGTTGCAGGGAGTGGTAGTGACAGTGATTGGGTTATAGGAGGGGTGGATGAGAGGGGTGCAGGGAGTTGTAGTGACAGTGTTTGGGTATATTGGAGGGGTGGGATGAGAGGGGTGCAGGGAGTGGTAGTGACAGTGATTGGATATATAGGAGGGGTGGGATCACAGGGTGCAGGGAGTGGTAGTGTCTGTGATTGGGTATATAGAAGGGGTGGGATGAGGGGTGCAGGGAGTGGTAGTGTCTTTGATTTGGTATATAGAAGGGGTGGGATGAGGGGGGCTGGGTGTGGTAGTGTGTGTGTTTTGGTATATTGAATGGGTGGGATGAGGGGTGCAGGGAGTGGTAGTGTCTGTGATTTGGTATATAGAAGGGGTGGGATGAGAGGGGTGAAGGGAGTGGTAGTGACAGTAATTGGGTATATAGGAGGGGTGGGATGATAGGGGTGCAGGGAGTGGTAGTGTCAGTGATTGGGTATATAGCAGGGGTGGTATGAAAGGGGTGCAGGGAGTGGTAGTGACAGTGATTGGGTTTATAGGAGGGGTGGGATGAGAGGGGTGCAGGGAGTGGTAGTGACAGTTATTGGGTATATAGGAGGGGTGGGATGAGAGGGGTGCAGGGAGTGGTAGTGACAGTTATTGGGTATATAGGAGGGGTGGGATGAGAGGGGTGCAGGGAGTGGTAGTGGTAGTGACAGTGATGGGTATATAGGAGGGGTGGGATGAGAGGGGTGCAGGGAGTGGTAGTGACTGATTGGGTATATAGAGGGGTGGGATGATAGGGGTGCAGGGAGTGGTAGTGACAGTGATTGGGTATATAGGAGGGGTGGGAGGAGAGGGGTGCAGAGAGTGGTAGTGTCTGTGATTGGGTATATAGAAGGGGTGGGATGAGAGGGGGGCAGGGAGTGGTAGTGTCTTGTGATTTGGTATATATAGGGGTGGGATGAGAGGGTGCAGGGAGTGGTAGTGACTGTGATTTGGTATATAGAAAGGGTGGGATGAGAGGGTGCAGGGAGTGGTAGTGTCTGTGATTGGTATATAGAAGGGGTGGGATGAGAGGGGTGTAGGGAGTGGTAGTGACAGTGATTGGGTATATAGGAGGGGTGGGATGAGAGGGGTGCAGGGAGTGGTAGTGACAGTGATTGGGTATATAGGAGGGGTGGTATGAGAGGGGTGCAGGGAGTGGTAGTGACAGTGATTGGGTGTATAGGAGGGGTGGGATGAGAGGGGTGCAGGGAGTGGTAGTGACAGTTATTGGGTATATAGGAGGGGTGGGATGAGAGGGGTGCAGGGAGTGGTAGTGACAGTTATTGGGTATATAGGAGGGGTGGGATGAGAGGGGTGCAGGGAGTGGTAGTGACAGTGATTGGGTATATAGGAGGGGTGGGATGAGAGGGGTGCAGGGAGTAGTAGTGACTGTGATTGGATATATAGGAGGGGTGGGATGTGAGGGGGTGCAGGGAGTGGTAGTGACAGTGATGGGTATATAGGAGGGGTGAATGAGAGGGGTGCAGGGAGTGGTAGTGACTGTGATTGGATATATTAGAGGGGTGGGAAGAAATGGGTGCAGGGAGTGGTAGTGACGGTGATTGGGTATATAGGAGGGGTGTGATCAGGGGTGTAGGGAGTGGTACTGACAGTGATTGGGTATATAGGAGGGGTGGGATGATAGGGGGTGCAGGGAGTGGTAGTGACAGTGAGGGGTATAGGAGGGGTGGGATGAGAGGGGTGCAGGGAGTTGTAGTGACAGTGATTGGGTATATAGGAGGGGTGGGATGAGAGGGGTGCAGGGAGTGGTAGTGACAGTGAATGGGTATATAGGAGGGGTGTGATCACAGGGGTGCAGAGAGTGGTAGTGTCTGTGATTGGGTATATAGCAGGGGTGGGATGAGGGGTGCAGGGAGTGGTAGTGTCTTTGATTTGGTATATAGAAGGGGTGGGATGAGGGGTGCAGGGAGTGATAGTGACTGTGATTGGATATATAGGAGGGGTGGGATGTGAGGGGTGCAGGGAGTGTTAGTGACAGTTAGTGGGTATATAGGAGGGGGTGGGATGAGAGGGGTGCAGGGAGTGGTAGTGACTGTGATTGGATATATTAGAGGGGTGGGAAGAAATGGGTGCAGGGAGTGGTAGTGACTGTGATTGGATATATAGGAGGGGTGGGATGAGGGGTGTAGGGAGTGGTACTGACAGTGATTGGGAATATAGGAGGGGTGGGATGAGGGGTGTAGGGAGTGGTACTGACAGTGATTGAGTATATAGGAGGGGTGGGATGAGAGGGGTGCAGGCGTGGTAGTGACAGTTATTGGGTATATAGGAGGGGTGTGGATGAGAGGGGTGCAGGGAGTGGTAGTGACAGTGATTGGGTATATAGGAGGGGTGGGATGAGAGGGGTGCAGGGAGTGGTAGTGACAGTGATTGGTATATAGGAGGGGTGGGATGAGAGGGGTGCAGGATGTGGTAGTGACAGTGATTGGGTATATAGGAGGGGTGGGATGAGAGGGGTTGCAGGGAGTGGTAGTGACTGTGATTGGATATATGGAGGGGTGGGAAGAAAGGGGTGCAGGGAGTGGTAGTGCCGGTGATTGGGTATATAGGAGGGTGGGATGAGAGGGGTGCAGGGAGTGGTAGTGACAGTGATGGGTATAGGAGGGGTGGGATGAGAGGGGTGCAGGGAGTGGTAGTGACAGTGATTGGATATATATTGGAGGGGTGGGAATAAATTGGGTGCAGTGAGTGGTAGTGACCGTGATTGGGTATATAAGAGGGTGGGGATGTGAGGGGTGCAGGGAGTGGTAGTGGCAGTGATTGGGTATTTAGGAGGGGGGGGAGGAGAGGGGTGCAGGGAGTGGTAGTGGCAGTGATTGGGTAAATAGGAGGGGTGGGATGAGAGGGGTGCAGGGAGTGGTAGTGACAGTGATTGGGTATATAGGAGGGGTGGGATGAGGGGTGCAGGGATTGGTAGTGACTGTGATTGGGTATATAGGAGGGGTGGGATGAGAGGGGAGCAGGGAGTGGTAGTGACAGTGATTGGGTATATATTAGGGGTGGGAATGAGGGGTGCAGGGAGTGGTAGTGACAGTGATTGGGTATATAGAGGGGTTGGATGAGGGGTGCAGGGAGTGGTAGTGACAGTGATTGGGTATATGGAAGGGTTGGGATTGGAGGGGTGCAGGGAGTGGTAGTGACAGTGATTGGGTATATAGAAGGGGTGGGATGAGGGGTGCAGGGAGTGGTAGTGACAGTGATTGGGTATATAGGAGGGGTGAGATCACAGGGGTGCAGGGAGTGGTAGTGACTGATTGGGTATATAGGAGGGGTGGGATGAGAGGGGTGCAGGGAGTGGTAGTGACAGTGATTGGGTATATAGATGGGGTGGGATGAGAGGGGTGCAGGGAGTGGTCGTGACCGTGATTGGATATATAGGAGGGGTGGGATGAAAGGGGTGCAGGGAGTGGTCGTGACCGTGATTCGGTTATATAGGAGGTGGGTATGAGAGGGGTGCAGGGAGTGGTAGTGACAGTGATTGGGTATATAGGAGGGGTGGGATGAGAGGGGTGCAGGGAGTGGTCGTGACCGTGATTCGGTATATAGGAGGGGTGGGATGAGAGGGGTGCAGGGAGTGGTAGTGACAGTGATTGGGTATATAGATGGGGTGGGATGAGAGGGGTGCAGGGAGTGGTAGTGACAGTGATTGGGTATATAGGAGGGGTGGGATGAGAGGGGTGGTGGGAGTGGTAGTGACAGTGATTGGGTATATAGATGGGGTGGGATGAGAGGGGTGCAGGGAGTGGTAGTGACAGTGATTGGGTTTATAGGAGGGGTGGGATGAGAGGGGTGCAGGGAGTGGTAGTGACAGTGATTGGGTATATAGATGGGGTGGGGTGAGAGGGGTGCAGGGAGTGGTAGTGACAGTGATTGGGTATATAGATGGGGTGGGATGAGAGGGGTGCAGGGAGTGGTAGTGACAGTGATTAGGTATATAGATGGGGTGGGATGAGAGGGGTGCAGGGAGTGGTAGTGACAGTGATTGGGTGTATAGGAGGGGTGGGATGAGAGGAGTGCAGGAAGTGGTCGTGACCGTGATTCGGTATATAGGAGGGGTGGGATGAGAGGGGTGCAGGGAGTGGTAGTGACAGTGATTGGGTGTATAGGAGGGGTGGGATGAGAGGGGTGCACGGAGTGGTAGTGACAGTGATTGGGTGTATAGGTGGGGTGGGATGAGAGGGGTGCATGGAGTGGTAGTGACAGTGGTTGGGTGTATAGGAGGGCTGGGATGAGAGGGGTGCACGGAGTGGTAGTGACAGTGATTGGGTATATAGGAGGGGTGGATGAGAGGGGTGTAGGGAGTGGTAGTGACAGTGATTGGGTATATAGAGGGGTGGGATGAGAGGGGTGCACGGAGTGGTAGTGACAGTGTTTGGGTGTATAGGAGGGGTGGGATGAGAGGGGTGCAGCGAGTGGTAGTGACTGTGATTGGATATATAGGAGGGGTGGGATGAGAGGGGTGCAGGGAGTGGTAGTGACAGTGATGGGTATATAGGAGGGGTGGGATGAGGGGTGCAGGGAGTGGTAGTGACACTGATTGGGTATATAGGAGGGGTGGGATAAGGGGTGCAGGGAGTGGTAGTGACTGTGGTTGGGTATATTGGAGGGGGGGGATGAGAGGGGTGCAGGGAGTGGTAGTGACAGTGATTGGGTATATTGGAGGGGTGGGATGAGAGGGGTGCAGGAGTGGTAGTGACTGTGATTGGGTATATTGGAGGGGTGGGATGAGAGGGGTGCAGGGAGTGGTAGTGACTGTGATTGGGTATATTGGAGGGGAGGGGTGGGATGAGCGGGGTGAAGGGAGTGGTAGTGACTGTGATTGGGTATATTGGAGGGGTGGGATGAGACGGGTGCAGGGAGTGGTAGTGACAGTGATTGGGTGTATAGGAGGGGTGCAGGGAGTGGTAGTGACAGTGATTGGGTATATAGGAGGGGTGGGATGAGACGGGTGCAGGGAGTGGTAGTGACTGTGATTGGGTATATTGGAGCGGTGGGATGAGAGGGGTGCAGGGAGTGGTAGTGACTGTGATTGGGTATATTGGAGGGGTGGGATGAGAGGGGTGCAGGGAGTGGTAGTGATAGTGATTGGGTATATAGGAGGGGTCGGATGAGGGTGTAGAGAGTGGAAGTGACTGATTGGGTATATTGGAGGGGTCGGATGAGGGGTGCAGGGAGTGGTAGTGACCGTGATTGGGTATATAGGAGGGGTGGGATGAGAGGGGTGCAGGGAGTGGTAGTGACTGTGATTGGGTATATAGATGGGGTGGGATGAGAGGGGTGCAGGGAGTGGTACTGACAGTGATTGGGTATATAGGAGGGGTGGGATGAGAGGGGTGAAGGGAGTGGTAGTGACAGTTATTGGGTATATAGGAGGGGTGGATGAGAGGGGTGCATGGAGTGGTAGTGACAGTGATTGGGTTTTATAGGAGGGGTGGGATGAGAGGGTGCAGGGAGTGGTAGTGACAGTGATTGGGTATATAGGAGGGGTGGGATGAGAGGGGTGCAGGGAGTGGTAGTGATAGTGATTGGGTATATAGATGGGGTGGGATGAGAGGGGTGCAGGGAGTGGTCGTGACCGTGATTCGGTATATAGGAGGGGTGGGATGAGAGGGGTGCAGGGAGTGGTAGTGACAGTGATGGGTATAGAGGAGTTGTGGGATGAGAGGGGTGCAGTGAGTGGTAGTGACAGTGATTGGGTATATAGGAGGGGTGGGATGAGAGGGGTGCAGGGAGTGGTAGTGATAGTGATTGGGTATATAGATGGGGTGGGATGAGAGGGGTGCAGGGAGTGGTCGTGACCGTGATTCGGTATATAGTAGGGGTGGGATGAGAGGGGTGCACGGAGTGGTAGTGACAGTGATTGGGTGTATAGGAGGGGTGCAGGGAGTGGTAGTGACAGTGATTGGGTATATAGGAGGCGTGGGATGAGAGGGGTGCAGGGAGTGGTAGTGACAGTGATTGGGTATATAGGAGGGGTGCAGGGAGTGGTAGTGACAGTTATTGGGTATATAGGAGGGGTGCAGGGAGTGGTAGTGACAGTGATTGGGTATATAGGTGGGGTGGGATGAGAGGGGTGCAGGGAGTGGTAGTGACAGTGATTGGGTGTATTGGATGGGTGGGATGTGAGGGGTGCAGGGAGAGGTCGGGACAGTGATTGGCTGTATAGTAGGGGTGGGATGAGAGGGGTGCACGGAGTGGTAGTGACAGTGATTGGGTATATAGGAGGGGTGGGATGAGAGGGGTGCAGGGAGTGGTAGTGACAGTGATTGGGTATATAGGAGGGGTGGGATGAGAGGGGTGCACGGAGTGGTAGTGACAGTGATTGGGTATATTGGAGGGGTGGGATGAGAGGGGTGTAGGTAGTGGTAGTGACAGTGATTGGGTTTATCGGAGGGGTGGGATGAGAGGGGTGCAGGGAGTGGTAGTGACTTTGATTGGGTATATAGGAGGGGTGGGATAAGGGGTGCAGGGAGTGGTAGTGACAGAGATTGGGTATATAGGAGGGGTGGGATAAGGGGTGAAGGGAGTGTTAGTGACAGTGATTGTGTATATAGGAGGGGTGGGGATAAGGGGTGCAGGGTGTGGTAGTGACTGTGATGGGGTATATAGATGGGGTGGGATGAGGGGTGCAGGGAGTGGTAGTGACAGTGATTGGGTATATAGGAGGGGTGGGTTGAGAGGGGTGCAGGGAGTGGTAGTGACAGAGATTGGGTATATAGGAGGGGTGGGATGAGAGGGGTGCAGGGAGTGGTAGTGACAGAGATTGGGTATATAGGAGGGGTGGGTTGAGAGGGGTGCAGGGAGTGGTAGTGACAGAGATTGGGTATATAGGAGGGGTGGGATGAGAGGGGTGCAGGGAGTGGTACTGACTGTGATTGGGTATATAGAGGGGTGGGATGAGAGGGGTGCAGGGAGTGGTAGTGACAGAGATTGGGTATATAGGAGGGGTGGGATGAGAGGGGTGCAGGGAGTGGTAGTGGCAGTGATTGGGTATATAGGAGGGGTGGGATGAGAGGGGTGCAGGGAGTGGTACTGACTGTGATTGGGTATATAGGTGGGGTGGGATGAGAGGGGTGCAGGGAGTGGTAGTGACTGTGATTGGGTATATAGGAGGGGTGGGATGAGAGGGGTGCAGGGAGTGGTACTGACTGTGATTGGGTATATAGGAGGGGTGGGATGTGAGGGGTGCAGGGAGTGGTAGTGACAGTGATTGGGTATATAGTAGGGGTGGGATGAGGGGTGCAGGGAGTGGTTTAGACAGTGATTGGGTATATAGGAGGGGTGGGATGAGGGGTGCAGGGAGTGGTACTGACAGTGATTGGGTATATAGGAGGGGTGGGATGAGAGGGGTGCAGGGAAGTGGTTGTGACAGTGTTTGGGTATATAGGAGGGGTGGGATGAGAGGGGTGCAGGGAGTGGTAGTGACAGTGATTGGGTGTATAGGAGGGGTGCAGGGAGTGGTATTGACAGTTATTTGGTATATAGGAGGGTGGGATGTGAGGGGTGCAGGGAGTGGTAGTGACAGTGATTGGGTGTATAGGAGGGGTGCAGGGAGTGGTAGTGACAGTGATTGGGTGTATAGGAGGGGTGGGATGAGAGGGGTGCAGGGAGTGGTAGTGACCGTGATTGGTTATATAGGAGGGGTGGGATGAGGGGTGCAGGGAGTGGTAGTGACAGTGATTGGGTTTATAGGAGGGTGGTATGAGAGGGGTGCAGGGAGTGGTAGTGATAGTGATTGGGTATATAGGAGGAGTGGGTTGAGGGGTGCAGGGAGTGGTAGTGACTGTTTTTGGGTGTATCGGCGGGGTGGGATGAGAGGGGTGCAGGGAGTGGTAGTGACTGTGATTGGGTGTATAGGAGGAGTGGGATGAGGGGTGCAGGGAGTGGTAGTGACAGTGATTGGGTTTATAGGAGGGGTGGGATGAGAGGGGTGCAGGGAGTGGTAGTGACAGTGATTGGGTATATAGATGGGGTGGGATGAGAGGGGTGCAGGGAGTGGTAGTGATAGTGATTGGGTATATAGGAGGGGTTTGATGAGGGGTGCACGGAGTGGTACTGACAGTGATTGGGTATATAGGAGGGGTGGGATGAGAGGGCTGCAGGGAGTGGTAGTGACAGTGATTGAGTATATAGGAGGAGTGGGATGAGGGGTGCAGGGAGTGGTAGTGACTGTGATTGGGTATATAGGAGGGGTGGGATGAGAGGGGTGCAGGGAGTGGTAGTGACAGTGATTGGGTATATAGGAGGGGTGGGATGAGAGGGGTGCAGGGAGTGGTAGTGACAGTGATTGGGTGTATAGGAGGGGTGGGATGAGAGGGCTGCAGGGAGTGGTAGTGACAGTGATTGGGTATATAGGAGGGGTGGGATGAGAGGGGTGCAGGGAGTGGTAGTGACAGTGATTGGGTGTATAGGAGGAGTGGGATGAGGGGTGCAGGGAGTGGTAGTGACAGTGATTGGGTGTATAGGAGGGGTGGGATGAGAGGGCTGCAGGGAGTGGTAGTGACAGTGATTGGGTGTATAGGAGGGGTGCAGGGAGTGGTAGTGACAATACTGCTGCTGCCATCACTCACCTCCCCCACCCCACCCCACAAGACAGAATCGGTGGGGCAGTGTGGTGTAGCGGGGGGGGGGGGCCGGTGCAGCATGGGCGTGGGGGGAGAAAATGCTTTTGCCATCTATATAGGGGAGGTGGGATGAGAAAGGTGTAGGGAATGATAATGGTGACAGCAGTAGTGATTGAGAACATTGAGAGCAGATGGAGGGGGTGCAGGGAGTGGTGTTAGTAATAGTGATTGAGTATATAGGAGGGGTGGGACTACAGGGGTGCAAAGTGGTGGTGGTGATGATGATTGGTTATATAGGAGGGGTGGGATGAGGGTGCAGGGAGGGGTGGTGGTGATGGTGATTGGGTATAAACCAGGACTGGGATGAGAAGGGTGCAGGGAGAGGTAGTGAGAGTTATTGGGTATATAGGAGGGGTGCAGGGAGTGGTAGTGACAGTTATTGGGTATATAGGAGGGGTGCAGGGAGTGGTAGTGACAGTGATTGGGTATATAGGAGGGGTGGGATGAGAGGGGTGCAGGGATTGGTAGTGACTGTGATTGGGTATATAGGAGGGGTGGGATGAGAGGGGTGCCGGGAGTGGTAGTGACAGTGATTGGGTGTATAGGAGGAGTGGGATGAGGGGTGTAGGGAGTGGTAGTGACAGTGATTGGGTATATAGGAGGGGTGGGATGAGAGGGGTGCAAGGAGTGGTAGTGACTGTGATTGGGTATATAGGAGGCGCGGGATGAGAGGGGTGCCGGGAGTGGTAGTGACAGTGATTGGGTGTATAGGAGGAGTGGGATGAGGGGTGTAGGGAGTGGTAGTGACAGTGATTGGGTGTATAGGAGGAGTGGGATGAGGGGTGAAGGGAGTGGTAGTGACTGTGATTGGGTATATAGGAGGCGCGGGATGAGAGGGGTGCATGGAGTGGTTGTGACAGTGATTGGGTGGATAGGAGGGGTGGGATAAGGGGTGCAGGGAGTGGTAGTGACAGTGATTGGGTTTATAGGAGGGGTGGGATAAGGGGTGTAGGGAGTGGTAGTGACAGTGATTGGGTATATAGGAGGGGTGGGATGAGGGGTGTAGGGAGTGGTTGTGACAGTGATTGGGTATATAGGAGGGGTCGGATGAGAGGGGTGCTGGGAGTGGTTGTGATAGTGTTTGGGTATATAGGAGGGGTGGGATGAGGGGTGCAGGGAGTGGTAGTGACAGTGATTGGGTATATAGGAGGGGTGGGATGAGAGGGGTGCAGGGAGTGGTAGTGACAGTGATTGGGTATATAGGAGGGGTGGGATGAGAGGGGTGCAGGGAGTGGTAGTGACAGTGATTGGGTAAATAGGAGGGGTGGGCTGAGAGGGTTGCAGGGAGTGGTGGTGACAGTGATTGGGTATATAGGAGGGGTGGGATGAGAGGGTTGCAGGGAGTGGTAGTGACAGTTATTGGGTATGTAGGAGGGGTGGGATAAGGGGTGCAGGTAGTGGTAGTGACAGTGATTGGGTATATAGGAGGGGTGGGATGAGGGGTGCAGGGAGTGGTAGTGACAGTTATTGGGTATATATTAGGGGTGGGATAAGGGGTGCAGGGAGTGGTAGTGACAGTGATTGGGTTTATAGGAGGGGTGGGATAAGGGGTGCAGGGAGTGGTAGTGACAGTGATTGGGTATATAGAATGGGTGGGATGAGAGGGTTGCAGGGAGTGGTAGTGACAGTTATTGGGTATGTAGGAGGGGTGGGATAAGGGGTACAGGGAGTGGTAGTGACAGTTGTTGGGTATATGTTAGGGGTGGGATGAGAGGGGTGCAGGGAGTGGTTGTTGTTGATAGTGATTGGGTGTATTGGATGAATGGGAAGAAAGGAGTGCAGGAAATGGTGATGTGACAGTGATTTATACGAGGTGTGGGAAATTACTCTGGTGATGACCTTTGGACACTGTATATAAAGGAATGCGGAAAGGCAAAGCATGTGGCAGGCTTATTGGAAAAGCTGTTGCTATTGGGGATTCTGCGAGTGCATCGATTTGCTCTGTGATTATTATCTTTGTTATAGTAGTGATGCAGTAGCAACATTTACCAGCTGGGTTATGGAAGGGTCCCTGTATGGTAGGATTTAAGATTTTGCTTCTCAGGTACGACAGAGGGCACAGATCCTCTCTTGGAGCTCAGGGAGCCATGGGTAGGGTGGAGGCCTCTGGAGATTCGAAAGCAGGAATGACGGTTTTGGCCCTCAAGGAGATTGTAGAAGTTCCTTAGGTGCCTTCAGAATTTGAAGCTCTAGGCAGTTGACTGTGCTGGCTATGCTTAAATCCATGCCTGGATCCCTGGTGCCTGAATCGAGGACTGTTGCTGCATTGAATGCATTAAATTAGCTGGTAGGGGGAAACGAAGAATAAAAGTATGTTAGCAGTCGTCAGCAGGATCTATCCATCCTCATCTTCTCAACAGAGTGCATTCATTAAGCATATCACCCTATTGATACAGGGAAACGTAGCAAATATACATTATTCACATGACTAATTTAATAAACAGTCAAGGTGTTCGGATGGTTCGGAAGAATGTATCCTTGAAGGATACTACCAAAAGCAGAGAGGTTCCACAAAAGAGTAAAGTAGCCCAAATGCCCTCGAGTATGGAGCAGACAGAGCTTAAAGATCCCAATTTACCCATGTCTAACAATAGCCAAATTAACATGAATAAAATACATTCTCTAAAATGCTTGTATGCAAATGCTAGAAGTCTAAAGAATAAGATGGGAGAGTTAGAATATATAGCACTAAATGAAAGGTTAGATATGATTGGAATATCAGAGACATGGTGGAAGGAGGACAACCAGTGGGACACTGTGATACCTGGGTACAAACTATATCGTAATGATAGAGCTGATCAAATTGGTGGAGGGGTTGCGCTCTGTTAGAGAGGGCATTGACTCAGAAAGGATTAAAGTTTTGCAGGAAACAAAATCTGCTGTGGAATCTATATGGATTGAAATTCCATATAAAAGGGGGAAGGCAATGGCAGTGGGGGTGTACTATCGAGCACCTGGCCAGAATGACCAAATGGATGATAAAATGCTCAAAGAAATCAAGGAAGCTAACAAAAGTTACAGCGCAGTAATTATAATGGGTGATTTCAATTACCCCGGTATCGACTGGGTCAGTGTCACGTCAGGACATGCTAGGGAGATAAAGTTCTTAGATGAAATTAATGACTGCTTCTTGGAGCAGCTGGTTCATGAACCAACCAGAGGGGAAGCCATATTAGACCTAGTCCTTAGTGGAACACCAGATCTAGTGCAAGAGATAAGGGTGTTGGGGCCACTTGGCAATAGTGATCATAGCATGATCGCCTTTGATTTAATTAATGGAGGAGGGATAGTAAGGAAATCCACAGTACTACCTTTTAACTTTCGAAAGGGAGACTATGATAAAATGAGGAAAACAGTTAAGAAAAAACTAAAAGGAGCAGTTGCAAAGGTTAAAGACGTACACCAAGCTTGGGTGTTGTTGAAAAAGACTATCTTGGAAGCCCAGCCCAGCTGTATTCCACGCTTTAAGAAAAGTGGAAGGAAGTCCAAAAAACTGCCAGCATGGTTTAAAGGTGAGGTCAGAGAGGCTGTTGTTGCCAAAAAAGCATCTTTCAGGAAATGGAAAAAAGAGCCAAACGACGAAACCTGCAAACAGCACAAGCACTGGCAAGTCAAATGCAAGGCATTGATAAGGCCGGCAAAGAGAGAATTTGAGAAGAAGCTTGCTGCGGAAGCAAAAACGCGAAATAAAGACCTTTTCAAGTACATTCGTAGCAAAAAACCTGTGAGAGAGTCAGTTGGTCCATTAGATGATAAAGGGGATAAAGGAGCACTAAGAGGCGACAAGGCGATAGCGGAGAGACTGAATGAATTCTTTGCTTCAGTCTTTACTGAGGAAGATGTAGGGATGTTACCCATGACTGAAGTGGTATTTAACGGTGCGGAAGAATTGAAGGAAATATCGATACATCGGGAAGATGTCTTACAACTACTAGATAAACTGAAGAGTAGCAAATCACCTGGGCCGGATGGTATACATCCAAGGGTGTTGAAAGAACTGAAATATGAGATTGCAGACCTGCTATCAGTAATCTGTGAAACTATCATTAAAATCATCTCCAATACCTGAAGATTGGAGGATCGCCAATGTAACACCAATTTTTAAAAAGGGTTCCAGGGGTGATCCGGGAAACTACAGACCGGTGAGCCTGACGTCAGTACCAGGAAAAATGGTAGAAACCATCATAAAGAATAAAATTACTCAGCATGTAGATAGTCACAACCTAATGGGAGACAGCCAACATGGCTTTAGACAAGGAAGATCTTGTCTTACTAATCTGTTATGTTTTTTTGAAGGAGTGAATAAACAGGTGGACAAAGGTGAGTCGGTTGATATTGTGTATCTGGACTTTCAGAAATCCTTTGACAAGGTCCCTCATCAGAGACTTTTGGCAAAACTAAAGAGTCATGGGATAGGAGGCAGTGTACTATTGTGGATCAGGAACTGGTTAAAAGAAAGAAAGCAGAGGGTAGGGCTAAATGGCCAATTTTCCCAATGGAGAAAGGTGAATAGTGGTGTACCCCAGGGATCTGTGCTGGGTCTGCTGCTTTTTGACATATTCATAAATGACCTGGAAAGTGGAATAACGAGTGAGGTGATCAAATTGGCAGATGACACAAAACTATTTAAAGTTGTTAAAACCCAAGAGGATCTTGATAAATTGGAAGACTGGGCATCAAAATGGCAGATGAAATTTAATGTGGACAAGTGCAAGGTTATGCACCTAGGGAAGAACAACCCAAACTATGGTTACACGATGCAAGGTTCCACATTAGGAACCACCACCCAGGAAAAAGATTTAGGCGTCATTGTGGATACCATGTTAAAACCCTCGGCCCAGTGTGCAGCGGCGGCCAAGAGAGCAAATAGAATGCTAGGTATGATAAGGAAAGGAATGGAAAATAAAACAAAAGATATTATAATGCCTCTATATTGTTCCATGGTGAGACCGCACCTTGAATATTGTGTGCAATTCTGGTTGCCGTATGTTAAAAAGGATATAGCGATTTTAGAAAAGGTTCAGAGAAGAGCCACCAAAATGGTAAAGGGGATGGAAGGATACTCCTATGAAGAAAGGCTAAAAGGTTAGGGCTCTTTAACCTGGAAAAGAGACGGCTGAGGGAAGATATGATAGAAGTCTATAAATTAATGAACGGAGTGGAACGGGTAAACGTAGATCGATTGTTTACGTTATCAGAATATAGAAAGACTAGGGGACATGCAATGAAGCTACAGGGTAAACTATTTAAGACTAATAAAAGAAAATATTTTTTCACTCAATGTGTAATCAAACTCTGGAATTTGTTACCGGAGGATGTAGTAAAGGCTGTTAGTGTAGCTGGGTTTATAAAAGGTTTGGACAAGTTCCTGGAGGAAAGGTCCATAAACCGTTATTAAGAAGTGACCGAAGATATCAATGCTTGACCCAGTACAAGCATTGTGGAACTTGTGTCTCTTGGGGAAACTGCTAGGTACATATGACCTAGATTGGCCACTGTTGGAAACAGAATACTGGGCTTGATGGACCTTGGTCTGACCCAGTATGGCATATCTTATGTTCTTATAAGGGTATTAACTATGTTCACTGAATCTTTGGCTCAAACATAGCATACATTTCAAACTTTATACAAGTTTAAGATTATTCTGTGGTAGCCCAATTCACAGTCAGAAGATAATGATGGTGGATCCATGCCTTAGAAACGACCCTATCTGAAGCTTTGTCCTCGCATCGAAGGATCATCAGTGCTTATCCCAGGCTTTCCTGGATTTTGCTACTGGATTTATTTAGGGCCCAATTCTGATGCAGATGTAGATCCCCTCTGTGTGTCTGGTCTGAACCAGACGCATAGAGGGGATTGCGATTCTGATTCCGCGAGGCATGTCTAGCCTTGCGGGATCAGAATCACGAACAGTCCTGCGCGTGCAGGCCGGATCAGCTATTTTGTCCGGCCTGCGTGTGCAGGACTGCACCCAGCTAACTCAGGGCATTTAAATGGGGCCACGGTGCCACGGCGTCCTGTTGCCATGGCACCATGGCTTCATTTAAATGCCGCAATGCCCGCTGCCAGCAAAAAGGGTTTATTCCCCACAGCCCGACCCCTGATCTGGCCTCCTAAGGCCAGGGTTGGGCTACGGGGAATAACCCTACCCCAGCCTGCCTCATCCACGCCACGGGCCGCCAAAACAAAAATGTCCAGGGAAGTTATTCCACCTCAGAGGTGGAATAATTTCCCCAGATATTTCGCCGGCCCTGGACATACAGGGTCGAGATTAGAATTGGCCCTGGATGTCTAGGACCGGCGACTGCCTACTGCCTGCCCAGACTCTGCCCCCAGACAGTCCTTTCCCCACCCCCATCTAACTTCCCCACACAACCGGCGGGGAAGTTTGTCAGGGGCAGGCAAGGGTACGAATAGCAGGGATGGATGTTCCCTCGGGCCTTCCATCCCTGCTATTCATGGCTCAGAATAACTCTCTCAGCCTCTAGTGGGAGGTTATATCATGTATCTACCTCTCTTCCTTTGAAGAGAGAGCTCTTTGAGTCTATCCCCTTTCAGCTGCATGCCATGACCCCTTGTTTTAAATGTCCTTTCTATTGAAAAATGTTTGCTTTTTATGTCTTAGTAATACCATTGACATATTTGAATATCTCTATCTTACATGTTCCTCCTACAGGGGAATATATATTTAGATCTTTCATAGGGAATTTTAGCTATATGAGATGAGATTTCACCAGTGATCTTCCCTAGTAATGCTACTCACTGTCCATATTGTATTCCTATGGCCCTCCCTCTATTGCCCTATCCCACTGTTTTGCTCAGGGCAATTTCTTCAAATGCTCCATTAAGGTCAAGATGATCATCTTGATATCTCCTAGCTGGTGTCCATCAGTACCTCATGCCCCATCAAGTCCTGTATCACCACATGCATAACACCTTTTCAGATAGATTTTAGTTGCCAATCTCTTAAGCACTCCTCAAGCTTTCTTAGCTCACAACTTATTTTCTCTCCTTCAATGTGTTGCAGGTTTTTGTATCATCTTCAAAATATAGGCATTTTCCTACCAACTCCTCTGTGATATCACATATACAAATACGGTGTTATTCTGAGCCATGAGTAGTGTGGATTGACGTCCCAACATTGCTTCTCCTGCCCCCGAATAACTTCCCCACTGGTTATGCGTAGAAGTTAGATGGGGACGGGGAATGGGTAACCTGGGGGCATAGTCTGGGCGGGCAGTGGGTGGTCGCCGGCCCTGGACGTACAGGGCTGATTCTAATGTTGACCCTGTATGTCCAGGGCTGTTGACATGTTTGGGGAAGTTATTCCACCTCTGAAGTGGAATAACTTCCCTGGATGTTTAGTTTTGCAGCTGCCGGGGCGCAGATGGGGCAGGGGATGGCTAAGGGACATTCCCCACAGCCCGACCCTTGCCTCAGGAGGCCAGATTGGGGGTTGGGCTGCGGGAAATTTGCATTTGTTGCAGGCGACTGGCACCACAGTGCCATGGTAACAGTCGGGCTGTGCATGTACATGCAGATCAGACTGAATCGCAGTTCCTGCACGTGCATGTACATGCCTGATCACAATTCTGATCCCGCAGGGCTAGATGTGCCCCGTGGCATCTACGTCTGGGATGGAATCGGGCTGTTATAGGACAGAATTGGACTCTGAAGTGTGACCACTTATAATTCTCTTTTTTCGGGGGTGAACTCTGTTCAGCACTATCCTCTGTTGTCTATCATTCAACCTTGCTTTGATTCACTTTACTACCTTAAAACTCAGGTTCTCAGTTTGCTTAACAGCTTTACAGAATTCCAAGTGCACCACATCTAGTGCGTGCCCTGATCTAAGTCTTTAGCAAAGAACTTGAACAGATTTGTTTGACATGATTTTCTCCTGAAAGAAATAACAATCTGCTCTGAATCCTCTGATCTGCCAGATTCAAGATATTCCACTATCCTTTCCTTTAGTAGCGATTCCACTAATTTGCCCCATTTCCCCACTCCTGCCTCCTCCACACCTCTCCTTAACAGATTATTTCTATGCATAAAATGCAACGCCTTTTAAAACCAGCCTCTTTATATGCAAAATGATGCAGCTTTATACAGATGTGGCACAGAACTTTTATAGCATTTTGGAAAATGCCGTAGGATTTTCTAAGTCTTGTTGCAAAATCTGCTCCTGGACAGCAGCAAATTAGAGGTCGTGCATCTAGCTGAGATGATTTTTCCCCATGTTCATCAGTTTGCACACTCATTTACTCCTGCTATTTATTATGGTTTATTAAAATCTTGATATACTGCCTTTCAGCCTGCATAAACCTCCCAATTTATTTAATATGCAGATTTTATAAAGTATAAACTCCTAAACAGCCTTGCCTCTAAGATTGCTTTTGTTCATATTGACTAAACCTATGTGTGTACAGGGAGTATTACATAACATAAGAACAGCCATACTGGGTCAGACCAAGGTCCTTCAAGTCCAGTATCCTGTTTCCAACAGTGGCCAATCCAAGCCACAAGTACCTGGCAGGTTCCCATAAAGGTATACAGGTTCCACAATACTTGTCCTGGGGTAAGCAGTGGATTTCCTGGGTCCTCTTTAATAATGGTTTATGGACCTTTCTTCCAGGAACTTCTCCAAACTTTTTTTAAACCCAGCTACACTAACAGCTTTTACTACATCCTCCGGTACTGAATTCCAGAGTTTCATTATGTTTTGAGTGAAAAAATATTTTCTCTTATTAGTCTTATATGGGTTACATTGCAGCTTCATTGCGTGTCCCCTACTCTTTCTACTTTTTGATGGAGTAAACAACCAATCTATGTTTACCCACTCTACTCCATTCATTAAGTTCTTCACATAACTTAGCATGCATATTCTCCAGAGTTTTACAAAAGGCTATTTCTGTGCTTAAAATACTCTTTCACCTGTGGAAATATCTTCTAAAAGTGCTCCTTATATCTGTCCTAGGCATGTTTAAATTTTGTCCAACTGTTGGCTACTACTAGCTACACTGATAGATTAGACCAGGCATCTACCACTCTCTCGGCAAAGTCAATTTTTCCAATTTTTCCTCCATCTTCATATCACAACTCCTTGTTCCTGAATTTCTTTTTTCTAACATCAGATGGAATAAATTATTTTAGCACCCAAAGCTCAACAAGAAGTGCAATGCTCATATCTGTCTAAGCTTGTAGTATCACTTCTCGCCACTCCCTATTCCTTCAGGCAAAGCTCAATTAACATTCAAGTCGTCCCTTCTCTCCCAGTTCATTTCTTTGATTAACTTGCATTCTGGATGTAATCCCTGTGGCCATTTAATCTCATGCCTGAATTAGTTTCATTGTCATCCAAGAAACAGCTACAAGAAATCCCAGCCATGTTTCTCTTTCATGATCTTAAATCTTCAAAATTATTTCAGCACGTAAATATATCTTTTTTAATGTCTATGAATGCTATTTTACTCTTTTCACTGTTTCTGATCACCAAGGATTAGAACCTGGAGGCTTTGCCAAATTGCAAAACATCTTGAGTTGAATCTGTTGGTGTTTCTCAGTGTCTATGAGACTTTGGTCGTACTCTGGTTCGAATTGTAGCAATTAAAAATATAGTTGAACATGAGAGAATGGGAATATTGTTTGATACTTATGATTCATTCAAACTATTAGTTGTATCTTAGAACCCCACCTAAATCATGGGATAAATTTGGTTGGTGGTCCAAGGGCATTGCTAAGGTGCTACTTAAATTGCAATTCTGATTAAACGATTAAGGGGCAATATTCAAAAGGGTTTAGCGAGTTAACCATCAAGGCAGCGATATTGAGCTGCTAACTGGATTTGCTAAACCATATGATGTTAGGACAGGTCAATAGCTGTCTGAACTTTATGTGGTTTAGCTATCTAGTTAGGGGCTCAATAGCACCTCTGGCTAGATGGCTACCACTATCGCTGGCAAAATTGTATATTTAGCGCTGCATATCTGATTTTATTTCAGCAGCGCTGGCCAGTCATTTTAAAAGTGCTAGCCACAGTTGCTGAATATTGACTCCTTAAAGCTTACTTTTTTTGAAAATCTTCTGAATGTGAATTTGTGGACTTTGTACATGGTGCTTTTATGCTGACTTAGTCTTTACTGCTTTGCATGTGAGTTTTTCTGTTGTTGTGTTATGAATGTTGTGCTGTAACCACGTAGAAGGTGTTCTGATAGGCAAATTATAAACGGAATAAATAAATAAATTCCAATAGAGAATTCGCCATTGCTGCATTTGGAACGTGATGCCCTTGTTCTCCTGCTTACCACCTTGCCATTCCCCTTGAATTACCCTAGTCCTCAGTTGTTGTGTGGTCTATCCTGATTAGAGTGTAAGCTCCGATGAGCAGGGACTGTCTCTTGCACATGTACAGCGTTGCGTATGCCTTGTAGTGTTACACAAATGATAAGTAGTACTATTGTGTGTATCCATGCAAACACTGGGTCGGATGGCAGCCGAAGCAGCGTTACCTTGCCTCACCATTTCTGTCTATCCTATTTCTTCTCTCCTGCTACCCACTGAAGTTCTTTTCTATTCTTTCATTTTAATTAGCTGATTGTAAATTGCTTTGCATGTCTGAAAGGTGGTATAATAAGTAACAATAAACCATAAGCCATGGGGCATAGTGCAGTGGTAGATCAACCGGCGCCAGACAGACATATTCTCTTTCCTGCCTTCGGCCTTCTATGAAGATCTCCTTGGGGAAAGAAAAAGGTTTGTGGGGTGAGGGAGTCCTTCAGAGGATTTTCATGATTCAATTGGGGGGGGTATGTTTGGGACCTCCAGAGGAGCTTGGTTAAATTTGGGGGGGAAGGGGGACATAAGAATGGAGAGGTCAGATGGGCCTTCGGAGGAGCATCATGCTTGGTTTGAGAAAAGGAGGGAGGGAATAAGTTTTAAGTGGATTCCCCAGGAGTGGGAGTGGGTACATTTTTATTTATTTATTTATTTTGCTGCATTTATATCCTGCTTTTCACCAGGTCAAAGCGGTTGGGGGATACATTTAACACGAAGGTATATGAGACACATACACTAATACTTACAGGGAACATGGGCAATGGAGGGTTAAGTGGCTTGCCCAAGACCACAAGGAGCACCTGTGGGACTAGAAACCCCAGTCCTTCTGGCCCAAGGTTGCTGTCCTCTAGTAGGATTTGAACCACCGACCTTCTGGCCTGTAGTACCTTGCCCCAACCACTAGGCCACTCTTCCCTCCGGGCTGATGACTGGCTCCTAAAGGAACTTCTTTTATGAAATGTAATTTTATAACTAATTAAGGAGTTGTCATTCTTAGATGATTATTTATTGTTCTATTGCCCTTAGTATTCATGTCTATATACAATAAATTTAACATATTAATATAGTAAATGATGGCACATAAAGAGCAGCATGGGAAATTAAAAAGCCATAGGATAGAAGGCAATGTACTATTGCAGCTTAGGAACTGATTGAAAGACAGAAAGCAGAGAGTAGGGCTAAATGGCCAAATTTCTCTATGGAGAGAGGTGAATAGTGGAATAGTCCCAGGGATCTGTGCTAGGCTCGCTGCTTTTTAACATATTTATAAATGACCTGGAAATGGGAATAATGAGTGAGGTGATCAAATTTGTAGATGACACCAAATTATTCAAAGTAGTTAAAAGAGGATTGTGAAAAATTGCAAGAGGACTTTGATAAATTGGGAGACTGGGTGTCCAAATGTCAGATGACATTTAATGTGAACAAGTGCAAATTTATGCACTTAGGGAAGAACAACCCAAACTACACTTATACGATATAAGATAACCCAAACTACAGTTATATGATGCACGATTCCACATTAGGAACCTCTACCCAGGAAAAGGATTTAGGCGTCATTGTGGATAATAAGTCGAAACCCTCCGCCCAGTGTGCAGCGGTGGCAAAGAGAGCAAATAGAATGTTAAGAATGTTAAGGAAAGGAATGGAGAATAAAAGGAAGGATAATATCATGCTTCTGTATCACTCTGCGGTGCGATCACACTTTGAATATTGTGTGCAGTTCTGGTCACCATATCTTAAAAAGGATATAGCAGAATTAGAAAAGGTACAGAGAAGAGCCACCAAAATGATAAAGGGGATGGAAGGATATCCCTACAAAGAAAGACTTAAAGAGCTCTGGCTCTTCAACTTGGAAAAAGATGGCTGAGGAGAGAAGGACTAGAATGGGTAAATGTAGAATGGTTATTTACCCCTGCAAAAAATAGAAATAATGCTCGAGGCCGCGGGCCGGGTCCCGCGGCCGTCAGTAACCTGGGCCCGGGCCCGGCCTCGGCCTCCAGCGTGCTGGGTTGCTGGGGGGGGGGGAGGGGGAGGGTTGAGAGGGAACGGCGAGCGCAGGCTTTTGAAATCGCTCCGGCATAAAGTCGGAGCGATTTCATTGGCCGGCGGTCGGCGGGGGGGGGGGGGGCCGTGCTGTGCCGGCGAGGAGCCGCGTGGCCGTCCTTGTCTGGCCGCAGCTCCTCGGGAATCCGGACGTGTTCTTTCTTTCGGCGCGAGGGTCCGGTGAGTTGGGTGCGTTGGGGGGGGGATTTTGGGGTCGCGGGGCCGGCGATCGCGTGGAGGGGGAGTGCTTCGAGGGAGGGGGCTGTTAAAAAAAAAAAAAAAAAACCCAAACAAAAAATACACTGCACTACACTACAAGTACTGCAAGCTACAGGCTAAAGCCAGTATAGGTACCGGTGGGTGGGGTGGCATTGGGTAGGGCAGCCCTATCATGGCTGGCTCCAGCGGAGCTAGGAGGTCGTCGGGGGCTCGGGCTGGGGGTACTCCGCGGGGATCCCGCGGGGCGGGAGCGGCGCCAGGCACCGGAGCGGGTCGCGGATTAGCGCGGGGGGTCAGTAGGAAGGCGGCTACGCGGCAGGGTGGGGCCGGGAAGCGGGGGGCTCCCCCTGCCTCTGCAGGTGGTATTCATGCTCCTGGGGAGGTGAGGAGCCCCCTGGGGGTGGGCGCAGGCCCAGGAACGGGGGAGGTGGATGGGCTGTCGGGGGGGCAGAAGGGGGGGTGGTTGCGGCGAGCTTGTCTCACGGGGGTGTTGGCGATGGGGTGGATGGTACAGGAGGGGGGGGGCCTGGGTGGGGGCAGGCAGTGGCTGGGGCTTATGGGCCCCTTTCTATGGGTTGGGGGGGGCCGGTTTGCAAGGGGGAGGGTGGCCGGCTTGGTCCCCGGTACCTGGGCAAGCTCCGGCCTGGGGGGCGGGCTGGGGGGGGAACTATTGGGGTGCCGGGCTTCCGGCTGTTGGGCAATCCCCCTGGGGGGCGGCAGACTGGGCGGCTGGGGGGTTAGGGTCCTCTGGCGGGGCGCAGGGACGGGGTGTTGGATGGGGGATGGGGCCGTATAGGTGGGCGCCTCCGGGGACGGGATTTCCGCCTTCCCCGGGGGCTGGCTCCCCATGTGTTGGCTCTCCTCTCTCGTTGCAGGTGTTGGGGTCTGCTCCGGTGCCTCCGAATGGGTCCTCAGCGGCGGCTGTCGGAACCACGGTGCTGTCTTCGACCGCTGGCCAGCTGGGCCAGTCTTCGGTGGAGCAGACGGAGTCCACTTCGGAGGCGCAGGCGACGGCGGCGCAGTTGACAGCAGGTGAGTGCTCGGGGGTTGCGGTGGGGGGCGGTGGGGTGGTGGTGGGGCCGAGCGAGTGTGCTCCGCCGGCACGAAAAGCCAAGGCGAAGCGGAAGCACCGACGGCGTCGGCGGAGGAGCACGTCGTCGTCCTCTTCGTCGTCCGGGTCCTCAGCCTCTTCCTCGGCCGACTCCACGGTTGTCCCGCAGGTGGGGGCGGGGTGCGAGGGGGCGGGGTCCGCGGTGGTCCGTTGCGCGGAATTGTGGGAGAGTGTTCCGCGCAAGTTGCGGAGGCGGATCGTAAAGCGGCGTTACCTGGATATTTTCCGGTTGTTGGAGGGGAGAAAACGTTCAGGGGAGAGCCGCAAGAAGCGTAAAGAGGATGAGAAAGCGGGGAGGGTACGGAAGGTGTCCCGGAACACGTTGAATTGGACGCGTGCGTTTTTGCGGCTGGCGAGTGTATGGCGCCATGGGGACCCGACTTGTTACGGCGAGCTTCTGGCTTACGCTGATGCCATCTTGTCGGCTTCTCAGGTGCACGAAGGTTGGGCCTGGCTCAACTATGATGAGGAGTTCCGCGACAGGATGGAGGAGAACAGGCAGTTGACGTGGGGAATGAAGGATATCAACCTTTGGCTCACGCAAATGTCAGCAAAAAGGGGCGGTGCGGGGGGGGTATGGGTCCGGGTAAGGCGGTAGGGACGGCTGCTCCGCTCGGCCAGCGGCCCTTTCGATCAGCGGGCCCGGGGCCCGAGACGAGCAGAACGGGAGCGAGCGGGCCTGGGGGGGACCTGTGCTGGCGCTTCAATAAAACGTCCTGCCCCTTCCCGGACTGTAAGTTCCGGCACGCCTGTTCGCTTTGCGGCGCCGGTCACTCGGCCGTCAAGTGCAGCCGCCGAGCGGTGCCTGGGACGGCTACGGCCAGTAAGTGACGGGAATGCAGAGGGGCTAGCGCCTACCCCCATTAAGAGGCGGGCGCTGCAGCCGTGGCTGGAGCTTTACGCGGCTACCAGACATGGCAGGGCGGGGTCGATGTTATGGGCGGGGTTTTCCGAGGGCTTTCGTATCCCCGTGCGGGGGGCGGTTCAGGGGTTGGAACGGGGGAATGCGGTATCGGTGGGGCGGTTGGGGGAGGTGGCCCGGGGAAAGATTGCGGCGGAGCGTGCTCTAGGCAGAGTGGCTGGGCCGTTTGAACGGCCTCCCTTCTCGCCTTTTATCGTATCGCCGCTGGGGGTCATCCCGAAGAAGGAGCCGGGGCGGTATCGGCTGATCCATAATCTTTCTTGCCCCCTCGGTGCTTCGGTGAACGACCATATCCCGCGTGAGCTGTGCTCGGTGCGATATGCGTCATTTGATGAGGCATTGGAGCTGGTGCGACAATGTGGAACAGGGGCCCTGTTGGCGAAGGTGGACATTGAGTCCGCCTTTCGTCTTCTGCCGGTGCACCCGTCCGCTTTCCCCTTGCTCGGATTTCGTTTTGACAATTAGTACTACTATGACAAATGCATGCCCATGGGCTGTGCGATTTCGTGTGCCTACTTTGAGGCCTTTAGCTCTTTCTTGCACTGGGTGCTGGTGCGGATGTCTGGGCGGCGGACTATAGTGCATTATCTTGATGACTTCTTGTTTGTCGGGCCGGCCCGGTCCGACGTGTGCGGATCGTTGCTGGGGCTTTTCCAAGGTTTGGCGGCGGATTTTGGCATCCCGTTGGCTGAGGGTAAGACGGTCGGACCTGTGACTCGTATCTCCTTTCTGGGGATAGAGATTGATTCGATTGAGTTTGTGGTCCGGTTGCCTGCGGATAAGATAGAGCGGCTGTGGCGCTTGGTGGCGGCGGTCGGTTCCGCTGCAAAGGTGACTTTGACCGAGCTTCAAAGTTTAGTTGGGCACCTGAATTTTGCATGTCGGGTCATTGCTATGGGGCGGCCCTTTGCGCGAAGATTATCTTTGGCGATGGCCGGGGTTCGATGTGGGCATCATCGCATCCGAGTCACTGCGGGGATGCGAGCCGATCTGCGCGTTTGGGATGCGTTTCTGGCAGACTACAATGGTTGCTCGTTGTTACAGTCCGGGGAGATTTCCAACCGGGATCTGGAATTGTTTTCAGATGCAGCCGGTGGTTCGGGCATGGGATTGTATTTCCAGGGCGCGTGGTGTGCGGTGCCTTGGCCCGCATCGTGGCTTTCGGGTGGTTTGACGCGCAACGTGACGTTCCTCGAATTATTTCCGATCGTGGTGGCTTTATGGCTGTGGCCGGAGCGGTTACGGGACAGGCGGGTTGTTTTCTGGTGTGATAATGCTGCAGTGGTGCAAGTCATTAATCGCCATTCTCCCAAGTGTCCACGGGTAGCAGCGTTGATGCGGGTGTTTGTGCTGGCTTGTCTTCGTCTTAATATCACGGCTCGGGCTCGTCATGTGCCGGGCGTTCAGAATGGGATTGCTGATGCTTTGTCTCGTTTCCAGTGGGAGCGGTTTCGGGAATTGGCGCCGGGGGCGGACGGGACCGCGGCGGTGGTGCCGGAGCACCTTTGGCAGCTTGGGACGCCGGAATGATCTCGTTGCTGCGTTCTTCCCTGGCTCCAGGTACGTGGAAAGCCTATCTGCGGGGGTATGCACGGGTTCGTGAGTTTCTGTGGGGAAGGGGCTGGAGGGGTGGCAGCGTCGGGGACCTTCTGGCAGGGTCTTTCATAGTCTGGGCGAAGGAGTCTGGTTGGTCCCGGTCAGCGGCACGGGCGGCCTTGGTCGGTTTCTCCTTCTTTTGCAGGGTGGCGGGTTGGGGCAATCCGGGCACTTCGTACTTAGTGAAGCGGCTCTTAGCCGGTTGGGCTCGAGTGCAGCCCCCTGCATCGGATTGGCGTCGTCCCGTGTCGCATGACTTGCTGCTGCGTATTTGGGGTGTCTTGCCCGAGGTTGCGGCTTCTGTGTCGGAGGCCGTCCTGTTCCGGGCGCTGTTTGTCACAGCATTCTTTGGGGCCTTTCGAGTTAGCGAACTGGTCCCCCAGGCGGGTGGGCGGGGGGGTCGGGGAGGGTTGCAGGAGCACCAGGTGGACCTGCAGGGGCAGTTGGTTCGGATATTTCTGGATCGCTCGAAAACTGACCCCCAGGGGCGGGGGCGGTGGGTGCTGTTGCGGGCCATCCCTGGTCTGGAATCTTGTCCGGTGCAGAACTTGTTGATGTACCGGCGTCAGCGTCGGGTGGGGGCTGGCTGTTTCTTTTGTCATGAGGACGGTTCTGCCGTCACCCAGTTTCAATTCACTGCGGTCTTCCGCATGGCCTTGAGGCGGTTGGGCGTCGACGAGCGCGGGTACGCTTCTCATTCCTTTCGGATTGGTGTGGCGACCAGTGCTGCGGCCGCGGGCCTCGGGGGTGAGGTGATTCAACGCATCGGGCGTTGGAGCTCCAGGGCTTACACGGGTTATGTGCGCCCTGAACAGTTGTGAGCTGCTGGGGCGTCGGAGGGGGGGGGTGTGTGGGGGGGGTATTAATGCTGTGTTTCTTTTCCAGGTGTTCAGTCAAGCGTGCCGACCGGGAGTGCTGCACGGGGCCCGCCAGGAGTATGGTGGCTTCTGGGACATTCCTTCGTCTATTGGGCGGAACGCAGAGCATCAACCCGTCCGCTGGGTCTACACCTGGGCTTGGAGTCCTGTAATTTCCGGCTGGTGTGGCTCGGCCAGCGGGGCATGCGTTGGTGGCAGCTACTTCCAGTGGTTCGAGAGCACGCGGAGAGGCGGCGGCTGCCGTTGGGACTTCTGATACACCTAGGAGGCAATGATCTTTCCGGTTGGACGTGCCGGCAACTTATTCGTGCTGTACAACGGGATCTGCGGGCGCTGCAGGAGCAGTGGCCGGGCTTGGCGATTGTGTGGTCGGACATCATCTCGCGGCCGGCCTGCTTGTCGCAGCGGCGGTGGTCGAGAGGGCTGGCCAAGGTCAACAGGCAGATCGGCCGGTGGTTGCAGCAGGCTGGCGGGTGGCAGGTCCAGCACCCCTGGGCGGACCCCCGGTGCGCTGGACTGTATCGTACTGACGGGGTACACTTGTCCCCGGTTGGCCAGGACTTATTGCTCAATGATTGGCAAGAAGCTTTGGAACTGATTGGTCGCAGCTTTATGGGGGGGGCGGTGCGAGGATAGTTTATACCTCGCACCGGTGGCGGGGTACAGAGTCTGCGCTCGCAGGAGCGGCGCAGGCTTGACCTGGTTATGAGCAGTGGGGGGCGAAATGCTCCTTGGGGGTGGGGCGAGACAGCCCGGTTGGGGGTCTCGACCCGGTCGTGGGGGGGTGGGAGCCGGCCTTTGCTACTAGGATGGCGAGGCAGGCGGCGGGGTTTGGGGGGGAGGAGGATGCTCCGTCTTGCTACTAAGATGGCGGGTGGGGGGGCATCCTCCGGTAAAGGGGTGCGGGGCTGGGTTATGTTTAATTGTTATTCAGGCCCTTGGGGCGGTTTACAAGTTGTAAATAAAGCTGCGACCAAAATGTTTGTACCAAATACAGTTGTTTGTGATTTGTTGGGGGGGGGGGGTGAGGTACTTGTGGGGCTGTGTATTGATGTGGTCGGAGGCGAGGAGGGCTTCCGGGTTACCAGAGTTAATGCTCGAGGCCGCGGGCCGGGTCCCGCGGCCGTCAGTAACCTGGGCCCGGGCCCGGCCTCGGCCTCCAGCGTGCTGGGTTGCTGGGGGGGGGGGGAGGGGGAGGGTTGAGAGGGAACGGCGAGCGCAGGCTTTTGAAATCGCTCCGTCATAACGTCGGAGCGATTTCATTGGCCGGCGGTCGGCGGGGGGGGGGGGGGGCGGTGCTGTGCCGGCGAGGAGCCGCGTGGCCGGCCGTGTCTGGCCGCGGCCCCCCGGGACTCCGGCCGGGGTCCCCCCCCCCCGCCCCTTTCGGCGGGGGGGTGGTGAGGTTGTCGCAGCGGGTGGGGGTGCGGGGTACAGAGTCTGCGCTCGCAGGAGCGGCGCAGGCTTGACCTGGTTATGAGCAGTGGGGGGCGAAATGCTCCGTGGGGGTGGGGCGAGACAGCCCGGTGGGGGGTCTCGACCCGGGCGGGGGGGGGTGGGAGCCGGCCGTTGCTGCGTGGAGGGCGAGGCAGGCGGCGGGGTGTGGGGGGGAGGAAGGTGCTCCGCCTTGCTCCTATGTGGGGGGGGGGGGGGGCATCCTCCGGTAACGGGGTGCGGGGCTGGGTTATGTTTAATTGTTATTCAGGCCCTTGGGGCGGTTTACAAGTTGTAAATAAAGCTGCGACCAAAATGTTTGTACCAAATACAGTTGTTTGTGATTTGTTGGGGGGGGGGGGGTGAGGTACTTGTGGGGCTGTGTATTGATGTGGCCGGAGGCGAGGAGGGCTTCCGGGTTACCAGAGTTACTAGGGGACATGCAATGAAGTTGCAATGTAGCACATTTAAGACTAATCAGGGAAAATACTTTTTCACTCAATTCATAATCACTCTGAACTTTGTTACCAGAGGATATAGTGTAGCTGGATTTAAAAGAGGATTGGACAAGTATCTGGAGGAAAAGTCCATAAACCTTTATTAGAGAGGACCGGGGAAATCCACTGCTTACCCATTGGACAAGCAGCATGAAATTTGTGTACCCTTTGGGAGCCTGCCAGATACTTGTGACCTGGATTGGCTGCTGTTGTAAACAGGATACTGGGCTTGATGGACCCTTGGTCTGACCCAGTATGGCATGTTCTTATCTATTCTGCCCATTAGGGAGGCTAGTGTTGGCTTCTGCAGTATTTAAACAAAGTGACGGGGAAATAGCCAAAAACGACGGAGAACAGTTGAATAATAACACTCCTATTGTTATAGGATTGAACTAGCAAAGACCTAATAAAGGAACTTTAAAAAATAAATGGTTTAGAGTAAAGAAACTGAAATAGAACGCTGCAAACATTACAGTAATGAGAGCAAAAAGGAGACTCACGTAATGAAAAGAAATATTTCTTTACGGAAAGGGTGCTGGATGTGTGGAACAGCCTCTCAGTGGAGGTGGTGGAGATGAGAACTGTATCTGAATTCAAGAAAGCATGGGACAAGCACAGAGGATCTCTAAGGGAGAGGAGGGATTGTGGAATTTAGTAGTTGGTATTTATGGGCTGACTAGATAAGCGGTATGGACTTTATCTGGTATTATTATCTATGTTACTATGAAATTCCTTGTCTTCCTGTCGATCTCATATACCCCATCTATCATCTATGTGTCTGTCTCTTTGATCCATCTACTTGACTGTTTTCTATCACCTGTCAATGGGCAATGCAGAATGAATAGAGGACAGCTTGCAGAAAGGCTCATCTCCTCTCTGCCCTGCAACCTCGCAGTTACTCGTAAAGCTGTGATTAACTAGGAGAGAATGAAAGAGAAAGAGAGACGAGAGAGATCGTAAGCTCCTTATTCCCCTATGAACGTATGGTGCACCACTACAAATACAACCGTGTCATCCTCTAGGATAAGGAATTAAGGAGAACAGCAGGAAACTATTAAAATAAAGGAAAAGGGACTAACCTTACAAATAGTGCAATACAATTAAGCTTATCCTCCAAACTATGTAAGAGCTCAAATTACCACATCAAAGATTGTGGTTTCCAGGGCTTAGTGCAGCAACTCACTCCCCTTTACTTGAGAGAGCTTGCTGTGAAAATTGTAATTTGGAGACATGTTGTGAAGTATTATTTGAGAAATGACTTATTAGGGATCTTATCATAACAATTCTATTCTTATTTTGATGTCGAGTTTGAAAGCTCTTCACCTTGTCTTGGTCAATAATTTATTTATTTAACAATTTTTATATACTGCCTTATCATAGAATCAAAGCGGTTTACATTATAACTCACACAGTTACAGAGAACTTATTATGGAACTCGGGGAGGGGTGTCATGCAGGGTGTCTGAAGCATAACTTATTTACAACGGAACATATGTACATACAGTATGTGGTGGAAGTCCAGTGGTTATGGTGTCAAGTGGTTTCATTGAATTGACCAACGAAGAGGAAGTTTTTAGCTGCTTTCTGAAAGCCTTCATGTCAATGGTGGTCCTTAATTTCCCAGGGAGAGAGTTCCAGATGGCAGGTGTGGCAAGAGAGAATGCTCTGCTCGTGGTGGATTCATTTGCTTTTCTGTATGAGCAGGGTATTGGAATGGTATCAATAGTGCTCTGTCTCCTTGGTCTGTTTTTGGGACTGGCACAAAACATCTCCTCTAGAATTCCAGTTGACATGATATTTCTGATTTTGAAAATGGTCAGGGCAGATTTGTATCTAGCACGGGCAGTGATTGGAAGCCAATGGAGTTGGTGTAAGAGGGGCATTATATGATCTTGCTTATTTGATCCAGTAATGATTCTAGCGGTAGTATTTTGGACCAGTTGAAAAGATTGTGTAGCTTGCTTTGGTAGTCCTTGATAAAGGGCATTGCAGTAGTCTATAATAGGGATTATAATGGCTTGACATACTGATCGGAAATGGTCTTGTTTGAGGAGGGGTTTGAGTCTTCGAATGGTGGCAAGCTTGTATAATGCATTCCTAGTGGTTCTGTTGATGTGTGATTGTAAGCTTAGATGGTGGTCAAGTGTTACTCCAAGGTATCGAACTTCATCCTTTATTGGGATGGTAGTGTCTGCCACATTGATTGAAATAGGGAGGATGGAAGAGGTATTCCGTGTGATGATTAGTGCCTCTGTTTTTTTCATGTTTATGCATAGGTTGTTGTTGGAAAACCAGATGGTTATCCCTGGAGACAATTGCACATAGTAGTATAGTCTGGAGAGTCTAGGCTGATTGGGGTGTATGCCATGATGTCGTCTGCATAGATAGCACATTGTAACGTATGCTTTTTGAAGATATTGCAAACTGGCTGTATGTATATATTAAAGAGAAGGGCAGACAGGGATGATCCTTGGGGGACCCCCTGTATTGTGTGTGAAATGGAGCAGAGGTGTATGATCCTACTTTGACCTTCTGTTGTCTGTCACCGAGGTAAGATTGAAACCACTTATGAGTGGTATTGTATAGGCCCATGTCTGTTAGTCTGTTCAAGAGGATGTTGTGGGATACTGTGACAAAAGCAAAGGAGATATCGATGAACAAAAGCAGGAAACCAGTCTTAATGTTGTCGATTCCTCTGAGTAGGGTGTCAAATAGGTAGATGAGTAGAGTCTCCACACTGTGGTTAGGGTGAAAGCTGTATTGATGAGGGTCCAGAGGGGCATGTGTGTCCAGGTGGTCTTGGAGCCGTCTTTGCACTGTCTTCTCAATAATTTTGGTTAGAAAAGGGAGGCTGGAGATAGGCCTGTAGGCTGAGGGATCTGTGGGGTCCGGTGATGTGGTTTTCGGTATTGGTCGGATAGTGGCTTCTTTGAGTGCAGTGGGCATGTAGCCTTGGGCTAGGGAGGTACCTATTATCCTGTGGATATCTTTGACCAGTTCTTCCTTTGTTGATTTTATCCATGCCATTGGGCAGGGATCTGATGGAGCTGTGCTGGAGTTTAGCTCAGTGATTGTGCGTGCAACTTGCTCAGTTGTGGGGAAGTGGAATTCACTCCACCTGTTTGGTGAGACAAGTCTTGTGTTCAGTGAAGGAGTGGAAGTATTGGTGAGGGTCTTGGGTTCTCGAGGGGGGGGGTTGTTCTTGGCGAGAAGGAAATCCGCAAATGCTTGTGGGCGAATGTTGTTTTCATCCTTTTGTGCTGGCTCTTTTGTAAGGGACCGGACTATCTCGAAGAGTTCTCTAGGCTTGTTGCTGGCCTTTAAGATGAGGTTGGTATGATATTGCTCTTTGAGGCTGTTGATAAGGGTGTTGTAGCTCTGTTGCATTATTTGGTATTCTTTTAATGTGTTTTCTGAGCGGTCACGCCTCCATTGCCGCTCCTTCTGGCATAATTTTCTTTTAATTGCTCTTACTACTTCAGAGTACCATGGGGCTGGATTTGTTCTGGAAATTATTGTGATTTGAGTTGTCTCGGTCAGGTGCTCTAGCAGCTGTGCTGATGGTGGTGTTCCATATGTCGATTGCCTTGTCAAGATCATTGCAGTCCTGGGGGAGGTTGTGTAGGATGTCATTGAGGAATTTGTCTCTGTCAAATCCTTTGTATCTTCTTTTTGGACTGGGTATCTTCTGTAGTTCATGTGTGGGTGGCAGCTGGATCTTAAAATGTATGGTGTGGTGGTCTGACCAGGGTATTGGCGTGACTAGAGGAGTGGTTATGCTATCCTGTTCTAAGAGGCTTTTAGCAGAAAATACAAGATCTGGGGTGGATCCTGAGCAGTGCGTAGGTTGAGTTGGTATTAGGTGGAGTTGAAGAGATTTCATAGCTTGGTGGAAAGCTGTTTCATCCTTGCTGGATGCTGAGGTGAGGTTTAGATCCCCTAGTAGGATCAGTGGCTTGTGGGGAGAACTGGTTGCACATATTGATTCAAGTATGATGGATGTATCATCAGCCATCGAGGTGTGTTTGTTTTCGATAGTGATTATATCGCAGTTCTTGGAGCTTGAGGACCAGGAGATCTTAAATTTGAGGTCAGTTTGGGCTAGGATCAGTACTCCTCCTCCTCTCTTGTGGGTGCAAGGATAGTTATATGACATGCGTGTGGATGGAGTAATGTGATTCAGAATAACTTGGTCTGTGCTCTTAAGCCATGAGTCTGTGATGCATAGGATGTCATATTGCTGGAATTGCATGTGGTTTATAATTGTGTTTATCTTATTGCGAATGGAACGAGCGTTAAGACCTATGTTGATGGGGGAGCTAGGCGTATGAATTGGGCATGGTGGAATGTAGTGTGTAGAGATGGTTGCAGAATAATGCAGAATCTTGATCTGGAAGGTGTAGGGTGAAGGTTTGTTAAATATATTTACAAAATGGAAAAAAAGGCAGTTTTGGATTTGATTCATGAGAATTACATGTTGAGAGAATTACATGTTCCAACCAGCATCCATTGGCATATTTGAATAAACTCGCTAAAGTTACTGGAGATAATAAATAAATACTAATTATTATTAATACTGGAAAGAAAAGAAATCTAAGAATAAACAAGACATTTATGAGAGCTTTGATATTAACCTTTGAGTGGATTGGATTGAAAACCAAGTTATTCTGCCATCATCTTGAGGTTATGTTGATTGGTTTCTAGCTTGCAGCAAGTCCAGTGATGCCTGACCAATGCTATACATTTATGTTACACACCAGCACATTAAATGCAGACACACTGCCTCCATAGGAAATGTATCTTACCTTGCACTACACCTGAAAAGGCATGAACTATAAATAAATCAAACCAATCAATCATTCGTAGGATTCTCTAGTGATCCTCGAAAACAGGGCTGGCCTCTCTCTGGTGGATCTCTCCAAACTTGTGAAATATATATACACTATCCAACAAGCAGCATGGATAGCCCCACATTCAGCTGTTCATGCAACTGCAAGATAAAAGTCAAGCGTTTACAAAGATAATTTAGACTGGAAGGTCCACCCTTGGTTCTAGACTTTCAGGACCTCTTCTGTTACAGTGTCAACTTCTGAAGTATTAAGTCCTGCTGCCAATGACCTAGTCCCTTTATTTATTTATTTATTTTAGTGCTATCAAGTCAGTCTTTTTAACTAGACCATCTTAATTGGGTTTCAACCATACTGACACTGGCATCTTGCATATCCATTGGTGATAATATGGAGCTGCTTTTTGCCTTGACTGCTCACATCAGTGAACATGCTGGCAATGCTGTTAGTACACACGTGTTTTTCATTTATTTATTTAGACAGATTTTTATACCACCTTATCCTTCAATCAAAGTGGTCACATCACAATTGGAGGGTTACACTTAACATGGGTTACTTAACAACATTTATACAGCACAATTGGGGTTACATTTAAAATTGTACAATGAACTCGTATGTCCAGTTGGTGTGAGTGGGTATCGAGTTGGCAGAGGTAGTTGCATTACCATTTAGGTTGAGACCGTTGCCTGTCTGCTCATAGGTTTCTGTAAAGAGCAGGGTTTTAAGGACCTTGCGGAAGTCTATGATGTCATTTAATGCCCTCAGGCTCGTTGGGAGGGAGTTCCATAGTGTGGACGCCAGTAATGAAGGAGCTCTTCTTGAAGTTGTTTGTTTAGTCTTCTGATATCCTGCAGGTGTGCCGATCATGTTGTCATTATTGGTCCTTCTTGGTCTATCGCTGATATCCCTTGTTATGATGTCTTGGAGTGCATCTGCCGAGAGATGGTGAATGATTTTAAAAATGATTAAGACTTTTAAATTTTGCTCTGGCCATCATAGGGAGCCAGTACAGCTGCTGTACGAGTAAGACGGGGCGATGTGCTCAGTTCTTGGAGTGTCTGTAATGATGCGTGCTGCAGTGTTTTGCACCATTTGGAGTGGGTGTATGGTCTGCTGAGGGAGCCCTTGATATAATGAGTTTCCTTAATCAAGCAGAGGTGTGATGAGTGCTTGGCACACTGTGTGGAAGTGGTCCTGTTGGAGTATTGGCTTGATTTTTCTGATGGTCCTCAAACGTTGATAGGCCTTGTTTGCGGTTTTGGTGATGTGGGATTTCATGTTCAGAGCTCTGTCCATTGTGGTGCCCAGGTACTTAGCTTCATCTTTGACTACTATGAGTTTGTCTAGAATGCTGATAGTTTGTGGTGGAATGAAGGTGGGGTTCTTGGTGACGAACATTGCCTCAGTTTTATCATAGTACATGTGGTCTTTATTAAGGTGTTTGAGAGGATATTGCACACACTCATGGACTATAAGTTAAAAGTAATATTGTAGCTAAAGATGTATTAAGTGAACATTCTGTGGACAGAGCATAATAACACGTTTCTTGCCATCAGGAAGATTTCAGCTCATGGAATGGCTCAACTCTTCTGTGCTTTGCAATAATGATGGTTGCTAAATTCTCATGAAGCTGTGACTAATTAGAAGAGAGACAAAGAGAGAGGTCACAAGCTCATAATGTTCATATGAACATACAGCACACCATTTACCAATATAACCATGTCATCCTCCAGAATAAGGAATGAAGAACAGCAGGAAAATATTAAAACAGGAAAAGGGACTAACCTCACAAATAGTGTGTACAATTAAGCTTATCCTCAAAATATGTAAGAGCTCAAATTACCACAGAGACTGTGCTGCCAGGGCTTAGTGTGTGAGCTGTCCAGCCCTTTACTTGGGAGTTTTGGACAGCCAGAGCTAAGATATTCTCAGTCTCTTGATGCCACTGTTAAGTATCTTTCAAGTTTGCTTTTAAGTTTCAACCAAGGAAGTGAGATTGCTTAAACCGTGGGGTCACAATACTTAGTGAATTTTTTAAGAAGATTTTTACAAACTCAGATCTTGAGATTGAACCATACTTTTGTGTTGAAACTTTCAACTTACAATACATTGGGAGCTTATGCCTTTCTTCTCCATCCAAACTATTGCAAGCATCCTACATCCTTTTGAGTAACCTTACCAAGCAATAGTATCTCTGAATACATGTTGCTATATGGATATTCTGAATAATCTATAGGGCTAGATTTACTAATGTGCATTACTATGTTAGCATGCACCAATGCAGTTAACTTGTGTTAATAGTAAATTGGTCCCAGGACCAATGCATGTGAGTGCACAATAACACAGTAGAGCCTTTTAGTAAATCTAGCTCTGAGTGTATTATGATAGTGAAGTGACTTCAGTGTAATATTTCATTTTCCTATAGTTTAATGTATCTTGGAGCTTTGTTTATAGCCCTAATCCTCAACTTCTCCTTCTGGGCTAGGTCTAGGGGCAGAGAATTTTGAGGTATACTCTAATATAATCCTGGCATAAGATAGCCTGCACACAAAAAGTCCTGGGTTTATCTTAAATGGTTATCAGTATTTTGGATCAGTGTAGCTGTAGGTCATATGAAGACAACCAGAAGTCAGTGATCCTTAGGAGAACTATACCTTGCTCATACATTAATTTAATACCACAGAACCCAGTACAGATTACAGAAAACAATATATGAAAGATTTTGCTACTATGTTGCATGTGACTTGCACATTCCAAACATATCTCAGATAAATTCTCTAGAGATATTGTAGCAAACCTCTTTTGCTCAAGTAGTAACATCTGTTTGTTAGAGGTGTCATTACAGGAACATATGAACCAGATGTTTGGCATGCTAGCACCAGCACAACGCTTTCCTTCTCACTACAGATGGTGTAGTAGGAGAAAGCCTGGGAGCGCTATAGACAGTTGCATAATTTCAGGAGTTGATAAAATGGGCAATATGAAGCCTTCCACAAGTACTAAATGAACTGTGAAAAATATTTGACTGCTGTTGCAAGGTTGTGTCCTGTGCAATAGCTACATCTCCAAGATCAAGAAAGGTCATTCTAGAGGCAGATAAAGTACAATAACAGATTTAGCACAGGCTAACATTTAGTAAATGGCCCTCTTTTTATAAATAGCTTTCCAGTTTCTCAGAAATATCTTAATTGCTACCAATAATACAATTCTAATCCATCTCTTTGAAGAAATAGAAATAGTGGACAACTTTAATCTGCTTGGATCAATAATCAATAAAGAAATGACAAGCAGTCAAGAAATCCAATGATACATTGGTCTGGCTATGAAGGACCTAGACATGATTCTCAAGTACAAAGATATCTCTCCATGTAAAGGTTCAACTTGTCAGAGTCATGGTATTTTCATTAACATCATATGTTTGCTAAAGTTAGACTGTGAAAAAAATAGGAAGAATATCATTGCCTTCAAATTATGGTACTGGCGAAGAATACTGTGTATGACATGGACTGCCCAAAGAACAAATCAGTCTGTACAGGAGATCAAACCTATGCTTTCCTTAGAAGCTCAGATGACAAGACTTTTGACTTTCTTACTTTGGATACATCATGCAAAGAGAGAGGTCATTAGAGAAAGACATCATGCTTGGCAAGGTTGAAGGTCAACATAAAAGAGGAAGGCCAACAATGAGATAGAGAGATACAATTACATCAGCTATGGATGCCACTCTGTCAACAATGTGCTGCCTGACTGAAGACCAAACGCAGTTTAGGACAACTATCCAGAGAGTCGCCATGAGTTGGCACTGACTCAGCGGCACTTAACAACAGCAATACAATTCTTCTCCATCTCTTTGACAAGGTATCCATCTTAAACATCAGACATCTTGAAACATCTGATACAATGATATTTATCTATTTATTTATTTGCTACATTTGATCACTTGCTGTATTTGATAACATGAAAGCGAGTTACAATAACAAATAGCCTTATTAAAAGAATAAATAATAAATTCAATAAAACTACTAAAATAAAATAAAAATAAATAAATACAATTACATAACATGTTGTTATGTTGTTAAGTGCTAGTTCTCAGGTGTTTATTTTAGTGCTGACAGGGCTTGGTGATTTGTACTTTGATATTTATAATCGTTGACCCCAGGTTGTTCAAGATTGCTCTTTACTACCACTGGCATCACTCAGTAGGAGATGTAGAAATGTGTGCTCTTTGACACAGTCCAAGACGTGAGATGAGTGGAAAAACAATTTATTAATTGTATCAAGACTTATAACAACCCGATACAGGCCGTGTTTCGCAAACCTTCATCAGGGGTTGGTCAGGTAAGGTACTAAAAACATAAAAGAACATAAATATTAAATATAACAACACATTAAAAGAGTAAAAGAACAGATCCAACTGAAAACTAAAAGTGAGGATATGCTAAATATGATTCACCACAAATATAATTTGACCGCATTATTAGTAACACTTAAAACTAAAATCATAATAAAAACACAACACAAGGGTGTGACAAGCAATATTGCACTTCTGAGGTACCTTTGTATATGGACCCAAAAGAAATAATGCCCCTTGGCAGGCAATAATTAAAATAGATAAATATAACTCGAAAATATCTACTAACCATATAAAACTATACATACACATTGATCATCCTAAAACTGGTGAATCCTATTTAGCGTATCCTCACTTTTAGTTTTCAGTTATTATTTCTTTTAGCTTACAAGATATTTATTGTTTTAACTTTTATGAGTTTCGTTTGCATCTTTTTTATATATTATGACCTTGGATCTGTTCTTTTACTCTTTTAATGTGTTGTTATATTTAATATTTATGTTCTTTTATGTTTTTAGTACCTTACCTGACCAACCCCTGATAAAGGTTTGCGAAGCATGGCTTGTGTTGGGTTGTTATAGGTCTTGATACAATTAATAAATTGTTTTTCCACTCATCTCACGTCTTGGACTATGTCTGTGATACTTACGTGAGTACTGCCTCCCTGTTGGACAGTTCAGAAATGTGTGCTCTTTGCCACAGAACGAAGTTCTAAAGCTGAAAAGGGTAAGAGAATCTAAATATGATAGAAAGCAGTTGCAAACTGTAGTACCACTGGGAATGGTACAATTAGTAGAATATAATAAACTGTGTCACAAAATAAAAACTTCATGCTGTGAGCAGATTTATGCAATTACATGATGCCTGTCTAGCCTGTTGAATTTCCCAGCCCCAGGAAGCTTCGTTTCAAATTCAGGTGTATGGGAGTTTATTGCTGGGGAGAAAGGATAAGAAGAAATGGACTCTTGAGGAGAGTAGCATTGGGGGCTAGCACTATTTACACTGGGAACTCAGAGTCATCCTTACTGCCTCATAGCTGAGCCATTACAAGTGTTATATGTCCTTGCCATTGAGAATTATTGTGCTACGTTTCCTTCATACACCTTAAATGGCATTTTACTACTACTTGTCATTTGTATAGCACTACAAGGCATATCCAACACTGTAAAGACACATGTAAAAGACGGTCCCTGCTCATCAGTGCTTACAATCTAGTCAAGACAGACACAACAGTTGAGGACAAGGACACATCTAGGGGAGTGGCAAGGAAACACATAGGAGACCAAGCGGATCAGGATCCAAAAGCAACCCAAAGAAGTACGTTTTCAGCCTGGATTTGAAAAGAGCCAGAGATGAAGCCTGATGCACAGACTCGGGTAGTTTGTTCCAGGTGTAAGGAGCAGCAAGGTGGAAGGATCGAAGTCTGAGGTTGGCAGTAGAAGAGAATGGCACAGATAGAAGGTAGATGTTGAAGAGGAGAGCAGAAAGGGTGGAGCCTTGTGGTACCCCTTGGGTTTGCTAGTAAGGGGTAGAGGTGTTTGTTCTGATTTTTATCTGTTGGATAGGTAGAGAGAGAATCTGGAGAACTGTTCCTTGGATACCAGTGGATTGAAAGTGTTGAAGGAGAATGTTGTGGTTGATGGTGTCAAAAGCGGCCAAGATGTTGAGGAAATAGTCAACCAAGGTCTGGGCAGACAGTGAAGGAGGGATTGGGGAAGGAGGGACCTTGAAAAGAAAGTTGAGCATAGCAAGGAGATGGTGAGGGTCAGAGGCAAGAGTTAGTCAGATGGACATAATACTCTTGCTTGGCAAGTGCTATGTCTGACTGGAAGGAGTTTAGCATGAATTTGAAATGTAGGTAGTCAGGGTACTTGATTTAAGCCAAAGGTGTTCAGCTGAGTGGGCACAGGAATGTAGTTGCAGGTTGTTGAGGACAGCTAGGGCTGAGGTACGATATGCCTCACAGGGCATGGAATGGTAGGAGCAAGCGTATCCAGAGCAGAGGAGGATATAGTGTTATAGGAGAATACTGCCCCATCAACGGACTCAGATAACATGGTGGAGGAAAGAGGTGATAAGACAGCAGTATCCTCTGGAGAGAGCTGAAGGGTCAACAGTGTGAAGATTCCTAAACATATTGATGGTGATTGCGTGAGACCAAGATGGGGGATGGTTGAGGGTGAATGTTAGCAGGTGATGGTCAGATAAGGGCAAAACTGAGGTGGAAAAGTTTGAGGGTGAGCAGTTGGAGGAGAAAACGAGATCAAGGCAGGGGCCGTGCTAGTGAGTAGTAGCAGTAGAGCATAAATGGAGGCTGAATGAGGAGGTTAGGGAAAGGAGCATCTACGAAGAATCTGGGACATCCAAAGCAGACCATCCAAAAATCCAGGGAAATGGTAGCTGTGAAGTGAGTACATATAAGACTCCACCCTGAAAAATGAATATCCCAGTAACTGGTTCTGGAGATGGCCTCTATGTAAAATAGCAAGGCTGGATACATACACGGGTATAGATCATTTCACAAATGCGGAAGTCCCCGAATTGTATGCCTGCAAAACTGGGTACTTAGACTTGCCAGCAGGAGTATTTCAGAAGGTGACTCTATTATGAGACTTGCATGTCTCGGCCTGCCATTTCCGATACTGTACTCAGATGTGTGGCAGCAGGTCACTAGTATGTTTGGAGTATGTATTTATATGCAGTTTCACTGACCAGGAAGTGTTAACTGTAGCAAGAAAGCACATTTTGATCTGCTCTCTGGAAGCATTGCAGCTAGGAAATGAGCACTGTTTTGCACCTTATTCATGCTGTATCAATGGACATCTCAGCAACCAGGACCAGACATGCCTATGTCACTCTGAAATCGCTCCGCGATGTGCTTCTCCGTTGCTCTACTCAGGTCTCGCCTTCTCCCAGCCCTCGTGCTACATGGACATGCTCTTGCTGGGACGTCTATATACCCGGTTTCTAAAATGGGTCTAGGGACATCTCTGTGATGTGCACGTCTGAATGCCCATTTTCAGACATCCAAAACATATATAAATCTTCTAAAATACCCCCCTCCTCCTCCCCTCCCTCCTATGACAGAGGAAATAGAATTCTGGTCACAGAGTAACTGCTTAGAGAAGGTCAGTTTTCAATACCATGTAATCAGGAGAAATGGTCAGGCTGAAAATCGCCATCCTCGGCCTTGCTACTTTCCATAGGGTCTGCACTTTCAGCTAGGTTAAAGAGGTGTTCCTATGAGAATGCAGCGCACAAAGCAGTCTGAAATGTACTGATTTTTAAATTTGAATTTAAAGATAAAATCAAGTACAATCCTTAAATAGAAAAGTGCTCACAGGAAGTTTCCAAACATAAAGTTATAATAATCATTTATAAAGCACCATGGCAGTTTACTATTTGGGAGAGGGGGGGGGGGGGGGCGGTGCATGGCAAGATACTCAGGAAGTTAACAGAAAACTGGTAATAGGAATTTTAACCTATAGACATTGACTCCATTATCAAGAGGAAACATATAGATGCTTTTATCTATGCCAGGGATTCCCAATATGCATGAGATCACTTTATGGACACCTAGCCTTCACTGCATGCTAACTGATCTCATGCATATTCATTGTGGGTGTCCTGAAAAACAGATTGTCTGTGGGGAAGCCTTAGTCTATGCACTGCGTGGCTGCTAATTTTCCAAGGGAAACAGTGCTACTGTTAGTTTCCTTTTGAAAATTCACTTCAGTATATCTGGACTAAAAGTGCAAAGAACATATCTTTTCAGCATTGCCCTCCAAACGACTCCTGTAGATACACCAAAAGAGACAAGCGATATTGATTTTCCTTAGCTGAAGGCTAGTGGAGACATTAACAATGCCAGATGTACCTGTCCTGCAGATAATTAAGCCGCAACCTGCGGATCATTTTCACCACTGTCAGTCCATGTTGGATGATTGTGTTCAATATATTGATTTTTGAGGCCTTAGCGTATGACAATGAGATTTTTCACACTGATCTATGATTGTGATCACAAACCCTGAGAATAATCCAGGTGTATAACATTAGGGGGATAGCCCTGTTTGCTTCTACGGGAGATGCCCAGATTGGCCCTTTAGCTCTTTAAATGACCTGTCAGCATACAACTGTCATCTGGCTGCACATCGCAACACAATCACCAACACGATGAAGCAGTACTACTCTGAAACCTTAATGAGATCACTTAATAAACCACATGACCTCTTCGACCTGGTCAAGACCTTATCCAAGGAACCATCCTCTGGACCTCCATTTGAGCTACACCCACAAGGTTTTGCAACCTATTTACAATCCAAGATATGTCAGACCAACAAAACCTCTACTATAGCCTCTACCACAGAGCAAAACTGCCAAACAACCCTAACCATGTTTTCTACCCCCTCCAAGAGAGGAATTGAAGACACTATTGCAGCCCTTAACACCAGTACTGCTCAGACCGATCCATGCCCAGCCTTCTGGATCAAGGAGCTTCGCAGTCACTTCAGCTCAGTACTGGCCAAAATAATGAATCTCTCCTTCTCAACTGGCTCCTTCCCTTCAGCCCTTAAGCACACCTCTATCAGACCTCTGCTAAAAAACTGCAAGCTTGACTCCCAACAGGTGGAATCCTACAGACCCATATCTAGTATTCCACTACTCGCGAAGATCATTGAAAAGGAGGCCCAAAAGCAACTGCAGGATCACATTGACTCCGCTGCACCATTAGACCCCTGCCCACATGGTTTTAGGGAATTCCATGGAGTGGAAACCCTCCTTACCACCCTCTTCTGCAAAATAATCACTGGCATTGACGACATCCGTCAAGGATTTGCACTCATCTTTCTGGACATCGCTGCAGCTTTTGACTCAGTAAATCATGAGCTTCTACTAGGACGTCTGATTGACAAAGGCATTAATGGAAAAGCGCTTGAATGGTGCAGATCCTACCTGTCCGAAAGATGGCAGCATGTTCGTTCTGGAGGGATAAAGTCTGAACCTTTCCACCAAAGCCAAGGAGTCCCTCAAGGATCCTCCCTTTCTGCGCTCCTTTTCAATATTTACATGCAGCCAATTTGTAATTTATTTTATTTTATTTTATTTATTTACATTCTCTTATATACCGCGCTATTCTGCATCAGTGCGGTTTACATTGAACAAACTGAAATTACATTGAACAGGGCATTATAACTTGGAGATAACTATTTTACAGGGAACATGGGCTATGGAGGGTTAAGTGGCTTGCCCAAGACCACAAGGAGCACCTGTGGGACTAGAAACCCCAGTCCTTCCGGCCCAAGGTTGCTGTCCTCTAGTGGGATTTGAACCCCCGACCTTCTGGCCTGAAGTACATTGCCCCAACCACTAGGCCGGTCTTTCAAGGTTGACTGCATGTTATATGCAGACGATGTCCTGCTTTACATTCCCTTCTCTACCGAGCATCTGGACCTCTCCCCACTGACGAGTTGCTTCAATGCAATATCTGACTGGCTCCTGTCTCAAAACCTCAGAATACAACATAAGAAAACTGAAGTACTCTTCATAACAAGGAATCCCAATTTTACCCCCCACAATATCTTAAAGTAAAAGAAGCGGAGTTGCAATCTAAATCCTCAATACGATATTTGGGAGTCACACTAGATCAACGCCTAGACATGAAAGCCCACATAGGAAACATAGTCAGATCAGTTTACTACAAGATCCGCTCACTTAGACACCTACGTTCCATGCTTGATCCAACTGATTTCCGGACAATCTTCCAGGCGTTGGTTATACCCCATTTCGACTATGCCAACGTCATATTACAAGGTCTTCCCCAATCTACATTAAACCCGCTTCAGCTAGCCATGAACGCGGCAGCAAGAGTCATCCATGGAGCCTCCAGGTACGACCACGTTACGCCCCTGCTGATACAGTTGCATTGGCTTCCTATTCAAGCTAGAATAGTTTTCAAGACCTTGATAATTACTTTTAAAGCTGTCAATAATCTCACATCGGCATCCTTATCCTCACTCATCCATAGCACATCTCCAAATAGAGCAAGGAGATCCATGGCTATAAACTCCCTCAAAATCCCGAAGGAACTTACTACTTGCACTAAATCGACAGCCAACAGAGCCTTCAGTCTCAGTGCCCCAATATGCTGGAATGCACTACCCCCTGATATCCGGGCTATTAGGAGCCTGACACAGTTTAGGAAAGCCCTCAAATGCCACCTCTTCAACAAATACCTTATAGAACCCAATGGCGTCACCTAGAGCCCAATAACACCCACTGATACCAGTCCCAGATAAATCTAGGGTATATCAACAACTCACCAAGTGTGATATTCATTCCTATAGTGGGCTGGTTTTTCTATGTATCTTCTGTGTATATGATTCCATGTAGTATGTTTTGTAAATAGTTACCCCGGTTATCCAAGTTATTTATACCCTGTTACCTGTAAACTCATACGTGTTAAATGTACTGAGCATTTTGTTCCATGTGAACCGCGCTGATGATGAATAGTGCGGTATATAAGAGACTGTAAATAAATAAATAAATAAATAAATTTAGCAATCTCGGACCATGCCCCGATATGGGTTGATTTACAATGGGGCGACGTGGCCTCGCGAGACCGTCTCTGGCGGTTTCCTTTGGGACTTTATCATGATTCACAATTCCATCAATTTATCCACCAACGGTGGCAGGAGTTCATCAACAATCATCAGGCTCATAGGGGTGATCCCGAATTGGTGTGGGAGACGGCAAAGGTGGTTCTCAGGGGGGATATCATCGGGTTTGCGGCTAGGAAGCGTCGAGTGCTGGCTGAGCGCATCATTACCCTCGAGCAGCGGGTGACTAAGCTTCGGCGCAGTTGTGCTCACACGCCATCGCCCGCGCTTAAGAAGCAGCTATGGGAAGCCCAGGTGGACCTCAATGAGTTATTGCATCAACGGGCCAAGAAATTGGTTCTTTATTATAGATATCGGTTGCATTGCTATGGTGATAAGCCTGGGAGGCTGTTAGCACGATGCTTGCGAGGCCGGCGAGGTTCCTCCCTGGTGGCGGCGCTTAGAGATGACAAGGGTAATGTGTATAAACAGAGTGCGGACATAGCGAGGGTTTTTCGTGGATTTTTTCAATCTCTGTATAGAGCAGAGACGGGATCTGTGGAGACAATATCTGCCTACCTTGACGGGTTGGAATTGCCACAGCTCACTGAGGAACAGAGGGAGGCATTGGATCAGCCTATCACCGCGCAGGAGATACAGTCAGCCATCTCGGTGGCCAGTTGCTATAAAGCGCCGGGGCCTGATGGGTTTGGCGCAGAGCTCTACAAACTCCTTAGTGAATCTGTGAGCCCACTGTTGCGGGAGGTCTTTAGTGCGAGGGCAGAACAAGGGGCCTTCCGTTGGGGACAGAACCACGCGCACATTACATTGATACCAAAGCCGGGTAAAGACCCGATGTTGGCCGCCTCTTATCGCCCTATCTCCCTTCTCAATTTTGATTTAAAATTACTTGCGAAGGTCCTTGCTGTCCGGCTGGCTGACGTGTTGGGACACTTAGTTCACGAAGCACAAGTAGGTTTTGTCAAAGGACGCTACGCGGTTCGGAACCTTAGGAAAATTCTGGCATCTTTGGCGTGGGTACACACGCGGCAGCAGGCCTCACTTCTTATCAGCTTCGACGCGGAGAAGGCCTTTGATAGGGTTAACTGGCACTATCTTTGGAACCTTTTGCCTTATTACGGCCTGGGTACTGCATTTTGTCAACTCGTACAGAGCCTGTATGTCTCACCGACGGCAAGTATTTTGTGCAATGGGGTACTTTCTGAGGGTTTTGAGTTAGAGAGGGGTACACGTCAGGGTTGTCCGCTCTCCCCCTTGTTGTTTGTTCTCTCATTGGACCCCCTAATTAGGGCTATCGAGGGCTCGGGGGAGATACGGGGAGTGTGAATAGGCCTGCAAGAGTTCACCATCTCAGCTTTTGCGGATGATTTGTTGGTTCACCTGACCCACCCGGTTGATTCTTTACAATCTCTATTGGGGGAATTCACGCGATTTGGGGCCTTTGCAGGCCTCCGCATTAACAAAGACAAGTCGGAAGCTTTGGATGTTTCGGGACTTCTCCGGGATACATGGAGGGGGGGGGGTTTCCTCTTAGATGGGCGGAGGAGGACTTTCTTTATTTGGGCATTGTGTTGCCCAGACGGCCTCAAGCGCTGTATGGTTGTAACTTGGAGCGTTTTTTGAAGCGTCTGGCCACACAATTAAACGCATGGGAATCTTTACCACTGTCGCTCTCCGGGAGAATAGCTGCGGTACAATTGGTTATTCTACCACGACTTTTGTACTGGCTACAGACCCTACCTGTGCAGTTGTTGGGTCGCGATTTGCGACGTCTAGAGGCCCTCCTTAAAACATTTTTATGGAAAGGGAAAAGGGCGCGAATACCTTGGGCCCGGATGGTAGGGAGGTGGCGTGATGGGGGTATGGGACTGCCAGATTTGAAGATGTATGCCCTAGCCTGTCAGGCTCGACACTTAGGGGATTGGTTGGTGAGTACCAAAGTCTATACGCCTAGGTCATTAGAGGAAGGCCTTGTAGCCCATACACTCTACTGGGGGTCCTTCACGAGACAAAGTGTCAGTTGCCGGGTGGTCTCTTGTGGAGCGCGCTGGTAAGCTCTGTCAAGCGCACGTGGCAGCAGCTCAATAGGTGGTGGAATGAATCCTGGAAGGTATCTAGTTGGTTGCCCTTGCAGGGGAATGTTAATTTTCCCCCAGGGTCTGAGACGGGGACGTTCCGAGACTGGGGGATGCGAGGTATACAGAACTGGGGCCCCTGGTAGATTCAGTGGGAAAATGTAAATCCTTCCGGACACTGAATCAGGAGTATGACCTTCCTACCAGACACTGTTTTGCTTATATGCAAGCCTCTCATTATATATCTTCTTTGCCACGAGGAGCGCTGAAAATTGAACGCTCCGCACAAGTATTAGAATTTTTCAGTTTAGGAGAAGATGGTCCACCATCGATTTCTATCTTGAAGCACCGTCTGGAGCGTTTTAGGACAATCCCCAATTATAGGGGGATCGAGATGGCTTGGGAAGCGGAATCAGGGAGGGAAGTTGCTCCGGGGATGGTTGAGGCGGCTTTAAAACGGATAAGGAATGTGGCGCAGGGGTCTCGCTGGCGGGAAGTTCAATTTAAATGCGTGACCAGAGCTCATTTCTCGCCGCGGCGGGCATTTCGCAGCCAACTGCTGTCAGATGGCAGCTGTCCGCGTTGTTCGGAATCCTTGGCCACTCTCCTGCACATGTGGTGGGGATGTCGGAGATTGCGTTCCTATTGGGCGAAGATCTGCGCCTTTGTGAGTGGGTTACTGCAGCAGCAACTGAGATGGACTGGCCTCTTTGTAGTGTTAGATCTGATGGGACCTCCCTGCCCCGCAAAGAGAGGAGAGAGGTTATTAATGCGGAAAGCTTGTTTGGTGGGGAAGGGGCCGATTCTCCGCCTATGGCGAGACCACCAACCGCCCACCTTTGCGGAATGGAGGAATAACTTTCATCACCTGATGTTAACAGAGCGATGGCTGGCTAGGGGCAGTGCCAAGCGTTGGGCAATCTTTATGTCAATATGGGAACCCTATATTCAACAACTCGGGGCCCGTAGCCGTAATGAGATCCTCCAACTGGGGACCTGATGTGTTACTGTCCCGCCTAGGGCGGTAGGAGTGAATAGTGGCTGCTGCTGATTGCTAATACGTGAACCTATCGTAGGGGTTGAGGGGTGGGGGAGGGTGGGGGAGGGGGGTGGGGATGGGTAGGGGGGAGGGCGCAGGATGGGATGACATGATATAACCCACCTGTTGTATTTCTTTATGCTGATTCCCGGGTGGGATAAGAGTACACCCGCCTGGGTTGCTTATGTATAATGGTTTCTACTGTGGTTTGTTGGTGGTCATTAAATAAAGTATATTAAAAAAAAAAACCATTAGGGGGATAGACTGAATCATGATCCAATATTAAAACACAAAGACACCTATACAATGAGAAAAAAATAATCTCAATATGATCCTTTGATCTGATCTGATTTATTATATTTTTATTCCACTGAGAAAACATCACAGAATCACAGAACAAGCGCAGATTAAACCTAATAATAGCGGGTTTGTTTAGATTTCTTTATTGCGTTTTGAAAAAGATGCCCAGGACAAAATAACAGCTTTAAAACAAGTACATTATCAAATGACAATCACCGAAAAGATTACAAGCAAAGAAAATTAAAACAGCCAGTTAGAAAAAAACAATCAAATAGCATGAAAAGAGCATTTAAATATATACAAGCAAGAAAGGTTCGTTTATTTATTTGTTTGGGGTTTTTATTTATACCATTTAATCAACGAATCAAAGCAGTTTACAGGGAACAAGAACAAGTTACAAGTAACGTTTTCCCACACTGCTTGTCCCACTGGACGCAGTGGGGGTACTGGCTTTCTGTTGTCTCCCTCTTGTCACTTCCAGACCCTCATGCCACCTCACTCTCATTCCCCTCTCTCCTTTGAATTCCACTCCATTCGCCTCTTCACTCCTCTTCCTCTCCGAGTCGCGCGTTATCTATCGTCCTCTTGACATTTCCGTCTCTACTTTTCTTTCTGATTTTGATTCTTGGCTTTCTGCCTTTCTTCTCCCTTCCTTCACCACTCTTATTTTTGGTGACTTTAACATTCATGTCGACAACCCCTCCAATCCCCCTGCTTTAAAGCTTCTCTCCCTTACCTCCTCACATAGCCTTCAACTCTGTTCCACTGCCCCCACTCACCAACATGGTCACTGCCTTGACTTAATTTTCTTCTCTTACCGCTCACCCTCCAATTTCTGTAACTCTATCCTTCCCTTGACTGACCACCACCTTTTAAGCTTTACTATTCATCATCCCCTGCCCCAGCCTCGTCCTGTCTGCACTAACCTATTTGGAAACCTCCTTGCTATTGATCCTTTAGCTCTTTCCTCCACTATTTCCTCATCACGTTCATCCACTCTGCTTTCTAAATCTATTGATGAGGTTGTAACCTCTTATAACACTGCACTCTCCTCTACCCTTGATGCTTTTGCCCCCCTCATCCCACGTCCTGTTAGGCGTTCTTCTCCCCAGCCCTGGCTCTCCCCCACTGCCCGTTATCTGCACTCTTGTGCCCGCTCTGCTGAGCGTGCCTGGCTCAAATCCCGTTCTTATCCTGACTTTCTCCACTTTAAATTCATGCTCTTCTCCTTCCAATCAGCTATTGCACTTTTCAAACAAATCTACTTCATCCATCTGACTAACTCTCTCTCCTCTAATCCTCGTCGTCTCTTTAGCACACTCAATTCTCTCCTTAGTGTGCTTCTACCCCTGATTCCTCCCTCACTTCCTGCCCAAACCTTGGATGACTACTTCCACGACAAAATCCACACAATCACCCTCCAGTTCCCCTCCTCCCTCTCTTTCTCCCTCTTCCCCCCTATTTCCCAATTCTCCCCTCCCCCCCACTTCTGCTTCCCTTTCTTCCTTCCCTATGGTCTCTGATGAGGAAACGTCATTCCTTCTCTCTTCCTCCAAACTTACTACCTGCTCTTCTGATCCTTTCCCCACTCATCTCCTTAGCTCCATCTTTTCAACTATTGTCCCTTCTTTTTCTCATATTCTTAACCTCTCTCTCCACTGCAACCTTCCCTTCTGATTTCAAGAATGCTGTGGTTACACCCCTCCTCAAAAAACCCTCACTTGATCCCACTTGTCCTTCTAACTATCGACCCATCTCTCTCCTTCCTTTTATCTCTAAACTACTTGAGCGTGCAGTCTATCACCATTGACTTGATTTCCTCTCCTCTCATGCCCTCTTGGATCCTTTACAATCCGGCTTCTGTCCCCTACACTCCACTGAAACAGCTCTTACTAAGGTCTCTAATAATTTGTTCCTGGCTAAGTCCAAAGGATTCTACTCTGTCCTCATTCTTCTCGATCTATCTGCTGCCTTTGACACTGTTGACCATAATTTTCTTCTTATCACCCTGTCCTCACTTGGTTTCAAAGACTCTGTACTATCTTGGTTCTCATCCTATCTCTCCCATCGCTCTTTCAGTGTGTGCTTCGATGGCTCCTCCTCCTCCTCTTCAACCCCACTACCTGTAGGTGTTCCTCAGGGTTCCGTCTTAGATCCACTCCTCTTTTCTCTCTATACCCAATCCCTTGGTGCCCTTATCTCTTCCCATGGCTTTCACTATCATCTCTATGCTGACGACTCTCAAATCTATCTTTCTGCACCTGTTATCTCTCCTGAAATCCAGTCTAAGATCTCACTCTGCCTCTCTGACATTGCTACCTGGATGTCCCACCACTACTTAAAACTGAACATGGCCAAAACTGAACTCCTTATCTTTCCCCCGTATGCCTCTCCTCCTCTTTCCCCTTTCTCTCTCTCTGTGGATAACTCTGTAATCCTCCCTGTCTCTTCAGCATGTAACCTTGGTGTTATTTTTGATTCCTCTCTTTCTTTCCCTCCACATATCCAGCTCATTGCTAAAACATGCCATTTCTTTCTATACAATATCTGCAAAATTCGCCCTTTCCTCTCTGTTGATACCACTAAATTGATTGTCCACTCCTTAATCACCTCCCATCTTGATTATTGTAACATTCTCCTTGCCGGCCTCCCTGCAAGCCACCTCTTTCCTCTTCAGTCAATTCAACACTCCGCTGCTCGACTCATTTTCCACCAGTCTCATGTTTCCCACATCACTCCTCTCCTCATCTCACTTCATTGGCTTTCCATCTGTCTCCGTATCCAATTTAAACTTCTCCTCCTAACCTATAAATGTATTCACTCTTCTGCCCCCCAGTACCTTTCGTCTCTTATCTCTCCTTACACCCCCCTCTCGGTTACTTCGCTCTTCTAATAGTCTTCGTTTATCTGTGCCCTTTACTCGTACTGCCAATTCCAGACTTCGCTCCTTCCAACTGGCAGCACCCTTTGCTTGGAATAGTCTTCCTATCTCTGTGCGCCAGGCGTCCTCCCTGCCCATTTTCAAGTCCAGACTCAAATCCCACCTCTTCACTACTGCTTTTCATTCCTGTCTTGCCCTATCTTGATCTCTCCATCAACTTTTGTATACTTTGTCCTGTAAATTTTGTTATTTGTATTTTGTAACTTATTTTGTATTCTGTCTTATTAGATTGTGAGCTCTTATGAGCAGGGACTGTCTCTCTTGTATGTTTGTACAATGCTTCGTATGTTGCGGTGCTATATAAGTGTTTAATAATAATAATAATAATATTAACATAAGTAACATAAATAACCTAAAATAAATATATAATCTTACAAGAAATCTATTTAGTTGGGTTAATAGAACAGTGTTAAAGAAATGAGGGATAAACAATACAACTATAGTATATTATTGAACAGTATTAAAGAAATTAGGAATAAGCAGTAAGCTATAATATATTCCAGTGTGCAGGTATGAGTATCCTATTTTGTGGGATTGTAAGCATTAGGATTAGGTCCAAGGTGTTAAGAGTGTTGACCAATATGCAGCTTAAAGTTCTTGGTGAGAAGATGTCAGATGGGTAGGGTCACAAGGTGGAACTCTAGTAAATAATATCTAGCAAGCTGAGTTTCAGATTATGTTGTGCTGGTATTTGGGCAGCTTGGTTTGCCTCCGAAGTGCTCCATAAAGTGTGTTTTGAGTTGTTTGCGGGATGCTGAGGTCCGGTATGCTTCTTATTCTATCTGGGCGGGAGCTCCAAAGTGTTGGTGAATAGATCGAGAATGCTCTCCTGCAAGTGGGTTGGTTACTTTTTCTGAATTCCGTGGCTATGGCTAGAGTATTCTGTGTGCAGTCTCTCCCGGATCTTTTATTTGCTATTGTTTGTATGAGTGATTTTAGGTAGGTTGAGGATATTTTGAAGGTGACTATGTGCTTTAAATTTGATTCTGCTTGCAGTTGTGAGCCAGTATAGCCGGTTTAGGATTGATGTGATATGTTCATATTTTTATGCTTTATGGATAAGTCAGGCTTGTTTTGGTAATCTTTGGAAGATGCTGCTGCAGAAATCAAAGTGAGGGAAAATTGTGGCTCAAAGCACTATACGGAAGTGGTGCTGAGATAATAGGTTCATAAAGATCGTGACGTATTTATGAAAGAGCATGCTGGAAGTGCCCGTTTGTGACACGGAGGACTGTGCTAACCTCTGCGGGAGGAGGGGGGGGGGTGCAGTTGTCTCCCTGCTGATAGTGGTAATGTGTTGCACTTGCCAGCCTTGGAGGCAGTTGTGATTGACACACTCAGAACTGCCATGCTAACTGTGATGTGCTGTCAATGGCCAACGTTTGCCCCTAACCCAGCCAGTCCCCATCCAACTGTGTGTGATTTTTACCACAGAGTCCCACACTAATACTGCAGCATGCTTAGAGCACAGCAAACCCTGAGCTAACACTTAACACACTTTAGTAAACATGTCCCATAATAAGGACAGCACATAGAGATCAGTTGGTCTCATTACATCTTGTCTATAACACTAAGGATATATTCCAGCTGGCGGCATGACATGAGCTGTACACAGCATGTTTATTTATTTAACCAGTTTTCTATACTGCCTTATCTTTCAATCAAAGCAGTTTACATTATGTAATCACAGGACATTCCCTTGTCCCCAAAGGGCTCACAATCTATGTGTACCTGAGGCAATGGAGGGCTGCCCAAGGAGTGCCTATAGGACTAGAAACCCCAGTCCCTCCAGCCTGAGATTGCTGTCCCAAGGTGGGACTTGAACCCCCCCACCCTGGGTCCTCTGGCCTAAGATACCATGTCCTAACCACTAGGCCACTCCTCCCTTACATGTTACAGACAATTCCTTCTCCTTGGAGCTTACAGTCTAGTCAAGGTGGACTGAAAGACAAAAAAATCTAAGAAAAAGCTTATCGCTAATACAGGGAAACTTTCATTGGGACAAAATAAACCCAGTGGGATTATAGGCAGTGCCGATTTTCTGCCAAGTTGTTGTTCTGAAAGCAAAAAAAATGAAATAGATGATCCAGCCTGCCTATTTAAGATTAGCTCATATTGAGATAATGCACATGTGAATTCTCAGATGTAGGCTAACCTCCTTGCCCGTGATTTATACCTAGCCTCTCAATTGCTACTACTATTCCGAACTGTATGCCAAGCAATGGTCACACCTTACTGGACTTCTGCAATATCATCTACCAGGGCCTACCCAAACAAACATACTCTCTACAGTTGGCCCAAAATATTGCCGCTCTAATAAACAGCCAAAATGCTTCGGACACAAAAGCAGCTGTTCTAAACTAATTTAAGACTGCTGAACACAGAAATCATAATGAAAATGACTGATTAGGTCTAGTTGCTAAGATATATACTATTAATTAGTCATTAGGGGCCATTAGATGGGCCTTGTGGTCTTTTTCTGTCGTCATGTTTCTATGTTTCTATGTTGTTGTTATGGAAGGACAGACTAGATGGGCCTTGTGGTCTTTTTCTGTCGTCATGTTTCTATGTTTCTATGTTGTTGTTATGGAAGGACAGACTAGATGGGCCTTGTGGTCTTTTTCTGTCGTCATGTTTCTATGTTTCTATGTTTCCATTAACTATGTATTATGCAACATTTGCATGAGATTGCATAATCTCTACTTGCAACCAATAGAAATATCTGTCCAAAACCAGATGATGCAATCTGTATTTAAATTTGCATCACTGGACAGTATAAATCTTAAAGTGTATTAGTCACAGAAAAATTAAAAATTAATTATTTTGCATTATTTTATGCCGATAGGTCAATCACAGCGTACTTGTGTTAATAATGCAGATAATTTCTGCTATATTTGTGGTGAAGTGACTTTTACATCACAAAAATGGAATATGACTGTGGCAGTTAAGAAAGCCTACAATTTATATTTTGGCTGCAGAATAGGAGATCAGGATAAGAGCTGGGCGCCACACATATGCTGCAATACACGTGCAACAAATCTCAGGCAATGGATGAATGGGAAAAGGCAATCAATGCCTTTTGCAGTTCCAATGATCTGGAGAGAGCCCACGGATCACGTCAGCAATTGCTACTTCTGCATGGTTCCTCCAATTCAGAAGGCATAAACAGAAAGAGTAAGTTTACCGTGCAGTATCCAAAAATTCCATCTGCAATACGCCCAGTGCCTCATGGAGAAGGGTTGCCGATTTCCAAAATGTCAGAATCATTATCATTAGAATCAAGTGAGGAAGAGGAAGAAGTTTGTAGTCATGAACCGTCAACCTCACGTGACCCAGAGTTTCTTCTGGCCACTGCTAATGAGCCACACCTCATAACACAAGGGGAATTGAACGACCTTGTCAGGGATTTGGATCTCCCAAAGAATAAAGCTGAGCTTTTGGGTTCCAGACTACAGCAGTGGAATCTTCTGGCTGGTGACATTCGGAATTTCTTTTTTCTAGGACCATCAGAAAGACTCGGGGGTATGTTTACTAAACCGTCCTAATGTTACCGGCATTAGTTGCAGCGGTAACGTGAAGAATCCCATATAAGGAAGTGGGCGTTCCAGCGTCAAGGCCACAATAGCTGGTTATCATGCGATAGAGAGCGCCTTGCCGTCATCATGCGATAGTGTGTGCGCCATGGCTCATTAGCACGCGGTAACTTTATTTACGTAGCAGCGCTGCAAGAATAGCCAAAGAGGTGTAGCCCACTGGTTACTACAATGACTGTGGAGGCAGAGGTCATGTGTTCAATCCCACAGTGGTGTTCCTTAATATGGTTGTCTGAGGGATTTCCTTTTAATCTAAATCGATTTCCTTTTAATGTAAATCAGTGCTGCCAGCAAAAACACCCTCACAGTGCTGTAACATAAGGTGCCTCATAAGGCGCCCCATAGGGCACATTATAAAGTGCCCTGTCCGCCAAGGTACCTTATAATGTGCTCTATAGGGCGCCTTATGAGGCACCTTAGGTTATGGCATTGTGAGGGTGTTTTTGCTGGCAGCACTGATATGAATTAAAAGGAAAAGCCTCAGACAGCCTTATTAAATAACACCACTGTGGGATCAAACCCATGACCTCTGCCCTCACAGTCATTGAAGTAACCAGTGAGTTACATCTCTATAGCATCTAACAACTGCTGGCTGGCTACAGAAAGACTGCAGGTCATCACATACATATAGCTCATACTTATTTATACCAATTGTTATCTAGTTATATTGTTAAGCTATTATACTGTTCCAGTTCTCTGTAAAACATCGTACCTTTGGTCATGTTAATATGCTATTTAATGTAAACCACTATGAATGGTAGAAAGGTAGTATAAAAATAAGTTAAAATAAAATAAATACTACTACTGACCAAGTTCTGCTCTGAGGGGACATGGGATGAGGGTGAAGGGAGATAGATTCAGGAGTGATATGTGGAAATATTTCCTTACGGAAAGAGTGGTGGATCCATGGAATAGTCTCCCAGTGGAGGTGGTAGAGATGAGGACAGTAACTGAATTCAAAAAAGCATGGGACCAACACAGAGGATCTCTAAAGGAAAAAAGGGGACTGTTGTAGTTGTTGCTATGGAAGGCCAGACTAGATAGGCCATGTGGTCTTTTTCTGTCGTCATTTTTCTGTGTTTCTAACATTTCTATAGTGCTACAAAGCATATAGATCATTGCAGAGGCACATGTAAAAGACTGTCCCTGCTCGTCAGAGTTTATACTCTAGTCAAAACAGATAATACAACAGTTGAGGACAAGGATACATCTAGGTAGGGTTGCCAACTTTTTCACCGAGAAAAACCCGACACCTGTGGCTCGCCATGCTCCACCCATTCTCCGCCCCTAGTCCCACCCCTGCCCCGCCCCCAGCCCCACCCACAAAAATTACCGAGGATACGTGTAGGCTAACTTCCTTGGTCAGATAATAATTAAACTGGGAACCCCAAAATCCAAACATGAAATGTACAACACTGGAGAAATAAAACTATAAAGTAATTTCCTCTTGCACTAAACAAAAACGCAAAGATGTTAGCAATACACACTTCCCAGACCAGACATATTCCAGTTAATAAATTCAAAATAAAAAGTATTTTTCTACCTTCTGTTTGGGCGTTTTATTTTTCAGTTGCAATTGCTCCAGTCACTTTCTTCTGGTTTCTTCGTGTCTTCTGCGAGCTATCCATTTGTCCTTTCTTCTCTTTTAGATGTTTTCCATTCTCTCTCTATTTCTGCTTTAACATACTGATTGTTTCCCTTTTGCTCTTTCCCCCAATTCTTTCCTTATTCCTTTATCATCCGTTTAAATTTCACCCTTCCATTCTCAAGCCCCTCTTACTCTCCCAATACCGGCCCATCATAGACTTTTCTTCCACACAAAATATTTTTTCCCCTCTCCATTCTCATTCCCCATCCATTCTAGTCCTCTCCCCAAATCAATTCCCTTATAGTTCTAGGCCCACCCAGCATCCACTCCCTTCTAGTCCCATTCTCCCATGCCCCACATCAGCCCATTTCCAGTCCTATTCCAGCTCTTCATCAGCCCATTTCCAGTGCTAGCCCTCACATCACAGGCCATTTCCAGTCCTAGCTCCCCCCCCCCAATCACAGCCCATTTCCAGTCCAAGTCCCCCATCACAGCCTATTTCCAGTCCTAGGCCCCCCCCCACCATCACAGCCCATTTGCAGTCCGAGTCCCCCCGCACCATCACAGCCCATTTGCAGTCCGAGTCCCCCCGCACCATCACAGCCCATTTGCAGTCCTAGCCCCCCTAATCACAGCCTATTTCCAGTCCAAGATCCCCCTTCCTCCACCATAGCCCATTTCCAGTCCAAGTTCCCCCCCCCCCCATAGCCCTTTTCCAGTCCAGGTCCCCTCCACCCCCATCACAACCCATTTCCAGTCCATGTCCCCCCCCCATAACCCTTTTACAGTCCAGGTCCCCCCCCCATCACAGCCTATTTCCAGTCCAAGTTTCCCCCCCCCCCCATAGCCCTTTTCTGGTCCAGGTCCCCTCCACCCCATCACAACCCATTTCCAGTCCATGTCCCCCCCCCCCATAACCCTTTTACAGTCCAGGTCCCCCCCCCATCACAGCCTATTTCCAGTCCAAGTCCCCCCCTTAGCCCTTTTCCAGTCCAAGTCCCCCCCCCTTAGCCCTTTTCCAGTCCAAGTCCCCCCCTTTAGCCCTTTTCCAGTCCAAGTCCCACCCCCCTTAGCCCTTTTCCAGTCCAAGTCCCCCCCTTGGCCGTTTTCCAGTCCAAGTCCCCCCCCCCCCTTAGCCCCCAGTCCAAGTCCCCCCCCCTTCGCCCTTTTCCCGTCCAGGTCCCCCCCATCACAGCCAATGCAGTCCTTGCCCCCCCCCCCGACCAGCATCGCGGCTGTCTGAGGCTTCAGAGGGAGCCGGGGAAGCCCGCGCGAGGCCCCGGCTCCTTCTGAACAGCCACCAGCGTGAAGAGCCTTTTCCTTCACGCTGGCGGCTGTTCCTGTGAAGCCGCGAATGCTGGGAAAGGTTAAAGGGCAACCTTTAACCTTTCCCAGCATTCGCAGCTTCACAGGAACAGCCGCCCGCGTGAAGGTAAAGGCTCTTCACGCTGGAGGCTGTTCAGAGGGAGCCGGGGCCTCGCGCGGGCTTCCCCGGCTCCCTCTGAAGCGGAGAAAAAGCCGTTTTTTTTGCTCTGGCCGCTCCCGATCTTGCGGCCAGAGCAAAAAAACCGGCTTTTAAAGGGCCAGTTTTGCCTCTGCGCCGGCAGCCGGCCTGGCCGTGGAAAAACCGGCCAGGCCGGCTGAAAACCGGCCAGTTGGCAACCCTACATCTAGGGAATACAGAGAAGTAGCCTAGTGATTAGAGCACTGACTTAGTAACCAAGAGACCAAGGTTCAATTCCCACTAGAACCCCTTGTGGCCTTGGGCAAGTCACTTAACCTGCCATTGCCTTGGAAGAAAGGCCTAACTACAAAAATGGTCACCTTACAAAGTGATACTATCAAGTGATTCAAGAATACTCACTCCATCAAGACTAATGTTTCTTCACTAAAAATTCCAAAATGCTTGTTTTTAAAAGCAACCAGCAATGCCCAAGAAAATTACTTAGCTTTAACAATGTTGCTTGAAAACAGAAGCCAGCCACTTTCCCCAACGTTACAATATAGAGCCCTCATACGTTTCGCAAGCACTCTCGCTTCTTCAGGGGACACTAAAAACACAAAAACAAACATCTAACCAAACAAAAACATAAATAAACAGAAACCGAAAAACTCCAGATATATACCCACATCTTGAAAACAGAACTTGGGCTTCAAACCAACAGCCTGCCAGCTGCGCTTCAACAGCACTGTGCAGAAAAATGCCGCCCATGCGCACTCCATCCATCCAACCACATTTTAAAGAAAATCCCCACAAATGATGTGCAGGGATCACCCACAGCAAAACTCCACCTCCACCTCACAAACACACAGCCCAATCAATCCGAAGATTTAAACCCTCCGGACCACAGTACGCAATCGATATAGCCACTTTTGCTCATATAACAACGCCTGCTCCCTACTCTTACCATCCCGACCAGCCAGCACCTGCTCTAAACAAAAACAGCGCATATCACAAAAACGATGCTGTAACTCCAAAAAATGCTGAACTAAAGGCGCCTCCTGCACCAAACAGTTAAGTCTGCTCTTATGTTCCAAAATTCATTTCCAAAATGGTCGGCAGGTGCTACCCACATACAGCAATTGGCACGGACACCGGATCCCATACACCACAAAAGATGAATCGCAGGAAGTCCGATGCTTCAATTTGTATTGAACATTGTGATATTCAAATTGCGATATCGCACAAGACACTTCACAAATCGAACAATGGCCACAAATGGTATGACCACCATCAGTGGTAAATCTGCCCGACATGGCCCGCAGGGTCGAAGGACTTAACAATTCACGCAGGTTCCTCTGACGCTGCCAAACACATCTAACTGATTGATTCTCTAACCCCGAAAGGCCTGGCAATCTACTTCCTGTTATACTGCCAAGAAAGCCCAGGAGCTGCTGGGTCAGTACTGATTCAAAGGCACACAGGGACAGATTTGCACTATACTGTATAATCATTAGTCATGTAGGTGGCTGGTGGACGTGAGGATCGCCTGGTAACATGCCTGCCTGGTGCAAAGGTAGCAGACCTCATACACCACCTAGATAAGGTCTTAGATAGTGCTGGGGAGGAGTCTGCTGTCTTGGTACATGTCCGTAACAATGACATAGGAAAATGTGGTAGGGAGGTTCTGGAGGCTAAATTTAGGCTTTTAGGTAGGAAGTTGAAATCCAGAACTTCCAGGGTAGCGTTCTCCGAAATGCTTCCTGTTCCACGCACAGAACCCAAAAGGCAGCCAGAGCTCTGGAGTCTCAATGCGTGGATGAGACAATGGTGCAGAGATGAGGGTTTTGGATTTGTTAGGAACTGGGGAACATTCTGGGGAAAGGAGGGGCTCTTCCGAAGGGATGGGCTTCACCTTAACCGGGATGGAACCAGGCTGCTGGCATTAACCTTTAAAAAGGAGATAGAGCAGCTTTTAAACTAGATAATAGGGGAAAGCCGACAGTTGCCCAAGAGCAGATGGTTCGGAAGAATGTATCCTTGAAGGATACTACCAAAAGCAGAGAGGTTCCACAAAACAGTAAAGTAGCCCAAATGCCCTCGAGTATGGAGCAGACAGAGCTTAAAGATCCCAAATTACCCATGTCTACCAATAGCCAAATTAATATGAATAAAATACAGTCTCTAAAATGCTTGTATGCAAATGCTAGAAGTCTAAAAAATAAGATGGGAGAGTTAGAATATATAGCACTAAATGAGAGGTTAGATATGATTGGAATATCAGAGACATGGTGAAAGGAGGACAACCAGTGGGACACAGTGATACCTGGGTACAAACTATATCGTAATGATAGAGCTGATCAAATTGGTGGAGGGGTTGCGCTCTATGTTAGAGAGGGCATTGAGTCAGAAAGGATTAAAGTTTTGCAGGAAACAAAATTTGCTGTAGAATCTCTATGGATTGAAATTCCATGTAAAAAGGGGAAGGCGATGGCAGTGGGGGGGTGTACTATCGACCGCCTGGCCAGAATGAACAAATGGATGATGAAATGCTCAAAGAAATCAAGGAAGCTAACAAAAGTTACAGTGCAGTAATAATAATGGGTGATTTCAATTACCCTGGTATCAACTGGGTCAGTGTCATGGCAGGACATGCTAGGAAGATATTTATTTATTTTGCTGTATTTATATCCTGCTTTTCACTGGGTCAAGGTGGTCAATTGGGGGATACATTTAACACAAGGGGATATGAGACACATATGCTAATACTTACAGGGAACATGGGCAATGGAGGGCTAAGTGGCTTGCCCAAGACCACAAGGGGTGCCTATAGGACTAGAAATCCCAGTCCATCTGGCCTGAGATTGCTGTCCCAGGTGGGACTTGAACCGCTGGCCCTCTGGCCTGAAGTACCTTGCCTTAACCACTAGACCACTCCCCCCCACTAGACCAATTTCATCTAAAGTTCCTAGATGAAATAAATGACTGCTTCTTGGAGCAGCTGGTTCATGAACTGACCAGAGGGGAAGCCATATTAGACCTAGTCCTTAGTGGAACACCAGATCTAGTGCAAGAGATAAGGGTGTTGGGGCCACTTGGCAATAGTGTTCATAGCATGATCGCCTTTGATTTAATTAGGGGGGGAGGGATAGTAAGGAAATCCACAGTACTACCTTTTAACTTTCGAAAGGGAGATTATGATAAAATGAGGAAAATAGTTAAGAAAAAACTAAAAGGAGCAGTTGCAAAGGTTAAAGACGTACATCAAGCTTGGGTGTTGTTGAAAACTATCTTAGAAGCCCAGACCAGCTGTATTCCACACTTTACGAAAAGTGGAAGGAAGTCCAAAAAACTTCCAGCATGGTCTAAAGGTGAGGTCAGAGAGGCTGTTGTTGCCAAAAAAGCATCTTTTAGGAAATGGAAAAAAGAGTCAAATGCGAAACCTGGAAACAGCACAAGCACTGGCAAGTCAAATGCAAGGCATTGATAAGGCAGGCAAAGGGAGAATTTGAGAAGAAACTTGCTGCGGAAGCAAAAACGCGAAATAAAGACTTTTTCAAGTACATTCATAGCAAAAAACCTGTGAGAGAGTCAGTTGGTCCATTAGATGATAGAGGGGTTAAAGGGGCACTAGGAGGTGACAAGGTAATAGCGGAGAGACTGAATGAATTCTTTGCTTCGGTCTTTACTGAGGAAGATGTAGGGATGTTACCCATGGCTGAAGTGGTATTTAAAGGTGCGGAAGAATTGAAGGAAATATCGATACATCGGGAAGATGTATTACAACTATTAGATAAACTGAAGAGTAGCAAATCACCTGGGCCAGATGGTATACATCCAAGGGTGTTGAAAGAACTGAAATATGAGATTGCAGACCTGCTATTAGTAATCTGTGGCATACAAACAAAAGAAACACAACTCTACCTACTCACCCTCAATGGTAATCAATTTATCTGCATAAAAGTATGCGCTAAAATTAACAATGGAAAAGCAAACCTCAGAACCCTCTGACACCCCCACAGTTCACACAAGGTGAGCTCAGGTGTGCCGATGAGGTTGAATGCATCAACGGTTCGCCAATCCACCAAACTTTTCAAGATCACAGAAGTCACCATTAGATAGTAATACTCACAAGATTCTCAAAAATACATCCGCAAAATACATGATGTTTTGAACAATCATAATATAACACAAAGATCAATAATATACAAAAATCTGAATCTTAGCCTATAGGACTCCTTGTCTTGAACAATCAAACACATCAAAACCCGACTCCCACTGAAACGTTCCTCTTGCGTTTCGCCACCGCTGCCTCAGGGGAAAATGATTCTAAAACAAAAACATACCACAAACATGCTATAGATTACTACTACCACCCTCAAAAAGTACCGCTTCATAACATTCTAACAATTCAGAACAGAATCACTCTTATCTGGCCATCCTCAACAAAGGGCCCAACCAAACAAAGCCATCTTCAACCGATGGGCTCCCAACCGCTATTATTACTTCAGCATATTGATCAGAACATCCAGTACCAAATACCGGCATAAAAACCCCACGCAAACACCTCCCACTTCTCCTCTCATCCAATCTACTTATCTGCTCTAAACACAAACTCTCCAATCCACACCTGAATTCAGTCCTGCAGGTATCACAGTACCTAGTTGGAAAATCCAACGCTGTTCCCTATAAAGCAGGTTCTGCTCGCGTGTTCTCCCCCTTGAACCAACACAAATCTGCTCTAAACAGAAACATTGCAAATCCAAAAAGCAATGTCGCATCGTGAGACAATGCTCAACCAAAGGAGCCTCACACCGTTTGCATTGTAACCGACTCTTATGCTCACCGATCCGAACCCGAAAGGGACGGATCGTTTTCCCAATGTATAGCAGGCGGCACGGGCAAAAAATCCCATAAACCACAAAATCCGAATCGTAAGAGGTCGCGGATCGTAAAAGATATACCCTGTCCTTATAAATGAAACGATCCTTTTCCCATGCGACCACACACGCAAGACAATGTCCACACTTAACATGCCCTGGTGGATCCCCAGCGAGCGGACTAGCAGTATGCAACACCGAAGGACTCAGAATCTCCTTAAAATTAGAATTGCGCTGCCAAACACACCGAAAGCGTTTAGACTCAAGACCGGGGACCGTGCGCAACACATTAGCATGACGCCGCACGATACCCTGAATGCAATAACTAAATTTAGAGAACCGAGAGATTAAATTAACACAATCATCATCCTGCTGTTATCTCCGAGATCGAGGGAACAACCAACCCCTATCATTATGCAATGCCCGCTTGTAGGCTTTATCCACCACATTTATTTATTTATTTAACAGTATTTAACACATATACAGGATAGCCTCGATCTAGAAAATCCTGATGGAGGGACTGTGCCTGAATCTTAAAATCCAACAGGGACGAACAATTCCGCCTATACCTAATGTATTGAGAAAAAGGCAACCCTTTGAGGAGATTTAACGGATGGGCACTAGAAAAATGCAGAAAAGTATTCCTATCTGTTGTTTTCTTATGCACAGATGTACCCCAACCCTGCCCCCCCCCCCAGGTTGTCAAAACACCCGGACATCCAAAAAAACAATCTCATCAGAGCCATAATTCATGGTAAACTGAATATGGGGATCAAGTGTATTGAGCCAATTGTGAAACAGCATTAAAGAGGCCATAGAGCCCTCCCACAACATAAAGATATCATCAATATACCTCTGCCAGATTTTAATCTGAGGAAGGTATGGGAAGTCTAACAACCACCTCTGCTCATATTGACCCATGAATAGATTAGCCACAGAGGGGGCAAAAGAAGACCCCATCGTGATCCCACTGATCTGCTGGAATAAAGCATCCCCAAAACAAAAATAATTCCTACCTAACGCTATTTCAGCAAACCACATCAAAACATCCATTTGTAAGTCACTTACATCACCACACTGAACCAAACCTAACCTAATTGTTTCTAAGGCCGCTGGTTGCGGGATGCTCGTGTAAAGGGACTGAACGTCAAAGGTAACCAACAAAATAGAGACATTGTCTGTCCATACTGAAATAGCGTTAGGTAGGAATTATTTTTGTTTTGGGGATGCTTTATTCCAGCAGATCAGTGGGATTGCGATGGTCCCTCATCAGAGACTTTTGGCAATACTAAAGAGTCATGGGATAGGAGGCAGGCTTGGGATAGGCCATGGGATAGGCCACTTAGTTTTACTTCTGCTTGTAGGATTTGCTACTTATTCAAGTCTGGCTTTGTTGTCGTCTTCTTCCATTCTCTAACATCCTTGGTTGATGAGAATACAAAATTCTCTTAATCTAAGACCCAGCAAGCTCCACCCCCATCTTAACATCAAGTTTTGTAATAATCTATTCATCTCCTAAATCTAGTGAGGCTCTTGCTCTACAATCTAGTCACTATCTGGCTGGATAGTATTTGGCCACCACCAACCTGTCGGCATCATCCAGTTGGTTTCTAAGTTTTAGTCTCTTGTTACTGATCCAGCTACTACTACTACTGAACATTTGTATAGCGCTACAAGATGTATGCAGCTCTGCACAGCCACATGTAAAAGACGGTCCCTGGTCCCTGCTCATCAGAGCTTACAATCTAGTCAAGACAGACAACACAGTAGCTGTAGACATGGGATACATCTAGGGGGAATGGTAAGGAAACACAAAGGAGATCAGGTGAGTCAAGATCCAAAAGCAGCAGTGAAGAGGTGAGTTTTCAGCCTGGATTTGAAAAGGGTCAGAGAAGACGCCTGACGCACAGACTCAGGTAGTTTGTTCCAGACATAAAGAACAGCAAGGTGAAAGGAGCAAAGTCTGGAGCTCCTTTCCAGCTAACCCATGGCCCATGGTGTGGTGAGGTTATTTTTTCTTTATCATGCTATAGCTTTTTATATTTATAGATATAATGGAATTAGATAACATACAAAGAAGGGTAACCAAAATGATAGAGAGGATGGAAGGATACCTCTATGAGGAAAGGCTTAAAAAGTTAGGGCTCTTCAGCCTGGAAAAGAGAGGGCTGAGGGAAGATATGATAGAGGTCTATAAAATAATGAGTGGAGTGAAACGGGTAAATGTAGACAGGTTATCTACTCCTTCAAAAAGTAGAAAGACGAGGGGAAATGCAATGAAGCTACAAAGTAGTTCGTTTAAAACTAATTGGAAAAAATATTTTTTCACTCAACATGTAATTATGCTCTGGAATTTGTTGCCAGAGGTGTAGTTAAAGCTGTTAGTAAAGCTGGGTTTTAAAAAGGTTTGGACATGTTTCTGGAGAAGTCCATAAACCATTACTAAAGTGGACTGGAGGAATTCCACTGCGTATTCCTGGCATAAGCAGCATGGAGTCTGTCTACCTTTTTGGGATCCTGCAAGGTATTTGTGACCTGGATTGGCCACAGCAGAGTTGCCAATTTACCCAGTTCCAGGAGTGAGATTTTAAGCCAGTCCTGGATTTATGACAATCACATTCTGTTGCATTATGGGACTTGCAGCACTGATTCCAATGGGTAAAATCAGGAACTGCAAATACCATACTGCACTGCAAAGCAAATTTAAAACCAGAACTGGCAAAAATCTCACTCCTGGCACTAAGTAACTCTGCCACTGTTGGAAAAACAGCATACAGGGCTCAATGGCTCTTCATCTGACCCAGCATAGCAAATCTTTTGGTTTTCAGATTTTTAAGAGCATAGGGCATATCAGAAAATTACGGTTTGTTCTGGTGTTCTGCTAGCTCTTGCAGTTTAGTCAAACAATATAAGAAACAATACCTATGTATAGAGTTGCCAACTGGCTCCAGATGCGCCCGACAGGCTTGATCCAGTCCTGGGTTTACTCTATTGCATGCAGGGACACGTAGTTCTGCTTTCTCCATTGCACTCCATAAGAAAAGCAAGACTACAAGTCCCTGCATGCAATGGGGTAAACACAGGACTGGATCAAGCCTTTCGGGTGCATCTGGAGCCAGTTGGCAACCCTACCTATGCGCCATTCAATATAATATATTGTGGCAGGGATTGCCTGCATCATTATACAGGGAGGCAAAAGACCCTCCAGTCCCCAGCCCCAAGAGCATGTTAGAGTCAGGGACACCCATGCAGAGGAAGAGGAGCCCAGGGTAAGTAATAGGAGAAGGAGCTGGCAGGATCCAGGCCGGATTTTAGAAATCTCCTTGCACAAAAAAACTTGGATCTAGATCAAAGGGGTGGAGCTGGGGACTGGGTGGTTTCCCAGGGACCTGGGGAAGAGGTTATGGCAGACATACTTCCTTGGCAGGATGTGGAGTATATGAGGCTGTTCCCAAAACATCAGAGGGGCTCCTGCCTGGAGTCAGTCCCCATGTGAGCTTCCCACAATTCCTGAAGCACCTGAACCCATGGAACTGGGAGAAGCAGAACCTTTGGCCTGCATATGTGATGAGATGTGATATCAGGAAGCTGGACTACCAAGCAGGTGAGTGGACTTGCTGGTCTTTTTGATTAGCATGGGCTGGGCAATAGAGTATGCTTAGGGGATGTGTGGGTGCAAGGTTTCTCCAAGCCTGCTCCAGAATAAGAGCAACGGTTTGCTCTGACATGGAGAGTAGAATGAAATGAATTGCTGTGATGAACTATTTCAGAGTTGCAAGTTACCCAGTTCCAGGAGTGAGATTTTCTGCCAGTTCGGGTTTTACATTTGCATTGCATTGCAGTATGGTATTTATAGTCCCTGAATTTAGCCATTGGAATTGGCGCAGCAGGTCTCATAGTGCATCAGAATGGGATTGTCAGAAATCCTGGACTGGCTTAAAATCTTGCTCCTGGAACTGGGTAACTTGCCATCCCTGTTTTTGGTGGTTGTTCCTTTTTTATTTATGTTGGTGTCTTTTTGGAAGACAATGTAGCTGGGATATGTCCAGCCACCTTAAAGACTCTTGAAACCAGCAGTTGGAAATAAATAAGCTGGCAATCTACAGTGGTGCGGAGCAGCAGAAGCTTTGAGGCTAACGCAACCCCCCAGTGATGACATATCTCACGTTGCGTGTGACAGTTGTGCATGGGTCTTTGAAACTTTGAATACTCGCCCTCTCTCCATACTTAGTCCTCCCACTCTTCCCTTCAGATTAAACACTGTTAGTGTAATGGAATCAGATATGAAACGCTTTCCATGCAACATCCGCCTCATAATTTGCGACTTGTGAGCCTGATTAGCAGCTCATGGGAGTCATTTTAGATGCTCTAGTCATGCTTTGGCTAGACATCCAAATCTGAGATGTCCTCGGAGCTATTTTGCAACGCAGGTTTACAGACGTCCCTGGCGTGGGCAGATCTGTCTGGGATGGGGGCACGCCAGAGGCATTTCCTAAACACTTAGATGTGTGCAACCGATATCAGAAACTCTGGGCACGTCTCTACCCCCTTCCAAGTCTAGACCTGCTGCAGGGCACAAGTAGGCATCAAAAAAGTGCTTGTTTTACTAGCAACACATCTGGAGGGTATAGAGCAGATGGACTCATGCTGGAGTGACAGAGCTCCATGTGTAAAGGGAATCAGAGAAGAATTATTTGACTCTGGCACTGCTGAAAGCCCCCGCCTGCAGAATTTAAGGCTGGGACGCATCCCTCATCTGAGATGCCATTGTAGGGACGTCCCTGAAGACATTGTATTGGGTGTGTGCACACTTCTGAAGTCGTGCCTAAACTTGGATGTGACTGGCCTGTTTTCACATGCCCTTTTCTATTGCACCTGGCCATCATTTCTAAAATGCGCCTTGGCGTAGTTACGTTACATAAATGAACTGTGATTCTGTTTTCCTGTTTCTTGTTTTTCTAATTCAGGGTGCACAAGTTCAGTCCTCAAGGGCCGCAGTCAGACCAGGTTTTCAAGATACCCCTAATGAATATGTATGAGAGATCTGCATACATACTATTGCTCCCGAATGCAGAGATGCCAAATTACCCAGCTCCAGAAGTAAAATTTTAAGCCAGTCCTGGATTTCTGACAGTCTTATTCTGGATGCATTATAGGATCTGCAGCATTGATTCCAATGGGCAAAATAATGGAATTCAAATACCATACTGTATTGCAATGCAAATTTAAAACCAGAACTGGAAAAAATCTCACTTCTGGAACAGGGTAACTTGGCAACTCTGTGAATGTAACTCACCTTGAGCTACTCCCCAAAAAGGCATGAACTAAATTCAATATCCTCCCCCCCCCCCCACCCATTTGCAGCACTTGAGGATAGAACTTGTGCACCCCTGTTTTAGAACACCACAAAATTCAGTGGATAGTTCTAGAAGAAAGGAATTGATGCAGGGGTCCCAAATTGCATGGGCACTTTCTAGCTCTTGGGTCTCGTAACCATTTCATAATCATCGTTTGCTTCACTTGTATTCTCCAAGGCACTCTGGCAAGCCTTTAGCAGTTTTAAAGAATAACTTAATGAGATTGTAGCAGATGGGTGTTTGTGTGTCATGTGCATGAGTATAATGTGAAACTCATTTACAAGTTTCTCCCCCTACAAATTCATTCATACTTTGTAGCACAAGTAACCTTTTTTATTTTTTCATCAAAGTGAAAAAAAATGAAAGCCTACTTTGATCATAGCTTGACAAGTGATTCACCATGAGCAGCATCTCTCTTGGGTGCAGCAAATCATTACAGTGAATTTCTGCTGTAATGCTGCATGCCTCTTGATGAGCAAGAATATGCACTAGGAAGGCACAGATAGGAGTCATTCACTGGGAAATGACTCCTCAAAATATTCAATAATCACAAACGATTCTAAAGCTGCCATTTCAGTGATCCAATCTCCAGATCAGCACAGACCTCCACAAGTTATTGGTTGCCTATGATTATTCAGTTCGGTTTCCTCGTCCCTGCATGTCTGGGCTAAGTCTCAATGTTTTCCTTACTTCCCAAAGGAAGGCATGCTCTTGGAAACATCTGCTCGCAGGCTGTTTTGCACGTCTGTTTCCATCAGATTTACTGCAGAGAAAACAGTCTTCTCCTTCCAGAATCTGAATGCCTGTTTCTTTCATTCATCACGGAGCTGGGACAGAAAAGGCACCCGGCACTAGGCAGATACATGAGCGGCTTTGAGATGCACAGTCCATTTATAAGATTCATCTGCTTAGATCTAATATAGGGCTCAACTTCAATTTCTGCAAAAAGTGCTGGTATGCAATTTCTGGGGTGCGAGCTGTTCCCAAATCAGTTTAAGGAAAATTTTTTTTAGTGCGCATTTGGTTCATTAAGCACATATTAAAAAATTCAATGCGGAAAATCAATTTAATGTATATTAATCTGGAAATTAATGTTAGCACAATATGCACAAATTTACAAACATCTCTTCAAAAATTTAATTAACATAAATGATGAAGTAAGCCGAAAAAGCTCTGAAAATTGGGAAAAAGGTCAAACTGAAAATAAACCAAACAGTTTTTCTTTGTGCTATGCATACAAAGGAGAAGAGTAAAAAACTTGCACACTAACTTGATCTCTCGTTGAGGCATAGATTTCTTATTTGCAAACCCCAGTTCTTGAAGATATCTTAAAATGCCAGTTTTTTAGTAGACTTTTATGCATAGTAGATATCACATGGAAATTTACTACTTGCAAGGGGACCTTTTCTTTAAATGTATTTGTACATGGGGTGCACATGAGAGTCTGAAATGCTGGCCGCCTTGCCTGTTTTGTGTCATTTTGCACGTTTGTGAAGGGGTGTTGCGGCGGCAGAGTTAGGTGGGCAGTGGGCAGTCGGTGGCCTTGGACATACAGGGCTGATTCCAATGTCAGCCCTGTATGTCTGGGGCCAGCGGCCTGAACGGAGAACTTATTCCACCTCTGAAGAAGGAATAAGTTCCTCTAGTTGGTGGGGGATGGCGGGCCTGGGGCACAGAAAAGGTAGGAGGGGGCAAAGGAGATTCTCCACAGCCCAACCTTGGCCTTGGGAGGCCAGATTGGGAGTCGGGCTGTGAGGAATGAAGATTGCAGTCCGGCAGCTGGGCGCTGTGGCTCCATTCAGGAGCCCTGACTGAGTTAACCAGGGAAGACCTGTATGTGTAGGCCAACCAGAATTGGGGTCCGAGCCTGCACATATAGAGCTAGACAGACCCTGCGGGATCAGAATCCTGGCTCACTCTGTGCATCGGGTTCCGACCAGGCACACAGAGGGCCAACACGTCCAGGACTGAATCGGGCCCTAAGTGTACACAAGGCTTATTCTGTGGACTTTCACTTTGGATGTGTACAGGGTCAGAGCCAAACTTTATATACACAGGCAAGTTATGGTATTTTATAACACAGTATATGACGGCAGATAAAGACCAGTATGGCGGCTAGAGTAGGGAGTAGGTGTACCCGCCGCTCCGTGCAGATAGAGCATGGGCATTTGTTTGCTCTAGATCAGGCATAACTGCCATGAATAAATTGAGGTGCATATTTTACCCCCTCCCCCCCCCAGTTTATAAAATAAAGTACATGTTTATGCCACTTTGTAAAATAGGACCCAAATGCGCATGTGGCTATGTGTATTAACTATGTTGCAAAAGGATCCCAGTTGTTTTTGGATCCTGATCTTGTTCTCCTGTCTAAACCCATATTCCTTTTAATAATTTTCCTTAAAGTACCTTTGTTCCCCTTTTTGTTTGTCTTAACAGATTGTAAGCTCTGTGGGGCGAGGGCTGTCTCTCGTGTATGTGTACAGCCCTGTTTAGGCCTAGTGACCTTTATAAAAGAAGAAGTAGTAGTAACTTATAAAATTATTATCCATGTCTCTGCAGGTATTTATTAGTATTTAGCTTGCACCTTTCCAGGGGTAGATCACGGTGAGTTTCATTCAGGTACTGTAGGCATTTCTCTATCTAAGGTCGTACCTGAGGCAGTGGAGAGTTAAATGGACTGTCCAAGGCCTCAAGGAGTGTCAGCAGGATTTGAACCCTGGTCTTTCTGGTCCCAGGCTGCTACCCAACCTCTACATCACTCCTCCATTCTAGTTCTAGAGATTCCTAAACAAATACTGCACTTTTTCATAGCTGATTGATTTATTCTATATTCTGCTGTTCTCAGCAGGCATCAAACAACCGTCATAGTCCATAAATGAATTCCGGATGTTAACAGAAAGTTAAAGGCAGTAGAAAACATAGATTAAGAAAACTGAAGTGATGGAAAAGAGCAAATACTTCCAGATGAAGTCTTGTTTCACAGAATTGCTATTTTGAATTTGAATGGATTTAGAAAGTAGGGATGTCTGGTGAAGGCTCCGCTGTCTCCTTTTCTTGGGTCACTGCCTATCCCTGGACATGAGCAAGAAAGACTGGATCTATTTCTTGGGATTCTGTCAGGTACCAGTGACCTGCACTGACCACTATCTGAGACACAATTTGGGGCTTGATGGACCTTTGCTGTAACCCAGTGTAATATTTCTTTATGTTCGTAAAACATCTGGGTGCAAGTTTGAATAACCAGTGTAGATGCAAAAAGGCACATTTTACAATGGGACATCCAAGTGCAATCTGGGCCATCAAAGCCAGAATGTCGTGGGGTGGGGTGGGGTGGGGTGGGGTGGGGGGGGGGGTGAGATAAAAAAAAAAAAAGCTGGCATGTGCAAGTTCTAACATGATTTGAGACATGTGGACGTCTATAGACTCCACCACTTTTGCAGCAGTTGAGTTACCAAAACAAATTCTTCAAATCTGGCCTTCAGTGTTGCCATGTTTGCTCTTTTCTTGCCATGACTCAGTAAATCCAGCATAGTTTCTGAAAAGAGGAAGGGCGCAAGAGGTTGGTGTGTACAGACCAAGAGAAGGACCCTGGAATGATTATTTCTGAGGATCACAAGGTGGCGAAACAGTGCAACAAAGCGGTGACAAAAGCCATGAGGATGTTGGGTTGCATACAGAGAGGAATTACCAGCAGAAAGGAAGAGGTACTAATGCCACTGTACAAGTCACTGGTGAGGCCTCAATTGGAATACTGTGTTCAATTTGGGAGACCATATCTCACAAAGGATGTAAAAAGACTGGTAACGGTTCAGAGGAAGGCAACCAAAATGATTTGGAGCCTGTGTCAGAAGAATTATGAGAAGAGACTTGAAGACCTAGATATGTACACTCTGGAGGAGAGGAGGGACAGACTTTTAAATACTTAGATTATTAATGAACAAACAAACCTCTTCCAAAGGCAGGGAAGCTGTAAAACTAGAGGGCATAACATGGAGCTGCAAGGGGGTAAACTGAAAGGCAATGTCTGGAAATACTTTTTTACTGAAAGTATTGTGGATGCTTGGAATGCCCTCTCGATGGAAGTGGTGGGGACAAATACAGTGACAGAGTTCAAAATGGCATGAGACAGACACAGTGGATCCCTTTTTATAGCAACAGGATAAAATCAAAATAAACTTAACTATCTCTTTTATATCTCGACAAATAGGGGTGTCCTACATGGAGCAGTGGGTATACACCTAAACAAAAGCATGGGGAGGGGTGACCTGCATGGAGCGGCAGGTGCATCTACACTTGCCACCTTGCTGGGCAGACTAGATGGACCATACTGGTCTTTATCTGCCGTCATTTACTATGTTACTATATATTAACCTCCCTATCCTAGGGAATTCAGAATAGCCCATGTGCTGTCCTTTCTAAGGACACTATAGAAGTAATGATGCTTCATATTCTTCCAGCAGAATGAAATGCCCAAACAATGGGGGCTTCTGAGACCATTGCCAAGAGTCATGAATAAAGGAAAGAAATCTATGAGCACTTACCCAAAAACCTCTTGGGTTTACTTTGTTCTTTTGTCAATTGCCTAGGGGCAGACAATCGCACAAAGCATGGTGAACCAGCGCTCTTCTACGCTATTCTGTTTTTGGATAACAAAGGGGCATATGCACTAAATGTGTCAATTGTTCATGGAGGTGGTGCTCTTGTGTGGACATTCAGCATTTCTTGACTCCCCTTCAAGGCTGACGTTCTTTCATTATTTTGCATACACTTGCTTCTGAGGGATTGATTTTAAGTTATAGAAATCTTTCTAGACTCTTGTACTCTCTTCGTATTTCAGGTCTCCTCCATTGTGACCAAAGTGAGTCTTCATTCATTCGACAGCATTGCTGCTTTGGAAGCCCTTTTTCTCTTTGCATGATGAATTGCTCTATTTTAGTCCTCAATCCTGATCTCCAGGCAGGACCTATTTCTGAGCTCCCCATTCGTCCATATGTCCACATGGAGCAAACTTGCACAGGACCCAAGGGAGGCTATGGCAACATATCTGCAATGCAACAAGCTCCCAATGCCCAAGAGGGCACAGAGCTGAAAGTATGCAGCCAATCCAGTTATATAATTGGCTAAACGCCTCTGGCCGTTGAGAATGAAAGCAATAAGCAAACGATGTGGTGAGGACATTCCAATTCGGCAGCCCATAAGCAACAAATGCATGGATAAAAGCAAAAATGCTTTCAAAGCAATACAAAAATTTACGAAAGGAACATCTCCCTCCTCTTCTGAGATAAAAATCAAAGAGGTCAGAAAGGTGAGATTGCGTTTTCCCAAAGGCCTATGGTTTATGTTTACCCTGTTCTTCCAAACAGGCTCTTGGGGGAAAGCCAACAGTCATTGAGGAGCAAATAGTTCACGCAAAACCATCGTAAAAGAATACAGTTAAAACAGGGAAATCAGCATGTTGCGAACCATCAATTCAATGCTGACTCGGCCCCTTGGTTTCGTAGCACGGTGTGACCAGAAGTAGATTGCCAGGTCTTTCTTCCACACAGTAAGTCTACAGCCCCAAATACTAGCCAGGACCAACCCTTCTTAGCTACTGAAAGCAGCCATAACCAGGCTCATTCAGGACAGCAAAGACCAGAAAAAAAATGTTTCCAAATTGCCTGAATCAGCTTTTAACAATAGGTAGATTAGCAAAAGGAATAAAAAGAATGCATTTGTCTATATACAGATCCCCCACAAGTCTAAATAATAAAATGAAAGAGTGGAAAAAAGAATAACCAATGGTACATTGGAATTCCAGGGTACAAGCTGTGGCAGGGCAGACCATATTGGCAGAGGAGTGGGACCCTATGTTAAGGACAGTATCGAGTTAAGCAAGAAGTTCTGTAGGAAGTAAATTGCAGTCTGGGTGCTGGGCTTGATGGACTGTTGGTTTGCTGAACCTTGGCAGCTCTTGAAATGTAGAGCAAATGATATTAGAATATAGTAAATCATGGAAAATAAAGACCAGCATAGTTCATCTAGTCTGCCCTGTAAGATGGGTAGAGTTGTACTTTTTGTCCCATGCAGGTTACCACCTTCTTCTTTAATCCCTAGCTGGCATTTGGAGAGAGCTGTCCTCTTAGCCAATATGGTGCTGTAGGTGCCGCTGGATTTCATGTTGCTCACAATATGCTTTCAACCTTGGTGATCAGTGGCGCCCCCTCTGTGCCTACTAGGGATGTGCATTCTACTACTACTCAACACTTCTGTAGCTCTATTAGGCATATGCAGCACTGTGCACACACACATATGAAATGGTCCCTGCTCCAAAGAACTTACAAACATAGGACTAAGGTAATTATTACAAGAAATGATTAAAATACACATAATGTAGACAGGAGAACAAAGGGGCCAGGATCCAAAAGCAGCTTCAGAAAGATGAGTTTTAGCCTGGATTTGAAGTGAACCAGAGAGAGCCCAATGTACCAGTTGGCGTACCCTATTCCAGGCATACAACATAGCAAGCTGGAACAGATGGAGTCAGTAGTAAAAGGAAAGGGCATGGATTAAAGTGATTCGCTTGATGAGTGGAGTTGCTGAGGAGGGAGAGAGAATGAGGAGCTAGAGAACGAAGGCACTTAGAGGTGCATAGGGGAAGTTTGAGCTGTATATGGAAATGGAAAGGGAGCCAATGAAGTGCCTTGAGAAGAGGGGTTATGTGGAAGACTAGCCATTCAGCCGAGGTTTGAATAGATTGAAGTAGAGAGAGATGCTTTAGTGGAAGACCAGCGAGGAGCAAGTTGCAATAGTCATGACTTTTTTTTAGTTTTCTCAAGAGTCTCTGAGGGACCATGTCAAAGGCTTTCTGAAAATCCAGATACACTATATCACCTGGCTCACCTTTATCTACTTGTTTGTTCACACCTTTAAAAAAAATATAAGAGGTTAGTAAGACAAGACTAAATCCATGTTGGCTGTCTCCCAGTAAACCATGACTATCTACATGTTCAGTAATTTTTTTTCTTTATAATGGTTTCTACCATTTTGCTCAGTACCGATATCAGGCTCACTGGTCTGTAGCTTCTAGATCACCCCTGGACTCCTTTTTTAAAAATTGGCATTACATTGGCCATCCTCCAATCTTCAGGTATTTCAGATTATTTTAATGATAGTTCATCTCTTCCCATAGATTTGAGAGTCATCAGCATAAAAATGATACTGAAAGCCATCTATCTTCACCTGACATTTCTCTTACACTCCAAGCTTGTATCTCTGCCTGCTTATCTGACATCACTGCCTGGATGTCTCACTGCTGTCTGAAATTGAACATGGTCAAAGCCGAACTTCTTATCTTTCCTCCTAGACCCTCCCCCTCCCCTTCCTCCTTTCTCTATTACTGTTAACAATACTCTTCTTGTTTCCTCAGCCCGCAACCTAGTACCTCCCTTTCCTTCTCCACACAGAAACAGCAGGTTTTAGCAATCTAGAATATTAACAAAATTCACCCCTTCCTCTCTGAACACGCTACTAAGGCTTTTGTCCACTCTTTAGTTACTTCCCCTCTTGACTATTGTAACCACCTCCTTGCTGGTCTCCTTCAGTGTCATCTCTCTCCTCTTCCATTCAGAACTCTGCCGTGCAGCTCATCTTCCACCAGCCCCGACACACTCATATAACCCTTCTGAAATCACTTCACTGGCTCCCTTTCTGTTTCTGTATCCATTTCAAACTTCTCCTTCCAACCTTGAAATGCATTCACTCTACTGCCCCTCATTACCTTTCCTCTCTCTCTACACCCCTCCTCGTGAACTCCGCTCCTCCTCTGGCTTTCTTCTCTCTATGCCTTTTCTACTGTCAACTCCAGACTTCGATCCTTTCACCTTGCTAAAGGCTTTACCTCTTTAAGGCCACTTTTGGATCCTAATCTCTTGTTCCCCTTGTGTCTCCTCTCCCTATTGAACCCCTTATTTCTCTTGTATTGTGCTGTTTGCCTTAACTAGGTTGTAAGCTCTATGAGCAAGGACTGTTTGTACAACGCTGCATACACCTTGTAATGCTATATAAATGATTAATAGTAGTAGTAGATTGCAGACCTACTTCTGAGATATGAAATTACTAGTTGAAGCTTGAGAGCAGATAAGAGAGTGTAAAATGGTTGGACAGGTAAAGAAAAGAAGGGAATGGATGATATTGACTAGATGTGTGAATTTGTTTACATGAATGCAGAAGATTGGAGAGAGGAAGAGAAGTGATGTGGAGCTATAGGAATAGATGGTAAGGCAGAGAATGCTGCTACAGTAGTTGGAGTTTATCTTTGGAATAAATAGTGTTAATGAGGTCAAGACAGCTATATAAGAAATTTTAGACCATGGGGTGGGTGGGCAAGGGGAGGGTAGCAGGGAAATAAAGTCAGCAAGTCAGAAGATATCAAGCTTAGTAATAGTACCAATAGTTAATTTTCTTTGAGAAAAAGAGGAGATAGGCAAAGATAGAAGATAAATACAGAATTTTCATAATGAAACATAATAGCAGATGGAACAATCAGAAGAAAACGCAGGTTACAAGAAGGCAGATAGAGGAAAATGGATAATTCAGAATAAATGAGACACACAAGTAACAGAGTAACCAGAGTGAAGCACAGTAGGAAAGAGAACCAAAATAATTTAAGCACAACAGAGATTTTGAATCAGACACGCTTAACTGGAGCAGCACAGCTATCCCAGGAAGCAAGAGCCCACATGCTCAGAGCCTTGCCTAATAAAAGCTTTTCAGCTCACTAGGTAGAGCACACCTCTAGCACAGACTCTGAAACCTAATAGAGTCAATTCATAATAAAACATAGTAACACAAAGAAACCAGAAGAAAATGCAGGTTACAAGAAGGCAGGTAGAGAAAATAAATAATAGCAAAATGAAATGAATAGTAGCAAATTCAGTTAGTTCCAGGTCTAATTAACCGAATGCACATGACCAACAGACTTTGACAAATCACTATTCATGAACGTCATTTTAATCATCCATGTGCACACGGTACACTTCAGCAACTTATTGGAAATCCTTGATATATCCTTTCCCAACTTTTGCACCTCTCATGGGTCATGTTAGAGGTGCAGTATTAGGCCAATCTTGGTTTCAACTTATATCCCACTTATATCAACTTATATCACCCACACAGCCTCTGACACTCCAACAACTTAGTCATAACAGAACACGAACCAGATTCTCTGCACACCCAAAGTTATGATCCCAACTTGAACTGTAAATATTCCAGAGGTGATATATCTTTCTGTATATAGTTTGTATATAGTTTCCCCTGTTATCTCCAAGTTACTGACCCTGTTATAATGTAAGCAAAGGATTGTTCTAATGCGAAAATTTGTTATCTGTAAATCGCGCTGATACCAAAGAGCGCGGTATATAAAAACTGTAAAATAAATAAATAAATAAAAATATCCTTAGTACAGAATGGTATTTGTAATCCTTGATTCTACCTTTCTGAAATCAGTCCTGCTGGTCACATAATGTATTGGGATAGTCCCATGCAGAAAAAACATAGGCATTTTTACAATTTTTGGTTAATTGGTGCCTTGATAATTACATCTTCAGAACAAGGACTGAGGAAGATTAGTGTAAATAACCAATGCTAGAGAGCATTTTCAACCGTGGCAGTGAACCGGCACAACAGGAAAATCTGACCTCTCTAATGGAAAAAAAGAATGCTCTGAGGTAGGATCCTGTTGTCTGGGAGCTGAATCTCTTCCAAAATAGTTGTGAGAATATTGTACTTCCCTCCCCCCAAAATAGTCCAAGACCTCATTTTTTTAAGATTATATTTTCAATGGAAATTGAAGCATTCCAAAAGTATTCATATGGGAAAGGTCAGGACTTTGGAGAAAGCAGCCACACTCAAAATCTTTTGATTCCATGCTCCAGATTGTAAAAGGAAACACAATAAAGCATTGGCCAGACAGAGGTTTCTGGCAAAAGAAAGGGTAACTAAAGAGGCGAGCCTTCAAGTTCATTTGCTGTATAAATTTGCACGGAAAAAGAAAGCAAGCAGTCACTTCTGCAGGAAACACTGGGGAATTTTAATCTTGGCAGCTTCAGGCAAAAGCCTCTCATCTGCCTTTGCAGGAGAGTTTAATTGCACAACTAGTTTCCGTGGATTATTTCCCCTCCTAAAGATGCAGCAAAATTCATCTTTACATGAAGAGCTGTGTTCTTTCAAAGCAATACTAGCAAATTGGCCTACAGACCTTTTGGTAATTTGTTGGGACAGATTTAATTTTAAACAAATGTAGATCATAAATATGTAGGTGAAAGAGTTTGGGACTATATATTTTGCCTTACAGTTGGACAATACTCACGGCTGGCTTTTGGGGTATGTGACCTGTACAATCACATAGGCCACATTGGAACAGGGTACTGAAGACCCCTAGTGCATTGTGTCCTGTGTGGTTAAAGGATGTCGCTGCCCCTCCTTCCAACATGGCCCGTGGAACTGAGGAAGGATTGTGAAGTGGAGAGGGGTGGGGGAGAAATCCTGGGTGATGGTGTGACTGAAACTGGTATTTTTCGGGGGGGGGGGGGGACAGCAATTTCAGTTTTTGCATAGTTAGCCTAGAACTGACTCCGGCCATACTGAGTTTCCTTCTTCACACTTCAACCATTACTTAGTCCTCTGAGATACATCTTCTGATTTGAAGAGATTCAGTCCTGCGCTCATATTGATGGCACTAAACAACCATAAACACATTCGGGGCCCAACAATTATTGCTATCTGCTAATTATTATTCAGTTAATGGAGTCCCCAGTGAAGGCCTCGGCCCTGTTATATTTCCCAATTGTAGACCACATCCTTTAAACATTATTAATATTCTCTTACTACCTAAATGCATCCATCTATATATAGAGCACAGAGTTGCCAAGTTACCCAGTTCTAGGAGTGAGTCCTGGATTTCTGACTCTTCATTCTGATGCATTATGGGACCTGCAGCACTAATTTCAATGAGTAAAATTAGGGACTAAAAATATCACGTTGCATTGCAATGCATATTTTAAAGCAGAACTGGCCGAAAAGCCTCGCTCCTGGAACTGAGTAACTTGGCAACAGGGCTGGCACAAGCACTAGGCAAACTAGGTGATTGCCTAGGGCAGCAGCTTCTATGGGGTTGCAAAGAACAGGGCATTCAAAGCTAAACAATAGATTCTGACAGCCAGGGGGAGACGGCATAAGGCTTAAGGTTTGCCTAAGGTGCCAACACTTTGAACCAACTCTGGAGCCAGCCTTGCTTGGCAACTCTAGCCGTGTACAGGACAGTTTGCATAGTTATAAGGTTGCGTTCAAATTTAAAGCATAAGTTGTTTTGAACTCCAGTCTTTTTCTAGATTTCGTGCCTTAATCCAGTACTGTACTTTATATGTAATCAGAGTCTTCCGTATCGCAGCTCTGCAACAGCATAACACTGCTATCTGTGTCTGGAAAGCTCTGCCTGAAACCATATTAAACGATTAGAATCTGACATTAAATCTATAAAACCTACCTGGTAACCATAGATAGTAACATACATAGTATATGATGGCAGATGAAGCCCAATATGGTCCATCTAGTCTGCCCAGCAAGGCAGCAAGAGTAAGTGCACTTGATGCTCCGTGCAGGTCACCCCTTCCCATGCCTTTGTTTAGGGGTGCACCCACTGCTCCATGTAGGTCACCCCTATTTGTTCAGATATAAGATAGTTATGTTTATTTTGATTTTTATCCTGTTGCTATAAAGGGATCCACTGTATCTGTCCCATGCCATTTTGAATTCTGTCATTGTATTTTCCCCACCACTTCCATCGGGAGAGCATTCCAAGCATCCACCACCCTTTCAGTGAAAAAATATTTCCTGACATTGCCTTTCAGTCTACCCCCTTGCAGCTTCATGTTATGCCATCCTAGTTTTACAGCTTCCCTGTCTTTGGAAGAGGTTTGTTTATCCATATCGGTTTTTAGTACATACGTGTTAACCTAAGGAATGTTTTCTTACTTGGCATGCACAAATATGTACTACTTGGTGTTGAACGCACATGGAGATGTTTGGTGTTCCAGTTTATTGGGCATACTGAGAGGGTGGCAGATGCTACTAGTAGAGGTAGTAAGAACCCATGATGTAAACATGCTTGAGAGGGACAAGAGTGCAGTGGTAAAGACAGTTGTGAAGTGACAAGTAGCAGAACTGAGGGGGAAGGGGCGCCTGAATGTTGCTCAGGCATTGGAAACTTTGGAGCTGTGCTTCTCAACCATCTCCAGAAGGCATGCCTAGCCAGTCGGGTTTTCAGGATTGGCACAATTAATATATGCATAAGAAACATTTGCATACAAATGAACCTCAACATATGCAAATGTATCTCCATGCACATTCATCATAGTAATCCTGAAAGCCTGGCTGACTAGGTGTGCCTCTAGGAGAGGGTTAAGAAGCATTGCTTTAGAGCGCCAAAGAGGGGTGAATACAAACCAGTGTTCAGAAAGTAGTGGTATGACAGATTGAGGTAACGAATGGAGCATGACCCTGGTGACAACCTCATGTCAAGATGCATGGGATAGTGAGATGTGTGGACAACAGCCCCACTCATTTTCATAGTTGTTTTGTATTATTACAAAGCTCATTATTAAGACATTGATGGAGACAAGGCTGTTAGATTACGAAGGTAGCGGACCTCACGCACCGCCTAGATAGGATCATAGATAGTGCTGGGGAGGAGTCTGCTGTCTTGGTACATGTTGGTACCAATGACATAGGAAAATGTGGTAGGGAAGTTCTGGAGGCTAAATTTAAGCTTTTAGGTAGGAAGTTGAAATCCAGAACTTCCAGGATAGCGTTCTCCGAAATGCTTCCTGTTCCACGTGCAGGACCCAAAAGACAGGCAGAGCTCCGGAGTCTCAATGCGTGGATGAGACAATGGTGCAAGGATGAGGGTTTTGGATTTGTTAGGAACTGGGGAACATTCTGGGGAAAGCGGGGGCTCTTCCGAAGGGATGGGCTTCACCTTAATCAGGATGGGACCAGACTGCTGGCATTAACCTTTAAAAAAGAGAGAGAGAAGCTTTTAAACTAGAAATTAGGGGAAAGCCGACAGTCACCCAGGAGTGCATGGTTTGGACAAAGGTATCCTTGAAGGATACTACCAAAAGCAGTGAGGTTCCAAAAGGGAGTATAGTAGCCCAAATGCCCTTGAGTAAGGAGCAGACAGAGCATAAAGATTCCAAATTACCCCTGCCTACCAATAGCCAGATTAATATGAATAAAATACAGTCTCTAAAATGCTTGTATGCCAATGCTAGAAGTCTAAACAATAAGATGGGAGAGTTAGAATATATAGCACTAAATGAGAGGTTAGATATGATTGCACTCTCAGAGACATGGTGGAAGGAGGATAACCAGTGGGACACTGTGATACCTGGATACACACTATATCGTAATGATAGAGCTGATCAAATTGGTGGAGGGGTTGCGCTCTATGTTAGAGAGGGCATTGAGTCAGAAAGGATTAAAGTTTTGCAGGGAACAAAATTTCCAGTAGAATCTCTATGGATTGAAATTCCATTTATGAAGGGGAAGGTGATGGCAGTTGGAGTATACTATCGACCGCCTGGCCAGAATGAACAAATGGATGATGAAATGCTCAAAGAAATCAAGGAAGCTAACAAAAGTCACAACAGAGTAGTAATAATGGGTGATTTCAATTACCCCGGTATCGACTGGGTCAGTGTCACAGCAGGACAAGCTAAAGAGATAAAGTTTCTAGATGGAATAAATGACTGCTTCTTGGAGCAGCTGGTTCATGAACTGACCAGAGGGGAAGCCATACTGGACCTAGTCCTTAGTGGAACGCCAGATCTGGTGCAAGAAATAAGGGTGTTGAGACCAATTGGCAATAGTGATCATAGTATGATCATGTTTGATTTAATTAGTGGAGGACAGATAGTAAAGGCATCCACAGTACTACCTTTTAACTTTCAAAATGGAGACTATGATAGAATGAGGAATATAGTTAGGAAAAAACTAAAAGGAGCGGTTCCAAAGGTTAAAGACTTACAACAAGCTTGGGTGTTATTTAAAAATACTATCCTCGAAGCCCAGACCAGCTGTATTCCACGCATTAGGAAAAGTGGAAGAAAGTCCAAAAAACTGCCAGCATGGTTTAAAGGTGAGGTCAGAGAGGCTGTTGCTGCCAAAAAAGCAACCTTCAGGAAATGGAAAAAAGAGCCAAATGATGAAAACTGGAAACAGCACAAGCACTGGCAAGTTAAATGCAAAGCATTGATAAGGCAGGCAAAGCGGGAATTTGAGAAGAAACTTGCTACGGAAGCAAAAACACGAAATTAAGACTTTTTCAAGTACATTCGTAGCAAAAGGCCTGTGAGAGAGTCAATTGGACCATTAGATGATAGAGGGGTAAAAGGGGCAGTAAGAGGAAACAAGGCTACAGCAGAGAGACTGAATGAATTCTTTGCTTCGGTCTTAACTGAGGAAGATGTAGGGATGTTACCCAAGACTGAAGTGGTATTTAAAGGTGATACTGCAGAGGAATTGAGAGAAATATCGCTACACCGGGAAGATATATTACAACTATTTGATAAACTGAATAGTAGCAATTGTAGAATTGGATCAGTGATTAATAATTGACCTCCTATTTGGGACGTTTGTTCCTTTTTTTCTTTTATTTTGTTATTTTCATTTTGAATGTTGTTCAGCATGGTTCCATGATGTGGACTATATCGTGTTTGTTTCTTTCTTGTAAATTTTCTGTAAGAGGTAGTTTATCTCTTGCTTTTGTATTCTGATTGACCTTTACTTATTTGGTTATTGTAATTGACTAAAATCTCAAAAAAAAAAAAAAAAAAAAAGAATAGTAGCAAATCACCTGGACCGGATGGTATACATCCCAGAGTGTTGAAAGAACTGAAATATGAGATTGCAGACCTGCTATTGGTAATCTGTGAACTTTCATTAAAATCATCTGTAATACCTGAAGATTGGAGGGTCGCCAACGTAACACCAATTTTTAAAAAGGGTTCCAGGGGTGACCCGGGAAATTACAGACCGGTGAGCCTGACGTCAGTACCAGGGAAAATGGTAGAAACCATCATAAAGAACAAAATTACACAGCATGTAGATAGTCATGGCCTAATGGGAGACAGCCAACATGGCTTTAGACAAGGAAGATCTTGTCTTACTAATCTGATATGTTTTTTTGAAGGTGTGCATAAACAGGTAGACAAAGGTGAGTCGGTTGATATAGTGTATCTGGACTTTCAGAAAGCTTTTGACAAAGTCCCCCATCAGAGACTTTTGGCGAAGCTAAAAAGTCATGGGATAGGAGGCAGTGTAGTATTATGGATCAGGAACTGGTTAAAAGATAGAAAGCAGAGGGTAGGGCTAAATGGCCAATATTCCCAATGGAAAAAGGTGAATAGTGGAGTACCCCAGGGATCTGTACTGGGTCCACTGCTTTTTGACATATTCATAAATGACCTGGAAAAGGGAATAACTAGTGAGGTTATCAAATTTGCAGATGACACAAAACTGTTTAAAGCTGTTAAAACCCAAGAGGATTGTGGAAAACTGCAGGAGGATCTGGATAAATTGGAAGACTGGGCATCCAAATGGCAGATGAAATTTAATGTGGACAAGTGCAAAGTTATGCACCTAGGAAAGAACAACCCACACTATAGTTACACGATGCAAGGCTCCACATTAGAAACCACCACCCAGGAAAAAGATTTAGGAGTCATCGTGGATAACATGTTAAAACCCTCCGCCCAGTGTGCAGCGGCGGCCAAGAAAGCAAATAGAATGCTAGGTATCATAAGGAAAGGGATGGAGAATAAAACAAAGGATGTTATAATGCCTCTGTATCGCTCCATGGTACGACCGCACCTTGAATATTGTGTGCAATTCTGGTCACTGTATCTCAAAAAGGACATAGCGTTATTAGAAAAAGTACAGAGAAAAGCCACCAAATTGGTGAAGGGGATGGAAGGCTACTCCTATGAAGAGAGGCTAAGAAGGTTAGGGCTCTTTAGCCTGGAGAAGAGACGGCTGAGGGGAGATATGATAGAGGTCTATAAATTAATGACTGGAGTGGAACGGATAAACGTGGATCAATTGTTTACGCTATCAGAGTATAGAAAGACTAGGGGACATGTAATGAAGCTACAGGGTAAACTATTTAAGACAAATAAGAGAAAATATTTTTTCACTCAACGTGTAATCAAACTCTGGAATCTGTTACCGGAGGATGTAGTAAGGGCTGTTAGTATAGCTGGGTTTAAAAAAGGTTTGGACAAGTTCCTGGAGGAAAGGTCCATAAACCACTATTAAAAAGGGACCCAGGATATCAATGCTTGACCCAGTACAAGCATTGTGGAACCTGTGTCTTTTGGGGATATTGCTAGGTACGTATGACCTAGATTGGCCACTGTTGGAAACAGGATACTGGGCTTGATGGACCTCGGTCTGACCCAGTATGGCATGTCTTATGTTCTTATGAATGTGACTTACAAAGGATAATTTTATAAGAGGGTACCTACTATAGGTTTGGATGTGGAAAAGACACTTAGGGGTATGTTTACTAAACCGGGCTAACGGTTAACCCGGGCTACCTGCCACTAGGTCCCATATTATTCAATGGGACCTAGTTGCAGATAGCCCGGGTTAACCGTTAGCCCGGTTTAGTAAACATACCCCTTATTTTTAGCATTTATAAAGATACATTGGTGCCTATGGGGGGGTCATTTTAGAAGTCTTCTACACAATTTCAATGTCCATAAACCTACATAGGGATGTCCAAATCACGGAGACATCTCTTGAGCCATTTTAAAAGATTTTTATTTATTTACATTCTTTTATATACCATGCTATTCTGCATCAGTGCGGTTTACATTGAACAAACTGAAATTACATTGAACAGGGCATTATAACTTGGAGATAACTATTTTACAGGGAACATGGGCTATGGAGGGTTAAGTGGCTTGCCCAAGACCACAAGGAGCACCTGTGGGACTAGAAACCCCAATCCTTCCGGCCCAAGGTTGCTGTCCTCTAGTGGGATTTGAACCCCTGATCTTCCGGCCTGAAGTACCTTGCCCCAACCACTAGGCCACTCCTCCACTCCTAGATGGGTCTAGAAATCTCCCCAGCATGTGCACATCTAAATATAGCGGTGAGTATGGAGGGATACATCCAGGCAGTCAGCCAAACTTCGTCGTGTACACCCAATTTCAGAAATGGCCAGCATGTCTAGACCCATGTCCAAATCTGTACCTGCTCCAGGGCACGACTAAGTATCAGAAGAGCACTTGTTTTGCCATTATACCTTCTGGAGGGTGTAGAGGAGACAGTGCTCTGGTATTCCCAGTACTGCCCACAATCACAATGACCTTTAACGGGAACTGGGGACACCTGTGTTGCAGTTATTTCTCTACCTCTTGCAGATTTGCCATTTGGGACATGCCCCTGAAGACATCCATATTTGGTATGTCTACTTTTGTGAAGTTGGATGTGACTGGCCTTTTTGGGCATGTTTTGACATGGACATCCCCAACTGCACCTTGACATCGTTTCTAAAATGTGCCTTTGTGTCTATAAAATACTCCGACAAATCCAGCAGAACCAGCTGGGGGCTGGCACTTGCAGTTGCTTGGGAGCAGGTATAATTGTTACTGTGTAAAGTAGGAATGTAAATTGTGACCTGCCCATGATCTACCATAGGATGGACCAAACCAAAAGAGCATTACATGCTGACAAAGTCGAAGCACACAAGTCCAGAGAGAGGTGATAAAAGCACAGAACTAGCTGCACCCAATAAAATGCTTGCGTTTTCATCACCTCGCTCTGGACTTGTGTGCTACCATGGGATGGAGCTAGAGTTTCTGGTGGTCTCTGCAACCCATAAATCAGTGCCCCCTCTCTGTCCACCTTTATGCCCAAAATGGTGGCAGGGCAGGCTCTGATGCCTTCCATGCTTACTGCATTGAGCAGGGCCAAGACTGCTGCGATCTCCTTCCCTGAGCACACCAACTCTACTAATGCATCCCAACTTGCACTGTGCATACTTTGAGGCATGGCTTTTTATGCTTGTAAATCCAGCATTTTACATGAAAAAAAGGTTTATAATGTTACCCCCATAATAAACAGTCAGGGAGAGGACAAGGCTCAGTGGTAGCACGACCATTAGGCAAACTAGGTGATCGCCTAGAGTCTATTAGAGGTTGACCCATTGCAGCTGCTGCTGCTTCTCCTCTGCAAGACCTGCAGCAGAGGCAGTGACAATAAAACAGCAGAGCAGCGCTTACCCAAAATGTCTGAACTGCCTCATATACTCGCACTAGCCCTGACAAGTAACAAACTTCTATTTGCTTTACTCAAATGTAGAGCAGTGTGGTAGGAACAGGGTAGAGAAGTTGGGTAAAAGACATGGGGCAGAGTATGCAGAGGGAGCTGGTGTTGGGTTAAGAATGAGACTTGATATGTTCATCTTCCAAAAGTGGTAGAGAGCTGGAAATAAGCACAGTGAGCAGACTGGATGGACCCTTTGGTCCTTATCTGCCAGCACCTACTCTGTTACTTTCTAAGATATGTCCATAATGGGCCTTGGTACTAATTATAGCCTCTGGGGCCTTCCAAGGATCAGATGATGACTCTCTAAGGTGGATGGAAACTAATGGGAGCCTTACTTCAGAATAGCTGTGAAATCACTTTTTGCAGGCCAAAGAAGACATGGCGGTAACCTCCATGAAGAGGCAGGTAGAATTTTAAGTACCTTACTGGGCAGACTTGATGGGTCACTTTGGTCTTTATCTGCTATCATTGATAATGTTACTATGTATGGCTTTGCTGCCCTGAATGAGTCTGATTATGGCTGATCTTGGAACTTTAACAGGGTAACCTTGGCTAATACTTGGATGGGAGATGACCTTGGAATACCAGGTGCTGTAGACATACTGTGTGGAAGAGAGGCCTGGTGATCTACTACAGTTGCACCTTACCAAGAAATCCCAGGGATTGAATCACCAGGGGTCAGCATTAACTCAACTGCGCATACTTATTTTTCTTTGGGGGTGTTGGTTTTTATTGGTTAATCTTTATTAACCAATATCCCCCCCCCCCCCAAGAAACATCAAACAATTCAGGAAGAAACTCAAGACCCTTCTATTCATAGAACACTATGGGAACGTAACATAGCCCAGCAACGACATGGTTCTCCTCAACATAAATCCCTGGAAATAGAACTTCTTTCTGATACCCCCAGCCAATCTGTAAATAGCATGAACCAACTGTACATAAATCAAGCATATTGTAAATAGTTGTCACCCTGTTAAGCTCCCTGCATGCCAACTTTGTACCCAGTTTTAAGTTGTTGCAATGTAAACTGCTTTGATTTAAGGAGAAGGCAGTTTTGAAGTCAGAGTAACGAAATAAATAAATAAATTAATTAATGTCTTTAAAGCTGCTGTTGCTTTAACTAAACTGGATATTCAGCGCCAGAGCCTGTCCAGTGTCCAGCACTTAATATCCGCTATGTATTCAGCTGCTAACCGGACAGCCATTGACCCGTCCTAACTTTATCCAGTTTAGCTATCCGGTTAGCAGCTGAATATTGCTGTTGATCATATAGCTGCCGGGACGTCCCATGATCTGCCCACAGATTACCCCGGTTTTCATTGGGCATCTTTTCTATGGTCTATGGAAATATTCGGCAGCACTTTCTGGATAGTGCCACCGAATACTGGGATCGCCGCAGTTTAGCCAGTTACTAGCTTTTAGGAGCTCACGTCCTCCTTCATCCTTTCAGAACAGAAATGAACAAAAATGACATTACCAGAAAATAGAAGCAAGTTTGCTCAGTCATTTCCTCAAACAACCGAAAACAAAACGTCCCCTTATAACATTATATTGATTTTTTGTCGGAGCCGGTCGGCACAGTGTAAAGAAGTTCTCAGTACACCACTGCAACCTCTCCTTTTGATCAGAAAACTTTAAATCAACCAGATTTTTTTAATAAGTTTTGCCAAAATGGAACTTAGCTTCATTGATGCTTTTCATTTAAAGAAGCCAAAAGCAGCTTAAAAAGCTCTTGCCAGATACTGCCGAATTGACGACGTGCCACACGTTTGGGTTTATACCAATTCTTCCAAAACCCTGCTTCAGGTCCATTCATTGCTGGCAAAATGCAAAACTTCGATGTAAAGAAATGGGAACCTCTCCAATCCTATAAACTTCGCCGTCTGATGTCATTTTGAACAGATGACTACTGATCACCAATTAGAACACTCAATCACCTTAGCCAATAGGTGAATCCCACTAAGCAGTGAAAACACCATTAGACAACGGTGTAGAGGAGCTTATGAATGAAGTTAAAATGATAGTGTACCAATCTATCTGCTGATTTAAACCTTTAGGAGATACCGAGTTCAATAAGAAAATCCATCTCTGGATTCTATGTGGGTTTGTTTTGAATAAGACAGTCATTTCCTCATACAGCTGTTTACAGGATCTTTCACATTGGATACAGATGTTCGTTCTGATCTGAAAGCTAGCCAAGAAATATATGTTAATCTCATAAAAAGATAATGCTTTATTCTTTTTTTTTTCTGTAACATTTCAATGTATTCAAGTGGATTAACATGGCAGCCATGCAACTTTGTTTCATGTATAAATCAATCAACATTCCTTTGAAATAATTCATTCTATTTTTTTTGTTGCTGATGGATGTGGGAAATTAGCAATAGTTGCCACCCCTTTTTGAGTTGGAGATGAAGAAAAATAAATTAATTTGCTACTATGTATGCTACATACAGTTTGATAATCCCTTAGCGTTTTCATTAAATGTTTATTTAACAATAGAATGAATATCGGTGATGAGGAGAGACACCAGAGGCTCAAACAACAATTTGTCTCTTGAAAAAAGAAAGCAGGGTTGGCACAGAATACATTGTGCATATCAACGGCGCTTTTGCCTCTCTCACATGAAGGAAATGAGATGTGTTTTATGCCAACTGGATCCTGCTGCTCTTCCATTGATTGAAGCAAACTTAATTTTCTCTACGCATTCCCCCTTCAGCACTGACTGTCTTCCAGACACTTATACTTTCACACCTGCATTTCCTTTCTTGGAACCAAGATTTTGTGTAGTTAATTGCAGGGAGGAGAGACTTTGCTTGGCTAATGAGTAACTTTTTATATAATATGCTTGGATACTAGTGCATTGGAGGCTGTCTATGGGTGGCAACTGGGGTGCACGTGTTTACCCCATTCAGAGACACATCCACGTGGCTCTGGAAGCTGCGCAGAATGAAGGGAAGCTTCTACGTTCTCCTCTAGCCTGCATGGGTGGAAGAGGGCAGTAAATCAGTGGCACAACCTCGGTGAGATGCCCAATGGAGCACATGCCTGGGATGGCTTCATTGACCCATACAGGCAGGGTTAGCCCCCAACAATTAGACGACTTAGGCAATCACCTAAGGTGGAGGCTTCGGGGGGGGCAAAGAGCAGGGCATTCAAAGCTAGACAATAGATTCTGACAGCCAAGGGGGGGGGGCGGGGATATAAGGCTTAAGGCTTGTCTAGGTGCTAAACCCTTAAACCGTACCTGGGGCTGGCCCTGCATAGATGTCAGTGGAAGGAGACCATGGCAATATGAGGCTAACACTGTGCAGTTAGACTGGGAAGGGTCCACAGAACTGTTTCTTACTCTTCAAAAGTTTTGCATTTAGCCAACTGTTTCCTATCTTTTAAACAATAGTTTAGTTTTAATTTTTCACTATACCACCTCCGGGCTTGTTTAAGGTCCATTGAAGCGGTTTACATAAAAATTCAGGAAAGGGAAATAAGTCATAATATTTATTTTTAGCATAATTCAACATAATGCATCAATAGGGAGGAGTGGCCTTGTGGTTAGGGCAAGGTACCTCAGGCCGGAAGGTCAGGGGTTCAAATCCCACTAGAGGACAGCAACCTTGGGCCGGAAGGACTGGGATTTCAAGTCCCACAGGTGCTCTTTGTGGTCTTGGGCAAGCCACTTAACCCTCCATAGCCCATGTTCCCTGTAAGTATTAGCGTATGTGTCTCATATCCCCTCATGTTAAATGTATCCCCCAATTGTGTTGTGACCACTTTGATTGAAGGATAAGGTGGTATACAAAACTGTCTAAATAACCTGGAGAAAGCAAAAGTGGAAAAAGTAAAATAGGAGAGTTTTTGAGTCCTTTTCAGTCACCGAACACCTCAGAAGAGGTATGCTTTGAGGTGAGTTTTAAATGTATTCCTATTTGTTTCACCCCTTAAGTCAGGGGGGCAGGGCATTCCGTTGCACAGGATCAAAACGAGAAAAGGCAGTTTAGCTCTCTTCTCAGAGTATTTTTGGAGGCGGAGGAGGGAAAAGAAAGCTGGTAAGAATGTTGCTGTCATATGGAATAAAGAGGTCAGAAAGGCACCGAGATTGGCCTATATAGCTTGTCTCCTATCCAATGACCTTTTAATTTCCTCAGGGGTCTCTCGTGAGTGATTTTGTCAAACACTATCTGAAAATAGCTTCCTTACTTTTCTCTAGCCTGGATACATTGTTCTGTGACCATAAGTCATCCAGCCTGGGCTTATGGTACCGCCTTCTTCTGCCTCAATTATGTTGAAAGAAGGTCACAGTTATCGGTACCTAAAGAAAAATGGTTTCCTCCTAGGGCTATCCTGGGACATGGTATATTTAAAGAAGTACTTGAGTAGAAATTCTTTTGTGTCAAACTAGCAAAGTGATTATAAGCAAGCAAAATATAAGCTCTACATGTTGACAGGCATCAATGCACCTATGAGGTTAGATTGCAACACAACTCTTTTACCCAACCATACATCTGAGGCCCTTTGAGAACCTTAGTTGAAATTTATTAAAATATCATCTTATGGGACACAAAAAAATATATCAACTGTCAGATAACTATATTGCTTAAGAATTCACAGCAGAGAAAGGACAAAAGGCTCTTCTAACAAGAGCTCATAAACCAGCAAATTATTGTGCATGAGGATTCATGTGAAGGGCAGATTGAATTTGTCATGTTGATCTGTTTAAGTAATAAATATGATTCTTTCCTCAGTATCTTTCATCCCGAGACCGTTAGCTGAACTTGTTTATTTCAGGCCTCTCCACTGTAAGGAAACAGATGATAGTATGTGAAGGGCGAAAGAGAGGTCAGGTAATCGGCCATGAGAGTCAGATCTGCGGACAGATGGATATGATTCAGCTGTTGATCCCTAGGAAAAGGTGAGGCTGGAGATGTCTGCAGCCCATCTCTAAGCAGGGCAAAAGCCAACATCCGGAAAGACATTTGGAGCTAGGGGGACATACATACCAACTTTGAAATGTGGCTCTTGGGTTCAGTTTTGCTATTCAGATAACTTTTATGTGCATGACGATTTTAGATGCATTGTCAAAGTAATACAGGTGGAGACCAATTCCGTAACATGCATAGTCGGCCCGTGGATACGTCTAAATTGAAAACGGGCTCTGTTTAAACCTAATTCCACATCTGCGGGTCTACACGGGCCTGTGAGTCCAGAATCAGGGAGATAGACCTGTCTGGCACAGCACGGGCAAAGCACTATGCAGCCAGCCTGTGCATGCATCCGACGCATGGTCCACGCAATATAATGGAGAAATACATCCCTGCGATATGGGACATGGGAAAAGGTTTTGGATATCTCTGCGCCCACTGTATTCTGAAAAGTTGCGTGTTTCAGATCCTGCTCACCTCCAGGATGTACCCACGGATGCCATGCCCCCTTGGTCAAAGCGTGTATCGCCTAAGCTCTCTTCACACTGACAGTTTGCTAATACAATCTAGACATAAATAGCAATGAGAAATGATTGCTGCTGCAACCTAGACCATATACCAGTCCTCCTCAAGCCCTGAAAAGTGCTAGGAAATCCCAGTGCACTTTTAATATGGTGTAAGAGAATGTAAATATGAACATGTATGTCAGACATACCTTGCATCAAATGGTACTTGGCATTATAAAATGGCCCCAGTGATCCCTGCCTCGGTCATCTCTATAAACACATCTTAAACCGCTAAAGATGGATCCTTACCAAGTCCACAAAACCCCAAACTAACATTGCAGTTCCCCCAAAGGATGCATAATGCTGAGGAACAAATGTATGCTCTTTTCATGCCTCTGGCCTATAAGTGCGCTCATTCTGCTGCTCCGCACAACTGTTCCTCTTTTATCTCTCCCTACACTCATTCTTGAACTCTGCTCTTCTGGCAGATCCCTTCTACTTGTGCCCTTCTCTTCTACTGCCATCTTCAGACTTCACTCCTTTCACCTTGCTGCTTCCTGTGCCTGGCACAAACCTCCCGAGTCTGTACATCAGGTTTTTTTCTCTGGCCCTTTGCAAATCCAGGGTGAGCGCTCGCCTCTTCATTGCTGCTTTTGGATCTGATCTACCTAATCTCACTTATTTCCTTACCGTTCTTCCTTGCCATTCCCCTAAATGTATCCTGTTCACAGCTGCTGTGTTTGTGCAGTACTGTGTACACCTTGTAGCGGTATACAAATGATTAGTGGCAGTAGGGCCTTCTGGCTATGGCATCTGATTCCCACCTATCTGGATACTGACGTTTCTTACAGCTTCTACACCTGTCCCATCGTGGTGTATGTCGGTCTGTGTACATCTGCTATCTGTGGGGTGACCTTGTCTGCCTTCCCACAGTCTGCTTTGGGACACTGCTCCCCTGGTCAAGCCTGTGTGGGCACGAGAGGGGAGATCCTGTGCCATCACACCAAGTAGCCAAACTCCAGATATATCACCACTCTCGCGGCTCTCATAGATTATGGTCTGGGTAGGGATGTAGGCCTCATGGAACAATCTGGGGAATATTGGCACAACAACAGTTACATCCACTGTGCCAGGCACTAGGAGACATATGGCTGCTCTAGCATACTGCCAACAATATATGATCTTAGTAGAGTATCCTATGAAAAATAATCCAGAAGGCATCTGCATAGGTTCCCCTATAGCTAAATGTCAAAACATATCCCTGTCCATAATAAGGGACCCTCAGAATATGAACATGTATTAGTGCTGTTTCCAGCAGTGAAAACAGCACTAATACATGCTCAACAGCAACAACATTGGTCTCAAAAATGTGCATTATGGGCATGAATTAGTGCTATATTCATTGTTGGAATGCTCTTATTCTGAGGGTCCCTTATTGATGGGGATATGTTTTGACATTTAGGTATAAAGAACCTTTTCTGATTTTTGTCTGCCCAATCACACTGGCACTTGGTAACTCTGCAGCCATCCATATGGAACTGGCCAGGTTTTCATGTCCTCCCCCCCTCCCCCCCCCCAAATTGCAGATGAGCACACCAGATCCTCTCATGAACTCCTCAAACCTCTCTCTATCTCTCACTTTCAGCCACAAAAGCATAATTTTGTCAAAAAGATGCCATGAACCTATACATAACAGCTATGACATAACATAATAGCATGGGTACCAGGATTCAAAATATGATCTCCGTTTCTGACCCAAACAAGATTCCTTTTCTTACTCACACCCATACTATCCCAACATCAGCAGTCCAATTTTTCAGAACAGGGAATTGTTAGGATCCCCTAGATTGGCTCCTTTAGCACAAACAGCACATTTCAGTATAGCCATAATACACACTATTGCTTGTCTTAATATTTCTGTAAGGGTGTTTGTTGTTTCTATACCTTACAAGATTCCCTCACCTCTGCTTTCTGTTCCTTAAAACTGCATCTTGTGTTTTTCCAGACTGCACATTCTTCACAACCATTCTTCAATATGGGATGCACTGTGAAGAAGAGCAGAATTTTTTTCTAAATCCTGGCTTTATACCACGTTTTCTCAGGAATAACTTGATGTCTGCAGGAAGCACCGAAAACGGGCCTTTCTTCAATACACTTTATATGTCTCCGCAGCTGATCTCACCCCTGTTCTGCCCCTTCTGGGCACATTCTAAGATCCCTGTGCTAGCGCCATGGACGTGCATGACGGCAGCATTTTAGAATATGGTTGGATGTTTTCAGCACATAAACGTCGCCATCGCATGTACAAACCCCTTGTTCGTGTTCTGGAATGACCTCCTTAAGGGTTAAGGTTTAAATAAAAAAAGATAATTTTACAAAGTAATAGTAACAACCGTAAATAAAATTACAATGCACAGAGAGAACAATTCCCAGATTCTGTTTTTGATCTGCAGTATTAGATTAAATTTCTTGCTTCTTGACAGCATACGACAAAATTTTGCTGCGATAGTTGCAGTTTCTCCTTATCATTCTTTTGTAGGAAGTCATACACATTTCTCAAAACTAATAGAAAAAAAAATCTCCAGTATCTTTGCATTTTGCACAGTGCATTAGGAAACACAGTTTATTTTCTGTTTCTCCAGTATTACTTACATGCAGAGACTGGCTTCTTGGGTTTCCAGTTCAGTTTTTGTGTCTGCATAGTTCTGTTTCTAGTCTGTGGTCACTTATTCTGTATTTCGTGATGGTCTGTCATGTGTGACGGAGGCTGATGGCAGTCAATTGTCTGTATTTGTGCTCTAGGGCACGCTGCTGTATTTGGACTGCCTGTTTTTGATCAGGTTCTGGGTGTTAATATTGATTTGTAGGGCAGGTTTGCTATATATGCACGGAGTGTGTTTTTTCCAGGCATTTGCATGACTTTGTGGGGCGCCTGGTAATGGAGGAAATGCGTGTTGCTATTACTGAGATGACGGGAAAATCTGCATATTCTCTTTTGTGCTGGAAGGAGCGAGGGGACTAAATCTGCTCTGCATCTGTGACTGGGCTGTTTCCGTTCATGCGAAGTATCTGCAAAACCTCAGGTGAAGGATTTCTAGTGGGTTTTGTCCCATTCTGTGTAGTTTTGTGTTAATGTCTTACCCCAGATCTCGCTCCCATAGTAGAGGATGGCTGAATGATGCTATCAAATAGTTTTAATGGTGGTTGTACTTTTCTCCAGGGGTTTCTCTGTTGCATATTAGGCTCTTACAACTTTTTCTTGTGGTGATAATAATGAGCCTGTGGTGTTTTGATGTTTAAAAAAGAAAACCCAGCAGTCACGGGTGAAAAAATAAGTATATAGTAGATGCTACTGAATATCTGTGGCCACTATCTAGTAACAGAATATATGACGGCAGATAAAGACCAGTATGGTTCATCTAGTCTGCCAAGCAAGGTGGTTATACATGCCTGGAGTGTGTTTCTTTTGGATGGCTGTTGCCATTATCTGGATAGCGGTGATTTTCAGCCACTATCCGGCAAGCTACCAGATAGGACTTAGAACAGCTTTTCACATTCCGCCTCCACTGCCCTGTGCTTGGCCATCTGTACTGATACCCGGCTAGCACCACCGAACATCCATCTCGGGAGCATTTATCCAGACAAATGCTTTTGAATATTGGATCCTTTGTTTGAATTTCCCTTAAACATTGGAATTAGTACATCAGCATCCCAGGAAAAATGAGCTCTGTCGTTTCCATTGCTCTGTATGCTTAGCAATATCTTTTGGGTCTGGTGTTCAGAGTGATTAGTGCGTCTGTTAACTGTGTTAATTGTGGTGATTGGGATATTCACTGGCAGTAACGCAGTTGGTGCTGCTGAATGCTCCAGTGCTGGCCGGATCGCATTTGGGCCAGAGTGCAGGTGGCACCCAGGGATTTTCGGTCACTGCGGAGTTGTTCCTAGGCCAGCCTTTAAGGTGCCTAACGTTTGCTGCAGAAGCTGGCCGGCCATCGGCGCAATATTGCTGCTGCCCAATTATCTTTGCTGCTCTCTGGCTGACTTGAATATTCAATGCTGGTGAATAGGGTTCCCCCCCCCCCCCCCCCCCCCCCCCCCATAACACATCATCTTGAACAAGAACCTTTGTATGTCCATCAATCGATGCAGGGTCGGCCCCAGAGTGGGTTCAAGATATTGCCACCCTAGGCAAAACTTAAGTCTTATCCACCCCGTGGCTGTCAGAATCTATTGTTTAGCTTTGAATGCCCTTCCCCCATAAGCTGCCACCCTAGGTGACTGCCTAGTTTGCCTTGTGGTTGGGCTGGCCCTGGATTAATCCCCAAGACACAGCAGATCTAATTAGTGAGTATGAATTGTGGAGCAGTAATTTAGTAGTGACCCCTTCTCATAGCTTTAGCAGGCGTTACCTGGATTCTGTTGATCTGAATTAGTGGAATTTTCACAGTACAGGTAATTACCAAGCAAAACACTGTGCACCACATGAGAAAATTTAAATGTGACACTGAAAATATGTGTTTTAAAAGTGAAATTGGCAGTATGATATAGTACAAATCTCTTTCAGTGTTTTCCAAGACACTTATGCAAATGCCAGTATGTTTACCAGACTATTCTGGGAAGCCAATAAAAATGATCCGATTAAACTATGTGGCAGTAATGCAAAATAAAAATATAATTGGGACCCGTTCATTAACAAACCATAGTGACTAACAGCAACTCAATACTGGTGTATTACATGGGAATGCAAATTCTAGATTGGCATTAAGACGTCCAGGTCACGATGCACACAATTCTTCCGGTATTTTAGAAAAGGCTCTGCCAGATGTGGAGCCCCTTTATCAAACACGTAGATGGACACGCAGGAGTGCACATGTATGTGCTGAGAGATGGTGCCGGAGGAGCCATCTTACAAATCTACATGTGAGAAAATCAACAGAGGCAACTTATATGTGTATAACTTGGTATTTTGCAAACATCTATGTTTAAACGCTAGCAGCTTCTGTAGTTAATTCCTATCTTTAATTCATTTCAGTTTGGAGGGGAAGATAAACAATGAGGGATAGTAGCCCTCATAATCCCTCCTGGCCAAAATGAGCATTTTCAAAAAGCTTATGTGCCAGGGAGTTGCTGTAAATCCCAACGTGGACAATTTTGGTTGTATGCATGCATTCCCTATGGGAAATACATGTCTTGCATTTTGACACTCTAATCACATTCCCGACATTAAAATCTTAAACCCAGCTCTGAGGGAGGGAGTCTCCCCTTCCCCCCTCACGTCTTTTGTTACTAATTTAATTTAGTTGCTTATAAAGCTGACCCTTGTGTAGTTAGTTGAATTTGCTGATGGGAGCCTAGGGCCATGAAATTTGGACAATCAACTTGAACTTGCAATCCATCCTTCACTTTCTAGTGCTGATGTTCCAGTTCATAGCCTTGAATCTGTTATACCACACCCACTGAATTCCTAGATATGGGATGCTGGAAGCAATAACTTCTGGTTATGCTAAATCCCTTACCCCCTCCCCCCATTCCCCATCAGAAACTGCTGAAAGTGTGCCGTTGTCTTGTACATTACCAGAGTTGTCTAAATTGAACAGGAGTCAAAGACAGGAACATCTTTTCTCTTCCATAAAATACGTCACTTCTTATAATAGTAAGAACTGCACTTAATCCTGTTAAAGAAAACCACTCATCCCGGATTCCACATTTGCAGTACTGTGCCACAGATTTCACATATGCTATACATATGTTCTGAGAGATACTAAATACAATGGTCCAAGCAGGCAGACACCATTTTAATACTGTGTTGACCTGCGAATGTTTCTATGGGCAACAGAATGTTTGTTTGTTAACTGAATTCTGGTTTTAATGTCTGCATATTGCAAGTTGCTATTTTGTCTTGTAAAATAACAATGAAACATACCCTTCACTGGAAGGCACAGTAGCAAATAATGCAATAGATCGAGGCCTTGAATTTTGACACCCAACACAAGCTGCATTCCTGCCTTGTGGCAGCATGATCCTAAGCCCTGTGCTCTGATCGCATGCTTATTCCATCTCTAGGAATGCATCTCGAGGAGAAATACGGAAAGTGTTCATTCCAAGACAGCCTCAATAATAACAAATGAATTTGGACGAAGACCAGATTGGTTCATCCAGTCTGCCTAGCTGAGATATATCCACTATTGGTAGATGTACATATAAATTCCTATAGCAACCTAATGTCAAATGCTTCTCCCCCATGTCCCTTATCCAGCCTCTCAACCTGCTTTCCGCTACTGCCCTCCGTGTCTGTCCCATGCAGGCTTGCTGCCTTTTTGCTTATTACAGTCCATAATGTAGCAGCACTTCTCTGGAGTCAGGAAAAAGTCAGAAAGACAACGCAATATGAACATTCTATGGTTTCTTAGAATTCCATTTCCTTTTGCTCGTATGTGGAGGGAGGGAGACCCCAAAAGCGAAATGCATTTTGACCAAAACAGATTGCTCTACTTGACGGGACAATCACAGAAGCAGTTGTAATGAGCCTTTCTTTGCATGGAGGAGTTTTCTCTACTGGCGTGAAATGCACATTGTAGCATGTTCTTACAATCTCGCACTAATATTTTGTAAAGCAGACCTCTGGAATGAGAGATCGCCCTGCTAAAATAAGACCTTTGGGCTGTCACTGTGAAGTAGCTGAAGGGTTGCACCTGCTTAGTTTGCTGGTTAAAAATCTGTTTCATACACATTCGGACGCTGCTTAGTGACCATCCCTGGGGACTTTGGGTGAGTTTTTCAGGAGCTGATATCCTTACATATTTCCCATTCTCTTCTCTGATAAAATCATGATCTGAAGTGTGGCACAGTTACTTTTCCAAACAGTTATAATATGTCCTGTTTGTATTATATAGTGATGACAGTCACTGTGTAAAAATGAGTTTGAAATTATCCGTGACTACTCACTAATTTCCAGGGCACTAATTTCCAGGGCATGTAGGGAGGAGTAGCCTAGTGGTTGGGGCAATGTACTTCAGGCCGGAAGGTCGGGGGTTCAAATCCCACTAGAGGACAGCAACCTTGGGCCGGAAGGACTGGGGTTTCTAGTCCCACAGATGCTCCTTGTGGTCTTGGGCAAGCCACTTAACCCTCCATAGCCCATGTTCCCTGTAAGTATTAGTGTATGTGTCTCATATCCCCGCGTGTTAAATGTATCCCCCAATTGTGTTGTGACCGCTTTGATTGAAGGATAAGGCGGTATACAAAACTGTCTAAATAAATAAATAAATAAATAAATAAATAAATGTCCACTCTGTTGTCTAATTAAAATCCCTTTCCTTGTATGTTCACTTACTGCATGGTGGCAATGGATGGTGAAGCTAGGATGTCTTCTGCTAACAATATCAGCAATACAAACACTTTTTGGTATAGTTCTTACTATAAGCTCTGATTTAGTGTGTTATAAAGGAATTTGGATGTGCAAATAGAGCAGATCTTAGCAAGTTTGTCAGAGGACCCATAAATGCCAATGATGGAATTCTCCTATTTCCCTCCTACTGTATGACCAGAACCTGCTCTTCAGAAGCCTTTGGTTTCAAAAAGCTTCTCATTGCTAGTGTGATGGATTCTGTAGTTTTATCACTGCCTTATTACGCTGTGGTGCATGATTAGTACAAGTTTAGTGCATGCTAATGAAAGTTAGTGTTTGTGTTACAATGGTATGGGTTCTGGCAGCACTTACAGTAATGTGCTTTTAGCTTTTGTTAATGCAGGTTAACCTTTAGTTAACCTGCTCCATAGTGTTATAATGCAACAATGTTTACTTCAGCACCTTTAGCGTAAGAACAGCCATACTAGGTCAGACCAAGGTCCATCAAGCCCAATATCCTGTTTCCAACAGTGGCCAATCCAGGTACACAGTGGATTTCCCAGGTCCTCTTTTTAATAATTATTTATGAACCTTTCTTCCAGGAACTTATGCAAACCTTTTCTAAACTAGCTACACAAACAGCTTTTACTGCATCCTCCGCTAACAAATTCCAGAGTTTGATTACACAGAGTGAAAAAAAATATTTTCTCTTATTAGTCTTAAAAGAGTTACATTGTAGCTTCATTGCATGTCCCCTAGTCTTAAACAATCAATCTATGTTTACCCGTTCCACCCCATTCATTAATCTCCCCTCAACCGTCTTTTTTTTCCAGGTTGAAGAGCCCTAATCTTTTAAGCCTCTCCTCATAGAGGTATCTTTCCATCCCCTTTACAATTTTCGTGGCTCTTCTTTGTACCTCTTCTAATTCCACTATATCCTTTTTAAGATACAGTGACCAGAATTGCACACAAGGCCGTCGCACCATGGAATGATACAGAGGCATTATAATATCTATTGTTTTATTCTCCATTCCTTTCTTTAGGATTCCTAGCATTATATTTGTCTTCTTGGCCACCATTGCACATTGGATGGAGGGTTTCAAAGTGTTATCTACAATGATACCTAAATCTTTTTCCTGGGTGGTGGTTCCTAATGTGGATCCTTACATTGTGTAACCATAGTTTGGGGTTTTAACAACTTTAAAGTTTGTGTCACCTGCACATTTGATCACCCCACTCGTTATTCCCATTTCCAGGTCTTTTACAAATATGTTAAAGCAGCAGACCCAGCACAGATTCCTGCGGTACTTCACTATTCTCCACTGGGAAAATTGGCCATTTAATCCTATCCTCTGCTTTCTATTTTTCAACCAGTTCCTGATCCACAACAGCACACTGCCTCCTATCCCATGACTTTTTAAAATTTTGCCAAGAGCTTCTCATAAGGGACCTTGTCAAAGGCTTTCTGAAAATCCAGATACACTATATTCACCGGCTCACCTTTGTCTACCTGTTTATTCACACCTTCAAAAAAATATAACAGATTAATAAGACAAGACCTTCCTTGGCTAAAGTCATGTTGGCTTTCTCCCATTAAACCATGACTATCTACATGTTCAGTAATTTTGTTCTTTATGATGGTTTCTACCATTTTGCCTGGTACTGACTTGCCGGTCTGTAGTTTCCTGAATCACCCTAGAACCTTTTTAAAAATTGGAGTTACATTGGCCATTCGCCAATCTTCAGGTATTACAGATGATTATAATGATAATTAACAGATTATTAATAGTAGGTCTGCAATCTCATATTTCAGTTCTTTCAATACCCTCGGATATATACCATCTGATCCAGGTGATTTTATTTATTTATTTTATTTATTTATTACATTCTCTTATATACCGCGCTATTCTGCATCAGTACGGTTTACATTGAACAAACTGAAATTACATTGAACAGGGCATTATAACTTGGAGATAACTATTTTACAGGGAACATGGGCTATGGAAGGTTAAGTGGCTTGCCCAAGACCACAAGGAGCACCTGTGGGACTAGAAACCCCAGTCCTTCCAGCCCAAGGTTGCTGTCCTCTAGTGGGATTTGAACCCCCGACCTTCTGGCCTGTAGAACCTTGCCCCAACCACTAGGCCACTCCTCCACGCCATTTGCTGCTCTTTAGTTTATTAAATAGTTGTAATACATTTTCCTGGTTTACTAATTTCTTTCAGTTCTTCTGATGCATCACCTTTACATACCATTTTAATCATGAGTAACTTCCCTACATCTTTTTGAGTAAAAACCGAAGTAAAGAATTCATTCAGTCTTAGTGTCCCTTTTTATCCCTCTATCATCTAATGGTCCAACTGACTCTCTCTCACACAGGTTTTTTTTTGTTGCTATGAATGTACTTTAAACAATTATTATGCGTTTTTTGCTTCCACAGCAAGCTTGGTGTGGTTTTTTTCTTCTTCAAATTCTCTTTGCCTGCCTTATCAATGCTTTACATCTAACTTGCCAGTGCTTACGTTTCCAGTTTATGCCATTTGGCTCCTTTTTTTTCCCCATTTTCCTGAAAGATGCTTTTTTGGCTACAATAGCCTCTCTGATCTCACCTTTAGACCATGCTGGCAGTTTCTTGAACTTCTTCCACTTAAAGCATGGAATACAGCTGGTCTGGGCTTCCAAAATAGTATTTTTAAACACCCATGCTTGATGTAAACCTTTAACCTTTGCAGCCGCTCATTTTAGTTTTTTTCTTAATTTATTTTCCTCATTTTATCAGTCTCCCTTTTGAAAGTTAAAAGGTAGTACTGTGGATTTCCTTGCCATCTTTCCTCCATTTATTAAATGAAACATGTTCATACTATGATCACTATTGCCAAGTGACCCGAACACTTGACAATAGTGCCTAATGATTGAATCACCAGCTATAATGTCTGTCCTAAGCCTTCCTTCATGGCCCTAGAGAAACCTCCTTGGTGTGCGAGAGGGTTTTTCATCACCTGGAGGTTGGCATGTGTTAAGGTCATTTTACCTCCTGGCTAATTTTTGCTTCTTATCTCTTGCACCAGATCTTGTTCTCCACTAAGGACTAGGTCTAAAATGGCTTCTTTTGTCAGTTCATGAACCAGCTGCTCCAAGAAGCAGACATTTATTTAATCTAGAAACTTTATCTCCCTTGCATGTCCTGCCATGACACTGACCCAATTGATACCGGGGTAATTGAAATCACCCATTATTACTGTACTGTGTTGTAACTTTTATTAGCCTCCCTGATTTCTTTGAGCATTTCATTATCCATTTGCTCATTCTGGCCAGGCGGTCGATAGTACAACCCCACTGCCATCGCCTCCCCTTTTTACATGGAATCTCAAGCCATAGAGATTCTACAGTGTATTTTGTTTCCTGCAAAACTTTAATCCTGTGTGACTCAATGCCCTCTCTAACATAGAGCACAACCCCTCCACCAATTTGATCTACTCTATCATTGTGATATAATTTGTATCCAGGTATCACAGTGCCCCACTGGTAGTTCTCCTTCCGCCAGGTCTCTGAGATACCAATCATATCTCACCTCTCATTTTAGAGCAATATATTCTATCTCTCCCATCTTATTTTTTTTAGACTTCTAGCATTTGTATACAAGCATTTTAGAAGTTGTTTTATTCATATTAATTTGATTATGAGTAGGCAGGGGTATCTTTAAGCTCTGTCTGCTCTGTACTTAAGGGCATTTGGGTTACTTTTGTCTTTATTTGGACCTCTGTTGATATTTATTTATTTAACAGTATTTCTATACCGCCTTATCCTACAATCAAGGCGGTATCACAGCAAAACAATCGAAAGAGGAGAACTTTCCTATGTCATTGGTACCAATATGTACCAAGACAGCAGACTCCTCCCCAGTACTATCTAAGACCTTGTCTAGGTGGCGCATGAGGTCTGCTACCTTTACGCCAGGTAGGCATATTACCAGGCGATCCTCACTTCCACTAGCCACCCAGATATCTACATGCCTAATGATCGAATCACCAGCTATAATGTCTGTCCTAAGCCTTCCCTTATGGGCACATGGCCCTGGAGAAACTTTGTCGGTGTGAGAGGGTTTTACATCATCTGGAGGACGGCATGTGCTAAAAGGCAAAAATTAACCAGGAGGTAAAATGACTCGAACTGTTTGCGGGCATATTCGGCATGCAGCCCTGCAGTTATCACTGAGAAGCACTAAAACTGCAATCGCAACTAATGCGGATGCACTTACCGCCACACCTTGAGGTGACACTAACTGCTATGGTAACGGCATGTGTTGTTCACCTCTTCAGTTACGGCTGTGTGCAGTCAGCATCCACTGTCCATCTGTAACCTACCCACGCCCTGCCCCATTGCGTGCTGAGCAGTTAGCATGGGATCTTGACCATGCTGTCTGCTTTAGCATGTGGTAGCAGTTACTACGGACCCACATGATGTTAGCGCACTTTAGTAAACATGCTTCTCTGTAATTTAGCTTTTCAGAGGTGCTGATTTTCAAAGAGCTTTTCCCCCTCTGGGTCTGTGCTCTTTGCAGGGTGGAGCCTGAATGACGCATTCCAGAAATATGCCAAAATACTGTAAATGCGAGCAGGGCGTGGAATGTGATGGTGAAGACAGAGAAGTTCTTCCAGGTCTGTTTATTTGTTTTTTATTTAATGGATATTTATATCCCACTAATCCTTTCCTCAGTGGGGAATAATTTAAGATAAATAAAACCCAATATAAAAAAACTGGAAAGATTAATAAAACAAAATAAATGCAAATGAAATGAAATAAATAACCATCAGAACGTGGTTTTGTCCTGCATTAATGTGTGAGAAGAACGCGCTGTGTATCAGCTGGGCATGCTGCATGGGAATAGTAAGGGAATTGACAGAAGCAAAAGTTGCAGGTGGGGGTTATAGGAAGACTCGGTGCTGGGGTTGCCTTTGCAACTGCAGAAATACTGCTGGGTGCTGAGCTTCAAGAAGGGCACTGAGAATTGGAACAATCTTGACAATTTTCCTTAAAACTTAGTTGGTAACCCAGGTTGTGTTCCCTTTGACTTTATTTGTGTCTGTGATACCAGTTTAAATATTTTTCAGTTATGCTGTTCACAGAAATAGCCTGTTTTTAAGGATCCTAAACCCTTAAAGGGTGTGTGGGGGGGGGGGGCATATTCAAAGGGATTAACAGGCTTAGTAGACGGGGCCATCCCAAGGATATCTGTCACCCTAGGTGAATGTTTAGCCCTGTCATCCCCCCCCCACTTGCATGTCCCCCCCCCACACACACCATGGACGCCTCTACCTCAACCAGACTGTGCCCCTACGGCAGTCACAATAGCCCAAAAAAGTCAGGAAGTCTGTCCACTGACCATTGGTCAGTCACCTCCAACGTGCTATTGCTTGCCGCGGGGCCTGTCACTGCTGCCCCCTAGAGCACACGGCACAAACCAGTATCTGGAATATATTTAAAGATCTAAATTAAATTTGAAAATCCAATTAATGATGATCTCGCATGCGGTGGTATTCCATGAATAGCATCATGGCGGCCTGCATGTGGGCTCGTTTCCTCTTCCTCTGGGGTGCAGGAGGAGGATTGGAGAAAAACGGTGCCCTCGCTGCCTGTAATTTGTACAGCTCGTCTGCAGAGCACTCAGCAGATCCTTCGCAGCTCGCTGAACTGAAAAAGAAGAGATGCTCTTGTTTGCACAGCCTAGGTGTTAGATGACTCACTGCTCATTAATTCTATCTCTCTGCACTCTTTATTCAAGCAATTCTGCTTTGAACTATTGATTTGTTTTGTGCTGCCCCTAGACAGCCACCTACTTAGCCTAGTGCTAGAGCCGGCCCTGTTCGCAGACCTAACTGCGTTAATCCTAGTGAACGGGATTTCAGCAGCACATACCCATTTTATGCCACTGACTATCCCTTGCTAAACCTACTGAGCACCCTGACGCTATAGGGTCTATTCGTTCGCCTTTCCCATCCCCGCCAAGCCTCCCCATATGAAAAAGGAGCTTGTACAGGGAGGCTAGACAGGGGTGGGAAAGGGGTGGTGTGGAGGTGGAGTTAGGGTGGGCAGTGGGTGATCTGTGGCCCCAGACATACTGGGCTGATTTTGATGTCGGCTCTGTATGTCCGGGGCCGGCAGACTAGACAGGGAACTTAATTCCACCTCTGAGGTGGAATAAGTTCCCCTAGATGGTGGGAGATGGCAGGCTTGGGTGGCGACAAAGGCTAGAGGGGGTGCTGGATATTCCCCGCAGCCCGATCCTGGCCATAGGAGGCCAGATCAGAGGTTGGGCTGCGGAGAATGAATGAAGTCGGTGGCAGCTGGGGATCGTAGCTCCTGAATGGAACCACGGCACTATGGCAACTGGACACCATAGTACCGCAGTTCCATTCAGGTGCTGGACTGAGTTAGCTGGGCAGGAGCCTGTATGTGCAGGCTGACCGGAATCTGGTCCAGGCTTAGATGTGATTCTGATCCCGCTAGACGTGCCCCGCAGGATCAGAATCACGTCTACCACTGTTCGTCCGGTTCTGACCAGATGCACAGTACCCAGGCCTCCACATGTTTAGCATTGTGGTATTCCAGCGTAGATTGGGGGTGGCGCAGAGGGGTTAGCCAGTCAGCAGCAATACTGAGCTGCTTGCCGGTTAATCCTAACCAGCTAAACATAAGCCAAAAAAAAAGCTGGCCATCTTTAGCCAGTTTAGCTATCTGGCCAGCAGCTGAATATCTGTGCTGACCAGATAGCTAATTTGCTATTCAGGAAAACTGGATAGTCAAAGCTAGTGGCCGGATATAGCCCCAACATTAAATATCTGGGTTTAATTTAAAGTGGCAATGGCCAGCCGCTTTACTTCTGCTGATCTCTGCTGCTGAATATGTCCCTCTTAGCAGATTAGTGTCCCTTCTCCTACCCACCTAGCAACCAATCTTCTACACCAGTGGTTCTCAACCCAGACCTCTGGACCTCCCCCACCCCAGGGTATCCACAATGAATATGCATGAGATGGAAGCAGTGCATGCAGATCTATTATATGTAGATTTCGTGCGTATTCATTGCGGATATTCTGAAAACCCGACTGGCCTGGGGATCCCCGAGGACAGGGTTGAGAACCAGTGTTCAAGATGTACGCCCCACAATTACACGTGCTGCACAATGTGTAAATTTTAAATGTTGGTTGATTGTTCCCTCATGTCACCTTGTATATAGTTACTGTTGCCTGTTACTGTTTTGCTCACTGTGATTCCCTGTTATGTTTGTTATTTGTAAACAGCTTTGAATAGTAAAAAGGTGGAATAAAAATAAATTTAAATAAATAAATTCCTCTAATCCTCTCCATGCACCTTTTGTAAGCAGTGACCCCACTGTGCTTCTTCCAGCAGATTGCTCTTCTATTGAATGGCAAACTCCTCTATTAGGCTGAAGGAGCTGGCTTGCTAGCCAAGCCTTTCTCCACCTTCGGGCCAAGGGATGGGTAACAAGCAGACACTTCAAGAATCAAAGGCTAATTCTACACATTACAAACACACACAAATGCCAAAAGGAAACCAAGATGGCATGCACCTAGAAATGGGAAGGACTTGCACACAAAGTATGTGGGATTGGTAATGGCCTTGAAGGGATCCCTTCATAATGGGTTGGAACCCCTGTCTTAGAATGCTGAAAGAGCAAAAGCCTGTCTAAAATTGCCCCCTTCAGGGTGTTTAAATGTATGCAAAAAGGCACATTTTACAAGGTACATCCAAGTGCAATCTAGGATATCAAAGCCAGAATGTCTGGGGGGAAAGAAAAGCAGGCATGATTTCTCAAACATGGATGTGCCTAATTCGGATGTCTATGAAGACGTCTACATAGATGTCCCCAGAATAGCATTTCAGAATGGGGACATCTAATAGCATAATGGGTTAGGAGCAGGAGAGCCAAAGTTCAAATCCAGTGTGAGCCATTGTGATCTCAGGCTAGTCGCTTAAGTCTTCATCTTCTCTACACTCTGAATAGGCATTAGGAAACGAGCAGGTCTAAATGTGGACATGCCTGTGGATGTCCCCAATGTTTCTGAAATTGAACTGGGACGGGTAAGTCCATTGCACCTCCCCGGACATGATTTCTCCATGCCCCCTGCTACTTGGATGTCCCCACACTGATGTCTTTAAAAGCCATTGGTAAAATCACAACTAAGACTTACCCCGATAAGGTATAGAATAAGGCTTCCAAACTCTCCCTAGGGACCACAAAACTAGTTTGGTTTTCAGGATATCACGATGCACGAGATCAGTTTGCCTATACTGAGTCTCCATCATAATAAATAAAACCAAACCCAACAATAATACCTCCCAATTCTAAAGAATTTCTTTTTGTCGAAGAAGACTGGAGGCGACTGAAATGTAACCCAGTCACACCAGGCAACCTTATCCCTTTTAATTATAGTGTAGCTAAAAACGCTATACTTAGCTTATCAAAATTATCAGTGAAATGTTCCAACACTCCTTGTGCCAAAAAGTATCTTCACACAGCGGATTTGTAGCAGTCCACGACGTACGTTTCGGGCCCCTGGCCCTGTTTCAAGTGTTCACGCTCTCACAAATCACCGCTTTTAAAAGTTTCCCGAGTGAACTCACCATACTGAAGTTTTAAAGAGAGAAATGACTTACTATTGGCTAATAGTAATCTGCCATTCTAAAGGGAGCTCCAATCAACTAATCGGGAGACCCCACTGTCATCGGGGAATCCCTTAGTGTCATGGATTGCGTCATAATAGGCTAAACCATTCAACTTCCTTATTCAATCCGGTAGGGTGAACAGCCTGTAGCTCAAAAATCAAGTGCTGTTCCCGACGTTGTAATGCTAGGAGGCGATTTCCACCCCGAGGATTCGGAGGTATATAGTCCAGAACAGTCCAGGTAAATTCAGAAAATGACTGGTGATGAATTAGCTCACAATGTTCAACTACGGGGGCTGACATCACCTTCTGTTTAATCCGCGAGGCATGTTCACTCAGACGCACCTTTATTTTTCTAGAGGTCTTCCCAACATAGATTAGAGGGCAAGGACATGTCAAAACATATACTACATGTGTAGAATCACAAGTGGTGGCCCACCGACGCCGATATACTGAGTCTCCAGGCATGGAAATTGATCTCATGGTTATTCATTGTGGATATCCTGAAAACCCAGCTGGTTGTGAGATCTGCAGGATGGGTTTTTCACAGTTCTGGACTAAGAACATAAGATATGCCACACTGGGTCAGACCAAGGTCCATCAAGCCCAGTATCCTGTTTCCAGCAGTGGCCAATCCAAGTAGTAGCTGGCAGGTTCCCAAAAGGTAGACAGATTCCATGCTGCTTATTCCAGGGGTAAGCAGTGGATTTTTCCAGGTCTTCTTTCATTTATTTTATTTAACAGGTTTTTTTATATCTCTTTATCATTTCAGTCAAAGCAGTTTACATTGTAACTTCAACTTGGTAATGTACATTAAAAAGAGACATTGCTTCAGAAAAATCCAAGTTATCAATGGAGGGTTAAGTAACTTGCCCAAGGCCACAAGGAGTGCTAGTGGGAATCAAACCCTGGTCTCCTGTTCCCAAGCCAGTGCTCTAACTATTAGGCTACTTCTCTACTCCAATAATGGTATTTGGACCTTTCCTCCAGGAACTTGTCCAAACCTCTTTTAAATCCACCTACACTAACAGCTTTTACTACATCCTCCGGTAATAAATCCAGAGTTTGATTAAGCATTGAGCAAAAAAAAAAATATTTTCTACAATTAGTCGTAAATGTACTACATTGTAACGCCAATTTGTTTTCTCTAGTCTTTATACTTTTTATGGCATAAACAACAAGATTTACGTTTACCCGTTCCACTCCATTCATTAATTTATAGAGCTCTATCATATACCCCCTCAGTCATCTCTTTTCCAAGTTGGAAGAGCCCCAACCTTTTAAACCTTTCCTCATAAGGGTATCCTTCCACCCCCTTTACTATTTTGGTGGCGGCTCTTTGTACCTTTTCTAATTCTCCTATATCCTTTTTAAGATACAGCGACCAGAATTACACACAATATTCAAGGTGCGGTTGCACCATGGAACGATACAGAGGCATTATGATGTCATCCTTTATAAGAACATAAGATATGCCATACTGGGTCAGACCAAGGTCCATCAAGCCCAGTATTCTGTTTCCAACAGTGGCCAATCTAGGTCATATGTACCTAGCAGTTTCCCCAAGGGACACAGGTTCCACAATGCTTGTATTGGTTCAAGCATTGATATCCTGGGTCCCTTCTTAATAATGGTTTATGGACCTTTCCTCCAGGAACTTGTCCAAACCTTTTTTAAACCCAGCTACACTAACAGCCTTTACTACATCCTCCGGTAACAAATTCCAGAGTTTGATTACACGTTGAGTGAAAAAATATTTTCTTTTATTAGTCTTAAATAGTTTACCCTGTAGCTTCATTGCATGTCCCCTAGTCTTTCTATATTCTGATAAGGTAAACAATCGATCTACGTTTACCCGTTCCACTCCATTCATTAATTTATAGACTTCTATCATATCTCCCCTCAGCCGTCTCTTTTCCAGGTTAAAGAGCCCTAACCTTTTTAGCCTTTCTTCATAGGAGTATCCTTCCATCCCCTTTACCATTTTGGTGGATCTCCTCTGAACCTTTTCTAAAATCGCTATATCCTTTTTAAGATACGGCGACCAGAATTGCACACAATATTCAAGGTGCGGTCTCACCATGGAACGATATAGAGGCATTATAATATCTTTTGTTTTATTTTCCATTCCTTTCCTTATCATACCTAGCATTCTATTTGCTCTCTTAGCCGCCGCTGCACACTTCTTCATTCCTTTCCTTACGATTCCTAGCATTCTATTTTCTTTTATGGCTGCTGCTGCACACTAGGTGGAGGCTATCAACGTATTATCCACAATGACACCTAAATCTTTTTCCTGGGTGGTGGTTCCTAATGTGAAACCTTGCATCATGTAACCATAGTTTCGGTTGTTCCTTCCTAGGTGCATGACTTTGCACTTGTCCACATTAAATTTTATCTGCCATTTGAACATCTAGTCTTCCAATTTATCAAGGTGCTCTTGCAATTTTTCACAATCCTCTTGGGTTTTAACAACTTTGAATAATTTTGTGTCATCTGCAGATTTGATCACCTCATTCGTTATTCCCATTTCCAGGCCATTTAGGAATATGTTAAAAAGCAGCGGACCCAGTACAGATCTCTGGGGTACTCCACTATTCACCTCTTTCCATTGGCCGTTTAGCCCTACTCTCTGCTTTCTATCTTTTAACCAGTTCTTCATCCACAATAGTATGCTGCTTCCTATCCCATGACTCTTAATTTTGCCAAGAATCTCTTATGAGGGAACTTGTCAAAGGCTTTCTGAAAATCCAGATACACTATATCAACCGGCTCACCTTTTGTCTACCTGTTTTATTCACAGCTTCAAAAAAAAAACAAAAAACAGATAATTAAGACAAGATCTTCCTTGGCTAAAGCTATGCTGGCTTTCTCCCATTAAAGCATGACTATCAGCATGTTCAGTCATTTTATTCTTTATAATAGTTTCTACCATTTTGCCCAGTACTGATGTCAGACTCACTGGTCTGTAGTTTCCCAAATCACCACTGGAACCCTTTTTATTAACACATTACATTGGCCATTCACCAATCTTCGGGTACTGCAAATGATCTTAATGATAGCTCAAAGATTACTAATAGTAGGTCTGCAATCTCATACCTCTGATGTATACCATCAAGTCCAGGTGATTTGCTACTCTTCAGTTTATCAAATAGTTGTAATACATCTTCCCGATTTATCGATTATTTCTATCAATTCTTCGGATGCATCACCTCTAAATACTATTTCAGACATGGGTAAATTCCCTATATCTTTTTCAGCGAAGACTGAAGCAAAAAATTCATTCAGTCTCTCTCTCTCTGCTATGGCCTTGTCCCCTCTCTCTTAGCATCCCTTTAATCCCTCTATCATTCAATGGTCCAACTGACTCTCTCACATTTTTTTTTGCAATGCATGTACTTGAAAAAGTTGTCTTAAGTGGTTTTGCTTCCACGGCAAGCTTCTTTTCAGATTCTCTTTGCCTGCCTTATCAATGCCTTGCATCTAACTTGTCAATGCTTATCTTTCCAGTTTTTGTCATTTGGCTCCTTTATTATTTCCTTTTCCTGAAAGATGCTTTTTTTGGCTACAACAGCCTCTCCGAACTGACCTTTAAACCATGCTGGCAGTTTTTTGGCCTTCCTTCCACTTTTCTTAAAGCGTGGAATACAGCTGGTCATGGCTTCCAAGATAATATTTTAAACAATGCCCATGCTTACTGTAAATCTTTAACCTTTGCAGCTGCTCCTTTGTAATTTTTTTCTTAACTATTGTCCTCATTTTATCATAGTCTCCCTTTCAAAAGTTAAAAGGTAATACTGTGGATTTCCTTACCATCCCTCCTCCATTAATTAAATTAAACGCGATCATACTATGATCACTATTGCCAAGTTGCCCCAAAACCCTTATCTCTTGTGTTCCACCAAGGACAAGGTCCAAAATGGCTTCCCCTCTGGTTGATTCTTGAACCAGCTGCTCCAAGAAGCAGTCATTTAGTTCATCTAGAAACTTTATCTCCCTAGCCTGTCCTGCCGTGACACTGACCCAGTCGATACCGGAATAATTGAAATCACCCATTATTATTACTGTACTGTAACTTTTGTTAGCTTCCCTGATTTCTTTGAGCATTTCATCATCTATTTGTTCACTCTGGCCAGGCAGTTGATAGTATACCCCCACTGCCATCGCCCTCCCCTTTTTACATGGAATTTCAGTCCATAGAGATTCTACAGTGAATTGTTTCCTGCAAAACTTTAATCCTTTGACTCATTTGCCCTCTCTAATATAGAGTGCAGCCCCTCCACCAAGTTGATCAGCTCTATCATTATGATATAATTTGTACCCAGGTATCACAGTGTCCCAGTGGTTGTCCTCCTTCCACCATGTCTCTGAGATACCAATCATATCTAACTTCTCATTTAGTGATATATATTCTAACTCTCCCATCTTATTTTTTTAGACTTCTAGCATTTGCATACAAGCATTTTAGAGGCTGTTTTTTTATTCATATTAATTTGGTTATAAATTGACAGGGGTAACTGGGAATCTTTCGGCTCTGTCTTCTCTGTACTTAAGCATATCTGGATTACTTTTATCTTTATTCAAACCTCTCTGTTGGGATGCCCTAACTTCCCTCTTTTGCTAGTATCTTTCAAGGATATATCCTTAAAAACCATGCGCTCTTGGGTGACTGTCAGCTTTCCCCTATCTCCTTTTTAAAGGTTAATGCCAGTAGCCTGCTTCCATCCCGGTTAAAGAGAAGCCCATCCCTTTGGAAAAGCCCCGCCTTTCCCTAGAATGTTGCCTAGTTCCTAACAAATCCAAACCCTCTTCCTTGCACCATCGTCTCATCCATGCATTGAGACTCCGGAGTTCTGCCTGCCATTTTGGGTCCTGTGTTACCCTGGAAGTTCTGGATTTGAACCTCCTACCTAAAAGCACTTTCCTATGTCATTGGTACCAACACAGGAGACTCCCCAGCACTATCTAAACTCTTGCCTGCCTGGCACGAAGGTAGTGGACCTCACGCGCCACCTAGACATGTTACCAGGTGATCCTCATGTCCAGCAGCCACTCGGCTATTTACATGCCTAATGATGGAATCACCAACACATGGCCTTGGATAAACCTCCTCGGTACGAGAGGGTTTTACATCACCTGGAAGTTTTACATCACCTGGAGGACAGGTCCTAGCTACGGGATCACTTCCTGCAACACCAGGGTTATGCTGTCCTGTCATGTGATCTCCCTCCTCCCTGGCAACTGCAGTACTACTCCCTGTAGGTTTAGCAGTACTGAGAATGGGCGTCCCTTTGTGTTTTAGAAGGGTGGGAAGGAAACAGCAGGCATACATGGCTATTTAACCCTTTTCTCCCCCACAAAAAGCAAGTGTGCAAAGCATTGTGGCCACTTTTCTCTTTTTTAGTCTGGAAGCTACATTTCAAAACTGAAGAGCATACAGAGTTAGTGATGTGTTTAATTTCAAATACTTCTGGATACTTTAACAAAATTTCCTATTTCAAGTTGTTTTCAAATGAAGGAAAGATGAATAGAATTTTTGGTTTTTTTTTCTTTAAATTCACTTCATTTAAAAAAAAAGGTTGACATTCCCCGCTCCCCCCCTCAGAAGGCCCTTCCCAGCCCCTCTTCAGTTTACCTTCTGGGGTAGGGGTGATGATCCATGAAGACTGATCACTAAGGTAGGAGGGCAGGGGGATTGCAAGAGGGATTTTGATAGCAGCAGAGACCTGACATACCTTTGAGGGGGTGGGGGAGGGTCCCTTTCTTTTAATATAACTTCAGATAAACAAAATGAAACAAATGGAAAGCAAAGTGAAAAATTCACCCTGAAAAGTAAATACATGAAACAAAAGTATAATCTAGGGGCAGCTTATTAAAAGTACCTGAGCTCCTCAGAATCATTCCCAAAGTATGGGTGTTGCATTTTCCAAAGCGTTTTAGCCAGTTAGATCTGCTCCGCCTGATATTCAGACGACGTAACTAGCAGCTGAACGGCTTTATCCAGTTCTTGCACTCCGTTTAGCGCTGAACATCGCCACTTACCAGATAGCGGCAAGTCTGGATATTCAGCGGCAGAATCCAGAGATTTTCACCTCTGAATATGGCGGTTGGGTGCTTTTAACGAGCCCAGCCACCACCGTTGAATATGCCCACATGGCCTTTTGATTAAACCACTTATTTAAATGTTTGAAAATAAAATGTATTTAGCGCTCTTAGGGGCCTATTTATCAAAACACACTTGTGCTAACTTTAACATGCAGATTTTACCATTAAACATTTATGTACTGTTAATATACAAAATTATGTAAAGCAGTTCATTTAAATGTAACAGAGTGTGTGTGTGTATTAACGCTAATGTTACCATTAATACAAGAGGTCACTACGCCCTTTAGTGAGCACAAAATGAGCCTTCAGAACATGCTTTTAACACATTTTAGGAAACATGATGCTTAGGCCTTAAACGGTTTCGGATTTGGAATGGACTTTCAGCTCTCACTGCATTAGAGTCTTCCAAAAAGCACGCTGCTCTTATATTGTGCAGGAGAAAGAGGGGCAGGACCTTGGTGGCTTGGGCGCACATCCTTTAAACTGAGCCTCTGGCCTGTGCTAGGCTCTGCCACTCCAGTGGCCCCAGCCCCTCTCTGGAGTTTGGTAACAGATTCCCCCCTTCCCCCACTGTGCTACAGCAGAAGCTGTGATGCAAGTGTCCTGGGGGAGGTGTCTGCTGCTCCAGCCTTAAATAAGTCAAGAGCTGCTGCTTTTGCTCACATTTGCAGCTGGGAAAACCTTTGCTGTGCGAGTTTTTAAGCCCCCCTTTCCAGAGTTTTTGCTTGGAGAAGGGAAAGCAAGAATTCGCCTGAGAAAACAGCACCGATCTTGCATGCGAAGTGGCCACAGTGCACCCAGGACTCCTGCAGCCACCTAGGAGAGAACCAGAGCCTTTCATGGAGCTACAGTTACTGCTGCTACTGGGGCTTACAATTACATCAAACACAGGTAAACTAATCCTATCTAGGGCTGATTTGGCTTTTCAGAGGAGGCTGGAGCTCAGTCTGCCTTTATACTGCTCATGTTGCATAAGGTAGGAACCCGGACCAGGGGATCTGCTTTGAAACATACAGAACTGCTGGAGGAATACAGCTCAGTCTCTCCTTATCTGTGCAATTACAGTCAGAGAAACTGAATTGAATACAGGTGCTGACAGGATGGCACCATGGCAGGATACGACTGGCAGATAATGCCTGCTCTTCTGCCAAGCCTGAGCTCAAACTATTTTTTTCTTTTTCATTTTTATTATACTTATTTTGATGGAAATTCTGATTCGGATCCCTTTTAAAATGTTTTTCTCTCTTTTTTTTTTTTTTTTTTAAGGCTTCTTTAAAAAATGCCAATAATATTTCAAATATCTCAGTTCCAACTTAGGAATGAGACTTTTGATGAATATAAAGAAAACAAATAACCAAGTCCTAGTTTTAGTTAAAACAACTTTAGCTTTTTCTCTTTTTTTTTTTTGTCCCCTAAACTACAGGCTTTTTGCTGGCAGTGTCCCTCACCCAGGCATCAGGTGGGAACAGGCTGATCCCTCAGCCCAGAGAAGGGACAAGGAAGGGAGGTAGGGAGGAGCGGGAGACGGGCGCTACGCTTTATGAGTCCGAAGATCTGCTGGTGGTCCCCACATCCTTGGACCCTATCTACTTGGATGCCCAGGGCTCTCCTATCCCTGACGAGATTCAAGGACAGACATCTCAAACTCGGAGACCCAGTGAATTGGAGCAGCACAGGAAGGTGAAACGCTGCACATGTAACACCTATAAAGACAAGGAATGCGTCTATTATTGCCATTTGGACATTATATGGATTAACACACCAGAGTAAGTCTTCCTTTGTACCCTTAGCTTTACAAAATTTGTTGATGGTGTCTAGTACTTCCATTTCTCTGCCTGCCACTTCAGGCTTTCAGTCTGGCTGGGATTATGATTATCTAATATGTTCATGCAGGGCCATTAGCAGAGGAACTAATATGGTGCTGAGAAGGGTAATGTTTAATTGTTCAGGACAGGCAGGGTCAGCTTTTCAATGCATTATTCCTGCCTTTGGAAGAGGTGAAGTGAGGTGCGGTCAGCTTGTGGGTTGCTCATTCATTATCCAGTAGAAACCGTGCACTGGATGAAGACTCTAGGTCTGTCATGCTACGAACTTGTTGCAGCACAAATAGGCCCAACACACTTTACACTACTGGTAAACTGTCACACAAGACGGGCAAGGGCCCAGCACTGCAGTCTTGCAATTGGAACTTCAGGGGATGACATAAATTGCCCAATATGCTTGGAGTTGCAGCACCAGCCATGCTGTGTGTGTGTGTTTTGTAAATATGCATTTTAACACACTGGCAGGCCAGTGCAGAAAGGTCCACCACCTTCAGTGCAGGCATCTGCGTGGTGTTTGCACATAATCTTTTGTGGTAGTGTGGGTGCAGAATGTAGATGGATTTATTGTGAACGTAGTTACTGTGGAGATGCCTATGCTAATAGCGCACAGTGCATTTAGCTTCATGCAGAATACATGGTAATGAAGCAATGAGCTATGCGGCGCAGATGCATAAAAGCACACAGAAGAGTGGAAGGCTGAGCTTAACACCAGGGTTTTAATGCTAGGTTGGAAGAGGCATAGGGATCGTTCGCAGTCAGTGCCGAGGAGGAATTTATGCCTCTTTCTTGAGTGGACAATCCCTGTAGCTTTTTTTGTGCTTTGCCAAAGTGAGTCCTGAAAAAAAACCCGGCAGGGGGAGTATGCAAGAATAATTGTTTGCGCATGTGCTGGAATGTTATGTGGTACATAAGAGCAATCATTCTGCTGAGACTAATATCAGCATTTAAAGACTCCGATATCCTGAACAGAATGATATTGCTCTTATACGCTACATTGCATTTCAGAACATGCACACAAATGCCTGTTTATGCGCTGGAACTAGGTGCTGCTAATGTAGACGCCTTTGCGCATGTGTTTGGCTTGCTCCCCTGGTTTAGTGCGGACTTTTTTGTACACAGCTCATTTGCATGCTGTTTGCTTACAGCGTTGCTGTGCAAAACGTCTGCACTAAATCTGCCTTTGGAAACCCTGCGCTAGAGTTTAGTGCTGGGCTCTAGTGCAGGACGTCTGCATCAAGGCCCGAGTCTAGTGATGGCATAAAGATTTATAGGGAAGGGACTATATGCCAATAATCATGCCTTGAATGTCCAATATCATCGTATCTTATATTTTAGTGTAAGAAGATGCATTTTATGTCTTCTGGATGTAGGGTTGGTTTGCATGTGATGCACTTGGGATAGGCAGTGGAGATTCAATATATGATTTATACCATTTGTAACCATGTAAAAGTTGCACCAACGTGGTTTATAGAATAGCAATAATACAAGATTGTAAATTATATAACACAATTGAGCATATATATCTCCAGAGTTCAGTCGTATTGCTTTGACTTATGTCTGTACACAGTTCAGGAAGGACACGGGGGGGGGGGGGGGGGGGGGGGGGGGGGGGGGGGGGGGGGGGGGGGGGGGGGGGGGGGGGGGGGGGGGGGGGGGGGGGGGGGGGGGGGGGGGGGGGGGGGGGGGGGGGGGGGGGGGGGGCAAACCACAGAACATAAAGACCAGCAGAAAGTCACCCTTCAAAGGCTGCTGCTACTGGTTGGTGTGTCACGTGACATTATGGAGAAGTGAAGCGGCTAGGAATGGAGCAAAAGAATACGCAAATGTGCTTGAATCTGTAATAACAGAGGAGTTTTTGAAGGGCTTTTGGTGAAGCAACTTGCCATCAGATTATTGCTGGGATAGCTGGCCCTCTGCCCTGTAGGTGATGCCAAATGATGCGTTCAACCCAAAGGATTCTGGGTCACTCGCTGTGAAACCTGAGTCTTTAGGATCACAGGGAAGTAAACGGGAGCTATTCCCTAAAGAGCCTCCTGTAGAAACAGAAATTAGTTGGGCAGGATATTCTCTCTAAAGAAGTTATAAAGGCAGATGCCTTAACTTCCTCAGTGCCTTCGGATTTACTGGGGGTTGTCAGTCCAGAAAATATTTGGACTGTATGCAGTATTCTCGTTATTTGAGTCTTTACATCTTGACCTTTTTGATTCTATGGAGCAGATCAGATCAGCTGCACCATGCTTAAAGAAAGGAAGGGTATGTGTGATTTTCCATGGAGAGCAAGAGGAACTCTGAGCAGTGCTGTGTGACTGAGCTTTTCTATATATATATATGTTGTACATGCCGGCTATCATCAAAATAACTGGCCAGTTCTATTTGTAAGTCATGACTCTTGGCCATTAGTGAGCAGTGAGAGGCGGCTGGATGTCTTGCTGTTCCTAGACTATATCTATGGTGACACTCTATGGTTTGTTGCAGGCCCAAGACATCCTCCTTATTTATATATCAATCAGACTTAGAAAGCAGCTAACAAAATCCATATGAAATAATAAAATTAATCAAAACATAACAAAATTAAAGATGCACACAAGTTGAAAAATGCACACTTGTAGTGTGACACAATGGCATGTTTCTCACATTCACGGTTATCGGGCATGTGTGCATGTCATGGGCAGTATCAAACTGCATATCTGTCATGACACCCCCCCCCCCCCCGGCTTCTTCTAGTGTCTCTTTCATAGCATCTCTCTCTCCCTCCTTCATCCGGAAATTCTTTTACTTGTGGATTTTCACTCCAGCTGCAGCTTTTAAAAAACGCAGGATTTCACTGCAATGGGCTCGCTGCATTGTGCCCTGTGATGAAGGATGCTTGGGTCAATTTCCTGGTTTGAAGTTTTGTGAGACTTCAAACCACCAGATCAGTCACTTCCTCCACCATGATGCTCAACCACGGAGAAAGTGTAGTTACTCACTTGTAGCAGATGATCTCCGGGAACAGCAGGGTAATGTTGGTACTGACTGAGCCTGCATGGGAATGCTCCCCAGCGTCCAATAGGAAAGCTTTTGGGAGCATCCCACTGCACCTGCGTAGCTGCCTTCCCAGCTCTCCCTCCTCAGTTGAGTTTGTAGCTGAGATAAAAAGAGAGAAGGAGAAGAGAAGAAGAACTACAACTCCTAGTGGAGGAGGGTGGGTTGTGAAGACTAAATTCCTGCTATTCCTGGAGATCACCTGTTACAGGTGAGTAACTACACTACCTCCAGGAACAAGTAGAAATGTAGTCGTCGCATATGGGACTCCCTAGCTTGGAGATGCCAGAGAGATGACCTCAGAGTGAACTGTGGATCACAGGCATAACTAAGTAGGTCATATATCCTCCAAGGATGTCTGGTATTGAAACCCGGGATGGAGGGTAGGAGTTGATCTAATTCTGAAAGAGATGCTGGAGAACAGCTTGGCCAAACAAGGCATCCTGGCGGGAGTCCTTGTCTAGGCAATAGTGAGCAGCGAAAGTGTGGACAGAAGACCAAGTTGCTGCTTTGCATATCTCATCAATAGCTACAGAGCATAGATTTGCCATAGAGGTAGCCATGGCCCAAACATTAGGTACAGTGACATAACCTTTGAGACAGAGCCCTGCACTTTTGTAAGCAAAGGAGATGCAATCCGCTATCCATCTGGAGAGAGTTCGCTTGGATACTGGCAATCCCAGGTGACTTGAGTCAAAGGCGATGAAAAGCTGGGAAGCTTTTCTGTGCTCTTGAGTTCTCTGGAGATAAAAAGCCAAGGCACATTTGCAATCCAGAGTGTGAAAGGTTGCTTCTCCCTAGAGGAATGAGGTCGAGGGAAAAAGACAGGGAGGTAGACTGACTGGTTTAAATGGAAGGGCAAGACCACATTTGGCATAAAGTGAGGATGAGTCCTAAGGACTACATTATCATGGTGAAAATGTGTATAAGGAGGGTCAGCCACCAAAGCCTGGAGTTCACTAATGCGTCTTGCTGAAGTGAGGGCAATAAGGAATGTGACCTTCCACATGAGAAACTTCAGAGAGGTAGTGGCTAGAGGGTCAAAGGGCATCTTGAGAAACTGTCCTAAAACATTAAGATCCCATGCCACAGGAGAGACTTAATGGGAGGATTAGTTAATAGAAAACACCTCATGAAGTGTGCTACAAGCGGCTGAGAAGAGATGGGCTGACCATCTAAGGGCATGTGAGAGGCTGCAATTGCACGTAGGTGTACTCTAACTGAATTGGTTTTGAATCCAGAAGAAGACAGGTGGAGAAGATATTCAAATAATGTATTCACTGGAGCTGAGAAGGGATTAAGCACCCTCTGCGAACACCAGAGAGAAAATCTACACCACTTAAAGGCGTAGGAGCGCCTAGTGGAAGACTTCCTAGAAGCTAAAAGGATATCCTTAACCTTTTGGGCGAGGTTAATATCCTGGAAGGCTATACCTGCAGCAGCCATGCTGTAAGATGGAGGGACTGCAGATTGGGATGGAGCAGCGTCCCCCCCCTCCTGAGAGAAGAGAGATGGAGAAGACCCCAGATCTACAGGCTGAGCTCAAGACGGACATAGAAGGAGAGGATACCACAGTTGTCATGGCCAGCGTGGGGCTATGAGTATCATGTAGCCCCTGTCTCTCTGGAGTTTGAAAAGAGTCTTGGGAATGAGGGGAATGGGAGGGAAGGCATATAGGAAGCCTTGACCCCTGTGGAGGTGAAAGGCATCTACCTGCTGGCTGTCCAGTGCAGGAGTCCTGGAGCAGAAGCAAGGAAGCTTGGCATTCTGAGGACTTGGGAACAAGTCTATCTCTGGGGTTCCCCAGATCTGAAAAATGTGAGCAACCTTGTCTGCATGGAAAGACCACTCGTGGGGTAGAAGGACTCGACTCAATTTGTCCGCCAAGATATTGTGTTTGCCTAGAAGATACACCACAAATAGGTGAAGGTGATGCCATATGGAAAAAGACCACAGATGTAGGGATTCACTGCAAAGGGTCCAAGAGCCTGTTCCACTCTGCTTGTTCAAGGAGAACATAGCTACTTGATTGTCCATCTGGACTAGAACTGTATGGAATCGAAGATGGTCCTGGAACACTTTGAGAGCATTGTGAATGGCTCAGAGTTCCAGCAGATTTATGTGGAGTTGTGACTCCTGAGGAGACCAAAGACCTTGAGTGGAGAGATTGTTCAGATGAGCTCCCCAGCCCAATTTGGACGCATCTGTCGTCAGGGTACATTGATGTGCTGGCATCTGAAAAGGTGACCCTACAAGGAGGTTTTCTGGGGATTGCCAGTATTGGAGAGATGAAATTAGGTGGGTAGAGACCATTATTCTTTCTCCCAGGCGACCCCAATGCCTGAGACCACTGGGAAGCTAGTGTCCATTGAGCTGCATGCATATGTAGACGAGCATATGGAATAACATGCACTGTTGATGCCATATGACCCAGAAATTGTAGCAGTTCTCGAGCAGTGAGAAAGTTCTTGAGGCATGCCTGAGATGCTAACTGAGTCAAGCGCAGCGGGGTTGGGACAGAAATGCCTTTGATTGTTGAGTGTCTAGGAGAGCCCCTATGAACTCTAGAGTTTGAGAGGGAACGAGTTGGGACTTTGGAAGATTAATTA